>CM055122.1:860213875-861518511 GCA_029206835.1 Rana muscosa
CCGGCCCCTACATTGTAAGGTGCCTGGTTCCTGCTGAGCGCTGTGGTTCTATCCACCGGCCCCTACATTGTCAGATGCCTGGTCCCTGCTGAGCGCTGTGGTTCTATCCAGCGGCCCCTACATTGTAAGATGCCTGGTTCCTGCTGAGCACTGTGGTTCTATCCACCGGCCCCTACGTTGTAAGATGCCTAGTTCCTGCTGAGCGCTGTGGTTCTATTCACCGGCCCCTACATTGTCAGATGCCTGGTACCTGCTGAGCGCTGTGGTTCTATCCACCGGCCCCTACATTGTAAGATGCCTGGTTCCTGCTGAAAGCTGTGGTTCTATCCACCGGCCCCTACCTTGTCAGATGCCTGGTTCCTGCTGAGGGCTGTGGTTCTATCCACCGGCCCCTACCTTGTCAGATGCCTGGTTCCTGCTGAGGGCTGTGGTTCTATCCACGGGCCCCTACGTTGTCAGATGCCTGGTGCCCTGCGGAGCTCTGTGGTTTCATCCACCAACCCTTATGCCGTGTACACACGATCGATTTTCTCGACGGTGAAAACACCGTCGAGAAAATCGTCGGGAAAAACGAGGAACAGCTTGGTCCCCTCCACACGGCCGGTTTTCATTAAATTTTTTCTCTTGGTCGAGAAAAACAACCGTGTGTAGGCTCCCTGGCAGTGTTTCCCTATGGAAAAACTGCCACGGGAAAAAAATGCCGTGAATCACGACGAGAAAAAATTAGAGCATGTCCTAATTTTCTCGTCGTGATTCTTGACGTTTTTCTCGTCTGGGAAAAATGATGGAAAGCCCACACACGGGCGTTTTTTCCCGTCAAAGAGAAAAAATGAAATTTTTCCCAACGAGAAAAATGGTCGTGTGTACGCGGCATTAGGTTACTACAGTGTTCTATAGCAAACATGGGACCCAGGGGATGAAACCACAGAGAGCAGACAACCAGCCATCCAATCCGTAAGTGTATCAGAAGCAGAAGATTTTTCTGTAGCTATAGCTCTTCAAACAGAACATAGGACTCCCCAACTACCGCAGGGCTCAGTATTAATGATCTTATATAATGGTCTGCTTTATTTATTTTTATTTGTTTACATCGAGTTGCTTCAGATCAAATCAAACAATGATTATATCTCTGTTATACATTTTCCTGCACTATATTCTGAGCACCAGTGTAATAAACTGCATGTAGACAGCATGGTGCCTGCCATCAACGCCCATTGAACAGAAAACCAAAAACACACCAGTTAACAGGCTCATTATATGATACATTTTCTATAGCTGAAATTGTTGTTGTTCCACTTAATTTGTGTTTGTCATCTAACATAGCAGAGGAAGAACCTGCTATAGTGAGATAGTCAAGGTATGTTTATTTAAAAATGTTTACTAGCAAGTTTAGGGCTGTGATGATTTTTATGTTTTTTGTCTATTCTAGGCAAATATAGGATCGAAGTAAGATTGCTCATTAAGCTGTACCATGTATTGCCATCTAGAGGTCACTTGTAGTATTCCATGATTGTGGTGTAGTTATTTCACAATGTTATAAATTATCACCGAACAGAAAGGTGCTCATTAATTGCATCGATGTAAGAAGTGCTTGACTGCACCACAAAAGCTGATTGAATACATGCAGGTAATCTATAATGATTTCTTTGTAGAATGAACAGACCTCTAGCATGCTGTATTAGAATTTTCACTAAAATAATACCACTACCTCGAACACAGTGATGGGAAGGTCCTTGTGTGACATCCCACCGTATACCCAGACAAGCAATCACTGGTCATCCTGCACCTAGTAATAGTTGACATGATGTTTGGTAGATGAGTAGGAAATAATGATATTACTCATGTTCCTTTTTATGCATCTTTGGCTCCCTTTTTGAAGCATAATGTTCTGCTAGGAGCAGGGCTGTCTTTAATATTGATTGGACCCTGGGCAAATGTTTTCTCGGCTAACAACCCCCCCCCCTCCCACCCCCATTCTGAGACAAAAAAATAGCCAGTAGACTCAAAATCGGTTTGCTGCAGCAGATTACGCAGCTATTGCAATTGTATGCCAGAGGTTACAGCCTATCATTACCGCTAACTGACTGGTTGCTAGAGGTTACTGCACATTACTGCTCACTGATTGCAGCACATCATTACCACTCACTGATTGGTTGCTAGTGGTTACTGCACATCATTACTGCTGAGCAGTGGAGCAATCCCAAATATTTGAGCAAGTAAACGCATTAATACACCTACTACAGGAGAGGGTGAGAGACTGCAGACATACTACAGGAGAGGGTGAGAGACTGCAGACATACTACAGGAGAGGGTGAGAGACTGCAGACATACTACAGGAGAGGGTGAGAGACTGCAGACATACTACAGGAGAGGGTGAGAGACTGCGGACGTACTACAGGAGATGGTCAGCGACGGCGCACGTACTACAGGAGATGGTCAGCGACGGCGCACGTACTACAGGAGATGGTCAGCGACGGCGCACGTACTACAGGAGATGGTCAGCGACGGCGCACGTACTACAGGAGATGGTCAGCGACGGCGCACGTACTACAGGAGATGGTCAGCGACGGCGCACGTACTACAGGAGATGGTCAGCGACGGCGCACGTACTACAGGAGATGGTCAGAGACTGCAGACTTACTACAGGAGATGGTCAGAGACTGCACACGTACTACAGGAAATGGTCAGAGACCTTTCAGCAATGCACAGCTTTACAGCTAAAACGGCTCAGGGTTTAGGTTAGTAGTCAGGCAGGCTATAGGGGAAAGAACATACCTGGCCAGCTGGGCTCACCATGCACTTTCAGAAGTCCAGGGGGAGGGGCTCCCACTCAGATATCTGTTCCTACTACATTCCTTCCTGAGCATACAGTCTGCATGGGGCGGGGTCAGAGCATCAGTGGAGCTCCCGGCTCCGCCCCCCCTGCTGGCTGAGGAATACACCACTGCCTTCCCCCCCCCCCCCGAGTATACAGACTGCATTGGGTGGGGTCAGTGGAGCTCCCGGCCCAGCTTCTTTTCTGCTGGCTCGGGAATTCAGCGCTGCTTCCAGTGTCCCCGGTGCACTGTGCAGTGCCATTATCGGGGCCCCAATTTGCGGGTAGCATGGGCTTATGGGGCAACTACTTTGGGCCCACAGCAAAGACAGGGCCCAGGGCAGCTGCCCCCTTTTTCCCCACATTAAAGACGACTCTGGCTAGAAGTCTGTGTTAAGTGGCTCTCTGGCCAAATGTATTTTGTGTTTAGAGTGGGAATACTTGAAATCTTAAGGCCTCATGCCCACGGACGTTTTTACAGCTTAAAAACGCCTGTCCATGTTGTTGTATACATTTTTTGACCTTTTTAAAAAAAAAAAAAAAAAAGTCTGAGCTCAAAATCGCAGCGTTTTTGCGCGTTTTTTTAACACTTTGCGTTTTTTTATGCCTGACGCAGAGGAACTGGGTTTTTTTTACAGCTAAAAAACGCCTATGCTATTTGCAGCTCAAAAATGCTTAGGTGGGCATGAAGCTATAGACCAGGGGTCCTCAAACTTTTTAAACGGGGGGCCAGTTCACGGTCCCTCAGACTGTTGGGGGGCCGGACGAGTTTGAAAAAAATATACACGAATCCCCCATCACAGACTCCTCTTCCCATTACTTTCTGTCCTAGTGATTAGAATTAGAATCCAGAAGCGACATCGACAAGGAAAATCTCACTCTTCATTGACTAAAAAAAAATCTCTGGAGTTCCGCCATCTAAGCTCTTCCTAATCCAGGTTACGTTCGGATAGGTTGAGGTAAGTTTAACCGATATAGCAGTTATGGAAGAAAGTAAGATGAAGTATTTGGAGAAAGTAAAGTCTTTGTTTCACTGGCCAATCCTTTTCTAGTTTCTATTTCTTTCCTATGTTACCGTACCCCATTGTGCTGTAGCTGTGGGATAGCCATGAAGAACTCTATTGCCTCCTCTTCATTAATATCAATGAGTCTAGCTCAAACCTCACCATCCCCATTCTTGCCAAGGCTTCTCTTCTACAGTAAGCAATATGTATTACATTTTGCAGTACTTGGGGGCCATGTTGGGGAAAAAAAAAAGTGCACAAAAGGGTGCATTTATTGTTTGAGAGTAAAGGAATGTGTCTTTAACATTATCTTTTTAAATACCCTAAAACGTTATAAATGTGGAGAAAGGGCCTATACTTGAGACAAAGCCAAGAGGTAGACAGAAGAGGTGGCTGGCTGCTTTGGGCACTTCAGCAGGAGAAGTGTGCAAAAAAGGCATGGTGTGAAGCTTACACTGCTAAGGTCGTTTTGGGTGCTATAGGACCTTGTCTTGACACTGTTTGTACTTGTATATCCTGCTTTTACTATGTTTGTCTTGTTCTTTTCCTGTAGCCACTCCCAGCCACCATTAGAGGGAGCTAAAGGCTAGAGAACAGCTTTGTATTAAGATATATTGAGCAGTTCATCCTTTCTTTTCTAACCCTAACTTACCCTTGTTAGCAAATCCAGATGCCCTTGCAACTGGCTTTTTTTATGTGGACTGCAAGGGCAAGTATAAATAAAGGACAAATATTACAAGTACACTTATCCTTAAAGACACAACTTAACCATGCTGCCCCTCGAACCCCCCCCCCCCCAAACATACAAAATAAGCACCTGAACTAGCCTTTATCAATAAAGGGACAGTGAACCACTTTCCCCCCAACTCTATGCTGCTACTCCCAAGTTATCTTTTTGCCCACTGACCATTAAGCCAGGTGTTGGTCAGTGGCACGATTCAAGGCCAGGCACCTTCCTGCCTCTGATACGCTCCAAGCATGCACCTTCTGGCAAATATGGCTGAAAAGTAGTTGAAAATCCTTACATGATGTTGTGATCGCATTGTTATCTTGTTGAGATACAGTGTCTTTAAATTGATTGTCGTCTCTCGATTGAATGTGTGTGTGTGTGTGTGTGTTTTAATATAAATATATATATATACACACACAGTGCATCCGGAAAGTATTCACAGCGCATTACTTTTTCCACATATTGTTGTTACGTTACAGCCTTATTCCAAAATGTATTAAATTCATTATTTTCCTCAAAATTCTACAAACCATACCCCATAATAACAACGGGAAAGAAGTTTGTTTTGAAATTTTTGACAATTTATTAAAAATAAAAAGAAAAAAAATCACACGTTCAAAAGTATCCACAGCCTTTGCTCAATACTTTGTTGAAACCCCTTTGGCACCAATTACAGCCTCTAATCTTACAAGCTTGTCACACCTATTTTTGGGCAGTTTCTGCCATTCTTCTTTGCAGGACCTCTCCAGCTCCATCAGGTTGGATGGGGAGCATTGGTGCACAAACATTTTTAGATCTCTTCAGAGGTGTTCAAGTCTGGGCTCTGGCTGCGCTATTCAAGGATATTCAGAGTTGTCCCGTAGCCACATCTTTTTTGTTATCTTGGCTGTGTGCTTAGGGTCGTAAGATGAACCTTCACATCAATCTGAGGTCCAGAGCTCTCTGAAGCAGGTTTTTATCAAGGATGTCTCTGTACATTGCTGCTATCATCTTTCCCTCGATCCTATAGTCTCCCAGTTCCTGCCGCTAAAAAACATCCCCACAGTATGATGCTGCCATCTCCATGTTTCAGTGTAGGGATGGTATTGGCCAGGTAATGAGCGGTGCCTGGATTCCCCCAGATGAGGCTTGCCATTCAGGCCAAGAAGTTCAGACTTTGTTTCCTCAGACCAGAGAATTTTGTTCCTCATGGTCTGAGAGTCCTTCAGGTGCCTTCTGGTAAACTCCAGATGGGCTGTAGTGGCTTCCGTCTGGCCACTCTACTATACACACCTGATGATTGGTGGAGTGCTGCAGAGATGGTTGTTCTTCTGGAAGGTTCTCCTCTCTCCACAGAGAAATGCTGGAGCTCTGTCAGAGTGACCATCGGGTTCTTGGTCACCTCCCTGACTAAGGCCCTTTTCCCCCGATCGCTCAGTTTGTCTGGGCGGCCTGCTCTAGGAGGAGTCCTGGTGGTTCCAAACCTTTACGGATGATGGTCACTGTGCTTATTGGGACCTTCAATGATGCAGAAATTTTTCTGTACCCTTCCCCAGATCTGTGCCTCAATACAATCCTGTCTCGGAGGTCTACAGACAATTACTTGGACTTCATGGCTTGGTTTGTGCTCTGACATGCACTGTTAACTGTGGGACCTTATATAGACAGGTGTGTGTCTTTTCAAACCATGTTCAATCAACTGAATTTACCACAGGTGGACTCCAGTTAAGTTGTAGAAACATCCCAAGGATGATCAGTGGAAACCGCAGGATGCACCTGAGCTAAATTTTAAATGTCATGGCAAAGGCTGTGAATACTTCTGTACGTGTGGGGGGTTTTTTTTTCATTTTTTTTCATTTTTTTTTTTTTTTTTTTTTTTATAAATTTGCAATGATTTCAAATAAACTTCTTTCATGTTATCATTCTGGGGAATTGTTTGTAGAAATTTGAGGAAAATAATGAATTTAATCCATTTTGGAATAAGGCTGTAATATAACATGTGGAAAAAGTGAAGCACTCTGAATACTTTCCGGATGCACAATAATATATATATATATATATATATATATATATATATATATATATATATATATTTTATTTATATATATACGGTATATATAGCGGGTAAAATCAGTATTGAACACGTCACCATTTTTCTGGGTAAATATATTTCTAAAGGTGCTATTGACATGAAATTTTTACCACATGTTGGTAACAACCTATGCAATCAATCCATACAAAGAAACAAAAACAGATACATTCAGAAATTAAGTTATCTTTAATAAAATGGAATGACACAGGGAAAAAGTATTGAACACATAAGGGGAGGTGCAAAAAGGCGTGGAAGGTCAAGACACCAGCTGAAATCTATCAGTAATTAGAAAGCAATCCTGCCCCTTGTCAGTGTAAATTAATATCAGCTGGTTCAGTCTCAACTTATGGCCTATAAAAAGGTGTCTCATTACCAAGGTGTCGCGCAATAAACCTCTCTTGATGGCTAAAAGCAAAGAGCTCTCGCAAGACCTTTGCAACCTTATTGTTGCAAAACATATTGATGGCATTAGTTACAGAAGGATTTCTAAACTTCTGAATGTTCCAGTGAGCACTGTTGGGGTCATAATCTAGAAGTGGAAAGGACATCCTTTCACCATAAACCGGCCACAACCAGGTGCTCCTTGCAAGCATTCTGACAGAGGAGTGAAAAGAATTATCAGAAGAGTTGTCCAAGAGCCAAGGACCACTTGTGGAGAGCATCAGAAAGACCTGGAATTAGCAGGTACAATTGTTTCAATGAATGCATTAAGTAATTCACTCAACTGTATGCACGCTCACCATGCAAGACATGAAGGTAAAAAACCTTCTGTGTGCAGCAGCCCCCCTGAATGGACACAAAGAGCCACGGCTCTGGAGTGCACCTGCTTGGTTGTCCCCAGAGCTTGCTGTGGGTGCAGGAGGGAGGAGTTTGTTATTGAAGAGGAGAAAAAAAAACTTTACCATCCCTTTAAAGTTTGCTGCACAACATTTACACAAGCCTGTGAAATACTGGGAGAATAAAGTCTGGTCAGATGAGACCAACATTTAACTCTTTGGATGCCATAACACACACCATGTTTGAAGGTCAAATGGCACTGCACATCATACCAACAGTGAAGTTTGGAGGTGGGAACATCATGGTGTGGGGCTGTTTTTCAGCATACAGTGCTGGCAAACTTCATATCATTGAAGGAAAGATGAATGGAAAAATGTACCAAGACATTCTTGATAAAAATCTGCTGCCATCTACCAGGTTGATGAAGATGAAATGAGGTTGGAT
Source organism: Rana muscosa (assembly GCA_029206835.1). Classification (NCBI taxonomy): domain Eukaryota; kingdom Metazoa; phylum Chordata; class Amphibia; order Anura; family Ranidae; genus Rana; species Rana muscosa. Next base: position 860,221,717 of record CM055122.1, read on the forward strand.
ATTTCAGCAAGACAATGATCCCAAACACAAAGCCAAGGAAACTCTCAATTGGTTCCAAAGAAAGAAAATAAAGCTGCTAGAATGGCCCAGCCAATCACCTGGCTTTAGTTCTTTCCATAGATTTTCTATTGAACTCAAGATCAGAGTTCATAGAAGAGGCCCACGGAAACCATCAAGATTTGAAGACTGTGTGGAAGAATGGGACAAAATCGCACCTGAGCAATGTATACAACTAGTTTCTCCATACAGGAGGCGTCTTAAAGCTGTCATTACCAACAAAGAATTTTGTACGAAGTATTAAATAAATTTCAGTTGGCGTGTTCAATACCTTTTTTCCCTGTGTCATTCCATTTTATTACACATAACTTCACTTCTGAACATATTTGTTTCGTTTTTTTTTTTGTATGTATGGATTGTTACTGACATGGTGAAAATGTAATGTCAATAGCACCTTTAGAAATATATTTACCTATACAAATTGTGATGTGTTCAATACTTATTTTACCCTCTGTTTGTGTATACACACGGCATTCAAGTCAAACAGGAACTTTTTAGTTTATTAAATAAAGAAACAAATTTCAAGGATCGGAATCTGAATTTATTTTTCGACCTACTCCCCTGCTATTTGTATACACTGATCATCATCCTCATATAATTTAGTCAGTGCTGAAATGATGACCTCTGAATACTTTTTTTGTTTTGCATTTTCAAGGCAGGTACTGCGTCGATTATCCAGGATCAGGCGTTCCATGTGATGCTTGATGCATTCCAATGCTGTTCCGAACCGCGTGTTCATAGGAATGACTGCTGTAGAACCAACATGGCTGGGATTGTCACTGAAGGACGTACGGGCATCTATGAAACATTTACACCACTCAAATGTCTTACTGCAGTTGAGCGTCTCATAATCACACTGTGCTTTAAGTCTTCTATAGATATCAACAGGTTTTACTCCTTCTTTCTCAAGAAACTTCATCGCAACACTCTGTTCCATGCAACCACTAACACTGTTGTTTGCCATCTTGATTAATGGTCTCTGGACTGGTCCGCGACATGTGCACCACCTATCCGTAATAGGACACACTTACTGCTGCATGTAGCACCGCCACACTAGCATCCCTTTTTATACCTTTTATCAATTTAAAAGTTCTGGTTTGACTTGAACTCCCCGTGTGTGTGTGTGTGTGTTTGTGTATGTGTAGAGCTATAAACACGTGCACACACACAGTACTGTGCAAACATTTTAGGCATTTGTGAAGAAATTCCTAAGAGTGCTTTCACAAATGGAAGTATTAATAGTTTATTTTTACCAATTAACCAAATGGTAAGTACATGAATAAAAGAGAAATCCAAATCAAAGTAAATATTTGGTGTGACCACCCTTTGTCTTCAAAACGGCATTAATTCTTCTAGGTGAACTTGCACACAGTATTTGAAGGAACTCGTCAGGTAGGTTGTTCAAAACATCCTGGAGAACGAACCACAGATCTTCTGTGAATGCCTCAGATCCTTCTGTCTCTTCATGTAATCCCAGACGGACTTGATGTTGAGATTAGGGCTCTGTGGGGGCCACACCATCACTTCCTGGACTCCTTGTTTTTCTTTACGCTGAAGATATTTCTCAATGACATTGGCTGGAAGTTTGAAGTTGCTGTCCTGCTGTAGAATACATTTGGGGCCAATCACACACCTCCCTGATGGTATAACATGATGGATAAGCATTTGCCTGTATTTCTCAGCATTGGGGTCACCATTGATCCTGAACAAATCTCCAACTCCATTTGTAGAAATGCAGAACTTGCAAGGAACCTCCACCATGCTTCCCCACTGCCTGCAGACAATCATCATTGCACCACTCTCCATCCCTTCAGTGAATAAACTGCCTCCTACTACAGCCCAATATTTTAAAATTTTGATTCATCAGTCCAGAGAACATGCTTCCATTTTTCTGCACCCCAGTTTCTATGTTTTCGTGCATAGTTGAGTCGCTTAGCCTTGTTTTTGGCCACGATTTTTGCATGAAGACCTCTTATGGCTGGACTTTTCTGGACAGTAGATGGGTGAACCTGGGTCCCACTAGTTTCCTCTAGTTCTATGCTGATGGCACTGCTGGACATCTTCAGATGTGGATGGGAAGTAATCATGATGTATCCTTCATCTGCTGCATTAGGTTTCCTTGGCCGATCAATAGTGTCCTCAATGTTTAGAAACACAGGCAGATACTTATCCATTATGCCATATCAGGGAGGCATGTACAAATGTATTCTGCAGCAGAACAACAACTTAAAACATACAGCCAATGACAATAAAAATGATCTTCAGCATAAAGGAGGTGTCCTTGAAGTGATTGTTTGGCTCTCATGGAGCCCTGATCTCAACATCGAGTCTGTCTGGAGATTACATGAAAAGACAGAAGGAAGCAGCCTACATCCACAGATGATCTGTGGTTAGTTTTCCAAGATATTAAGAACAATCTACCTGATGAGATCCTTCAAAAACCGTTTGTGTGTACCTAGAAGAATTGATGCTGGTTTGAAGCCAAAGGGTAGTCACACCAAATATTGATTTGATTTCCATTGTCTTCTGTTCGCTCACTTTGCACTTTGTAAATTGTTTAAAATAAACCATTAAAATACATATTTTTGAAAGCATTCTTACTTTACAGCACCTCCCTTAAACATTTGCATAGTACTGTGTGCGTGTGCGTGTGTGTATGTATGTATGTATGTATGTATGTATGTATGTATGTATATATATATATATATATATATATATATATAATATTATTATTATTATACAGGATTTATATAGCGCCAACAGTTTGCGCAGCGCTTTACAACATCAGGGAAGACAGTACAATCACAATACAATTCAATACAGGAGGGATCAGAGGGCCCTGCTCGTTAGAGCTTACAGTCTAGAAGGGAGGGTCACGTGAAACAAAGGGTAGTAGCTGTGGGGGATGATCAGGTGGACAAAATGAAAATACAGTTGTTAGGTGTGGGTAGGATAGGCTTCTCTGAAGAGGAGGGTTTTTAGGGATCCTCTAAAACAGTGGTTCTCAACTCCAGTCCTCAGGGCCCACCAACAGGCCAGGTTTGCAAGATAACTGAAATGCATCACAGGTGATATAATTTGCTGCTCAGGGATTGCAGTATTCTAGTCTGCATCTCACCAAGGTAATACTTAAAATCTGGCCTTTTAGTGGGTCCTGAGGGCAGGAGTTGAGAACCACTGCTCTAAAAGCTAATAGAGAAGGAGATAGACGGACAGATTGGGGTAAGGAGTTCCATAGGCTTGGGGAGGCTCTGGAAAAGTCCTGGAGACGAGCATGGGAGGAGGTGATGAGAGAGCTAGAGAGCAGGAGGTCTTGAGAGGAACGAAGAGAACGATTAGGTACGTATTTAGAGACTAGGTCAGTGATGTAGCTGGGGGCAGAGTTGTGGATGGCTTTGTAGGTAGTTGTTAGTATTTTGAATTTAATCTGTTGGGTGAGTGGAAGCCAGTGAAGGGATTGACAGAGAGGAGAAGCATAGACAGAGCGGTTGGTAAGGTGGATGAGTCTGGCAGCAGCACTCATGATGGACTGAAGGGGGGTTAAAATTTTCAGAGGTAAGCCAATGAGGAGGGAGTTGCAGTAATCGAGGCGAGAAATGATATATAGATATAGATATATATCTATATATCTATATATATATATATATATATATATATATATATCTATATATATATATATATATATATATATATCTATCTATATATATATATATATATATCTATCTATATATATATCTATCTCTATATATAGAGAGAGAGAGATTTTTAATACAGAGCTAGCACAAAATTCCTCCCATATTGCAGTATATTATTGTGAAACTAAACTTGAGTGATGTGTCTAGGTTATGTGTCTAGGAAAGCCTTAATTTTTTGACGTGCTTTTTGTGCATCCTCCACTCTTGGGGAGAATTCATGCAATATACATTTGTCTTCCTCTGTCCTGAGAGAAGACTTCCCCTCATTATAAGAGCCCTTTCACACTGAGGCGCTGCAAAAACAAAAACGCCCTAAACCGCTATTACCGCGTTTTTAGTGCGCTAGCGGTAAAATTAACGCAACGCTGCAGGCGTTTTAACAGCGTTTTTCAAGCGTTATTGCAGCATGAGCAATTTCAGTCCTGCTGTTGTAGATGCTCTTCTTTTTTTTTTTTTGTGCTTGCATGTTTACATTTTTGGGAGATCATGTGACTTTTCTACAGCTCAGAGCGTATTATAGGTGCTATTCAGGCATTTTTACAGCGCTTTCAATTCATTTCAATGGAGAGGGGCGTTTTTGGAGCGTTTTTTTCAGCGCCCAAAAGCTGCTCCAAAGATGCTGCTTGCAGGACTTTTCTCAACGCCCCGCCAGCGCAACGCCTCAGTGTGAAAGGGTCCATTGAGATGCATGGAGAGCGTTTTAATAGCGCTATATTTTACGCTAAAACGCTGTAAAAACACTCCAGTGTGAAAGGGATCTAAACCCTCATTAATGGTCATAGAGTGAAGGGCTTATGCCGACAACAAATGTTCGATGTGAGCTTTTGGTCGGATATTCCGACCACGTGTATGCTCCATCGGACATTTGCTGTCGGAATTTCCGATAACAAATGTTTGACAGCTGGTTCTCTATTTTTCCGACGGCAAAAGTTCCTGTCGGAAATTCCGACCGTGTGTATCCAATTCCGACTCTCAAAAATCCTACGCATGCTTGGAATCAATTCGACGAGCTTCCTTTTTCTCGGCTCGTTGTAGTGTTGTACATCACCGCGTTCTTGACGTTCGGAATTTCCGACCACATTTGTGACCACATTTGAGTGACCGTGTGTATGCAAGACAAGTTTGAGCCAACATCTGTTGGGAAAAAAAAAACATGGTTTTGTTGTCGGAATGTCCGATCGTGTGTACGCGGCATTAGTCAATAAAATTGATGCTTGCCTTTGACACAAGCTGTATAGATAAGCAACAGATCCTGCACCCTGAAGAAAGGTTCCCTGGCTAAACAGAGTTGTTATATTTCAGGGTGGGCTTCTACCTGTTCCCATGGTCTTCTGGAACTCATTAGGTGGTCTATGAAAGCATCCTCAGTATATTTGTCTTATTTGTGAATGTCCTACATTGCAAGACTTCAGGCATATACTGAAGTCAGATAAGAGGAAAAAACACAGATCTTTGCTTTTAATTCACCATTTTTCTGCTCTTCCTCTCATCTGAAAGATGTAAAGAGGTTTCATTTGAGCTCTGTATTTCCCAGGTGATGGCTCCATTATCTGTGTGCAATCTATGTATCCGGAGGAAGTTTGGGAGGTATTTAATTTGTAGGAGATAAAATGTGCCGCTTGCTCCTCTGCTCTTACAATAATTACAAAATGTACCGTATCTCGGAGGGTGCTAATCTCCTTGTATAATAGATCAACATCAGATGTGAGAAACTCAAATGAGAGGATTTATTGAAGATGGGAAATGGGCCGCTTTCTCCTTATCTGAATAACATAAATTGTGCATTCCATGTAGACGGAAGACTTAAAGGGACACTGTCACTTCTTTAATCCTATCCTGTGCTTATTGTAAACAGAGAATACATGAAGTTAAATGAGGTTTAGGTTTCCCCTTAGTTTCAGGCTGATATAGAGCTTGCAAGTTCAAAATAATATTATAGAGGGTTCAGTAGTTTAGGTGTGATTAAATAGTAGTGTTGTAGGTTAGCATCTCATACTGCGCTGCACCCAGTATTGTGCATGCTCCAGGGTTGCCTTGTCTGCTGATTAAGGTACGTGTCCATGGGGTTTAGTTAGGATTTGGAAGGAAAGACATGAGGAATACATTTTTTGAAAGTGTAGTTGGTCTTTAGTCCTCCCTCAGAACTATGCTTTGCGGTAATGTTGGTTTTACCATGATTATAACCCAAGCCACTCTATGCGGTACATTGCTCCGCCATTCATTCATAATGTAAAAGTACGGTAGGCTACCACAAAGTATATGCCTTGCATCAAGGTTTGCTATGTTAAAAACAAAAAATAGGGGGGGGGGGGGGGGGTTACCAAAATGGCAAGCAGTATGTGCTTTCTATATTTTTAAGAAACTTCCAACTTATTTAATCTCAACTGCTATATTATGTTTGAGATGTTGGCGAATATATTTCAAAGCAGTTTAAAGTTTAAAAAGTTGGACACTCTTGGACCCCTTTCACATTGAGGGCGTTTTGCAGGCGCTATAGCGTTAAAAATGGCGCCTGCAATCCGCTATTAAACAGCTGCTCCTCACACTCCAGTGTGAAAGCCCGAGGGCTTTCACACTGGATCGGTGCGCTGGCAGAGCGTCAGAAAAAGTCCTGCCAGCAGCTTCTTTGGAGCGCATTAGGAGCGGTGAACTATCTAAATGGGGTTTTTACTGCTATTTTACCGCCGACGCTATGGGCAGCACCAGTGTCAAAGGGCTCTTATTGTTAAAGATTTGTCATGCTATATATTAAAAAACACATATAGTCTTAGAATTGATTTTAAAGGGGAGTTCCAGCCTTTTTTATGTTTATTAAAAGTCAGCAGCTACAAAAAGTGTAGCTGCTGGCTTTTAATAAACAGACACTTACCTGTTCCACTGTCCAGCGACGCGGCCGAACGGAGCTTCGCTCCTCTCCCCCCTCTCTTCGCCGGCGCCTCCATTCTAACTGTGGGCACCCTGCCGTGACAGCTTTCTGCTTCACGGCCGGGCACTCACTGAGCATGCGCGAGCGGCGCTGCGCAATCTGAGTGAACAGGCGATCGCCTGGGACCTGTCACGTGTCCCAGGTGATCGCCTACAGTGAGGGGCCGCCTTAGGCGATATGACGAGTCACCTAAGCGGTCCCTGGGCGGAAGGAGGAAGTGGTACAGGAAGTCCCACTCCTACTGAAGCCCCCACTTCCCCCCCAAACAAAATTACATGCCAAATGGAGTGGTTTAAGTGGAAGTTCCAATTTTGGGTGGAACTCCGCTTTAACTTCAAGCTTAAGGAAACTTTCATAGAGCATTTCTGAAAGATACTAGATGTTTGTTGCTCAGACACCCAGCAATGCATTGGGGAGGCTGGGGGGACATGTTTAGATGTGTACCACCAACAAAATCACTGGGATTTTTGGAGGGCTGGAGTGACCATAGCATTAAGTCGGTGAGGAAATCTAGGATTATATTCCCTTTCGTCTGTTTTCCTGCTGTGAAATGCATGAAAGTGCCCTTTTCATTTCAATAAGCATGTTTTTTTTAAATCTGACTTGTGGTTGAAATCAAGAGATTATACAATGATGTGCCTTTTTAGTCAATGTTGATGTTTCCAAATGCAAGAAAGATCTTTTATGTACTCAGCAACCTAACCTTAAACTCGGAAATTATTTTTATATAAAGACTTTTTAATCCTTTTGAAATATACTAAAAACATAATTTTAAATATGAGAAATGTGTGTTCTTGTATTAAATGCCTCTTCATGTACCATTTAAAGCCCCAATTTTATAGTATAAAAAATCTTTCTGTCTATACTTAAATCCCATTCTTTCCATTGTAGCTGGTTCACATCTATTGATCACATCTATTCATTGTGATTTACTGTGTTTTTAAAGGGAGCCTATAAGGGCCCATTCATGTGTGTGTGTGTGTGTGTGTGTGTGTGTGTGTGTGTGTTACCAAGCAGGCTAAAATGTCCACACATAGGTGTAAATGACCCTTAAGTAAGATCAGATTGTACCTCCTATGTAACCATGGCTTAGTTGGCATTGGATGCTTACATGATGCCACGCGTTTTTTGCTAGATCAGGACACCGATACATGAACAATATGCAAAAAATACCGTATATCTGAAATTAGTATCTAAATGGAGAATGAACCCAGCACAGCATAGACCAATAGTGGTTCCTGTTGTTGTGTGTGTATTTTTTTTTTTTTTAAGAAAACACCAGTTGGGTAAAGGCAGAACTGCATGATTGTACCAAATGGGTTCCTGGCATATAATTTTATTGTACATCTTAATTTAGTTACTAACATTTACTTTACATAGTGGCCATTTTGGCTTTTTTGTTATGATTGTGAACTGCATCAAGAATCTTGAACTGTGTAGTACAGCTATATACTGTCATCATTTACCCCTTCTCTGTACCTTCCTTTTATTTTTGTTGAAATAGCATAATTTAAAAATGTGGATCATTAATATGTCACTGGGTAAAAACTAGATTAGTCATATAACCGCCTAGCATACCTGTGCAGAGATCTTTTTACACTTCTTTGTCAGTTGCTGTCTATACTCATCCATTATTAGTTGGCATCATAGCCAGCTACACATTTCTAGTGAAAATTCGTGGGTTTTTTTGCCTTACATGGGAAGTTAAAGCGGAAGTTAAAGCGGAACCCCCCCCCCCCCTCCGGTGTCATATTTGGCACCTTTCAGGGGGGAGGGGGGTGCAGATACCTGTCTAAGACAGGTATTTTCATCCACTTCCGGGAGTCCTCTCTGTGGGTATTCTGCGGGCAGTACGTCACTACCCGCAGAATAACCGTTGTGTTCTGGGAGACACTCGGCTCCCAGAACACAACAGGGACCAGTGAGAACGGCGCAGCGTGACTCGCGCATGCGCTGTATGGAACCGGGCAGTGAAGCTGCAAGGCTTCACTTCCTGGTTCCCTCACCGAGGATGGCGGTGGGGGCAGCAGAGTGACAAGCGATTGCTCGTCTTCTGCTGCCGACGTCGCTGGACTCCAGGACAGGTAAGTGTCCAAATATTAAAAGTCAGCAGCTGCAGTATTTGTAGCTGCTGGCTTTTAATATATTTTTTTCGGCGGAGCTCCTGCATTAAGAGGAATTCATGTTGACTTCAAAGTGTTGTAAACCTCAGACATGAAATATAAACAAATCATATCCCTCCTATAATGTGTACTCGGGTAGGATCTGTTAACATGAGTCACTTCTGACAAGTTTTCCTGACACCAAGAGAAAAATGGACACAGGAGGGATCACCAGCTGATTGACATCCTCAGTTCTGTTCCTGTGTGCTGCGTGACGGGGGTGTGTCTTTTTTGCCTCCAATCTGCTCTGAGCTCTCCTCACTGAGCTCTGCCCATTTTTTTTTAACGCTCTGACAAGCTTTAAATATTCAGAAGTTCTGCTGTAGTGGAAATACGCCTGCAGATAGACAGGTAAAACTTATGTAGAAGGATTTTTTTTCATCTCTGTGTATCACCTGAGGACAGTCCCTTCACTGGGTATATGTAAGGGCTGAAGGAAGAAGGTTTTTTCATCTTCATGCATTCAATGCAATAAGATACAAAGCCTTCTGTGTGCAGCAGCCCCCTAAAACTTACCTGAGGTCCCTCCTAGCTCCAGCGATGTGGTAGGAATGTCTCGGCCATCTGGAACTCCCCTCCTCATTGGCTGAGACGGCAGCGCAGTGACATTGGCTCTCGCTGTCAATCAGTCAGTCAGCCAATGAGAACAGAAAGGGTGTTGGGCCGGATCGCAGCTCTGTGTCTGAATGAACACAGGGAGCTGTGACTTGGCTTGGGTGCCCCCATAGCAAGCTGCTTACTATGGGGCACCCAACAGGAGGGAGGGACCCGAGAAGAGGAGGATCTACTCTATGCAAATCCTCTGCATCAGAGAAGGCAAGTATGAAATGTTGGTTATATATAGTAAAAAACAAAAACGAGACTTTACAATCACTTTAAGGTACAGGTTTTCTTTTGGATTGGGCTATATCCTGAGGTGCCAGTTCACACCTTTAGTGGACTGAGTAATCAGATTGGTTAGGGACCCTTGTTTAAATGCTGTTGATTTCACATAGCAAGTGATGGTGGTTTCTGTGAGTACCTTCCCTGCCCCCCCCCCATGGGCATAAATATGAAGGCTTGCCAAGTGTTTGTATTTATAGGATAGCTGTTGTTGGTGACCGAGGATAATCAAACCAAGCCTGCTGCAAGATCAGTCTCTTTGTATCGGCGTGTTAACTTTAGGAGTTATTGTGGGCACACAGTGGCAGTCTATCTACATGCTGCTCACAGTGCACCAGTCTGTGTGATTTGTTTGTTCATCTCAAGTTACTGCTAACGAAACACACTACATTGGTTGAATGCTGCTTGTTCTTTGCAGGTACATTTACCCCAAATTGAGGGCAATCCATCTAAAATTGACATTTTGAGTAGACCCAGGCTTCTTTTTTTTTTATCATCATTATTGCTATACAGTTTTATATAGCGTCAGCAGTTTGCACAGCTCTTTGCAAAATGAAGGCATACAGTATAGCTACAGTACAGTTCAATACAAGAGGAATCTGTTCATTAGAGCTTGCCATCTAAAAGGGAGGGTCAAGTGATAAAAGGAAATAACTGTTGGTGGTGAGCTGCTGCAAAAAATAAGTTTAGGTGAAGGCAGGATAGGCTTCTCTAAAGACATAGATTTTCAGGAATCGTCTAAAGATGGACAGAGTAGGAGATAGTCGGACAGATTGGGGTAAGGAGTTTGAGAGGCTCTGGAGAAGTCCTGAAGGTGAGCATAGAAGGTGGTGACAAGGGAGCTAGCGAGCAGGGAGTCTTAGGAGGAGCAAAGAGAATGGTTTGGTTGGTATTTTGGGACAAGGTTAGTGATGTAGCTGGGGGCCAAGTTGTAGATGGCTTAATAAGTTGTTTTTAGAATTTTACATGCAGCTTTATGAAAGCTCTCTCAGGATGGGAAAGGGAAGAGCTGTAAACTCCAGGCAAGGAATCTTGTCAACTGAGTCTCTGAGAGATGCAAAAACCTTGGTAATTTCGCTCACTAGCCCCCATCCATGAGGAGAATATTAGTTTTGGGTGGACAGACCCTTTGAACATTTGATGCGTAGTAGGCCGGCATTCACCATAGAAATACATTTAATCAGCAAAAAAAATTGAAATGGACCTGAACTGTGTGCAAAGATAACAAATTACTGGCACCCCATGAAACACATCCGTATGGCAGTCTGCATGTTGTTGTGGGAGGGGGAGCCGATTTGGGGAGGTTGTTCAGGATAAGTCCAGGTTTAGTTGTCTGAAAGTTAAAGTAAAACAAATAACAATAATAAATTGTCTTTCTCCTCCGCCCTTCTGCAGGATTATGTTCTGGCGGTGGAAGCCTATCATGCCGTTATAAAGTATTACCCCCAGCAGGAGCCACAGTTGCTGAGCGGTATCGGAAGGATTTTTCTTCAGGTAATTGCAGAACTCACAACCAGTCCGTTTTCTCCCATTTAGTTATGTGGTCATTAAATAACGTGAAATATTGCCGTAGAGGAGCCACAGGGGAGCTCATTTTTTCTGGTGTTCATCCTGTAAATCGGACATTACAATTATTAGCTAATGATTAGTAGGCTGAGGAGCCTGTCTGGGAATCATGCGCTGATGCCTGATTCTTTACAGGTACAGAGCAGGAGCTGGTGAGATCTCCTACTGGACGGAGAAGGAGGGGTTCTGTTCTGTGTTACAGAGACATGTAAGCTCCAGGCTTATGAAACTCCTCTGTAATCCCCTTGTCAGAGTTACTCCAGTCTCTTACACAGCCTGGCATATCAGTCTTGACAGGTGTCCACAATCTCTTGTATTACTGTGGCAATGCTATAGGCCTGCAGCTGACTGTGACCTTCCTGGCTTCAGCGGGCCATACAAGGCCACAATCTATATCCCTGTCTTATGTGCTGCATTCCCAGGAGATTCTGCCGGTGCCATGTGCAGAGTCTGGCCTGGAACGCACAATGCACAGCTATTTATGTACAGAGTATTTAGCTGGAATCTGTAAGATACTCTTTGATAAATGTGTGAATGCGATCAGTTGTAAATCTCATGCATGTGTTTTATAGATCTGCTGAGTACAAAAGTATAAGGGGCAAAGCATTAAAGCCCAAATGAATACTATTTAATGCATATACAGTGCTTATGCAAGGTCTAAAATATCCCTGTGCTGCCAGAACATAAAGTCAGGCTGGGTTCACACCTGTGCTATGCGGTAACCAGCGCAATTCCAGTGCCAATTCCTGCATCGCACCTGAATCGCCAGCGGTTCACACTGCCCTATCTGAACCTTTTGCGGGTGTCAAAACAAAAGTTAATGACACCCCGAGATCGGTTTGCAATGCAAACTGTGAAATGGTGCAGGAATCGCATCGCATCGCATAGGTGTGAACACGAACCAAAAAAAGGGTCCTGCGCCATTTTGGTGCAAATGCGATGCAAATTCAGCCATACAGACTGGCTGAATTTGCATCGCACAGATATCGCATGTGATCTGCACAACAATGTGTTGCGAATTATATGCAATGTCTGGCATCACCCAAGTGTGAACCAGCACTTAGACTTGAGCTTTCACACACAAGCTCTTCCGTGGTCCGACACTCCCCACTGAACACTGCTCTAATTAACCTTGTTATCCCTCCCTGAACAGTGCTGTTGATTAAAGTGTCATTAAACTCACATCATTCAAAATTATCATGAAATGTGTTCATACGCCGTCACTATGGGATTTGTTTTCTGCAAAAAACTTGGTTGATTCTGCTGTTCAGTCTCCCCCTCCTGTCCATGTCCCCACTGCAGTTGGGGACTTTGCAGAGCAGTATTGGCAGCTGGTGCACATGCTCAGTTTTCAGTGAGTTTTTATGCTGAGCATTTCTTCCCCACCACATCTGAGCAACCTATGTGACTATAGAGTCACAGATGGGGGCGTATACACAGTGGTCAATGACAGCCCCCTCCCTCCTCCATGTCTTCTAAACAGGTCTATGCAATGGGGGCAGGATATCACATCATAGTTACATAGTTAGTCAGGTTGAAAAAAGACACAAAGTCCATCCAGTTCAACCATGAAAAAAAAAAAAAAATATCGTACAATCCCATATACCCAATTCTATACCCACAGTTGATCCAGAGGAAGGCAAAAAAAAACCCAGTAGAGCACGATTCAATTTGCTACAGCAGGGGAAAAAATTGCTTCCTGATCCCCTGAGAGGCAATCGGATTTACCCTGGATCAACTTTACCTATAAATGTTAGTACCCAGTTATACCCAGTTACATCATGATTGAAATAAACTTTACCTCCTTCCGATTCTAAGACACCGGTTGGAAGGGCATGACACAGCCTGTGACTAGGGTTGCCACCTGTCTGGGATTAACCCGGACAGTACGGGTTTAGAGTGATTTTGAGTCATGTGTCTGGGTCTCCTTCCGCCTTGAACCCAGACACATGATCCAGACCTCACTGTGGCTCAGGGCTCCGTCTGTTCAGCTTGGGGCCAGGGCAGGAACATTACTAGTGTTTATCGGGCACAGGTTCTTATCCTAATACAGCAGAGTCCCGACGCCCGCTTCATAGAGTGCACTCAAACCCTGGACAACTTTACGGAGAGGAAGAGACCGCTAAAGAAGTCCGCTGCCAGTCCACTCTGGCCAGTGGTGCCCTGTCAGTGGAGAATTGGAGGACAGCGCGCTGGATCAGGGATGGGAGCTCCATGATCGGCCGATCAGCATGTATGTCGTTTATCACACAGACAGCTGACCGGGAACAGACCCTGCAAGAGTCTAGCCACAGAATCTGTTACAGCTGGGTAAGAAACACACTGACCTGAGGAGGGAGGGGGGAGAGGGGGAAATTCTTAGGATTCTTTGCTATCACCTCTGTGTTGTCGTGATGATCCGGAGTCAGGGCCGGTGCCAGCATGACACACAGTGTCAAGGATATGAATGAGAATAGTGTGTCCCCTCCACATGTCCTCCTGTCACTCTGCCTGCCCCCCTCCCTGTCACTCTGCCTGCCCCCCTCCCTGTCACTCTGCCTGCCCCCCTCCCTGTCACTCTGCCTGCCCCCCTCCCTGTCACTCTGCCTACCCCCCCCTCCCTGTCACTCTGCCTACCCCCCCCTCCCTGTCACTCAGCCTACCCCCCCTCCCTGTCACTCTGCCTACCCTCCCTCCCTGTCACTCTGCCTACCCCCTCCCTGTCACTCTGCCTACCCCCCCTCCCTGTCACTCTGCCTACCCCCCCCCTGTCACTCTGCCTACCCCCCCCCCTGTCACTCTGCCTACCCCCCCTCCCTGTCACTCTGCCTACCCCCCCTCCCTGTCACTCTGCCTACCCCCCCCCTGTCACTCTGCCTACCCCCCTCCCTGTCACTCGCGCCTGCCCCCCTCCCTGTCACTCTGCTGCCCCCTCCCTGTTACTCTGCTGCCCCCCTCCCTGTCACTCTGCCTGCCCCCCTCCCTGTCACTCTGCCTGCCTCCCCTCCCTGTCCCCTCCCTGTCACTCTGCCTGCCTCCCCTCCCTGTCACTCTGCCTGCCTCCCCTCCCTGTCACTCTGCCTGCCCCCCCTCCCTGCCCCCTTCCCTGTCACTCTGCCTACCCCCCCTCCCTGTCACTCTGCCTACCCCCCCTCCCTGTCACTCTGCCTGCCCCCCTCCCTGTCACTCTGCCTGCCCCCCTCCCTGTCACTCTGCCTGCCCCCCTCCCTGTCACTCTGCTGCCCCCCTCCCTGTCACTCTGCCTGCCTCCCCTCCCTGTCCCCTCCCTGTCACTCTGCCTGCCTCCCCTCCCTGTCCCCTCCCTGTCACTCTGCCTGCCCCCCCTCCCTGCCCCCTTCCCTGTCACTCTGCCTGCCCCCCTCCCTGCCCCCCTCCCTGTCACTCTGCCTGCCCCCCTCCCTGTCACTCTGCCTGCCCCCCTCCCTGTCACTCTGCCTGCCCTCCTCCCTTTCACTCTGCATGCCCCCCTCTCTGCCCCCCTTCTGTCACTCTGCATGCCCCCCTCCCTGCCCCCCTTCTGTCACTCTGCATGCCCCAACAGGCTGCACACACCTATGAAGTGGACATTGGGTCTCTGAACCGCTTCACAAGCATTAGACCGCTGGTGCCTGATAAACATGGAACAGTGCAGAGAAACACAGAAGGTAAGTGCTTGAGCCCAGGGGTTAAATAGTCCTGTTCCTTCCCCTGGCCCCCAGCTGATTCCACAGAATATACTGGAATGGCTGAACAGCCTTAGGGCTCATTTACACGTGCCCTCTGAAGAGCAATCCACATTTGTATTGCTCTTCAGAGGGTATATGACAGGCAGGGAGGAGGTGTTATATCACCACCTGTTTAAACCCCACAGCATCGCCCTGCAATTTAATGCATTGCACATGGATGCGGAAAGCCACATTCGGCAGGCATTATTGCTCGCTGAACCCAACAGTGCAGACATGTTTTGCCGCACTTTGGCTGTGGCAAGTGTACACCCCCCTCTGCTGTCTTTTCAGCTTAAGGGTAATGGGTTGGGTAGAACACAGCTCAACCTCTAATTTTTACTGTCCCCAACCACACGTGTAAACTGAGTCGCAAGGCACACTGAACAGTGATCCATAATGGATCATGTTTTAGAGGTATTTGACCGGTGGTGAAAAAGCGTTGTTACCTCCTCACCACCTGTTTTTAACCCCTAAAAACCCATACCACTGTGCTGTAGCTATGTGCATTGCACACAGTTGCAGCGCAGCCCCATTCAGGTGAATAGGTTGAGTTATGCAAGCGCAGTGCCGTACACCACTAAAATGTTCGGGTTTGGCTTGAAGAAAAGGTGGCAACCCTACCTGTGACTGCCAAAAATCCACGCACACTGTTATTGCCAAAAATAATAGATATTTATTTTCAAACGTATATTTGTATGACAATTTTAAAAATGTTATTGATATTCTTTATTTTTACTTTGCGTTCCATAGGATGTTTTTTTTTTTTTTTTTTTTTTTTTAGCTTTTCATAATTTTTAACGTGACCAGCAGTGGAGGACTATCCCCTCCTCCTGTCGCTATTTCCCTGCTTCCCTGCAGACAGGCTAGGGAAATAGCTGGGTCATGTGACAGCTGTTAATCCTTTTAGAAAAAAAAGTGTTAGTTGCTTTTTCTTTTTTTATTATTATTAAAATAAACAGTGCCATCATCCACATACAGAATGAAAAGGGATAATGTAAATGAAATTGTGTTTTTAGTATCACTTTAAGCCCAGGTTCACACTGAGCTGCGGGAATGAAGCTGTGCAAGTTCATCTGAACTCGCACGATTTCACTCCTGCATGTCAGTCCTGATTTCGGCTGCAATTTCACAGACATCTATGCGGATTTCTGCACAGATCTTAATGGCAATCGCACCCCAAAATAGCAAAAAGTAGTACAGAAACAACTTTTTTAAATCGGTGATGGCGCTACAAATGCAGCGTCGCACCGATTAGGACGGTGCCATTGCTGCCAATTTGACATGCAATTTGACATGTCAAATCGCACCAATGTGAACCAGGGGTCAAAGCAGGTTTAGGGGGCTGTGTCGGAGCTCTGGGACAAGCATTAGAGATGGGTAGTCAGACTCTCCTAGTTTGCAGCATGTTCTTTTAATCCCTTGCTGCAGCACTTGGCAGATAAAAACAACCTGAATTTCCATTACTGTATGTGCAGCGTGACTGTAATACATTAAGGCCTCATGTACACTGCTGCTGGTAAACTGACGTTTAGGAGCAGTTGCGCATTTTTCTTTTTCGTACATCACGGGACACAGAGCGACTTAGTCATTACTAATGGGTTATATAGTTTACCTTCAGGTGTTGGCACTGGCCAATTCCAAACCGGAAGTACCCTCCCCTATATAAGCCCCTCCCACCCGGGAGCACCTCAGTTTTTTGCCAGTGTCTAAGGTGTTGGCCAAAGAGTAACATGTGTTTTCACTGGGCTTGCGTACAGGTTCTTTTGGGCCTTAGTAAGCTGTTCCGGATCCCACCAAAAAAGCTTCATAGCTAAACGGTCGGTACCCGGGCCTTGCAGCAGAAGAGCAAGGTTTTGCCTGTAATGCTTCTCTTAGGAGGGCTGGACCCTGGGATCCAGAGCTCTGGTCATACCCACGACCAAGACGCTGTCTGTGCAGGGTGCTATACAGGTCCAGGGGAGTGGAATCCTTGGGAACCCGGTCCCTGAAGGTTTAATTACAATGCCTGCCGTGATAGGTGAAGTTTGGACTTTTGTGGACCAAACAAAGTCCTGCGGCGGGGATCAGGTAAGTGGGGGCCCCCAGGAACTTGGTTCTATTGGGGGACCCCCAAGCCTAATTTGTCTTTCTGTCTGTTACCTAACGGTATTCCCGCTAAATATCTGTGTTTGCCTATAACTACTGAAAATGTAAAATTTTAATAGTAGTCAAGAAAAAAAAAAAAAAACAGGGACCGCGGTACCTGTGTTAAACCACTAGAGGCCGCTGTAGTCCATTTTTCTTGTAATGTGGATCTTTGGTTTTCTCAACTCAAAAGGTCCAGGCAGCTGGTAAGTTTCTCTGTGGGAATCCACTTCCTCTGCCCTGTTGCTGCGTTCATCCACCGCACAGGCCCTCCGGCAAAAAGGGCCCTGGCTCCTAGTCCTCTGTTGGTTTTCGAAAAGGGCGCCGTTGGCGCACGGGCGCGCGCGCGGGCGCGTGCACGCGCCTCCTATGAAAAAAAAGGGGCGGGGCGGGTGGATGACGCTCGATGCGCGCCGCGGCGCTTCTGCGCATGTGCGGGCGTCCCGGCATGGTTAAAAGACACAGTACAAGTGTCAGCTGCATGCAAACAGAGCTAGCAACAAACAGTGGCACACAGAGGCGGTTGATGCAGGCATCCCCATAGAAAGGCACTTTAGTGGACACCAGCTGGTATATAGCAGCACCTGTGTTAGACTATTACCAGCAAAAATTGGTGTATGACGACGGGAATACCTCAGCTTTGTGCTTAAAGGATATGTCGTCCAGACGCTCCGGAAATAAATCTTCCAGGAAGCCAAAGGGGTCTCCATCGGGCTCTGAGGATATTGGGCATGCTTGCACTGCACCAATCTCCCCTGAGAATGCAGAGGTCAGTAGCCGTAGAAACCCCGCAGGAATGCCTGGTGCTGCGGCTGTCCCCAGTCCACCTGCTCCTGTATATATAACAGAGGAGGTTTTATCCTCAACTCTGGGAGGATTAGAAGAGAGATTAACAGCATTGATCGCTGCTTCCCTATCTCAGGGAAAGCGCGTCCGATCTCCGTCTCCTCCTTCAGAGTGCCTGTTAGTGGAGGAACAGCCCCACACAGAGATCGACCTACCTGAAGGGGATCAGGATGAGGTTGATTCACTTATAGAGGAATCAACAGTGGAAGAACCTTTCTCAGCTTCTCAGGCTGAAAGATTATGGGTTCAGTCTCTGACTAACATGGTCCGATCAGCATTTAAAATGCCTCTGGCGGAACCACCATCCACTACGGTTTCCTCGCTGGGGTCGCTAAAAGCTCCCCAGGCGGTCTGTTCCTTCCCAATCCACCCTTTATTAGAAGGGCTTATTTACCAGGATTGGGAGCATCCTGATAAAATATTTGCTCCCTCCAAGAGATTTCCGGTGATCTATCCCATGGAGGATAAGTTCATAAGAAAATGGAGGGTCCCTATAGTGGACGCAGCCATCTCTTCTGTTAACAAATCACTGACATGTCCAGTAGATAATGTTCCAATGTTCAAAGACCCAATAGATAAAAAATTGGAGTCTTTACTAAAATCTGCTTTCTCTACAGCAAGTATGGTGACACAACCTGCGGTAGCAGCGATTGGAGTCTGCCAAGCAGTGAAAGATCAGTTGAAACAAGTCTTAAGGGACTTACCAGATCAGCAGGCTCATGCCCTAGCTGACCTGCCTAGAGCCTTGTGTTTTGCGGTGGACGCCATAAAGGATACAATCCAACAGGCCTCCCGCTTTACGCTGTCTATAGTACATATGCGTAGGCTTCTGTGGCTCAAAAACTGGTCTGCTGAAGCTCCCTGTAAAAAACTGCTGGTTAGCTTCCCATTTCATGGAGAACGCTTATTTGGAGAAGATCTGGACAAATATATCCAGAAAATTTCTGCCGGTAAAAGTTCACTCTTACCGGTTAAGAACAAGGGTAGAAGTCCTTCTTTTAAGAGGCCTACCTCTCCAGTCCCGGGCACATCGGCTGTGAAGCAGTTCCGACGGCCTCCGCGGTCAAATTCAGGGGGCAGAAATCAGGGACAATCACAGGGTAACAAGAAGCCCTGGATCAAAAGAGGTACAAAACCTCCCCCTAAGGCATGAAGTATTGCCCCCGCTCAATCGGGTGGGGGGAAGACTTCAGTTGTTCACAGAGACCTGGCGGGACACCATCAGAGACAGATGGGTGCTCTCCGCAGTAAGTCTGGGATACAAGCTGGAGTTAAAAGGCACTCCTCCTGCCCAATTTATGAGGTCAAACGTGCCAAGAGATCCCCAAAAGAGAGGATCCCTCCTTCTGGCACTAGAACAACTATTGCTCCAAGGGGTAATCATGAAGGTTCCCCTGGAAGAAAGCGGATTCGGGTTTTACTCGAACCTTTTCACAGTCCCCAAACCAAATGGGGACGTGAGGCCCATATTAAATCTAAAAGGGCTAAACAAGTTCCTAAATATCAGGACTTTTCGGATGGAGTCGATCCGATCAGTGGCCACCGCCCTACAGGGGCAGGAATGGCTAGCCTCGATCGACATAAGGGATGCTTATCTGCATATTCCCATCTTTCCGGCCCATCAGAAATTTCTACGCTTTGCAGTAGAAGGGCGCCATTTTCAGTTCAGAGCCTTACCTTTCGGTCTGGCCACAGCACCACGAGTGTTCACAAAAATTCTGGCCCCATTATTGGCCAATCTAAGAACACAGGGTGTAACGATAATGGCATATCTAGACGACCTGCTACTAATAGACCACTCAGTGGAAAAACTGGAAGTAGCTATTCACGAGACAATCGAGTATCTGGAATATCACGGTTGGATTATCAACCGGGACAAGTCAGCTCTAAGACCAGTCAAAAGTCTGGAATACTTAGGGCTAAGGCTGGATTCAAATCAGAGAAAGATTTTCTTACCTCCAGAGAAGGTGTCGTCTTTAAGAAATTTGACCCACTTAGTGGGTACAAAAAGAAAACCATCCATACGTCTCTGCATGAGGCTGCTGGGAAAGATGGTGGCTTCATTCGAAGCGGTACCCTACGGTCAATTCCATTCAAGGAATTTGCAAAGGGCCATACTGTCAGCCTGGAACAAAAAAGTTCAGGCTTTAGACTTACCAATGTCCCTGTCCCCTTCCGTTCGCAAGAGCCTCCATTGGTGGTTGGTGCCCCAGAATCTGGAAAGAGGGAAACCCTTCAGTCCGGTTTCTTGGAAGGTGGTCACTACAGATGCCAGCCTCATCGGCTGGGGGGCAGTGCTGGAGCAATGGTCTCTCCAGGGCAGGTGGTCAGAAGCAGAAAAGGCCCTGCCCATCAATCTCTTAGAGATACGAGCAGCCCGGTATGCCCTAGTAGCATGGACATCCAAACTCCAGGGGTCCCCTGTCAGAATTCAATCAGACAATGCCACGGCAGTGGCATATATCAATCATCAGGGTGGCACCAAAAGTCGTGCAGCCCAGAAGGAAGCAAATTGCATCCTGGAGTGGGCAGAAAGATATGTCCCAGCCATATCCGCGGTTTTCATCCCAGGAGTGGAAAATTGGAAAGCGGACTTTCTAAGTCGCCAACAATTATGCCCGGGGGAATGGTCTCTTCACCCCGAGGTTTTCCAGGCAATATGCCAGCGGTGGGGAACACCGGATGTAGATCTGCTAGCATCCAGATTCAACGCAAAGGTGGACAGGTTTGTGTCTCGCACAAGGGATCCCCTAGCTTGCGGCTCGGATGCCCTAGTGTTCCCTTGGGATCGGTTCAAGCTGATATATGCATTCCCACCGCCACAATTGTTACCGCGATTACTCCGCAGAATCAGGGTAGAAAAGAAACCAGTGATTCTGGTGGCTCCAGCGTGGCCCCGAAGGGCATGGTACGCGGAGATTGTAAAAATGTCAGTGAGGAGTCCGTGGACCCTCCCACTTCGTCCGGACCTGCTGTCGCAAGGACCGATATACCACCCTTCCTTACCAGCCCTAGGTTTGACGGCCTGGCTATTGAAGCCCACATTCTGAAAAAGAGAGGGCTCTCTAATTCTGTGGTATCTACCATGATCAATGCCAGGAAACCGGTATCCAGGCAGATCTATTATAGGATCTGGAAAGCGTACATTACGTGGTGTGAGACCAAGAAATGGCATCCACGTAAGTACATGATAGGGAGGATTCTGGACTTCCTACAGTGGGCTGTAGATAGGAAGCTGGCCTTGAGTACTATCAAGGGTCAGATTTCGGCCTTGTCAATATTTTTTCAAAGGCCCTTGGCTTCGCATTCACTAGTCAAAGCCTTTATACAAGGAGTGATGCGTATTAGCCCTCCGGTTAGTATTCCCATATGTCCTTGGGACTTAAACCTGGTTCTGTCGGTTCTACAGAAACAACCGTTTGAACCATTACAACACATTTCCTTGGTTCTTCTCACCAGGAAATTGGTTTTCTTAGTAGCCATTTGTTCGGCTAAAAGAGTGTCGGAATTAGCAGCTATGTCCTGTAAGGAGCCATATCTGGTTATCCATAAGGACAGAGTAGTATTACGTCCTCATCCAGCCTTTCTTCCTAAGGTGGTATCGAGGTTTCATTTGAACCAAGATGTGGTTCTTCCTTCTTTTTTCCCCAAACCTAGCTCAGTAGAGGAAAAGTTATTACATTCTTTGGATGTGGTAAGAGCAGTTAAAGCTTATCTAAAAGCCACTGCTCAGATTCGCAGAACGGATTCTTTGTTTGTTCTGCCGGAAGGCCCCAGAAGGGGTCAGGCAGCATCAAAATCTACTTTAGCCAAGTGGATTCGACAGGTCATAATACAAGCCTATGGCTTGAGAAAGAGACCGCCTCCGTTCAAAGTTAGGGCGCACTCCACAAGAGCGGTTGGAACTTCATGGGCAGTGCATCACCAGGCCTCCCTGGCTCAAGTATGTAAGGCCGCAACATGGTCTTCGGTACACACGTTTACTAGATTCTATCAGGTAGACGTTAGAAGTCAGGAGGATGTCGCCTTTGGGCGCAGTGTGTTGCAGGCCGCAAAAGATCCTCATGCCTGATGGCGCCCAGCTTATGTACCCCCCCCCTCATTTGGCATTGCTTTGGGACGTCCCATTAGTAATGACTAAGTCGCTCTGTGTCCCGTGATGTACGAAAAAGAAAAAGGGATTTTTATAACAGCTTACCTGTAAAATCCTTTTCTTGGAGTACATCACGGGACACAGAGCTCCCACCCCTCTTTTTGGGACACTTATTGCTTGGCTACAAAACTGAGGTGCTCCCGGGTGGGAGGGGCTTATATAGGGGAGGGTACTTCCGGTTTGGAATTGGCCAGTGCCAACACCTGAAGGTAAACTATATAACCCATTAGTAATGACTAAGTCGCTCTGTGTCCCGTGATGTACTCCAAGAAAAGGATTTTACAGGTAAGCTGTTATAAAAATCCCTTTTTTTCAGCTGCTCCTGAACTCTCCTCTGTTGTCTTATCAGTACATGTACACAGGGTCGTTTATAGTCGTTTCCAGGTAGTTGAGTTTAGAGGCTTTTTTTGGAACGCAAAAAAATGGGTTTAGGAGCTGAGTTTCCAGGCATTTCAAGTGCAAACGCGGCAAAACGCTGCTAAACGGATGTTTTCAACGTCGGTTACTATCTGTCAAGTTAAATCGTTAAGAGAGGGTGTAAAAACGTCTCGTGTACATGAAGCCCTAAGAGGGTTGATTTAGACTTCAGTGAAATGTATGCCTCTCTTAGCAACGTATCGGGATCGGTCTTGTCCTTTTCTGACTCCAGTAAAGTGCAATGCTATTGGTTGCTGCGAGGTATGCCCCATTGGCACTTGGTGCTCTGCTGAATAAGACTGTCAGGGTCCATTCACGTTATTGCGTTGTGGTAAAATGCACAGTAAGGCCGGCCATACAATCTCCACATTTCTTGTCCAATTTCCTTTAGATTTACCAAAACCATATGAGGTCAAACTGAAACACTTTCAATTTGTATGTATTCAGGCAGGCTCCTGCACTACATAATTGAAGGTAGATCTAAAGGAAATTGAACAAGAAAATTGTATAATGTATGGCCAGCTTAATGCGTGAAACAGTGTGGTTCCGTTCATTCTGAATGGTACTCCAAATCCCCTAGGCCAGGCATGTCCAAAGTCCAGCCCTCGGGCCAATCGCGGCCCGGTTTCGGATGGCCCGCCTGGTGATCTTGATAGATATATATATGTGTGTGTGTATATATATATATATATATATATGTATGTGTGTGTGTGTGTGTGTGTGTGTGTGTGTGTGTGTGTATATATATATATATATATATATATATATATATCTATCTATCTATCTTTTGTGGCCCCCAACAAATCCGTGAGCGCCGGGGGCCATAAAAGATAGTATGCTGGCTGCCTTGGAGGAGAGGGACATAAAACAAGTAGAAAAGGCGCAATGCACAAGTACCTCAGTATATGGGTTGGGTATGGTACCAATTAGTCCAAGAACAAGGATAAAAGAGATGTATAGATAAGTACTTATACTCTCGTGTGCATATTTGGAGGAGAGGGACGAGTGCCGTGCATACAGGAGAGTATTTCCTGTTTACACGGCACCTGTGTAAAAGGAAGTCCCGTCTCCTGCGCTGCCATTGGACAACTGTTCTGTCCATCACAGGAGGGTGGGATTTTCAATTAAAGAGGCCCGTTGAGAAAACAGGAGTTTCTCCTGTTTGTCTGTTGGCGCTCGTCCCGCCCCCTCCCTGTCTCCTCTGCAGGCTGCACTGACGATAATGGTGAGTCTGCATTCATGGCAATTTAGTGGGTGCTGCATTCATGGCAATTTAGTGGGTGCTGCATTCATGGCAATTTAGTAGGTGCTGCATTCATGGCAATTTAGTAGGTGCTGCATTCATGGCAATTTAGTAGGTGCTGCATTCATGGCAATTTAGTAGGTGCTGCATTCATGGCAATTTAGTGGGTACTGCATTCATCGCAATACAATGGGTGCTGCTTTTATGGCAATACAATGGGTGCTGCATTCATGGCAATACAATGGGTGCTGCAATTATGAAAATTTAGTGGGTGCTGCAATTATGAAAATTTAGTGGGTGCTGCAATTATAGCAATTTGGTGGGTGCTGCAATTATGACAATTCGGTGGGTGCTGCAATTATGGCAATACAATGGGTGCTGCATTCGTGGCAATACGGAGTGGGTGCTGCATTCGTGGCAATACGGAGTGGGTGCTGCATTCGTGGCAATACGGAGTGGGTGCTGCATTCGTGGCAATACGGAGTGGGTGCTGCATTCGTGGCAATACGGAGTGGGTGCTGCATTCGTGGCAATACGGAGTGGGTGCTGCATTCGTGGCAATACGGAGTGGGTGCTGCATTCGTGGCAATACGGAGTGGGTGCTGCATTCGTGGCAATACGGAGTGGGTGCTGCATTCGTGGCAATACGGAGTGGGTGCTGCATTCGTGGCAATACGGAGTGGGTGCTGCATTCGTGGCAATACGGAGTGGGTGCTGCATTCGTGGCAATACGGAGTGGGTGCTGCATTCGTGGCAATACGGAGTGGGTGCTGCATTCGTGGCAATACGGAGTGGGTGCTGCATTCGTGGCAATACGGAGTGGGTGCTGCATTCGTGGCAATACGGAGTGGGTGCTGCATTCGTGGCAATACGGAGTGGGTGCTGCATTCGTGGCAATACGGAGTGGGTGCTGCATTCGTGGCAATACGGAGTGGGTGCTGCATTCGTGGCAATACGGAGTGGGTGCTGCATTCGTGGCAATACGGAGTGGGTGCTGCATTCGTGGCAATACGGAGTGGGTGCTGCATTTGTGGCAATACGGAGTGGGTGCTGCATTCGTGGCAATACGGAGTGGGTGCTGCTTTTGTGGCAATACGGAGTGGGTGCTGCTTTTGTGGCAATACGGAGTGGGTGCTGCTTTTGTGGCAATACGGAGTGGGTGCTGCTTTTGTGGCAATACGGAGTGGGTGCTGCTTTTGTGGCAATACGGAGTGGGTGCTGCTTTTGTGGCAATACGGAGTGGGTGCTGCTTTTGTGGCAATACGGAGTGGGTGCTGCTTTTGTGGCAATACGGAGTGGGTGCTGCTTTTGTGGCAATACGGAGTGGGTGCTGCTTTTGTGGCAATACGGAGTGGGTGCTGCATTCATGGCAATACGGTGAGGCTGCAGATGGGCACTGATTAGGCTGCATTCATGGGCACTGACCCTTTTTTTGCTTCACAGTTCTTTATTTAAAATGTAAGATTTATTTTTTCCTGAAACGTCCTTTTTTAAATTGAAGGTGCGTGTTATAAGCCGATAAATACGGTATATCCAAATAACACGCCCGAGCTCATCTCTTCACCACACACGGCCACAAAGGCAAGAGAATTCTTGTTGGGCAGTGTTATTAGTGCTTGGAGGAACACACTGATGCCGCGTACACAAGACTGTTTTTATTGTCATTGAAAAAAACGGCAATTTTCTCGACGTGATTTTTCGTGTTTCCTCTCAAGCCTGCCTTGCCTACACACTATCGTGGAATTTTTTTTTCCGAGTAAAGCGCGGTGACGTCCAACACGTACGACGGCACTATAAAGGGGAAGTTCCATTCGGATGGCGCCACCCTTCATGTTAGTAAAGTTTGGTGAGCGACGATTCGCACTTTTCAGCCTCGTGCTTTTCAGTTCGTTACAGCGTGACGAATGTGCCATCTCCATTACGAATGCTAGTTTTACCAGAACGAGCGCTCCAGTCTCATACTTGATTCTGAGCATGCGCATTTTTTTTCACGTCGTTAAAGCCCACACACGCCCGTTTTTCATGACGAGAAAAACAACGATGTAAAAAACGACGTGAAAAATTAGAGCATGTTCCAATTTTTCTCGTCGTGATTCTCAGCGTTTTTCTTGTCGGGGAAAAATGCTGGAAAGCCCACACACGATAATTTTTAATGACCATTTTAAAAAATTTCATTTTTCTCGTCATTAAAAACGGTCGTGTGTACGTGGCATGAAACCGAATTTTAATGGTTTGACGAATGTCAGGCAAAATGGTCGGCCCTCAAGCATGTTCACTTCATCAAATCTGGCCATCTTTGAAAAAAGTTTGGACACCCCTGCCCTAGGCAGTGCAGCACAATGCACAGATGCTTGCACCATGTCTATTAAAATGTGTGTTGTGGTATGTCCACAACTCATTCAAAATTAAAGCATTGTACCAATTTGAGAGACTGCAGCCTGTTAATTCACTAGGATGAATTAGGACCGGTGGTTATATGATTAGTTCTTCATGGATTTATTGGCTGACGGTTGTATGAGTCTACACACTGGACCCAATTACTGAGCACGGGTGATAGATACTAGAACATAGAAGGACTATTGCTTAAAAATAAAATCCTGCAGGCACTTGGTGACTCTGACATAAGAGAAGTACAGGGGTTGCCATTACAGCCAAAATACTAATCGCCTGGCTGTGTCTGACTTTTGAGTCACAGACCTGGAAAAAGCATTCTTTAAAGAGGAAGTAAACCTTCTTAAAAACCCTCCACAAAAAAAAACCTGCAAGGCAAAGGCATAATGAGCTAGTATGACTAGCATACTAGCTCATTATGAATTACTTACCTTAGACCAAAGCCGTCCTCGTCTCCCCCTCCGGCTGCAGACATCTCTCCTGGAGGTTACTTCTGGGTATCGCGTCTTCGGCGCTGTGATTGGCCGGTGCCCCAATGACGTCACTCCGCACATGCGTGCGGTAACGGCACACGCTAGGGAAGAAACGGCACAGAGTTTCATTTCCTCCCAGCGCATGCGCCGTTTGTATTATCGGCGGACTACAAGTGAAACATCTCCTAAATGGCGCATGTTTAGGAGATATTTCCACTACCTATAGGTAAGCCTTATTCTAGGCTTACCTATAGGTAGAAGTAAAAAAATAGGGTTTACAACCACCATAAATGAGTGTCAGAATTTCTCATCACTATACTTGTAAAGGCATTATATTCAGAGCATCAGAAAGACAGCCAGGGAACTAGCATTTTTAAAAGAGGTCAGCAATGGCAGCCTCCTTTAATCTCACCCATGAAAGACGCTCATTAAGTTACACCATCTCTTGAATTCTGATATTATGCAAACCCGAAGTATAAAGAAATACGTGTACGTTCTTTATAAATCCTATGCAGACTAAACATGCCCCTTATGTCTTATATGACTGGTGTGCCCTCTCTTATATCTAATGAATGGCACATGGTTTCACCCCTCCGCCACACTCCCCATCCCTCTTGTAGGCACCAGGTTCTCTTTAATCTGTCAGTCATATGAAACAGATGAAGACACAATATGCAATCTGTTCTTGTGGCCTGGTTCAGCCAGATAAGATTGTGAGATGTGTGTGCTGACAAGTCCTGCCATGTAATAGATACATTGTTCATTGTGGCAGAGAATGCTGTCACATTCCGTGCTATCAGTCCAAGCATGATCAGATGGAAAGATCTCTGCAAATACAATCTGCTTATATTTTTCTTTATATTCTATGAATGTGAATGTCTTTTACTGATCTGTGAGTTGCTTTTAGACTGAGGGTTTTGGACTGCTGATGTTTGAAGCTCAACTCAGCTCAGCGCAAACTCAACTTTTTGTAAAAAAAAAAAAATGTGTGTGTGTGTGTGTGTATATATGTATATATTTTTAGATAGATAGATAGATAGATATATACGCTTCTAAGCACCTTGGATTTTCTTGAGATTAGCATCTTGGAATCCCTGTGCAGCAAAGCTCAGACTGGGAGAGGGAAGGGCATGACTGGGAGTCATTTAGGCATGCTGCAGTTAAGTAACATGCTAATACGGGGATAGAGCAGAATGACTGATAGAAAAATTTCATTATTGTAACAGGCTAAGGACAGGAAGGTGTTACTTAGAGCAGAATTAAAGCTTTTTTATGAAACATTACTGGTAGGCTATTGGCAAAGATAACATGTATGTCTCTTCTGCAGTAAAAGCTCCTCTTCTGTTTGCCTGCAATTTATTTATTTGACAGTATCGAAAAAAAATGGTTAAAATAAATGAGGAACAAGGCAGCTGCATGAATATATATTCAGGATTTGATACATCAGATTACCAATTGTAATAAATAAATCCACCAGTGGATCTAGTGAGTAGCCTTAAGAATCTGAAGGAGGAAGTGCTCATTAATGGATCTTTTTTTGATGAGTACCTTAGTGTGCTTTAGGAGGAGTTCCAATGAAAACAATTCAAAGTCAGCATGTAAAATACTGTAGGTGCTGACTTTAAATAAAAAGACACTTGGCAGCCCAGGGATCCAGTGCTGACCTCACCTGGGCTGGTTTCATGCAGGTCTTTGGGTATCCAGTGCCCCATTTTCCTTGTGAGAAGCCAGCTGGCTTCACAGCTGTCTTCCCACTGCGCATGCACGAGTCGTTTCTAGGCGAGCCGGGAAATGGGAGCGAGAAGAATAGGTGGAACTTCCCTTTTTAAGTAAAGTTCTGCTGTGAAGAATTTGCCGTTGTCTTAGAGAAGATGAGGTAGAGAAAAATAAAATGGCAGCTTTTGCTGCAATACTCTGGTGGTACAATCTGTCAACTCTATTTCCCAGGCTGGTTTGTCTGCCTGTCCTTATCACCATGGGGTCTAGGGTTACCACTGCATCTTTTTTAAAACCAAACACATATTAATTACACAGGTTCTGTGGATGATTAAGGTGGTAATTAAACCCACTTAGTGCCTTACCTGCATTAAATAAGCCACAGAACCTGTGTAATTAATGTGTTAGGGTTGCCACCTCATCCCTTTAAAACCAAACGGGGTCCCTTTATTTACATTAAGTAGTATGTAGCTGAAGTTGTGGGTATATCCAAAAGTGTAGAACACCCCAAAAATTCAAGATGGGAAAGAAAGAAATAAAGTATTGCATCTCACTGCAGAAGTCCACAGTAGTCATAACACAGTGGATAGTGAGTGGGCCCCGTATTCTGCACATTAACTTCTGGGTGACTCTTAAGGCCCCTTTCACACTTTATATGACTTCAAAGTCGTGCGATTCGCAGCTGCGATTTTGACAAGACAGTCATACGACTGTGGATCCGACTTTGCCCCACGACTTGAAGTACGACTTCAATGAGCAGGGACGCGGCTTTGATCCCCCAATAATTAGGGAGAACTCCACGCCAATATTTTTTGAAAAAATAAAACGGCATGGGTTCCCCCTTCATTGGCATACCGGGCCCATCGATCTGGTAAGGGTTATAAGGGGAACCCCCGCTGAAAAAACGGCGTGGGGTCCCCAACAAAATCCATACCAGACCCTTATCTGAGCACCAGGCCAATCAAGAAAGGGGGTGGATACGAGTGAGCGCCCCCTCCCTCCTGAGCCATACCAGGCCGCATGCCCTCAACGTGGGGAGGTGGGTGCTTTGGGGCAGGGGGGGCCCTGCGCCCCCCCCCACCCCAAAGCACCCACCTCCCCATGTTGATGAGGACAAGGGCCCCTTCCCGACAACCCTTGGCCGTTGGTTGTCGGGGTCTGCGGGCGGGGGGCTTATCGGAATCTGGGATCCTCCTTTAATAAGGGGCCCCCAGATCCTGGGCCCCCACCCTATGTGAAAGAGTATGGGGTACATCGTACCCCTACCCATTCACCTGGAATAAAAAGTGTAAAAAAAAACCCACACTAGACAGGTTTTTAAAGTAATTTATTAGGCATCTCTGGGGGTCTTCTTCTGACTTCGGGGGTCTTCTTCTGACTTCGGGGATTTTCTTCTGACTTCGGGGGTCTTCTTCTGACTTTGGGGGTCTTCTTCCGATTTTGGGGGTCTGTTCCGACTCTCCGGCCTCTTCTCCCGCTCTCCGGTGCCTTCTCCGCGCTCTCCGGTTCTCCTCCTGATCTCCAGTGCATTCTGCCTTCTGCCGGGCTCCTCCGCTATCTTCTATAAGCTCTTTTGCTAGCGTTGGCCCGGTCTTCTGCGTCGTCGTCTTCTCTTTCTCCGATGTTGGCTCGACGCTCTGTCCCGCTGTAATGCCGTGTGTGCGGTGCGCAACGACTTATATAGGCATGGGGCGTGGTCACCGGGTGATGTCACCCGGTGACACCGTCCCATAGGACATCAGTCGCATCATTCCACGGGACTGTGACGTCCTATGGGGCGGGGTCACCGGGTGACATCACCCGGTGACCACGCCCCATGCATATATAATTTGTTGCGCACACGGCATTACAGCGGGGAGAGATCGTCGTGTCAACATCGGGACAAGAGAAGAGGGAAGGAGACGACGCAGAAGACCGGGCAGCCGCTAGTAAAAGAGCTGGAAGAAGATAGCGGAGGAGCCCGGCAGAAGAACGAAAGTACCAGTGAGCGTGGAGAAGGCACCGGAGAGTCAGAAGAAGACCCCCGGAGCTGCCTAATAAATTACTTAAAAAAACCTGTCTAGTGTGTTTGTTTTTTTTTTTTACACTTTTTATTCCAGGTGAATGGGTAGGGGTACGATGTGCCCCCATACTCATTCACATAGGGTGGAAGGCTGGGATCTGGGGGCCCCCTTATTAAAGGGGGCTCCCAGATTCCGATAAGCCCCCACCTGCAGACCCCGACAACCAATGGCCAGGGTTGTCGGGAAGGGGCCCTTGTCCTCATCAACATGGGGGCAAGGTGCTTTGGGGTAGGGAGGCGCAGGGCCCCCCCTGCCCCAAAGCACCCAACCCCCCCATGTTGAGGGCATGCGGCCTGGTACGGCTCAGGAGGGGGGGTGCTCGCTCGTCCCCACCCCCTTTCCTGACCGGCCAGGCTGGTGCTCGGATAAGGGTTTGGTATGGATTTTGGGGGGGGACTCCATGCCGTATTTTCGCCGTGGGGGTTCCCCTTAAAATCCATACCAGACCTACGGGCCCGGCATGCTCATGAAGGAGGAACCCATGCCGTTTTTTTTTTTTTTTTTCTTTTTAAATTGGCATGCACAAGTCATGTACAAGTCGTATGCCAAAGTCGGATCTGTTAATACGGAATCCGACTTTGATCCGACTTCAGAAAAAAAAGTAGTGCAGGAACTACTTTAAAGTCGGCACAACTTAAAGTCGTGCCAATATGAATGGTAGTCATTCAAAATCATGGAGAATGACTTGTCATACGATTTTGCCGTCCAAAATCGTGGTACAAGTCGTATAAGTGTGAAAGGGGTCTAAATCTGGGATAACTTGTATGACCTTGTGTGACCTTCTGAAATACACTTGGACACAGATATTTTGATAGAGGATCATTGGATGGAATGGAAAAGTATCATTCATACTGGTCTGTACTTCATATTGTCACCATGTCTGGAAATAACTAGTGGCGTTGCTATATTGCACGTTATTCGCGGTATTCTATTGGTTGGTCTTCATGACTTTCAAAGGACTAGTGGAAGAACTTTGCGTGCTGCTTATTAGCTCATTAATCGCGGATGTTCTGCAAGAACCACCCCTGCTGTTTTCCAATTCTGACTAACATGATCGAAGCTGAAAGACGCTTTTAAGCCTCCTTATGTAATTTGGCTTACCAGCAAATGAAGGCACACCCAATCACATTAACTCTCTTCTTCCTGGTGTCTGTATCCATCATGGAAACCCAAACCAGTGTGACATTTTCTGTGTTCTGATAACTACGTAGGATAAGCAGAGTCAGGATACATAGGACTGGTCTCAGACTCATATGTGTAAAGAACACACTGATGGGCTTATTCAGTAATTGCTACAGCTTCAGTTGTTCCTGGAAAAATGTCTGCACCACTGCATATAAATAATTAACCTCAATGCTTTATTGATAAACTGCCAATATATACAGTGCTGTGAAAAAGTATTTGCCCCCTTCCTGTTATAATATGTTTTGCATATTTCTCACACTTAAATGATTCAGATCATCAAACAAATGTTATTATTGCACAAAGATAACTTGAGTAAATCCAAGATGCAGTTTTTAAATTATTTAATTTATTACCCCTTAAATACCCGGCACTTTCGCCCCTTCTTGCCCAGGACAATTTTCAGCTTTGCGGTCATGCAATACTGTACCCAAACGACATTTTTATCATTTTCTTCCCACAAATAGAGCTTTCTTTTGGTGGTATTTGATCACCTCTGGGGTTTTTATTTTTTGCGCTATAAACAAAAAAAGACCAACCTTTTGGGGGGGGGGAAAAAGTTTTTCTTACTTTTTGTCATAAAATTTAGTTTTCCCCTTCACTGTTGAGTTGGCACTGTTGAGTTGGCACTGATGGGCACTGATGGCCACTGGCGGGCGGCACTGATGGCCACTGGCGGGCGGCACTGATGGCCACTGGCGGGCGGCACTGATGGCCACTGGCGGGCGGCACTGATGGCCACTGGCGGGCGGCACTGATGGCCACTGGCGGGCGGCACTGATGGCCACTGGCGGGCGGCACTGATGGCCACTGACGGGCGGCACTGATGGCCACTGACGGGCGGCACTGATGGCCACTGACGGGCGGCACTGATGGCCACTGACGGGCGGCACTGATGGCCACTGACGGGCAACACTGATAATGAGGTACTGATGGCCACTGACGGGCAACACTGATAATGAGGTACTGATGGCCACTGACGGGCAACACTGATAATGAGGTACTGATGGCCACTGACGGGCAACACTGATAATGAGGTACTGATGGCCACTGACGGGCAACACTGATAATGAGGTACTGATGGCCACTGACGGGCAACACTGATAATGAGGTACTGATGGCCACTGACGGGCAACACTGATAATGAGGTACTGATGGCCACTGACGGGCAACACTGATAATGAGGTACTGATGGCCACTGACGGGCAGCACTGATAATGAGGTACTGATGGCCACTGACGGGCGGCACTGACGGGCAGCACTGATAATGAGGTACTGATGGCCACTGACGGGCGGCACTGACGGGCAGCACTGATAATGAGGTACTGATGGCCACTGACGGGCAACACTGATAATGAGGTACTGATGGCCACTGACGGGCAACACTGATAATGAGGTACTGATGGCCACTGACGGGCAGCACTGATAATGAGGTACTGATGGCCACTGACGGGCGGCACTGACGGGCAGCACTGATAATGAGGTACTGATGGCCACTGACGGGCGGCACTGACGGGCAGCACTGATAATGAGGTACTGATGGCCACTGACGGGCGGCACTGACGGGCAGCACTGATAATGAGGTACTGATGGCCACTGATGGGCGGCACTGACGGGCAGCACTGATAATGAGGTACTGATGGCCACTGACGGGCGGCACTGACGGGCAGCACTGATAATGAGGTACTGATGGCCACTGACGGGCGGCACTGACGGGCAGCACTGATAATGAGGTACTGATGGCCACTGACGGGCGGCACTGACGGGCAGCACTGATAATGAGGTACTGATGGCCACTGACGGGCGGCACTGACGGGCAGCACTGATAATGAGGTACTGATGGCCACTGACGGGCGGCACTGACGGGCAGCACTGATAATGAGGTACTGATGGCCACTGACGGGCGGCACTGACGGGCAGCACTGATAATGAGGTACTGATGGCCACTGACGGGCGGCACTGACGGGCAGCACTGATAATGAGGTACTGATGGCCACTGACGGGCGGCACTGACGGGCAGCACTGATAATGAGGTACTGATGGCCACTGACGGGCAGCACTGATAATGAGGTACTGATGGCCACTGACGGGCGGCACTGACGGGCAGCACTGATAATGAGGTACTGATAGATAACTGACAGATGTTACTACTGGGCACTGATTGGCACTGTGGTGGGCTCTGATTGGCACTGTGGTGGGCACTGGCACAATTTATTGTGGGGACACTGCTGGGCACTGATTGACATGTGATTGGCAGAACTGAGGGGGCTGTACTGATGATCAATGTGCTGATTATCAGCACAGACCCCCCCCCCCTCTGACAGGGAGAGACGCCGATCGGCTCTCCCTGTCAGCGTGAACCGAGAAATGCAGTTTACCGTCACTTCCTGGTTCACGCGATGATCAGCTGATCACGTGGTAAGAAGCCTCCGAAAGAGGCTTCTTATCACGATGAGAGATGCGGGGTGTCACACTGACTCACTGCGATGCGTGCCCCCACGGGCGCACGCCGACATGTTATCCTGCTGGACGTCAATAGACGTCCAGTCAGGATAACAGAACCACTTCCCAGGCGTCATTCTGCATACGTCGGGTGGGAAGTGGTTGAGGGAAAAAAGCTGTTCAAACCTGCCTGGCCCTATGTGAAAAGGTAATTGCCCCCTCCCATGTTGAATCACCCAGTACTGATTACTGCTAGACCTGTTGAATCAAGAAATCACAGAAATATAAGCTGTCTGACAAAGTGAAGAACGCTTACAGATCACAAAAAAACACACATCATGCCACAATCTAAAAAAAAATCAAGAATAGATTAGAAACAAAGTAATGTACATGTATTGGTCTAGGAGGCGTTACAAAGCCATTTCTAAGGCTTTGGAACTCCAGTGAACCACGGGGAGAGCCATTATCCACAAATGGAGATAACTTGCAACAGTGGTGAACCTTCCCAGGAGTGGCCGGCCTACAAAAATTACTCCAAAAGCATGACGACAACTCATCCAGGAGGTCATAAAAGAACCCAGAACAACATCTAAAGAACTGCAGGCCTCGCTTGCCTCAGGTAAGATCAGTGTTCATGATTCAACAATAAGAAAGAGACTGGGAAAAAATGGCATCCATGGGAGAGTTCCAAGGCCAAAGCCACTGCTGACCAAAAAGAACACAAAGGCTCATCTCACATTTACCAAAAAAAAATCTTGATTATCCCCAAGACTTTTAGGCAAATATTCTGTGGACTGATGAGACAAAAATGTAACTTTTTGCAATGTGTGCGTCCCGTTACATCTAGCATAAAACGAATACAGCATTTCATAACAAGGAGATCATACTGACAGTCGGACATGGTGGTGGTAGTGTGATGGTCTGGGGCTGCTTTGCAGCTTCAGAACCTGGAGGAGAGGAGTGAGCGCTACCAGAAAATCCTTAAGAACAATGTCCGGCCATCAGTTTGTGACCTCAAGCTCAAGTGCCCTAGTCAGAGCTCGGACTTAAATCCAATTGAGCTGCTGTATCGTGACCTTACACAGGCCATTCATGCTGGAAAACCCTCCCATGTGGCTGGATTAAAACAATTCTGCAAAGAAGAGTGGGCCAACCAGTTATTAGGTTTAGGGGGCAATTACTTTTTCACATAAAGCCAGGCAGGTTAGGACAGCCTTAAT
The DNA here is from genome assembly GCA_029206835.1 of Rana muscosa. NCBI lineage: Eukaryota > Metazoa > Chordata > Amphibia > Anura > Ranidae > Rana > Rana muscosa. The sequence continues at coordinate 860,256,979 of CM055122.1, forward strand.
AAATTTAACTATCATTTAAAAACTGCATTTTGTATTTACTCGGGTTATCTTTGTGTAATAATAAAATGTGTTTGATAAACTGAGTCATTTAATGTGACAAATCTGAAAAAAAAAAAAAAAAAATCAGAAAGGGGCAAATACTTTTTCTTTCTCGTACATCACGGGACACAGAGCGACATAGTCATTACTAATGGGTTATATAGATACCGTCAGGTGCTGGCACTGGCAACTTCCAAAACCGGAAGTACCCTCCCCTATATAAGCCCCTCCCATCCGGGAGCACCTCAGTTTTTTGCCAGTGTCTAAGGTGTTGGCCAAGAAGAAACATGTGTTTTTCACTGAGCTTGCGTACAGGTTCTTTTGGGCCTCAGTAAGCTATTCCGGATCCGACCAAAAAAGCTTCATAGCTAAACGGTCGGTACCCGGGCCTTGCAGAGAAGAGCAAGGTTTTGCCTGTAATGCTTCTCTTAGGAGAGCTGGACCCTGGGATCCAGAGCTCTGGTCATACCCACGACCAAGATGTTTTCTGTGCAGGGTGCTATACAGGTCCAGGGGAGTGGAATCCTTGGGAACCCGGTCCCTGAAGGTTTGATTACAATGCCTGCCGTGATAGGTGAAGTTTGGGCTTCTGTGGACCAAACAAAGTCCTGCGGCGAGGAAAAGGTAAGTGGGGGCCCTCGGGAACTTGGTTCTATTGAGGGACCCCCAAGCCTATTTTGTCTTTCTGCCTGTTACCTAAGGTATTCCCGCTAATATTCTGTGTATGCCTGTTACTACTGAGAAAATGTAAAAATTTTAATAGTAGGCAAGAAAAAAAAAAAAAAAATGTAAGACCGCGGTACCTGTGTTAGACACTAGAGGCCGCTATGGTTCTTTTTCTTGTAATGTGGATTTTTTTCTTCCGGAATCAAATCCAGGCAGTTGGTATGTTCTCTGCTGGGAAGCTGTCTCCTCTGCCCTGTTGCTGCGCTCATCCATCCCCAGGCCCTGCGGCAAAGGGGGCCCTGGCTCCCATCTAGCTCCTTATTGTTTTTAAAAAAAGGCGCCGAAGGCGCAAGTGCCCGCGCGCGTGCGCAGGCACGCGCCTCTATTCATAGAGGCGATCTGAAAAAAGGGGCGGAGCGGGTGGATGACGCTCAGGTGTGCGCCGCGGCGCTACTGCGCATGTGCGGGCGTCCAGCGTGTTTTAAAGCACATTATAGCTGGCTATTGAATGCACAGACAGAGCTAGCAACAGATAAAGGCACACAGAGGCGGTTGATGCAGGCATCCCCTAGAAAGGCACTTTAGTAGACACCAACTGTGATATAGCAGCAATTGTGCTAGACTATTCTCAGTAAAAGTGGTGTATTACGGCTGGAATACCTCAGCTTTAGGCTTAGGAATATGCCGTCCAGAAGCTCCGGAACTGAATCTTCCAGGAAGCGAAGGGGGTCTCATCGGGCTCTGAGGATCTTGGGCATGCTTCTGCTGCACCAGTCTCCCCTGAAGTTCAGAGGTAAGTGACCGTAGAGACCCCGCAGGGGTACTTGGTACTGTGGCTGTCCTCAGTTCACCTGCTCCTGTGTATGTAACAGAGGAGGTTTTTTCCTCAGCTCTGGGAGGATTAGAGAGAGATTGTCAACATTGATCGCTGCCTCCCTGTCAGGGAAAGCACGCCGATCTCCGTCTCCTCCTTCAGAGTGCCTGTTAGCAGAGCAACAGTCCCATACAGGGATCGACCTGCCTGAAGGGGATCAGGATGAGGTTGATTCTGTTATAGAGGAATCAACAGTGGGTTCAGTCTCTGACTAACATTGTCCGATCGGCATTTAAAAATGCACCTTGCGGAACCATCAACCACTACTGTATCCTCGTTGGGGTCGCTAGAAGCCCCCAGACTGTCTGTTCTTTTCCACTTCACCCTTTACTGAAAGGGCTTATTTACCAGGATTGGGAACGTCCTGAGAAAATATTTATTCCCCCAAGAGATTTTCCGGTGGTCTATCCCATGGGGATAAGTTCATCAAAAAAAAAAATGGAAGGTCCCTGCAGTGGACGCAGCCATCTCTTGTATGTATAAATCACTGACATGTCCAGTGGATAATGTCCAAATGTTCAAGAACCCAATAGATAAAAGATTGGAGTCCTTATGAAAGTCTGCTTCTTTCTACAGCAAGCTTGGTGACACAACCAGCAGTAGCAGCTATTGGGGTCTGCTAAGCAGTGAAGGATCAGTTAAAACAGGTCTTGAGGGACTTGATAGATCAGCAGGCCTTGCCCTAGCTGATCTACCTAGAGCCTTAGGCTTTGCGGTTGACACCATAAAGGATTCAGTCCATCAGGCCTCCCGCCTTACGCTGTCTATAGTACATATGCGTAGGCTTCTATGGCTCAAAAACTGGTCTGCTGAAGCTCCCGGTAAGGAATGGCTGGTTAGCGTCCCATTTCATGGTGAACGCTTATTCAGGGAAAACCGTGTCAAATATATCCAGAAAATTTCCAGCGGTAAAAATACGCTCTTGCCGGTTAAAAACAGAGTTAGCGGTCCCTCTTTAAGAGGCCTGCTTCTCCAGTCCCTGGGGCATCGGCTGTGTAACAGTTCCGACGGCCTCCTCGGTCAATTCCCGGGGGTAAAAAACAGGGACAATAGCAGGGTAATGAGAAACCCTGGGTCAGGGGAGGTACAAAACCTCCCCCAAAGTTAAATTCATTGAAGGGTTGCCCCCACTCAGTGGGTGGGGGGAGGACTCCAGTTGTTCACAACAGACCTGGCGGGACGCGATCAAGACAGATAGGTGCTCTCCGCAGTATGTTTGGGATACAGATTGGAGTTAAGAGACTCTCCTCCTTCCCATTTTTGAGGTCAAACGTGCCAAGGGATCCCCGGAGAGGGAGTCCCTCCTGTTGGCACTAGAACAACTATTGCTCCAAGGAGTAATTATGGAGGTTCCCCTGGAAGAATGAGGGTTCGGGTTTTACTCAAACCTCTTTACAGTCCCGAAGCAAACGCGGACGGGAGGCCCATATTAATTCTAGAAGGGCTATACAAATTCCTGTATATCAGGACTTTCCGATGAAGTCGATCCGATCGGTGGCCACTGCCCTACAAGGGGAGGATTGGTTAGCCGCGATCGACATCAAAGATGCTTATTTGCACATTCCCATCTTTCCAGTCTACCAAAAGTTTCTACGCTTTGCAGTAGAAAGGCGCCATTTTCAGTTCAGAGCCTTACCCTTCGGTTTGGCCACAGCACCACGAGTGTTTACAAAAATTCTGGCCCTTTATTGGCCAATCTAAGAACACAAGGTGTAATGATAATGGCATATCTAGATGACTTGTTGCTGATAGACCACTCAGTGAAAAAACTAGACGTGGTCGTTCACAAGACAATCAAGTATCTGGAATCTCACGGTTGGATTATCAACCAAGACAAGTCAGCCCTAAAAACCAGTCAAAAGTCTGGAATACTTGGGGCTAAGGTTGGATTCAGGCCAGAGAAGAATATTCTTGCCTCGAGGAAAGGTGTTGTCTTTGAAAGATTTGATCCACTTAGTGGGTACAAAAAAGACAGCCGTCCATACGCCTGTGCATAAGGCTGCTGGGAAAAATGGTGGCATCATTCGAAGCAGTACCCTACGGTCAATTCCATTCAAGGAATTTGCAAGGGGCCATACTGTCAGCCTGGAACAAAAAAGTTCAGGCCCTAGACTTACAATGTCCTTGTCCCCTTCCGTTCGCAAGAGCCTCCGTTAGTGGTCGGTTCCCCAGAATCTGGAAAAAGGGAAATCCTTCAGTCTGATTTCTTGGAAGGTGGTCACTACAGATGCCAGCCTTATAGGCTGGGGAGCAGTACTGGAGCAATAGTCTCTCCAGGGCAGATGGTCGGATGCAGAAAAGGCCCTGCCCATCAATCTCTTAGAGATACGGGCAGCCCGGTATGCCCTAGTAGCATGAACATCCAAACTCCAAGGGTCCCCTGTCAGAATTCAATCAGACAATGCCACAGCAGTGGCATATATCAATCATCAGGGGGGCACCAGGAGTCGTGCAGCCCAGAGGGAAGTAAATTACATCCTGAAATGGGCAGAAAGATATGTCCCAGCCATATCTGCGGTATTCATTCCAGGAGTGGAGAATTGGAAGGCGGACTTTCTAAGTCGCCAGCAATTATGCCCAGAGGAAGGGTCCCTTCACCCCGAGGTTTCTGGACAATATGTCAGCGGTGGGGAACATCGGATGTAGATCTTCTAGCATCCAGATTCAACGCAAAGGTGGACAGGTTTGTCTCTCGGACAAGGGATCCCCTAGCTTGCGGCTCGGATGCCCTAGTGTTCCCTTGGGATCAGTTCAAGCTGATATATGCATTCACACCGCCACAATGGTTACCTCGATTATTCCGCAGAATCAGGGTAGAAAAGAAACCAGTGATTCTGGTGGCTCCAGCGTGGCCCCGAAGAGCGTGGTACGCGGAGATTGTAAAATGTCAGTGGTGAGTCCTAGGACTCTCCCACGCCGTCCGGACCTGCTTTCGCAAGGACCGATATACCACCCTTCCTTACCAGCCCTAGGTTTGACGGCCTGGCTATTGAAGCCCACATTCTAAAAAAGAGAGGGCTCTCTAATTCTGTGGTATCTACCATGATCAATGCCAGGAAGCCGGTATCCAGGCAGATCTACTATAGAATCTGGAAGGCGTACATCGCCTGGTGTGAGGCCAAGAAATGGCATCCACGTAAAAACGTAATAGGTAGGATTCTGGACTTCCTACAATGGGCTGTAGATAGGAAGCTTGCCTTGAGTACTATCAAGGGTCAGATTTCGGCCTTGTCAATATTTTTTCAAAGGCCCTTGGCTTCGCATTCACTAGTCAAAGCCTTTATACAAGGAGTGATGCGTATTAGTCCTCCGGTTAATATCCCCATATGTCCATGGGATCTAAACTTGGTTCTGTCGGTTCTACAGAAACAACAATTTGAACCATTACAGCATATTTCTTTGGTTCTTCTCACCAGGAAATTGATTTTTCTAGTAGCCATTTATTCGGCTAAAAGAGTGTCGGAATTAGCAGCTATGTCCTGTAAGGAGCCATATCTGGTTATCCATAAGGATAGAGTAATGTTACGCCCTCATCCAGCCTTTCTTCCTAGGGTGGTATAGAGGTTTCATTTGAACCAAGATGTGGTTCTTCCTTCTTTTTTCCCCAAACCTACTTCGGTAGAGGAAAAGTTATTGCATTCTTTGGATGTAGTAAGAGCAGTTAAAGCTTATCCAAAAGCCACTGCTCAGACTCGCAGAACGAATACTTTGTTTATTCTGCCGGAAGGCCCCAGAAGGGGTCAGGCAGCGTCAAAATCTACTTGGCCAAGTGGATTCGACAGGTCATAATGCAAGCCTATGGCTTGAGAAGTAGACCGCCTCCGTTCAAAGTTAGGGCGCACTCCACGAGAGCAGTTGGAACTTCATGGGCAGTGCATCACCAGGCCTCCCTGGCTCAAATCTGTAAGGCCGCAACATGGTCTTCAGTACACACGTTTACTAGGTTCTACCAGGTGGACGTTAGAAGTCAGGAGGATGTCGCCTTTGGGCGCAGTGTGTTGCGGGCCGCAAAAGATCCTCATGTCTGATAGCGCTCAGCTTATATATGGTGTATCCCCCCCCCCTCATTGGGCATTGCTTTAGGACATCCCATTAGTAATGACTATGTCGCTCTGTGTCCCGTGATGTACGAGAAAGAAAATAGGATTTTTATAGCTTACCTGTAAAATCCTTTTCTTGGAGTACATCACGGGACACAGAGCTCCCGCCCCTCTTTGGGGACACTTATTGCTTTGCTACAAAACTGAGGTGCTCCCAGATGGGAGGGGCTTATATAGGGGAGGGTACTTCCGGTTTTGGAAGTTGCCAGTGCCAGCACCTGACGGTATCTATATAACCCATTGGTAATGACTATGTCGCTCTGTGTCCCGTGATGTACTCCAAGAAAAGGATTTTACAGGTAAGCTGTTATAAAAATCCTATTTTTCACAGCATTGTATACATTATATTGTCAAAAGTATTGGGACGCCTGCCTTTACATAAACTTTAATGGCATCCCAGTCTTAGTCCGTAGGGTTCATAATTGAGTTGGTCCACTCTTTACAGCTATAACAGCTTCAACTGTTCTGGGAAGGCTGTCCACAAGGTTTAGGAGTGTCTCTATGGGAATGTTTGACCGTTCTTCCAGAAGCGCATTTGTGAGGTCGGGCACTGATGTTGGACAAGAAGGCCTGGCTCGCAGTCTCCTCCGCTCCAATTCATCTCAAAGGTGTTCTATCGGGTTGAGGTCAGGACTCTATGCAGGCCAGTCAAGTTCTTCCACCCCAAACTCGCTCATCCATGTCTTTAATGAGACATCCTGGGTCTAATAGTCTGCCCTGTGCTCCACTAAATGTAATGTAATGCAATGCACATAGCACTGCATTACATTCTTTCCCTGGTATGCTGGCCGGGGACACCGAGAGGCTGATTCGGAACTGATATCAAAAATATTGCTTTCTGGGTCAGCAACAAGGAGGGGCGGAGAGCGGATGTGTGTCCGCTCTGCAGCCTTCCCTCTTCCCGGTAGCACCCGCTTTGCCAGTCCCAGGCCCACAGATGGGCAAGCAGAGCCCATGATACATGGCAGGGGTGCATGCCCACAGGGGGAGGGATCTTCATTACCAGGGTTGTGTGGAGGCAATCAGGCGGTAGCCCAGCCTCCCCGAATTCTTCCACCTGACAGGCAGGAGTCTGCTTGTCAGAATTCACGCACAATGTGTGTACAACCGCCCGCTGTCATTCTGTACGATGTATAGACCTGGCTGTGAAAGGGTTAGGCCCCATGTACACGGGACGCTGCTAAACGTACGTTCAGAGGCAGTTGGACGCTTTTTTCAACTGCCCCTGAACTAATTCAATGTTCTCCTATGTGATCATGTACACAGTTTCGTTTATTGATGTTTTTAGGCAGTTGCGTTTAACAGCGTTTCTTTGAAAGCAAAAAAATGGGTTTAGACACCGAAGATTTCCACGTTTCAGACGCTAAACGCGGTTCCCTGCGTTTAGCAGCGTTTCATTTATAGGCGTTTTTCGCTTTTGAGCATTTTTTTTTTAAACGCTTCTAAACGCAAACGCGGCATGTAAACGCGGCAAAACGGACGTTTTAAACATGGGTTACTACCTGTCAAGTTAAATCGTTCAGGAGCAGTTCCGTTCAGTTCAGGAGCAGTTGTAAAAACGTCCCGTGTACATGAAGCCTTAAACTTTTTTAGTTGTTTCCTGCTTTCTGGCCTAGGCCAAAAGGTCACACATCCTATGAGTCTTCATGGGCATGTTTATTTGTTCATCTGGAGGAGAGGAGGGTTTTTTCATTTAAGCACACACCCCCTGTCTGCATGCCTCAGCTAAGGGCAGATGGACTCCAGGAAGTAAGTGTTGCATGAATCATCTGCCCTTACTAGAGATGGCCATGGCTTGAAATGCTAGGGGGGGTGTTTTCAAAGTAATTCCCCAACAAAATAAAGCATAGAGATGTGGATGGATGGGTGAGGTTGCTTTGAATATTAAAAATGAATTAAATAGCATTTTCAGATTGTGGTGCTCGAATACAGTTTAGTTCAGCTTTAAGCTGCTCATAGATATTAGGCATGCTTGGGTCGCACATGCATTCCTTTAGGTGAAGAAGGGTTCTGATTATATCTCGGGGGGGGGGGGGGGGGAGGCTATCGCAATCAGGCAGTTTCCCATCTCGTCTGATCACTTTGTCGCATGTTGTATGTTGGCTCGCTAATAGGCTTTAGGTCATCATCCAGTCCAGTGTGATATAGGCCTGACCCTATGAATTCTTCTTCATGCCTATGATGCATTTTTATTGGAAAATTTATATTTTTCTTTTCTCTTCCTTAGATTGGAGACATAAAAACTGCTGAGAAGTATTTTCAGGATGCTGAAAATGTAATACAGAATCTAGTTAATAAAGATGAGCCAGAGAAGAAAATTGTGGTTTTGATGAACCGGTAAGCGTCTTGACATATTTTTTATTGGCTTATCCTTTTTTTTTTCTATTTTTTGTGTGTTGTGTCCTGTTAGCTGTTTTATTAATTGAGGACTTCAGTGTCAGCATAGATCAGTGCTGAACTGTGTTCATTTTAGTTATAAACAATGCAAAGTAGAGCTGCACGATTAATTGTATAAGAATCGTGATCTCGATTCACACACCCCCCCCGCATGCGCGATCTCCAGCCTGGATTACCGCAATTTTTTCGGGTGTCCCGGGATATAGCCCGGACCGGAAGAGAAGCCGTCGGAACCAGCATGGAACGCAAATGGTGCCGATACCAGAATTGACGTCAGCAACTGGAACTGACGTCAGCACAGCAGAGAGCGTGATGCGCAGCGGTGGATGCTTGGCCGTGGGCGGTACCACGTTTCTTCGTCGGAGACCCCGGCCGGGAAACACTGCAGTGACTGTGCACCAGCATTGATTCCGATGGCAGGCATGGCATGCTTTTTCCAACACAAATGTGAGCTTATATTATGACTGCTTGCTTGGACTTGATATCCAGAAAGCCCATGACATAGGAGGGGGGTAATCTCAGTCCTCCCTATGTCACCATGCTGCACCACCCACGGATCTACATTTTAAAATGGTTAATTTAAAAAAAGAAAAATCTATATCAAAGTTAACCTCAACAAGAAAAAAATAACTATATATCTATAGATATATAAATATTTAGGATCGTGAGAGCATCATGATCTCTATTCTAAGCAAAAGAATCGTGATTCTAATTTTTCCCAGAATCCTGCAGCTCTAATGCAAAGCAAACACTTTACTACATTCTCATGTGTGTTCTGCCATACAGCTTAGTATACTTCCAGCACAGCTAGTGCCAAGGATACCACCTTATGCATTCAATCCTTTTTTAAGAAAAAAATAAACAAATCTGTCCCTAAAATGGTTCACGCGTGGTCTCTTACTCCAGGCATCAGACTGATAAAATTACAACAAAAACTTTGTCCTCGAAATGATCTTTATACATAGCCTGAAAGAGGAGCTAATGTAGTGAGGTTTGTAATTTAAAGAATTGATTTATAGGGGAAAATGCAGGTCATGCTAGCAATCTCTGTATCATGGATGATTTGTTGTCAGTCTGGAGACACATTATGGAAGGCTTTTCTGTAGAGTGTGTGGGTTACACTATAATATCTTTTAAAGGCACAGTTCACCTTTACAAAATAAAAACTGCAGTGCGGGTAGATAAAAGCAAACTGTGCAACTTTGCCCGAAGTTGATTAATGCCCTTGCCATCCCATCCTGCCTTATTACCTTGCTAAGACGCTCCTAACTGTTAGTGTTCATCTCCACCATCAGAGGAGTGAGCTCTCAAATGCTGAGCTCAAAGCTACTACATGAGAGGAGAGAAAGCAGGAGGGGGTTAGAATCCAAGAAAGAGCTTGCTCCTGCACCCCACAGTCTGTTTTTATATACAGACACCCCTTCACCTACATTGGCAGTTTTTTTTTGGAAAAGGTGAACTGTTTCCACTTACTGAAGGATGGACTTCCCTGACTTTGGAACTAGGGCCCTCCTACCTGCCACATCCCTGTCCCCAGAAAGTGACTAGTGAGGCCAGGTTCACATATGTGCGCCTGCAGTTTCCAGCCTGGGGTCTGGTGCGTTCCTGTTAACCTTTTCAGGTGCGATTTAGGTCAGAATTTTTGCCTGAATTCACACCTGAACTGGACCCAAAAACGCACAGGACCGTTTTGGAATATGCACCGCGGCCGCCCCAGACATGTGATCCAGCTCCATTGAGAGGCGGTCACACTTGCATGTCATGTGAATTGGAAACCGCATCCAATTGGCACATATGTGAACCCGGCCTAAGGGTGTGGTCTCTGTATAGAAGGATGGAGTGTAAGGAGGGCTTGGCCTTGAAATCAGGGAAGACAAATCCTTGGTTTCACAGGAGTTCGCAGAGGGGAGGTTTCTAATTAAAGTAGATTTTGCATGAAAATGCAAGGTTAGCTTAGCTGGAGGCCCTCCACCACCTGATTTAAAACCACTAAGTGAGAGCCAAATGAAAGAAAATTGTAAAAGTATTTGCTTTACACCCTAGCTTCCGACAGGTGGGAGTGACGTTGCTGAGCCTTGTCACAAGATTCAGGAAAGCCAAGGATCCCAAATCCCATGAAAATGCACTTCTGCACAGTGCTGGATCATCTTCACACGAGATTTGGGATTCTTTGTTTTTCCAATATCCTGCAGTGAGGCCCAGTGACTTCACCCATTATTTCAATTTATTTTTATGGCTTTCACTTAAAAAAAATGTAATTAGAGCCTACACGGGCTTCTTTCAAATAAGTGGACTTTACTTAATAAAGGTTATAGCAGAAAGGCTATGGCACCTGCTATTAGGCAGCTCTTCTAATTTTAGAGATACGTTCACCTTCAAGAATGTTGTCTTTTAATGAATCCCTTGTACCTCTGAGTCCAGCCCACCTGGGATAATACTTGCCTTTCTCTCTACAGTAAGGCCCCTACATACGAACCTTCGAGTTGCGAACTTTCAAAGATGTGAACATGTGTTTGCACAGTTTTTTGTTTTCATTCAACCCTGCGGGCTGAACGTAAAAAAAAACGGACAGGGGACTTGCTGTATTTTCTCTCTGAATCTTTCCTTCAACAAAGTCCTGACTGGTTCCTTTTTCATACTGCACGTGCCTGCCACAGCCCTATTCTTTCCTATGAGTAAGCCTTATTCATGCTGGCCCCCACCAGCCCACCCACAAGGATGAATGAGGCTGCAGCCCATGTGGAGCTTGAAGAGGAGCCAGCCAGGATCTTGTCGGAGCACAGATCACTGGATAGGGGATGAAGGGAAGTATAATCCCAGGTGGGATGCACTCAGGGGATTGGGGGGAGGTTTATTAAAAAAAAAACATTCACCAAGGGCCCATTCACACCTAACGCAGTGGGATGCAGTTGGTTGCAATTTTGACTGCACTCGAACTGCATAGACAGTCTACATTCAAGGTAATCCTATGGGCATAGTTCATATTATTGCAGTGCAGTTCAGTAAAAAAGAAAATGGAACATGCTGCATTTTTCCTCACCACCAGCATGCAAAAACGCACGCAAACTCATGCAAATGCACTGCAACGCATCACAGTGCACATAGAAACCCAAGGGAAAAAAAATGATGTGGCCTCACAGGATAAATGTAAATGAAAAAAGCATGTGTTTAAAATTGCTGACATGCTTGCTCAGAACATACATCCACAGAACATGTTTATCTTCATATAACCTTTCATCTTTCAGGGCTTTCCAACACCTTGGTCAGAATAACTTTGCAGAAGCTCACAAGTTCTTCACGGAGGTACTGAAGGTGGACCCTACAAACACGGTGGTAAGTTTCTGGGCTGTTGATGAAGAACATCTGTAAAACTGCTGACCTATGGATAGAGAGGGCCACCCACTTCCCGGCAGTGAAATTCTGGACTGCTTATTGTGCATAAACAGCTGCCAAAATAGGCATCCAGTTCAGTAAATGTGTCCATCCATAGGGCCCCTTTCACACGGACTGTCTGATCAGGTCTGCCTGTCGGGTTTTCAGGTGGACCTGATCGGACCCTCCAGTCTCTTCTATGGTGCCGCGGATGTCAGCGGACACATGTCTGAGCAAGCGGATTCCGCTTAACAGAGGTGCCCGTGTGAAAGGGGCTTAAGGACAATCAAATGCAGGTGATGCAATGCAGGGCCGGAGAAAGGATTTTTATCTACACAGGCGAAGGTGCATTTTGCTGCAAAATGGCATTGTGACCAAAGAGAGAGGAGGGGGGGGGATGCTGTGACTGGCGGAGAGAAAGTGAGGTGGTACTAGCACTTAGGGCCCATTCACACCAGTGAGCACACATTATGGTCCATTTGATGTGTGTCTGCTGGTGTGTATTGTAGAGGGGCTGTGTAATATGTTGCTAAAATGCATTGTTTCCTTTTTTTTTTTTTTTTTAAGATTTATCCAACATTATTGAAAGACAACTCATTCAACTACAGTATATATGTGCTTTGGTGATGTGTGTTGGGCTGTAATAAAAATGGAGACATGCTGCATTTTTACATGACACACACCAACACTCGTGTATGGTGTGAATAGGGATTATTGCATTAAACCTGTGTTGATTATAGCAGATCAACACAACACAACACATCTGGTATAATTGAGACCTCAAAGTGAAAAGCAGAACAGTCACCTAAACATCCCTAATTCTAAGGGCTTGTTCAGACAAACTGCAGTGCAGGAACAAGCATGGATGCATGCGTTTCCCCAGACTGCACAGAAATGCACTGCCATCTGCAGATACGTGTGTGGGCCATTAATTCCTAATGGCACCCCCATACAGCTAGCAAATGCGGATGCATGTGCAGCCACCAGAAAGCAAAGTACCTCAGTATTGTGGGGTTTGGTGTAAAACAATTTTAAAGTTTGTGCTTGCTGTATGTAATCTTTGTGTTTGCCAGCCAATTGAACAATTAATAGACTGCTGAAAATGCACAAAAACATGCGCACTTGGGTGTACCTACGGTATATACTCGAGTATAAGCCGACCCAAATATAAGCCGAGGCACCTAATTTTACCACAAAAAACTGGGAAAACTTATTAACTTGAGTATAAGCCTAGGGTGTCCATCTGCATGCCTCACTGTGCCTCACTGTGTCCATGTCCGTGCCCATGCCTTACTGTGCCCATGCCTCACCGTGCCCATGACTAGACTTACGTTTAACATAGGAATATATGGAAGGGGTGCCCGACTTTGAAAAATCGCTGCTCCCCGGCCGTAGGACAACAAACTTTGCACACTTGTAGAGGAAGAGTGGGGCTACATATGTGCCAAGTTTGGCGTCCAAGGGATCTACGGCTGAGGGGGGGCATTTTCAGCACAAAAAAATGTGCTAAAAAACTTGGCTTATACTCGAGTATATACGGTATATGGTTTTAATGAGCCCTAAAATTAAACAAATTATGTACAAAGTTTGCTAAAAATAGGAAGGAATGCATTAAATGTTAGTTGGTAGATGTTCTAGCTGCTCTCACCTGACTCCAAAACAATTGTGGCTCACCATCATGTGGCTCATCATCCATGCTGAACAAGTTTGGATTGATCTGTTGATGGCATGATTGCATAGATGAGACTAGGAGCCCTGCCCCATCTCTTGTTCAGTATGGCTTCACATTTGCTGGCAGTTCTCCTCACTGACACATTCCATCCTGCCATGCTAATCAAAGGGTGTGCCATCCCCCTCACACTCCCTCCACCCTTAAAGGACAAGCTTGAATGGCCAGCAAGTGAGGCTGTCGCTGAAGGGGCGGGAGTTAAGAAGATATGTAGGGTCCTATAAAAGCCGTGGGAAAGGAAACTGAGTGTGTGAGTACACTGTGCAGAAAGTACCAGAGCTGGCGCCCCCCTCCTGCAGTGTATCCATGCCTCTCTCAGCTGCACCTTGTTTCAGCCCTGAACAGAAGACAAGTGATTTAAAAGACCAAATCCCCAGCAAGTGGCTCGGGATTGGGATTTTACTGGGTAAGTAGCAATCCTCTGCTCCGGCAGGAGGACATGGCTGGACATTCCCGGGGAGGTCGAGTAGGGGGTCTATCCTCCCTTCCCTCCCTCCTCCCTAGGCTCTGGAGCTAGGCTCGCTGCTGACCGGGGGTTCACCTGGGGGGGCTCCATCTGTGGCGGGAACTGCGCTGTACGTCCGCCTACTGGGGTGCTAGTGGGCTGCCATTAAGAGTGTCAGATTTGCTTACCTGTGTGTTTCTCCCTCCATGCTGACGGCAGCCATGTTTGCAGCACCCTGCGCCTGTTTGACCTTTATATGCCGCTTGGCGGCCATTTTCTTGTGGTCCACGCCTGTTTTGGCCTCTATCTGCTGCTTGGCGGCCATTTTCTTGTGGTCCACGCCTGTTTTGCCTCTATCTGCCGCTTGGCGCCCATTTTCTTGTGGTCTATCTGCCGCCGTTTACAGCACAGCCGCTCGGCGGCCATTTTGTAGAGGTCTTTTGGCCTCTAGTGTACATTTTAAACAGCGTGAAACAGAGACACGCTGCAGAGGGTCAGACTGACACAGGTGGCTATAGATGAGCATCTCAAGCGGGACGGACAGCATCTGTGCGGTGACCATTATAGGGTGGTGAGTCCTCTGGGCGGGGGGGCCCCTCGTCTCTGGCAGCTAGGAGGGTGGTCTGTTGGTACCTTGACTGGAGTCCTTGTGTCAGGTGCGTGGGTCAGCATGGCATCAGAAGCAGACGCTTCTCCCCCTGATACACCTGAATTGGCATCTGGTGCTCCTGCACCCGCTGTGTCAGTAGACGCTATGTCGGCGTCCTGAAAGCTTTTTTTGCCAAGGTGGAAGTGGCGCGTGGGAACACAGGGTGAAAAGCGCCCCCTCCCCCGCCATCTTCTGGGGGACAACTCTGATGCAGAGCCGGGCACAGCTACGGCTCATGGCCCTGGTTCTGACGTGTCAGAGGATGCGGACAGTGAGGATGACTCTGGGTCCGGGTCAGCATGTGATAAGGCTCTGGTAGGTGACCTTATCACCGCAGTGCGGGATACTCTAAAGATAGAGGAGCCTGCGGAAATGCCAGAGTCGTCTGTCCCTTTCGGGTTCTGTAAAGCCGACCCGCACTGCTAAGGTGTTGCCTTGTGCATCTTATCTAGACAAGCTTTTATACAAAGAGTGGGACAAACCACAGAAGGTTTTTTCGGTCCCTAAAAAGTTTGAGGAGACTTTCCTGAAGAAATGGACCTCTCCTCCCATAGTGGACCCTCCGGTGTCAGATTAAACAAGGTAACCACAATTCCGGTGGAAGGGGCTCCTGCTTTTAAGGACCCTGTGGACAGGAAGGCTGAAGCAGTCACCCGCTACCTATACACGGTGGTGGGCCCGGCTGTGTGCCCAATGGTGGTTGGGGCCCCGGTGTCTCAGACACTCACTGAATGGGCAAATATGCTGCTCCATGGGTTTAAAGCACATGAGGCTCCCTTGGAGAAGGTGGCTATGGCCGACCAGTTGATACAGGGCCTTTAAAATTGTCTGCGAATCAGCCTTGGACACTCTTCCTCTGCTGTCCAGAGCCTCAAGCTATGCGGTGGTGTTGCGCTGTCTGCTCTGGCTAAAGTGTTGGTCTGCGGACCAATCTTCCAAGAAGGCCCTGATGGGTTGCCCTTTAAGGGCGACAGACTTTTTGAAGCATCCCTGGATGACATTATTAAAGATGCCACAGGAGGTAAGAGCACGCTGCTCCCACAATCCAAAAAGGGGTAAGGAGCCACGCTGTAGGCAAGGGCCCTCCTTCACCACACACAAGCGATTTTTTTTGGTCCGCCTAGTGCGGCAAGTAAACGATCCCAGGCCGATAAAGCGCCTGCTGAGGGACAGAAGCGTCCCTGGTTTCGCAAGCCTGCGAACAAAGCTATGTCCGCATGAAGGTCTGCCCCCACCCATCTTTCGGGTGGGGGGACATCTTCGCAAATATGCGACCCGGTGGACATCTCAGATCTCTGACCGATGGGTTTGCAAAGTAGTTTCCTCAGGGTACAAGATAGTTTCTCTCTTGCCCGCCGAACAGATTTTTCTCCTCCAAGCTCCAGCTTCAGCCGACTCGTCGGGAAGCCCTATATGGGGCGGTTCAAGACCTGCGGATACGCAGGGTGATCATTCCTGTCCCAGTACAGGAACGGTTTCAGGGGTTTTACTCAAATCTGTTCATGGTGTTCGTCCAATCCTGGATCTCAGAGCCCTCAATTGCTTTGTGATTGTACAAAGATTCCGGATGGAGTCGGTTCGCTCTGTTGACGCTGCCCTCCATCCAGGGGATTTTCTGGCATCCTTGGACATCAAGGACGCATACTTGCATGTCCCCATATGCACCAGGCATCAGAGATGCTTTGTGGTCGGGGAAGACCACTACCAAGTTATGGCTCTCCCCTTTTAGCCTGGCATTGGCACCGAGGGAGTTCACCTAGGTGCTCGCCCCGATTCTGGCCCTACTAAGACAGCGTGGCTTCGCTATCGTAGGCTACTTGGACGATATTCTTCTGAGGGCCACTTCAAGCTCAGAATCAGATGTCAGACCCTCCGAGACTTTGGTTGGGTGCTGAATACTCAGAAGTTAGTATTGGTACCGACTCAATGCCTAGTATATCTAGGGTTAATTCTGGAATCCTCAGAGGCAAACGTTTTTCTCCCTGTGGGAAGGTTGCAGAGCCTTCGGGCTGTGGTGCGGCAGTTGACATCCCAAAGAAGGTCGTCACTCCGTTTTTGCATGCGAGTCTTGGGCCTCATGGTAGCCTTCTTCGAGGCGGTACCATATGCTCAATTCCACGCTCGAGTGTTGCAGAAGGAAATTCTATCCAGATGGGACAAGTGCCCATCGTCCCTGGATTGTCAAATCCGGGTGAGCCACCTAGTCAGGACCTCCCTAGTTTGGTGGCTGACATCACCGGCACTTCTGTCCGGGAAGTCGTTCCTTCCTTTTCACTGGATGGTGGTCACGGCGGACGCCAGCCTTACCGGTTGGGGGGGAGTTCAGTCGGCCCAGGGTCGCTGGACTCCGGAGGAATCCCACTTGCCGATCAATGTCCTGGAACTCCGGGCGATCAGGCTGTGCCTCTCCACATGGTCTGAGGCTACAGGGGCGTCCAGTCAGGATCCAGTCGGACAACGCCACGGCGGTGGCGTATGTCAACCATCAAGGAGGAACAAGAAGCTCAGCTGCAGCATCGGAGGTCGCTCACATCCTAAGGTGGG
The DNA here is from genome assembly GCA_029206835.1 of Rana muscosa. NCBI lineage: Eukaryota > Metazoa > Chordata > Amphibia > Anura > Ranidae > Rana > Rana muscosa. The sequence continues at coordinate 860,273,794 of CM055122.1, forward strand.
CAGAAAGGAGCGTACCGGCCCTGTCGGCCGTATACATTCCGGGCGTGAAAAACTGGCAGGCAGACTACCCGAGGCGCCAGATGTTGGACCAAGGAGAATTGGTCTCTGCACCCGGATGTGTTTCAGCTCCTAATGGGGCACGCCAGACGTAGATCTCCTGGCTTCTCGACTCAATCGGAAGGTATTGAGGTTTGTGGCAAGGTCAAGAGACCCATGGGCAGACGCGACAGATGCGTTGGTGCACCGTGGAGTCAGTACCGGCTAATCTATGCCTTCCCTCCTCTGAAGCTCCTTCCTCATCTGCTTTGCAGAGTGGAGGCAGAGGGGATTCCAATGATCCCAATTGCTCCGGATTGGCTTTGGAGTCTTTGGTACGCCGACCTAGTGCATCTAGTAGCAGACGCCCCTCTGCGTCTACCGCTGAGAGGGGACCTGCTGTCGCAAGGTCCCATACTTCATCCTGCTTTACAGTAACTGGCCTTAACGGCATGGCTATTGAAAGCCAGGTGCTAAGAGACCGGGGCCTGACGGATTCAGTGATTTTCTATCATGAGGAGGGCTCGGAAATTATCCTCTAGGAAAATTTACCATCACACTTGGAAGGCCTACATATCCACTGTGAGGAAATGAGGTGGAATCCACGTACTTGTTTGGTTTCCAGAGTCCTGCTGTTCTTACAGTGTGGGAAGGACCAAAAGCTTGCTTTAAGTACGATTAAGGGGCAGATATCTGCCCTGGCTGTCTTTTTTTCAACGACCCCTGGCGGCTCACTCTCTAGTGAGAACGTCTGTACATGGGGTTCGGCATGTGGCCCCTCCGGTCCATCCTCCACTACCTCCGTGGGATTTGAATAGCAGCCGTCCATTGGCATCTACCGCTACGAGAGGACCTGCTGTCGCAAGGTTCCATACGCCATCCTGCTTTACAGTCAATGGCTTTAACGGCATGGCCTCTAGGTGCCTCAGAAACCACCGTTTGAGAACATTAGGGAAATTCCCTATGTTGACACTTTCTCAGAAAGGGTCTTTTTGGTGGCCGTTGCGTCAGTTAGACGGGTCTCTGAGCTGGCAGCCTTGTCATGCAAGGCTCCATATCTGATCTTCCACAAGGAGAAGGTGATGCTGCGTCCGCAGCCTTCTTTTCTGCCTAAAGGTCGTTTCAGCCTTCCATCCCAATGAGGACATTGTATTTCCATCCTTGTGTCCTCGTCCGTCGCATCCTAAAGAGGCGGCATTGCATTCCTTGGACGTTGTCCGAGCTCTGAGAGTATACTTGTGTGTTACTGCTCCGTTCCGGAGTTCAGACTCACTGTTTGTTTCGGTGGCTGGCTCCATCTCTAGGTGGATCCGACAGATTGTCATTCAGGCTTACGCCATAAAGGGTCAGGTGCTCCCCTTTCCTGTCACGATGCATTCGACCAGGGCAATAGGTGCCTCTTGGGCTTCTGACATCAAGCGTCTGTTTCCCAGTTGTGTAAAGCGGCGACCTGGATGTCCGTTCACACGTTCACTAAATCTTACAAGGTTGATGTGAGTGCATCTTCGGATGATTCTTTCGGCTGCAAGGTTTTGCAGGCGGCTGTTTAGAGTTGCAACTCCTCCGTTGAGGAGCTCTGTTTTGTTTTGGGGTGAAGTTGTTTTAATGCTGTTCCCACCCCTCGTTTTTTGACACTGCTTTGGGACATCCCACTTTGTCAAGATTAAGGCTGTGTCCGTCCATGAACGAAAGAGAAAATAGGATTTCTTACTCACCGTAAAATCCTTTTCTCTGAGTTCATGGACGGACACAGCACCCACCCCTCCTTTTTAAGTTTGTAATGCTTTTGACTAATTGAGCTGCTGAGTGCAGGCTGAGGGTATATAGCCAGTAGGACGCCCCCTGGGCGGGGCTGTTCAGCTTTTATGTTGTTAACACATTCTGCCTAGTCACTCCTGAATGAAGGCCAATACCCACTTTGTCAAGATTAAGACTGTGTCCGTCCATGAACTCAGAGAAAAGGATTTTACGGTGAGTAAAAAATCCTATTTTTTAGCACTGATCATCACTGGTTCCCAAAAAGTGGTAAAGGTGTTAGTGCCTGACTGCGCCGCAATATCGCAGTCCCACTATAAGTCACTGATCGCCATAATTTTTAGTAAAAACAAAAAAAAATGCAGAGGTGATCAAATACCACCAAAAGAGAGCTCTATTTGTGGGGAGAAAGAGACATACATTTTATTTGGGTACAGCGTCGCGCGACCGCGCAATTGTCAATTAAAGTACCCCAGTGCCGTATTGCTGGTCAGGAAGGCGGTTAAACCTTCCGGAGCTAAAGTGGTTTAAGTGGTGCAAAGATCACTTGATGAAGAGCAAAGTATAGTAATTCACAGCAACCAATCGTATCTCTCAGGGAAAGAGGGATTTTCTTATTGTATTTTCAGAATCCCTGCACTTTGCTGTTTAGTGAATGACTCTAAAGTCTGTTATATATGAATTGAAATTCGGCAAGGACCAGCCCAGTTTTGCTCCATGTATGGGCAGGGTGACTGTACAGAAGTCAATCTATGGTTCAACTTCTGTACAACCGCCCTGTTGGAAAATTTCCGCTTGATCAGAGCCCCCAGCTATAGCCGGAAGTGCTGATCAGTGTATTCTGACACCTGGTAGGTCTCCGTATTATAAGAATACAATAGCTGAGCGGGGAGAATTCCCCAGTGCACAACAATATTGTGGATGGGGAAATTTAGTCCGTTTTTTTTGTTTGTTTTTTCATTCATGTCTCTAGTTGAACGGAAAATAAATGACTGATGTATGTGCAGCTTTAAGTGCCAATAGAAACTTTAGTGCCAGTTGTTTTCTTGCAAATTCCCTGATGGTTTTCAGTTGGGAAGCACAACTCCCAGCATGCACCCGTTTTTGGCCTTTGGGTCTACAGTATAATTTTCAGGTAACAGAAGTTTTTGCTTTCATATCCATATGACATGATCATTCAGGGTAACGGAATGTTCTAGACTGGCGCGGTCTCTTGCATTAAAACATTGACTTGTAAGAAAAATGTGAATAAAACATATCGTGGAGAATGGAAAAGCCATTGAAATGCATTTTTCAGTCCTAGTAGAAGTAGAGAGAGGAGTGTCTGTGGTGTATAATTTATCAAACTTACATCTGATTAGCATCACGCTGGAGCTCAGTACTGTTCAACTTCCACTCAGGGTTATATGTAGATGGAGTGCTTCTACTTTAATTACACTGACATATACAGAAGTAGGACATACTTTTAGGCATAGTGTTATTTCTCTTTTTGTTAATAACGCGTCATCCTTCGATGGAACATTTTTTGGAAATGTCACCAAATTCCACAGAGAAATTTTGGATCTGTCTGCGCTCCTAATATGCACAAGAAGCAAATGCTGCATTGGGGACTGTATAGAGTTGTATTCACAGCTCTTCTAGCTCCATCTAGTGGTGAATCTTTGTCACAACCAAACCCATTATTTTCCGTCTGTCATGTAGCCTACATTTTACTGTATTTTCTTTCTGTCCATCTTTTCTTCCTGCCTTGTCTGTTAGTCCTGTTTGCCTTTTTACCTTTTTTTTTTTGTTTTTCCCCAAGCATGGTGTTAAATGTTGTTTTATCAAACAATACAAAGTACTCAAGCAGAAAACATATAGTAGAACAATGATTGGCAGGTATACCTGCTCGGCATGAGAATTAAGAACAATTAAACAGGAGCAGTGAATAATTGCGAATCACTCAATTTGCATGCTGAGCTAGTGGGCACAAAAAAGAAGTCGCATTGTAAATGAGTAGAATAGACATTATTCCCAGAGAAGAGAACTTCTGGGGGACAAAGGTCCTGAGGCAGGAATGCAAAGCCTCACAGCTAAACATTGAATTGGCTAACAATAGCCTACTAGGCCAATATATTCTTATTCAGATAAAATGTCGGAGTAACAATCCACTGATCCCAGGCTCTATGAAACAGACTCCATTTCCTGAGCTGGAGTGCCAGACAATGTTCATAGCTCACTGTAAGGTTCATCTGGGTCTTTACATCCGAAACATTAGAAACCAAGGAACCTGTCCACCTTCCAAGGATCATCAAACAGTATGTGGACTACCACTGATCTAAATTCATCAGGGAAGTCATCCACTCCTATGCTAAGTAGAGCAAGTGCAGTGTTAGGCTTTATCATACAACCTGTGACCTCAGAGATAAGTGTGAATACCTTGTTCCAGAAGTTTTTTTGGATGCAGTCCCACAAAGTATGTCGGCCCTCGACATCCTCTCCAGCATAAGTTGTCATTAATATTTGTGAATTTTGCTAGGCAAACAGATGTTGGATAGCACTTTTTGGGAGATTTCCCAGTAGTTTATGCATTTGGTATATTTCGAGTTATAATGATTGGCACTTAGCCAACGTGAATCTGAAAATACAGGGAGAACTTCACCAAAAATGTTATATATATATATATATATATATACACACACAGACCGTATCTCACAAAAGTGATTACACCCCTCACATCTGTGTAAATATTTTATTATATCTTTTCATGTGACAACACTGAAGAAATGACACTTTGCTACAATGTAAAGTAGTGAGTGTACAGCTTGTATAAATAACAGTGTAAATTTGCTGTCCCCTCAAAATAACTCATCACACAGCCATTAATGTCTAAACCGCTGGCAACAAAAGTGAGTACACCCCTAAGTGAAAATGTCCAAATTGGGCCCAATTAGCGATTTTCACGCCTCAGTGTCATGTGACTCATTAGTGTTACAAGGTCTCAGGTGTGAATGGGGAGCAGGTGTGTTAAATTTGGCATTATCGCTCTCACTCTCTCATACTGGTCACTGGAAGTTCAACATGGCCCATCATGGCAAAGAACTCTCTGAGGATCTGAAAAAGAAAATTGTTGCTCTACATAAAGATGGCCTAGGCTATAAGAAGATTGCCAAGACCCTAAAACTGAGCTGTAGCATAGTGGTCAAGACCATACAACGGTTTAACAGGACAGGTTTCCCTCAGAACAGGCCTCGCCATGATCTACCAAAGAAGTTCAGTGCACGTGCTCAGCTTCATATCCAGAGGTTGTCTTTGGGAAATAGACATATGAGTGCTGTCAGCATTGCTGCAGAGGTTGAAGGGGTGGGGGGGCAGCCTGCCAGTGCTCAGACCATACGCCGCACACTGCATCAAATTGGTCTGCATGGCTGTCGTCCCAAAAGGAAGCCTCTTCTAAAGATGATGTACAAGAAAGCCCGCAAACAGTTTGCTGAAGACAAGCAGACTAAGGACATAGATTACTGGAACTATTATCTGTGGTCTGATGAGATCAAGATAAACGTATTTGGTTCAGATGGTGTCAAGCGTGTGTGGTGGCAACCAGGTGAGGAGTACAAAGACAAGTGTGTCTTGCCTACAGTCAAACATGGTGGTGGGAGTGTCATGGTCTGGGGCTGCATGAGTGCTGCCAGTACTGGGGAGCTACAGTTCATTGAGGGAACCATGAATGCCAACATGTACTGTGATATACTGGAGCAGAGTATGGGGCCGCAGGGGAGTATTCCAACATAACTACCCCAAACACACCTCCAAGACGACCACTGCCTTGATAAAGAAGGTAAGGGTAAAGGTGATGGACTGGCCAAGCATGTCTCCAGACCTAAACCCTATTGAGCATCTGTGGTGTATCCTCAAACAGAAGGTGCAGGAGCGCAAGGTCTCTAACATTCACCAGCTCCGTGATGTTGTCATGGAGGAGTGGAAGAGGACTCCAGTGGCAACCTGTGAAGCTCTGGTGAACTCCATGCCTAAGAGGGTTAAGGCAGTGCTGGAAAATAATGGTGGCCACACAAAGTATTGACATTTTCACTTAGGGGTGTACTCACTTTTGTTGCCAGCGGTTTAGACATTAATGACTGTGTGTTGAGTTATTTTGAAAACTAGGAAAAGTCTCAAGCTATAAAGTCAATCCTAAGTGACCAATCAAAGCATTTGCTTGTGATACCGGTGTACTGCGGGGGGGGGGGGGGGCTTCTGAATAGAAGGTGAGTATTGCAGCAAAAGCTGCCTTATTTAGTTTATCTTTTATTGTACTATAAATGTTTTTTTTTTTCCACTGGAGTTCTGCTTTAAGACCGCCCATTCCAAATGAATGCACAGCAACATATGAAAACCTGGATCAGCACCTATTTTTAACGCAGAACACAACAATGCATGGCATGTGCATTATGGTACACTGTAGTATGGGTGTGTTGCAGGCTTTTTTGTTCATCTTAAATGAATGGCACAGCAAAGCACTACACAGACTGCCTGTGTTGGCATGTGTTGCAGGAGTACAGGGTAAACCACATCTTTCAGCAGACATTAACACTGAATGTCTGAAGCCAACCCTTAACCACTAACCTGTCACACACTCTTACTTTTGAGACTACAAGTGACCATACCAAGCGCATTGCACTGGCATGATCCATTGTTGTCACAATCAGAAAATATGCTCTTAGAAATGGCACACAGCCATCTGGAGTGCATGTATGTATACAACAAGTGCCTGAAAATATGCTGAGAGAGATCAGCAGTGATGAGATACAACAGAGGATAAAAAGAAGAGACAAAAACATATATTTAAATAAAAAGAAACTAGCAGTATGTTTGCTACGCTTTAGCTGACTAAATGTCAGTAAGGGCTCTTTCACACTGAGGCGCTTGAAAAACTGCCAGTAAAACACTGAGCGCTATTGAAGCGTTTTTCATGCCCTTTTGAAGCGCTTTCAATTCATTTCAATGGAAAGGGGCGTTTTTTTCAGCGCACTGCCCCAGTGTGAAAGCATTCATTGATTTTAATGGAAATACGTTTTCAGGCGCTTTTTTTTAGCGTGAAAGCGCCTCCGTGTGAAAGTGGTCTAAGGGTTTACACCTGCTTTTATCATGTTTTGAGTAGTCCCATTGTTGGCCATCTGTAAATTAGGCAACACAGCACAGTCCACATCCTCACTTGGCAGCCGCTGAGATAAAATCAGTTACTGGATAGGTTACACTGGGGTGGATTTACTAAAATTGGAGAGTGAAAAATCTGGTGCAGCTCTGCATAGAGACCAATCCGTTTTCAGATTTTTTTTGTCAAAGCTTAATTGAACAAGCTGACGTTAGAATCTGATTGGTTTCTGTGCAGAGCTTCACCAGATTTTGCACTATCCAGTTTTTAGTAAATCAACTCCTGTGTGTATTGTTTTTAGTTAGTCTGCACAGACCCATAGCCTTGCATTGAGGAATTGTAAAACCGTGTTTTGCAGCAGAAGGCACTGTGTGTGTGTGTGTGTGTGTGTGTGTAGTATATATGTACTGTAATATACAGTATGTTGTGTGTGTAATGAGCAGACATAGCTTCCCAGCCTCCTCTATGCTGGTATAGTTATCAGTTCTGAACAGGAATGGTGTTCCTCAAACATTAGCACAGGTTGATCAGATTACGCAGCGTTGCTTGGTTTGGGAATGCAGCAAAGCCGTGTGGCGCTGTGCCGCAGTGAGCACATTGATGAGGTTATCGATCTCTGCTTTATTGTTCCACCTCGTTCCCAAAACTGTGTTTTTTGTTTTTTTTTCCCAGGCAAATAACAATGCAGCCGTTTGCCTGCTTTATTTGGGCAAATTAAAGGAATCCCTCAGGCATCTGGAAGGATTGGTTCAGCAGGATCCCAAACACTATCTTCACGAAAGCGTTCTCTTCAATTTGACAACTATGTATGAGCTGGAGTCCTCGCGCAGTATGCAGAAGAAGCAAGCCCTGCTGGAGGCGGTAGCTGTCAAGGAAGGTGACAGCTTTAACACTCAGTGTCTGAAGCTGCTATAATTCTGCTGCTGCTACATCTCCTCACACTGAGAAAAGACTGCAAGGAAAAAGTCCTTCCTGTGTATATATTACTGCTGGAAAATGGAAATGGGCTTCCCAGGTTAAATAGGATAATAGGATTGAAATTTGTCTATGCTATGTACTTTGTCAAATAAACAATGGATATTCTCTTTTTTCAGGATCTCTCTTTGTATCACATTGTACTGATTAGAACAGATCATCTATATTTTTATCCTATTTCAGGGGATATGTTAAAGAGGACCTGTCAGCTTGTAGCACCTTCTTCTTCAGTTAAAAAATGCTGCTTTTTTTTTTTTTTAAATGCGTGTTATATCAGTGCTAGGAGATTAGGTTGGAGGAGAAAAAAAGTCTCATCCCGACAAAACATTGTATTAACTGTTGGAGATAGAGGACTTCAAGGTGGGACTGCAGACTCTTGTCACAGGATTACAGGCTTGTCAGAGGATTACAGTCCAGATAAACAAAATATTGCAGTGTTGCAAGTATTAACAATAGTGGCATGCATTCTTATGGACTCCGATTCCACCTGTATATGGGCTCAGAGGTTTACTAAATCGGCAGCCAGTTGCAGAGGATCAATACCAGGATCACTAGATTGTAGTTAGGGGTATCAGAGTAAAGGGGGTTGAATACAAATGCACGCCACACTTTTCACATATTTATTTAAAAAAAATAAATTGAAAACCATTTATAATTTTCCTTCCACTTCACAATTATGTGCCACTTTGTGTTGGTCTATCACATGAAATACATTTATGTTTTTGGTTATAACATGACAAAATGTGAAACATTTCAAGGGTATGAATACTTTTTCAAGGCTCTGTACTGCATTGCTCCACAATTCATGGTAACAAAAAAAAATAAAAGTAATGGGCTATCATTTTCCCATTACAAAGAAGTGTGTACAAGTTTGTGCACACTGGTGTAAGCTGTACACTGTGACATTTGTGACATTTTTGCCTCCCATCGTAACATGCTGCATTGCGATAATGCATCATCTTTTCACAACGTGCACCATTGCAACGCACACACAGCACTGTGGATCAGGCCTTACCACAATGCATAGATGTGAAGCCAACCTCCAGATTTTTAAGGTACGTCGCTTATTTGCAGTTTTATGCAACTTTGGTTTTTCATTGTTTTCCAAAAAGGCACAATTTAAATTTTACAAATATTTGTATTTACTCAATCCAGTTTTAACACTTAGATTTACTGTGAATTTTGTAGATCATGTTGTGTCTGTGTGAGTTAATAATAAAATGAATACCAGGTTTACAAAGCTATCACAGGAACTACAAAATCCAAGGCACCATCTTTTACTCTACTAGTCCTGTGCTTTCAAATGTACCGTTTGGGAGATCTTTCACAAACTCTGAAAGCTGTAAGTGAAAAAATGGTTTGGTTGCCTGAGATGAAAAGTGGAGAGCAGGCCCTGGCAGTAAAGGGGTTAAATGTAGATATTTGTAGTTCAGCCACTAGAGGGAGCTCTTGGTGCATTTTACTGTTCATGTCTCTCTGAACTATTGAGAAAAAGATATCAGCCACATAATTAAGCCTGGTACACATGGACATGGACCAAATATCCGCCTGTTCAACAGAAACCAGCCAACATTTGGCCAGTGTTTACATCAGCCTGTCCGACAGAAGCTGGCTGAACGGACATGCTAGAAAATGAGCATCTGATCAGCGTTCGCAGCCAATGGCTGTGAGCACTGGCCAGTGTGCCCTGGCAGGGGGGCAGCCCCCCTATCAGAACACAATAGTTCACCTGGGAGATCGCTCTACTAACATCAGATTGTTAGTACAGGGTCTTCTCCCGAGCTCAGTATTTTTTTTTTTTTTTTTTTTTTTTTTTTTTACTCAGTCCGCTGGGTTGAATGAAAAAAACAAAACTTAGTGTGTACCAGGCTTTATGTAGCACAACTATTGTGTAACGCTAACAAAAGCAAGAAGTACAGTCTGCATATGTAATAGATATTGCCACCCCCACATACATATATCATCACCAACAAGTTTTTTAAAACATGAACACATAATATTGGTTATAAATGGCAAGTTGATATTTTTTTTTTTTTTTACATGTTTATTATATTTTACGTTGCATGATATTTGCACATCTATTTATCAAACTCATATTTTCAGGAAAAATATAATGCCCACTTTTTGCCAAAATATAAAAGATGGGATTGGGTAGAGTAAATGGATATGAAACATGAAGACCTAAAATTGTGTGTGCCTGTGAAATCTCAAAAAAAAACAATAGTACCCAAAATTCTCCATAGGCAACGCTTTAAAAGATTACAAGTCTGGAGTTAACTGTGCATATTGACCCTAAATGTGTTGCTGTCACACTGACGGCCATGAAAATGCATTATATATGTGACTCAATATATGTTCATGTTCATGTACATGCGTGTGCTCTGTGCTTGCATTGTGTGCATAGAGGGTGCTTTTTTTTTGGCTCATTTTACACACACATACAGTCATGCTCAAAAGTTTGCATACCCTGGCAGAAATTGTGACATTTTTGGCATTAATATTGAAAATATGACTGATCATGCCAAAAAACTGTCTTTTATTTAAGGATAGCAATCACATGAAGCCATTTATTATCACATAGTCTTTTGGATCCTTTTTAAATAATAATAACAGAAATCGCCCAAATGGCCCTGATGAAAAGTTGACATACCCTGGAAGGTTTGGCATTGGTAAAGACACAGAAGTGGCACACACAGGTTAAAATGTCAATTAAAGGTTACTTTCCCACATTTGTGGCTTTTTAAATCACAATTAGTGTCTGTGTATAAATAGTCAATGAGTTTGTTAGCTCTCACATGAATGCACTAAGCAGGCTAGACACTGAGCCATGAGGAGGTAGAAAAGAACAGTCAAAAGACCTGCATAACAAGGTAATGAAACTTTTAAAAGTTGGAAAAGGATATAAAAAGTTATCCAAACCTTGAATATGCCAGTCAGTATTGTTTAATCCCTTATTAAGAAGTTTTTTGGTTTTTTTTAGCTGGATTGCGGCCGACAAATCTGACACTTTTTGGGGACCAGTGACACCAATACAGTGATCAGTGCTAAAAATAAAAAAAAACGCCGGTCACTGTACTGGCACTGGCAGGGAATGGGTTAACATCAGGGGCGATCAAAGGGCTAACTGTGTTCCCTATGAGTGCTTTCTTACTGTGTGGAGGATGGCTTAACTGAAGAAAGACAGATCTGTGTTCCTGCTTGGCAGAAACACAAGATCTCTTTCTTACTAGCAGAATGTCGATCTGCCTTAATTACATAAGACAGACCGCTGTTTTGCCTCTCTCCGAACGATCGCCAGGTTTCTAGTAGACATCGGGTCCACAAGACCCGCTAATTGGCTCCAGCTGTAGCCAATCAGAGCCAAAGAAAGGAATGTGATTTTGTGATTATGTGCTCAAGGGCCGCCCTGCCACTGTATATGTACATGAGGCGGTCCTTAAGCGGTTAAGGTAAAAAATGCTCCACTACTTGTATTGCTACCTCACCTCCCTGTATACTTACCTGCGTCCTATCTCAATCCCGCTCTCTGCCCGTCTGCAGAGGCACTGGGTGTTCCTCTCCTCACAGGACACAGTAGCAGCAGAGGGAGATACTGGATTATGCTGCTATCAATTAAGTCCTGTGAGGAGGGAGCAGAGGGTGGGGCCAGGTCAGGCCAGGCTTTTGTATGTGTATGGACACATACAGCCCGAATCACGAGCAAGCATGCATGCATGCACGCTCCCAAAGCAAGCAGTTTTCTATGGGGGCAGACACAGACGAGGAGATACAGACAGCGCCAGCAGGGGATCCCAGAAGAGGAGATTCGGGACTGCTCTGTGCAATACTATTGCACAAAGCAGGTAAGGTTTATTTTGTTGTTGCTTTAATTAAAATAATAAAGATGGTGTACTTAACAATTGCTTCAAAGCTGCAGTATCAGCCGTGTGTTTGCTTGACCCCTTAAATACCAGAATGTTTTTATAAACCTTGGTAGACAATGGTTAAGCTCAGGGTTAGTGTTTACTCTTCCATGAGCTCAATCTTTGCAATGTTAGGTTTACCAGAAAACGCTTGTTGCAATTTGTGGATAGACCACACATTTTCAGAAGTGTGCAAGTGGTCACTTGTTTACTGTTCATTTCTATGTAAGCATGTGCATATATACAGTATGTTTATTAAACATGTGTACTATGCACAGCAAATGCACTGGAATGGGCTGATATAGTATATACAGAACAGAGGCAGATTAGGATCAGCAATAAAGTTTATCAAAATGTTTACAAGATATGAAAATGGCCTGCAGGGGAATATTTCCTAAACACAGTGAGAGTTTCACTTTAATTATATGTGGATTTTCATATCTGATCATTAGCTAAGCCTGCTGGGATAATGGTTTCGTTTTCCTTTGGGCTTTTAAGTAGTCGAAATAAGTGAAAGATGTATTATACGAGGGTTTGTACTTACCTCACATTTTGTGTTTTATAAACAATGCAAAAAACAGATGCATCAATATACCTAACCACATGTGTTAAGAATTAGGTGTTACCCTATAACTAATTAAATTGGGTGTGCCTCAGGCCGGGTTCACACGGGGGCGACAAACGCTCCGACATTGGGAGCTCATGTCGCATGACGTGTGAAAATCAATGTTTCCCTATGGGAGCCGTCTTAACTGGTCTGACACAAGTCGGTCCGACTTTGAAAATGCTCCCTGTACTACTTTGGTCCGACTTTGATCCTACTTCAGCCCATTGACTATCATTGAAGTCGGATCGCAGTCTTGCATGATCCGACTTTGGCATGCGACTTGTGCTATGCTGATCTTGAGGGGGAATTCCACGCCAAATTTTAAATAAAAAAGCGGCATGGGTTCCCCCTCCAAGAGCATACCAGGCCCTTGGGTCTGGTATGGATTTTAAGGGGAACCCCTACGCCGAAAAAACGGCTTGGGGGGTCCCCCCAAAATCCAAACCAGACCCTTATCCGAGCACGCAACCTGGCAGGCCGCAGGGGGGGGGACGAGAGAGCGTCCCCCCCCCCCTCCTGAACCGTACCAGGCCGCATGCCCTCAACATGGGGCGGTTTGGTGCTCTGGGGCAGGGGGGTGGGCGACCTGCGCCCCCCCCACCCCAAAGCACCCTGTCCCCATGTTGATGAGGACAGGGCCTCTTCCCGACAACCCTGGCCGTTGGTTGTCTGGGTCTGCGGGCGAGGGGCTTATTGGAATCCGGGAGCCCCCTTTGGTAAGGGGGCCCCCAGATCCCACCCACCCTATGTCAATGAGTATGGGGTACATTGTACCCCTACCCATTCACCTGGTGGAAAAAAATGTCAATAAAAAAACACACACAGCTTTTTAAAAGTAATTTATTGCACAGCTCCGGGGGTCTTCTTCTGACTTCAGGGTCTTCGCGCTCTCCGGTTCTTTCTTCCTAATGCCGGGCCTCCGCTATCTTCTTCCAGCTCTTTTGCTAGCGGGGCCCGGTCTTCTCCGTCACCGTCCTCTTCTCCCGCTCTCCGGTTCTTTCTTCCGTCGGGCCGCCGCTATCATCTTCCAGCTCTTTTGCTATCGGGGCCCGGTCTTCTCCGTCGCCTTCTTCCCTTCGATGTTGACACGTCGCTTCCTCCTGCTGTAATGCTGGCTGTTCGCTCTGCAATGATTTATATAGGCTTCTCATGACGTTACAGTCACAAGATCCGGGTGGCCCCGGAGCATGTGACGTCATGGGAGCATGTGACTGTGACGTCAGGAGAAGGCTATATAAATCGTTGCGGAGCGAACAGCCAGCATTACAGCAGGAGGAAGCGACGAGTCAATATCGAGGAGGAGGAGAAGAGGGAAGAAGACGCTGACGGCGATGGGAAGACCGACCCCTCCACTAGCAAAAGAGCTGGAAGAAGATAGTGGAGGGGCCGGCAGAAGGACAACGGAGAGCCGGACGAGACGACGGAGAAGACCGGACCTCGCTAGCAAAAGAGCTGGAAGAAGATAGCGGAGGCCCGGCAGAAGGAAGAAAGAACCGGAGAGCGCGGAGACGACACCAGAGACCCCCGGAGTCCGAAGAAGACCCCCCCCCCCGGAGCTGTGTAATAAATTACTTTAAAAAGTCGTGTTTCTTTTATTGACACTTTTTTTCCACCAGGTGAATGGGTAGGGGTACGATGTACCCCATACTCATTGACATGGGGGGGTGGCTGGGATCTGGGGGCCCCCTTATTAAAGGGGGGGCTCCCGGATTCCGATAAGCCCCCTGCCCGCAGACCCTGCCAACCAACGGCCAGGGTTGTCGGGAAGAGGCCCTGTCCTCATCAACATGGGGACATGGTGCTTTGGGGTGGGGGGGGGCGCAGGTCACCCCCCCCCCCCCCAATGTTGAGGGCATGCGGCCTGGTACGGTTCAGGGGGGGGGGTTCCCCCTTAAAATCCATAAAAGAACCAAGGGCCTGGTATGCTCTTGGAGGGGGAACCAATGCTGGTTTTTTATTTAAAATTTGGCGTGGAGTTCCCCCTCAAGATTCATACCAAACACGGTGCCTGGTATTGGTGGGGATCCAAGTCGGATCCCCGTTCATTGAAAGTTGGACATATGTCGGCTTTATGTCGCAGGGCAAAGTTGGATCCAAAGTAGGACGGCTGTCGTGTCGCTCTAGTGTGAACCCGGCCTTAGGCTAGGTTCACACTGGTACGACACGACAGTCATACAACTTTCATCCTACTTTGCTCTGCAACATCAGTCCTACATTGGTCCGACATCCATCCGACTTTCATGAACAGGATACTACTTTAATCCGACTTTGTGCTAGTCTGACTTGTCCTTTGACCAATCAAAACAATCCCAGGGTGAGATAAATTCCTTTTACTGCTGCTGTAATCACCATGTCGGATGTCAAAAGTCAGATGGGAAGGACAAGGATCCTACTTTGAGCCGACTTCAATGATATTCAATGGGCTGAAGTAGGATCAAAGACGGACCAAAGTAGTACAGGGAGCATTTTCGAAGTCGGACCAGTTAAGACGGCTCTCATAGGGAAACATTGATTTTCACATGTCATGCGACATGAGCTCCCACTGTCGGAGCGTTTGTCGGACATGTGTGAACCCAGCCTCACACAGGCAATGAAACCCGTATACCATGAATGCACCATTTTTTTTTTTATTATTATTATTTTAAATCCCCAGCTGATTTTGTATGTTTGCACACTGACAAATGATCAGTCTATAATTTTAATGGTGGAGTTATTTTAACCGTGAGAGACAGAATAACAACAAAAAAATCCAGAAAAACAAATTTAAAAAAAAAAGTTATAAATTGATTTGCATTTTAATGAGTGAAATAAAAGCTTTACTATCCAAATTTAAAACAACAAGGGCAGAAGATTTAATAGATTGAACATTGAAAAAAAATGACTGAAGGTCTGCTTCAAGGTCCTGGAGTGGCCTAGCCAGTCTCCAGACCTTAATCCCATAGAAAATAGGTGGAGGGAGCTGAAGGTTTGAGTTACCAAACGTCAGTCTTAGAAACCTTAGTGACTTGGAGAGGATCTGCAAAGAGGAGCAGGCCAAAATCCCTCCTGAGATGTGTGTAGACCTGGTGGCCAACTACAAGAAACATCCAACCTCTGTGATTGCCAACAAGGGTTTTGCCACTGAGGCTGGGTTCACACTAGTGCGACACGACATCCATCCTACTTTGGATCCGACTTTGCCCTGCGACATGAAGCCGACATATGTCCGACTTTCAATGAACGGGGATCCGACTTGGATCCCCGCCAATATCAGGCACTGTGTTTGGTATGAATCTTGAGGGGGAACTCCAGGCCAAATTTTAAATTAAAAAAAAACGGCGTGGGTTCCCCTCCAGAGGCATACCAGGCCCTTGGGTCTGGTCTGGATTTAAACGGGCGCCCCTACGCCGAAAAAACGGCGTGCGGGTCCCCCCAAAGTCCAAACCAGACCCTTATCCGAGCACACAACCTGGCCGGCCGCAGGGGAAGAGGGGGGGGACGAGAGCGGCCCCCCCTCCCTCCTGAACCGTACCAGGCCACATGCCCTCAACATGGGGGGGTTTGGTGCTCTGGGGCAGGTGGGCGACCTGCGGCCCCCCCACCCCAGAGCACCCTGCCCCCATGTTGATGAGGACAGGGCCTCTTCCCGACAACCCTGGCTGTTGGTTGTCGGGGTCTGCGGGTGGGGGGCTTTTTGGAATCCGGGAGCCCCCTTCAATAAGGGGGCCCCCGGATCCCGGCCCCCCCACCCTATGTGAATGAGTATGGGGTACATCGTACCTCTACCCATTCACCTGGTGGAAAAAAATTGCAATAAAAAAACACTACACAGGTTTTTAAAGTAATTTATTACACAGCTCCGGGGGTCTTCTTCCGACTTCCAGGGGTCTTTTCCGACTTCGGGGGTCTCCGGTGTCGTCTCCCGCTCTTTCTTCCGCCGGGCCTCCGCTAACTTCTTTTTAGCTCTTTCGCTAGTGGAGGGGCCGGTCTTCCCGTCGTCGCCGTCGGCGTCTTCTCTCTTCTCCTTCTCGATGTTGACGCGTCGCTTCCTCCCGCTGTAATACTGGCTCTCCGCTCCGCATTAATATAGGCTTCTCATGACGTCACAGTCACATGTTCCGGGGCACATGGCCCCGGAGCATGTGACTGTGATGTCATGGGAACATGTGACTGTGACATCATGAGAAGCCTATATTAATGCGGAGCGGAGAGCCAGTATTACAGCGGGAAGAAGCGACGCGTCAACATCGAGGAGGAGAAGAGGGAAGAAGAAGCTGACGGCGACGGGAAGACCGACCCCTCCACTAGCGAAAGAGCTAAAAAGAAGTTAGCGGAGGGGCCGGCAGAAGGACAACGGAGAGCCGGACGAGACAACGGGAAGACCGGGCCTCCGTTAGCAAGAGAGCTAAAAAGAAGTTAGCGGAGGCCCGGCGGAAGAAAGAACCGGAGAGCGCGGAGACGACACCGGAGACCCCCGAAGTCGGAAGAAGACCCCCGGAGCTGTGCAATAAATTACTTTAAAAACCTGTGTAGTGTTTTTTTATTGCAATTTTTTTCCACCAGGTGAATGGGTAGGGGTACGATGTACCCCATACTCATTCACATAGGGTGGGGGGGCTCCCTTATTGAAGGGGGCTCCCGGATTCCGATAAGCCCTCGCCCGCAGACCCCGACAACCAACGGCCAGGATTGTGGGGAAGAGGCCCTGTCCTCATCAACATGGGGGCAGGGTGCTCTGGGGTGGGGGGGCCGCAGGTCGCCCCCCTGCCCCAGAGCACCAAACCCCCCCATGTTGAGGGCATGCGGCCTGGTACGGTTCAGGAGGGGGGCCGCTCTCTCGTCCCCCCCTCTTCCCCTGCGGCCTGCCCAGGTTGTGTGCTCGGATAAGGGTCTGGTTTGTATTTTGGGGGGATCCCCATGCCGTTTTTTCGGCGTAGGGGGTGCCCGTTCAAATCCAGACCAGACCCAAGGGCCTGGTATGCCTCTGGAGGGGAACCCACGCCGGTTTTTTATTTAAAATTTGGCCTGGAGTTCCCCCTCAAGAGCAGTACAGCACAAGTCGCATGCCAAAGTCGGACCATGCAAGACTGCGGTCCGACTTTGATCCGACTTCAATGATAGTCAATGGGCTGAAGTCGGATCAAAGTCGGACCAAAGTAGTACAGGGAGCATTCTCAAAGTCGGACCGACATGTGTCGGACCAGTTAAGACGGCTCCCATAGGGAAACATTGATTTTCACACGTCATGCGACATGAGCTCCCAATGTCGGAGCGTTTGTCGCCCCAGTGTGAACCAGGCCTGAGTCATGTTTTGCAAAGGGGTCAAATACTTTTTCTGCCAGTAAATACTTTCTACAGCCCACTTCCTGTTTCTTGCCTGGTAAAAAGCTTAGGCTTATGACATCATGCACGGCTCTCTCTCACTCTCGCGAGAGTTTGACAGCAAGGGGGGGGGGTAAGTCATAAGAGGGCCAATAAGAGCTGCCGAGATAGGTGTGCCTCTGTGTAAATCCAGGAAGTGAACAGGCAGCAGCTTCAGCTGCCCACAGTTAAAATGGATACAGCCAGACTTCGTGGAGGGAGATTTCTGCAGCATATTTGGCAAGTACAGAATCGCAGTATATAGAAAATAATATGTAAAGTGGTTGAAGGGAAGCTTCAGCATGGCAAAGATGTTTTTATTTCGTGAGCAGACTGCAATTCCTCTTTAATGTGCTCATTCTTGAGCCACTCCTTTGTTGCCTTGGCCATGTGTTTTGAGTCGTTGTCATGCTGCACAACCCATTTTCAATGCCCTGGCTGAGGGAAGGAAGTTCTCACCCAAGATACAGGTACCTTTAGGCCCCTTTCACACGGGACGGATCAGTCATGATTCACCTTGTGAACCTCCGCTTGCTCAGCGGGGATCGCTTCGTTGATCCCCGCTGAGCCGGCGGATGACTGGGCGGTCCCCGCACACTGTGCAGGACCGCCCTGTCAGATCTCCGCTCTCCCCTATGGGGGATCGGATGAACACGGACCATCTGTCCGTGTTCAACCAATCCGCTCTGCAGACGGATAGAAAAATAGAAATTTTTCTATCCTACAAAACGGAGCATAGCGGACACGGGTGAGATTGGATGTCAGTGGATGTTCATCCGCTTTCCCATAGGGATACATGTATGTCCGTTTTTCATCCAAAAACGGATGGGTGAAAAACGGACATATGGTCCACCCATGTGAAAGGGGCCTTACAGTCACTGGGACATCAGTACAGTGCTCCATCGTCCCTTTGATGCGGTGAAGTTGTCCTGTCTCCTTAGCAGAAAAAATAGGATTTTTGTACTCGCCGTAAAATCTGTTTCTCTGACGTCCATGGACCGACGCAGCACCCACCCTTCCTTTTTGAGTTTGTACTGCTTTGTTATGAACTGAGGCTGCTAGCTGCAGGTGGGAGGGTAATGTCTGGAGGGACCGCCCCCCCCCCACCCCCACCCCCCCCAGGCGGGGCTGTTCAGCTCTGGCTTGTTCTAGAACAGGGATATGCAATTAGCGGACCTCCAGCTGTTGCAAAACTACAAGTCCCATCATGCCTCTGCCTCTGGGTGTCATGCATGTGGCTGTCAGCATCTTGCTATGCCTCATGGGACTTGTAGTTCTGCAACAGCTGGAGGTCCGCTAATTGCATATCCCTGTTCTAGAATGTTTTAACATCTAACATTCTGCCTAGGTCTTCTCCTGCAAGCAGGGACATACACCCACATGTAATCAGTATGAGAGCTGCATCGGTCCATGGACGTCAGAGAAACAGATTTTACGGTGAGTACAAAAATCCTTTTTTTCTCTTATCGTCCATGGACCGACGCAGCTCTCATACTGATTACATGTGGGACATCCCAACGCAGTATAAGAAAAGGGTGGGAGCAAAAAAGTAAGGAACAACCAAAACTTCACTCCAAACCAGCAGAGCCCCTCAACGGAGGAGTTGCAACATTAGACAGCGGCCTGCAACACTTTGTGGCCGAAGGAAGCATCTGAAGATGCAGCCACATCAACCTTGTAGAACTTTGAACAGGTATAAACGGACGACCAAGTCGCCGCCATGCAAGCACCGATTGCCCTGGTGGAATGCGCCGTGACCGGAAAGGGAGGCGCCCGTCCCCTAATGGCATAGGCCTGTATAACAGTCTGTCTGATCCACCTAGAAATGGTGGCAGACGACACCACTTGGCCCTGTTTCGGACCAGAGACAGACACAAACAGCAAGTCAGACTTCCGAATAGGAGCGGTAGCCGCCAGGTATACCCGTAAGGCACGCACCACATCCAAATTGTGAAGCGCAACCTCCCTAGGATGCGATGGATGAGGGCACAAGGACGGAATGACAATGTCCTCGTTAAGGTGAAAAGCCGAACCCACCTTAGGAAGAAAAGACGGTCACGGTCGCAATACCGCCTTGTCCTTATGGAGGACCAGGTAAGGCGACTTACATGACAGAGCCGACAACTCAGACACCCGCCTAACAGAAGTGATGGCCACTAAAAAAGCCACCTTCTGGGACAAAGTTGAAAGAGGAATAGCTCTTATATTCTCAAAAGGAGATTCTTGAAGAACCGAAAGCACCAAGTTCAGATCCCAAGGAAGGAGCGGGGGCTTGGCAGGTGGAACCACATGGCGTACCCCCTGCACAAAAGTGCTAACCAAGGAATGACCAGCTAGGGGTCTTTGAAAGAAAACGGCCAAAGCCGAAATCTGACCCTTAATAGTGCTCAAAGCCAGCCTTTGAGCAACACCACGCTGTAAGAACCTCAGGATTCTGGGGACAGAGTACGTCCATGGACGCCAGTCTAGCTCCTCGCACATAGCGATGTAAGCTCTCCAGGTACAGTGATAGATCTTCCTAGAAGAAGACTTCCGTGCCCTAAGCATGGTTGAAATTACCGAATCAGACAGGCCTCTGTCTTTCAGCACCTGGCTCTCAATAGCCATGCCGTTAAAGCCAGAGACTGTAAAGCAGGATGAAAGATAGGACCTTGAGATAGAAGGTCCTCCCTCAAGGGCAGGCACCAAGGGATGTCCGCAATGAGGCGTACCAATGACGCTGGGGCAATGAGGATCACCGGAATACCCTCGGCCGCTACCCTGCGCAGCAGACGGGGAATCAACTGCAGCGGAGGGTAGACATATATCAGGCGATACCGACCCCACGGGGCCACTAACGCGTCCGAGACATCCGCCCAGGGGTCCTTGGATCGGGCCACAAACCTCGACACCTTGCGATTAAGTCGAGACGCCATCAGGTCCACACCCGGAGTGCCCCATCGTCGACAAAGGAGCTGAAACATTTCCAGATGCAAGGACCACTCCCCCTGGTCCAGGGACTGGCGGCTCAGATAGTCTGCCTGCCAGTTTTCTACGCCCGGAATGTAAACGGCCGACAGCGCCGGCACGCTTCTTTCCGCCCATCTTAGGATGTGGGCGACCTCGGATGCCGCAGCTGGGCTCCGAGTGCCCCCCTGATGGTTGACATACACCACGGCCGTGGCGTTGTCCGGCTGGATTCTGACCGAGCGGCCCTGTAGCCTCTTGGACCAAGCGGAGAGACACAGCCTGATCGCCCGCAATTCCAGGACGTTGATTGGGAGACGAGATTCGGCTGGAGTCCAGAGCCCCTGAGCTGACAGGACTCCCCACACTCCTCCCCAGCCCGTCAGGCTGGCGTCCGTTGTGATCACCGTCCAGTGAACGACTTCCCGGCCCGAAGAGCTGGGGACCTCAGCCACCACGTCAGGGACGCCTTGACAGAGTGACTCACCTGAATCTGAAGATCCAAAGACAATGGGGACTTGTCCCAAACTGACAGAATTCCCTTCTGCAATGCCGGAGTGTGCGATTGGGCATATGGAACTGCCTCGAAGGAGGCCACCATCAGTCCCAGGACTCTCATGCAGAAGCGAATTGACAACCATTTTCGGGACGACAAAACCCGTACTGCTGACCGAAGTTTCAGTAGCTTCTCTGAGGGTAGAAACACCTTTGCTGCCGAAGTGTCCAGGATCAGACCCAGATACTCCAAGCGCTGAGTCGGGGCTAGAGCTGACTTCCGCGCGTTCAGAACCCAACCGAAGTCCCGGAGGGTCTGACTGACTATCGTCACATTTTCCTCCAATTCTGAGCCATTTTCTGCTCTGAGAAGGAGATCGTCTAGATAGCCCACAATAACAATTCCTCGCTGTCTCAGCAAAGCTAGAACCGGGGCCAGCACCTTGGTGAAAACCCGTGGTGCTGATGCTAGGCCGAAGGGAAGGGCCACGAACTGATAGTGGACTTCGCCTATGGCAAACCGCAGAAACCTCTGGTGGCCTGCGCAGATTGGGATGTGCAAGTAAGCGTCCTTGATATCCAAGGACGCCAAAAAAATCCCCCTAGTGGAGGGTCGCGATCACCGTGCGAATGGATTCCATCCTGAATTTTTGTACCCTCACATAGGCATTCAGGGCCTTGAGGTCCAGGATTGGCCGAACCCCGTCCTTTTTCGGGACGACAAACAGGTTTGAGTAAAACCCCTGAAACCTCTCTTGTGACGGAACCGGCACAACTACTCCGCGCCCGAGCAAATCCTGTACGGCCCCCAAGAGGGCGGGCCGGAAGGAGAGGGAGGTTCGAAGGAAAAAACCTGTTTGGGGGCCACGAGCGGAACCCTATCCTGTATCCCGAGGTGACCACCTCGCACACCCACCGGTCGGAGATCCAGGAGGTCCACCGCACCGAGAACTTGCGAAGACGTCCCCCCCACCCCAGAGTCGGGCAGGGGCAAGACTTCATGCGGTGGTGGACTTGGGAGCTTGCTTGGTAGGCTTACGCACCCAGGGACGTCTTTGCCCCCCAGCCGCACTTTTTCCAGTCTGGGTGGGCTTGCCCGTGGAATCTGACTGACAAAAAAACTTCTTCGCCGGAAAGGAAGGGCCCGGCCTGCGGTGGGGCTCCTTTCCCTTAATAGACTTGGGGAAGGAAGGTGCTCTTACCTCCTGTGACGTTCTTAATAATGTCATCCAGGGCAGCCCCAAACAGTCGACCGCCCTTAAAGGGCAAGTCAGCCAGGAGCTTTTTGGAAGCTAGGTCGGCTGACCAGCATTTCAGCCAGATAAGGTGACGCACCACCACAGCCGAAATGGAGGCCCCCATTATTAAAGGGGTCGCATCCACAGTGGCATCGCACACGATGACCAAACCCTGCGCAAGCTGTTGAGCCAGGGCAATGGTTTCAGGATGGAGATTATGCTCCTGCACTGTCTGGTGCAATATCCGTGCCCAGCCTGTGAGTGTCTGAGACACCAGTGTTGCCGCCACTATAGGGCGTAAGGCGGCCCCCAATAAGGTGAACATAGTTCTACACGCCACCTCTGACCTCCTGTCAGCGGGATCCTTAAATGCAGGAGTCCCTTCCATTGGGAGCATGGTGGCCTTATTCAAACGGGCGACCGGGGGGGGGGGGGTCGACTACCGGGGGTTGAGCCCACTTCTTAACCAGGTCCTCTTTAAAGGGGTACCGTAAGGCTATGCGCCGCGGGACCGTCAAAGTCTTCTGTGGCTTATCCCAGACTTGGTCAATGTATGCATCAAAAAAAGGCACATATGGAAAAACCTTTTTTGAAGACACGGCTTTTAAAGAACCAAAGGTCATAGTGTCCACCTGAGGTTCCTCAGCCTCAACATTCAGCTTGAGATCATCCCTCACAGCATCAATGAGTTCACTCACAAGCACCCTGTCAGTTGGTGGTTCAAGGCAAGGGTCTTCCTCACAAGGAATGTCCTGACTAAACACATCAAAATCCTCAGAGCTAGGGTCCTGAGCAGCAGTAGCTAGGCCCATATCTGACTCAGAGCACTCCCCATGTGGAGATTGTGTGGGGAGGGGGCGCTTTACAGCCCCCGTGCGTTCGCACACCACTTCCAGCTTGACAAGGAATGATTCCAGGGCTGCCAACAACTGGTCCATAGGGACCGCAGGTGCAGGAGCACTGCCAGTTGCCTCTGGCAAGTGGAGAGAAGCAGGTGAACCAGACTCCATTTTTGCCACCCTCTGAGACCCTATTCACTATAACAGTGAATAGTACAGTCCACCCACTGGCTGCGCTGAGGCTGAGGGGATACCCGGAAGACTCACCACCCTTAGGGACCGCTCAGTTCCGCTGTATGAGCCGCGCTGTAGCGTGGTACGAAGCCTGAGGAGAGTGAAGAAGCTGTGAGGAGAAAGGTATTTCGCGCCGTTCAGCCGCGCCGCTAGAGCCTGAAACCGAAACTAAAAGCGCCGCGGCTACAAGAAAATGGTCGCCGGGCGCTTGTGCCGCTGCAAAATGGCCGCCAATGGTGCATTTTTTAAATTTAAAATACCGCGCCAATGGCGCACGCAAAACATCACACAAAGTCCTCCAGAACACTTCCCAGCATATAAAAACAGCATAGAGCGCCCCCCCCCCCCAGGGCAGAACGACCCCCCAAGTATCCCACACAGCACAGCACCAGTACAGGGTGCAGAGAGCAGCATAACAGGGGGGAGACAGGGAGAACCCCCCCACACACAGAAACACAGCCAGCATGTACTCACCTTCTTTCCAGAAGAGACTACTTACCCGTCCCGCAAGCACCTTGGAGAACACCCTCGGTGCCAATAGAGGGACTCACTGGCTTGTTTCAGACAGACCTATCACAGAGTCGTACTGCGTAGCTGTCGGCCCGGTCAACCGTGAGAGATACAGTAGGTACTGTTCAATCTTGAGAGGACCGCGGGAGCATGAAAGCAACCCGGCCACCCCTGGAGCCATGGGGTATGTCGTGAACTGAGTCTCACGCACGCAAGGCGAGGATCAGCACGCTCGATGGTCGGACAGGGAAGACTACGAGGATACTAGTGTACCCAACCTGTTGCCCAGCCGACAGTTGATTGAAGGTCTCAAAAATAAAATATACAATTTTTATTCCTTTGGGAATTTTCTTAAGTAAAAATCTTCCAGGAGACTGGCTCCTGAGAGAGCCACGTCTTCTCCTTCTGCTAGGCAGAAAAAAACTGAGGCTGCTAGCTGCAGGTGGGAGGGTAATGTCTGGAGGGACCGCCCCCCTGGGCGGGGCTGTTCAGCTCTGGCTTGTTCTAGAATGTTTTAACATCTAACATTCTGCCTAGGTCTTCTCCTGCAAGCAGGGACATATACTCACATGTAATCAGTATGAGAGCTGCGTCGGTCCATGGACGATAAGAGAAACACCCCCAAAGCATAATGTTTCCACCTCAAAGTTTGATGGTGGGGATGGTGTTCTTGGGGTCATAGACAGCATTCCTCCTCCTCCAAACACAGCGAGTTGAGTTGATGCCCAAGAGCTTGATTTTGGTCTCATCTGACCACAACACTTTCACCCAGTTCTATGAATCCTTCAGATGTTCATTAGCAAACTTCAGACAGGCCTGTACATGTGCTTTCTTGAGCAAGGGGACCTTGCGGGCACTGCAGGATTTCCGTCCTTTCCAGCGTAGTGTTACCAATTGTTCTCTTGGTGACTATGGTCCCAGCTGCCTTGAGATCATTGACCAGATTCTCCCATGTAGTTCTGGGCTGATTCCCCACCGTTCTTATGATCATTGAAACTCCATGAGGTGAGATCTTGCATGGAGCCCCAGACCGAGGGAGATTGACAAATATTTTGTGTTTCTTCCATTTGCGAATAATTGTACCAACTGTTGTCACCAAGCTGCTTGGCGATGGTCTTGTAGCCCATTCCAGCCTTGTGTATGTCTACAATCTTGTCCCTGACATCCTCGGACAGCTCTTTGGTCTTGGCGGCGAGATTGGAATCTGATTGATTGCTTCTGTGGACAGGTGTCTTTCATACAGGTAACAAGCTGAGATTGGGAGCACTCTAAAGCCCTGTGTACACGATCGGATATCCTATGGATTCTAACCCAATGTTTTTTTCCATCGGAAATCCGATGAAACTGTCTTCCATCAGTCAAAAAACCGACCGTTTCAAACGCGGTGATGTAAAACACTCCGATGAGTCGAGAAAAATGAAGTTCAATGCTTCTGAGCATGCGTCGACTTGATTCTGAGCATGCGTGGGTTTTTTATCCGATGGAGTTCCCCACAGACGATATTAATTTGCTATCGGTTTTTTATCCATCGGAAAAATTTAAAACATGTTCTATTTTTTGACACCGATGGAAAAAAGACCGATGGGGCCCATACACGATCGGTTTGTCCGATGAAAAAAAATCCATCGGACTGTTTTCATCGGTAAAACTGATCGTGTGTACGCGGCTTAAGAGAGCGAGTGCTCCTAATCTCTGCTCATTACCTGTATAGAAGACACCTGGGAGCCAGACATCCCGCTGATTGATAGGGGATCAAATACTTATTACTCTTTCGTCCATGGACCGACACAGCTTCTCTATTGACAAAGTGGGTATTATCCGTTAATTAGGAGTGACTAGGCAGAAAAATTTGTAAAAAGTGTTGCATCACTTCTTCTACAGTACCGCCCAGGGGGCGGACCCTCTGGGTATACCCTCTCAGTCTGCATCTTCGCAGATCAGTTTTTTTCTGTCTAGCAAGGAGTAGGGCATGGCTCCCTTCGGGCCCATTGGTCCAGGGAAAAAAGATATATATATATATATATATATATTTTTTTTTATTTTTTTTGCTACATTTGTTGTTTCCTGCGATCTTCGATCAACTGCCGACTGGGTGACAGGCTGGATCCTCGATCCTTGTAGTCTCCCCAGTTTCGGCCATCGAGCGTGTCCCGACCCTAGCTACGCGCTGGGTTTTCCACGACATGCCCGTCGCTCCACGGGTGGCCGGTGAGCTTATGCTCCAGGGCCTGCATCGGACCGCTCAGCTTCGGCTGACCTTACGGCCGAGTCGCAGCAGCCTGGCCGGTGAGCTTACGCTCCAAGGCTTGCATCGGACCACTCAGCTTCGGCTGACCTTACAGCCGAGTCGCAACAGCCTGTCCGGTGAGCGTCATGCTCCAGGGCATACATATGATTGTCCCTTCTGGATCCAATCACAGCATGCCTGGCCAACAGTCACCTTCCGTGCGCGGACGATGATCTGTTTGGAATGTCTTCCAGCAGAATACATGCAGGATAGGTAAGTAAGACTCCCCTGCCTCGGCTGGGTGATTTAGCTGGACATTCCTGGAGAGATCAAGTAAGTGGTTGTGGCCCCTTTCTTCCCTCTCTCCCTGCCTTTCCCTCCTCCCTGGGCTTCTAGCTAAAGGTTGCTGGGTGCTGGGGGTCACCTAGGGGGTCCCACTGGAGCGGGGCTGGCTGTAACTAACATTTAAAAGAAATGTCATTTTTTCTCACCTGTGTTTGTGTCCTTCCTCCTCCATGCTGTCGGCAGCCATTTTGAGGTGGTCCATGCCAAGTTTGGCCTCTTGTGACTGCCCGGCGGCCATCTTCCTGTGGTTCGGCCACACCCACTGGCCCCTATCAGCTGATCGGCGGCCATGTTTGTCCACCCTGTATGCAGATATTGCCGTTCGGCGGCCATCTTTTTGTGGGCTATGGCTGCTTGACCTCTATCTTCTGTCGGCGGCCATTTTCTTAGAGCCCACATTATCTTCCATACAGACGTTTTTGGCAACCATTTTTCGAGAGCCTCCGGCCTCTAGGGTGCATTACACTGGCGCGAAAATTCACACAGGAAGTGCTGATAAAAGAAGCAGACTGACACAGCAGCAGAGGGACAGCATCACAGGCGCAGCATAGCAGTACCTATCCAGGGTGGTGAGTTCTCTGGGTGACCCAGCCTCTCTGCAGCACAGGAGGGTGGCCTATTGATATCTTGCCTGGAGCCCTGTGGGTGTCAGCGTGTGGTCAGCATGGCATCTGAGCCAGATGTCTTCTCCCCTGAAACACCAGATTTAGCAGCTGGTGTCCCTGAGGTGTCTATGGACGCTGTCGGCAATCCTAGAGGCGTTTGCTGCCAGGGTGGAAGCAGCACACGGGAATACAGGGGGTAATAAACGCCCCCGTCCCCTGCAATCTTCTGGGGATATTTCTGATGCAGAACCAGGTCCAGCTATGGCTCATGGCCCAGATTCTGATGCATCAGAGACTGCAGACCGTGACCGATCGGACAGTGAGGATGACTCCAAGTCCAGGTCAGTACGCAAGACGGCTTTGGTATCTG
The DNA here is from genome assembly GCA_029206835.1 of Rana muscosa. Taxonomy (NCBI): domain Eukaryota; kingdom Metazoa; phylum Chordata; class Amphibia; order Anura; family Ranidae; genus Rana; species Rana muscosa. The sequence goes on from CM055122.1 coordinate 860,301,349, forward strand.
ACCTTATTACTGCAGTGCGGGATACGCTAAAGTTGGAAAAGACTGCAGAAGTAGCAGATACTCCAGTCCCCTTTGGGTTTCGTAAACCTGCCCGCACTGCTAAGGTGTTCCCTTGTGTGTCTTATTTTGACAAACTCTTATACAAGGAATGGGAGAACCCACTGAGGGTCTTTACAGCCCCAAAGAGGTTTGCAGTACGGTACCCCTTTGAGGAGAGTTTTCTGAAGATATGGACCTCTCCCCCTATAGTGGACCCTTCGGTGTCCAGACTTAATAGAGCCACCACTATTCCAGTAGAAGGGGCTCCTGTTTTCAAGGACCCTGTGGATAAGAAGGCTGAAGCACTCGCTCGCTACCTATACTCAGTGGTAGGCTCGGCAGTACGCCCGGCATTGGCGGGGGCCCTAGTGTCTCAGACACTTACTGAATGGGCAAAATTGCTACTCCAGGGGTTAAAGGAGCGAGATGCTTCTCCTAATGAGATAACTTTGGCCGACCAGTTGGTCCAGGGCCTTAAGTTTGTCTGCGAGTCAGACATGGATACTATTCCCCTGCTGTCAAGAGCTTCGGTTTATGCAGTAGCAATACGCCGCCTGATCTGGCTAAAGGGCTGGTCTGCGGACCATACTTCCAAGAAAGCCCTGTTGGATCTGCCTTTTAAGGGCGACAGACTTTTTGGGGCTTCTCTGGATGACATCATCAAGGATGCCACAGGAGGTAAGAGCACTTTGCTTCCCCAAACTAGCAAGGGTAAGGGACCACGCCAAGGGCAAGGGCCCTCCTTTACTGCACGTAAGCGTTTTTTTCGCCCCCTTAAGGCGACAGGGAAAAGACCCCAGGCCGATAAAGCGCCTGCCCAAGGACAGAAGCGTCCTTGGTCCCGCAGACCCAACAAGCCTGCGGACGAATCTGCGTCCACATGAAGGTCCGCCCCCACCCAGCTCTCGGGTGGGGGGACGTCTTCGCAGATTCGCGACTCAGTGGACTGCTCTAGTCTCCGACAGGTGGGTTTGCGAAGTAATCTCCTCAGGCTACAAGATAGAATTTCTCTCTTGTCCACCAGACAGATTCATCACCTCCAATCTCCAGCTACTACCGACCCGTCGGGAGGCCCTGTATGGGGCGGTCCAGGGTCTACTGGAACGCGGGGTAGTAGTTCCAGAACAGGAACGGGGTCAGGGTTTTTACTCAAATCTGTTCATTGTGCCGAACAAGGAGGGGGTTCGTCCAATCTTGGATCTCAGAGCCCTCAATTGCTTTGTGAAGGTACAAAGATTTCGGATGGAGTCGGTTCGATCTGTAGTCACAGCTCTCCATCCGGGGGACTTTCTGGCCTCCTTGGACATCAAGGACGCATACCTGCATGTCCCCATATACTCCAGACATCAGAGGTTTCTGCAATTTGCTATCGGGAAGAACCACTACCAGTTTGTGGCCCTCCCGTTTGGCCTTGCCTCAGCACCCAGGACATTCACCAAGGTGCTCGCTCCGATTCTGGCACTTCTAAGACAGCGGGGTATCACTATCACAGGTTACTTGGACGACCTTCTGCTGAAGGCCCCTTCAAGCTCAGAATTTGAGGTAAGCGTGTCCATTACCTGTCAGACTCTTCGAGACTGTGGTTGGATACTAAACACGCAAAAGTCAGTATTGGTGCCCACTCAACGCCTAGTGTACCTGGGGTTGATTCTGGATTCCTCAGAGGCAAAGGTATTCCTCCCTGTGGAGAAGTTGCAGACCCTCCGGGCTGCAGTACGGCAGCTGACTTCCAGGAATTGGTCGTCACTCCGTTTTTGCATGCGAGTGTTGGGCCTCATGGTAGCCTCCTTCGAGGCGGTCCCATATGTTCAATACCACACTCGAGTGTTACAGAAGGAAGTTCTGTCCAGATGGAACAGATGCCCTTCATCTCTGGATTATCAAATCCGAGTGAGCCACCTAGTCAGGAGATCCCTGGTATGGTGGCTGACAGCACCGGCTCTTATGGCCGGGAAGTCATTTCTTCCGGTTTACTGGATAGTGATCACAACGGACGCCAGCCTTACAGGTTGGGGGGGGGGGGGGAGTCTGGGGTGTCCAGTCGGCGCAGGGTCGCTGGACCCCAGAGGAAGCCCTCCTGCCGATCAATGTCCTGGAGATCCGGGCGATCAAGCTGTGCCTCTTCAAATGGTCTCAGAGACTGCAAGGGCGTCCAGTCAGGATCCAGTCAGACAACGCCACAGCAGTGGCATATGTCAATCATCAAGGAGGAACAAGAAGCTCAGCTGCAGCATCGGAGATCGCTCGCATCCTGAAGTGGGCAGAGAGGAGCGTACCGGCACTGGCGGCCGTGTACATTCCGGGTGTGGAAAACTGGCAGGCGGACTACCTGAGCCGCCAGATGCTGGACCAGGGAGAATGGTCCTTACACCTGGAGGTGTTCCAACTCCTCTGCCAAAGATGGGGCACACCAGACGTAGATCTTCTGGCTTCCCGACTCAATCGGAAGGTATTGAGATTTGTGGCCCGGTCAGGAGACCCATGGGCAGACGCAACGGACGCGTGGTTAGCATCGTGGGGTCAGTATCGGCTAATTTATGCCTTCCCTCCCTTAAGGCTTCTTCCTCTTCTGCTCCGCAGAGTGGAGGCAGAGGGAATTCCAATGATCCTAATCGCTCCAGATTGGCCTCAGCGTCCTTGGTACGCCGATCTAGTACGTCTGGTAGCAGACGTCCCCTGACGCCTACCACTACGGAAGGACCTGCTATCGCAAGGTCCCATATTCCATCCTGCTTTACAGTCATTGGCTTTAACGGCATGGCTGTTGAGAACAAGGTACTGAGAGACCGGGGCTTGTCAGACTCAGTAATCTCTACTATGAGGAGTGCTCGAAAACCGTCCTCTAGGAAGGTCTATCACCGCACTTGGAGGGCCTACATCTCCATGTGTGAGGAAATGAAATGGCATCCGCGTACCTATTTGGTTTCCAGAATCCTGCTGTCTTTACAGCATGGGGTGGACCAAAGGCTTGCCCTAAGTACGATTAAGGGACAGATATCTGCCCTGGCTGTCTTTTTTCAGCGACCCCTGGCGACTCACTCTCTCGTGAGTACATTTGTGCAGGGGGTCCGACATGTGGCCCCTCCGGTCCGTCCCCCGTTACCTCCGTGGGACTTGAACCTGGTCCTCTCGGTGCTTCAGAAGGCACCGTTTGAGAATATTAGAGATATTCCCCTGTTGACACTTTCTCAGAAAGTGGTCTTTTTGGTGGCTGTTACGTCAGTTAGACGAGTCTCTGAGCTGGCAGCCTTGTCCTGCAAGGCTCCCTATTTGATTTTCCACAAGGATAAGGTGGTGCTGCGGCCGCAGCCTTCCTTTCTTCCGAAAGTCGTTTCGGCTTTTCATCTCAACGAAGACATTGTACTTCCATCCTTGTGTCCTCAGCCGTCGAATCCTAAGGAGTCGGCGTTGCATTCCTTGGACGTTGTCCGAGCTTTGAGAGTATACCTATCTGCTACTTCCCTGTTCCGGAAGTCAGACTCACTGTTTGTTTCGGTAGCTGGTCCCAAGAAGGGCCAAGCAGTCTCATCGGCCACCATCTCTAGGTGGATCCGACAGATAGTAATCCAGGCTTACGCCTTAAAGGGTCAGGCGCCCCCCTTTCCTGTCACGGCGCATTCGACCAGGGCAATAGGTGCCTCTTTGGCTTTCCGACATCAAGCGTGTTTCCCAACTATGTAAAGCGGCGACTTGGTCATCCGCTCACACTTTCACAAAATTCTACAAGGTTGATGTAGGTGCATCTTCGGATGCCTCTTTCGGCCGCAAGGTTTTGCAAGCGGCTGTTTAGAGTTGCAACTCCTCCGTTGGAGGAGTGCTGTTTTTGTGTTTTGTGGTGAAGTTTGTTTTTATGCTGTTACCACCCCTCGTTTTTTTTTCTCTGACACTGCTTTGGGACGTCCCACTTTGTCAATAGAGAAGCTGTGTCGGTCCATGGACGAAAGAGTAAATAGGATTTTTTACTCACCGTAAAATCCTTTTCTCTGAGTCCATGGACCGACACAGCACCCACCCCTCCTTTTAAGTTTGTACTGCTTTTTGACGAACTGATCTGCGAAGATGCAGACTGAGAGGGTATACCCAGAGGGTCCGCCCCCTGGGCGGTACTGTAGAAGGTGTGATGCAACACTTTTTACAAGTTTTTCTGCCTAGTCACTCCTAATTAACGGATAATACCCACTTTGTCAATAGAGAAGCTGTGTCGGTCCATGGACTCAGAGAAAAGGATTTTACGGTGAGTAAAAAACCCTATTTTCACTCATTAAAATGCAAATCAAATTAAAACTTTTATGTAATGCGTTTTTCTGAATATTTTTTTTTTTTTTGTTATTCTGTCTCTCACTGTTAAAATAAACCTACCATTAAAATTATAGACTGATCGTTTGTCAGTTGGCAAACGTTCAAAATCAACAGGGGATCAAATACTTTTTTCCCTCACTGTATGGAAGTTGTAATTGCTCTGCAACCTAATGGTCCTAAAATACAGGGTCATGTTGGTTGATTTTTGTCCTGGTCCAGTTAGCTGCAGTTTGACATACAGAAATAGCAGCAAGAGCTGGGCCTGCTAGGTTAAATAGAGCTTTTTTCAAAGCATCTCAAATTTTATGCCAGCAGAATCTTTAAAAGATGGAACATCCTCATTAGGTATAGAGAGAGATTTTTTTTTTTATTAGATGGCAGGGTCAACCAATGGAATAGCCTGCTTTTTAAGAGTGTGATTAATGGTCTAATAAAATAGCACCACATAATGTGTGTGATTTTAATTTTTATTTTCAGCAAGTAAGGGCCACATTGGTGCATGAATATAAAGGGAAATATATATAAAAAAAAAAAAATTACAATATGGGTTAAAGTAAATAGTAGCGCTGACCTAATGAACACTATTAATCAATAAACCCAGTGATAGTGATTGAGAACAAATACTTTAGTGAACAAATGGGAAAAAAAATAATAATAAAGTCTGTGATTAAACAGTCCAAAATTGAGACCAGAATGTCTCAAAAGGAAAATAAAATTATCCTGATGTGAAATCTTCAAAGATTTCACCACACCATGTGCAATCAGCGTTTCCACTCCCCTTTGGTTATGCACTCACCAAATAGCGAAGCCTTGCACTCTCATGCCCGACAAAACACCATCAACCCTTAAAGGGTTAAACATCCAACGATATCCAGACATAACCATCCGATATCACAGACTCTATATATAATAAACAAAGTGCTCCAATAGTGCAGTGTCATGAAAAATTTATTTCTATTAAAAAGCTTCAAACATTGATAAGCCAAGATCAATAAAGCATAGAGACATCCACTTGCAGCATCAAGTACTGGCGTAGTATGGTCACAGCAGACACGGCGTGTGTAGGCTGAATCTCACCAACGAGAAATCGCGCTCCTCGGAATGGAACTTCCGAGGAGCGCGATTTCTCGTTGGTGAGATTCAGCCTACACACGCCGTGTCTGCTGTGACCATACTACGCCAGTACTTGATTGGCTCGCGCTGCTGTCAATCACATCCAATGACGCGGCGTGCTGGGGGGCAGGGCCAAGTGATACAGTCGGCGGCTATATCATGGGAGCGCGCCCGCAAGCTAACCCCCTTGCGAGAAGACCAGGATTGAGGCCACTCTGTGCAAAACAAACTGCACAGTGGAGGTAAGTATAACATTTTTTATTTTTTATTTTTTTTAAAAACCTGAAGCCATACAACCCCTTTAAATGAAAAAGGGGTCCCCGAGAAGGTTATGAAAAGTCCTAGTTTTCCCCCTGTCTTGATCCTCCATTATTCCCTTGAGACCGGCCATCTTCATATTTTGTTGACTCTTAAGCCTTGTACACACGGCCGAAAATCTCGTCAAGAAAAAACACGTTGTTTTTCTTGACGAGATTCTTGGACAAGAAACTTGTCCCGGCCGAGTGTACACACGCTCGATTCAAAGAACCCGCGGTTCTTTGAATGGAGCGAACGCGGTGACGTCATCGACTACGACGAGTGTGCGCTCGTCACATTCGATGCCATCGCCGCCATCTTGCTACACCCTATCTATGCCTAGGAAGCTACCGCGCATGCGTCAAAGTCATTTCGAGCATGCGCGGGTTTCCCGGAGGACAGGTAAGTGTACACACACACACACACACACACACACACAATTTTCTCATCGAGAAACAGGCTGACGAGAATCTCGACAAGGAAATAGAGAGCAGGTTCTCTATTTCTTGTCGAGATTCTTGTCGGTTTTCTTGACGAGAAACCATACACACGAACTAATTTCTCGGCAAGAAATCTATCTCGGCAGTTTTCTTGTCGTTTCTTGCCGAGAAACTCGTTTGTGTGTACGAGGCTTCACTGTAAAATCTTTTTCTCAAAGTCCATTGAGGGACAAAGATTCTTCCCCTCTGTGCTATTAGACCTTATGTACTCTTTGCTCACAAAACTTAGGCATGACAGTTTGAGGTGGTATTATATGGTTTTTTTTTGCCAGTGTTAAACCCTCCTTCCTATATGCAGCAGTGTAATCTTTATGCCCAAGAATCTTGTGTCCTTTAAAAGCAGTGGTCCCCAACCTTTTTGGCACCGAGGACCGGCGTTGTGGAATAGAATCGGGCCAAGGCCCGGGGGGGGGGGGGGGGGTTGGGTTGTTATGTAGCTTTTCGCTGGCAATTTGTCGGGGAAATGGCTAGTGTTAGCTCTTCAATCATCACAGAACAATGGCTGATATGGTGTTGGGATGATTGAAGCGCATTATTTCTGTCATTGCATTGTAATATAAAATGAAATAGTTCAAACTTACCATAATGCAGAATCTGCCACCAGATGCAGTTTGTCACTTGCCACGTCGCCTTCCACCAGGTGTGGATTGTCGCTTGCCACCAGGTGTGGATTACCATGTCACCTGCCACCAGATGTGGATTGCCACGTCGCCTGCCACCAGATGCGGATTGCCACTTGCCACGTCACCTGCCACCAGGTGTGGATTGCCACATCACCTGCCACCAGGTGTGGATTGCCACCTGCCACTAGATTTTTTTTGTCACCTGCCGTGGTGGCAGCACAGGCCAGTGAGGGAGAACAGCGGTAATGCGGGGCAGGCGGTGAGATATCATCTCATCTCTCTGCTTCCCCATCTCGCCGCAGTATAGCAGCCCCGCTGTGTGGGTGGAAGTGCCGTGTTCCGGGCGGTCGGCGAGAGATGATCTCATCTCTCTGCTCCTGTGCCTCGCCGCAGTATAGCAGCCCGGCTGTGTGGGTGGAAGTGCCGTGATCCGGGCGGGCGGTGAGAGATGTCATCTCTCTGCTTGCCCACCGCCGCACCTCACACAGTGCAGCCTTCGCGGCCCGGCTGCAAATAGGCCACGGCCCGGCAGTGGGCCGCGGACCGGGGGTTGGGGAACCCTGCTTTAAAGGATTCTACAATTTTTTTATTTTTTTTTAATCTCTGTAAAATGTATTTTCTTTCACTTGCTGGCTGACATGCACTGTTAGATAGTATGGATAATGACTGCATGTCTGTGAACATTTTTTGATTTTTTAGAATTTCTTGTGTCAGTGGATGACATTTCTCTCCATAAAGAATAATTAGGAAATACAGCAATTAAATTAATTCCATAGGTGTCCAGACACAATTAAGGCACTGTGGTAACATTATGTTGTAGACTGAGATCTCCCTGTGTTGCTATAGAGAAGGGGTCCAAGCTAAAAATCATGTGACCAAAGTGACGCCACGCCCATCATGTCTGGATGACATGGAGAAAGCGGCGCGGACGGCGTCATCAATGTGGAAATCACGTGATGGAGGTGGCGCCCTAAACCACACAAGAATGGTGTGGGAAGGCTTCATCTCACTTCCTATTGTATGCAGAGATGGCCAACTCCGCTCCGCAGACCAAAACTGGAACCGTAAGCGGAAGGGACACCACTGGACACAAAACATGTTATGCAGTTGGCACTAGCACATCAAACACGAAAAATAAATTTATTTTGCCTAACACGAATTTTGAATAAAAGCTGAACTCCTTTTCAGAAAACATAATAAAAAAGGAATATTGTTCAATGTACAAGATTTAATTAATTACATACAGAAAGCTAATTTCTTGTAATAAATGATCTAAGTATTACAAAGTAGAACCTAATAAGGTCATATTTCTCTATGCTTTTAATTCCAGCAACTGAAGATATTTTGTTCGAGCCTCCAAATCATCAGCAGGGCGATTGAACGGGGTCCAGACAGGGTCTCCAACAAACAGTCTCATAGCTTTGACGTAGTTCTACATGGGGGAAAAAAAAAAAAAAAGAAGTAAGGCACTAGAATTCGCATACAAACGTTACATAACATTCAGATAAGAGCTCTGCTTCCCCTACTAAAAACATAAGACCAGTACTAAAATGTACATCTATCATGGCAATGCATTACACTCTGAGCCACATTTTATAAGACAGGGTGCAGGCATGTCTGGGAAGCTTAACAGATCTGTCATATTGGGATATTTAGGAGGGTAGCACTGTTCAGAAAATGCCCAGAGGCAAAGACATTGCAACAGCTAGGTGATGTCTAATGAAGTCCACCCCAGGAACCTGAATCAAGGCGGGAAGCATCTTTTTCTGGGGGAGCAAGACTGAACCCCTGGCTGTGGGAACACCCCAGCAACAGGGACCACCTGGTTCACAGAGACAATCCGGATGTGTTGCTTAGAGTCCAGCCCCTTAGCAATAGAGCAGGAAGCAGAGAACTAATGATAGGAGGGGAGATCATCCTGAGAGTGGGTTCCCCTGGACTGCTGACAAAGGATCCATCAGCACACAGGGAGTAGACTTTTTTTGACAAAGGGTTTAAGCTGTACAGCCTTGTCCGCTGGTGACAGCAACCAACGATAGACCCCCTGCGAGGCCCTATACAGAGGAAGCTTGCAGATGTTAGGCTCTTGGAGGGGGTACTGAGCAAATGGTCCAACCTACTGGGACAGTAGCAAAAAAAAAACTGAGGCATACCAGGTAGAGGAGAATTTATACAGGGGCTGGCTTACAATTATTGTTTGCAAGTGTCCAAATGATCTGTAGGTGTCAGAATAACCACATTGTAGCTAAATTCCATAATGGACAAGAAAACAAAATTATGTTCGCCCACATTCTACACTAGCAGATATACATGTCTGAAGGTTGGGATGAGCCCTGTGCAGTGGAGATATGAGTCTTTGCATCGGTATAACAATACATTTTTTAGTAATAGCATTCCAGGCAGTGGGGGTTAAAGTCTAGTTCCATTTTGCGATGGTTAATCGCCAGTGGCGGTGCGTCAATTGAGGGCGCACGGGCGCCGTCCCCTCTCTCCAGCCACCCCCCTCAGTGTATAATGAATAGACTCATGCATTGCATGAATCTATCCATGGCCGACAACGCCACTCCCTATTCAGGTGTCCGGCCCCTTTTTGGACACCGGGGTTTTTTTTTTGAAGCACCCGATTAGAGCCATAGGCTCTAATAGGCTTCAAAAAAGGTGAACTGTGAGCGCAAAGCATTGCGCTCGCAGTCCACCCAGGTGTGTCAGAATAGCGAATGAATATTTTACTTTCCTAAACACTGAACCGCCTCTCTGCCAATCAGGTGTGCGGGTCTGTTACCCGTCACCCGATTGGCTTAAAGGACAGGCGCTGCGGTTGGACGCCTATCAGGAGGAGGGGAGGAGACACACGAGCCGCTGTCTGACCTGCTGCAAGGTCCCGCTGTCGCCCGCTGCCTGACCTGCCACCGAGACAGGGTAAGTGCCGGGTAGACGGCGAGCAGGGGGGGGGGGGGGGGGAGGTCACAGTGGCACTGTTTGATGGGGCACAGTGGCACCATTTGTTTTGTTTCTGTTTTTTTCAGAATTTTTCAATTTGTTTGCGCCCCACAAAAAATTTTGAGCACTAGCGACTACTGCTGCTCGCTGACAACTGTGTGAAATAAATCCTAGGTCATATTCCTTGCAATAGTGATTGTATGATCTGCTCATATTCATGAATGACCACATATTGGGATGTGCTTGATTTTGTGTTGTATATACAGTGTGTGGAAAGTGTGCTTTGCCAGAAACCCTGAAAGATATTTCATTTGTGTAGTGAAGAAGCTGCAGAAATTCCAAGAGCTGGACCACCACGAAAGTGATGAAATACCAGCAAAACAAGAAACAGTTATTATGAGATATGCAAGTCGCTTATGAATCTGTCACATTGGTCAGCCAAAACTGTGGGGCACTAAGTAGTTTCAAAAATAGGCAACAATACTTAGTAAAACGGATCTCTTCAAGAGATTCTTAAACACCAGGAAAAAAAAATCAGCTGGGTAAAAAATAGTTAAAGTGTTACTAAACCCAGGACCCTGCATTCACTATAGCTGGTCTCCCACAGTACACAGAACATGGAAAGGCAATAGTTTTAGCAAATATAAATTGCTAAATACCCTTTCTCATGAGAAGTCTTGTGACTTCTATCAGTGTCTGGTTAAAGCTTGTAGGAGGAGTTTCCATTCTTCTCTGACTGTCCTATAAGGCTGCAGGACACCTAACTTTTTGGACAGTGCTGATTGGCCCTCTGATGATCACATGCACTCTCCCAAGAAAATGAAAACTCTAGTAATGCACACCAAACTGAGCATGTGCAGAGTGCCTCCAAGGCTCTGTTTTGTCAGCAAATAGATTGGGGACAGTGGAAGAAGGGGAGGATCAGAGAAGACAGGATCAAACAGCCTTTTTACACAAGGCAGAGGATTAACCCCTTAGGTCCCACAGTGAGTATATCAAGCATGCGTTACTGCATATACAGACTGATTTTACGGTTTTACTAATGGGGTGTTTGAATGGAGTTGGGAGTGGCAAGTACTCCAGTCTGGTTTTAAGCCCTGGTTCACACCAGTGCAGCTTTGAAGTCGTGCTACTTCAGCACGACTTCAAAGCCGACTATCAGTGCTATTTAATGTGCGGCTTGCTGACATCTGTGCAACTTAATTTTAACAAGTGTCAATGCAAGTCGCACTGAATATGCACAGAAATAGTGCAGGAAACTATTTCAGAGTCGCATCGATTTGAATGGTTCCATAGTCGCAAATGGGGTGTAACTTTGAACTGTCACTGACAAGTCACACTGGTGCGAACCAGGGCTTAAAGCGGAGTTCCACTCAAAAGTGGAACTTCCGCTATAAGTACTCCTTGCCCCCTTACATGCCACATTTGGATGCAATTTTTTTGGGTGGGGTGGGTTCTTCGTTTTGAAGGGGACTTCCTGTCCCACTTCCTCCTTCTGCCTAGGCGACCCTTCCCTCTAGGCGATCTTCTGGGACACGTGACAGGTCCCAAAAGATCGGCTGTCCACTCAGAGCGGAGCGCGACTCGCGCATCCTCAGTGCACGCCCGGCCGTGAAGCCGAAAGCTGTCACGGCCGGGTGCCCACAGTTCTAATGACGGCGCCATGGAGAGGAGGGGGGAGAGGAGCGGGCCTCAGTGTGGCCGCATCGCTGGACAGGTGAGTAGCAGCTATACTTTTTGTAGCTGCTGACTTTTAATAAAAGAAAAGTAGCCTGGAACGCCGCTTTAAGTGTTATCACAGACTACCTTAAAAGAGAAATTTGCCTCCAGGAAGTGAAGGAAACTCTCCATTAGCAACACACACAGAAATAAACTAGAGAAAAAAGTTTTTAGCTTGACATGCTCTTTTTAAAAAGGTGATCTTCGCCATTAACTAATGAAAATAAAGAGAAATTACAGCGCTCACCAAAATAACTTGGCATGTGAAAACGTCCATATACATTATTACCTGGAGCACATCTGCAAAAGTGCATCACACACCCCTCCTGTGTCCCCACTCACCAAAAAGAATGGACTCCTGGCTTTTCAGTCCAGAAGTCAATCAAGCTTGAACGTTGGCCATGAATGGCACATCACAGGAGGATCCTCCAAAATTCTTCCCCAATCGCGATAAGTGAATAATGGCACTAAAAAAGCAAGCAAAGACTGATAGTGAAGTACAGTAAAAACCGCTTTACTGCGCAAAGTGGATAGGTACTTACAGACTGAAAAAATTCATATCGCATGAGGTATTGCAGTGATAATAATCAGGGAAATGCCAAATCCAGTGTGCGTTCCACAGAAACCGGAAGTGACGTAGTCTGGACTCAAACACCGGAAATTATGTCAACACGTTTCGCCCTCCCACAAGGCCATCAAGGACCACATGACGCCTTGTGGGAGGGCGAAACGCATTGACATAATTTCCGGTGTTTGAGTCCAGACGACGTCACTGCCAGTTTCTGTGGAACGCACGCTGGATGCAGCATTTCCTGATTGTTATCACTGCAATACCTCATGCAATATGAATTTTTTCAGTCTAAGTACCTATCCACTTTTTGCAATAAAGCGGTTTTTACTGTACTTCACTATCAGTCTTTGCTTGCTTTTTTGGTGCCATTATTCACTTATCGCGATTGGGGAAGAATTCTGGAGGATCCTCCTGTGATATGCCATTCATGGCCAACGTTCAAGCTTGATTGACTTCTGGACTGAAAAGCCAAGGGTCTATTCTTTTTGGCGAGTGGGGACACAGGAGGGGTGTGTGGTGCACCTTGAAGTTTGGAGCACTTTATTACCTGGAGCACATCTGTACAATGTATATGGACGTTTTCACATGCTAAATTTATTTTGCGAGCGCTGTAATTTCTCTTTATTTTCATTTGTTCAAGTGTTAGCACTTTGTGTACAGCAGCGGCAATTTATGTATTTATGTATTTAATAATCACTTTTAGCGTGAGTCAATATATTTACACATATACACTTTCACGTCTCCATTAACTGCTTCAGGTCCACCCTATAGCAATTTTACTGTAACACACAGCGGCAGCCGATAGGTTGGTACCTAATGTCCTCCGGCACCCACCGATCGTCAGGCAGACACACAGAACAAGGCAGATAGTGTGTGTCCCTGCAAAGCAGGGAATAAAATCAACCTCTTCCCTAGTAAAAGCATCTCACACAGTATAGTAAAACACAGGCTAGGCACCCAGTTAACCCTTTGATTACCCCTGATGTTAACCCCTTCCAAGCCAGTGTCATTAGTACAATGACAGTGCATACCTTTAGCACTGATCACTGTATTAGTGTCAAGTGTGTCAGTATGTCAGCCGCAATATCGCAGTCACGCTTTAAGTCGCTGTCTTTTTTTTTTATATACCGTAAAATATAAAAAATGCAGGAGGTGATCAAATACCACCAAAAGAAAGCTCTATTTGTAGGGGGGAAGAAAAAGGACATCAATATCATTTGGGTACAGTGTTGCACGACCGCGCAATCGCCCTATAAAATAACACATTGCCAAATCGCAAAAAAATAGCCTGGTCATGAAGGGGGGGTAAATCTTCCAGAGGTCAAGTGGTTAAAGTATAACTGAAGGTTCCCTTCTCACATGTAATTATAATACTAGCTTCCCTTATGATAATGGAAAAGATATTCCACACTATTCACGATTCAATGCCTCAATTTTCTGACAAATAGGATTCCCTAGTTCTTCTAAATGTTCTTCCTCGGATTAATGATTACAATGTATTTTCCTTTTGCCTAGATTCTTGTGTGACTTTCACTCTTTTTGGAGCTCCACCAGGCCGGTGTGCATTTACTGTAGTGTATCCGGTATACTAATTAAAAAAAAAAATTAAAAAAGTTTATTTTATTCCGCATACTTTGTACTTTTGCTCACAGCTGTTATTTGGATGCCTACATTTATTTTTTATGTATATATATTCCAAGTATGTTGTGTAATTTCTACCTACATTCAAATAAAATGTTTGCAAACAAAGTATATCTGAAGGCATTTTTTTTGTTTTAGAGTGGAGAGGGATTAGAATACTTTTCAGGTTGTTATTGCTGTCTGTATTCTCATCTCTATTAGTCCTGATCAGCATTATCATAAAAAAGTGAAAGAATATCACAAATTCTGAGTAATTACCTGAACAGGAATAGAGGGAAAATCCTCCAATGGTCAATAAGGATTTCACTTCCTGTTTTGGCTACGAGACAGGAAGTGAAGGAAAAAAATCTCCTCGTGGGACACAGATGGCAAAGAAACATGATGGGTAATAACCCTCCCCTTATTCTATGTAAAATGAAAAAAAAAGTTTTGCCTTCAGTTCTACTATAACAATTACATAAAAGTGACAACTCTACCCACATTTTCATCCAGTGTAAAGCGGTGGTAGATACCCGCCGGAAGGGTGATAAGGTCCCCTTTCTGCATGGCGATTCTGATCCATCGATCCTGCTTGTCTCTCACATCAAAATAACCGCTTCCCTCCAGGATGCAGCGGATCTCATCATCCAAGTGCAAGTGTTCTTCGTAGAATATCTTCAACTAGAAAGAGAGATTGTTTCAGATGGTGTCAAAATGTATTTATTTCAGGATTTGCATTACCTGAAAATTTGAAACCTCAGAAATAAAAGTAAATACAGGATTGTGGTCCTCAATGGATTCAGTGGATTTGGTATAATTGCCACCAGCTCGACACAGACTGAATAGATCTGAAAGCTGCCACAGAAGTCCAATCTGGATGAACTGGTCACTTTGAATGAGAATTTCCCTTCACTTATTTTACTGAATAGGATATTCTTGTTCTAACATTTTCAGTTAAAAGGAAACTGATCTGGCACAATTTTTGATTCACTCAGTTTCTTGTAAATTATACAACATGACACTAAATTTTAGAGACGATGCAATTGACCCTGTTTCTGTTGCTGTCTGGGCCAGCTTGGCCCAAGCAACCTATATAAAAAAGGACATTAAATGTGGAGTTAAGCTTTAAGCAAAATGGGGTGGCCTAGGTGGCCAAGGGCAGGTCTCCTAGCTTTAGATTCCAATTGTAATGGTTGTTTAACCACAAAGGGGTTAATAGGGATTCTACTACTGTTCCTTATTTTAAAGTTTAGATAACATTGCATGCATGCTGAAAGTAAGACTCCGACACATCCGTGCAGGTCTGTTACTTCCTTATCTAATGTTTTATTACAGGCAGTACTAAACTTTTTACACATAGCATGATACGTCACTATTATGTTAATGTAAAACTGCAAACCACATCTGATTGGCTGAAATACAAGAAGAGTACAAAAATGTGATGATCTAGCTTGGTTGTCCCTCTGATCTATCTTCACTTCCTAAAGATGTGTGGGAGAAGAGGGTATCCGCCATTTCTGTCTTCTCCAGTTTTCTCGTGGGAGGGGGTGTTATTAGAGGCTAATTTGAGTAAGGAAGGATTACAGTAGTGGTGTACATGAAAAAGCAATATAGACTTTATAGTATAGTAAAGATGCATAGAGAATAGACATTTTCTAGTTTAACATTATGCTCATCACATTCCTTCACACAATGTGCACGGTTTTCCTTAATAAAGACTTTGGAAGGGAGGGACGTCACCATCCTCCATCTATTTTACAGTGGCTGCACAGAGCTGGAACAGAATCCAGCAACTAGCACTCAACATGCCCACAGTGGAGGACACTGTCCCGAAGCTTGGGAGTGGTGACGTTCTTCATGATTTTCCAGCACCTTACCAATGTTTTTTTTTTTTATAGTAAGATGCAATAATATAGCATAGGGGAATGATCTGAAGACATCATTGCATGTATTTATACTACTGGTCTCAATATCACTGAACATTAGATTCGTTTTTCAAAATGAATGCCAGTGAATCCCAAACTTTAAATGGCTAGGGGCTGAATTTCTCAAATATGCCTGATCAAGAATATTGCCAGTGAATCCTACTGTCTGACCGGTCCTGGCGACCCTGGCTCCCGTGAGATGACACAGCTCCCGCTTCCTCGTAACACCACGCCCCCCGATCCCAAGCCCCCCTCCCCACCCCCCCTTCTCTTTTTTTTTTTTTTCCTTTTTCTCTCTCTTCCTTCCTCTCTTTTTTTCTTTTCCCAGTATTCTTTCTCTCCCTTCGATCCATCTCTGACCTCAATTTGATTCTATGTATTTAGAAAAAATAAATAAAAAAGAACCTAGTAATACACATATAGACTTCCCACAATTACCTGGCTGTTCTCTCCTTTTCCTCAGAAAGGAGAGACTGCCTTTAGCGCACACTGGTCGAAAGGGTCATGGCACTCTTATTAGCATTATCTTCCTTGTTACCACATGCATGTGCTTTACTCTTCTGCAGTATAATCTGGAGTATTAGCTGTGCTAATGATGTCAACTACTGATTGTATGTATGTTTTTGCGAAGTTTCCCTTTATTGTATTTGCTGCATACTATTAAATAAAAATTTGAATAAAAAGCATTTGGCCTATGTGCCAGCTACAATCCTGCCATTAGCAGCAATAATTTTTGCCACATGTAGCACCTACCTATACTATAGCAGCTTTATCTTATGGGGATCTCTGAAAAGCTTGCCACATGAATGTCTTTACAGCCCCTTTTCCATTCTCTCTGGGTCTGTAAAGCAACGTTGTTTTCCTAGCCAAACTGACCCTCCGAGAAAGCCACAAACAAACCAATCCAGACTCTACAATGTACAAAATCACTACCGGTTGGACACTACCATTCTGTTTAACGTCTGGGAATAAGAAATAGAAAGCCATGTTCAGCTCCTGAGTCAGTGCTTACAAATAGCTGGGCTATCTCCCAAAAGCCTTGTGACAGCGCTGGACCAATCACCTGCATTGTCACATGAGAGGAACAGGAGCGAGTTACACACAACTTCATAACCAGAGGTACCATTTTCTTTGCTTCAATGGGCAAAATGGAGCAGTGGTGAGCAAAGAAAAAAGTTTGTTTGCTGGGGAGAGGGCATTAAAGCAAAACCATTGCTTTGCCTACATGGCCAAAGTACAGGTTTGCTTTTAACTAGGAAACAGAGTATAAGAACTTCATCCATTCTGTTATTTATATTCCAAGCCCTGCCACGTACCACCCAGAGGGAGGAAGTCTACCAGCATCATTATATATCTCACTCCTTGGGAAGCACAAATGCATAAAGTATAAAATACTGTCAAATACATAATATACACAAATCCCAGATCCAGCTGCTCACCTTCTGCTCATAATTGGGCAGTGTGTCTTTATGTATGGTGATTATATCCATGAATGTGTAATTATTGTCTTTGCGGATCTTGGCCAGGTCTGGATCACTCTCATAATTATCGGCATCCAACTGGTGAGGGGGGGAAAAAAATACAGAGACATATGTATTGATCTCAGAGGATCAGAGCAGGAGATTTGGATACATTCATATTGGCAAATGTTATTGGAAAAAGATCTTATGCAGATTTCAAATGTTGCCATAGCCTACAGTCAGGTTCATGGTTTCCATACACATTACACAGAGAAAAATAATCTGATTACATTTTTGTTGGTCTTTTTTTTTTTTAAAGCTGAACTCCAGATATCTTTAAAGTTTCATCTTGCAGTCTGCATCTTGCATCTCTGCCACACTGCTTGTTTTGTCTACAGCAGCCTTCCTCAACCAGGGTTACTCCAGAGGTTTCTAGGAGCACCGAGCAAGTTTTCACTCTCAGGTAAGTTACCATGGACATCAAATGTTCTTTTCAGCTATCTTCAAAGGGGGATATTTTTCCCCTTGGTCACCAATTAAGGGGCATTCTTCTCAGTGACCATCACAATAATGTGTCCTGAGCTGTGGTTCTAGTAATTATTGACATTGGTTTCCTGAGACCTGTACATTATATCAGGGGTTCCTTTATTTTAAAAAGATTGAGAAAAACTGGTCTAAAGAGTAAGGACAAATACTTACTTTATTCAGCACTCATGCAGGCTTCCTCCTCTTTATTTGAACAGTCCTTCAAAGCCACTCCTCTTTACTTATTCAATCACCAAGTTCCTGAAGGCAAGCAGCTAACTCCACACTTAAAATACCTATATGTGTACTTTCTTATCCAACAAATGTTGCTAATTAATATAAGGCTATTCCTAAATGGCTGAAGCACTATGCAAGTGAGTCTCCCTGTTTCAAGCCGCGGGGGGGGGGGGAATTGCCAGTGCCCCTACAGGAAGACAACAGTGCTACTACAGTGTCCCAGTACAGCAGCCCCACGGCCATATTATTCTGGTTTAGTATGAATTGGTTTAACCCAAGCAGGCACAAAGTATTTAAAAAGTGACAGGAAACCTGGAGTTTGTTCACCCAAAAGGGAAAGTTCCGCTTGTTTGGATTCCCCCCCCCCCCCACCAGAAGACAGCAGCACCATTCACAAAGTGCAGTAGGAAACTGTCTGAAGCCAAAAGGCTTCACTGTGGGTTTCCCTTAACGAAGATGCCGGTGCCTGCACCCAAAGAATCTGCTCACGTGGGGACATCGCTGGATCCCAGGGCAGGTGAATGTCCTTAGATTAACTTCAAGACCGCCCACAGTACATTTACGTCATTACTTTAGCTAGCTGCCATAACCCCAGTATTTTTTTGTACTGCTGGTGATTCTGCATCTAATAAAAGTGGTTCCGACGCCAGATTCGCCACAGGATCACTATTAGAAGGCCCCCCCCCCCCCTGCTTCACAGTCTTCCCCTAGCGTACCAGACCTGTAGGTTAGCCCGGAGCCAATCCGATTTGTCGGGTGCCTGGGCAAGAAGCCGAGTGAGGGCAAGATAGCCCCCACTGGGCTCTATGCCCTTAGAGGAGTGGAGCAACGTCACTTCCACCTTTCAGGCCTTGGGGATGATTTTCTATCTTCTCTTAACCACCTCAATACTGGGCACTTTCACCCCCTTCCTTCCAAGACTAATTTTTTCAGCGCTTTCACATTTTCAATGACAATTGCGCAGTCATGCTATGCTGTACCCAAATGAAATTTTTATCATTTTGTTTGTTTGCACAAATAGAGCTTTCTTTTGGAGGTATTTATTCACGACTCCGTTTTTTTTTTTTTGCGATATAAGCGAAAAAAAGAGTGGAAATTTGGGGAAAATGTTTTTTTTCTTCTTTCTATTTTAACCACCTGCCTACCGGGCACGAAAACCCCCTTCCCACCCAAGCCATTTTTCAGCTTTCAGCGCTGTCACACTTTGAATGACAATTGCACGGTCGTGCGACGTGGCTCCCAAACAAAATTTGCATCCTTTTTTTCGCACAAATAGAGCTTTCTTTTGGTGGCATTTGATCACCTGTGCCGTTTTTATTTTTTGCGCTATAAACAAAAGAAGAGCGTCAAGTTTGAAAAAAAACACAATATTTTTTACTTTTTGCTATAATAAATATCCATTTTTTTAAATATTTAAAAAAAAAAAAATCCTCAGTTTAGGCCGATATGGATTCTTCTACATATTTTTGGTAAAAAAAAAAACAAAAAAAACGCAATAAGCGTATATTGATTGGTTTGCGCAAAAGTTATAGCAGATACAAAATAGGGGATAGATTTTTATTTATTTTTTACTAGTAATGGCGGCGATCTGCGATTTTTTTTTTTTTGTAAAATCTTTTTATTGAAGTTTTATAGACACACACATTTTGCCCACACATAGGCACAACATCTGCCCACGTAGGGGCCGTTACCCTGTTTCGGCAACATACCGCCACAGGGCAACAAATAACACATATACTTTAACTTAACTTACACTATAACCCCAAACTTGGGGAGAGGGTCCATTCAAGATAAGTCATGCTCAAAGTGATATCAATAGAGGAGGGTAGCCTGAAAAAATTATTTGGGTTAATAAAGTAATAATCTAATGATACATTACAAATCTAGGCATTGGTCACTGTATCACTTGCCGTGCTTCTGTCATCTAGCCAACAACTCCACACCTTTTCAAATTTGTGCGGACAACCTCTGGACGAGTAAGTGGCTTTATATAGGGGCAAACTGGCATTAACTAAGCTTTTCCAGAATTTAACAGAGGGGGGAGACGGTTGTTTCCAGTTCATCGTAATGGCTTTGCGCGCATAGTATAGTAGCAGGGATATGAGTGTTTTCCTGGCTCTGATCATTGGCAGTTGGTCAACTAGTCCTAGCAAACAGTATATAGGCTCATATGGGACGCAAGTCCCAGTGGCCTTAGTGATCACCCGTAGCACTTCATTCCAATAAGGTACGATTGCTGGGCAAGCCCAGAAAATGTGGAAGAAACCCCCTGGTTGGTAGGAGCAACGCCAGCACTCCGGAGAATGCTCCGGCGACATCTGGTGTAGCCTGTGAGGTGTGTAGTGAGCTCTGTGTATAATTTATATTGGACTAATTTATCCCTCGCTGAGACCAGGGGGGAGAAGGGAAAGTCCCAAACCTCCCTCCAGTCGTCTTCGTCCAGCCCCGGTATGTCCTCCACCCATTTCCTGCGGAGGGAAGACAGCTCGGGGATAGCAGCAACCAGCAGGGATCCATAGATCTGAGACGCGGGCTTCTCCAGGTCTTTCACCCGGATGGTGGATTCTAGCTCGGAGTAGGCCAGTTCAACTGGCCTGCTCAAAAATTGGCACCTGTAGGCATGTGCAATTTGGAGATATCTAAAATGGGCTCATTCAGGCACGTTAAATTTGGCGCATAAAGTGTGAAAGGGGGTGAGATCTCCGTTGGTGATGATATGTTTGAGGGTCAGTATTTTGTATTTGGCCCAGGCCTGCGGATCTGGGATAGTGTGGAATTGCGATAGGTTAGGATTCAGCCACAGGGGGGTGTGAGGAGACCAAGAGTTCGGCTGGGGTGCCCTCAGCGCCTCACCCGCCCTCCATGCCCGCATAGTGGTACGCATCGAAGGGGTGAGATTGTGGGGAGTTTTAGGCCCCCTGAATAGCAGCCCCTCCAGTGCCTCCAAGGACCCCACTATGGCTGCCTCAGCACTGTTGCAGAGTTGGTCAGGTCCGGTCGTAGCCACCAACAGGCGGTCACAAGCTGAGTGGCCAAATAATACTTGTAACAATCAGGGAGGGCCAAGCCTCCACTGTCCACAGGCCTGGTCAAGGTGGAATATTTGAATCTAGGTGGCCTGGACCCCCAAATAAAGGAGAGGAAGAGTTGCCTGAGGGAATTAAAGAAAAAAACTTTAGTCAGCCAGTGAGGGGAGTTCCGAAAAATGTATGTAAGTTTGGGGAGGACTTTCATCTTGAGCAAGTTAATACGCCCAATGAGAGAAAGGGGGAGATTACTCCACGCCTTAAGTTTGGCTTTAATGGCTACCAAGACAGGGTAGAGATTGAGCCGCACAAAATCCCCACTCTCTCTTGAGACAACAATTCCCAAGTAGGTGAACTGCTCAACCCATTGAAGCGGGAGAGAGGAGGGTGAGGAGGACCTGGCCCCCGCATCCACTGGAAACAACTGCGACTTGTGCCAGTTCACTCTCAGCCCCGTGAAGGCATCCATGATACCAAGTGCGCCCCGCAGAGAGTCACCAGCGTCATTTAAGAACAGGAGCATATCGTCCGCGTAGAGAGCCACTCTCTCCTCCAGCCAGCCCACCCTAAGACCACGGACCTCGGCCGAGCTCCTAAGGGCTTCAGCAATAGGCTCCATGGCGAACAGAGCCGGGGAGAGAGGGCATCCCTGTCTGGTGCCCCTCTGCAGGGGGAACGGAGGAGACAGGGAGCCATTCAGCTTAATGCATGCCGTGGGACCAGTGTAATGTGTGCGTATCCAACCTATGAATTTTAACGGGAACCCCATTCTTCTAAGCACCTCCCACAGATAGACCCATTCCACCGTGTCGAATGCCTTCTCTATATCTAAGGTGGCAATGGTTCTAGTACTTGGTTAGTATGGGGAGGGCATGAATATTAGTGAATAATCTGCGTATGTTAATGTCTGTAGATCTACCGGGCATAAAGCCCGTTTGGTCAGAGTCAATCAGGGATTTTATTACTACGTTAAGTCGAGTGGCCAATAACTTGGTCAAGATTTTAAGGTCACAGTTGAGAAGTGCAATTGGCCTGTAGGAGGCGCATAACTTAGGGTCCCTATTAGGCTTTGGAATGAGAACTACGTGGGCTTCCCTCATAGAGAGCGGTAAGGAGTCTTGGTTCAAGCAAGCTTGAAACATCTGAGCTAGTTTGGGGGCGAGCAATTCTGCGTGGGCCCTATAGTACTCAATGGGCAGGCCTTCCGGCCCTGGGGTTTTACCTGCCGGAAAAGACTTAATGGCCAGTGTGCCCTCTTCTGGAGTGATCTCCGAGACAAGGAGTTGCCTCTCCGTGTCAGAGAGCCATCCCAGGGCTAGCGTGTCCAGTAGGGAGATCATAGGTGTAGGGTCAAACCCGTCAGGAAGTGAAGAGACATACAAAGAGGTGTAAAATGTGGTGAACGCAGCCAGAATATCCTCCTGAGAGGTGACTAAAGCGCCATCTGTCGTGAGGATCTCCGGTATAACCGCTGAGGGCCTGTCCTGCTGCGTTAGCAGCGCTAGCAGTTTGCTATTTTTGTCTCCATGTTCAAAGTATTCCTGTCTGCTACTTTGTGTACCAAGCCTAGTGGTATCTGAAACATGGAGATGTAGTTCTCGCCTAAGCGATGAAAGGTGCTCAAAATTGGAGACCGCTGGCGAGGCTGAATACTGATTCAGTGCCTCGTCCACCCTACGCTGCAGGTCAGATACTCCGTCTCCCAGTTCCGCCTTTACCGCCGCCACAGCCGAGATATACTGACCCCTGCTGTGAGCCTTGGAGGCGTCCCAGGTCATCTCCAGAGAAGCCGACCCCGCATTGTGTGCCCAATATTCCCCCAGGGGAGAGAGAACTCTGTCATGGACAGCATCATTGTTGATCCAATGGGGTTGTAACCTCCAAAGGGTATTGTTCCGCGACCTGGTGGTCCTAATGGTCAATTTAAGTGGGTGATGGTCAGAGAGGACAGAGGGAAGGTAACATGCCTCTTGAATGTTAGGCAGCATGGTGGAATTAGCAAAAGCCAGATCAATGCGGGAGGAGGTTCAAAATGTGGTCGAAAAGCATGAGTACGTTCTATCATGGGGATGAAGCCACCTCCATGCCTCCTGGAACTCCGTGGCCTGAGCCCACATTCCGAGATCAGAATTAAAATTGGATTGGGGGGGGAAGGCCTGTCCAGGTCACGGGACAGTGTAGCATTAAAATCTCGGCGATCTCCGATTTTTATTGTGACTGCGATATTGCGGCGGACACATCGGACACTTTTGACACATTTTTGGGACCATTCACATTTATACAGCGATCCCTGCTATAAAATGCATTGATTACTGTATAAATGTGACTGGAAGGGAAGGGGTTAACACTAGGGGGCGAGGAAGTGGTTAAGTGTGTTTCCTAGATGTGTTCTAACTGTGGGGGGAGGGGACTGACTGGGGGAGGGGACCGATGGTTGTCCCTATGTACAAGGGACACACCATCGGTCTCCTCTCCCTGACAGGACGCGGATCTGTGTGTTTACACACACAGATCCACGGTCCTGCTCGGTTACTGGGCAATCGTGGGTGCCTGACGGGCATCGCGGCCGCCAGGCACGCGCATCGGGTCCCCAGCGACGCGTCGGGCGCGTGCACGCGCCCCCGCCCCCTAGCTGCTTTTAAAGCCAGGACGTCATATGACGTCCGGTCAAAACAAGAGAGTCTTCCGCCCGCCGTCATTTGACGGTGGGCGGTAGACAAGTGGTTAAAAGAAATCCCCAAAAATCTAATTTTGGCATAAATTTAAGCCAAAAATTATTCTGCTACATGTTTTTGGAGCAAAAAAATCCAGTTAAGTGTATAAATAGAGGGTGATAACACATGTGGTGTGGTGAAGGAGTTTTACTACAGATTTGGATTCCAACCTCTTCTACTGCTTCTATATGAATGGACTCTTTTGCACTTACTTACCTTCTGCTACAACAGACTTTTACTATTTATTTAGTGGACTGTTTCTGTGGATATCATCCTAACTTTATTATGTTTTTTTATCATTATAGGGTATTTATATGTGGACTCTCCTCATGTTCTAAACCCAGATGGGCAAATAATTATCATGTACACATGCACCTTATTAACCTTTACTAGCACTGCTAATGTCATAGTTTTACTTGGACATATTTTTTTAATATAAAAGTGTATAATTGGTTTGTGTGATCACGGACATATGTACGCAAATGATGATGTACAGGTGTGTGCAGGTGATCACGAACATATGTGTGCAGATGATCATTGGGACATATGTGTCTGTTTACATATGTGGGGGACAGGTGTTTTTACTGTGTTGGAACATGTGTGTGGGGACACTAGGCTGGTGATCAGTGTGTAAAAAGCTGTAAAAAACAGCTTATACTCATTGATCACCAGCCGGCTGCAGCGATCCGCTCTCCTCTCCTCACTGACAACTTCTGTGTGAGGAGAGGAGAGCCGATCGCCTAGCAACCGACTCTGTATTTACATCACATGACGGCTGTGATTGGACACGGCTGTCATGTGATCAGGAGGGCCAATCACAGAGCCCTCCTGCCGATCGGAGATGCGCCATGTCCGGGTGACACGAGTGCACCGGGATCGCGCTGCTGCGTGGGCACGGGCGCGATCCCTTTCCTTCTGAGGGGCGTTCCTGAACGTCCACTCAGAAGGAGAGAGCGCCCACCAGGGCCGTATATGTACAGTGGCTGGGTGGGATGTGGTTAAAAAGGCAAAATTACTTTTTTTTTCGGGGGGGATGTTTACATTCCTTGTAATAGGAATAAAAGTGATCCCAAAAAATTATCCCCAAAAAAAAGAAGATTAAAAAGAGGGCAGTGTAAAATTAATATATAAAAAATAAATAAAAATAATTTAAAGCGCCCAGCAGCTCTGTGCTTGCGTGAACGCATACGCAAGTCAGGTCCACATATGTAAAACGTGTTTAAATCACATGTGAGGTATCGCCGCGATCGTTAGAGCGAGTGCAATAATTCTAGCACAAGACCTCCTCTGTAACGCTAAACAGGTAACCTGTAAAAGAAAAAAGCATTGCCAATGGAGATTTTTAAGTAGTTTGTTGCCATTCCACGAGTGTGCGCAGTTTTAAAGAATGATATGTTACGCTGAGTAAATAGATGCCTAACATCTTTCACAATAAAACAAAAAATGGGCTAACTTTTTTTGTTTTCAATTCATTTAAATTGTTTGGAGAAGTTTTAAAAAGTCATCTTCGTTTCCCAAAGGAATGGAACGTACTACGATGTCCACCCAGCAATGTCGTACTGTAAATGAGCGATAGTACGAGAGATCAAGATCTCATTATTTATGGCAGTGTTCTACTTTGCTGCTTATACTGTACTTCTAGCATGAAAAACACGATTCAGGCTCTGTAGATAAATGTGAACAATATGCAAGCATTTCTCAAAAAAAAAGTGTTACTGACCAAATTCCATCTTGAACAGAAAATGACAATAAAAAACATGGAGGGAACTTGAGCGGTAAATGATGAAGCTGCCGCAGCATCAGGTAACATGGAGCCTCAGCTAATGAGCCATCAAAGGCAAATTCATTTATTAAATTTAGCTGTTCACAGTCAATTACTTAGCTTCCCGAAGCTAAAAAATAGAAGGTCGCAGTAAATCACAGACTTTCCAAACAACATGCATACTTCTCTCCTGGAGACAGATGTCTTATATTTGATAAAAATAGGATTTTTTTGTACTCACCGTAAAATCCTTTTCTCTGACATCCATGGACTGACACGGTGTCTCTTTACACTTTACACGTGGGTTATGTCCCTGCTTGCAGGAGAAGACCTAGGCAGAATGTGAAATGTTATACATACATTCTAAAAGCCAGAGCTGAACAGGCCCACCCAGGGGGCGGTCCCTCCGGACATAACCCTCCCACTACAGTCAGCAGACTTCAGTTCGTAACAAAGCAGTACAAACTTAAAAGGAAGGGTGGGTGCCGTGTCAGTCCATGGATGTCAGAGAAAAGGATTTTACGGTGAGTACAAAAAAATCCTATTTTCTCTTACCATCCATGGACTGACACGGTGTCTCTTTACACTTTACACGTGGGATGTCCCAAAGCAGTGTCAAGAGGGATGGGAGCAGTATAAATGGAAAAACCAAAACTTCACTCCAATAAGGCAGAGCTCCTCAACGGAGGAGTCACAACTTTAAACAGCGGCCTGCAGCACCCTGCGGCCGAAGGAAGCATCCGAAGATGCAGCCACATTAACCTTATAAAACTTAAAAGACATGAACAGACGACCAGGTCGCCGCCTTGCACACTTGTGCAACCGACGCTTGATGTCGGGAAACCCAGGAAGCACCAATTGTCCTGGTGGAATGCGCCGCAACCGGAAAGGGAGGCGCCCGCCCTTTGAGAGCATAGGCTTGAATGACGGTTTGTCTGATTCCCCTAAAAATGATGGCAGACGAAACCGCTTGGCCCTGTTATGGACCAGAGACAGTCACAAATAGTGAGTCGGACTTCCGAATAGAAGCAGTAGCAGACAGGTACACCCGTAAGGCTCGTACCACCTCCAATATGTGCAGCGCAAACTCTCTGGGATGCGATGGGTGAGGACACAAGGACGGGAGGGCAATGTCCTCATGTAGGTGAAAGGTCGACACCACCTTTGGCAAAAAAGGAAGGTCGCGGATGCAACACCGCCTTATCCTTATGGATGACTAAATATGGTGACTTGCAGGACAAAGCCGCCAACTCAGACACTCGTCAAACAGAAGTGATTGCCACTAAAAAGGCCACCTTCTGAGACAAGACAAGAGGGGAATATCCCGGATATTCCCAAAAGGAGGTTCCTGGAGGACCGAGAGCACCAAATTCAGATCCCACGGTGGGAGAGGAGGCTTGACAGGAGGGAGCACATGGCGAACCCCCAACACAAGGTGCTAACCAAGAAAATGACCCGCTAGAGGTCGCTGAAAGAAGACGGCCAAGGCCGAAATCTGATCCTTGATGGTACTCAAAGCAAGCTTTTGGGTCACTCCACACTGCAGAGGACGCAGGATTCTGGGGACGGAATACGTCCGAGGACTCCAGTCCAGCGCTTCGCACATGGCGATATAAGCTTTCCAGGTACGGTGATAGATCTGCCTGGAGGAAGACTTCCGTGTCCTTAACATGGTCAAAATGACCGAGTCCGAGAGACCTCGGTCCCTCAACACCTGGCTTTTAACAGCCCTGCCGTTAAAGCCAGAGACTGTAAGCCGGATGAAACATAGGACCTTGAGACTGAAGGTCCTCCCTCATCAGCAACCGCCAGGGAACGTCCGCGACGAGACGTACCAGATCAGCGTACCAGTGATGCTGAGGCCAATCCGGAACAATTAGGATCGCCGGAGTTTATATCAGGCGATAAGGACCCTATGGGGCCACCAACGCATCCGAGGCATCGCCCAATGATCCCTGGATCTGGCCACAACCTCGACCATTGCGATTGAGTCGAGAGGCCATCAGGTCCACATCCGGCGTGCCCCACCGTCGGTAAAGGAGTTGAAATATGCAAGGACCACTCTTCTTGGTCCGGTGTCTGGCGATTGGCGACTCAGATAGTCCGCCTGCCCATTGTCTATGCCCAGAATGTAAAATGGCCTACAGAGCCGGCACGTTTCTTCCGGCCCACTTCAGGATACGGACTACCTCGGAAGCCGCAGCTGAGCTCCGAGTTCCCCCTTGATGGTTTACATACGCCACTGCCATGGCGGTGTCCGACTGGCTCCTGATGGAGTGACCCCGTACTCTCTCTGACCTGAGGAGAGACACAGTCCGATGGCCCGTATTACCAGAACAGTGATTGGTAAACGGGCTCGTCCGGAGTCCAAGGCCTGAGCCGACAGGACTCCCCAGACTCCACCCCAGCCCGTCAGGCTGGTGTCCGTCGTGAGTACCGTCCATTGGATGGGAGGGGAACGACTTTCCGGACCGAAGAGCCGAGGATCTCAACCACCATGTCAGGGGCGCCCTGACCAGGTGAATCACCTGGATCTGAAGATCCAAGGACAACGGGGATTTGTCCCAGGTGGACAAGATCTCCTTCTGCAATGCCCTGGTGTGTGATTGGGCATACGGAACGGCCGCGAAGGAGGCCACCACGAGTCTCGGGACTCTCATGCAAAAAACGGATTGACAACCATTTTTGGGATGTCAGCACCCGCACCGCAGACTAAAGTGTCAGCAACTTCTCCAGAGGTAGGATACCTTTGCCTCCAAGGAGTCCAGAATCAGAACTAGATACTCCAGACACTGAGTCGGGACCAGGACTGACTCCTGAATGTTCAGGAACCACCCGAGTCCCTGAGGGTCTAATTGACGATAGTCACCTTTTCTCTAAGTCTGATCCACTTTCTGCTCTTAGCAGAAGATCGTCCAGATAGCCCACGACAGCAATACCTCACTGTAACAGAAGGCTAGAACCAGAGCAAGCACCTTGGTGAACACCCTTGGTGCAGAGGCTAGGCCGAAAGGAAGAGCCACAATCGATAGTGGACTTCGCTGATCGCAAAGCGCAGAAACTTCTGGTGACTTGCGCAGATCGGAACATGCAAGTAGGCGTCCTTGAAGTCCAAGGACGCCAGAAGAAAATCCCTTTGGTGGAGTGTAGCGATCACCGTGCGAATGGATTCCATGCGGAATTTCTGCACCTTCTCGAAGGCATTCAGGGCCTTGAGGTCCAGGATAGGTCGAACCACGTCCTATTTTTGGGACGACAAACAGATTAGAGTAGAATCCCTGAAAACTCTCCTGTGACGGAACCGGCACAATCACTCCGGACCTGATCAAATCCTGTACAGCCCCCAAGAGGGCTGCCCGACAGGTAGGAAGGAGAGGAAGATTTGAGGGAAAGAATCTGTCTGGGGGCCAGGATCGGAATACTATCCTGTATCCTGAGGTGACCACCTCGCACACCCACCAGTCGGAGATTCGGGAGGACCACCGATTCGTGACCTGCGAAGTCGTCCCCCCACCCCAGAGTCGGGCGGAGGCAAGACTTCACGCGGAGGCGGGCTTGGGAGCCGCATGTTCGGCTTACGCACCCAGGGGCACTTGTGCCCACCAGCCGCACTGCCGTTAGTCTGAGAGGGCCTACCCGTGGACTCTGACTGACGAAGAAAAACCCCTTTTGCTGGAAAGGAAGGCCCCTGTTTGCGGCGGGCCTCCTCACCCTTGCTAGTCTAAGGAAGAAGAGTGCTTTTACCTCCCATGACATCCACGACGATGTCATCCAGAGCAGCACCGAAAGGTCTACCACCTTTAAATGGTAGATCCGTCAGGAGCTTCCTAAGGCTAGGTCAGCAGACCAGCACTTCAACCAGATAAGACGACGCAATACCACCGCCGAGACAGAGGCCCTGGATATTAAAGGGGCCGCGTCCAACGTGGCGCCGCACACATAAACCAGGCCCTGAACCAGTTGGTGGGCCAAAGCAACTGTGTCTGGAGGAAGATTATGCTCCTGTACAGCTAGGTGCAACATTTTTGCCCAACCTGTAAGTGTTTAAGACACAAGGGTCGCCGCTACCACAGGCCGTAGGGCGGATCCCAACAAGGCAAACATGGCTCTGCTCACCACTTCTGACCTCCTGTCAGTGGGGTCCTCAAATGCAGGAGTCCCCTCCATCGGGAGAGTGATGGCCTTGTTCAACCGGGCGACTGGAGGGTCGACCCTGGGGGAGAAGCCCACTTCTTAAGTAGGGCATCTTCAAGGGGTATCTGATAGACAAACGCCGCGGGACCATAAAAAAAAATTCTTCTGCGGCTTTTCCCAGACCTTATCAATGAGCTGGTCAAAGAAAGTACATATGGAAAAACCTCTTTAGAAGGCCTGGCCTTAAAAGAACCAAAAGGAGACTGTATCCGCCTGAGGTTCTGCATCCGCAGCATTTTAGCTTGAGAGTGTCCCTCACCGCAGTCATGAGTACACTAACAAGCGCCCTGTCATTTACTGACTCAGAACTGGAGTTTTCCTCATAAGGAATGTCCTGTTCAAAACCATCCAATACATTCAGAACTAGGGTCCTGAGCGGTAGTGGCTAGGCCCATATCTGAATCAGGGCACTGCCCTCATGAAGTAAAGTGGGGAGAGGGCGCTTTTTTGCTCCCTTGCGCTTGCACACAGCCCCCATCCTGGTCAGAAATGATTCCAGGACTGCCCACAACTGGTCCCTAGGGACCGCAGGTGCTGAAGCACTGCCTGTTGTCCACTGACATTTAGGGGAAGCTGGTGACAGAGACTCCATATTGCCCCCCTCTGAGACTCCTCAGATAAAAAGTCCACCCACTGTGCTGACTGAGGAGGGGGCGCCCAGGGGACTCACCAAACCGGACCAGGGACCGCTCAGTTCCGCTGTCTGTACTGCGCTGTGTCAGCGCTGGTGAGCTGTGAGGAGATTGTGAGGAGATTTGCGCTGTTACAGCAGCGCTAGAGGCCAAAACTAGTGCTGAAGAGCGCGCGGGCTACAAGAAAATGGCCGCCGCACTTCACTGAGGCGATCCGCGGCAAGATGGCCGCCATGACTCAGCAAAAGTGAAAAAAACAGCACACACACACAGCGCCACTCGGCGCTCAGGCCCCAAAACACACAAAAAAAGGCCCCAAGCATATCTGCAGACCAGCATTAGCCCCTCCAAGAACAGTGTGACCCCCAGGCACCCCACACAGCACAGCAATGGTGACAGAGAGTGACAATGAAATACAGGGGGAGACAGGGAAAATCCCCCACAGAGAAACACACAGCCTTTTGTACTCACCTGCAGGCAGGAGAGACTACTTACCCGTCCCCTGAGGGACCCACTGGTGTGTTTCTGACAGGACTATCACAGTGCAGTACTGAGTAGCTGTCGGCCCGGTCCACCGTGAAAGATACAGTCAGTCAGGAACTGTTCAGTCTTGAGAGGACCGTGGGAGCATGAAAGCAAACCCGGCCACCCCTGGAGTCATGGGGCCTGTCGTGAACTGAGTCTCACGCACACAAGGCGAGGATCAGCACGCTCGATGGTCGGACAGGGAAGACTACGAGGATATCTTGTACCCAACCTGTTGCCCAGCCGACAGTTGATCGAAAATTCTCAAAAATAAAATAAAAAAGAATTCCAGAAAAAGAATAAAAATAGGTCAGGAGACTGGCTCCTGAGAGAGCCACGTCTTCTCCTTCTGCTAGGCAGAAAAAAACTGAAGTCTGCTGACTGTAGTGGGAGGGTTATGTCCGGAGGGACCGCCCCCTGGGTGGGGCTGTTCAGCTCTGGCTTTTAGAATGTATGTATAACATTTCACATTCTGCCTAGGTCTTCTCCTGCAAGCAGGGACATAACCCACGTGTAAAGTGTAAAGAGACACCGTGTCAGTCCATGGATGGTAAGAGAAATTATGTTTTTCAGTATTTATTCTTCTGCATGGATGATATCCATTTTTTTTTTTTTTAAGTGAACCTGTCAGCCATTTTAAATTGGAAAATGTTTTGTCCTAAAGCAGACACACAATATTCCTACTAGAGATGCACAGGTACCCGTTTTTTTTTTTTTTAATGGCGAGTTCTCATACTCTCGGTCAAGTACTAGCCGATACTGAGTACCGATACTTTGCAGTGCAATTTGCATCCATACAAAATGAATGGGCGCAAATCGCACTGAATAGAATCACATGTGATTTGAACAGGAATGCAGTGCGATTCCTGTCTGAATCGCATGCCATTTCCCTCACTATGGTTTCTTTTTATTCAATAACATAATAGTAGGAATTAGGGATGCACTGATACCAGTAAGTGTCGATATCGAGTCTTTTCAAGAGTACTTGCGAAAATGCTCCCAATACCGAAACCGATACTTTCCGGTGCGATTTGCGTCCATACAAAATGAATGTGCACAAATCGCACTGCACAGAATTGCATGCAATGTGAACAGGAATTCAGTGCGATTCCTGTCTAAATCACATGCGATTTCCATCCACAGCTCCTGTGTGTTTGAACCCAGTAAAGAAAGCAATGTTTAATGTAGTGCAGCCAGCAATAGGCAGTTTATTAAAATGTTATAACAACTCACAAAGTAAATATCTAGTCAAATCCATATCTGCAGTGTCCCCGTCCTGCTGAATATAGCAAGCCACGGCCGCTGGAGATGCTCACAGGGCTGGAGGAGAAGTTCCGGGACTCCTAGGGGTATAAGGCAGAAGTGATGTCAGCTTACGGGACGGACCATCAGACATCTCCTCCAGCCCTGTGAGCACCTCCAGGGACCGTGGTTTGCCAGCTTCAGCGGGATGGGGACACTGTAGATATGGATTTGATTAAAGCGGAGTTCCAGGCTTTTTATGTTTATTAAAAGTCAGCAGCTACAAAAAGTGTAGCTGCTGACTTTTAATAAACAGACACTTACCTGTTCCACGGTCCAGCGATGCGGCCGCCCGGAGCGTTGCTCCTCTCCCCCTCCTTACCACCGGCGCCTCCATTGCCACTCTGGGCACCCGGCCGTGACAGCTTCACGGCCGGACACGCAGTGTGCATGCGAGAGTCGCGCTGCGCTCCCGGAGTGGACAGGCGATCTCCTGGGACCTGTCACGTGTCCCAGGAGATCGCCTAGAGGGAGGGGCCGCCTAGGTGGCCCCTGGGCGGAAGGAGGACAGGAAGTCCCACTCCTAATGAAGCCCCCACTCCCCCCCAAAGAAAATTGCATGCCAAATGTGGCATGTAAGGGGCGAGGAGTGCTTAAAGCGGAAGTTCCACTTTTGGGTGGAACTCTGCTTTAAATAGTTACTTTGTAATTGTTATAACGTTTTGATAAACTGCCTATTGCTGCAGTACACGGCGCTTTGCTTTCATTTCTGGGTTCACACACACATAGGAGCAGTGGGAGGAATCGCACAGCATTCCTGTGCAGTGCGATTTTGTGCCCATTAATTTTGTGTGGACCTAAAGCGCACTGGAAAATATTGGTTTCGGGAGCATTTTCACGAGTACTTGTGAAAATACTGGACACACACCAGCATCAGTACATCCCTAATTGCCACTATTACCTTATTGGAAAAAAAGATCCTGTGCTATATTCATACAAAAGGAATGTGATAACTGCTGAAAAGAAAATCCGCAGCACTTGTGCTGGGCTGGTGACAGGTCACTCGGGCACTCTGGGAAGTGGAGGAAGGGTGGATGTACACCCCATACCTATGTTCAGGGAGGGTTCAGTTGAAGATCAGGAAAGCAGGAAGACCTGTACAAGTAGGAACAGACCCCCTATGGTGCACAGTATCTAGGGTACCCTGCCTCAATCGGAGACAGTAGGAGGTTCACTTTGACATGGCTATAGTCAGAAAACAGGGTCATTGGATTAATATATGATTTTCAAAAGATGATGAATTAAATTTAAACATTTAAATACCTGATGAACACTCCATACATTAAACCTGGATGCAGTTACCGAATTTAGCAGCTGTCAGACCACTCTAGGCAGTAAAACTCCAGCGAAATAAATAACCCAAGATAAAATAACACAACTTGCTTTTTTCTGCAATATTCAACTTCAATTCAGAGATTTATTTTTTCCGACGCTAGATGTCTACAATCTGACATCATTCCACCCCTTCCTCTGAGCCCAGGTTGCCCTGAACTCCATCCACCCTGTGACTAAACAGCGAAATAAAAAGCAGCCCAGTGATTAGCTCATCTCTCCACTTTGCTTTCCAAACAGCATGCTTCTTGTCAGCATGTGAACTCATTAGATCTTGTGTTGCTTCTTCATCTCACACTTCAGCTCTGCTGTACAGGAGCCACAAGAGTCTGATACCAGGTCAAAAATTCAGGTACTTACACTGCTTGTATTTAAAAGAAATATATATATATATATATTTTTCATTAAATATTAATACTTACAGAGCTGCATTTATTT
This sequence comes from Rana muscosa, assembly GCA_029206835.1. Taxonomy (NCBI): domain Eukaryota; kingdom Metazoa; phylum Chordata; class Amphibia; order Anura; family Ranidae; genus Rana; species Rana muscosa. Next base: position 860,335,142 of record CM055122.1, read on the forward strand.
ATTGTACAGGTGTGGCTGTACACCGGTTAGTAAATCTGTGACTAAAAAGGTGTAATGAATAATAGAGTGATGATGTTGCGCTGTCAAGCATCAATATATCAAGAAAGGTGAATAAAGTATAAACATCCAATAGCATATAATATAACTACACATAGAATTTAATAAGTGCAAAAGATAAATAGCAACAATGTGCAAAGTGACCACACTCGTGCCAACCAAATAATAGGATTTTTAAAACAGCTTACCTGTAAAATCCTTTTCTTGGAGTACATCACGGGACACAGAGCAGCATAGTCATTACTATGTGGGTTATATAGAATTACCTTCAGGTGCTGGCACTGGCAACTTCCAAAACAGGAAGTACCCTCCCCTATATAAGCCCCTCCCATCCGGGAGTACCTCAGTTTTGTAGCAAAGCAATACGTGTCCCCAAAAGAGGGGTGGGAGCTCTGTGTCCCGTGATGTACTCCAAGAAAAGGATTTTACAGGTAAGCTGTTTTAAAAATCCTATTTTCTTGTTCATACATCACGGGACACAGAGCAGCATAGTCATTACTATGTGGGACGTCCCAAAGCAATGCCAAATGAGGGGGGGGATACACCATACATAAGCTGGGCGCCATCAGGCATGAGGATCTTTTGCGGCCTGCAACACACTGCGCCCAAAGGCGACATCCTCCTGACTTCTAACGTCCACCTGGTAGAACCTAGTAAACGTGTGTACTGAAGACCATGTTGCGGCCTTACAAATTTGAGCCAGGGAGGCCTGGTGATGCACTGCCCATGAAGTTCCAACTGCTCTCGTGGAGTGCGCCCTAACTTTGAACGGAGGCGGTCTACTTCTCAAGCCATAGGCTTGTATTATGACCTGTCGAATCCACTTGGCTAAAGTAGATTTTGATGCTGCCTGACCCTTTCTGGGGCCTTCCGGCAGAACAAACAAAGAATCCGTTCTACGAATCTGAGCAGTGGCTTTTAGATAAGTTTTAACTGCTCTTGCTACATCCAAAGAATGCAATAACTTTTCCTCTACCGAGCTTGGTTTGGGGAAAAAAGAAGGAAGAACCACATCCTGGTTCAAGTGAAACCTCGATACCACCTTAGGAAGAAAGGCTGGGTGAGGGCGTAATACTACTCTGTCCTTATGAATAACCAGATATGGCTCCTTACAGGACATGGCGGCTAATTCCGACACTCTTCTAGCCGAGCATATGGCTACTAAAAATATCAATTTTCTGGTGAGTAGAACCAAGGAAATGTGCCGCAAAGGTTCAAACGGCTGCTTCTGCAGAACCGACAGAACCAAATTTAGATCCCATGGGCATATGGGAGCTTTAATCGGTGGAATAATACGAGTCACCCCTTGCATAAAGGATTTGACAAGTGAATGCATAGCCAGGGGCCTTTGAAATAGTATTGACAAGGCCGAAACCTGGCCCTTGATAGTACTTAAGGCAAACTTCCTGTCTACAGCCCACTGCAGGAAGTCCAGAATTCTGCCTATAACGTACTTACGTGGATGCCATTTTCTGGCCTCGCACCAAGTGATGTACGCCTTCCAAACTCTATAGTAGATCTGCCTGGATACAGGCTTCCTGGCATTGATTATAGTTGATACCACAGAGTTAGAGAGACCTCTCTTCTTTAGGATGTGGGATTCAATAGCCAGGCCGTTAAACTTAGAGTTAGTAAGGAAGGGTGGTATATCGGTCCTTGCGAAAGCAGGTCCGGACGACGTGGAAGGGTCCAAGGACTCCCCACAGACATTTTGATGATCTCCGCGTACCAGGCCCTTCGGGGCCACGCTGGAGCCACCAGGATCACCGGCTTCTTTTCCAACCTGACTCTGCGAAGGAGTCGAGGCAACAATTGTAGCGGAGGGAATGCATATATCAGTCTGAACTGATCCCAAGGGAACACCAGAGCATCCGAGCCGCAAGCGAGGGGATCCCTTGTCCGGGAGACAAATCTGTCCACCTTTGCGTTGAATCTGGATGCTAGCAGATCTACATCCGGTGTTCCCCACCGCTGACATATTGCTCGGAAGACCTCGGGATGAAGGGACCATTCCCCTGGGCATAACTGTTGGCGACTCAGAAAGTCCGCCTTCCAATTCTCCACCCCTGGAATGAAGACAGCTGATATACATGGGACATGCTTTTCTGCCCATTCCAGGATGTGACTTACTTCCCTCTGGGCTGCACGACTCCTGGTGCCTCCCTGATGATTGATATATGCCAGGCTGACAATATGGCCCTCTGTAAATTCCTTGAGTGGAATTGGGCGTATGGCACAGCTTCGAATGATGCTACCATCTTTCCTAGCAGCCTCATGCACAGGCGTATGGACGGCTGTCTTTTTGCACAAAGCAGACGGACCAAGCCCCTCAAAGAGGATACCTTGTCTAGAGGTAAGAAAATCTTCCTCTGGTCTGAATCCAGCCGTAGCCCTAGATATACCAGGTTTTTCACTGGCTGTAGGGCTGACTTGTCCAGGTTGATGACCCAACCGTGAGATTCTAGATACTTGATTGTATCGACAATTACCACTTCTAGCTTGGCAACTGAGTGGTCCATCAACAACAGGTCGTCTAGGTATGCCATTATCGTTACACCTTGTGTTCTTAGATCGGCCAACAGTGGGGCCAGAATTTTTGTGAACACTCGTGGTGCTGTGGCCAGACCGAATGGTAAGGCTCTGAACTGAAAATGGCGCCCTTCTACTGCAAAGCGTAGAAATTTTTGATGACCTGGAAAGATGGGAACATGCAAGTAAGCATCTTTGATGTCGATCGAGGCTAACCATTCCTCCCCCTGTAGGGCAGCGGTGACCGATCGGATCGACTCCATCCGGAAAGACCGGACGTTTAGAAATTTGTTTAGACTCTTTAGGTCCAATATGGGTCTTATGTCCCCGTTTGGTTTCGGGACTGTGAAAAGGTTTGAGTAGAAACCCAACCCCCACTCTTCCATAGGAACCTCCATAATTACTCCTTGGAGCAATAGTTGTTCTAACGCCAATAGGAGAGACCCTCTTTTCAGAGGGTCTCTTGGCATGCCTGACCACATAAAATGGGAAGGAGGAGACTCTTAACTCCAACTTGTATCCCAGAGTTACTGCGGAGAGCACCCATCTGTCTTTGATAGTCTCCCGCCAGGTCTCTGCGAACAACTGAAGTCTTCCCCCCACCTGTTTGAGTGGGGGCAGCCCTTCATAGGCTTGACTTGGAGGCTGGTTTAGTACCCCTTCGGATCCAGGGTTTCTTATTACCCTGTGACTGTCCCTGATTTTTACCCCCTGAGTTTGACCGAGGAGGCCGTCGGAACTGCTTAGTAGCAGACGTCGCAGGGATAGGAGAGGTAGTCCTCTTAAAAGATGGACCCCTAGACCTCTTCTTACTCGGTAAGAGAGTACTTTTACCACTGGAAATCTTCTGGATATACTTATCCAGGTCTTCGCCAAAAAGGCGTTCCCCATGAAATGGGAAGCTAACTAAGAGCTTCTTACAGGGAGCTTCAGCAGACCAGTTCTTGAGCCACAGAAGCCTACGCATATGTACCAAAGACAGCGTGAGGCGGGAGGCCTGATGGATAGAATCCTTGATGGCGTCAACCGCAAAGCATAATGCTCTAGGCAGATCAGCCAGAGCCTGGGCCTGCTGGTCTGGCAAATCCCTCAGGACCATTTTCATCTGATCCTTTAAAGCTTGGCAGACCCCAATAGCTGCCACTGCTGGCTGTGTAACAGCCCCTGCTGTGGAAAAAGCAGATTTTAATAAAGATTCCAATTTTTTATCTACTGGATCTTTGAACATTTGAACATTATCTACTGGGCATGTCAGTGATTTGTTCACAGAAGAGATGGCTGCATCCACCGTAGGAACATTCCATCTCTGGGTGAACTTTTCCTCCATGGGATAGATCACCGGAAATTTCTTAGGTGGAACAAATAGTTTATCAGGATGTTCCCAGTCCTGGTATATAAGTCCTTCCAATAATGGATGTATTGGAAAGGAGCAATTAACCTGGGGAGCTTTTAGCGACCCCAATGAGGAGACAGCAGTAGTTGATGGTTCAACAAGAGGCATTTTAAATGCAGATCGAACCATGTCAGTTAGGGTCTGGACCCACAATCTTTCAGTCTGTGATGCTGAAAATGGTTCATCTACTGTCGATTCCTCAAAAACAGAGTTAACCTCCTCCTGATCCCCTTCAGGTAGGTCGGTCCCTTCCTGGGACTGTTGCTCTGCCAACAGGCACTCTAATGGAGGTGATGGAGATCTGGCGCGCTTTCTTTCCTGTAGAGAAGAAGCGATCAATGCTGCCAATCTCTGCTCCAATCCCTCCAGTGTTGAGGCAAAAACCTCCTCTGTTATATATGCAGGAGCAGGTGGACTGAGGACAGCCGCAGTACCTGGCACTCCCGGGGGTTCCTTAGGGGTATTAACCTCTGATTTCTCAGGGGAGGAGGGTGCAGATGACTGCTCCAGATCCTCAGAGCCCGATGGAGACCCCCTACACTTCCTGAGAGGTATATCTCGGAGTTTTTTAGGCGGCATATTCCTTAGTTCAAAGCTGAGGTATTCCAGCCGCAATACACCCCTTTACTGAAATAGTCTAATGCAATTTGCTGCTATGTACATCAGTGGGTGTCTACTAATGCGTCTTTCTGGGGATGCCTGTATCAACCGCCCGCTGTAAGCCCCTATACCATGCTACCAGCTCCTTTTCATGCTCTGTGTCCATAGCAAGCAGCGTGGACTGAGTCCTTTTATCTTGCTGGGACGCCCGCACATGCGCAGAAGCGCTGGGCGCACAGAGCGCGTCATCCGCCAGGCTCCGCCCACTTTTTTGAAGATAAATCTATAAAAAGAAAGTGTGTGTGCGCGCTCTTGGCGCCCTGTAGGCAGAGGAGCCAGGGTCCCTGTTTCACCAGGACTCGGGGATGGAAGGAAACTACTTGGCAGCATGACAGAGGAATGCAGCTTCCCTGATAGAGAGCTCACTCATCTGCCTGGACTTTCACCATGGAAGGAATAGTCCCAAGAAAAAAAAAGACGTTCCACAGCGGCCTCTAGTGGACAAACACAGGTACCGCACTTTTGTCTTTTTTTTTTTTTTTTAAAACCTCCTTTATGAAAAACATTTCCAGGTTTACAGTTTTTAAAACTTCCTTTATGAAAAGACATTTCTAGGATTTCTTAGGCATATACAGCTATTAGCGGGAATACCTTTAGGTAACAGGCAGAAAGACATATTAGGCTTGGGGGTCCCCTCAATAGAACCAAGTTCCTGAGGGGCCCCCACTTACCTTTTCCCCGCCGCAGGACTTTGTTTGGTCCACAGAAGCCCAAACTTCACCTCTCACGGCAGGCATTGTACTAGACCTTCAGGGACCGGGTTCCCAAGGATTCCACTCCCCTGGACCTGTATAGCACCCTGCACAGATAGCCTCTTGGTTTTGGGTATGACCAGAGCTCTGGATCCCAGGGTCCAGCCCTCCTAAGAGAGGCATTACAGGCAAAACCCTGCTCTTCTCTGCAAGGCCCGGGTACCGACCGTTTAGCTATGAAGCTTTTTTGGTCGGATCCGGAATAGCTTGCTAAGGCCCAGAGAACCTGTACACAAGCCCAGATGAATACATGTTAACCTTGGCCAACACCTTAGACACTGGCAAAAAACTGAGGTACTCCCGGATGGGAGGGGCTTATATAGGGGAGGGTACTTCCTGTTTTGGAAGTTGCCAGTGCCAGCACCTGAAGGTAATTCTATATAACCCACATAGTAATGACTATGCTGCTCTGTGTCCCGTGATGTATGAACAAGAAAAATGTGCAGTGGTTGATATATAACACAATATAGTCCAAGTGCAGACACAGCAGTGTCAAACGAGGTGAAGGGATAGGTAAACCATCTCTTCCAACTAATAAATAAGGGTACTGGTGTCTATTCCCTATAGTTGTTGTGACACCTCAGTGCTCTCTAGCAACTCACCTTACTGCTGTAAGGTAACAGCATTAGATAAATGGGTCTTTCTCTAGAAGTCCAGGTATCTCCGCCCACCTCCAGAGGTGTTTTAAGTAGTACACACAGCCTGTGGATCTCTGGGATCAGGAAAACTTCCTCTATAGGAATCCTGGGAGTCCTACCCGATAACCTCCTTAATATCTCCTCTGTATTAATATATAAGGAAGGAATCTCCAATAGTGTAGTACATTTAAAAAAAGATTTATTTAAAAAAAAAAAAAAAAAAAATTAAAACTACTCACATTTGATCAGTGAAAACAAACATAAAATCCACGAGCGTCGAGCTCGTCCTCCTGCGTAACTTCCGGTATGCCTGTCGCCCAATCCCGACGCGTATCTTCACTCGTCTTCATCAGGGGATCCAACAACAACTATAAGGAATAGACACCAGTCACCTTATTTATTGGTTGGAAGAGATGATTTACCTATCCCTTCACCTCGTTTGACACTGCTGTGTCTGCACTTGGACTATATTGTGTTATACAGTGGGTACGGAAAGTATTCAGACCTCCTTAAATATTTCACTCTTTGTTATATTGCAGCCATTTGCTAAAATCATTTAAGTTCATTTTTTTCCTCATTAATGTACACACAGCACACCATATTGACAGAAAAAAAACACAGAATTGTTGATATTTTTGCAGATTTATTAAAAAAGAAAAACTGAAATATCACATGGCAGGGCTCGACAAACCCCGGGCGCCAGGTCGCCATTGCGACTAGAATTAGCGACCTGGCGCCTGGGGCAGCACAGCTGGGGAATCCTGTCTCTCCGTGCCCCCCCCCCTCCGCGCCGTGGGATCACGTCGGGCCGCGGCTTTGCGGCCTTCTGCAGGCCTATGCTTCCTTCTGTGATCTAGCGCCATCTTGTGGTGGCCGCTGGTATGACAAGACAAACAGCAATGCTAATGGAGTTTCCCTGTCTGTTTTCACTGCCATCTCCTTTCCTCTAATTAGAACCCCCAAACATTATATATATTTTTTATTCTAACACCCTAGAGAATAAAATGGCGGTCGTTGCAATACTTTCTGTCACACCGTATTTGCGCAGCGGTCTTACAAGCGCACTTTTTTGGGAAAAAATACACTTTTTTTAATAAAAAAAATAAGACAAACAGTAAAGTCAGCCCAATTTTTTTTCATATTGTAAAAGATAATGTTACGCTGAGTAAATTGATACCCAACATGTCACGCTTCAAAATTGCGTTAGCTCGTGGAATGGCGACTAACTTTTACCCTTTAAAATCTCCATAGGCGACGTTTAAAAAATTCTACAGGTTGCATGTTTTGAGTTACAGAGGAGGTCTTGGGCTAGAATTATTGCTCTTGATCTACCGATCGCAGCGATACCTCACGTGGGGTTTGAACACCGCTTTCATATGCGGGCGCTACTCACGTATGCGTTCGCTTCTGCGCGCGAGCTTGGCGGGACGTGGCGCGTTCCTGGCTCCTAACTTTTTTAGCTGGCTCCTAGATTCCAAGCAAATTTGTCAAGCCCTGTCACATGATCCTAAGTATTCAGACACTTTGCTCAGTATTTAGTAGAAGCACCCTTTTGATCTAATACAGCCATGAGTCTTTTTGGGAAAGAGGCAACAAGTTTTTCACACCTGGATTTGGGGATCCTCTGCCATTCCTCCTTGCAGATCCTCTCCAGTTCTGTCAGGTTGGATGGTAAACGTTGGTGGACAGCCATTTTTAGGTCTCTCCAGAGATGCTCAATTGGGTTTAAGTCAGGGCTCTGGCTGGGCCATTCAAGAACAGTCACGGAGTTGTTGTGAAGCCACTCCTTCGTTATTTTAGCTGTGTGCTTAGGGTCATTGTCTTGTTGGAAGGTAAACCTTCGGCCCAGTCATGAGCACTCTGGAGAAGGTTTTCGTCCAGGATATCCCTGTACTTGGCCGCATTCATCTTTCCCTTGATTGCAACCAGTTGTCCTGTCCCTGCAGCTGAAAAACACCCCCACAGCATGATGCTGCCGCCACCATGCTTCACTGTTGGGACTGTATTGGACAGGTGATGAGCAGTGCCTGGTTTTCTCCACACATACCGCTTAGAATTAAGGCCAAAAAGTTCTATCTTGGTCTCATCAGACCAGAGAATCTTACTTCTCACCATCTTGGAGTCCTTCAGGTGTTTATTAGCAAACTCCATGCGGGCTTTCATGTGTCTTGCACTGAGGAGAGGCTCATCGGGCCATTCTGCCATAAAGTCCAGACTGGTGGAGGGCTGCAGTGATGATGGACTTTCTACAACTTTCTCCCATCTCCAGACTGCACCTCTGGAGCTCAGCCACAGTGATCTTTGGGTGCTTCTTTACCTCTTCTCCCCCGATAGCTCAGTTTGGCCGGACGACCAGCTCTAGGAAGGGTTCTGGTCATCCCAAACGTCTTCCATTTAAGGATTATGGAGGCCACTGTGCTCTTAGGAACCTTAAGTGCAGCAGAATTTTTTTTTTGTAACCTTGGCCAGATCTGTGCCCTGCCACAATTCTGTCTCTGAGCTCTTCAGGCAGTTCCTTTGACCTCATGATTCTCATTTGCTCTGACATGCACTGTGAGCTGTAAGGTCTTATATAGACAGGTGTGTGGCTTTCCTAATCAAGTCCAATCAGTATAATTAAACACAGCTGGACTCAAATGAAGGTGTAGAACCATCTCAAGGATGATCAGAAGAAATGGACAGCACCTGAGTTAAATATATGAGTGTCACAGCAAAGGGTCTGAATACTTAGGTCCATGTGATATTTCAGTTTTTCTTTAATAAATCTGCAAAAATGTCAACAATTCTGTGTTTTTCTGTCAATATGGGGTTCTGTGTGTACATTAATGAGGAAAAAAATTAACTTAAATGATTTTAGCAAATGGCTGCAATATAACAAAGAGTGAAAAATTTAAGGGGGTCTGAATACTTTCCGTACCCACTGTATATTAACTACTGCACATTTATTTGGTTGGCACGAGTGTGGTCACTTTGCACATTGTTGCTATTTATCGTTGTATAAAACAATTCTATGTGTAGTTATATTATATGCTATTGGTTGTTTAATTATACTTTATTCACCTTTCTTGATATATTGATACTTGACAGCGCAACATCATCACTCTATTATTCAATACATTTATTTGTTTCCTTTTAGATCTGCCTATATTCAGCTTTGGGGATCCAGAGGACATGTGCTTCCAATGTAAATAATAAAAGAAAATCCTCAAAGAAAGTGAATGATGTATATTTTAAAGCACGCTTGGTACCTGGCTTTTGGAATTTGACCAGCCCTGTATTAGAAGATGTAGAGTCTATGTTTTCAGTTTATGGGCTCAGTTTAATTGGATCATACATATAGGTCTGTGTAAGCAGTTTGACAGTTGTTCTGGCAGGGGCTTGTGAAACATTCTGCGGGATGTGGGATGCAGAGTTTGAATTTTGAACTGAATCTTATGCAGTGATATATGCTTTTTACAAATGACCTATACGATGGTGGCATTTAACATGGAAACCGAGCTGTCAGATAAGCCAGTTCGAATCTCAGTTCAGCAGGGACTGGCAAGATTCGAACCATGTATGGGCAGCCTGAATGTACCCAAGTTGATAGATTAATCACCAGCCTGTTGGATTTTACATGTGATTATTGCTAGTGGCTATTATAGCCACTAGCAGTAATCACTGTGTTCTCCCAGCAGGGATGGCTTCCCCTGCAGGGAGAACACAATAGCTCCACGGTAAGGATTCCCCCATCAACATTGACTGCTTATGAGGGAATCAAGCGATTTTCTTTCCTGCAACTGTGGCCAGCTTTACAAGAAGCATGCATATGTATTGTGCATCATATTGGCAATCACCTTCTTGGAAAAAAATAAATAAAAAGTAAATCAACCTCTCCCTTTTACTCCAGAGGAACCTTTGAAAAATAGTTTTCAGATATTGAAGAACCCCTGCTAAAACCAATTCAATCGGGGAAAAAATGCCCCTTTTACAGTGGTGTCGCTAGGGGGGGGAGGGGGGTGCAGGCCACAACCGGGTGACAACCGTCGTAAGTGCCCAGTGCAACGCCAATGCATCGATCCAGCTCCGCATCTCTCCCGGGCTGTCTGAGGCTGAGCTGTCCCTGCTATGATTCTCACACAGCCGAGCAGAGCGAAGCTGCCTCCCCCTCCCGTTTACATCTACACAGGGGGAGGGACACTGCTGTGCATGTCCCGTGATGTGTGGCATGTACATTATGCAAATTATGGGTCTGCACTGGAGGGGGGTTACATTGGAGTTAAAGAAAAAAAGGCTCAAGATCGCCACTGCAGTAAAAAAAAAAGAAGGATAGGCAGTTACTACCATTAACTGCTTACCTTCGTTGGGCATTTTTTTGTTTGTTTGCTGCGGCACCCCAGTTGAAAAACCCTGGCCTAGGCTGAACGTTCCATAATGGAGCTGACAGCAGGAAGAACTATTTGTTGCTAAAAATAATACGTAGGGGCTCACTTTAAAAGGCATGGTCCACCCTTTGGAAAAATGTAATAAATGGACCACATTACCAATACAAAATGTGCAATATTACATTTATGCACTGAAGCCTGCAGAGTATTGCAACCATGAACACTGTGTGGTAGGTGCAATGAACAGCTTCTGCATTGTTTGCATCTCAGACCCCGATTCATAAAGAGGTACACTTTCTCCTAATGGGACTGGAGGATGTAATCAAACAGCACGGCACTCGTGTTATAATGAGATCTGCAAATTCTTCTACTGCAGTAGAAGATGGGACTTGTAGTCTTTCCATACTAAAACACTGTGAATGGATAACTTGGCTGCTAGACACTAAAGGGAGAAGCAACCCACAATTCAGGTAAGTGAGCATGGAGGAAGGATTGTTTGAATTGGAGAATGAGACCATGTTTCATATTACACCCTAAATATGGGTGCAATATGAAAATATGGTTGAAAAGGTTATGCCTTACGAAGGAAACCTATGCTAAAGAATATAGAGGCTGCCATTGCTGACCACACCTTCATATGCTCATCCAATGGTTTTAGTACTTGCAGTCACTGCTCTAGTACAAGTGCTTGCTAAGTAATGGGGTCTCTCTCTCTCTGATGCCCTATGGGCTCCTATCTCACCAATAGCGTTGGAAGGGGGATTCTCTGTGCATCGCTTCTTCACTTTTCAATTGGACTGCCCTGCCGCCGCATTTTTACCGCCCCAGCTCCCGGGGGGTTTGTTCCTCATCCCCTGGCACCTCCAATTTGCAACATTAGCAGACACCCTTTCATATAATTTTACAATATACCCACAGGTAAGAGTGTTAGGATCACAGTTTTTGTTCCCTCTCTTCCTGCCTTAATTACCATTAATTAAGAATATATTATAGGTGTCCCCAAATAGCTGCTCCTGATGAGTGGATACTACTCCACGAAACGTGTCAAGCTTTTACATTTGATGTCACATCACGTTGGTTACCATGGGTTTCAGTTGTTTGAGTCATCAATTTATTCAATATACTACGTTATCATGTCTATTTTGGGTATACTGCTGATATCAATATTAATCATGTGCTACTTTGTATATTATGCAACTATTTTTACTATTAGGATGTGATTTACCAATCATGTGTTACCTTACTCTGTATCATATCTACTGATTCAATATGAATATCATTTTACGCACTATACTCAAATCTGATGCTATTAAATAATTTGCTTCTTATATTGACTGACTCATCCTGCCTTAGTGTTGTGTTTCATATAAAGTCCCACTGCCCCCTTGGTCATTCTCTTTTTCAAGTAATGGTTTTTGGCCAGTGATTTGGAAGGTACGAATGTCAGACTAAGCCAGACAATTAGCTTTTTTGAAGAGGAATTAAGTCAACAGTAGCCTACATATTTTTCCGAGCAAAGGCGTGTTTTGCACACATTTAAAATAAAATCATTTTACGCCTGAAACTTAGTTAAAATCACCAAAAAATTGTATATTTCCTAAAAACAGAGACCCTGGAGAGTAAAATAGTAGTAGTTTCATTTTTTGGGCCACAATTTAGCACAACAGTTTAGCAAGTGCAAATTTTCAGTATAAAAAAAAAAAAAAAGCACAGTTAAACAAATTTTAGGGCTCATAAATGCAATATATCTGTAAATCAAATGAAGATGAGAACTGAAAGACGAGGCTGCATCGAGTAAATGGACACCCAGCACATCAAACCTTAAAATTGCACACGCCTGTGAAACAGCAAAACATCAGTACCCTAAATTTTCCAGATTGTGCTCCAATAACCTCAATAAAGGGCAGGGATTTTGGAGTGCACTTCTAGTGGTCTGGGAAAGTGATTGGACAGCTGAAGCGCTGCCTGAACGCTTCCATCTGAAAACCAACAGGCTGCTTGTGATATATACAGGCAGTAAGAGATAATACTACTTTAATATATGGTCCTGCAGGATTATATCTGGTTAGATGCAGTAGTGACAACTGGTCCTCAGATGACACCCTTCTTCTCTGGTTGTGTTGCCTTCCCTATGTGTATGTGTGTTTTTGTTTTTTTTTTGTTTCCTGCTCCAGAATGTGAGCGAGCACTCATAATGTACAATGCAGAACCAGCAATAACGATGTTGGTTCTGCATTGTACATTATGAGTGCTCGCTCACATTCTGGAGCAGGAAACAAAACACACACACACACAATCACTGGCTAACACAGAACCATGAAATAATGTTAGTTTTACACTCTGTTTAAGAGAAAGTAAACCCTCTATAAAAAAAAAAAAAAAAAAAAAAAAAAAAAAAAAACACCCTGCAAGACAAAGGCATAATGAGCTAGTATGCATAGCATACTAGCTCATTATGAATTACTTACCTGACATCGAAGCCCCCGCAGCAGTCCTCATTCCCCTCCACCGTCGCCGCCATCTCTCCCAGGGTGACTTCCGGGTATCGCGGCTCCAGCGCCGTGACTGGCCGGAGCTGCGATGACGTCACTCCTGTGCATGCGCACGGGAGCCGCCTGTCATGGCACGATCGCCGTTGGAAAATGGCACGCTCAGTGCGCCTGCGCCGTTGTCGGTGCCAGTATTTTCTGCAAATATCTCCTAAACCTTTTTAATGGGTTTACAACCACTTTAAATCTCCCTTAGACTAACTTAGCAGAATACTATATAAAGTAAGGAAAATAATTCTTTGATCCCCTGCAGAGTTTGCCCACTTAAAAGAAATAAAAGGCTCTAGAATTTTTATCATAGGTGAATTTTAAATAATAGAGACTGAATATCAACCAAAAATCCAGAAAAACAAAACAAACACCTGATACAAAATGTTATAAATTGAGTTACAGTTCAGTGAGTAAAATAAGCATTTGATCCCCAAGCAAAACATGCCTTAGTACTTGGCGGAGAAACCCTTGTTGGCAAGCAGGGAGGCAAGATGTTTCTTTTAGTTGGTTACCAGGTTTGCACACATCTCAGGAGGGATTTTGGTCCACTGTTCTTTACAGATCTTCTCTAAATCCTTAAGGTTTCTTGGCTGTTGAAGTTTCAGCTCCCTCCATAAACTTTCTATAGGATTAAGGTCTGGAGACTAGATAGGTCACTCCATGACCTTAATGTGCTTCTTCTTGAGCCATTACTTTGTTGCCTTGGTGGTATGTTTTGGGTCATTGTCATGCTGGAAAATCCATCCACGACCCATCTTCAGTCTTCTGGCTGGGAAGAAGATTTTACAATACGTGGCTCTGTCCATTGGCCCCTTAATGCGGCAAAGTCGGCCTGTACCTTTAGCAGAGAAAGAGCCCCAAGCATAACGTTTCTACCTCCATGCTTGACTGTATGGATGGTGTTCTTGGGGTCATAGTCAGCATTTTTCTGCCTCCAAACACGGCGTGTCGAGTTAATGCCAAAGAGCTAAGTTTTGGTCTCATCTGACCACAGCACTTTCTCCCATTCCTTCTCTAAATCATTTAGATGTTCATTGGCAAATTTCAGACAGGACTGTACATGTGCCTTCTTGAGGAGGGGGACCTCGTGGGCACTGCAGGATTTCAATCCATGGCGGAGTATTGGGCTACCAATGTTTGTTTGGCGACTTTGCTCCCAACTGCCTTGAGTTCATTTATAAGCTCCTCCCGTGTAGTCCTGGGCTGATGCTTCACTTTTCTCATGATCATCCTGACCCCATGAGGCAAAATCTTGCAAGGAGCTCCAGACCGAGGGCGATTGATAGTTATTTTGTATTTCTTCCATTTGCGAATAATCCCTCTAACAGTTTTCTTCTTCTCACCAAGCTTTTTGCTGATGGTCTTGTAGCCCATTCCAGCCTTGTGCAGGTTGTCCCTGATGTCCTTTGACAGCTCTTTGGTCTTGCCCATGATGGTAAGGTTTGAATGGAAGAAAGATTCTGTAGACAGGTGTCTTTTATGCCCATAATGAGTTGTCGTTCGGAGCACCTTCTTAAATTGACAGGACTAATCTGTGCACCACATGAGCACATACTGTAGCCAGTCTGTGGGAGCCAGAATCATTGTTGGTTGGTAGGGGATCAAATACTTATTTTACTCACTGAACTGCAACTCAATTTATAACATTTGTATCACGCATTTTTTTTCTGCATTTTTGGTTGATATTCTCTCTCCATCATTTAAAAAAAAAAAAAAAACTATGATAACAATTATAGACTCATTTCTTTGTAAGTGGGCAAACTTACAAAATCTGCAGGCGATCAAATAATAATTTTCCCCACTGTATGTTGGAGGGTGAGGGGACAGATTAAAAAATATTATAGGCTAGCCCGGAATTAAATTCAGCTTTAAAATGCAAGTTCAAAATCTGTAAAGGTGAACATACACAAGACCCCTGCTCACCTGGCGATCTCCCGTTCTGCGCCCCGGTATAGCCACCTCACAGCTCCGGCGCTTAAAAATCCCCTCAGCTTTCTCTTTTCTTCCCCGCTAAGAGGACAGGCTATGCAGTTTCTGACTGGTCGGCACCGCCCATGTGACGGCGCCAATTAGAATGCTCCTAAACGTCTCTCCTGATGGGGTACGTTAAGGAGATTAAGCTCCGGGGGAATTCCAAGCCCCGGAGCCGTGAGGCAGCTATACCGGGGCTCAGAACGGGAGAGGCAGGGGGGGTGAGGAAGAGGTCCTGTGTAAGTTCACCTTACAGATTTTTCTGTAAAGGTGAACTTTCCCTTTAAGAATTTTTTTTAGTTTCATTCCAAACTGATCATGTTGCGAAGATTTGAAATGCATTGCTTAGGCACAGCTCTACATATCTAAATTTCTAGATATATTACAACCACTCTTCCTTGCCAGTAAAGCCGCACATCCCATTTGATGGCCAATCACAACATATGTAGAGGTCAGGAAGTTGTGGTCACAATTTGCAGTTTTGGGGATCCAGATCTGAGGTTGCCAGGACAATCTGGGGATATTCATACAGTAGGACACTAAAGTGAGAAGCCTCCACTGGGTAAATACAATGTTTTATCTGCTTATAAAACAACAAAGGAGCTGCATTGTCTTGGCACTCGTTAAGAATATTTCCTCTGTATTGGGGATAAGCCGAACACCCCCCGGTTCGGTTCGGACCAGAATATGCGAACAGGCAAAAAAATAGTTCGAACACGCGAACACCGTTAAAGTCTATGGGACACAAACATGAAAAATTTAAAGTGCTCATTTTAAAGGTTAACCACTTCCCTACCCAGCCATAGACAAATGACGTCCACAGATGGGATCTCCCATCCTGGGTGGACGTCATATGACGTCCTCGGCTTTGTAGGGGGATATCTGAATGATGCCTGCAGCTAGAGCCATCATTCAGATATCCTTTTGAAGTGCCGGCGATTCTGTGCACCATAAGAACGATCATAGCGGCGGTTCCGCCGCTTGATCGTTCTTATAGGCGGCGGGAGGGGACACTCCCCCTCCCGCCGCCATCCGGTGCTTCTCCGGGCTCCCCCGTGCGATCGGGGACCCGGAGCGAATCTTCCGGCATCGTTGGTGGAGTCACGTGATGAGCATAGAGATGACTGGTGACCAGATGGTCACCAGTCATCTCTATGATTGTCGGAGGCCCGGGCGCGATGTGATGACGTCACGCCCAGGTCTCAAATGTAAACAAAGCCGCCATTGCAGCTGTAAGTATGAAATCAGTGAAAAAATTTTCACTGATCTCATGCTTTCCAGCCTGGAGGAGAGATGTGGGGTCTTATTGACCCCGCATCTCTCAATAAAGAGGACCTGTCACACACATTCCTATTACAAGGGATGTTTACATTCCTTGTAATAGGAATAAAAGTGATCAAAAAAAAAAAAAAAAGTTAAATCATTGTAAAAAAATAAATAAATAAGTAATAAAAAAAAAAAAAAATTAAAACGCCCCTGTCCCCGGTAGCTCGCGATCAGAAGCGAATGCACATGTAAGTCGCCCACATATGTAAACGCCGTTGAAACCACGCATGTGAGGTATCGCCGCGTGCGTTAGAGAGCGTGCAACAATTCTAGAACTAGACCTCCTCTGTAATTCTAACCTGGTAACCTGTAAAAAAAATTAAAGCGTCGCCTATGGAGATTTTTAAGTACCGAAGTTTGGCGCCATTCCATGAGTGTGCGCAATTTTAAAGCGTGACATGTTAGGTATCTATTTACTCGGCGTAACATTATCTTTCATATTTTCCCAAAAAATTGGGCTAACTTTACTGTTTTGTTATTTTTTAATTCATGAAACCATTTTTTTTTAAAAAAGGCGTTTGAAAAATTATTGCGCAAATATTGTGCAAGAAAAAATGTTGCAATGACCGTCATTTTATTCCCTAGGGTGTCTGCTAAAAAAACATGTATAATGTTTGGGGGTTCTGAGTAATTTTCTAGCAAAAGAATGATGATTTGTACATGTAGGAGAGAAGTGCCAAAATAGGCCTGGTATTGAATAGGTACAAAAAGCCCTGTATTGAAGTGGTTAATATGCAAGTTATTGTCATTAAAAGTGTTTGGGGACCGGGGTCCTGCCCCAGGGGACATGTATCAATGCAAAAAAAAGTTTTAAAAACTGCCATTTTTTCGGGAGCAGTGATTTTAATAATGCTTAAAGTGAAACAATAAAAGTGAAATATTCCTTTAAATTTCGTACCTGGGGGGTGTCTAAAGTATGCCTGTAAAACAGCGCATGTTTCCCGTGTTTAGAATTGTCCCTGCACAAAATGTAATTTCTGAAGGAAAAAAAAAGTCATTTAAAACTACTTGCGTTTATAATGAATCCCCGGGTCCCCAGCAATACAGAGAAAAGTCATTGAAAAAAACAGCAGGGTTCCCCCCCCCCCCAGTACATTACCAGGCCCTTTGGGTCTGGTAGGAACATTAAGGGGAAACCCTGACGTTTTTTTCAATTACTTTTATCTGTATTGTCGGACCCGACAATTCATTAATAGATGCAGTCGTTTTAAATTACTTTTTTTCCTTCAAAAATGACATTTTGCGCAGGGAACCAAAATAAAAAAAATAAAAAAAATGCGTGGGGGTCCCCCCCAAAGTTCCATATCAGGCCCTTCAGGTCTGGTATGGATTTTAAGGGGAGCCCCGCACCAAAATAAAAAAAAATGGCGTGGGGCCCCCCAAAAATCCATACCAGACCCTTATCTGAGCATGCAACCTGGCAGGAGAGAGCACCCCCCCCCTCCTGCACCGTACCAGGCCACATTCCCTCAATATGGGGAGGATGTCCCCATGGACTTTCCCAACTGTGTCTGTGTTTTTTTTTTTTTAATTACACTTTCTTTGTGAAATGGTAGGGGTACAATGTACCCGTTACCAAGTAACATAGGGGGGGCAGAATCTGGGGGTCCCCTTTGTTAAAGGGGGCTTCCAGATTCCGATAAGCCCCCCACCCGCAAACCCCCACAACCACCGGGCAAGGGTTGTGGGGAGGAGGCCCTTGTCCCCATCAACATGGGGACATCCTCCCCATGTTGAGGGCATGTGGCCTGGTACGGTTCATGAGGGGGGCGCGCTCTGTCGTCGTCCCCTCTTTTCCTGCAGCCTGCCAGGTTGCGTGCTCGTATAAAGGGTTTGGTATGGATTTTTGGGGGGACCCCACGCCATTTTTTTTTAATTAAGGGTGCGGGGTTCCCCTTAATATCCATACCAGACCTGAAGGGCCTGGTAATGGAATTTTGGGGGGCCCCACACGCATTTTTTTTTTCCATTTTGGTTCTCTTTGCAAAATGTAATTTTTGAAGGAAAAAAAGTAATTTAAAACTACTGCATCTATTAACCACTTAAGCCCCGGACCATTTTGTAGCTAATGGACCAGGCCACTTTTTGCGATTCGGCACAATTGCGCAGTCGTGTAACGTGGCTCCCAAACAAAATTGGCGTCTTTTTTTTCCCACAAATAGAGCTTTCTTTTGGTGGTATTTGATCACCTCTGCGGTTTTTATTTTTTCCGCTACAAACAAAAATAGAGCGACGATTTTGAAAAAAATGCAATATTTTTTACTTTTTTCTATAATAAATAGCCCCAAAAAATATATAAGAAAACATTTTTTTCCTCAGTTTAAGCCGATACGTATTCTTCTAAATATTTTTGGTAAAAAAATAGCAATAAGCATTTGATTGGTTTGCGCAAAAGTTATAGCGTCTACAAAATAGGGATTAGTTTTATGCCATTTTTATTAATATTTTTTTTTTTTTTTACTAGTAATGGCGGTGATCAGCGATTTTTATCGTGACTGCGACATTATGGCGGACACATCGGACACTTTTGACACAATTTTGGGACCATTGCCATTTTTACAGCGATTAGTGCTATAAAAATGCACTGATTACTCTGAAAATTACACTGGCAGTGAAGGGGTTAACCTGTAGGGGGTGCTGAAGGGGTTAAGTGTGATCTAATGTGCGATTCTTACTGTGTGGGGGCGTGGCTTGGCGTGTGACGTCACTGATCGTCGTTCCCTATGACAGGGAACAGACGATCAGTGACAGTCTCACTAGGAAGCACGGGGAGAGGTTTGTTTACACTTGCCTCTCCCCGTTCTTCAGCTCTGTGACCCGATCGCAGGACACCGGCGGCGATCGGGTCCGCGGGCGCAGTCACGGAGCTCAGGACCGGGTCGCCCGCGCGAACGTATATGTACAGGCGGCGGTCCTTAAGAGGTTAATTAATTTTCGGGTCCGGCAATACAGATAAAAGTCATTGAAAAAAAAAAGTTTTTTTTCAATGACTTTTCTCTGTATTGCCGGGGAGTCGGGGACCCGGGGATTCATTATAGCCGTGAGTGGTTTTAAATTACTTTTTTTCCTTCAGAAATTACATTTTGTGCAGGGACAATTCTAAACACGGGAAACATGCGCTGCTTTACAGGCATATTTTAGACACCCCCCAGGTATGAAATTTAAAGGAATATTTCACTTTTATTGTTTCACTTTAAGCATTATTAACCACTTAACGACCGCCCACCGCCGATTTACGTCGGCAGAATGGCACCGACAGGCAGAATCACGTAGATCTACGTGATCGCCTTTGTGCAGTTGGGGGGTCCATCCGGACCCCCCTTCACTGCAGTGAGCGGCCGTTAAGTGTTCGGGAGCGATCAGGCATGAGGGGGCGGCCGCTCGATTCCGCCCCCCCCTCGCGATCGCTCCCGGCCAATGAAAATGCTTCCTCCGCCATGTGATGTAAACAGAGGCTGGAGGAAGTGATGTCATCTCCCTCGCCGCGGTCTTTTCGTTCCCGGCGCCGAGCAGAGAAGAAGCAGGTTAGTGCTCCAACAGTCCACTGACACGTAGGTACACATAGGCACACAAATCACCCCCCAGTCACCCCCAGATCACCCCCCAGGTCACCCCAAAGCCCCCAATCACAGTGTCACTGATTGCAGTGATCATTTATTTTACTGATCACTGCATTTAGTGTCATCTGTGATTGTAAAAAGTTGCAGGGCAGTTAGGATTAGGCCCCTTTAGGTCCAGGGTAGCCCCCTAACCCCCCCTAATAAAGGTTTAACCCCTTGATCACCCCCCAGGTAACCCTTTCACCCCCTAACTTCAGCGTCACTAAGCGATTGTTTTTCCGATCGCTGTATTCGTGTCGCTGGTGTTTTAGATAGGCAGTTATTTTTTTTTAGGTTCGCCGCAGGTTTTTATTAGTGTCAGGTACCCCCATATATTATTTTAACCCCCTGATTGCCCCTAGAGTTAACCCTTTCACCAGTGATCGCCGTATAAGCGTCACTGGTGTCACTGGTTAGCCAGTAAGTTATTTAGGTTACCCGTCAGGTTTTTATATAGCGTCGGGTACCCCCATATTTACCCTAATAAAGGTTTTAACCCCCTGATTGCCCCTAGTTAACCCTTTCACCAGTGATCACCATATAAAGGTTACGGGTGACGCTGGTTGATTAGTTTGCTTTTTATAGCATCAGGGCACCCGCCGTATATAACCCAATAAAGGTTTAACCCCCCTGATCGCCCGGCGGGTGAGATCAATTAGGTTTTAGCGCCAGAGAGGGTCTGCGTCGCCCCAGGCAGTGTTAGGTTAGTGCCAGTAACGCTAACACCCACGCGCAAAGCATACACCCCCCTTAGTGGTATAGTATCTGATCAGATCTATACTAGCATCCCCAGCGGTTTAGGGTTCCCAAAAACGCAGTGTTAGCGGGATCAGCCCAGATACCTGCTAGCGCCTGCGTTTAGCCCCTCCGCCCAGCCCAGCCCACCCAAGTGCAGTATCGATCGATCACTGTCACTTACCAAACACAACACACATAACTGCAGCGTTCGCAGAGACAGGCCTGATCCCTGCGATCGCTAACAGTTTTTTTGTAGCGTTTGATATATTTGCTGACGACAGTCAGGTGCTTTTTTTCCTGTGAATCTTACTAGTGTACCCCTAAATTTAGAGCCCAAAATGGCAAGACGAAGGTACACTAGTAAAGAGGCCTACGAGATTCTGAGCATGACAGATAGTGAAGAGGAGGTCACGTATCTGTCAGATTCAGGCTCAGAATATCTTCCCGTAGAAGACAGTGACGTCAGCGGCCCCACGTCAGATAGCTCTGACGACGAAGTTGAGGTCCCTGCTAAGGTCAGGTGTACCCGATCCCGATCTTCTGAGGTTGTTGAGGAGCAAGAACCGCAGGTCTCTCGTATCATGGAGCAGAGTAGTACTAGCGCCGCTATTCCTTCTGGTGAACTGGCAAGCACCAGCGGCCTAGTACAGCCTGGACGTACATCCAGCACTGCAGTAACACTTGGTGACATGGCGAGTCCCATAAGTGCAGTTCAAGCTGGCGAGGTGGCAAGCACAAGTAGTGTCCCGCTGCCACCAAGAAGACAAAGGCAGGCCCGTCGTGCCCATACTGCCCTTCCTGCAGAATTCGCCTATCCTGATTGGGTCCCCACCACTTCTGCAGAACCCGTACTTCCCCCATTCACTGCCCAACCCGGTATTCAGGTGGAAACAGCTGATTTTATTCCAATTGATTTTTATTCGCTGTTTTTCACGGAAGATCTCTATAGATCTATTGTGGACCAGAGTAATTTATATGCTGGTCAATTTATCGCCGCTAACCCCCAGTTGCCTAAAATTGCCAGAAATTGGAAACCAATTACGGTTTCCGAATTTAAGACCTTTCTGGGCCTTTCCCTCAACATGGGCACACATAAATTTCCGTCATTGCGTGCTTATTGGTCCACGCACCCAATTGACCACATGCCCGTGTTCTCTGCCTCCATCTCCAGGGCACGATACGAGCAGATTTTGCGGTTCATGCACTTCAACGACAATGAACTTTGTCGTCCACGTGGGGACCCTGAATACGACCGGCTCTATAAAATTCGGCCCCTCATAAACCACTTCAACGAACGTTTTGCAGCCTTGTTTACTCCCGATCAAGTTGTCTGCGTTGATGAGCCCCTGATTAAATTTTCTGGCCGCTTGTCTTTCAAGCAGTGCCTTCCCAGCAAGCGTGCCAGATACGGGGTCAAGCTCTACAAGTTCTGTGACAGGGCAACAGGCTATGTAGTGAACTTTACGGTTTATGAGGGAAAAGATAGTCAGATTGAGTCGGTCAACTGCCCGGATTACATAGGGAGCGCTGGCAAGATAGTGTGGAACTTGGTGTCACCCTTATTCAGAAAGGGGTACCACTTGTATGTGGACAATTATTACACGAGCGTGCCACTGTTTAGTCACTTGTTTGATCATCAGATTGGAGCATGTGGCACCGTGCGACCTAATCGCCGGGGCTTTCCCCAGCGGCTTGTAGATGCCCGTCTTAGGCTGGGGGAGAGAGCCTGCTTGAAGTGTAATAACTTGCTCGCTATGAAGTGGAGGGACAATAAGAATGTTTTTCTTCTTACCTCCCTTCATGCAGACACGACAGTCCAAATTCGTACGGCGACTGGTGTTGTGGAGAAACCCCTCTGTGTCCACGAATATAACCAAAATATGGGAGGGGTGGACCTCAACGACCAGTTGATGGCGCCGTATCTAATTGACCGTAAGGCGAGACGCTGGTACAAAAAAGTGTCTCTATCATTATTCCTATTGGCTTTGCTGAACGCTCATGTGCTATACAGAGCTTCAGGCAGGACGTTATCTCTTCTAAAATTCCAGAATGAGATAGTCACAGAACTCCTGTATCCAGGCGGTTCTGCACCTCACCATCCCCTACCAAATGCAGTAAGCCGGCTGCATGAGAGGCATTATTCGTATGTCCTCCCGAGTACCCCTACCCAAAGCCACCCCCAAAAAAGATGTCGTGTCTGTAGCAAGCGCGGATTTAGGCGTGACACCCGTAGTTTTTGTCCACTCTGTCCTGACAAGCCTGGTCTTTGCCAAGGTGAATGTTTTGAACGCTACCACTCAAAAGTGAAGTTTTAGCGTAGGGTACAGCATTTCACAGACAAGGACACACTTACACAGGGTCTCCCAAGATGCCATTACATTTTGAGAGACCCGAACCATTACAGTTGTAAAGTTACAAAAAAAAGTGTAAAAAAGAAAAAAAAAAAAAAAAAACGTAAAAAACAAAAACACAAAAAAATATAAAATAAAAAAACCAAAAATAGTTGTCGTTTTATTGTTCTCTCTCTCTCTATTTTCTCTCTATTGTTCTGCTCTTTTTTACTGTATTCTATTCTGCAATGTTTTATCATGCTTGCTTTTCAGGTATGTAATTTTTTGTTTTCAGGTGCGCCATTCAACTGCAGCGCGGAATTATTTATCTTGACAGCAACAGCGTTTGCTCCCACGATACATAAAGCCGTGACTCCAGTGCTGTAGGAGGTGATTTCACCACCACAGTTAAAAAAAAGAGCATATATGCCGAAGCATGGGGGCAGCAGGGGCGGAGGAGCGATTTTGCTCCTAATGCCGCGTACATACGGTCGAACTTCCGACGGAGGCCTGCCCGTGGAAAATTCCGACCGTGTGTACGCGGCATAACTTTTTTGCGGGAGGATGCCCCCATGCTTCGGCATATATATATATTTTAGGCACAGGTTGCGTTAAAACATTTTTTTATTTTTTACTAGGTTTTGTTTTGGTATTTGCTTTGCAGGTATGGCATGGTAAGGTCTTACTGTTGTACTGTAATGTTACTTTGTTTTAATGTTAACCACCATTTGCTTAGCAGGTACGCCATTCAGTTGCAGCGCGGATCTATTTATCTTGACAGCAACAGCGTTTGCTCCCACGATACATAAAGCCGTGACTCCAACGCTGTAGGAGGTGATTTCACCACCACAGTTAAAAAAAAGAGCATATATGCCGAAGCATGGGGGCAGCAGGGGCGGAGGAGCGATTTTGCTCCTAATGCCGCGTATATACGGTCGAAATTCCAACGGAGGCTTGCCCGTGGAAAAGTCCGACCGTGTGTACGCGGCATAACCTTTTATGCCGCGTACATACGGTCGAAATTCCGACGAAGGCTTGACCGTGTGTACGCGGCATAACTTTTTTGCGGGAGGATGCCCCCATGCTTCGGCATATATGCCCATCATTAGAAGTGGGTGGATGAAGGGAGGTATTCTAATGGTGGGCATACCCACCAATCAATCTCTTTTTTTCGTTCAGCCAATAGGCTGTATGAAAAAAAAAAGGATTACAATACATGTCCAACAAGGACCAGCAACGTACTGGTATGTTGCTGGACTTTGAATGTTTATACCAGAATGATGCCTGCGGGTTTAGGTATCATCTTGGTATCATTCTTTTCAGCCAGCAGCCGGCTTTCATGTAAAAGCAATTCTAGCAGATAATTAGCCTCTAGACTGCTTTTACAAGCAGTGGGAGGGAATGTCCCCCCCCCCGGATATAAAAAGCGCCATTGGGAAATTGGGAAAGCATTTTATCACACCGATCTTGGTGTGGTCAGATGCTTTGAGGGCAGAGGAAAGATCTAGGGTCTAACCCCCCAATTTTTTTCAAAAAAAGAGTACCTGTCACTACTTATTGCTATCATAGGGGATATTTACATTCCCTGAGATAACGATAAAAATGATAAAAAAATAAAATATGGAAGGCACAGTTTAAAAAAAAAATAAAAAAGCCAAATAATAAAAAAAAAAAAAAAAAAAAAAAAAAAGCACCGCTGTCCCCCCCTGCTCTTGCGCAAAGGCGAACGCAAGCGTCGGTCTAGCGTAATATGTAAACAGCAATTGCATCATGCATGTGAGGTATCACCGCGAAGGTCAGATCGAGGGCAGTCATTTTAGCAGTAGACCTCCTCTGTAAATCTAACGTGGTAACCTGTAAAGGCTTTTAAATGCTTTTAAAAATGAATGTAGTTTGTCGCCGCTGCGCGTTTGTGCGCAATTTTAAAGCATGTCGTGTTTGGTATCCATGTACTCGGCCTATGATCATCTTTTTTATTTCATCAAACATTTGGGCAATATAGTGTTTTTTAGTGCATTAAAAATAAAAAAAAAGTGTGTTTTTCCCCCAAAAAATGCGTTTGAAAAATCGCTGCGCAAATACTGTGTGGAAAAAAAAATTGCAACACCCACTATTTTAATCTGTAGGGCCTTTGCTTTAAAAAAATATATAATGTTTGGGGGTTCAACATAATTTTCTTGCAAAAAAAATTTTTTTTTCATGTAAACAAAAAGTGTCAGAAAGGGCTTTGTCTTCAAGTGGTTAGAAGAGTGGATGATGTGTGACATAAGCTTCCTAATGTTGTGCATAAAATGCCAGGACAGTTCAAAACCCCCCCAAATGACCCCATTTTGTAAAGTAGACACCTCAAGCTATTTGCTGAGAGGCATGTTGAGCCCATTGAATATTTTTATTTTTTGTCCCAAGTGATTGAATAATGACCAAAAAAAAAAAAAATGTACAAAACGTTGTCACTAAATTATATATTGCTCAAACATGCCATGGGCATATGTGGAATTACACCCCAAAATACATTCTGTTGCTTCTCCTGAGTACGGGGATACCACATGTGTGGGACTTTTTGGGAGCCTAGTCGCGTACGGGACCCCAAAAACCAAGCACCGCCTTCAGGATTTCTATGGGTGTAAATTTTTGATTTCACTCCTCACTGCCTATCACAGTTTCGGAGGCCATGGAATGCCCAGATGGCACAAACCCCCCCCCAAATGACCCCATTTTGGAAAGTAGACACCCCAAGCTATTTGCTGAGAGGTATGTTGAGTATTTTGCAGATCTCGCTTTTTGTCACAAAGTTTTGAAAATGTAAAAAAAGAAAAAAAAAAAAAAAGAAAAAAAAAATATGTCTTTCTTAATTTTCAAAAACAAATGAGAGCTGTAAAATACTCACCATGCCTCTCAGCAAATAGCTTGGGGTGTCTACTTTCCAAAATGGGGTCATTTGTGGGGGTTTTGGGCTATTTTGACATTTTATGGCCTTCAAAACTGTGATAGGTAGTGAGGAGTGAAATCAAAAATTTATGCCCTTAGAAACCTTGAAGGCGGTGCTTGGTTTTTGGGGTCCCGTACGCGGCTAGGCTCCCAAAAAGTCCCACACATGTGGTATCCCCGTACTCAGGAAAAGCAGCAGAATGTATTTTGGGGTGCAATTCCACATATAACCATGGCATGTGTGAGCAATATATCATTTAGTGACAACTTTTTGTACATTTTTTTTTTTCTTTTTGTCATTATTCAATCATTTGGGACAAAAAAAAAAAATATTCCATGGACTGAACATGCCTCTCAGTAAATAGCTTGGGGTGTCTACTTTCCAAAATGGGGTCATTTGGGGGGGTTTTGTGCTATTTTGGCATTTTATGGCCTTCGAAACTGTGATAGGTAGTGAGGAGTGAAATCAAAAATTTGCGCCCTTAGAAATCCTGAAGGCGGTGCTTGGTTTCCGGGGTCCCGTACGTGGCTAGGCTCCTAAAAAGTCCCACACATGTGGTATCCCCGTACTCAGGAGAAGCAGCAGAATGTATTTTGGGGTGCAATTCCACATATAACCATGGCATGTGTGAGCAATATATCATTTAGTGACAACTTTTTGTAATTTTTCTTTTTTTTTTTGTCATTATTCAATCACTTGGAACAAAAAAAAAAATATTCAATGGGCTCAACATGCCTCTCAGCAATTTCCTTGGGGTGTCTACTTTCCAAAATGGGGTCATTTGGGGGGGTTTTGTACTGCCCTGCCATTTTAGCACCTCAAGAAATTAGATAGGCAGTCATAAATTTAAAGCTGTGTAAATTTCAGAAAATGTACCCTAGTTTGTAAACGCTATAACTTTTGCGCAAACCATTAAATATACGCTTATTGACATTTTTTTTACTAAAGACATGTGGCTGAATACATTTTGGCCTAAATGTATGACTAAAATTGAGTTTATTCGATTTTTCTTATAACAAAAAGTAGAAAATATCATTTTTTTTCAAAATTTTCGGTCTTTTTCTGTTTATATCGCAAAAAATAAAAATAAAAATCGCAGAGGCAATCAAATACCATTAAAAGAAAGCTCTATTTGTGGGAAGAAAAGCACGCAAATTTCATTTGGGTACAACATTGCATGTCCACACAATTTACAGTTAAATCAGCGCAGTGCCGAATCCCAAAAACAGGCCTGGTCCTAATGGCCCGAAATGGTCCGGGGCTTAAGTGGTTAAAATCACTGCTTCCGAAAAAAACTTTAGTTTTTAAAACTTTTTTTTTGCATTGATACATGTTCCCTGGGGCAGGACCCGGGTCCCCAAACACTTTTTATGACAATAACTTGCATATTAACCACTTAAGGACCGGACCAATACGCAGCATAATGACCAGGCCCCTTTTTGCGATTCAACACTGCGTCGTTTTACTGACAATTGCGCGGTCGTGCGACGTGGCTCCCAAACAAAATTGGCATTCTTTTTTTCCCCACAAATAGAACTTTCTTTTGGTGGTATTTGATCACCTCTGCGTTTTTTATTTTTTGTGCTATAAACAAAAATAGAGCGACAATTTTGAAAAAAAATTACATATTTTTTACTTTTTGCTATAATAAATATCCCCAAAAAATATATAAAAAACGTTTTTTTTCATCAGTTTAGGCCGATACGTATTCTTCTACATATTTTTGGTAAAAAAAAAAAAAAAAAAAAATCGCAATCGCAAAATTGGTTTGCGCAAAAATTATAGCGTTTACAAAATAGGGGATCGTTTTAAGGCATTTTTATTAATAATTTTTTTTTTTACTAGCAATAGTGGCGATCAGCGATTTTTTTCGTGACTGCGACATTATGGCAGACACATCGGACACATTTTTGGGACCATTGTCATTTTTACAGCGATCAGTGCAATAAAAATGCACTGGTTACTGTAAAAATGACACTGGCAGTGAAGGGGTTAACCACTAGGGGCGCTGGAGGGGTTAAGTGTGCCTAGGGGCGTGTTTCTAACTGAGGGGGGGCGTGGCTACGAGTGACACGTCACAGAGCGGAGATCACTGACATTGTCAGTAGGGGAGCGGGGAGATGTGTTTACACTAACATCTCCCCGCTCCATGCCTCCGTGAGACGATCGCGGGGATCCCCGCGGCGATCGAGTCCCAGGGACCCGCGGTCCGACTCACGGGGAAGTCAGGGGGGGTCGCGAGCGCACCGTCGGCGGCGTGCGACCCCCGATGTCAGCAGTTAAAGGGCCACGTACAGGTACGTGATTGTGCCTGTACGAGCCATTCTGCCGACGTGTATATATACAGTGAGGGGTCCTTAAGTGGTTAACCTTTAAAATTAGCACTTTAGATTTCTCCCATAGACTTTTAAAGGTTGTTCCACCTTCCACGGCTTTTCGAATTTGTCACGAACACCCCAAATTGTTCGCTGTTCGCCGAACAGCCAATGTTTGAGTCGAACATAAAGCTCATCCCTACTCTGTATGTGATTAACATATGACCAGACCACACTAGGAAGGACCTTACCCTGATCCCCCGGGGCGTTAGGCTCCAGACGGGGACTGAGGTACATCACGTGGTCCATCTGGCCGAAACCAGACGGACCCCTTTCTCTGGAGGGTCTGCCGAAGCAGACCCACCCAAGTACTTGGTGGGGCTCCCCCGAAGGGAGACCCCATGAGAGCAGGCAAACTAAGCCAGAAGGCCATGTCCACCGACTCCCAAGTCGTTCAGGGCAGGCCTGGGGACCTACACCCTACTAAACACACTGTGACAAAACGTGAACACCAAACAAAAAATACAAAAAAGTGGCAAACACGGGGATAAATAAAGAGAAAGTGGGAAGAAGGAAGGTGGGAAAGTGAAAAGGGCCATCGTGCAATACGGTGGCCGGCCCTCCGGCCAGGAATCAAAAATTCCTCTGGTCCTAGCCAAAAGGCTCGGCCCTAGAGGCAGGTGGTAAAAAAAAGTGTGTTATGATGAAGTGACCATGGTGCCAAAAACCCAAAAGTGCTGCGAAACAACACTTGTGCAGTTATGGCACCCCTGAACTGCCACTCCAGGGGCACATTCACCATAGGCTTTTCGGTTCCTATCCGACCCCCCGACCAGGTCAGTGCGGCCTTCCGCTCACCACCAGATCGAGAGCCCTTCTGGGTTTTCCTAGGGAGAGCCACCAACTATCACAGCAGCCTCCCCAGTACTAGCCCTTCCAGACCCCCATCAATCCAGCAGATTTACACTTGATCTTAGCCAAAAGGCCGAGAAGCGATCCATGGTGCTTCTGCAAGAACACATTGCTATGCAAATCATGGAGCCTCTCTTATTGCTATATGGATGTCATGTTATATGGGAGGAGGAAGGAGGAAGGAGGAGGAGGGAGGAGGACACAAAGCACACAGTACACTAGCTGTGCTAGCTGCAGTCAGTGTTTCACTTAGTGTACTGTGTGCTTTGCATAGCGTTCACCTAAAGCTTACCTGAATATAGTTAGTGACTATTATAGTGGCATTCTCATAATAAAACCACAGGCAGAGAGCTGCAAGTATTTTCAGTGTACTTTGACCTCTGCACAGTTTTCACCTAAAACTAACTGAAAACAATTGCTGCTTTTCCCATACTAATACCACATCAGGCAGTTGATTCTGATAGCTGCATTATCAGTACAGATTATATATATATACACACACACACACACACACACACACACACACACACACACATCCCACCATTGTGCAGCTACATCTCACTGCAGGCCATTAGTATGTCTGGAAGGCAAACAAGGAGAGGCAGACAGTCACGAGGCAATAAAAGAGGGCAAGCAGGCTATGTGTCTAGAGGCAACAGTGCTGGTCGTGGACACGGTGCATCCTCATCAGCACGTGGCCGTGGGACACGCTTGTCTTTTTTTTCGGCAGCTGGCCATGTTGAGCCACAACATGCCCAAGACTTGGTAGAGTGAATAACCAAGCCGTTCTCCTCCTCCTTCTCCTCCTCCTCCTCTCTCACCCAGGCTCAGGGTACTTTGTCTGGCAAAGCAGCTGCCAAAGCGGCCTCTTCCCTCGGCTCAATGGCATCAGTTACTCCTTCCTTAGCCCCACCATGTCCTCCTGAGGAGTCCCCCGAACTGTTTGACCACAGTGTTGGGTACATGCTCCAGGAGGATGCCCAGCGTTTTGAAGGCTCAGATGATGGAACCCAGCTGGAGGAAGGCAGTAACGTGAGCCC
This sequence comes from Rana muscosa, assembly GCA_029206835.1. Classification (NCBI taxonomy): domain Eukaryota; kingdom Metazoa; phylum Chordata; class Amphibia; order Anura; family Ranidae; genus Rana; species Rana muscosa. Next base: position 860,365,235 of record CM055122.1, read on the forward strand.
AGAGAGAGGGGGTAGTAACGTGAGCCCAGAGAGAGGGGGTGCCCAAAAAGGACAGCTATCTGGCAGTCATGTTCCCCCAGCTGCAGCATACTGCCAGATTTGCTCCAGTGATGAGGGAGGGGATGATGAGGTCACTGACTGGGAGGAGGAGGAGTATGCCCTCCAGGTGCCAGCTTAAGGGCGGCACACCGACTGCATCACACCACAGAGCTCCGCATGTGCAGGGCGCTGCTGTCTCTGTGCGTTATTCCAAAAGTTCTTTGGTGTGGTCCTTTTTTCAGACATGTGCAGCAGATCGCACCGTTGCCATTTGCAACATATGTCTAAAGCGTATCTCGCGTGGCCAAAACATCAGCCGCTTGGGCACCACGTGCTTGACCAGACATATGTCGACCTGCCATGCAGTTCGTTGGCAAGCTTACCTAAAAGACCCACACCAAAGAACAAAGCGGACCTCTCCTTGCTCCTATCAGCTGGGATCTCCAACCCCACTATACCTTCAGTCCTCTCTGAAACCTGCACTGAGGAATGAAGGTGTAGAATTAGGCGTGTCACAGCCAAGTACTTGCGGGCAATCTGCTATCAGTACACCGACATCCGATTGTACCAGGCAAATTTCCCTGCCCCAGCTGCTGCACCGCCGAAAGAAGTTCGCTCCCAGCCATCCACATGCCCAGCGGTTGAATGCTAGCTTAGCTAAATTGCTAGCACTTCAACTGCTGCCTTTTCAGTTGGTAGACTCTGCCCCCTTCTGCGAGTTTGTGGAATGTGCGGTTCCTCAGTGGCAGGTTCCCAAAAGCCACTTTTTCTCACGGAAGGCGATTCCGGCTCTCTACCGGCATGTGGAAGGCAATGTCTTGGCCTCGCTGGACAGGGCGGTCAGCGGTAAGGTGCATATTACCGCTGACTCATGGTCCAGCAGGCATGGACAGGGACGTTACTTATCTTTCACGGCGAATTGGGTGACTCTGCTGGCAGCTGGGAAGGATGCAGGACAAGGTGCAGTAGTGTTGGAGGTTGTTCCGCCACCACGCCTCCAAAATGTTACTACTGGTGATTCTGACACACCTCTCTCCTCCACCACCTCCTCTTTTTCTTCTTTCTCCATGGCCTCTACCTGTGCTTTGTCCTCGGGAACCAGGAGGTGCTCCATAGGCGTTCAAGTGGCTACGCAAGTACGCAGGCAAAAAGATGCCATGTGGTGCTTGAGCTGGTGTGCTTGGGGGACAGGAGCCACACTGGGGCAGAGATTCTGTCAGCTCTGCAGGGGCAGACTCAGAGGTGGTTGACGCCACGCCAGCTTAAGCCAGGAAAGGTGGTTTCCAACAATGGCACCAACCTCCTCTCCGCCCTCTGACAGGGACAACTGACCCATGTGCCCTGTTTGGCTCACATCCTTAACTTGGTGGTGCAGTGGTTCATGGGCAGGTACCTGGGCTTACAGGAGGTCCTGAAGCAGGCCAGGAAACTCTGTGGGCATTTCCGCTGGTCATATGATGCCAGTGCTCGGCTGGTTGACCTGCAAAAGGATTACAACCTGCCCAAGAACCGCCTAATCTGTAACATGCCCACCAGGTGGAACTCTACGTTGGCCATGCTGCAGCGGCTGCACACGCAGCAGAGGGCCATCAATGAGTATCTGTTGCAATATGGCACCAACACAGGGGCAGGGAAGCTTGGATTTTTTTCCCCACGCCAGTTGGCCATGATCAGGGATGCATGCTCTGTCCTGGCACCATTTGAGGAGGCCACGAGGATGGTGAGCAGTGACAGTGCATGCATCAGCGACACTGTCCCTCTTGTCCACCTGTTGGAGCACATGCTGCTTGGAATAATGGACAGGGCACTTGAGGCAGGAAGAGGAGGACTTCCTTACCTCTCAAGGCCCCCTTTATCCAGACATTGTTCCTGCTGGCCTGGCTATCACACAGAAAGAGGAGGAGGAGGAGGAGGAGGATTGTGTCAGCATGGAGGTGGACTAGCACTCAGCATCAGCAGCAGTCTTCAAGGGATCAATTACAGTCCCAAGACACCCGTGGACTTGTACGTGGCTGCGGATCATGTCATCTTCAGTGACCCAGAGGACTCCGCACCGAATGCCTCAGCAAACCTACGCTGCATGGCCTCCCTGATCCTGAAAAGCCTGCGGAAGGATCCTCGTATTCGTGCGATCAAGGAGAGGGATCGATACTGGCTGGCAACCCTTCTTGATCCACATTACAATGGTAAGGTTGCGGACCTTATCTTGCCGTCGCAGAGGGAGCAGAGGATGAAGCATCTTCGGGAGACCTTGCAGAAAGGTCTGTGCAACCCGTTCCCAGAGACAGGGAGGTTACAAATTCCTGGTCCTGGACGTGTTGCTGAGGCTTCGGTCAGTCAAAGAAGGAGCGGTGGAGAAGGTGGCCGTCTGACCGATGCGTTCAGACAATTTTTTAGTACGCAGCCCCAAGGTATGATCGGTTCCAGCAACCATCGCCAGCGTCTGGTTTACATGGTGCAGGAATACCTAGGGGCAAGATCAGACTTGGACACTTTTCCCACCAAAAATCTTCTGGGTTACTGGGTCTTGAGGATGGATCACTGGCCAGAGCTTGCACAGTATGAAATTGAGCTACTGGCCTGTCCTGCATCCAGCGTTCTTTTGGAACGCACATTCAGTGCTGCTGGAGGCTTTGTAACCGATCACAGTGTGCGCCTGTCCACAGACTCAGTCGATCGACTAACCTTCATAAAAATTAATCAGTCTTGGATCACCACCAGCTACCAAGCACCTGATGCTGATGTAACCGAGTAATTTTTTTTGAAATGTCAGATCCCTTCAAGATTGCCTATGCTGAGTGACTATCCTCTTCCTCCTCAATGATCATGCTGATAGCTTGAAAGAACATTTTTGGTTCTGGGCACCGCCACCAGTGGCTGAGGCCCAATTTTTCAGCCCCTGTTTAACAGGGGCGTGTAATTACAATTTTTAATGCAATGCTTTGCAGCAGGGCTCATTGCTGCGCTCCAAGTACAGTATCTGTGAGGGGTTGCAGTGTTGTAGCACCAGTGCCTAAGGCCCAATTTTTCTGCCCCTGTTCAACAGGGGCATGTAATTACAATTCTTGATATAATATTTCACAGCTGGGCCCATTCCTGCGCCCACCAAGAGTAACTGTGAGGACTTACAGTGTTTTGGCACCAGCACCACCACCAAAGGTCCAATTTTTCCTACCACTGTTCAACAATGGCATGTAATTACAGTCCCTGACAAAAGTCTTGTCGCTTCTCTATTTTGTAGAAACTCCTGCTATTAACCTGACTTTTAATTAATCAATTGGTGTTAGAAATAGCTCCTATGAAAAGCTAAATCCCTCCCAAATGATGTTTAATGCACTGAAATAAATTAGTTTCACTGAAAAAAGATTTATCATTTAATCAAGACAGACAGGTAAAATTTTGGCAAGACAAAAGTTTTGTCGCCTATACAGAAATTGAACAACTTTACTGAAAATCCAAAAATATGTCAGCAAATTAAGTAGTGGTGCTGCGAGATTCAAATCGAATATCTTGTATGACAGCATCCATGCGGTTTGGCAAGGATTCATACAATTGTTTGATGAAGTCATCAGGAATAGCAAAGAAAACAAACAGTCTTGCATGCCTCCCAGAGTTCATCAATATTCTTTTGATTTCGTCTTCCATGCTTCATCTTTCATCCTACACCACATATGCTCAATGATGTTCACGTCTGGTGACTGGGCTGGCCAATCCTGGAGCATCTTGATCTTCATTGCCTTAAGGAACTTTGATGTGGAGATGGAAGTATGTGATGGAGCACCATCCTGCTGCAAAATTTGGCCTTTTTTATGGTTGGGAATATAAGAGGTAGCTAAGATTTCGTGGTATTTTAGACTATTGATGTTGCCTTCCACCCTGCAGATCCCTCGCACACCCCCATACTGGATGTAACCCCAGACCATGATTTTGCCTCCACCAAACTTCACTGTTTTCTGGGTAAATCTCGGCTCCATGCGGGTTCCAGTTGGTCTCCTGCAATATTTGCGGCGACTGTGGTGTAATTCAACAGAAGATTCATCTGAAGAATCCACCATCTGCCACTTTTCCAGAGTCCATCCTTTTAGCAGGCTGTGGGCCTTGGCAAATGCCACACGGTTTTTCAATTGTCTTTTGTTTAGCACTGGCTTATGGGCACTGATTCGACCATGGAGGCCATTTCGAGACAGAATCCGACAAACTGTTCTGATTGACACAGGGACTTCAGGTGACCAGGTCTCGTGGAGCTCTGCTGCAGTTGAAAATGGGCTGGCCTTGGATTTTCGAGCCAACAAATGGTCCTCTCGAGCAGTTGTCTTGCGGGGTCGGCCTGACCTGGCCTTGTCCAAAACGTCTCCAGTCTCTTCAAATCTTTTTTTTATCCTCTGAACTTGACGCTGAGACACATTGAAGGTGTCTGCCACATCAGTAGTGGATCTGGTCTTCAGCCTCTTGATAATCAACACTTTAGTCTCCGGGTGAATCTTAGGCATGTTTGCAGAGGTCTAGTTGCAGTTGAGAAGGTCTAGTGTACTGGTGTTCTTTTTATACACACCTGAGACCTAATTGATCCATTATTAGTCACAGGTGAAGCTCATATAACAAGGCGACAACACTTATGTCTTGGCAAAAAATTTACTCAATGGGATTTACCAAGCTGTGAATATTAGAATACTTTTTGTCAGTTTAGTTTTGCACTGAAACATTATTACAAAAGCTGTTGGGATTAAAATGACCCATTTCTTGTAACAAAATCTTGATTAGAAATATATTTTAGCAGCACTTCAGGTCAATTTGTACACAAGCGACAAGACTTTTGTCAGGGACTGTACAATTCTTGATATAATAGTTCACAGCAGGGCGTTCCAGTGCCCACCAAGAGTAACTGTGAGGGCTTACAGTGTTGTGGCAACACCAACACCTAAGGGCCAAATTTCTGCAGAGCATATACGGCAGGCCCCTACTTTCAAACATCCGACTTGCAAATGGAGGGAGACAACAGGAAGTGAGAGGAAATCTACCGGCATCACAACGTTTAATTTCTTAATATGAATTATTAAAAATTTTAATAAGATTTTGCTATATGTTTAATAAAAAGTGTTACATTAAATAAGACATACTCAAAAAAGTCTCTCATGTTTTTTGTTCCACAAAAAAACTCATCTTTCTGTATATAGTCTTTAAAGTAAAAATTTGAAAAACATATCAATAAAGAATCATTTCTTAAAAAAAAAACGAATTAAATTTTTTTAAACAAAAAAAAAAGGGTACAGGTCCTGTGCTGCATGAAAGGTTCTACTGTCTGGGTGGTGACCTGGGTTCACGACTGGCTCCAAGCACTTGAACAAACTGACCAAGGACACCGAGGTAGGCCTGGTTGAAGGTAGCCAACTGCTCCATCTGCTGCCAGGCGATTTCTGCCTCCTGGCGCATAGCTTCCTGTGCATCCTGACGCAGTGCCTGAAACCGCCTCTCAGAAAGGTTCTCAATTCTTTCCAGCTGCCTTTCCTCTGCTGCCCGCATATCCTCCATGACTGTCTACATCCCACTAGAAGTGATTAATCCTTTAGAGCAGGGTCGGCAACCCCAGCAACACGTGCCAGACATGGCACGCAGTTGTGTTTATAATGGCAGGCGAGCCGAGTATTGCTGTCTGCCGCGGCATGCAATCCCTGCCTCCACCATTGATTCCTGGTTAAAGCGGTTGTATGGTCAAAATTACAACTTTAACATTATTTAATACCAGCAAAAATTGCAATAGTTTTGTCGTTTTAATTTTTTCCTTACCTTTCTAAATTCTCTGTTACAGTTGTTTTCAGTAGTGTCGGTCACTACCGCGCATGCGCCCGATTCACGATCATTCCGGCATTAACACTCACTCACGCCGAAATCTCATTATGTTGTTGGGGCTGCGTCATTTCCCTATGTATACGTCAGCCCCGACCCCGCGATCTTTCGTCCCCATCATCGTTCTTATCATGTGACCTGAACGTCACATGATACAGAGAGAACGTCACATGACACAGCGAGAGAGAGATCGTAAAAGAGCGCGAGATAAGAACACTGACGGAGGAAGAAGAAGCAGAAGAACAGGAATAACCGGAAGAGTTACAATTTTCCCTACAGTAAAGTATTGTATAGCTATATACTTAGAAATGTTATACATGTAATATTGGAAAAATGCTTTTTAATAAAGAAAAAAAATTACTCAATATTTTTGTTAGTGTCATAATTTATTATTATATATTTTTTAAATTATTATTTAAATACTTTTTTTCTCTTATTATGTGTATGTGTGTGTGTGTGTGTGTGTGTGTGTGTGTGTGTATCATATATATATATATATATATATATATATATATATATATATATATATATATAGATAGATAGATACACATAATAAATAAATAGATTATATATATATACACACACATACACATAATAAATAGATAGATAGAGATATATATATATATATATATCTCTCTCTATCTATCTATCTGTCTATCTATCTATCTATTTAGTGTGTGTATCTATATATATATATATATATATATATATATATATATATATATATATATATATAGAGACACACACACACACACACACATATATATATATATATATATATATATATATATATATATATATATATATATATCTCTATATAATTAGTGTCTGTTTGGGGTAAATTTTTATATATATATATATATATATATATATATATATATATATATATATATATATATATATATATATATATATATATATATATATATATATATATATGGATGGATAGATAGATAGATATATCTATCAAAGTGTGTGTGTGTGTGTGTATATAGATATCTATATATATCAGACACAAACATATTTATATACCTCTATTATAAAGCTCATAATATATATATATATATTTATTATTTTAGGACACACACATATTTACTGTTTAATAGATCATATTACTGATTTATGTAATTTTTTTATTATAGAAGACTTCAGCAGAAGGACAGATACATCTGGTAATTAATTAATCAAGTAGACTATAGCTTGTGATAATATAAAAGATATTATTTTACATAAAGTTTATATATCCTAAAAAGATAAACTTTTTATATTCATTTAAAATTATATACATTTTTAATTTTTACTCTATGTTTAAAATTGTATAAATTTATTTAAATAAAAATATCAAAATCTAAATTAGACATTTCTATTTTTCTATCTCAATATATCTCTATCTATATATACATATATTTATCTATCTATCTATCCATATAAAATTTTTAAAAATATAAATAAAAATGTATATTTCATTACTTAATAACTATTCAAATAACACAAAATCACGCAAAATTTAATAAATATAAAAACCATTAAAATAAATGTTATGTCTGTACCATAAAATCTAAATAAAAAAAAAAAATAGGATTTTTTACTCACCGTAAAATCCTTTTCTCTGAGTCCATGGACCGACACAGCTTCTCTATTGACAAAGTGGGTATTATCCGTTAATTAGGAGTGACTAGGCAGAAAAACTTGTAAAAAGTGTTGCATCACACCTTCTACAGTACCGCCCAGGGGGCGGACCCTCTGGGTATACCCTCTCAGTCTGCACATCGCAGATCAGTTCGTCAAAAAGCAGTACAAACTTAAAAGGAGGGGTGGGTGCTGTGTCGGTCCATGGACTCAGAGAAAAGGATTTTACGGTGAGTAAAAAATCCTATTTACTCTTTCGTCCATGGACCGACACAGCTTCTCTATTGACAAAGTGGGACGTCCCAAAGCAGTGTCAGAGAAAAAAAAACGAGGGGTGGTAACAGCATAAAAACAAACTTCACCCCAAAACACAAAACAGCACTCCTCCAACGGAGGAGTTGCAACTCTAAACAGCCGCCTGCAAAACCTTGCGGCCGAAAGAGGCATCCGAAGATGCACCTACATCAACTTTGTAGAATTTTGTGAAAGTGTGAGCGGACGACCAAGTCGCCGCTTTACATAGTTGGGAAACAGACGCTTGATGTCGGAAAGCCCAAGAGGCACCTATTGCCCTGGTCGAATGCGCCGTGACAGGAAAGGGGGGCGCCTGACCCTTTAAGGCGTAAGCCTGGATTACTATCTGTCGGATCCACCTAGAGATGGTGGCCGATGAGACTGCTTGGCCCTTCTTGGGACCAGCCACCGAAACAAACAGTGAGTCTGACTTCCGGAACAGGGAAGTAGCAGATAGGTATACTCTCAAAGCTCGGACAACGTCCAAGGAATGCAACGCCGACTCCTTAGGATTCGACGTTTGAGGACACAAGGATGGAAGTACAATGTCTTCGTTGAGATGAAAAGCCGAAACGACCTTCGGAAGAAAGGAAGGCTGCGGCCGCAGCACCACCTTATCCTTGTGGAAAATCAAATAGGGAGCCTTGCAGGACAAGGCTGCCAGCTCAGAGACTCGTCTAACTGACGTAACAGCCACCAAAAAGACCACCTTCTGAGAAAGTGTCAACAGGGGAATATCTCTAATATTCTCAAACGGTGCCTTCTGAAGCACCGAGAGGACCAGGTTCAAGTCCCACGGAGGTAACGGGGGGCGGACCGGAGGGGCCACATGTCGAACCCCCTGCACAAATGTACTCACGAGAGAGTGAGTCGCCAGGGGTCGCTGAAAAAAGACAGCCAGGGCAGATATCTGTCCCTTAATCGTACTTAGGGCAAGCCTTTGGTCTACCCCATGCTGTAAAAACAGCAGGATTCTGGAAACCAAATAGGTACGCGGATGCCATTTCATTTCCTCACACATGGAGATGTAGGCCCTCCAAGTGCGGTGATAGACCTTCCTAGAGGACGGTTTCCAAGCACTTCTCATAGTAGAAATTACTGAGTCTGACAGGCCCCGGTCTCTCAGTACCTGGTTCTCAACAGCCATGCCGTTAAAGCCAATGACTGTAAAGCAGGATGGAATATGGGACCTTGCGACAGCAGGTCCTTCCGTAGTGGTAGGCGCCAGGGGACGTCTGCTACCAGACGTACTAGATCGGCGTACCAAGGACACTGAGGCCAATCTGGAGCGATTAGGATCATTGGAATTCCCTCTGCCTCCACTCTGCGGAGCAGAAGAGGAAGAAGCCTTAAGGGAGGGAAGGCATAGATTAGCCGATACTGGCCCCACGATGCTACCAACGCGTCCGTTGCGTCTGCCCATGGGTCTCTTGACCGGGCCACAAACCTCAATACCTTCCGATTGAGTCGGGAAGCCAGAAGATCTACGTCTGGTGTGCCCCATCTTTGGCAGAGGAGTTGGAACACCTCCGGGTGTAAGGACCATTCTCCCTGGTCCAGCATCTGGCGGCTCAGGTAGTCCGCCTGCCAGTTTTCCACACCCGGAATGTACACGGCCGACAGTGCCGGTACGCTCCTCTCTGCCCACTTCAGGATGCGAGCGATCTCCGATGCTGCAGCTGAGCTTCTTGTTCCTCCTTGATGATTGACATATGCCACTGCTGTGGCATTGTCTGACTGGATCCTGACTGGACGCCCTTGCAGTCTCTGAGACCATTTGAAGAGGCACAGCTTGATCGCCCGGATCTCCAGGACATTGATCGGCAGGAGGGCTTCCTCTGGGGTCCAGCGACCTTGCGCCGACTGGACACCCCAGACTCCCCCCCAACCTGTAAGGCTGGCGTCCGTCGTGATCACTATCCAGTAAACCGGAAGAAATGACTTCCCGGCCATTAGAGCCGGTGCTGTCAGCCACCATACCAGGGATCTCCTGACTAGGTGGCTCACTCGGATTTGATAATCCAGAGATGAAGGGCATCTGTTCCATCTGGACAGAACTTCCCTCTGTAACACTCGAGTGTGGTATTGAGCATATGGGACCGCCTCGAAGGAGGCTACCATGAGGCCCAACACTCGCATGCAAAAACGGAGTGACGACCAATTCCTGGAAGTCAGCTGCCGTACTGCAGCCCGGAGGGTCTGCAACTTCTCCACAGGGAGGAATACCTTTGCCTCTGAGGAATCCAGAATCAACCCCAGGTACACTAGGCGTTGAGTGGGCACCAATACTGACTTTTGCGTGTTTAGTATCCAACCACAGTCTCGAAGAGTCTGACAGGTAATGGACACGCTTACCTCTAATTCTGAGCTTGAAGGGCCCTTCAGCAGAAGGTCGTCCAAGTAACCTGTGATAGCGATACCCCGCTGTCTTAGAAGTGCCAGAATCGGAGCGAGCACCTTGGTGAACGTCCTGGGTGCTGAGGCAAGGCCAAACGGGAGGGCCACAAACTGGTAGTGGTTCTTCCCGATAGCAAATCGCAGAAACCTCTGGTGTCTGGAGTATATGGGGACATGCAGGTATGCGTCCTTGATGTCCAAGGAGGCCAGAAAGTCCCCCGGATGGAGAGCCGTGACTACGGATCGAACCGACTCCGAAATCTTTGTACCTTCACAAAGCAATTGAGGGCTCTGAGATCCAAGATTGGACGAACCCCCTCCTTCTTTGGCACAATGAACAGATTTGAGTAAAAACCCTGACCCCGTTCCTGTTCTGGAACTGGAATAACTACCCCGCGTTCCAGTAGACCCTGGACCGCCCCATACAGGGCCTCCCGACGGGTCGGTAGTAGCTGGAGATTGGAGGTGATGAATCTGTCTGGTGGACAAGAGAGAAATTCTATCTTGTAGCCTGAGGAGATTACTTCGCAAACCCACCTGTCGGAGACTAGAGCAGTCCACTGAGTCGCGAATTTGCGAAGACGTCCCCCCACCCGAGAGCTGGGTGGGGGCGGACCTTCATGTGGACGCAGATTTGTCCACAGGCTTGTTGGGTCTGCGGGACCAAGGACGCTTTTGTCCTTGGGCAGGCGCTTTATCGGCCTGGGGTCTTTTCCCTGTCGCCTTAAGAGGGCGAAAAAAACGCTTACGTGCAGTAAAGGAGGGGCCTTGCCCTTGGCGTGGTCCCCTACCCTTGCTAGTTTGGGGAAGCAAAGTGCTTTTACCTCCTGTAGCATCCTTGATGATGTCATCCAGAGAAGCCCCAAAAAGTCTGTCGCCCTTAAAAGGCAGATCCAATAGGGCTTTCTTGGAAGTCTGGTTCGCAGACCAGCCCTTTAGCCAGATCAGGCGGCGTATTGCTACTGCATAAACCGAAGCTCTTGACAGCAGGGGAATAGTATCCATGTCTGACTCGCAGACAAACTTAAGGCCCTGGACCAACTGGTCGGCCAAAGTTATCTCATTAGGAGGAGCATCTCGCTCCTTTAACCCCTGGAGTAGCAATTTTGCCCATTCAGTAAGTGTCTGAGACACTAGGGCCCCCGCCAATGCCGGGCGTACTGCTGAGCCTACCACTGAGTATAGGTAGCGAGCGAGTGCTTCAGCCTTCTTATCCACAGGGTCCTTGAAAACAGGAGCCCCTTCTACTGGAATAGTGGTGGCTCTATTAAGTCTGGACACCGAAGGGTCCACTATAGGGGGAGAGGTCCATATCTTCAGAAAACTCTCCTCAAAGGGGTACCGTACTGCAAACCTCTTTGGGGCTGTAAAGACCCTCAGTGGGTTCTCCCATTCCTTGTATAAGAGTTTGTCAAAATAAGACACACAAGGGAACACCTTAGCAGTGCGGGCAGGTTTACGAAACCCAAAGGGGACTGGAGTATCTGCTACTTCTTCAGTCCTTTCCAACTTTAGCGTATCCCGCACTGCAGTAATAAGGTCAGATACCAAAGCCGTCTCGCGTACTGACCTGGACTTGGAGTCCTCCTCACTGTCCGATCGGTCACGGTCTGCAGTCTCTGATGCATCAGAATCTGGGCCATGAGCCGTAGCTGGACCTGGTTCTGCATCAGAAATATCCCCAGAAGATTGCAGGGGACGGGGGCGTTTATTACCCCCTGTATTCCCGTGTGCTGCTTCCACCCTGGCAGCAAACGCCTCTAGGATTGCCGACATAGCGTCCATAGACACCTCAGGGACACCAGCTGCTAAATCTGGTGTTTCAGGGGAGAAGACATCTGGCTCAGATGCCATGCTGACCACACGCTGACACTCACAGGGCTCCAGGCAAGATATCAATAGGCCACCCTCCTGCGCTGCAGAGATGCTGGGTTACCCAGAGGACTCACCACCCTGGATAGGTACTGCTATGCTGCGCCTATGATGCTGTCCCCTTAGTGCTGTGTCAGTCTGCTTCTTTTATCAGCACTTCCTGTGTGAATTTTCGCGCCAGTGTAATGCACCCTAGAGGCCGGAGGCTCTCGCAAAATGGTTGCCAAAACCGTCTGTATGGAAGATAATGTGGGCTCTAAGAAAATGGCCGCCGACAGAAGATAGAGGTCAGGCAGCCATAGCCCACAAAAAAGATGGCCGCCGAACGGCAATATCTGCATACAGGGTGGCCAAACATGGCCGCCGATCACCTGATAGGGGCCAGTGGGTGTGGCCGAACTACAGGAAGATGGCCGCCAGGCAGTTACAAGAGGCCAAACTTGGCATGGACCACCTCAAAATGGCCGCCGACAGCATGGAGACACAGAAACACAGGTAAGCAAAAATGACATTTCTTTTAAATGTTAGTTACAGCCAGCCCCGCTCCAGTGGGACCCCCTAGGTGACCCCCAGCACCCAGCAACCTTTAGCTAGAAGCCCAGGGAGGAGGGAAAGGCAGGGAGAGAGGGAAGAAAGGGGCCACAACCACTTACTTGATCTCTCCAGGAATGTCCAGCTAAATCACCCAGCCGAGGCAGGGGAGTTTTACTTACCTATCCTGCATGTATTCTGCTGGAAGACATTCCAAACAGATCATCGTCCGCGCACGGAAGGTGACTGTTGGCCAGGCATGCTGTGATTGGACCCAGAAGGGACGATCATATGTATGCCCTGGAGCATGACGCTCACCGGACAGGCTGCTGCGACTCGGCCGTAAGGTCAGCCGAAGCTGAGCGGTCCGATGCAAGCCTTGGAGCGTAAGCTCACCGGCCAGGCTGCTGCGACTCGGCCGTAAGGTCAGCCGAAGCTGAGCGGTCCGATGCAGGCCCTGGAGCGTAGGCTCACCGGCCACCCGTGGAGCGACGGGCATGTCGTGGAAAACCCAGCGCGTAGCTAGGGTCGGCACACGCTCGATGGCCGAAACTGGGGAGACTACAAGGATCGAGGATCCAGCCTGTCACCCAGTCGGCAGTTGATCGAAGATCGCAGGAAACAACAAATGTAGCAAAAAAATAAAAAATATATATATCTTTTTTCCCCGGACCAATGAGCCCGAAGGGAGCCATGTCCTACTCCTTGCTAGACAGAAAAAAACTGATCTGCGATGTGCAGACTGAGAGGGTATACCCAGAGGGTCCGCCCCCTGGGCGGTACTGTAGAAGGTGTGATGCAACACTTTTTACAAGTTTTTCTGCCTAGTCACTCCTAATTAACGGATAATACCCACTTTGTCAATAGAGAAGCTGTGTCGGTCCATGGACGAAAGAGTAAAAATAATCATATTAAGGATAATAATTATGAAATATATTTTACTTAAATTTTGTGAGTAAACAACAACACAATATACTAATGGCACTCCATCAGGTCTCGTTGATAACCTTTTAATTATGTCTAAATGCATTATGCTTCCTGGTGTCCGGTCGAAAACTGTCCCCACACTATCTGATTGGTGGGACAGTTCTCGCCAGAACACCAGTGTAAACTGTGAATGAAATATCTTCCTTTACATGAAACGAAAACGAGGCTTGGATATAGTCATCCTAAAGCACACGCGCGGGATTACAGAGGACAGAAGAAACTGTGGGCGGAAATGAAATTCAATTCAAACCAGGAAGACCACAACGGAGATGGAGCTGAGTTAGTCATACAAGAAGACTGTAGAAATGTCACGAAATATAAGGTAAGTACAATTTTTTTATTACAACAATATAGATAGATCACTTCAAAAATACTTTGTCATTAGAAATATGATATTTGTATACAAAGTATATTAGGCTTTACAACCGCTTTAAGCCACGCCCATTGGCTTTGCCAGAGTCCCGGGATGAAAATGTGCAATTGCCGATTCCAAACTCCGCCTCCCCCATTGATTCCCGGCGCAGCCGAACTCATTGGCTGTGCCAGAGTCCTGGGATAGCAGTTGCTGGTTACAATCCGTCTCTGCTATTGATGCCCGGCGCAGCCGCACTTTTGCTGGGTCCCGATGGCAGCACGTGCGCAGTTGCCGGGCGCAGCGCCCCACTCACCCCAATGTAATGTGGGGAGACTCTGGGACCCTGATTTAATGAGGGGCATTGGGGGCCTGATACAGGTGGGGGAACTTTGGTGATTGATCTAAGTCTGGGGAGCCTCTGGGGACCCTGATCTAATGGGGAGGCTCTGGGGAACATGATGTTATGAGGGAGGACTCTTGGGACCCTAATGCAAGGAGGGGGGGGCCTGAAGTAAGGGGGTGGGGGGGGGAGATTTTGGAAACTCTGATGAAAGTGCTTAGTCTGTTTTCTAAAAGTAAGAGTTAGTGAAGGTGCAGGAATAGGGGTGATCTGAGGTGTAAAAGTCCAGGAATTGAGGTGATTTAAAGTATGAAGGTAATCTGGTGTCTAGAGGTGTATGTATTGGGGCTTATTTGAGATCTGAAAGTGCAGGATTTGGCGTGATCTGAGGCGTGAAGGTGCAGGATTTGGGGGTGATCTGAGGTGGAAAGATGCAGGAATTAGGGCTGATCTGAGGTGGGAGGGTTCAAGAAATTAGGACTGATCCGAGTTGTAAAAGTGCAGGAATTGGGGTGATCTGCAGAGGTCCTTGGCTGGCATATTCGTTTCAACCCTAACGTACATTGCCTTGCAGCACCCATCTTTGGAAACAAGGGTAAGTTATCATTGATCTTTGTAAGCGCAATGTTAGTTTCTTACTATTATTCAAGTAATTTTTTTTTTCGGCATTAACCACTTCCATACCAGGCCTATTCTGGCACTCCTCTCCTACATGTAAAAATCATACTTCTTTTGCTAGAAAATTAGTCAGAACCCCCAAATATTATATATGTTTTTTTTAGCAGACACCCTAGGGAATAAAATAGCGGTCGTTGCAACTTTTTATCTCGCATGGTATTTGCGCACCAATTATTCAAACGCATTTTTTTTTGGGGGGGGGGGAAATAAAAGTTTCATGAATTAAAAAATTAACAAAACAATTTTTTTGTATAATAGTAAAGATAATGTTACGCCGAGTAAATAGATACCCAACATGTCACGCTTTAAAATTGCGCACACTCATGGAATGGCGCCAAACTTTGGTACTTAAAAATCTCCATAGGCGGCCCTTGAATTTTTATTTTTTTTTTACAGGTTACCAGTTTAGAGTTACAGTGGAGGTCAAGTGCTAGAATTGTTGATTGCGCTGTAACGCACGCAGCAATACCTCACATGTGTGGTTTGAACGGCGTTTACATACGTGGGCGGGACTTACGTGTGCGTGTTCGCTTCTAAACGCGATCTACCAGAGACAGGGGCGTTTATACATATATATATATATATATATATATATATATATATATATTAAAAAAAAACATTTTTACACTTTCTTTTACTTTTATCACTTTTATTCCTATTACAAGGAATGTAAACATCCCTTGTAATAGGAATCGTTTGTGACAAGTCTCTTTGTGGAAAGATGCAGGGTCAATGAGATGCAGGGTCAATTCAGACACGAATCACAACACATTCCTGTTGAAATCACATGCAATTCTTTGCAGTGTGATTTGAACCCAATAATTTTGTATGGGCTCAAATCGTACCGCAAAAGGTATCAGTTATCGGAGAATTTGCTCAAGTAGTTGTGCAGATGCTTGGTATCGGCACTGATACTGGTGCAACCCTAGTTCTGTATACCATCTGTGTACAGAACAACTCCAGGTTGTCATATTGCATTGAAATTTTAGAGAAAACTTAAAGCACTGCAGAGTGAAAATATAATACATTTGGAATAACAGTAAATGATAATAATGGCCTGTATAGCAATTATATGTGCTATATATTTTTTTGTAATTAGCTATATTTTTCCCCACAAAAATTGGGAGTTACCCTTTAAATAATCTGCACTGTTTGTCATACACACGCCAATCTAGCAATTTGAAGCACAAAAATGACTGAATAGACAATCACTGTCATCTTCGTATTAGACAATCGTACTGGTGGGTCCCCTCGCTCAGTTATTTTTACAATGTGGTTGACATGGAGAGAACATTGCTGTGTGTATGGCTAGCAGAATAAACCAGAATCTACCAATCAGATCAGCTGTCTTGTCTGGACACTTGTAAGTAATCAGGTAGAGGAGCTGTTACATGTAGATGTGAGCCCTCACCATGCAGTATGACAGATCCCTGACTCCCAGCACACATTGCAGGCAGATCCTGCTCTCACCTTGTGGTAGAAGACCCCCAGTGCTCGCAGCTCCTCCACTGACACAGGCTGGTCCGGCTTCAGCCGGTGCTCTCTCCTCTGATCCTCATCAGAATCATCCATGTACCAAGCCTGCACCATGCTGACTGCCCACCACCACCAGCTCAGGATAGGGAAGTGATGTCAGCCACCAGGTGGGTGGAGACTGGAAGGAGTAAACACAGAGCCTGGAAGAATTAAAGGACTAGTACCCTTTTGCTTCTCTCTTTCAGATCAGCATATGACTGCTCAAGGGAGAGAGAGAGAGAGAGGGAGAGAGGGGGGAGAGAGGGGGAGAGGGGAGGGGGAGAGAGAGGGGGAGAGGGGGGAGAGAGAGAGAGATCTGATTTAGGGAAGGTGATTAAAGCTGAAATTTAACCACTTGAGCTCTTGAAGGCTTTACTCCCTTTATGACCAGACCATTTTTTGCAGTCCAGCACTGCGCTATATTAACTGGCGATCGCACGGTCATGAAACGCTTTACACAAACAAAAGTTGCATAAATAAAGCTTTCTTTTGGTAGTATTTGATCACCTCTGGGGTTTTTATGATATAAACGAAAAAAGACAGAAAAAAAAAACATTTTCTGCTACAAAACATATCTAATAAAATTTCCTCATCATTTTTGGCCAAAATGTATTCTGCTACGTGTCTTTGGTAAAAAAAAAAAAAAGAAATCACAATAAATGTATATTGATTGGTTTGCGTGAAAGTTATAGCATCTACAAACTATGGGATAAATACTGGAGCAGGCTCGCTGCCTGCTCTGAACTGCCATTAGGTACTGTGCATGGCCCTGAAATTCTTTAGACCCCTTCCACACTGGAGGCGTTTTTCAGACGCTTTAGCGCTAAAAAAAGCGCCTGAAAAAAGCCTCATCTGCAATCCTAGTGTGAAAGCCTGAGTGCTTTCACACTGGCAGGACGTCAAAAAAAGTCCTGCAAGCAGCTTCTTTGAGGCGCTTTAGAAGCAGTGTATACACCGCTCCTAAAGTGCCCCTTCCCATTGAAATCAATCGGAAGCGCCTCGGCAGCGGCGCTTTTAACCCTTCATTTGGCTGCTAGCGGGGGTTAAAATCGCCCTGCTAGCGCCCGCAAAAAGTCTGGTAAAGCGCCGCTACTTTTAGCGGTGCTTTTCGGGCGCTGGCAGTGTGCATACTGCTCTTTGCTCTGCACTTTCCTTTTTCTACATACCACCCAACTCCATAGCTCTGCACTTCTATTTCTTACTGCTACCTGCACTGCATACTGTTCATTGCACTTACTATGTGTACTACTCAGCAACGAAACTCAACACATTGCATACAGTGGCACTGACAGTTACACAGACTGGGGAGAGGTGGAGGGGGGGCCCTGTCATGTAGGCTGTACACAGGGTCCCATGATTTCTAATGGCAGCCCAGGGGGTTATATTAGGCTGATCGCTGTTTTTTTCTTTTTTTTTGCCAGTATTCATATCCTTCTGTAGGCGACAGAAAAACACATTTGTCTCTGTATCCTGTGCCCCTCAATGAATGGGAAAGAAAAAAAAGAAACAGAATCTGCTAGTGGGATTACGTTTGTCTGCTACTGATTATTTGAGTTTAAAGTCCTGCATGATTGTGGTAAAGACCTTAGCTGAAAGGGCAGAGTACCCAATCACACCTGACAGAACGAAGGCCGGCCATGCATAGTTCGAATCTCAGCAAGTTCAGCAGGAACTGGCCAAGATTTGAATCGTTAATAGGCAGGCTGAATGTACCAAGTTGATTGATCAATCAACTTGGGTACAACCAGCCTGCCTGATTCTCTTACGATTATCGTAATCACGGTCTTCTCCCAGCGGGGACAGCTTTCCCCACCTGCCCTAGCGGGAGCAGACACTGGCTTGGCAGGAGGAATAGCACTGTCAGTGTTGATCGGGGAATCATGCAAATTTCTTTCTTGCAACCCGTGGTTGCAGTTTTGGGAAGCAGAATCACCCTTTAACCACTTAAGGACCGGAAGGATTCACTTAATGACCAGGCCATTTTTTGCGATACGGCACTGCGTCGCTTTAACTGACAATTGCGTGGTCATGCAACGCTGTACCCAAACAAAATTGACGTCCTTTTTTCCCACAAATAGAGCTTTCTTTTGGTGGTATGTGATCACCTCTGCGGTTTGTATTTTTTTGCGCTATAAACAAAAAAACAGCTAAAATTTTGGAAAAAAAAACTATAAAACTTTTTTACTTTTTGCTATAATAAATATCCCCCAAATTAAAAAAAAAAAACAACAAATCTCAACATCAGTTTAGGCCAATATGTATTCTACATATTTTTGGTAAAAAAAAATCGTAATAAGCGTATATTGATTGGTTTGCGCAAAAGTTATGGCGTCTACAAAATAGGGAATAGATTTATGGCATTTGTTTGTTTTTTTACTAGTAATGATGGTGATCAGCGATTTTTAGCGGGACTACAACATTGCGGGGGACAGATCAGACACTTTTTTGGGACCATTGGCATTTATACAGCGATCAGAGCTATAAAAATGCACTGATTACTGTGTAAATGTCACTGGCAGGCAAAGGGTTAACACTAGGGGCGATTTAAAGCGGAGGTTCTGCGGTGCATCTTTTTTTTTTTTTTTTATATTCATTCTATGTAAAATCATTAGCAATGTATGTACTCACGTCAGCGGCTCTTTAAAACACTCCCCGTCAGTTTTGCGTTTAAAAAAGAGTTTATAAAACTCTTCCTGATTTTGCCATTTTGCTTGTGGGCATCTTGAAGCCCACAAGCATATCCTTCCGGGTAGAGAAGAATTCCTCTCTCCCGGCATCCAGCGCTGATCTCGCGCACGCGCAGTGTTGACGGCGAGCAGCGCCGTCAACACTTCCTGGTTGCCATGACAACCTGCATAAACATTTAAAGTTCACACCCACTACACGTGCGTGCCCTTATCTAAAATGGCGGAATTAGATCCGCCCCCGTCACGTGACCGGCTAGACGAGTCACGTGACGATACAATTATCGTGAGATCTCACTGGAAGGAGGGTAGATATAACTAATTGGAAGCTGGGCAAGTTGATCCCAGGAGGCACTGCGGGAATAGGGGGTAGGAAAGGACACGCCTACTCCCGCGGGAGTAAATACCGGAAGAAGCATCTTATAAAACATTTATTTGCGGGGGGGGCGTGGCTACCGAGCTACTGCATGGACGTCTGACAGCATAGCTCCGCTCCAGACACGGGAACCACTGACGAATAGCGCGACACCGGCCGCTACTTTCCCCACTACATCACATCCGAGAGCCTCAGGACACTTGGGGAATGACCCGAAAGAGGAAAGACCACACTCAGCCCAAGAAACTGGAGGATTTCTTCCCGTCGAGAGGCCGCGGGCCTATCCAAGATGGCGCCGACGGGGGGAATATCTCACCATCCTCCTCCAGCAGCGCGCGATCTGCGGCCACCAGCCCAGGATCGCCTCTGAATCACACTCAGACACCTCCGCCGGCCTCTACACCGCTATCTCGCAGCCCAGCGAAATCTAAGCCTCGTCTGGATGGCAACGGTCAGCAGGTGAGCAACACACACAGTCCTATGGAGGATACGAGGGAGCTGGTCGACCCTTTCACCTCATTCCCCACGACAGTTCACCCTGTATCAGACACTACTCTCAAAGACATGCTTGTCTCCCTCCGCAGCTCTATGCACGCAGACCTGATGCAATGCATGCAGAACTTTAAATCTGACATAGGAGACTTAGCAGGCAGAGTAGACCATATTGAGGGGAAAATGGGAGAGTTTGCAGCATCCCACAACACTTTGATTGATGCACACGCTGATCACTCAGAGGAACTCTCTTGGCTCAGGGCAAAGGTCGCTGACCTTGAAGATAGGTCAAGGAGGAACAATGTGAAAATTAGAGGGTTACCGGAGTCCATCCTTCCAACCCAACTCCAACAATATGCCCGTGACCTATTGAAACAGTTCCTGCCCTCTGTCCCAGAAGTGGAAATGCAAATTGACCGCATCCATAGATTACCCAAACCATCCCATCTCCCGGATAACATCCCCAGAGATGTCCTGATGCGGGTTCACTTCTACCAAGTGAAGGACCAACTGATGACTGCATTTCGCAAAAATCAGCAACCACCTGCTCAGTTCTCACATATTCAACTGTTCGCGGATCTGTCACAATTCACCATGCACAAGCGCAAATCCCTCCTGACAGTGACCAAAGCACTCCGCAACCACAACATCCCCTATAGGTGGGGGTACCCAGTTAAGCTCACGGTCACACATGAGGGCAAGTCCACAGTTATCACGGATATAGAGGAAGGTCTCTCCTTCCTGCGCACCTTAGATATTCTGCCAGTGAAATCTTCTGCAGGGCCTTCACCCCCACCTAAGCTTGACCCACAATATGAATGGCAAATGGTGTCGAAAAAGAAGAGCAACAAAAAACAAACATCTTAACCAACTAGCCCGCACCTTAGTATGACTCAGGTACTTCAAGGTTCCCGGTATGTTCTGGAGTATGTAGCCCACTGACTCTTTCAAGTTGATACCCTCCCGTCAAGTTATGGGAAGCGAGACTTCCCTCTGGTTCTTGTTTGAACTTTCTTTTTACCTTTTGCACAATGAACTGTGTATTGTTGCTTTTTTTCTATTCCCCCCCCCTCTGTCTTAATCTCTTTGTCCCCCATTATCCCACCTACTCAAGCCTGTTCCTGGTTGATCCTGCCTCAGAGAATCTGCAATCCTACTCGTCTCAAGAACAACAACATTGCATCTCCACACCATCGCCTGACCCTGAGATATTGGTCATCTCGGCTGACAGGAGGTACGTTCATCATATACGCTCCTCATTAATACATGGCGCTTAAGATAGTCTCTTTCAACGTGAATGGCCTGAATCACCCAGCCAAGAGGGCCTCAGTCTGGAGAGAGGCTCTCAAACTTCAGGCTGATGTCCTATGTATTCAAGAGACACACTTCCTCTCAGACAGTCCTCCCTATTTTCGCCACAACCGATTCCCTCATATCTTTTCTGCCTCGGCATCTTCCAAAAAGAAAGGTGTCCTTATCGCGGTTAGAGACTCAGTAGCCTTTACCTTGTTGGACTCACATGCTGACACAGAAGGGAGGTACTTCATACTGATAGGTGAGTTTAACAACAAGCCCTTCACCCTTGTCAACCTGTATGCTCCGAACTCCCATCAACTTAGATTCCTGAAAAGGTTGTACAGCAAGGTTGCTGAGCTTAAACAAGGGTCTCTGGTCATCTGTGGGGATCACAACCTAACTGTGGATTACGTACTCGACTCTTCCTCTGAATCCAAGCGCCCAATACCCCAACTCCAAAACCTTCTCCACTCAGAAGACCTTTTTGATGTCTGGAGATGCCAACATGGTAATGAAAAAGACTACACCTTCCACTCTACTCGGCATAACTCTTATTCGAGAATAGACTTGATCCTTGTAGACAAAATACTTCTGCAGGCGGTGTCCTCCTCCAGCGTCCATGATATCACGTGGTCCGACCACGCACCTGTTTCAATCACGGTGATGGAGGGATACACCCCTAGTCCTGCTTACATATGGAGGGCCAACTCTCGTGTCTTTGGGATGCCCACACATGTCTCTACTATAACTAGCAGATTGGCTACCTTCTTTGAAGATAATGTGGGCTCGGTCTCGGACCCTGCAATGTTATGGTGTGCCCATAAGGCATTTGTTAGAGGTATAATATTACAAATTTGTGCAAGGGAAAAGAGGCGGAGGACCCACAGGCTAGAGCAACTCCTTACTACTATTCAGAAGTTGGAGGCATTGAACAAATCTTCCCCTGATACACAGATATCCCAACAGCTATCACAGCATCGTGCTGAGCTCAGGTTGTTTCTTATTGAACAACATTCTAAGCACTTTCAGTACTTAAAGTTAAATCACTACGCCTCGGGTAACCGAGCAGGCAAATGTCTGGCCCAAAGGCTTAAAAGTACTAGGGTCAAAACAAAAATCCCGTTCCTACTACACCAAAGTAATCACCAGAAAATACTCAATCCCAAAGAAATAGCTAACTCTTTCGCCGACTACTACTCCTCTCTTTATAATTTACAGGCTGACCCTAATACCCCCCAACCCACAGGAGAGGCTATACAGAAATTCCTAGAGAAATTAAACCTTCCCTCCTTGTCTCCCGATCACCTCCACTCTCTTAATTCGCCTATTACAGAGCGTGAAATCAAGGAGGTCATAAAAACACTCCCCCTAGGCAAATCCCCGGGTCCTGATGGACTTCCTAACGACTACTATAAGGCCTTCCTAAGTAATTTAACACCAACTCTTCAAGAGGTGTTCAACGCTGCAATGTCCTCTGCCTCCTTTCCTCCAGAGATGCTTAAGGCGTATATTGTCACTATCCCTAAACCTGGGAAAGAACATACTGATCCAGCTAATTTCAGGCCTATATCCCTTCTCAACGCCGACGTTAAGATATATGCTAAACTCTTAGCGCACAGATTAATGCCTATCCTCCCCCTGCTACTTGGCCTGGATCAATCCGGCTTCACCCGGGGTAGACAAACATCGGATGCCACGAGAAGGGTGTTGGGAGTGATTCAATCTGCCAATCTCTGTCGAACGCCTTCCCTGCTCCTATCCTTGGATGCGGAGAAGGCGTTCGACCGGGTACACTGGGGCTACATGAACCAAACCCTGCAGAAATTCGGATTCTCGGGGCCCATCCTCTCTGCCATACTGGCTCTATACTCCTCCCCCTGTGCCCAGGTCTACACATCTAACATGCTTTCAAATACCTTCTCTATTTCCAATGGCACAAGACAGGGGTGCCCCCTCTCCCCCTCAATCTTTAACCTTCTTATTGAGCCGCTGGCCGAGAGGATCAGGTCCCATCCAGACATTACAGGCTTTCCTATCCAAGGCAAATACCATGATATCAACCTATTTGCAGATGACATCATTCTGTTCCTGACCGCCCCTTCCGTATCCCTACGGAACGCCCACGAAACTCTCACTGATTTTAGTGATATCTCCTTTTACAAAGTTAATTTCTCAAAATCAGTTATCTTAGATCTAGGCATCCCACCCAATCTGAAAAATCATCTCCAGAATACCTATCCTTACTCTTGGAGCAAGTCACACATTACCTACCTAGGTATTAAAATTACCTCAGACCCCTCACTGCTAGCTGAGATTAACTATTCCACTCTGATCAACAAATTAACAGTAGAACTGACACGTCTCTCCAATGTTGAACTGACTTGGTCTGGGCGCTTGGCGGCTTTTAAAATGTTAATCCTCCCTCAGATGCTCTATATATTTCGGACACTTCCCATTCCTCTATCCCCCATACATATTAAAAAGCTTAACACTCTTCTCTCTCATTTCATTTGGAAAACAAAGAGACCAAGATGCTCCAAAACCCTTCTAGTTAAACACCGCTTAGCGGGAGGGATGGGGTTGGTTGATATCCGAGACTACTATCGTGCCTCTCTCCTAACACAACTTAAGAGTTGGATTGATCCAACGACTCCTTCCATATGGAGAAACATTGAACAGTCACTCATACCATCCGCAGACCTGAAATCCCTCCTCTTTGCAGATATGTGGAGACGACTGCCTCTACGAGATCTGCCCCCTACCATCCAGGCCTTTCTACAGGTCTGGAGAGACCTGAGAAATCTCCAAGTCCCACACACTGACCTGATAGATATCCCTGCACCTATTGAAACTCTATCCCAGATTGTACCTAATCTCTCCATCAAAAGCTGGAAGAATAGAGGTATTAAGACTATAGATGATCTTTACCAAGACGATGTCCTTCTCTCATTCACTGCCCTGCAAAACACATTCTCACTGCCTTCCACAGACCTATACAAGTATATACAAATCTCCCATTTTCTCAGACCACTAAGCACATGCAGGCTTCGCCTCCGGAGAGTGGTGTGGCGCTTCTATAATACTAATCCTACCCCCACAAAGGGAATCTCCCTATTCTATAATTTATTCCAACATAAAATGACGTTTATAAAATCCCAACCATTTGAGAAATGGGAGGTAGACTTGGGTCAAAATATTTCTGTTTCCCAGTGGCAACACGCATTTCGTTCACTCTATAAGGCATCTAGATGCGTTAACCATTGGGAACTATCCCAAAAGATAGCACTTCGGTGGTATCTCACTCCCTACAGGCTTTCCAAGTTCGGGTCCCAAAGCTCCCCACTATGCTGGAGGAACTGCGGTACAACAGGCAACCTACTCCATATGCTATGGGCTTGCAGACACCTGACCAGTTTCTGGAACTCCATTTTTCGTCATATTTCAGGAATTACGGGGGTTTTAACCCGCCCTAATCCCGCCCTAGCCATTCTAAATGTAGGAATTGAAATTTTCCCTCCCGACTACAGAACAGTGATAACTCATATTCTCTTAGCTGCCAGGACGCTAATTGCAAGAAACTGGAAATCAGACAAAGCACCAAATGTTTCCGAAGTACTGCTTATCACCCAAACAAACTATGTCTACGAATCTCTGATGGCCAACAGACTTGGCAATCAACTTAGGTTTAACAAACACTGGGAAATCTGGTCAACCAGGCATAAAAGTCCTTCTTAAAATGCACTATACGACACACGTTTCAAATGTACCTAAATGAATAATTGTATTTCATGTCCGGTAAATTATTTCCTGTACTTGCTGACCTAGCATGTTCACTACAGATCAACCACTCCCTCCCTTGCCCATCCCCCTTCCTCCTTCTTCCCCCCGCCCTTACTCCCCACTTCCCCCCCCTCCCTCTCCTTCCCCCCCCCCTTTTCCTTCCCCCCTTCTTATCCTCCTGTTCTTCCTTTCATAGGCCATGATGTTTTCACCTCCCACTGTTGTTATTGAATCTGTTCATTGATCCCCCCTTTGGGACCATTATTTTCTTTTGATATGCATGTAGTAATATAGACATGTCAAGCAGTGAAAATTACCCTTTGTTTACTTCCTTTATCTGTATCATCTTGTCTGAAATTCTTTTCAATAAAAACAATTTAAAAAAAAAAACATTTATTTGCTAAACTAATAAGGATAAAAAAAAAAGGTTAGTGATCGGGTTATGTACGTGCTAAGCGCAAGTAATGGATTTAAAGTCGAATATGTGGGTGAACCTCCGCTTTAAGGGGTTAAATGTGTTCCCTCGTGTGTGTTTCTAACTGTGGGGGGGATGGGATTGACTGGAGGAGAAGACAGGTTGCTGTTCTTAATAGGAACAGCAGATCTGTCTCTCCTCTCCTGTCAGAATGGGGATTTGTGTGTTTACGGATTTGGGTGCCCAGCGGACATCGTGCCCGCCAACCACGCACATTTGGTTCCCTGCCATGCAGCAGGTGCACGCGCGCGCCTGCTATGGCTCTTAAAGGAGTGGACGTATGGCGATTCGTGGAAACAAGCCGACCTTCCGCCCCATTCTGGTAAAATCGAGTGAAATACCTGTGGGAGGGTCTACAGACTTTCATGCAGTGTCATAACACATAAATGGGAGTTTGCCGTTATCTGCAAAGGGGGAGATGAAGATTCTATGCTAAAAGTGGGGGTTGGATTTGAAATCCAACCACCCACAAGTCCAACTCCCTACTAGCACTAGTGGAGAGGGGGTCTGTACTGAATTGGGGTCTGCACTGAAAGGGGGGGGGGGTTGTATTGAAATGGGATATGCACTGAAGAAGGTCTGCACTAAAGGGGGGTCTGTACTGAAATGTGGTATGCACTAAAGGGGGGATCTGCACTGAAATGGGATCTGTACTAAAGGGGGGGTTTGTAGTGAGGGTGGTGGGTCTGTACTGATGAGGGGTCTGTACTGATGGGAGGGATCTGTACTGAGGGTGGTGGGTCTGTACTGATCAGAGGGAGGTTTATACTGATGAGGGGTCTTTACTGAGGGAGGGGGGTCTGTACTGAGGGAGAGGGGTCTATACTAAGGGAGGGGGGTCTGTACTGAGGTAGGGGTCTGTACTGATCAGAGGAGTCTGTACTGAGGGGAGGGAGTGAGTCTGTAGTGAGGGAGGGGGCATGTACAGATGAGAGGGGTCTGTACTGAGGAAGGGGGTCTATACTGATGAGAGGGGTCTGTACTGAGGGAGGGGGTCTGTACTGATGGAAAGGGTTCGTACTAAGGAAGGGGATCTGTACTGAGGGGTCTATACCAAGGAAAGGGGGTCTATACTGAGGGAGGGGGGTCTATACTGATAAGAGGGGTCTGTACTGATGAAAGGGGTCCGTATTGAGGGAGGGGATCTGTACTGAGGGGTCTATACTGATCAGATGGGTCTGTACCAAGGAAAGGGGGTCTATACTGAGAGGGATCTGTATTGAGGAAGGGGGATCTGTACTGATGAGAGGGGTCTGTACCCCCGTCCACAGCCACCTCTGTATCCCCCCCTGTCCACAGCCCCCTCTGTATACCCTCCCCCCTGTCCACAGCCACATCTGTATCCCTCCCTGTCCACAGCCACCTATGTACCCCCCCCCAACTTAATTTATTAGCAGGTGAATGTAGCCCTCCATGTATTCACATACATTGAATCCGGTCCTTAAGTGGAAAAAGGTTGCTGACCCCTGGGTTAATGCATATTACCCGCTATAAATGTTGACAGAGCATGTCATATAAAAACCAATGTGGAACAGCAAAGCAATTGACTTAATGGACCCCAAAACCCCAGGCCTTCCAACTGAATAAAAGTTAAACCAAAATATAAACTGTGATTCTCCAGCTCTCTACAAGAGGAAGTGACGTTATGGTCCCTGGTTACACGGATACCATACAATAAGGGATTAGGATCAGATGTTCTTTTACATAATTCTTATGACATATGACAGACGTAAAAGGATAGGGACAGATATATAAATAGATCCCATATAGACATAAATAACAGAGACAAAATAATTATTTCATCCCCTGCAGATTTTGTAAGCATACAAAGAAATGAAGGGTCTATATTTTTTTTATATCATAGGTGTAATTTAAATGACAGAGAATAGCAACCAAAGATCCAGAAAAAACACGATACAAATGTTATGATTTGAGTTGCAAGTCAGTGAGTAAAATAAGACCCCTTTCACTCTGGGGAGTTTTTCAGGCGCTTTTGGGCTAAAAATAGCACCTGTAAAGTGCCTGAAAAATGGCTCCCCTGCTGTCTCGGTGTGAAAGCCCAAGGGCTTTCACACTGAGGCGATGCGCTGGCAGGACGTTTAAAAAAAAAAAAAAAAAACTCCTGCACCGCTCCTGACCTTTGAAATTAATGGGCAGTGCGGCCGAACCACCGGCAAAGCGGGGCTTTGCGGGTGGTTTTAACCCTTTTTCGGCCGCTAGCGGGGGTTAAAAGCGCCCTGCTAGCGGCCGAATACCTCTGCAAAAACAACGGTAAAGCGCCGCTAAAAATAGCGGCGCTTTACCACCGACGCCTCCCGCGCTCCAGTGTGAAAGCAGCCTTAGTAGTTGATCCCGAAGAAACACATTACTTAATGCTTGTTGAAGAAACCCTAGAGGGTGACAACATTACTGCACATATCACATACACTGGTTTGCCATGTATGTAACCCCTAGAAGGATATATTTTTTTTAAATGCTTGTTTGGTCTCACTGGACAGTTTTTGGATTGTATTGTACGCATGCAGATACTAATTTTGAGTTTTTTTTTACCACCTTATGTAATAATTTTGTATAGGACATTTTTCACTAATATTTTATGGTCACTTTAGTGGTTCAGAGTAGCGTCACAATGCCTTTATTTTTGTTAAAACGCTAGAAATGGTTGTGTAAAAATCCCAGTAGATCAGCAGTTTTTAAAATACTCAGACCAGTCCGTCTGGCACCAACAACTATGCCACCTTCAAAATCACTTAAATCCTCTTTTCTTCCCCATTCTGATGCTCGGTTTGAACTTCAGCAAGTCATCTTCACTACGTCTAGATGCCTAAATGCATTGAGTTGTTGTCATGTGATTGGCTGATTAGCAATTTGTGTTACAAAGCAATTGAACAGGTATACCCAATAAAGTGGCCGGTGAGTGTATATATTTGTCCCTGTTCTTTGCTTCCATATGGGATCTATTTATATATGTCTTTTCCCAGATGGGATGTTTGGGATGATTTTAGGCTGGGTTCATACCTCCGGTGCATCCCTGTTCTGTTTCAGGGACAATTCAGGCCCGAATTTTTGCATGAATTTGACCCTGAACCAGGCACAACAGCGTTTCTGTACAATCCGCTCTGCAGCCAAAATGCAGATATGTGAACCAGCTTCATAGAGAGCCGGTCACAATTTCCTGTCATGCGAATTAAATGCAGATAAATCCGCATCGGTATGAACCCACCCTTTAGCTTTTATGTAATATTAGAGGATGTGGTACTAGTAAACTCACTGGGCAAAAGAGGAAGCTTATTGCCTCCTCCCCCAGCTACAGTATCTACATTTATCAGGTTTGAGCAAAACCTTTTGAATATTTCTTGTACAGAAACTGGCATTACCACTACTTGTGTCCAAAGTTGATTCAGAGCAGCCTGAAGGGAAGCTAGCAGATTTGGGGATAATAATTAAGGAGGGGCAGGGACAGAAATCACTGTATGTTTTTTAGCCCTTGGAAATTACAGATTGGACCTAGAGGTTCAGGACATCTTTGAGCCAAACTGGCACAAAGGACAACAGGGTTTCCCAATACTTGAGAGTAAAGACACCCCTCCATTATAAAGAGGGCTCATGGGTAGTCTTGGAGAGTTTGGGAGTTCAAGGCTTGCAACAAACAAATGGACTTAATAACTTCATATTAGAGATGGATACCTGGGAGAAGTGAAAGAACCCTTTTTAGTAAAAAGAGGTAGTAGCTGTAGTAAGTGGCTTAGGCTGTTTTTTGTGGGCTAGAATTACTTTTCTCCTGGTAACGTCCTTGATAAATTTATGAAGGGAATCATCAACCAGCCATTTACCATCTAAAGGCATGCGTAAAAAAAAAAAATGGAGCTTAATGGATGGGTCAGTTGAAGCAGTGACGGACGAAAAAGAACTAGCGTGGAAACGGCTTCAGATGAGAGAGAAAAAAAAAGTCCCACAGAGTGGGTGTGATTATATTAGGGTGCACTGGGAGGGAGATTCCTCAGCAAAGCTTTTCCCAATCATCAAAATTATTTGTCCAATGACTTGAAGGTAGCAGCATATAACCCAGGGTCCATGACTACACAGGCCTGTGTCCTTTAACTACCTCCCTCTCCGCCTAATTGACAAATGACGGCAGGGTGCTCTGTTGTTCCGGGACAACGTCATACAACATCACCCCAATCTCGGCACCCTGAGTCAGTGGGACACGGCGCAGGCCCCAATCTCGGTAAAGCGCCAATGACACGGCTCTTTACCCATGTGATCAGCTGTGTCCTATCACATGTAAACAAGCAAATGGTGGTTATTGGCTCTCCACCTCTCCTCACAGGGTTGGGGAGATAATAAGGGTACTGAACATCAGTGCAGCCTCAACAGTGATGCCAACTTGTATCCAGTGAGGCCACTCTGTGCCATCACTGATGCAAGTCTTAAGTGCTACCTATTAGTGCCGCATTAGTGAAGGAGAAAAAATTACTGTTAGAACATTTCTAAATAAAAAATATATAAATAAAAACTTTTTTTTTTTTTTAGCAAAAAATAACCCAGCAGTGATGAAATACCACCAAAAGAAAGCTCTAATTGTGTGAAAATAAATAAATAATAAAAACTTAATTTTGATAGTGTTGCATAACCATTCAATTGTCATTCAAAGTGTGACAGCACTGAAAATTGACCTGGGGGTTAAAGTACAATAAAGACATCTTGTTTTCCTAATTGCACATCATAGGACACAAAAAAAGTTCTTAGACCATTGGGAGCCATGAAAAGTCTACCATAGGTCTGACAATGCCCAAGAACTACTCTGTCCTTGGACAATTCAGTGCAACTGGAATTTATCCTCCTGAGGAAGAGAGGTAGGCGATTGTGTGGGGGAAATGCATGGATCAGGTTAAACTAATCCATGGAGTCAGGAAGAAATTCGCTTTGAATGCCAAAAATCCCTGGTTCCGATCACAAATCTGTCCAGCTTGTTGTTCAACCTCGATGCCAGATGGTCTACATTGGGTCCCCCATCAGAGACACTGTTTGAAACACACAGGTGAAGCGCCCATTCACCAGGAAATAAACATTGATGGCTGAGGAAGTCAACTTGTCAATTTTTTACACCTGGGTTCTACAGCCAGAGTACAGTTGCGCTTCTGACAGTGGCATTTCTTCCTCTGGATATGACACTGAGCACGTGCACTCAACTTCCTTGGTTGACCATGGCGAGGCCGGTTTTGAATGGAACCGCTGTATAATCTCAGCCACCGTGCTGCAGCTCAGTTTCAGGGTCTTGCAACTGGGGTGCCGGTTATGGGGAACCTTGGCACCCCAGATGTTTTAGCATTACATTTCCCATGATGCTCACCTACACTGCAGAGTGCATGAGCATCAGGGGAAATGGAATTCCAAAAAATCTGGGGTGCCAAGGCTCACCATCATTAGAATAGGGCCATCTTTATGTAGAGCAGCAGAGCCTCCTTCAACATCCACCAATCCAGAGCTACTTCCCAGCCAGACAAGCTGGCATCTGTTAGCCAGAGAATTCTTCCATTGGCAATTCATCTGCCAAACTGCCACATGGAACTGGGCCTAGAGGACCAGCATAGGACCCAGGACCTGCAGATAAAAGCATCTACTGGACAGGATTGGTTGGACCATAGTTGAAGTTTCTGGAATGTCGGGGGGGGGCGACACATTTTCGTCCCACTCACAAAAGATCAAACCCAGATACGTCTGCTTTTAGTTTAGGGTAGATGTTTGAACGTCAGGACCAATGCGAAAACCCTGCAGAGTGCACAGCATGAATCTAACATAGGCCAGCTGCGCAGAAAGTGTCAGCATAAGGGGACGGTTGCCAGTAATAGGGCAAAACCCCAGAATTTTCAGTGTGTCCCCAATCACAAGAGACCAAAAAAAAAAAAAAATAGGATTTTTTTTGTACTCACCGTAAAATCCTTTTCTCTGTCATCCATGGACGGACACAGCCTCTTAAGTCTTGACAGTTGGGTTAAGTTCCTGTTCTATAGGAGAGGACTAGGCAGAACATGTTTGTTAATTTAACATGTATTTTAAATAACTGTGTTGAACAGCCCCACCCAGGGGGGGCAGTCCCTCCAGACATAACCCAACAGCTCAGTTAGTAAAAAGCAGTACAAACCAAAATGGAGGGGTAGGTGCTGTGTCCGTCCATGGACGACAGAGAAAAGGATTTTGCGGTGAGTACAAAAAAAAAATCCTATTTTCTCTTTTCGTCCATGAACGGACATAGCCTCTTAAGACTTGACAGTTGGGACTTCCCAAAGCAGTGTCAAAAAAACAAGGGGTAGGAACAGTAATAAAAAATAAAAATTAATTAATTACACACCAAACAAGCAGAGCTCCTCAACGGAGGCGTTGCAACCTCAAACAGCCGCTTGCAAAAGCTTGCGGCCGAAGGAAGCATCCGAAGATGCACTCCCATCAACCTTGTAACATTTGGAGACTGTGTGAACGGACGACCAGGTCACCGCCTTACACACGTGTGAGATAAACGCTTGATGTCAGAAAGCCCAGGAGGCACCAATAGCCCTGGTCGAATGTGCCGTTAAAGGAAAAGGGACGGGCTCCTCCCTAATGGTATAGGCCTGGATGACGGTCTGCCTGATCCACAGAGAAATGGTGGCCGACGAGACCCCCAGGCCCTTCTGCGGACCAGACACAAACAGTGAGTCAGACCTCCAGAACAGAGCCGTAGCAGACAGGAACACCTGTAAGGCATGTACCACATCTAAAGAATGCAGCGCAACCTCCTTGGAATGCGATGGCCAAGAATGGAAGTACAATGGCCTCATTTAGGTGAAAGGCCGAAACCACCTTCGGAAGGAAGGCTGCAGGCGTAGCACCACTTTGTCCTTATGGAGGACCAAATATGGGGACTTGCAAGTCAAGGCCGCCAATTCAGAAACCCTTCTGACGGATGTGATGGCTACTAGGAAGGCAGCCTTCTGAGAGCGCGTCAAGAGGAATTTCCCTGAAGTTCTCAAAAGGGAGGTTTCTGAAGCACCGGGCGCACCAGATTTAAATCCTACGGAGGTAGTGGTGGTCAAACCGGAGGAGCCACGCGTCAGACCCCTTGCACAAACGTACTCACTAGTGAATGCGCCGCCAGGGGTCGCTGAAAGAAAACAGCCAAGGCTGAAATCTGCCCCTTAATGGTGCTCAAGGCAAGTTTCTGATCCACTCCACGCTGTAAAAACAGCAAGATCCTGGAAACCAAATATGCCCGTGGACACCATTCCATCTCCTCCCACACAGAGATGTAGGCTCTCCACGTGCAATGGTAGATCGTCCTAGAAGACCCTCCGTGCCCTCAACATGGTTGAAATGACCGAATCCAACAGGCCTTGGTCCCTTAGTACCTGGCTTTCATTAGCCATGCCATTAAAGCCCGCGACTTAAGCAGGATGAAGAATGGGACCTTGCAAGAGAAGGTCCTCCCACATTGGCAGGCGCCAGGGTGCATCCGCCACCAGGCGCACAAGGTCGGCGTACCAGGGATATATAAACAAATAGTGCAGCACTGTAAATTGTGAAAGTTAATGCTGAAAGCAACTAAAACATAAGTGACTAATATTTGAAGTGCAATGAATCCTGGTGGACTAATATATATAAAAAGTTCATAAGAACATCCACTCCAGTGGGCAGCCTCGCATATGAACTGTCCTCCGTAGGAGTCACAGAAGTGTAACACACACACACACACACGGGTTACACAAAACTAGAGTGAAAACACAATATGGAAAGTCCAAACAATATGCGTGCAATTTGAATGGATGTCTTCCATGGACTACACCACCGCAGACTAACGGGGGGACCACAATGTTTATGGTGGGATCACAATACAAGACACTGAAGATGCAGTTGGGTACTCTTACCACAGATGGTGGACCCACCTGTCGTACGACAGTGGGTCAATCAGGCTTGGTGGTCACTGTGACCAAAGGAAGATGGAACTGGATGTCCTGCATAACTCAGACCGTCTCAAACAGGGCGGTTGGATGAACAACTCACGCAATGGAAATTCCTCCGATCAAACAGGCTCCGAACCAGTCCAAAGTAGACACAAGGGTGGGAGAAAAGAAAAAAACTCCAGAAAGTGCAGGTCAATAAAACCAATGGGGAGGTTTATTGGATAAAATGTCTTACAGACATATAAAAGTGATCACAAAATGAAAAAATATATATAAAAGCAATGTGGGGTGCAGCATCGGCAAGCCCTGAGCGTTTCGACTGCTAGTCTTCCACCCCGGCAACAAATGACTCCAGGACTGCCGACAAAGCGTCCATGGTAACCGCAGATTCACCAGTTGCTGCCTCTGGAACGTTTGAGAAAGAAACGCCAGCTTCTGACTCCATATTGCCCACTGACAGCCCTTAGGGACTTATTCATGACAGGTGACACAAAAACGTCCACCCTCCTTGCTGCACTGACCAGGGGGTTACCAAGGGAACTCACCACCCAGCAAGAGACTGTTCAGCACCGCTGCCCGCTCTCCATCCACACACAGCGTGTGTCTGAGGAACTCTGAGGTGAATTGTGCGCTGTTCAGGAAGCCATCCAGCACTAGAGGCCAAAACCCACACCAAAATGGATGCCTCAGAAAAGAGCGCGGATCACAAGAAAATGGCCACCCGCAATGCAGACCTGCGTCACAGCGCAGCCACGGCAAAATGGCCACCAATGTGATTTTTCAATGCAAATCACAGGCACCCAAAAAATGACGCCCAAACAAGCGAGGTGGACGAGAAGGCCGCAGCGGAGGCTTCTTAAGAAAACTACCCCTCCAGAGAGCGGGCCTGGACACACGCCCAGCCGGGACCTGGAGCCCCCCTACAGGTATACCCCGGTCGCAGCGAGCCCCGCAAGGGGAGGAGGAAAAGGGGTGACAGAGGGGTGGGCAGGAGAACCCCCCCCCCAACGACCCCCTTAGGAATGCCCAGCTGTTCCATCCTACGAGGCAGGAGGAACTGTACATACCCGTCCTTGCGAGGACCTGCTAGTGCGTTCCTGATAGACCTACAACTGAGCAGCTCTCGGCCCGGTCCACTGTGACTGAGACAGCAAGCAGTCCGGTCATATGTGAACCCTGGAGCAATAGCTCACCGGCCACCCCTGGAGCCATGGGGTATGTCGTGGCCCACCCAGCGCATAGCTAAGGCCTGCTCACGCTCAATGGCTGGACTGGGGGGGGACTACAAGGATCTTTATTATCCAGCCTGTCACCCAGCCGGCAGTTGGATTTCTTAAAATAAAATCATAAAAAATAAGGGAGCCAGGTCATTCTCTACTAGGCAGAAAAAAAAACTGAGCTGCCGACTGCAGGGTGGAGGGTTATGTCCGGAGGAACCGTCCCCTGGGCCGGGCTTTTCAACTCTGTTAAAGTAACATGTATTTAAATATCTAACATGTTCTGACTAGTCCTCTCCTACAGAACAGGAACATAACCCAGAACAGGAACATAACCCAAGACTTAAGAGGCTGTGTCCGTCCATGGACGAAAAGAGAAATGTCGATACCTAGCATAGCTGGGGGCATGTAAGTACACAGCCTTTATGCCTCGAGCGGCCAGGAAATCACCTTGATGAAGGAAGGTCACAGGATGGATACCTGTTGTATAAGGCTCTGTTGTGTGCTAGTTACTGGTGGAAGGTGCCTTCGGATTTCACCAACCTCATCTTCTGGGCACTTTTGGGAAGTTTGACACCCCGTGGACTCTTTTTTTGGACAATTATAAAAACTATAGGTTTTTATTAACCACTTCCCTACCCAGCCATAGTCAAATGACGTCCACAGATGGGATCTCCCATCCTGGGTGGACGTCATATGACGTCCTCGGCTTTGTAGGGGAATATCTGAATGATGCCTGCAGCTAGAGGCATCATTCAGATATCCTTTTCTTGGGCCGGCGATTCTGTGCATCATAAGAATGATCATAGCGGCGGTTCCACCGCTTGATCGTTCTTATAGGCGGCGGGAGGGGACACCCCCCCTCCCGCCGCTTCTCCGTGCTCTCCCGTGCGATCGGGGACCCGGAGCGAATCTTCCGGCGTCGTTGGTGGGTCACGTGACGAGCATAGAGATTTGAATTTTCACTGATCTCATGCTTTCCAGCCTGGAGGAAAGATGTGGGGTCTTATTGACCCCGCATCTCTCAATAAAGAGGACCTGTCACACACATTCCTATTACAAGGGATGTTTACATTCCCTGTAATAGGAATAAAAGTGATGAAAAAAAAAAAAGTTAAATAATTGTAAAAAAACCACGCATGTGAGGTATCACTGCGTGCGTTAGAGCATGTGCAACAATTCTAGCACTAGACCTCCTCTGTAATTCTAACCTGGTAACCTGTAAAAAAAATTAAAGCGTCGCCTATGGATATTTTTAAGTACCAAAGTTTGGCGCCATTCCATGAGTGTGCGCAATTTTAAAGCGTGACATGTTAGGTATCTATTTACTTGGCGTAACATCATCTTTCATATTTTCCCCAAAAATTGGGCTAACTTTACTGTTTTGTTATTTTTTAACCACTTGACAACTGGGCACATAACCCCCTTCCTGCCCAGGCGAAATTTCAGGTTTCAGCACTGTCGCACTTTAACTGACAATTGCGCGGTCGTGCGACGTGGCTCCCAAACAAAATTGACGTCCTTTTTTTCCCACAAAGAGCT
The DNA here is from genome assembly GCA_029206835.1 of Rana muscosa. Taxonomy (NCBI): domain Eukaryota; kingdom Metazoa; phylum Chordata; class Amphibia; order Anura; family Ranidae; genus Rana; species Rana muscosa. Next base: position 860,401,515 of record CM055122.1, read on the forward strand.
TTCTTTTGGTGGTATTTGATCATTTCTGCGGTTTTTATTTTTTGCGCTATAAACAGAAATAGAGAGACAATTTTGAAAAAAAACGCAATATTTTAAAATTTTTGCTATAATAAATATCCCAATTTTTTTAAAAAAAACTATTTTTTTTCTCAGTTTAGGCCGATACTTATTCTACATATTTTAGGTAAAAAAAATAAAATCGTAATAAGCGTATAGTGATTGGTTTGCGCAAAAGTTATAGCGCCTACAAAATAGGGAATAGAATTGATTTTTTTATTATTTTTTTTTTTACTAGTAATGGCGGCGATCTGCGATTTTTATTGTGACTGCGATATTGCGGCGGACACATCGGACACTTTTTTATGACCATTCACATTTATACAGCGAACAGTGCTATAAATGTGCACTGATTACTGTATAAATGTGACTGGCAGGGAAGGGGTTAACCACTAGGGGGGCGGGAAGGGGTTAAATATGTTCCCTTATGAGTGATTATTACTGTGGGGGGTGGGGACTGACTGGGGGAGGTGACCGATGGTTGCCCCTATGTACAAGGGACACACCATCAGTCTCCTCTCCCTAGCAGGACGTGGATCTCTGTTTACACACAGAGATCCACGTCCCTGGCTCTGACACAGCCGATCGCGGGTACCTGGCGGACATCGCGGCCACCAGGCACGCGCATCGGCACCTGCCTGACATGGCGGGCACAGCTTTTCCCCGATGCGTGCCCGCGGCGGCGCGCATCGCGGAAGTAAATAGGACATCCATGGACGTCCTCTCAGCAATTGGGAGCCGCTTTGCGGACGTCTTTTGACGATTGCCCGGGCGCCAAGTGGTTAATTCATGAAACCATTTTTTTTTTTTTTTTAAAAAGGCGTTTGAAAAATTATTGCGCAAATATCGTGCAAGAAAAAAAAGTTGCAATGACCGTCATTTTATTCCCTAGGGCGTCTGCTAAAAAAAAAATTATAATTATATTTGCGGGTTCTGAGTAATTTTCTAGCAAAAGAACGATGATTTGTACATGTAGGAGAGAAGTACTAGAATAGGCCCGGTATTGAAGTGGTACAAAAAGCCCTGTATGGAAGTGGTTAAAGCGCTACACTTCTACTTTTTGTAATTTGTTGCCAAATTGTAATGGCTGCTGACATCTGAGCACCGATATTACTACAGCTATTTTGATAGCCAATAGGATTGTGCAGCTGTCTGGCGAAAGACAAGAGCAACACTTTATGCAAGTGAAAGCGCTTTGCTCAGTAACAGATGAGTTTAGCATCCTGTGAACTCATCCCAAACTCAAAATGCGTTGTGGACTCTCCCATCCCACAACTTCCACGAGCTGTGGGGAATGATTCAGTTCATTGTAGTACAAAAAAAAAGTTTGGAGAATGCCCAAGCTCACCTACTCAGGAGAGACCAATATTCAGCAGGTCAATCTATACCAAACCAACATTTTAGTAAAAACAGTTTCTGCTTCAATGCCCTGAAACCCACAGTAAAAAAAAAACACTAAATTTACAACTTGCTATATTGCACTTTAATGCAGAACAACATTTGAAAATTAAACAAACATTCAAATACAGTAAGTGAACAGCATATAAACCTACAGCATGTAAGCACCCATTACATACATTTTTTTTTTTTTGTACATATGAAATGGAAAGGGCACATTTTTAACAATCAAAAACTTTAATAGCAAAACAAAATGTAACCATGTTGCTAGAACATATCAGGAAATTGTATTTTGTAATAACTCTTGAAATCCCTGAACTACAATACATGTTGTAATATTTTACTGTCTTGCTCCATTCCTTGCCAGACAGTCAGCCATTTCATTTCCCTCATGACCAGCATGTCCTGGGACATGGCTCTGTATGGGGAAAAAAAAATAGTGTGAATAAACTTTCATCATGGAAACAAATGCATGAATGTTAAAGCAGAGTTTCAATGTTTTGTAGGTTTATTAAAAGTCAGCAGCTACAAAGTAGCTGCTGACTTGACTCACCTGTCCCATGGTCCAGCGATGCAGCCACCCGAAGCCGCGGTCCTCTCCGCGGCGCCGTCATTACTCCTGTGGGCACCCAGGTGTAATAGCTTGTGGCCTCACAGCTCTCCTAGTGGCCTGGCACCCGTCTGGGACCTGTGACATGTTCCAGAAGATTGCAGAGAGGGAGGGGCCGCCTAGGCAGCCAAGCGACAGAAGGAATAAGTCGGACAGGAAGTACCTGTCAAAACCAAGTACCCACGCCTCAGCCAAAAAAACCTTAGTTAAACTTATCGAGTACCTCTGCCCATGCTGAAATTATATAAGCAGAACATAGCAACCACATACACATTAGCATTTATAAACAAGGGAGGCTTATCGGTGCTGCCCTAAAAGACTCGTAGAAATACGATTACGGTAAGTCCAACTAAGGTTTTCTCACCTCGTCTTTCAGGACAGCACCTGGAGATGATAAACAAGTACTTACTCTTAGGGTGAGACCACCGCCTGCAGGACCTTCCTGCCAAACGATTGCTCTGCTGCCGCAAGCAAGTCCATCCTATAATGACGAGTAAAGGTGGAATAATTCGTCCATGTGGCCGCTTTGCAGATTCGCTCTGGTGAAGCCCCAGCTCGTTCCGCCCAGGATGTTGCTACGGCCTGTGTTGAATGGGCCACTACCCCTGCGGGAGGTTTTATTCCCGCAGCCAGACAAGCCACCTACCAATCGTGTTTTTAGAAGCTCCGTAACCCTTACGAGGCCCAGAAAATAAAACAAAAAGAGAATTGGATCTTCTAAACTCCTTTGTTACCTCCAGATAGCGTAAAATGCATCTATTCACGTCCAGACTATGAAAATCTTTTAGGGCAAGTTGGAAACGGCCAGAACATTGGTAGGACTATCTCTTGGGCTCTGTGGAACACTGAAGCAACCTTCGGCAAGAACCCCTGGTCTGTCCTCATAACTACCCGATCTGGGAAGATTGTCAAGAAAGGCTCAATGATGGATAACACCTGAAGCTCACTGACCCTTCTAGCCGAGGTGACCGCTACCAGCAGTGTTGGTTTTAACGAACATAACTTAATTGTGGCTTCTGGCGGTTCAAAAGGTCTTTTAGTCAGACCTTGCAAAACAACGGATAAATCCCATTTGGGAAAAACACTTAAATGGTATCGGCCTAGCTACTGCCTTGAAAAATCGAATGATAAAAGGGTCTAGAGATCCCGTCCTGTAAAAATTCCAGAACGGAAAGGTTGACCCATGGAGTGTAAATTCTGGAAATGCACCAAGCATTGAAGACTTTCCAGGTCTTAAAATAAATAGCCCTTGTAACTTTCTATTTAGCAGAGTACAAATTAAACGGTCGGATAAACCCTTATTTTTCAGGATTTGCTCCTCAGTAACCAAACAGTTTCAGATGACCTACGTTGGGATGCAGGAGGGGACCCCGAGTCAGCAGGTCCCTTCGAACTGGCAGCAACCAATGTTACTCTACGCTTACTTCAGTAGGCCTGAAATCCAGGGCCACTAGAATTAGGGTTGTCCTTTCTCCCTGTAGCTTCTTGAGCACCAACGGGATCATTTGTGCAGGGGGAAACGTGCAACAAACAGAAGGACCAGCGCTGAGTCAGTGCGTCCAGACCCTCCGCTTGGTCCTGCCTGTTCAGAGAGAAGTAGAGCGGAACCTTTGCATTTGTTTGTGATGCAAAAAGGTCTACCTGGGGAGTTCCCCCATCTGTCTACTATTCTCTGAAATGCCTCCGGATTTAGGCTCCACTCGGACTCAAGCACCCTTCTCCTGCTCAAAAAAAGTCTGCTAACTGGTTTAGGTTGCCCTTCAGATGTACTGTGGTTAAGGATGCCAAGTTGTCCCCTGCCCAAGTCAGAGTTTGTAGGGCTAAGCTTAGAAGACACCTGCTTCTTGTGCCCCCCTGCCTTGAAATATAGGCCACTGCTGTGGCGTTATCTGACAATACCTGGATGTGATGGCCCCTGATGGTCTGTCTGAAGGCCCACAACCCCAGAGAAATAGCCCTTAGCTCCCTCCAGTTGGAGGACCTCCTGGACTCCTCCACTGACCAGGACCATCTGGTCTTCGAGGTGTGCACCCAAACCCCAGGAGCTTGCATCTGTTAAGATTTTTTCTATGGGGAAGGTCCATAACAGACCCAGGCTCGGATTTGTTTGCCTTCTCCACCACCATAATTTTTTTTTTTTACTGGAGATGGGATCCTGATCTTTTTCTCCAGACTCTCCGTAGGTCCAACTCTGTAGAATCGCCTGTTGGAGGTCTCTCGCATGGAAGCGGGCCCACTGAACAGCTGGAATTGAGGCTGTGAGCAGCCCCAGCGTGGACATGGCTGACCGAACGGTCACAGATCGGTTTTTCTGTACTCTTTTCACTGCCTCCTGCACCTTTACCATTTTTTCCTCCGGGAGGAAAATTTTCTCCTGTACCGAGTCTATGACAACCTAGGAAAATGATCACCCGAGAAGGAATTAGGTTTGATTTTTCTCTGTTCAGAATCCAACCCAAACTTTCTAAATGGTTCTGAGTCCTTTTCAAATCCCTGTACAACAGGTCCTTTGAACTGGATTACAGGAGGTCGTCCAGATATGGTATTAGAGATACTCCCTCCAACCTGAGCAGTGCCAATGCCTCTGCCATGATCTTCATGAAGATCCTTGGGGAGGAGGAGAGACCGAATGGTAGGGCCCTGAACTGAAAGTGCCTCACCACTCCCCCTGCTCTGATTGCCAGACGCAGATATTTCTGTGACGTCCGTTATTGGCACATGCAAGTATGCAAATAATGGTAACAAAGATGAATCCGCCCTTTCTGTGTTCCCGCCACTGCGCTTTTGCAAATTTTGATTATCACTATTTGTTCATAAGAGTGAAGCAGCTACTTTAAAAAAAATCAAACTGAAAAACATTCTAAAACCTTAAAATTAGTGTAATAAGATTTAAGCAGTGCTGTAAACAATGTAAGATGAAATATCCGTTTTCACAGGTATTCCAAAATAATGCTAATGTCCATAAACATCACCATGTGACAAAAGTGAAAATGTGCACAAATTCCAAAATAAAAATGTAATATAAGTCCATATATCACATCAAATAGGTTTGTGAAAAAATAATGATAGCTTCCAATCTTCCACCACACCCGGTTGTCAGTGAATCCTCTCCCGTCAGATGCAAAACTCACCAACTTAAATTGCCTTACACGCTCGTGTTCGGCGTGTAAACATGTACAAAAAGACCTCACTGCTAGGTATAGCAGATAATCCCAGTTCCAACCAATTCACTGCCAGAAAGCTCCACATGTAAATAAAAGTGCTCAAAATAGCGTGATACCGTAAAATCAGTTTAATATCACACTTAAAACTTCAAATATAGCACTCACACGAATCTCAAAAAAATCGAACAATACACTGCACAGCAAACACTCGTTCAGAAATTAACCGAAATCCGAGTATATTGGTCGCGGCAGATCCAAGACGTCCACTGATCGCTCACCACCTCCCCGCTGTTCCTTCCTGGATTTCCGCTTCCTTGATCGGCCTTGATACGTCACACGTTCACTTCAGATGGTTGCCGCACAGTCACGCCCCGACACGTTTCGTCATAAAGACTGTCATGGGATTGAAGTAGCTGCTGGAAGAGGTCAGTCCCTTTTTGGGTCGCACTCGACCCACTCTATATTGAAGACGACTCTTCATAGATGGGGACTGGGTTTGTCGCAGAGGTCCTTATTGGTCCCTCAACGCACTCATTCCTTGTAGAGCATTTTCATAAGGATTTGCGTTTTTGCCTATGAAGTTGACCCCTGATATCAGGGGTACCACTTTCCCGGCAGGGGGTCACCTGCCTTTCGGAGGTGATCAGGACTGTGTTTGCCATGCTGAGGTCAGCGTTACGCCCGTTAGTGGCTGTGTCTCTGGTGTCTGACACTCAATGACTGGGCAAAGCTTTTGTACCAGGCAGTGGAGGAGCATCAGCTTCCTCTATAAGTCGACCAGCAGGTGCACTGTGACTGATTTAGCCTCTAGAGCCTCTGTGTCCGGGGTGGTTTTGCGCCACCTGAAAAGGCTGATATACAGGTCCGCTGACCGAGTTTCTAGGGAAGCTCTGACAGATTTGCATTTCTTTGGCTAACAGTAGAGGTGCCCATAAGCTGGGACCTTCCTTCTCCAATATATTGCGGTGTTTCTTGGGGGTTGTCATACCCACTCTGCTGCAGGACATATTCAGATCTGTTCATGGCTCTTAGGCCTCAAGGCCCTGAATGTCTTTGTGTAGCCATCCGTTTTTTCCGACCATGGAGTTTGTGAAGTGGTCGCTTTATAAAAGATCGATATTTTCATTCTTATTCACCGAATAGTTTCTTTGTCCCACAGTCTCAGACTGCCCTGATGGGGCAATTCAAGACTGGGTGGGGATTTGGATATTCAGGACGGAGTCGGTTCGCTCCATCCAGGGACGTCCGTGGACTTCAGGGACGCGAGCTGGCATGTCCCCAGATGCGACAGGCACCAGAGGTTCCTGTGATTAGCGGTCAGGGAGAACCACTTACCGTAATTTATGACTCTCCTTTTTGACCTGGCAGCACCGGGAGTTTTCACCAGGGTGCTCACTTCGATTCTAGCCTTGCTGAGTCAACATGGTATTGTCATCATTGGTCTCTGCATGGACTTTTATAACCCATTTTCAGTTTAGAATTAAAGGAAGGACGTGTCTATAGTCAGTCACAATCCTGGGGCTGGTTCTGTGCTCAGAGGCGAGAATTTTTTCTTCCTCCAGAAAAGTTGCGGATGCTCCAGGGGCAGTGAAATGGGTCTCATGATGGCCTCCTTCGAGGCAGCACCGTTTGTCTAAGTCCACACTCGGAGGGGGGATTCGGTCCTATGGAACACAGCCATTGTCTCTGGATCATCAGATTCAGATGAATTGCCTAGTCATGGCCTCTGACTTGATGGCGGACATTCTGGCACTTCTGTTCAGGGAGTTTTTCCCTTATTTTCTATTGAAGGGAGGTTGGGGGGTCCAGTCGGTCTATGTCGCTGGACTCTGGACGAATAACGTCTGTCAATTTTCTGGAACTTCGGACGATCAGGAATTCCTAGAGACCACAAGGCCGCCCAATTAGGTTCCAGTTGGACAATGCCCTGGCTGTGGCTTATGCCAACCTTCTGGTTATCCTGCGGTGGACAGGAAGAAGCGTGCCGGCTGTCGGCCGTCTACATTCAGGGTGTAGAAGTCTAACTGGCGGACTATTTGAGTCGCCAGTTGTTGAACAAGGGGAATGCTGTTGCACCCGGAGGGGTTTCTACTCCCTTTGCCGGAGGTGGACGTCAGACGTGGTCCTCCTGGCTTCGCGACTCATTTGAATGATGCTGAGATTCGTTGTCCGGTCCAGTGATCCCTGGGCAGACGCGTGGAGGCTAGTTTATGCCTATCCTCCACTGATGTGGCTACCTCGGCTGCTCCTCAATGTGCTGATCGAGGGGATTCCCAGTGATCCTAATCACTCTGGATTGGCCCCTGCGTCCATGGTACGCCGACTTCGTACACCTGGTGGCGGACGCCAATGCGGGAGGACCTTCTGTCTCAAGGTTCCACACTTCATGTGGCCGTATGGCATGGTTATAGTCAGCCAGGTAACTAAGGGGCCGAGGTCTTTTGGATTTGGTCTTCTCGACCATGCTGAGGGCACTGAATTCTTCCTCCTGCAAGATCTACCATCGCACCTGGAAGGCCCAAGTCTCCAGGTGCGCGGAGATGAAGTGCCATCCACGAACTTGTTCAGTTCCCAGGGTCCTGCTATTTTTACAGCATGGAGTGGTTTTAAAAAAACTTGTTTTAAGCACCAAGGGTCAGTCTCAGCCTTGGCTGTTTTATTTCTATGGCCATTGGCGTCCCATTCCCTGGTGGGTACCTTTGTACAGAAGTTTTGATGGGGGACTTCCCCCAATAGACCACTTCTCCCTCCTTGGGATTTGAACCTGGTGCTCTCGGTTCTTCAGGAACCTACTTTTGAGAACACTAGTGAGATTCCTCTCCTGACGTGATCTCAGAAGGTGGCCTTTCTAGTGACCATATCTTCTGTCAGAAGGGTTTCTGAATTGGCGGCCCTGCCTTGCAAGTCCCCATGTTAATCCTCCATAAGGATTTAGCGGTACTACCCCGCGACCTTAGTTTCTTCCACAGGTGAATTCAGCTTTTCACCTGAAAGAGGACATTGTACTTCCATCCTTGTGTCCTCAGTCATCGCATCCCAGAGTCTGCGCTCCACACTTTGAGCGTAGTACGGGCCTTGCGGGTGTACCTGTCTGTTACAGCTCCGTTTCGGAGGTCTGAATCACTGTTTGTGTCGGTGTCCGGTCCACAAAAAGGGGCCTGGCGGTCTCGTCATCCAGGCCTATGCCCTTAAAGGACGGGCGCGCCTCTTTTCCTGTTGCGGCGCATTCAACCAGGGCTATTGGTGCCTCTCGGGCTTTCTGACATCAAGCGTCTGTCTCACAAGAGTAAGGCGGCGACCTGGTTGTCCGTGCACACTTTTTCAAAGTTTTTCAAGGTTGATGTGACTGCATCTTTGGACTTCAATCATCTATCACAAGTGAGCAAGGCGGCGACCTGGTCGTCAGTTTACGCTTTTTCCAAATTTTACAAGATTGATGCGAGTGCATCTTCGGATGCTAGCTTCGGCCGCAAAGTTTTGCAGGCGGCTGTTTTGAGGTTGCAACTCCACCGTTTAGGAGCTTTGCTTGTTTGGGGTGAAAATGTTTTTTTGATGCTGTGCCCACCCCTGGTTTTTTTGACACTGCTTTTGGATGTCCCAACTGTCAAGAATTAAGGAGCTGTGTCCATCCATGGACGAAAAGAGAAAATAGGATTTTTGTACTCACTGTAAAATCCTTTTCTCTGTCGTCCATGGACGGACACAGCACCCACCCCTCCTTTTGTTAGTGTGTACTGCTTTACTACGAACTGAGGCTGCTGACTGCAGGTAGGAGGGTTATGTACAGAGGGACCGCCCCCTGGGCGGGGCTGTTCAACTGTTAAAGTTACATGTTTTAAGATGACATGTTCTGCCTAGTCCTCTCCTATGAACAGGAACATAACCCAACTGTCAAGAATTAAGGAGCTGTGTCCGTCCATGGACGACTGAGAAAAGGATTTTACCGTGAGTACGAAAATCTTATTTTTGTCCTGTTTCCTTTGAGTCCCGAGTCTGGTAAAAAGGACGAAAATTCTTTAGGTTGTGGTGCCACCTTTTTGATCGGAAATGCTTTTTTCCTGTCCGCCGTTCTGTCCAGAACTGCGTCCAGATCGGGACAGAATACCAGGTCCCCCTCAAAAGGTAGCCCACACAGCTTGGTTTTAGAAGCTGAATCGCCTGACCAAGTTTTCACCCACAAAGCTTTTCTAGCCGAATTAAGGCCGAACAGCTAGCAGACATCTTCACTGACTCAGCCGAGGCGTCCGCCATGTAACCTACAGCCTTTTGTAGGACTGGTAGAGTCTCTAGCAAATCTTTGCGAGAGGTTCCTGGTTCAATATGGCACTTTAACCAATGTTCTAAGTTCCTGGCTACCACTGTAGATTCCATTGCTGGTTTGAGATTAGCCAGGGTAGGATCCCAAGCTTTTAACAAAGAATCGGCTCTTGTCCAAGGTGTCCTTTAAGACTCCCATGTCCTCAAAAGCAAAGTCGGTGTTACGCAACACTTGTGAGTAGGGTTGTCCCGATACCACTTTAAGACCGAGTACAAGTACCGATACTTTTTTTCAAGTACTCGCCGATACCGATTACCGATACTTTTTTTCAATGTCATGTGACATTTTGAAAGATGGGGACTGATAGGTGGCACTTATGGGCACGGATCGATGGCACTGATTGCACAGAAAGGTGGCACTTGTGGGCACAGAAAGGTGGCACTTGTGGGCACAGAAAGGTGGCACTTGTGGGCACAGAAAGGTGGCACTTGTGGGCACAGAAAGGTGGCACTTGTGGGCACAGAAAGGTGGCACTTGTGGGCACAGAAAGGTGGCACTTGTGGGCACAGAAAGGTGGCACTTGTGGGCACAGAAAGGTGGCACTTGTGGGCACAGAAAGGTGGCACTTGTGGGCACAGAAAGGTGGCACTTGTGGGCACAGAAAGGTGGCACTTGTGGGCACAGAAAGGTGGCACTTGTGGGCACAGAAAGGTGGCACTTGTGGGCACAGAAAGGTGGCACTTGTGGGCACAGAAAGGTGGCACTTGTGGGCACAGAAAGGTGGCACTTGTGGGCACAGAAAGGTGGCACTTGTGGGCACAGAAAGGTGGCACTTGTGGGCACAGAAAGGTGGCACTTGTGGGCACAGATAGGTGGCACTTGTGGGCACAGATAGGTGGCACTTGTGGGCACAGATAGGTGGCACTTGTGGGCACAGATAGGTGGCACTTGTGGGCACAGATAGGTGGCACTTGTGGGCACAGATAGGTGGCACTTGTGGGCACAGATAGGTGGCACTTGTGGGCACAGATAGGTGGCACTTGTGGGCACAGATAGGTGGCACTTGTGGGCACAGATAGGTGGCACTTGTGGGCAGTGATAGGTGGCACTTGTGGGCAGTGATAGGTGGCACTTGTGGGCAGTGATAGGTGGCACTTGTGGGCAGTGATAGGTGGCACTTGTGGGCAGTGATAGGTGGCACTTGTGGGCAGTGATAGGTGGCACTTGTGGGCAGTGATAGGTGGCACTTGTGGGCAGTGATAGGTGGCACTTGTGGGCAGTGATAGGTGGCACTTGTGGGCAGTGATAGGTGGCACTTGTGGGCAGTGATAGGTGGCACTTGTGGGCAGTGATAGGTGGCACTTGTGGGCAGTGATAGGTGGCACTTGTGGGCAGTGATAGGTGGCACTTGTGGGCAGTGATAGGTGGCACTTGTGGGCAGTGATAGGTGGCACTTGTGGGCAGTGATAGGTGGCACTTGTGGGCAGTGATAGGTGGCACTTGTGGGCACAGAAAGGTGGCACTTGTGGGCACAGAAAGGTGGCACTTGTGGGCACAGAAAGGTGGCACTTGTGGGCACAGAAAGGTGGCACTTGTGGGCACAGAAAGGTGGCACTTGTGGGCACAGAAAGGTGGCACTTGTGGGCACAGAAAGGTGGCACTTGTGGGCACAGAAAGGTGGCACTTGTGGGCACAGAAAGGTGGCACTTGTGGGCACAGAAAGGTGGCACTTGTGGGCACAGAAAGGTGGCACTTGTGGGCACAGATAGGTGGCACTTGTGGGCACAGATAGGTGGCACTTGTGGGCAGTGATAGGTGGCACTTGTGGGCAGTGATAGGTGGCACTTGTGGGCAGTGATAGGTGGCACTTGTGGGCAGTGATAGGTGGCACTTGTGGGCAGTGATAGGTGGCACTTGTGGGCAGTGATAGGTGGCACTTGTGGGCAGTGATAGGTGGCACTTGTGGGCAGTGATAGGTGGCACTTGTGGGCAGTGATAGGTGGCACTTGTGGGCAGTGATAGGTGGCACTTGTGGGCAGTGATAGGTGGCACTTGTGGGCAGTGATAGGTGGCACTTGTGGGCAGTGATAGGTGGCACTTGTGGGCAGTGATAGGTGGCACTTGTGGGCAGTGATAGGTGGCACTTGTGGGCAGTGATAGGTGGCACTTGTGGGCAGTGATAGGTGGCACTTGTGGGCAGTGATAGGTGGCACTTGTGGGCAGTGATAGGTGGCACTTGTGGGCAGTGATAGGTGGCACTTGTGGGCAGTGATAGGTGGCACTTGTGGGCAGTGATAGGTGGCACTTGTGGGCAGTGATAGGTGGCACTTGTGGGCAGTGATAGGTGGCACTGATTGCACAGAAAGGTGGCACTTGTGGGCACAGAAAGGTGGCACTTGTGGGCACAGAAAGGTGGCACTTGTGGGCACAGAAAGGTGGCACTTGTGGGCACAGAAAGGTGGCACTTGTGGGCACAGAAAGGTGGCACTTGTGGGCACAGAAAGGTGGCACTTGTGGGCACAGAAAGGTGGCACTTGTGGGCACAGAAAGGTGGCACTTGTGGGCACAGATAGGTGGCACTTGTGGGCACAGATAGGTGGCACTTGTGGGCACAGATAGGTGGCACTTGTGGGCACAGATAGGTGGCACTTGTGGGCACAGATAGGTGGCACTTGTGGGCACAGATAGGTGGCACTTGTGGGCACAGATAGGTGGCACTTGTGGGCACAGATAGGTGGCACTTGTGGGCACAGATAGGTGGCACTTGTGGGCAGTGATAGGTGGCACTTGTGGGCAGTGATAGGTGGCACTTGTGGGCAGTGATAGGTGGCACTTGTGGGCAGTGATAGGTGGCACTTGTGGGCAGTGATAGGTGGCACTTGTGGGCAGTGATAGGTGGCACTTGTGGGCAGTGATAGGTGGCACTTGTGGGCAGTGATAGGTGGCACTTGTGGGCAGTGATAGGTGGCACTTGTGGGCAGTGATAGGTGGCACTTGTGGGCAGTGATAGGTGGCACTTGTGGGCAGTGATAGGTGGCACTTGTGGGCAGTGATAGGTGGCACTTGTGGGCAGTGATAGGTGGCACTTGTGGGCACAGAAAGGTGGCACTTGTGGGCACAGAAAGGTGGCACTTGTGGGCACAGAAAGGTGGCACTTGTGGGCACAGAAAGGTGGCACTTGTGGGCACAGAAAGGTGGCACTTGTGGGCACAGAAAGGTGGCACTTGTGGGCACAGAAAGGTGGCACTTGTGGGCACAGAAAGGTGGCACTTGTGGGCACAGAAAGGTGGCACTTGTGGGCACAGAAAGGTGGCACTTGTGGGCAGTGATAGGTGGCACTTGTGGGCAGTGATAGGTGGCACTTGTGGGCAGTGATAGGTGGCACTTGTGGGCAGTGATAGGTGGCACTTGTGGGCAGTGATAGGTGGCACTTGTGGGCAGTGATAGGTGGCACTTGTGGGCAGTGATAGGTGGCACTTGTGGGCAGTGATAGGTGGCACTTGTGGGCAGTGATAGGTGGCACTTGTGGGCAGTGATAGGTGGCACTTGTGGGCAGTGATAGGTGGCACTTGTGGGCAGTGATAGGTGGCACTTGTGGGCAGTGATAGGTGGCACTTGTGGGCAGTGATAGGTGGCACTTGTGGGCAGTGATAGGTGGCACTTGTGGGCAGTGATAGGTGGCACTTGTGGGCAGTGATAGGTGGCACTGATTGCACAGAAAGGTGGCACTGATTGCACAGAAAGGTGGCACTTGTGGGCACAGAAAGGTGGCACTTGTGGGCACAGAAAGGTGGCACTTGTGGGCACAGAAAGGTGGCACTTGTGGGCACAGAAAGGTGGCACTTGTGGGCACAGAAAGGTGGCACTTGTGGGCACAGAAAGGTGGCACTTGTGGGCAGTGATAGGTGGCACTTGTGGGCAGTGATAGGTGGCACTTGTGGGCAGTGATAGGTGGCACTTGTGGGCACTGATAGATGGCACTGATTGCACTATTAGTGCAATCAGTGCCATCTATCAGTGCCCACAAGTGCCACCTATCAGTGCAATCAGTGCCCATAAGTGCCACCTATCAGTGCAATCAGTGGCATCTACCAGTGCCACCTGATAGGTGGCACTGGTAGATGGCACTGATTCCACTGATAGGTAGCACTTGTGGGTACTGATAGGTGGCTGGCACTGAAATGCTGCGGGGGGTGGGGGGGAAATGACACAGGATTTAAGAAAAAAAAAAAACTGCTGCAACGCCCATCTTGGTACACCCTGCACTCGGCTGCAGTAAGCAACAGCAGACATCTTGTTACACCCAGCCCATATAGCTCGGGCTGGGTGTAACAAGATGTCTGCTGCTGCTTACTGCAGCCGAGTGCAGGGTGTACCAAGATGGGCGACGGGACGTTCAGCCGCTGACGGCGACCGAATGTGACAGCACCGGTCACCGATCCTGATGCGGCTGCGCCCTGAACCCCTGCCAGCTTACCAGGTTCAACTGCAGGTGAGGGACTCGCTCTCCGCCCGCGGACTCCGTCCACCGACTGTGCCCGCCCTCTTCAGCCAGACTCCGCCCGCACTTTCCTCTTCCGCCCTCCCCAGCCACTGACTCCTCCCGCCCTCTCCGGCCAGACTCCGCCCGCACTCCCCCGCCCTCTCTCCTGCCCTCCCCAGCCACTGACTCCTCCCGCCCTCAAAAAAAAAAAAAAGTATCGGGTGAAGCATCGGGAGCATTTGCGCGAGTACAAGTACTCGCGCAAATGCTTGGTATCGGTCCCGATACTAGTATCGGTATCGGGACAACCCTACTTGTGAGAACGCTGCGTCTAGTTCGGGTCTCTTGTTCCAGACTTTTGCGCGATCCTCAAAGGGGAAAATCCTTTTAAGAGACCTGGAAAAAAAAGGGGCCCTCTCTGGGTCCTTCCACTCCCTTTTAATGGATTCTGTCAACACTTTATGTACCGGGAATACTCAATGCTTGACCTCATCCATACCCTGATACATCTTGTCGTGAAGAGACAACTGGGTTTTATCCTCCTTAAATATTAAGGGTTGTATGTATGGTCTTTAGAAGGTAGTCTACTTCCTCCAAAGACAGTTTATAATGGGAGGAAGATACCTTTCTCTTCACCTTCCCCCCTCCTCTGGCTTTGAGGACATACTTTTCTCTTCATCCTCTGACCCCTCTCCTGGCTGCAGAGGGAATGTTGAGTGCTGGGCGGGGAACTGTTGATTGTGTCACCGAATGTTTGTCCAGATAGGAGCGGAAGGACTGAAAAGTATCTTCCAATTCCTTCCGGAAAGTAGTGAGCATCTCACTAGATTGGGCAGATGGTGCGTTAGAAGACTTCTCTCTGACTAAGTCTGCTATGCAAGATCTGCATAACGGTTTGTGCCAAGACTCCAAGGGAATTTTTACATGAAGCACACCGTTTTTTTAGGGGGGAGGGAAAACATGCTTAGTCTTTCCTTTAGCTTTCTGAAATACACCAAGCCAACAAACACATTGTCAATATATATACACCACATCTCCTCCCCAGCAGATCTCAGTCAGTGAACAAGCACACCCCACAAAACCACTGCTGTAAACAAAACACATTATCCAGAAGTCATTTGTGTAGTGTGAGGCAGGCTCCCTTGCCCCCCACTACAGGGGAGGAAGGGAGGGACAGAAGACACACATAGCCCAGGTAAAACAGAGACCACTGCCTCTTCCTAGCTGGGCCGGGCCTCATGGCTCCTGCTCCCACCACCGCTGCTGGCTCCTTTGGTTACATTTCTCCAGTGTGCAGCAGTCGTCCGGCAGCTTTTATTTGAGTTTTCCTGGTCCATTTCCCTGTCGCGAGGACCGGAAATTGCACCACCAAGGCCGCCTCCCCCTTCTGCGCTCCAGCGGCCGGAAGACGCCGCACACCGCCGGAAGTCATGCAGTGACGTCACCCGCCACTCGGACCAGACTAGTGCAGCTTCCTAGAGACTCCACACTTCCAGCATGTGGATTCCCTCAGCCCGCGCTCTCCAGCCTATCGGTGCGGGACCTCCATCAGCCTCTGTCCTCGCTGGGCTCGAGAAGCAGGGAGACACGGAACATCCCCCACCCGTCGGGGGATGTTGGGCAGGCCTAGAAAAATAGGATTTTTGTACTCACCGTAAAATCCGTTTCTCTGGCATCCATGGACTGACACAGCGTGTCTTATACACCTTTACACGTGGGTTATGTCCCTGCTTGCAGGAGAAGACCTAGGCAGAATGTGAGATGTTATACATACATTCTAAACAGCTAGAGCTGAACAGCCCCACCCAGGGGGGCGGTCCCTCCGGGCATAACCCTCCCACTGCAGGCAGCAGACCTCAGTTCGTAACAAAGCAGTACAAACTTAAAAAGAAGGGTGGGTGCTGTGTCAGTCCATGGATGCCAGAGAAACGGATTTTACGGTGAGTACAAAAATCCTATTTTCTCTTGTCATCCATGGACTGACACAGCGTGTCTTATACACCTTTACACGTGGGCTGTCCCAAAGCAGTGTCAAGAGGGATGGGAGCAGTATAAATGGAAAACCAAAAACTTCACTCCAAACAAGGCAGAGCTCCTCAACGGAGGAGTTGCAACATCAAACAGCGGCCTGCAACACCTTGCGGCCGAAGGAAGCATCCGAAGATGCAGCCACATCAACCTTATAAAACTTAGAAAAGGTATGAACAGACGACCAGGTCGCCGCCTTGCACACTTGTGCAACCGACGCTTGATGTCGGAAAGCCCAGGAAGCACCAATTGCCCTGGTGGAATGTGCCGTAACCGGAAAGGGAGGCGCCCGCCCCTTGAGAGCATAAGCTTGAATGACGGTTTGTCTGATCCACCTAGAAATGGTGGCAGACGAAACCGCTTGGCCCTGTTTTGGCCCAGAGACAGCCACAAATAGTGAGTCAGACTTCCGAATAGAAGCAGTAGCAGACAGGTACACCCGCAAGGCTCGTACCACATCCAAAGTGTGTAGCGCAAACTCTCTGGGATGCGATGGGTGAGGACACAAGGACGGGAGGACAATGTCCTCGTTTAAGTGGAAGGCCGAGACCACCTTTGGCAGAAAGGAAGGTCGCGGACGTAACACCGCCTTATCCTTATGGATGATCAAAAAGGGCGACTTGCAGGACAAGGCCGCCAATTCAGACACTCGTCTAATGGAAGTAATGGCCACCAAGAAGGCCACCTTCTGAGACAAAGTCAAGAGGGGAATATCTCTAATATTTTCAAAGGGAGGTTCCTGGAGGACCGAGAGCACCAAATTCAGATCCCACGGGGGGAGAGGAGGCTTGACAGGGGGGAGCACATGGCGAACCCCCTGCACAAAGGTGCTAACCAAGGGATGACCCGCCAGCGGTCCCTGAAAGAAGATGGCCAAGGCCGAAATCTGACCCTTAAATGGTACTCAAAGCGAGCTTTTGGGTCACGCCACGCTGCAGAAAATGCAGGATTCTGGGAACGGAATACGGTCGTGGGCGCCAGTCCAGCTCTTCGCACATGGCGATGTAAGCGCTCCAAGTACGGTGATAGATCCTTCTGGAGGAAGACTTCCGTGCCCTTAACATGGTCGAAATGACCGAATCCGAGAGACCTCGGTCTCTCAGCACCTGGCTTTCAATAACCATGCCGTTAAAACCAGAGACTGTAAAGCAGGATGAAATATAGGACCTTGAGACAGAAGGTCCCCCCGTATCGGTAACCGCCAGGGAACGTCTGCGACGAGACGTACCAGATCGGCGTACTAGTGACGCCGAGGCCAATCCGGAGCAATGAGGATCACCGGAATTCCCTCGGTCGCTACCCTGCGGAGCAGGCGAGGGAGCAACTGCAGCGGAGGATAAACGTATATCAGGCGATACTGACCCCATGGGGCCACCAACGCATCCGAGGCATCCGCCCAGGGATCCCTGGATCTGGCCACAAACCTCGACACCTTGCGATTGAGTCGAGAAGCCATCAGGTCCACATCCGGCGTGCCCCACCATCTGCAAAGAAGTTGAAAGACCTCCGGGTGCAAGGACCACTCCCCCTGGTCCAGCGTCTGGCGACTTAGATAGTCCGCCTGCCAATTGTCTACGCCCGGAATGTAGACGGCCGACAGAGCCGGCACGCTTCTTTCGGCCCACCTCAGGATGCGGGCGACCTCGGAAGCCGCAGCTGAGCTCCGAGTCCCCCCTTGATGGTTGACATACGCCACTGCTGTGGCGTTGTCCGATTGTATCCTGATGGAGTGACCCTGTAGTTTCTCCGACCATGAGGAGAGGCACAGTCTGATTGCCCGTATCTCCAGCACATTGATCGGTAAGAGGGCTTCGTCCGGAGTCCAAAGCCCTTGGGCCGACAGGACTCCCCAGACTCCCCCCCCAGCCCGTCAGGCTGGCGTCCGTCGTGATCACCGTCCATTGGATGGGGAGGAACGACTTCCCGGACCGAAGAGCCGGGGACCTCAACCACCACGTCAGGGATGCCCTGACCAGGTGACTCACCTGGATCTGAAGATCCAAGGACAACTGGGATTTGTCCCAAGTGGACATGATCCCTTTCTGTAAGGCCCTGGTGTGCGCTTGGGCATAAGGAACGGCCTCGAAGGAGGCCACCATGAGTCCCAGGACTCTCATGCAAAAGCGGATTGACGACCATTTCCGGGACGTCAGCACCCGTACTGCAGACTGAAGTGTCAGTAGTTTGTCTGGAGGTAGGAAGACTCTTGCTTCCAAGGAGTCCAGAATCAGACCTAGATACTCCAGACGCTGAGTCGGGACTAGAACCGACTTCTGAACGTTCAGGAGCCACCCAAACTCCCTGAGGGTCTGACTGACGATAGTCACACTTTCTTCCAATTCTGAGCCACTGTCTGCTCTTAGAAGGAAATCGTCCAGATAGCCCACGATAGCAATGCCTCGCTGTCTCAGCAAAGCTAGGACCGGAGCAAGCACCTTGGTGAACACCCTCGGTGCCGAGGCCAGGCCAAAGGGAAGAGCCACAAATTGATAGTGGACTTCGCCGACCGCAAAGCGCAGAAACTTCTGGTGGCTTGCGCAGATCGGAACATGCAAGTAGGCGTCCTTGATGTCCAAGGATGCCAGAAAATCCCCTTGACGGAGTGTAGCGACCACCGTGCGAATGGATTCCATGCGGAATTTTTGCACCTTCACGAAGGCATTCAGGGCCTTGAGGTCCAGGATCGGCCGAACCCCGTCCTTTTTTGGAACAACAAACAGATTCGAGTAGAACCCCTGAAACCTCTCCTGGGACGGAACCGGCACAATTACTCCGGACCCGATCAAATCCTGTACAGCCCCCAAGAGGGCTGCCCGACGGGCAGGAAGGAGAGGGAGATTTGAGGGAAAGAATCTGTCTGGGGGCCAGGAGCGGAACTCTATTCTGTATCCTGAGGTGACCACCTCGCACACCCACCAGTCGGAGATCCGGGAGGTCCACCGATCCGTGAACCTGCGAAGTCGTCCCCCCACCCCAGAGACGGGCGGGGGCAAGACTTCACGCGGAGGCGGGCTTGGGAGCCGGCTTGTTGGGCTTACGCACCCAGGGGCGCTTGTGCCCGCCAGCCGCACTGTTGTCAGTCTGGGATGGCTTATCCGTGGACTCTGACGGACGAAAAAAAACCTTTTTTGCTGGAAAGGAAGGACCCGGTTTACGTCGGGCCTCCTTACCCTTGATAGTTTGAGGAAGGAGAGTGCTTTTACCTCCCGTGACATCCTTGATGATGTCATCCAGAGCAGCACCAAAAAGTCTACCACCCTTAAAAGGTACATCCGTCAGGAGCTTCTTAGAGGCTAGGTCAGCAGACCAGCATTTCAACCAGATGAGACGACGCAATACCACCGCCGAGACAGAGGCCCTGGAAATTAAAGGGGCCGCGTCCAACGTGGCGTCGCACACATATATCAGACCCTGCACCATCTGGTGGGCCAGAGCAATAGTGTCTGGAGGAAGGTTATACTCCTGCACAGTTTGGTGCAAAATTTTTGCCCATTCCGTGAGTGTCTGAGACACAAGGGTCGCCGCTACTACGGGCCGTAGGGTGGATCCCAACAAGGCGAACATGGCTCTACTCACCACTTCTGACCTCCTGTCAGTGGGGTCCTTAAACGCAGGAGTCCCCTCCATCGGTAGAGTGGTGGCCTTGTTTAAACGGGCGACTGGAGGGTCGACCACCGGGGGAGAAGCCCACTTTTTAAGCAGGGCGTCTTCAAAGGGGTATCTAATAGACAAACGCCGCGGGACCATAAAAGTCTTCTGCGGCTTTTCCCAGACCTGGTCAATGAGCTGGTCAAAGAAAGGTACATATGGAAAAACCTTTTTAGAAGGCTTGGTCTTAAAAGAACCAAAGGAGACTGTATCCGCCTGAGGTTCTGCGGTCGCAGCATCTAGCTTGAGAGTGTCCCTCACAGCATCAATGAGTTCACTAACAAGCGCCCTGTCATTTACTGACTCAGAACTGGAGTCTTCCTCACAAGGAATGTCCTGTTCAAAACCATCCAAATATTCAGAGCTAGGGTCCTGAGCAGCAATAACTAGGCCCATATCTGAAGCAGAGCACTCCCCTTGTGGAGATAAAGTGGGGAGAGGGCGCTTTTTTGCTCCCTTGTGCTCACACACAGCTTCCATCCTGGTCAGAAATGATTCCAGGACTGCCGACAACTGGTCCATAGGGACCGCAGGTGCTGGAGCACTGGCTGCTGCCTCTGGCATGTTAGGGGAAGCTGGTGACTCTGACTCCATAATGTCCCTCTCAGACCACCCACAGGCCGTGCTGACTGAAGTAGGGGAATGCCCAGGGAACCCACCAACCTGACCAGGACCGCTCGGTTCCGCCGCTCTGTCTCACTGCGCCGCGCTGCTCAGCGTGAGTGAGCTGAGAGGAGAGAGTGTGAGGAGATTCGCGCCGTTTCCAGCGGCGCTAGAGGCCAAACTAGTGCCAGAAAAGACGTGCGGCTACAAGAAAATGGCCGCCGCAATGTGCTCCGGCGGGCCCCGCAAGATGGCCGCCAATGTAAAAATCAGCACACACACAAAACATGGCACCGAACGGCGCCCAGGCCCCTCACCTCCAAAAACAAAACAGCCCCAGCGAGTGCAGAGCAGCATGAGCCCCCCCAGGACAGTATGGCCCCCAGGCACCCCCCATAGTACAGCGCCAGCACTAGTGAACAGAGAGTGACATTAAAAACACAGGGGGAGACAGGGAAATCCCCCCACACAAGAAACACACAGCATGTACTCACCTGCAGCCAGGAGAGACTACTTACCCGTCCCCTGAGGGACCCGCTGGTGTGTTCCTGACAGAACTATCACAGTGCGGTACTGAGTAGCTGTCGGCCCGGTCCACCGCGAAAGATACAGCCGGACTGTTCTATCTTGAGAGGACCGCGGAGCTGGAAGCCCACCGGCCACCCCTGGAGTCGTGGGGCATGTCGTTAACTGAGTCTCACGCACACAAGGCGAGGATCAGCACGCTCGATGGTCGGACAGGGAAGACTACGAGGATATCTTGTACCCAACCTGTTGCCCAGCCGACAGTTGATAGAAGACCTCAAAAAAATAAAAAAATAAAAAAATAAATAAATAAATAAAAATAGGAAAAAAATTTCCAAAAGAATAAAAATAGGTCAGGAGACTGGCTCCTGAGAGAGCCACAGTTTTTTTCTGCCTAGCAGAAGGAGAAGACGAGGTCTGCTGCCTGCAGTGGGAGGGTTATGCCCGGAGGAACCGCCCCCCTGGGCGGGGCTGTTCAGCTCTGGCTGTTTAGAATGTATGTATAACATCTCACATTCTGCCTAGGTCTTCTCCTGCAAGCAGGGACATAACCCACGTGTAAAGGTGTATAAGACACGCTGTGTCAGTCCATGGATGACAAGAGAAAAAAACAAAAGAAAAAACACTAACAGGTGGAAGCACACCCCTGGTCCCCTGCAGCGCTTCCACCATGGCCGGAGGAAACACTACAACCGAGGCCATGGTGGAAGTGTCCAAGATTTAAGGGAATGACTGCAGTGTTTCCTGGGAAGTGGGTGGAGCAGCGCTCTCTCTCCAGGTGCTGTCCTGAAAGACGAGGTGAGAAAAAGGACATGCCAAATGTGGTATGTAAGGGGGTGAGGAGTGCTTAAAGTGCAAGTTCCACTTTTGAGTGGAACTCAGCTTTAAGAAAAATCTTTTGAAAGGGCTCTGCAAAAGGCATTGTCATTTGAATGAGATAACAGTTAAAAGTTAGGCCATCAAATAAGTATTTATTTTTACTCCCCATAAAACTAAATTCCTGTCAACTGAGGGACACATGAATTCAGAGACTGTCGGGTTTAGAGACTGCCACGTACAGGAGGCCTGGACACTTCATTTTTATGTTAATAAACTGAATAAGAGCATTTAATATGAGGGGCGGGATCTCAAGCATGATTATTAACACAAAGGGGTGAGCCTTGTGTTCCTCAAACTCCATGTAACAGATTTTTAAGGCAAGTAAAAAATACAAATTTCCTTTCTCACTCACTGAGCGACAGGAATTCAGACTGTTGGGACATACAAGCGCAGTCCTACTGAGGGCAACAGCTACAAAAAAACAGGCCCACCAGAAGAAAAAAAAAAAAAAACACAGAACAGTAGATTGCAGCATCAGGGATAGTAGGGAGTTGGAATTGAGATACGGTTGGAAAAGTTGGCACCTTTCAGAGTGGTGTGACAGTATTCCATGTTGGGTATTCTCAGAAACTGCAGTGCACATGCTGGACCGCCTGTTTTGCGCCTCACAACTGATTTATGGCGAGTTAAGTGGAACTATGCAGAAAAACATCCAAAAGCACATGGATCATGGGAGGAAGCTGAAAATCAGAAACGCATTCCAGAAGGCCCAACCTTCACCTATCAGGGCATGAGTACCCCCACAGGGCCTTCAGGACCTACTTTCCTACAGGAAGGATCCCTGCCCTAGACATCTAGCGCCCCCCTTCCAGCAAGTTCATCAGATAGGTTGTACCAAGGATACAGCTCTAAAAAGCAGACAGGCTGCCCCCACTCTTACCTATGAAGATCAGGTACAGTCCCTCTTGGCCATAGCATCCAATCCAGATAAAGCCCACCTCTGCCCCCATCACGAGTATTAGGAAAGGTCGGGATATGTGAATAAAGCCCATGAAAGGATAAGGCTTTGCTGAATTGTAAGAGGTTATGGTTGGGGATTCCTGCCTTTTCTTGGTGTCCATTCACCTAAAAGGTGGCAGCATAACCCAAACGGTCATGAATAAAGGAATTTTGCCTTGCCTGTTAAAACCATATCTTGGATTACGCTGTAGGGCACAGTCAACATTCATACACCGTGGGTTCTAGGCACATATCCACGATAATGGAGGATGCCTGGCCACAACACAATAGCCTTGTAAGGTGTCAAGTGACATCAGGACTAGAGAGGTCATAGGTTCAAC
This sequence comes from Rana muscosa, assembly GCA_029206835.1. Lineage (NCBI taxonomy): Eukaryota > Metazoa > Chordata > Amphibia > Anura > Ranidae > Rana > Rana muscosa. The sequence goes on from CM055122.1 coordinate 860,424,448, forward strand.
CTCCACAAGGGTAAGCAGAGAAAACTTTTGACTCGATATGGCCACCCAGTCCCTTCAGTTGGGTGCCAATTACAAGGATGCATAAAGCTTAGCGATTTCACAAGATAAAGGCCAGAGCCTGTTGGAGGGTGCACATGTTTTAATATCCGACACCTCTGGATTGTTGCGGTCTGGTTATCAAACCATCTGCTCCAAATTAAACAGTGAAACAAGCATACAAAGCAGGGTGTTTATAACAGGAGGTGGTGAATAGGTATTGGTCGTCTGAAAGAGCATTCTCGCGTACTCCCGGGGTGGGTTACAGAGAACAAAAAAAAAACTCCTAGACCTCCTGTTGAGATGAAGATAATATACACACACTATTATCCAGCGCTCATGGAAAGTCCCAATAACTAGTGAAGACTTTGGGAATAATGATGAAAAAAGCTTAGTCTGTTTATTAGTAACAATAAAAAGGGGGAATCCACTCCCAAATGTACAGAAAGCAGGTAAAACTTTACTCTCTAGCCGCCATTGATATGCCCCTTGTTAAACTTGCAAAAAAATCCGTGGAACAAGGAGGGGTTAACGTCTTTGTTATTTACCTGTTCCACTGACTTTGTTATTTACGTCTTGCGGTGCCCCTGCGGTTTATTTTACGTAGGACGCACCATACGCGCACTGCGCGCAAGAGTCGGAGATCATCGCCGACTCATTAAGAAGGGAAGTAACGATCACAGCGTACCTCGTCACTTTGACCGTGTACACAATAGGGATTTCAAATGCCTAGAGGTATTTGTAATCGAATCCATCCCTAAGGGAACACTAACTAGTAACGAAAGATTTTCCCTCCTATGCAGAAGGGAGGTCTTTTGGATTTTTATGTTCGATTCATTGGCCCCCAAGGGGTTAAACGAGGTAATTGAGACATGTAGCTTTATATAAAGTTTTATATAAATATATTAAAAATATTATTTTTAAAAATATACTATTTTTAATAAGATATTATTTTATAGAAGATTATTTGTAATGATCCATTGTGTTTTGTTGTCTGTTTAATGTTTTTTAATGTTTATGTTATATTCTTATCTGGCGAGCAAGGTAGGGGTTAAAAATAAAAGCACTATCACATCCCCCTGCCATTGTAGGCCACACAAACCCCTCCCCTTATCCCTATTTAATTATCAGAGGTGCCTCTATGCCTTGACTTTGATAAAGCGCTCAGGGAAGCGTGAAACATTAGTCGAGGCACTATCCCCTTCTCTTTTCAAGATATTACATCTTTCATATACTTCTATTATTCAGGAATGGCTCTGCATTGAAATCTCCCTGGCTATTGTGCTCATGTGCTGATTTGAACAATTTTTATTTCCTGAAGTGGTCATTCCTATTACTCCACTAGAGAGCAGTGACGCTGAGAGCATAGCAGAGAGCAGTGACGCTGATATCCCCGTAGGAGAGGAACTTGCAGGACAGCCTTCTGGCTCACCACACTGCCTGCTCCCTGACACATCAGCTGGTGTCGCAGCCGGGTGACGTTATAGATCTGGAGGAACACAGTGAGAGATTCCTCTTGTCCCAGCTGCACTACGATCCTGGATCTGTATCCCTCGCTGGAGGGTCCTCCACACGCCGCTCGGTCAGATCATATCATCCAAGGTACTGTACCCACAGAGGGATCAGATTGCAGGCTTTGCGCTGACTTTTTTAACCCCTCCTTGTTCCACGGATTTTTTTGCAAGTTTAACAAGGGGCATATCAATGGCGGATAGAGAGTAAAGTTTTACCTGCTTTCTGTACATTTGGGAGTGGATTCCCCCTTTTTATTGTTACTAATAAACAGACTAAGCTTTTTTCATCATTATTCCCAAAGTCTTCACTAGTTATTGGGACTTTCCATGAGCGCTGGATAATAGTGTGCGTATGGTGTGCGTTTTGTACTTCCGGGTACGATTTTTTTCTTGCTGCTCTGGATTTTGGTCCTCCCCTTTTGTTTATATTTTCTTGAATATTTGGGATTTTTGTGATTACTCATAAAAAAATTTCCCCCCCCCCCCCACCTTTTTTAGCGCTTGTGATCTTTGTTGTTTTATCGTAGAGATGAAGATAATACATGATCGGCTTCCTTTCAACTGGGAGATCAAAAGGCAAGATGTGACTTAAAATGTTGACTCAAGTTAAGCAATCTGCCCACAGTGACAATGTCATCTTCTGGAGGGTATCATGTATAATCCCGAGACCTACTGATTTGACAGCAGACTAAAAAGGGGGATGAGAAGCATACTTAAAGTCAAGCACACCCTCAGTAAGTGGGGTTCCTGTTAAGGTGGGTCACTGGTGTATCTGCAATGGGGACAGACCAGTGTTTGAAATTTTTCCCCTTTCAGAGATTTGTTACTCTGGTGGGGCCCAGGACACTTCAGGGTGCTCCCAGTCTGCATAGAGCAGTGGTTTCTTAACCTCAGTCCCAAGTCTTTTCTTTTGAGTTCATTGAAGGACTCAACACCTTCAGGAGGAGGATGTTAGGTGCAACCAAAACAAATTAGAAAGCACACCCAATGGGCAGCCCTCTGGTGACCATGCCCCCCCAGTTAGTAGCCAGCAGTAGTAAGATAACACCCAAAACAGGAAAAAAAAAAAAAGTGGGAGCTGGGGTCGTTCATTGAAATAAAAATTCTCATGTTCTGCATTGCTCAATGAAGGACACTGCTTCTCTTCAAAGAGATAGTAATGCCACGTACACACGATCACTATTCACGGCGGTTAAAAAACCGCCGTGAATAATGTAATTAAAAATGAGGGAACGGCTTGTTCCCCACACACGGTTGTTTTTCACGTCGTTTTTTCTCTTGTCGAGAAAAACGACCGTCTGTGGGATCCGCGGCAGTGTTTCCCTATGGGAAAACTGCCGCGAAAAAAATGTCGGACAAAAACGACGAGAAAAAATTAGAACATGTTCTAATTTTTCTCGTCGTTTTTAATGCCGTTTTTCTCGTCTAGAAAAACATAAAGCCCACAGACGATCGTTTTTCTCGTCCAAAGGAAAAAATGTCATTTTTCCCGACGTCCTAAGGTAGTTCAGGAAAGGGTAGGCCCATAAACTAAATCAAAACCGGGAGCTGCACACCAGCTGAAAGCAAACTACTGCCTTCAACACTATTCCACAAAAGCTGGCATCTGCTGAGGCAGGTACAATTTGTACAACGTGATAAAACGGACCGACCAGGTACGCCTTACAAACCTTAACAGAAGCAGGAGTAGCAATTGCCCAGGATGCACGGAGAACCCTGGTGGAATAGGCAGTAACTGTAAACCGCGCCTCTAGGCCCAACAGGGCATAGGCCTGGATAACCGCTTGGCAAATCCATCTAGCAATAGTGGAAGACGTAGCAGCTTGACCAAGTCTAGGACCATTCAGGATGATGAATAGCGAGTCAATTTCCAAATGGGAGCTGTAGCCAAGAGGTAAACTGCCCTAACCACATCCAAGCAAGTAAGAGGCATGTGGACTCAAAGGAAAGCAAAAATATCTACCACCTTTGGAAAAAAAAAAAAAAGACAGCCTAAGACAAAGCAACACCCTTGTCCATAATCAAAGGATGTTTTACAGGAAAGTCCTAAAGCGGAGGTGCAGCCAAAAAAAAAAAAAAAGTCAGCAGCTACTAACAGTGTAGCTGCTGACTTAATAAGAACACTTACCTGTCCTATTCGCCCGCGATGTCGGTCCCGCCATGGCGATCGATCGCTGCTGGCAGGTCCCGGCTCCTCCATCCTGAGTAAGGGAAACAGGCAGTGAAGCCGTAAGGCTTCTCTGACCGTTTACTACTGCGCATGCGCCACTCGCACGGCGCTTTGCCTCCTGGGATACACAGTTCCCAGAAGGCAGCACGCCCCATTTACAAGAGGAAGCGGAAGGAGACCCACCGCGGACGAGAAGAGGCACATTAGAGGCAGGTTAGGGGACTTCCGCATAGCAACAGGCATTTAGGGGGGAGTAAAAAAAAATGTTTCTATTAATTTTTTGGGGGGATTTTTAATGTAAACATTTTTTCAGGGAGGACCTCCGCTTTAAGCTCAGATACCCGACAAGCAGAAGTTATGGCCACCTCTTGTAAAAATAAAGATTGGAATCTCAGATATTTCCAAAGGGAGGCTTTTGAAAGGCCAAAAAGACAAAAGTCCAGTCGCATAGTGGCAAGGGTGGCCTAGTAGGCACTACCCATGTGATCCCCTGGATAATTTACAAAATAATAAGGAAACCAAAGGAAACCAAGGGATGTTGAAAAAGGAACCAAGACAGAAGCATGGCTCCTACAGAACTGAGGGTCAAACCACTAGTCACCTCTTTGAAGAGGCCATGTTGCAAGGGAAGGAATCCCAAAGAGTCAGTGCGCAAATAGTCTTTCCAGGTGTGGAAAGAGAAAAGAGGTGGACTTCTGTGCTCCAAGCAGTGACCCTTATCTGACAGCACTTGTTTCACAACAGCCAAACCAGTAAAAGTCAGTGACTAAAGTAGGTTGGAAGATCCACAAGAATCAGCACAGAAAGCACCATGGTGCTCCAATGCTGACAAATCTGGAGGAACTTCAGGATGCAGGGACCACTCCCCCTGGTCCTGACTCTGGCAACCGAGATAGTCCAGTCCACTTGCCATTTGTCCATTCCCAGAACGTGAACAGTCGATGAGGCCGACACATGAAGTTCTGCCCAATCAAGAATATGAGACCCATGCTGAGCTCCTGGTGCCCCCTTGGTAATTGAATACTACAAAAGGGGGGAGGGGATATGTGAAACTTTAAATGAAGCCATAGCCTCGTAAGGCCAAGTGCCTCCATCCCTATACAATATTAAAAATAAAAAACAAACCAGAACAAGGAGGTTGGGACTTTGAACGAAGCACAAGGTTTGCAAATTAGTAACTTGATGAATATAAAATGTTTATTTCATATACACTACCGTATATACTCGAGTATAAGCCGAGGTACCGAATGTTGCCAAAAAACCTTACTGACTCGAGTATAAGCCGATGCCTCACTGTCCACTGTCCCCTAGCTCGCTGTTCTTTATTTTACATTGTAAATATTACCTGTAAAGAAGTTGCGGCTGCGGCGTCCATCGTTCAAATTCCGCGGTCTCTTCCTGTTCCTTCCGTGATAGGCGGTTCTCAGCAGACACTCTCCGCTTATCACGATCATTCTCTCATCCTCAGTTTTCCCAGCAGACACTGTGTTGGGTGTTCCGCCAATCACAGACGTCTGCTGGAAAACTGAGGATGAGAGAACGTTCGTGATAGGCGGAGAGTGTCTGATGAGATTCGCCTATCACGGAAGGAACAGGAAGAGACCGTGGAATTTGAACGATGGACGCCGCGGAATTTGAACGATGGACGCCGCGGAATTTGAACGATGGACGCCGCAACCGCAACTTCTTTACAGGTAATATTTACAATGTAAAAATTTCGATGACTCGAGTATAAGCCGAGGGGGGGGCGCGGCTTTCAGCCCCAAAAAAAGGCTGAAAATCTCTGCTTATACGCGAGTATATACGGTAATTCATATAAAGTGTACAAGCATGATCTCAATGTCAGGTTAAAAAATGTAACATACTAACACGGATAGCAAGGATCACAAGGTTACAATTCCATAATTCATCAATAGATATAAATACCAATCACCATTACAAAGAAAATTGTGTAGTAGTTCTTATGACTTGTCTGCAACATCTTTGTTCCTTTCCTCATCACTTTCCCATCCCTGCACTCACTAATTCATCACTGTCACTCCAATCGTGGTTCTTCTCTACACATTCTTACACAGGCTACATACCTGGTTGGTTTATCCACCTCCACTTCACATCACAAGAGCCCTGCTGACCTGGATCCTCCATAGGTGTGGTCTGGTTTGGCTGCCGGGCTTGCCACCACAGCTCCCGGCCATGACGCCCTTGGACGGCTTGGTTGTGAGCACCATGCCTCCATCTGCACAGTTTGATGCAAGTTTCTACCTCCTTGGGGGGGGGGGGGGGGGGTCCTCACCTTATTTTCTATGTGTCGATACAGGTTAGACTATCTAGACACATACATGCATATATAAACTTTCTAATTTCAGATACATCAGGTGCTTGCTCCTGAAGATTGGCCACAAGCCATGAAACACGTAGAGCTTATATATGCCGTGTCCCAGATAATTTATGAGTTATGTGCTCTTTACCTACTATGATAGGGATTCATGAGGCCATGAGCCAGGTAGGCATCTTTCATACAAATTGTGTATATTTATATCTATTGATGAATTATGGAATTGTAACCTTGTGATAATCATTGCTATCCGTGTTAGTATCATGTTAACTTTAACCAGACCTTGAGATCATGCATTTAAACTTTACATGAACTAAAAACATTTTATATTCATCAAGTTACTCATTTGCAACCCTTATGCTTCGTCCAAAGTCCCAACCTCTTGTTTTTGTTTCATTTTTAATACCCTTGGAAATTGAGACAAATTACCAGAAGTTCCAGGATGTTGATAGGAAGACTGGTTTCCTCTTGAGAGTAACAGCCCTGAACAGAGAAATGATCCAGCACACCTCCACCATGTGAGACTGGCGTCTGTGGTGATAATCTACCAATCAATGGAGAGAAAGGATTGCCCAGCAGATAGAAGTGGAGACTGAAGCCACCAAGCCAAGGATACCTTATCGAGTGGACGAGCAGATTCAAGAAATCTTGAACTCTGCTCCATTTGGTCAGAATCTGTCTGAAGAGGAAGCCACCCTTATATCTAAAATACTTCCAGGGAAAAGGATTTGGGATGCAAATCCACAATCCTTGACTTAGGCCAGTGCCTTTTCAATAAGGCCACTTGGGTCATGAAAACACAGGTTTTGAATTTACCCCTATGAAAGAAAAAACTCTGGGCAACAGGTATCCAGAATAAGTCCCATCCATGTATTCCAACTTTGTAAAATCAGAGTTCACCAGAGAGCATTCATGGTCCTAAAAATGATGGCCAAATCACGTTTCAAGTCTGATGCAGACTGCTCGTACGAGCAGGTTGTCCATATAACCCATAATTGATTACCCGCAGAGGCGCAAGAGCAAAGATCAGGACTTGGTGAATACTCATGGCGCTGATGCCAATCACAGGGGGAAGGGCTATGAATTGGTAGTGAAGCTCTACCACAGCAAGTTAAAGGAATCTGGTGGTTGCAGCAAATTGGGATGTGGAGGCAATCATCCTTGATGTTGATGGAGGCTATAAAAAGTCTCCTGATGTAAGTAAGCTACTAGGGGTGCAACGGATCAAAAAAAAAAAAAAACTCACGGATCGGATCGTTCCTCGGATCAGAGTCACGGATCAGATCATATTTCGGATCAGCAAAAAAAAAAAAAAAAAAAACACACGCACGACAAATCTTGTTATACCCACCGGAGTTTTAGATTAAACAGTTATTTTCAACACAAAACTAAGCTTATATGCTTAAATACAGTATTTGTAAATCCGGACGGACTGTTTAGATGTTAAAATTTTAAAAGCAGCAGCAAACCTGCTGACCTTACATGGTTGCTAATGTGACAGAACACCTCCAATTTTCACATTTAACTGAATGTGAAAATCAGAGGTGTTCTTTCACATTAGCAACCATGTAAGGTCAGCAGGTTTGCTGCCGCTTTTAAAATTTAACATCTAAACAGTCCGTCGGATTTACAAATACTGTATTTAAACATATAAGCTCCGATGTGTTGAAAATAACTGAAACCTAAAACTCTGGTGGGTGTAACAAGATGTCCGCTTGTCCCCTTCTCACTCTATCACTGTGCAGGAGTGTGGGGTGTAGCAAGATGGCGGCGACGAAACGTCACTTCCTGACGAGACAGCGGCCGCCGCCGGGAGTACCAAGATGGCCTCCGCTCCGGAGCTAGGCCGAAGCCGCGGCCTTTCCTATGGCCGAGGCGCGCGCCGATCCAAACAGGTTGACCCGTTCGGATCACGGATCGGTGACGATCCGTTGCACCACTATAAGCTACCATTGAGTACCAAGTCCATGCATAACAGTCACACTTTTAAAAAGGTGTTCAAGGTCTTTAGATCCAGAATTGGAAAGATGCGGTCTATCTTTGTAACTGTAAAATGATTGAAGTAGAAGCCTCTGAATTTGCAGATGTAACTGGGGACCATCACTCCCTGATCTAGGAACCCTTAAAACTTCTGAATGCAAATTTGCCAGACGTTGAGGGGAAATACTTGAGGTAAAAAAAAAATACAACAGAAAAAGACAAAATTCTACATTGTAGCCAGAAGAGATTACCTTCAGAACCCATCTGAAATGTGAATCATCCAACAATCTGCAAACAGAAGAAGTCAAGCAGAACGCTCAGCAGACTTGGGGGACTGGGCTTTCAAGAACATGGCTGCAGTGGAGGTGTAAGGCTTAGAGAACATGTCTAGTGAGAAGGAGGAGTCCTTAACCTTCCTAGCTTGAAGCAGGAAGGAATTTTAGTTTTTTGCCTCCACAGATATCCTGATTTTGCTTGGGTCAAAGCGTGGTGAGAGGGGGGCTCTGTATTGCTACTTGCAGAGCCATATCAGAATGCACTGATAAACACAAGCTGTCACTGCAGCAGGGAAATATAAAAAATATCTCCTACGAGTGGGCATTGAGGGAGGTAGCATGGAAAAAGACACCTGCATAGCCACTACCCACTGGGCGGAGTGAAGTGCCCCTCTAAGAGATGCAAAGAGATATGTAAATGTAACCCATGCACCCAGTCAGCTGTAGGCAATCTGGGAGATGATCTGTGAAAGACTAACCCCTCTATGTGATTTGTGTGTTGATTGCTTTATCAGGAAGGGAATACAGGAGGGATCACCCAGGCCAAAAGGGATACTTACATGTACCTGATGTACCGAGCATCCACCACACAGAAGAATACTCATTGTTAGAGGCAAACCTGGACTTACTGATCTCCATTGATGAAACCTCTCCAGACAAGGGACGAAGTGCCTTTAAACCTAGGTTGATCACGGTCAGTGTCTTTGGTCCAAACGTGACAGTGACAAAAGGACTAGGTCTGAATATTGTATGCATTTGCTGAAAGGGTCAAGACCCTCAGGGCCAATGCGCAATAGCAGAATTGTTGCAGCTGATCCCCCTATGGGTGGGGAAGGCATACACTTGATGGCAGTATTGGGGACTACCCAAATCCATAATATGGCCCGTCACCCAACAACGCAGTAGATAGGGCACCACAACAAATCCATTGGCAGAACAAAAACATTCACCCGGAACACCCCTTAGGTATGCTTTTAATTTCCAGCCCTAATTCCAAGTTGGGATGCTGCGGAAGATCTCGACTGACCTTGTAGTACAGCCCCATAGAGTTCTTTAACCAGTTACCACCCAGCCTATAGCAAAATGACAGTGAGGCAGGATTTTCATCGATCCATCACCGCCTGTGTTCATCAGACACAGTCGATGACTGATCAATGTACTGGCCAGCTTCCAGTAACATGTTAACGCTGTGACCAATTGTTTTCATTGATCACCGCCACACCACTTATATGATGCTGTACTGCACTGGTGACAGTATGCTTGAAAAAAAAAATTTGAAAAAATTACAACTTCAAAAAAACTTGCCATGCCTCTTAATACCTTGGACAGTCTTTCCAAAAAGGGTCATTTCAGGAATATTTGTACTGTCCTGGCATTTTTGGGCCTCAAGAAATAATAGGACGTCAGTACATCAGGATTGAGAGATTTTCGATATATAGCAGAGTTGGTGGACTCAAACTCTCGTACAGACTAAGGAATATACACCGATTTGGGTTATTTTCATCAAAGAAATGTAGCAGAATACATTTTGGCCTAAATTTATGAAGGATTTGCTAAATTTTATAACAAGAGAACCCCCCCCCCCCCCCCTTAATTTAGTAAATAAAAAACCCAGTGATGATTAAATACCACCAAAAGAAATCTTGTTTTGGGAAAAAATTATCAAAAAAAACGTAGTTTGTGTAGTGTTGCATGACCGCGCACATGTCATTCAAAATGTGACGGCACTGAAAATTGGCATGGGCAGCAAGGGTGTAAAAGTGCCTGGTTTTGAAGTTGGTAAAGCTAGTCTACCTTCAACTCCCAGTGGGGAGACAGTCCCGTAAATGTCTACAGGGCTGTAATGTGCAGGCTCAGCAAAAAGGAAGACTTTCATCATTGGGTATAAACAGAACAGATTCCATGGTCATCGGATCTCAGAAAGCATATCTGGATTAGGGGGTCTGATCATTTAGGTCAGAACACAGGGGCAAAAACAAGTGCACTTTGCCTCTAAAACTTTTCACATTCTACAAAGGAATGCATAAACCCTTCCTTTCACCATTAGTCCCAGAGACAGAATTAAAAAACCTTTAAAAAGGCATGGGTGCTCAACCTGTGGCCCTCCAGCTGTTGAGGAACTACAAGTCCCATCTCGCCTCTGTCTTTTGGAGTCATGCTTCTAACTCATTGCAGTGCCTAATGGGACTTGTAGTTGTGCAACAGCTGGAGGGCCGAAGGTTGAGCACCCATGCTTTAAGGCTTGGTCACTGGGCATATGCTTCTTTGGGAGTTTTTACCACCTCCGCCACCCCCTCCAACAAGAAAAAAAACGCCTCACTACACTTTTTCTCCCCCATGTTGGTATTAGGCAGTTATCCACACAAGCAGCTCTATTTTTCTTTTAAAAACACTGCATCTTCAAAATCTTACCCATGTGACATCAAGATTTTTACAGAGCTTGTCCAATTTCTGAAAGTCCTCCTTATTGACGACATCTCCACCATTGTAAGTTTTCCAGCCATTTTGCTTCCATCTAGGCATCCATTCAGTTGCACCTATAATGAATATAGCCACATGAGGCCTTGTACTGATTGCTTCACTTCAACGAATACCCAGTGGTTGTAAATCCTTATATACTCAGTGAAGTACTACCCTCAGATAATGCACAGATGAAACCAATCCTAAGTTGTACCCGTCTACCTGCAATCGTCTCTAAATCTGTTAAAAGTGCAGAATCCCTCCCTCGTAGATTGTAAGCTCTAACAAGCAGGGCCCTCTGATCCCTTCCTAATTAAAGTGAATTGTATTTGTACTCTACCCTCGAAAAAAAAAGAAGAGAAAAAGAAGAAGAAGAAAAAGAAAAAGAAAGAGAAGAAGAAAAAAGAAAAAGAAAAAGAAAAAGAAAAAGATGCATCCCCTCCACATAGCACACAGGAACAGAGCTGAGGCTGTTAATCTGCTGGAGGTCTCTCCCGTCACCATTTTTCTCTTGTGTCAAAAAAATATATGTCAGATGTGACTCATGCAGATAGGAACGAAGCAGCAGACAGAAATTACACTTCGTGCTCTTAATTGATGTACACACTATAGAGGGATATGCTTTGTTTATATTTCATGTCTGTGGTTTACAATCACCAACAATTACATTGAAAAGAAAAAACCTGCATAGATTTTGGAATGCAATCAGAATCAGACAGACAGTTGACCATTACACGGCAAGTACAATTATACTACTCCCCTCTTCTGCAAATTAACTTTCCATTGGGGGGGGTGGCCAGAGGAGCAGTCAAAATTAGAAATAATACTGTTCCACTGCACTGTGCTCAATGTCACTACCATGACAGGTCACAGGTAGCATGTTAATGCTGTATACAAGTTGATTTTAACACTGACTGCAAATGGACATTCTGTATAGCAGGGGTAAGAAATTGACGAACAAGGCTAAACTAAACAGCGAGTAAAACTTAGAAAAATATAATACAAATTGTCACTGTAAAAATATAAGGGCAGGGAATGGTGTCAGTAGGTCAGAGGTCTAAACTGACCCCGGTATATCTCACTTTTGAGAGAATATATTGAGTCCACAATCTATCTCTGCAGCCTCAACTGCACAGAGTGAACAGGAAGAGCTTCCTGATCATTCACAAACTGAAGCACAGTAAACAGTGAATGATTGGTATCAATTTGTTTGTTTTTTTAACCGATTGGCCCCTGCACAATGTCATATGACGTCACGGACTTTGAGCAGTAATATCTGAATTATGCCTGCAGCTACAGGCATTAGATATCTTTTTAGATTCCCTTCACCATGATAATAGCGGCTGTTCAGCTGCTTGATAGTTCTTACAGGCAGCAGGAGGAATAGAAGATATCCGATAGGTTCAGAGGGTGGTTTTTCCAAGCACAAAACTAAATTTCAGATCCTACAGATGTGATGGTCATATTGAAAACTACAGAGGGCCTCAAGTGTGGCCTTGACACTTCAGAGGGCCACACAACAGCAGCACATTTTTCATGCCTCAATACCCGAAACCTTGATGAGGCTTTTGGCAGCATATGGCAATGCACACAAACTTAACCCTCAACATTGGCGTCAGCGAGTGCAATAGGTCCAACATTGAAGACCAGTAAGTGCCAAAAACCCCAGCACTGGTGTCAATGGATGCAATAATCACCAGAAAGACGATACTGCAAAGTACAAGAGGGAGTTTCAGGAGAGGAAGTGTATAGATCAGGCTGTACTGATCCTATAGAATCACCAGAGCTGCTTCGGCTTCTCTGCTGGTGGCTCCCTTGTACGTGGACACAAACCTGTTTGGTTTTCTGTCCCAGTATTCCGGAAGTTTTCCACAAGTGGGGGTGTAGGGATCACCCTGTCAGATGCCGACAGCTAAGAAGTCTGTCCGCCAACCATGTAAACAGCAGACAAGCCTGGAAAAAGATGTTCATCCCAGGATAGGATACGCTTTACTTCTGCTACAGGAGCTTTGTGGTTTCTCCCCGATGGTTGAGGTTTACCACTGTATGCAACTTAAGCCAGACTGGATGACCCTACAAGCTGGGAGGTTCAGCTTTGCAGGGACAATCAAATGGCTTAAGTTTCAGAATGTCCACTGGAAGACTAAATTTCATTGATGTCCTAGTCCCCTGCACCAAGTGCCCGGAATTCTTCTCCAGCATGACTAGCATCTGTTGTAAGGCTCTTCCAGACAGGAAGAAAAGACTTTCCCAAATCCAGAGCTCCATTTTTGAGCCACCAAGCCTGGGACAACCTGGTCTTTGGTGCTAACAAATCTGTTTAAGGACTGGACACAATGGCACAGTGTTGTAGGGGTGAAACTGGGCAGCTTTAAAAGGCTACCATTAGGTTTAGGACTCATGCAGCAGTGAAGAGTCAGAAGATCTCTGGAGAGAAGAGCATGACTCGGAGTGAGAGTTTAAAGTTTTTCTTGAGAAAGAAAAAAAGCTGGCTTCAGCGGAGTTTATTAGACCTGATGAGACTGTTACAGGATGCATTTCTAAGGAATCAGGATCCAACCAAACCTCTGCAAGGTCTAGATCAGTGGTTCTCAAACTGGGGGTCGAATGACGATTTGCCAGGGGTCACTGAATCCTGGGCTGTTCCTGAAACCCGCACCGTTCTCGAAGCCTTTTTAAGACCGCCCAGCAGGGCTGTCCCTGTGGCTTGGGGCCACCCAGCTGGGCTGTTCCTGGTGCCCGCGGCCATCCACTCAGCCTCTTCGCAGCTGCCCATAGACTAGAGGTCAGCTGACTGGTGAGGAATGTGAAGTGGGAGGGGCTGGAGGAGACCCTATCTCCTGATTTCGGCATAGGTGTCACTGCTGCGAGACACCACAGAGCTGGAGACACAGGGAGTAACACTCCCTGTGTTTAGAGTTGCCATTAAAAGTCCCCACTAGAGTTCTCAGATCAGCAGATGACCTTGATTAAGAGCACCTAAGTTGGCTGATCAGAACTCCCCCCAGAACTGCCACTGATCCCACCCCCCACCAGCACTGCCACCCATCCCAACTCCCCGCCAGCACTACCACTCATCCCATTCCCCCCACCAGGGAGTAAGAGAAGGAATACAAATAGAAATTACATGGAAGGGAGAGGAAAAGAGGGGGAGAAACAAAGAAAAGGGGAGAGAAAGAACAAGAAAGGCGGCAGTTAAGAGGAATGGGGGGGCGCAAGACATTAGGATAGAGCCATAAAGGTAAAGAAAGGAGAACAAAGACAGAGTAATACATCCTAAAATGTACCATAAAGTTTTTTTTTACTGTAAGAGTGGAAGGGACTCAGGGAGCGCTAAATGTCCGTGGGTTAGGGGCGCAAATTACTTGTCTTGCCTTGGGTGCTGACAACCCACGCTATGAAAATTTTACTGTTAGGGGTCCCCACAACTTGGGAAACTTTATCAAGGGGTCACGGCACTAGAAGGTTGAGAACCACTGGTCTAGATGGTTATGTTGACCCCATAACTTGTGCTGACTGTTCCCCCAGCAAGAGGTTGTCCAGATACCCTACAATAGGCTTGCCCCTAGAGCGCAGTAAGGCTAGTACTGGGCCAGCACCTTGTTGAACACACCCGAGGTGCAGAAGACAGGCTGAATGTCGGGGCCAAAAAGTGGAAGTGTAGAAGACCCACAGCAAAGCGTAGGAATCATATTGACATGCTGATAAATGGAGGGGGACATGCAGGCATCCTCGATGTCCAGATTCTGACAGTCCTTGATTCTATATTTCTGAGCCTGAATGAAAAACAGTTAGAGCCTTGAGATACAAGATGGAGCAGATGATGGGACTGCACAGGTTGGTGTAGAACTGCTGAACACAGGGACTGACACAACAACACCCTGTTCCAGGATACCTACTAATTGTGTGGTGACGCAGGCAGTTTGAAAGCATTTGAACTGGAGAGGAGAATGGGAGCAAAACTAGCTTGCAGCATCTGGAAAACCATCACCTGGACCCAAGCATCTGAGATACAAGCTGTTTAAGTGTTCATAATCACCAACAGACTTTCCCCCTACTTGGAAAAAACTGGTGCCCATGTTGAATACTTATCTGGGGGGTTTGACAGACTTTAATTGCAAGCAGACAAGTGTCCAGACTGAGGTTTGGCAAAATTAGGAATTTGTTTACCTGTAAAAATCCTTTTCTTGGAGTACATCACGACACAAAAGTATTAATGCAAGTGTTGTGCCGTCACCTTCAGCCCAGGTTCCCACTGGGCTGCGGGAGTGAAGCCGTGCGAGTTCAGCTGAACTCTCAGGATTTCACCCCTGCCTGTCAGTTCCGATTTCGGCTGCGATTACAGAGACATCTGTGCAGGTTTCTGCACAGAAGTAAATCGCAAAACAGTAGTACAGAAACTACTTTGAAGCAGATGCGATGTCGCACCGATTAGGACAGTGCCATTGCCGGCAAATGCCGCCGCATTGTGCATTCTATTTGCTGACCTCCAAGGGGTCTCTCCCTCAGCAAAAGCTGGCACATACACTTTTCAGTGCTATCCAATGGGCCTTTGCCCTTAACCGGCGACACCCCTCGGTGCCATGGTCACAGGTGCTCCTTCGTATGGAATCCATCAGATTATTTGGAAAGGCTGCATCACACTCTCCTGGGACTCCATGCACGTCGACCGCAAATGGGGAAGTTGGTCAACTTACCAAATAGGCGCTGAGCATGGAGACCTCCTAGTCCCCGTTCCCAATGACCAGACGGTAATGTACCCAGTACTGATGAAGATTTTACACAAAAACTTCTGGCCTAAACATTATCCGCTATTATCCATTTATCACACCTCACAGATGCAATCTGGTTTACTCACATTATAGCCCTTACATTTGCCCTCATACATTTTCTTTTCTGGTTCCCTTTTCTTACCCGGTTCACTGTTTGTTTACTCTATTAAAAGGCAACATGAGGAGTATATATGTACCATTTTATCCCTTTATTTGAATGTACTTGCCGACCTCTCGGTACCTATACATTTTGTACTTTCCTGATATACCTAAATAAAATGTTTAAAAAGTTCCTTTGTACCTCATTTCTCATATTTCTTCCCCAGCTCCTTCCGCCATTCACAGCATCTGGGCGTGTGTCACACCATCTGAGCGTGTCACACCATGGACACGTGGTTGTACACTGTACAAAATCTGCAGCATGTAGCATTGTAATCTAACATACTTCCAAAGCCTTCCCCCCCCCAGGTCTAGGCATGCCTGTCCAAGAAAGACCAACAACCTTTTCAGAAAGTGAAAGACAGATTAGCAAATTCAGATAAAGGGAGATGGCAAGGTCGGTTAACAGGAAGAAGCTGATTGTTTAGCTTGTGTAGCACCCTGCTCCTATTGAGTAGGCGCTATGTTAAATTTTAGTTTATCTGAGCTGTAGTTTGGCTCAGAAATATTGTGTTAAATGGCTGGTTTCTGTTCCAGTCCAGCTGTGTTGCGCATGTTCCACTTGACTGTAGGTGTCGCTGTCACCACAGGTCAAGGTTGGAAATGCAGCAGGCTGGGTGTATTGGGTGCCTTTTACCCAGAAGCAGCCCAGTTGGAGTGATCCCCCTTCTGTGCATTCTGCGAGAGGGTACTTAAGGGACAGACACCGTTTTCCCACGCTCTCTGACCTGATGGCCCTCCTGGCCTAAGGTGTGCGTAGCAGTTTCCTGTCTCGGGGCCGGCTGGCCCGAGGCCTCCTTACTGAGGCCCAGGCGTTTCTGGGGCCTACTGATCCAGGGATGGTCCTGTGCCGTCTTGCCTGCGGGAAGAAGCTGAACAATTGGAGACTCAATTGGAGGACACATCCCACCCCATCTACCTCACAGTGTTGCCGGCTTGGCTGAAAGAAACTGGTACTGTGTGACTTTAGACTTTGCAAAAGTTCTGGATCATACAATCCTGTGGCAGAGGATTGTGCAGAGACTATGTGTATTCTTCAAGTCTGTGGCAGAGACACATTTGACCGAGCACCGCACCGACTGCTAGGTCAGTGAGAGGCCTATCCGGTGGTTGCTAGATCCAGTGTGGAAATATTGTGTCCCCTGGATAAAGAAGTACCCGTGATCCGCAAATAATTGGAAAAAGACTGTTGGTGCTGACATCTGTAAACAACTCTTCAATGGGACCCCTATGACGGACACTGTGGAACAGTGAGGAAACGGTAAGACCCAAAACAAAACCAGCAGCCCCTGCGGGGGTAGTGCTACACTTAGCAAGTCTTCTCTAAGGTAGACAATCAGCTAGCCAGAAAATGAATATCAAAAGATAACGGTATGCTACCTTCAGGCGATCCCTGAAAACTCATCTCTTCAGGCCCATCACTTGTCAGACTAATCTTTTACCACTTCCATCAGCTCATTCTCCACAGTTACATAAAAAAAAAAAAAAAAAAAAAAAAAAAGTAAACAATGACTGGGCTTCCACTTTAGGAGTATACTAGATTCACATCTTCACTGGTCTTAAAGCCCTTTCACACTGGAGCGCCCATAGCATCGACGGTAAAACGCTGCTATTTTTACCGCCGACGCTATGGGCGGATTTGCAGCGCATTTCAGCCGCTAGCGGGGTGGTTTTACCCCCCGCTAGCGGCCGAGAAAGTGTTAAAACCGCCCGCAATGCGCTGCTGAAGCAGCGCATTGCAGGCGGTATAGCTGCGCTGTCCCATTCATGTCAATGGGCAGCAGCGGTGGAGGAGCAGTAAACACACCGGCTCCTTCACCGCTGCAAAGGTGCAGCTAGCAGGACTTTTTCTAACATTCTGCTAGGGCAACGCTTTAGTGTGAAAGCCCTCTGGCTTACACACTGGAATGAATGGGGCAGCAGTTAAACAGGCGCTATTTTTAACGTTATAGCGCCTGCAAAACGCTCCAGTGTGAAAGGGGTCTAAGGATTCGATTATCCTGTCAACAATTTGATTTCACGATACATCACAATTAGTATCCATGGTTTCATAAAAAAAATTCAGTCACTCACTGCCAGCCCCTCTGTGTCAGGGATCCATCCTACACTGTAAGGGCCAGTTCACACCACATGCAAGCTAGTGCGTTTTTGTTCCTTTCCACACGTTTTTGAGGCAGGTTATATGGTTTCCAATGGCATAGTTCACATCAGTGCAGTCAGTTCCAGAAAAAATAAATAAAAAAAAACCAACATGCTGCATTTTACTGCACTGGAATGCTGTAAAACACATAAAAAATGCACTGGACCCTAGTAAAGTGGGGGGGGAAAAAAAAAACAGTACGGCCATCTTGTCGGCCTAAGGCCTCCCGGAGGAGCCAGGCCCCAGCAGTCTTGGAGGTAAGAGACCACCATCCGTCCCCACCCGCCACCCATCCTCCTACCTGGGACAGTCTGGAGGCAGAGCCGAATCTCGGAGCCATCTGTGGTGGCCGCGACTCCGTGAGGCCTTGAATCCCCTGTCTTTCCTGCGGCTGTACCCTCGCGAGAGCGCAGTGCGGCCGGCCCGACTCTGGGGGCCAGGATCTCCACTCGGCACCCGCCTTGGTCCCCCATCCTGGGCCCTGTCTTAGCCGGGGGTGCTTTTAAGATCTTTCTGGGCTGCTCCCATCCACGAGGGATCCGCCGCCATTTTGAGGCCTGCGGGACCTCCGAATCCCCGGGAGTACTGTGGCCACGAGACGAGCGTAGAACATCCCCGGACACAGCTATCCCACCTCTCCTGGACAGTCAGGCTGGAGAGGGGGAGCTCCGAAGGCCGGTAGAGGCACCCGATAGTGAACGTTGTGCTGTTTAAGCAGGGGGAACGGCGGCCATCTTGCTACACCTCAGGCCTACAGGCAGCCTCTCCGTCCTCCCGTGCACTAGCTTCAAGCCCCACGGCTTAATGCTGACACCCCGCCTGCAAGAGGGGTGACCCGGGCTGCTGTGCTAGAATATTTATTTAGGTGGGGAATGGCAGCGTGAAGATAGGACTCCTGCATGACGGGGATGTGAAAACGCTTTCTTTAGACACCACAATCAGCTAACTCATGGGGAAATCCACTAGAAGCTCCTCCACACCACGCACTCTCAAAGACTCAGGGACACAATTGAGCAACAATATTCCGGAGATGTTCAGGACTCGGTCCTCAGGGGACCACGGGGAGATACAGGCTTCACATACCTCACAGGCCTCATCCCTGATCTCGCTTGAAAACACAGCTGGTCTGAGATCAGCCGCTGGCGGTGCCACAGACCCTAACCCGAGCCTACTCGACCTCCAAGATCTGCAGAGAGTGGCATTAGATATCAAACATACTCTAACAACGGCCATTGCGGATCTGAAGTCTGACATCCACACAATGAACCACCGCCTCGCCGAGGTGGAAGAAACTACCCAAACTCAGGCAGTAGCTATCAGGCAAGTACAAAAGACTTATGACTCAACTGTCCCACCATGTTTGAACTCCACAGACATGTGGAGGATTTAGATAATAGGGGCGCAGACATAATGTTAGGGTGTGTGGGGGTCCCCGAAGGTATAGACCCGGCTACACTACCACAAACGGTCTGCTCCATTTTCAATGACCTCTTGGGCCGCCCAGCTGACTCTCCCATCGAGATGGAAAGACTGCATTGTGCCCTGAGACCCCCTCCCCGAGATTCTGAAACCCCCAGAGACATTGTGTGCTGCATTGTCAATTTTCCCCTCAAAGAGGAGATACTGAGGAAGGCGAGAGACAGAGGCTGCATTTTGTTTAATGGCGCAGACATTAAATTATTCCAAGACCTCTCTCAAATAACTTTGCAGAATAGGCGCACTCTGCGACCCCTGTTGGATACACTGCGGGCCCGCAATATACAGTATAGGTGGAAGTTCCCGTTTTACCTCTCAGCATCCACCAGGGGCCGTACAGCCTTCTTACGGACCCCGGAAGATTTGCCTGTATTCTGCAAACAACTAGACATACCATTGATTGACCTGCCTGACTGGTACTCCTATTTCCCCACGGAGCCTTGGAAACCTGTCTCTCACAACTCCTCACCAAAAGCCCAGCGACAATGCTCCAGACGTCGCAGATTGGACCCGACTTTACCAAGAGACCGCTATACCCGCCGAGACAACCTCCTGCAACACCCGGACCCTGCTGGAACCCCGAGAAGGGGACATCAGGATGCTTAACCCTGCTCCTTTTTACATCAAGCCTCTATACTACCTAGTTGAGATTACACAGGAACGTTCCATTGCTGTTTATATTGCAATATTTTTTATTGAGGTAAATATAAAACAGGAGAGGAGAAAAAAAAATAGAAAAAAAAAAAAAAAAAAAAAAGAAAGAAAATGAACAAATAGCCGGGTTACATACGGCCAAACATTTAAACGTTTTGACAATGTATTTTTACCCCGCCTAGAACCTGTCAGGAGGTAGGAGGCATATGCATAATATCATAAGAGCTATTCAAGCCCTCAGGTAGGGCATAGTATGTGTGCAAGTACCCAACCCAGTAGCGTTAGAATATACCAGTACTAGGGGGAGGGATCGGAGCTTCAGTGGACCCAGATAAAAAAAAAAAAAAAAAAAAAAAAAATCGGGGTTAGCCGTGGATCCCTACTATGATGAGGTTTCCTGCCTCATCAGTAACGTTCTATCACAGTATATCGATAACCAAGGCATACAAAAAGGTATACCACCAAGATTAGAAAGCGAGAACAAGGGAGTGGTGAGGTATTGCACTCACCAGAAAAAATGACCTAGCACTCATGCATAGGCAATCAAGCTTAAACACATCACACACAGTGATTGCAGCTCTTCCGACGGTGTCCACTCGATGTGAATATGTAAAAGAATAAATAGTGCTTCCAATAGTGAAATACTTAAATCTCCCCTCCAACTAGACGCTAGAGGGAGCCACCACATGTCACCAGAAGAAAATTAGGAGAAGCTCCCCAACCTACCCACCCGTCGCAGCAGATTCATGTGGTGGTCATTTTTTCTGGTGAGTGCAATACATTTGGGAGAGGAATCACAGTCACAGCAGTGTTGGAAGGATTTTTCTGTTCAAGATTTATGGACTTTGATTGCTGATTTAAGTTGAAACACTTGGATGCACATATAAGAAAATATCTTTTTGCTTTTGGACTTATTTTTACCCCCCTTTATTTCTTATATTCTTTTGTCAAAGTTTAGCTCACATTTTACTTTGGGACTCACTAAAGGATGTTATATGTTTAATATATCACTTATGTATGATGTTTATGTATATTATTTTTGCACACTATCACGTGGTGTGGGTTTGAGATATATACATTTGTTTAGTTATATACTCATCGTATATGGTTTAGCGCCACTATTTTTTACTTAAAATACGGTTCACAATAGAACTCGGATAGGCTTACTGATCGCCCCTTTTACCATTATGCAACAGTGTATCCCGAAGTAACAACCTGTGTATGGGATTTCCACGTCCCAATATCCTTTCTCGATCCCTTTTGTACCTCTCGATTTTCATCCCATGATTCTCATTTACTCCATCCAATGTCTTTTAAGCACCTGTTATATCTCCTTACGTCCACCGTTGTGCGGGATTCCAGTGTCCCGTTCTAGGCTATCCCTCCACAGCTTCCCATTTGGCGGGAAGCTGACACTCCGGATTTTCCCCCATTAGGTGGTTAGATTCATATTTAACTGCCTCCGGTATTATCACGCACGCGCGGTAGATCCTCCCAGCGTTGGTGCATTGTTCTTCTCCGTAAGCTTTCCCTACCCCCCCCCCGCTTCCTGACTCCCTTACTCCCTCCCATCTTTCTCTAGCTCCTACTTGCTCCACTCCCCCCTTTTTCTCTCTTTTCGTGGGGGCCGCTCCTCTTCCCTCTCTCCTGTCAAGGACAGTGTGGTAGCTCCTGAATACCGCATTAACACTCAGACTTCGCACATTAATATTATACTCTGTTAGATTACACCATGCGGACGGAGAATGTAATTAAACAACATCGGTCACTGAAATGTCTCTCACTCAATGTCAAAGGCTTAAATCTCCCTGAAAAGAGAACACAGGTATTGTCAGCATTGACTAAACACGATGCTCACTTTCTTATGTTCCAAGAAACTCATTTCAGATCTGATGCAATCCCCAAATTGGGGGAACCATATTTACAAACAGGCAATACATTCTACAAACCCAGAGTCCAAAACAAAGGGAGTTTCCATACTGGTCTCCAAACGTGCTGATTTTCGGATTCGATAATCGATCCCGAGGGCAGGTACATTTTTATTAAAAAAGGTACCTTTGCCTCTAAACCAATCACACTAGCCAATGTGTACTGTCCAAACGAGCACCAAGTGTCGTTCTTTAGGAAAGTCTGTGACCTGCTTGCCACGTTCCAGGAGGGTATTGTAATCTTGGGAGGGGACTTTATTGTTCCATTAAACTCAACTATAGATTCCTCTACAGGCACATCCACCCTCACACACCGGGCACTTTGCCAGATTAGACTCCAAATGCAATACCCAACGCTCCATGACACATGGCGTACCATGTAGCCTCCCGATAAAGATTACACTTTCTCTCCTCCTCACCAGAAATACTCCAGGATAGATTGTTTTTTTTTCTCGCAGACAGACCTATAGTTTCTCTCGCAGGCCACTATAGAGCCAATGTTCTTATCAGACCACCACCCCATAACAGTAACTCTTACGTTTCCTGAAGTCCATAAGACAACGAAAACCTGGAGACTGAATCCAACACTATTCAAAGACCCTGAAAATGTTAGACAAGTGCGTACCCGAATCCAATTGTATTCAAGAAAATTCTACCCCAGATGTCTCTCCCATCACGCTTTGGGAAGCACGCAAATGTGTCCTAAGGGGAAAATTAATCTGTTTAGCTACAATAGCCAAAAAAAGGCACCAGGAAGACATTAAATCATTAATTGAAACATTTAATCCCCTGGAAAGAGCCCATAAACAGTCATCCATGCAAGCTACACTACAGGAGCTTTTGCAGGCGCGTTCTGCTTTGGTAGAAGAGCTTGGGAAGCGCACTAGAAGGCGATAAGTCCTCAGACAGAAAGTGTTCTATGAACACGGCAACAAAAGTGGGAGACTGTTGGCTCGCACGATACAGGCAGCTAAGGTCTCGTCAGTGATTCGAGACTTACCAACTAGGGAGGGACGAAAGCCTGCAGGACCTTTCTGCCAAATGCCTGATCATCGGCTGACAGCAGGTCCAGTCTGTAATGGACAAATGTCAAATAGCTTGACCACGTAGCCGCCTTACAGATCTGATGTGGGGTGGCGCCAGCTTTTTCTGCCCATGTAGTGGCTAGAGCGCGAGTAGAGTGTGCACGTATTCCCTGTGGAGGAGACAAACCAGTCTGGGAATAAGCCTCAGAAATAGCCAGTTTTAGCCATCTAGCAATTGACCCCTTCGATGCTTGGCGTCCCTTTCTGTTACCAGAAAAAAGAACAAATAAAGAGTCCGAAGACCTAAAGTCCTTTGTTATTTCCAAGTAGTGTAATAAAATTCTTCTTACATCTAAGTTATGGAATAAAGTCTCCCTTCTTCCTGAAGGATTTGAACAAAAAGTCGGCAGGATAATTTCCTGCGATCTGTTATGAACTGATGCCACCTTTGGCAAAAACCCCAGATCTGTTTTAAGCACAATCCTGTCTGGGTAAATTAACATAAAAGGTTATTTTATTGAAAGAGCGTGTAGTTCACTGATTCGTCTCGCAGTCGTAACTGCAAGAATACAGTTTTAAGAGTCAAATCTTTCAACGAGATTGTCTGTAACGGTTCGAAAGGTTCTTTCGTGAAGGCTTGCAAAACTACTGACCGGTCCCATTTAGGAAAATGTTTAGTAGGCACTGGCCTGGCTCTAGTAAGTGACCTAAAGAATCTTGTGATCAAAGGAACTGAGGAAATTGGTTTTTCTAGGTATACTCCCAGGGCAGCAACTTGCACTTTGAGAGTGCTAATTGCAAGACCTTTGTCCACACCATTTTGTAGAAACTCCACAATGTCTTCTAGGGTTTGGTTTGATGAATGACACCAACAGTTGTAGACTTTCCAAACCTTTGCGTAGATCTCTAGTTACTCTCTTTCTACTGGTGAGTAAAGTAGATACTAGAGGCTCTGACAGTCCTTTGTTCCTTAATAACTGCTCCTCAGATACCAAGCCGTGAGGCTTAGTCTGGCTACGTCCGGGTGGTACACTGGGCCCTGAAGTAGCAAGTCCTGTCTGAGAGGAAGCTGCCAGAAAGGTTTTAAATTGAGAATGATACGGAAGATTCCTGATGGTTTCCTTATCAGGAAGATTTGGGAATAGAAACCCCGGTAACATTCCTCTGGAGATACCTGAACCACAACACCCTGTCTCATCAGATCCTCCAAGAGGTTTTTCATGGCTAGGGCCTTTGTTGTGTCCCTTGGCAGGTTTGTTACACAGTATCTTTCTGGAGGAAGATCCGAAAGTTCTATTTTGTATCCCTGGGCCAGCGTGTCCAAAATAAATGTGTTTTCCGTCACGCTTGCCCAAAGAGGAGGGAATTTTTGAAGCCTTCCCCCCCACAGGCAATGACAAGTCATTGCGTTTTATTGGTTGGCGCAGGAGGATTGAAGAGGACATTCCCTCTGCCTTTACCTTTTTGCGGCGGCCAATTCTTTTTTTCTTGGGGCCTGCTTCCCTGATCCTGATTTTTTTGAGGTCGAAAAAAAACGCTTAACTGGTTGTTTTTTCTTTTTAACAGGAAAGGACTTTTTGTCCGCTGTCCTATCTAAAATAGAATCCAGATCAGGACCGAACAAAAGATATCCAAAAAAAGGAATTCCACATAACCTACTTTTGGAAGCTGCGTCCCCTGGCCATGTCTTAAGCCATAGAGCTCTCCTGGCCGAGTTGGTTAAGGCCCCAGATCTGGCCAACATCCTTATTGATTCTGCAGAAGCGTCAGAAATATAAGCCACAGCTGCTGCTAGGGTAGAAAAAGAATCAAGCTCCTGCTTAGGTGAGTCTGCTATAATATGAGCTTTAAGCTGATTAAGCCAGAACTCCATGTTTCTAGAGACACATGTAGTAGCCATAGCTGGTTTAAGGTTACCCATAATGGATTGCCAAGTTCTTTTAAGCTGCTGATCCATCCTTTTGTCTATGGGATCTTTCAGTACCCCCATGTCTTCAAATGGCAAGTCGGTTGACCTGGAAACTTGTGAAAACGCTGCGTCTAATTTTGGAATTTTAGTCCAAAGCGCATCTGGGTCTTCATTGAACGGAAAGCGTCTATGTGATCTTGGGAAAAATGTTTTTTTCTCTGGATCAGCCCATTCCTTTTTAATGGCTTCTGAGATTACTGAATGCACAGGGAAAGTGCGACTTTTTGTTTCACCAAGCCCTGCATACATTCGGTCAAGCAGCGATAATTCTTTTCTTCATCTATTCCCAATGTTGCATATATTGCTTTCAACAAACTGTCTACTTGCTCTAAGGACAGTTTGTATTTTGAAGGTGCATCTCCTGCATCTTCTTCTTCCTCCTCCTCATCTTCCCTGGAGTGAGAGGGGGAATGTTCCCTTTGGGTAGGAGGGCCAGCTTCAGCCTCTAGCCCTGGGATTAATTGTGAGCCCTGAGAGGATCCTGAGGTAGTTGGCTGACTCAGGGATGGTGTTGCAAGAGAAGAGCGAAAAGATTGGATGGTAGCATCTAGCTCTTTCTTGACCGATGCGATTACATCGCTGCATGCAGAAGAAGCTTTTTCCTTCACTAAGGAATCAACACAAATCTGGCATAAAGCGTTCTTCCAGCCCTCTGGTAACTTTGCTTTACATGAGGGACATCTCTTTTTGATAGGAGGGTCAGAGCTTTTAGCCTGCCACACAAAAAGACAAGAGAAAAAACCACCAGCATCCCTTTTTAGGGAGTCAAACCTGCCTCCTAACGAGCTCACCCAGGTGCACAGTTAGTATAACAGCCAACACCCTGTGCCCAGACAGGCCCCAGCCACCAGGGGGAAAAAATAAATGCATATAGAGAGAGGCACCTACAGTAAACAGGGTAGATCCCACATACCCCCTTACCTGGGCCTTGCTGGTGCCTGTCCCACTCGCTGCTGTCACATTCTCCATCGTGGATCAGCGCTTGTTCTGTGGCTTCAAATTATAAGCAGTTATAGGCACCAGAACCCCTCCTCCCCTCTCCCCCTGCGCGAGTTCCGCCGGAAATGACGTTGCGCCTGATCCCGGTGCCACCCCTTGCAGGATACCTCACTTCCTGCTAGCTGAGTCACTACTCAGCCACCAAAAAGATGGCGGCGGCCTGTAACACCGACATGCGGTTCAAAAGAAAAACCCGCGAACGGCTGCCGCCGCCTAAGGAGCGGCTCTAGGAACAGTCCTTGCTCCACTGAGCTGAAAAGGGAGAAGGAGCCCGCTTACCAACTGCCCACTGGCGTGGTGTGGGAGGATCGGACTCTCTGGAGGACAAAAAGGTATGGTGGGGTAGGCAGCCTTGGTCTCTCAGGACAGCACCTTAAGAGACCTGACTCCTACTAGGTGTTCCCTTGCCGGAGGAAACAAACTGACGAGATGTGGGGAGTCGCCTCCTTTTAAATTATGGTGGAGATTGTGTTTCCTGTTTCCTAGTGGGTGGAGCCACTCTCTCATGTGCTGTCCTGAAGGACGATAAGGGAAAACTCACGCAAACTCAGATTTTCACATTACCTTTGATATCACCTCGATTCTGGCCCCTGACCCTCAAGACACACCCGCTCACTGCACCCTCCCTATCGGCCTTTGGGAAAGCCGTCGCTCTCTTTAACCTATCCTCACAACCGGGTCCACTAACCTCTGAGAGGCAACCCTGAGTTTCCTCCGGAAGATTCAAACGCATTCCTCCACAAGGAATGGCCACACGAGGAGGTTCTAGCGTGTCATTTTTCACAAGGGCCGAAGACAATCCTATGAAGGAGCTTACCTCTGAATCACGTACTAACACTTTTCCTTTTTGGTCTTTTAGACAGCTGACTCACTTTCTTACCTCTAAAGATGCGAAGGTCACGTGGGATAGACAACTTACACCATTTGAAGCACTTTGCTCACGCAATACACGACACCTTGTGTCATACATTTACGCCCTACTGCAGGACTTTCCTGGTACTCCTACGATGCAGAATGTACGTGCTTCTTGGGAAAGGGACTTGCAAATCACACTTGACGATGACTGGGAATCTATATTCACTCTTGCGCATAAAGGGTCGATGAACGTTGTGATCCAAGAAAACTGTTATAAAGTTATCACAAAATGGTATAGAAACCCCATCTTGTCTACATAAATTCTCACCCTCTATTTCGAATACATGTTGGAGGTGTACAGAAGAGGTAGGATCCATGATCCACATTTGGTGGGAGTGTACCTTGCTCCAGCCTTTTTGGAGGGAGGTCCACTCCATTACAAGGGTCACCACTTTCACTCTAGACTACACTCCTGCTCAATACCTCCTACACCATAATACTCTACCCAAACTAAATTACCAAAAATCATTGGCTATGATATGGTTAATGCAGCCAGACTCTGCGTTCCTACACATTGGCGTTCAAAGGATATCCCAACCATTCGAGAATGGTTGATCAGAGTCGCTAAGATAGAGGAGATGGAGGAATTGATACATACAGCCCATGACCGCTTACAGAAGTTTAGTTTGACCTGGTCGACGCATTTTAGGACCACAGATTACTATAAATCCTTCTAAAACGCTGTCCTAAAGTATTTGAAGTATATACAGTTTTCACTGCAATCTTTCCTGCGTTTTGAACTGGTGCGGGGGCCCGGGACGGAGAGCGGCCCCCACTTCTCTCTATTTTCTATTCTTGACTGCTACCCTCTACCTACTCTTCTTCTTTTACCCCTTTCCCACGCCAAAGTAAACCTCTTTTCTGTTTACTCCTACCCCCCCTTTTTTTTTATTTGATATGATTATTTTTCTCTTTGTCTTTCCCGATTGCGAAGTAACCGACCAAATGATAGCCTGGAGCCTTGCTAGAGGCTCCCAACATCTATACGACCATTGCAATTTCCGATTTCAGAAGTTTTACCATGACCCCGGATAGGCCTGCTGATATTGGCCTACGGTGGGTCCGTGCTTTCTTACGCGGGTTTACTTGCTCTCTTTCAGTTACCGGTCATTGCGCTGTTTAAATGTTGGTTATTCTTGAAATGTTCATGAGCTTGTATGTCTTGTATATACATGTAACCTTATTTTTTCCTTTATGGAAAAAAAAATAAAATAACAGAACAGCACTTGGAATGCATCCGGAAACGCAAACACATGTTAAACCCGCATGCAGAAACAGATCTGGAGTGCATTTTTGTGGCAAGAGTTTAATGTAAACTGTTACCAGTAAATACCTCATTATCTCTGATCTTTCGTGGCTGGTCACATGACCTCCGGTTGCAGCCCTTAGATGGGGAGGAGAGCATCCAGAAGTCACGTGACCGGCCATAAAAGAGCAGAAATAGGGCATTTACAGGCATCCGTTTACATTAAACACACAGTGTAGGATGGACCCATGAAATAGAGGGGCTGGCAGGGATTGTTTAAACTTTAGAGGACACTGGCAGGGCTGTCCCAGAAGAGGCAGGGGGCAACGGAATTACATCATTCGTGATGCAGCGGTTCTCTGCATCGATGCAGAATGGTTCAAGGCTGCAATGCATAGATTACATTTTTAACACCCCTAGTGCATACCACACCAATTAGACAGGACAGTCTATCTGGTGTTAACAGCTATGGAGTGAGACTAATGAACGGGAGAAATCAAATCCAGATTGGTCCTTTGGTTTGCCCTACTGGCATTATGTTGCCACGAATACCCCTTTTAACTCAGGATACACGCTTACCTCTGGAGCAGAACAGAGAACCAGACCAGTGGGCATTGAGCCTCTACAGTAGCCAAGACTACCACCGCATCCAAAGGAGCAGAGGAAGACTCAGATGAAGATGATCATAAAGATAGGGATCACAGGTTCCAGGAGCAGTTTCCGTCCAAGTACGAGTAAACACGACCAGAACCACAAAGGGAGTATGGGCAGATGTCACCCATGGCCGTGGGATTGTAATCTGCGCGTCTTAGACTGGCCATAGATAAGATTTTCTATCCTTCCACCATGGGTGGAAATAAAGAAGATCGCTGTATTCCCCCCATCACAGTACATGTTGATAGGGAATGCCTCCCGCTGTGCTATTGTATTCTGTCAATGGGGGGCACAGCGAGCATTTCCAGCCAGCAGAATACAATGTTATTGCAAGCTGCTATTTTGCTAGCAGTAACCGTATGTAGAAAAATCCGACAGGCTGGCTGTACCAAAGTTAAATCAATCAGCCTGCCCATACATAGTTTGAATCTGGGCTGGTGCTTGCTGAACCAGCCAAGATTCAAACCATCCATGGCTGGCTTTAGCAAATACGTGCTGTGTATTCTGCTCCCTGCATCTAGCCCTTTTTCCAGTTCTTTAAAACTCTATAGCTTCCTTCAATTAAAGTGCCTGTAAACTGTTACACCATTTATAAGTACAGGTAAGCCTATAAGGCCTACCTGTAGGTACTGTAAATACTGCATCCCCTGAACTTGCAGTTTAGGAGATATTCACTATAAGCGCTGCTGCAGACATCAGCACATGTGCAATGAAGAAACGGCCCGCTCGTGCAGTTTCCGTGACTGGCGGCACCCTTGCGCATGCACGGGAGTGAAGTCATCGTGGCGCTGGCCAATCACAGCGTCAGAGCCAGCAAACCCAGAAGTATCTCCAGTGACAGATGTTGGCTGTTTGAGCGGAGTGCGGGTGGCACAGCATGGCATTGTTCTAAGGCAAGTATGCGATTCATACTAGCTCATTATGCCGTTGTCTTGCATTTTTTTTTGGAGGTTTAAAACCTCTAAGGCTTGCTCCAGATACCTGCAAGATCAGTTATCCCCTGGAAATCCACTACATATCGTCTCTTCTGCAAGAGCTGTCTGCTCAGTCTTACAAATTAGGTTTAGTTCCACTTTAAGATATTATTGCAATTGTTGATATGACCCTCGCATTCTTATATGCTTTCAAATATTTCATGTTAAAAGATTAGTCACTACAATGACAGCTTAACGCAAGTACTTGATTTATCTCACCTTTTATAGTGAACTCACTGTCTGAACGAATATTAAGTCTGGTAATATTCTGACTCTGGGCCTGCTCTACTGCCCTGCAGGCTGCCTGGAAAGAGGAGACCAATAATGCACATTTAGGTTAACATTTCTAAATTATTAGCAACCAAAAAGATAACTGCATTAACGATATACCAACGCAGCCCGTGATGCAATAAAATGAATTACCTCAGTGACTGGATAGTAAGACCATAGTCTAAACTACAAAAGCAACCTGAAAATTGTATCCGTTCAAACATACAGCTTTACATGTCAAGTACCACAGCACCAGCATAACATAGAAAAAAGGGATCTACCTGTATTTCAGCTCTCTGATTTGTCTGTCTTCCATCCAATCTTTCAGAAACATTTCTGTAATACAAAGCACAAAATACTATTTGACAGCACAGATCAGTGGTGCAACACATTACGGATCACGCAAAGTATGATTTGTGTTTCACTGGTTACAAAGGATCCTGACCTCTAGGCCAGTGTTTCTCAACTCCAGTCCTCAAGGCACCCCAACGGGTCATGTTTTCAGGATTTCCCTCAGATGAAACTGCTGTGGTAATTACTAAGGCAGTGAAACTGATCAAATCACCTGTGCAAAATAATGGAAATCCTGAAAACATGACCTGTTGGGGCGCCTTGAGGACTGGAGTTGAGAAACACTGCTCTAGGCAAATGCCACATTATGTCATTACTCCATCTCCTCTGTCTGCAAACTGCCTGAATTCAACTGAGAACTGGATTGCAGAACCAGGCTGGCTTGTAGAGCTGACCCTCCCAAAAAAAAAATGCTGTGCTGGTGACTGCATGAAGACAGTATAAAAACAAATGCAGCCAGTTCCAACTAGCTGTAAATACAAATCTGTAGGTTTAATTTTGAACTGCAACCTTTGCTGCTAGTCATTTGTGTGTTTTTTCCACATGTTAAAACTCACAAAACATTTTCTGAAAGCAGAGACCCTAGAAAATAAAATGCTAGTCGTTACAATGTGTTATGTTACACAAAATTAGTGCAACAGTTTATCAAGCACAATTTGTTTTAGTAAAACAGGTCAGATTGTGTCAAGTAAACAGTACCCAACATGTCATATGTAGGCATGTGTAATGGGAGCTTTAAATTTATTTCCAGAAAGGATAGTCCGCTAAAGGCTGCAGGGGGTACCCCCTTTCCACTGCCTGTAGAAGTGATGGAGTGGCTGTATAGCTGCTCAAATCACTTCAACTAAAAAGAATGACCGGCTGAAAATTGATACCAGGATAAGGCACCAGCCCAGTATAACTACTTCAAATGGAGGATGTCATGACGCCCACCCAAGGAGAAGTGGTTAAAGAGTCTAGCTACTAAAATGGCAACTATTTTATTCTTCATATGGTCCAATTCCAAATAAGACTTACTGTGAACTGCCAGCACCCCAGTAAACACCAATTCCAGCTCTTGCGCCATATCTACCATTGCGGGAACAGCATCCATCAGTGTAAACCACTGCTGACGTCTCTGCAAAAGGAAATACCAAATATTTGCTTAGTACAAGTGAGAACTGACAGTATGGATTTCCCAGGTACTTTTGAATAGTACTTGCTGCTGGTATATTTTTGTGCAGAACTGTCATCTAGTGTAGCTGTACAGGAGTGTACAAAAATGGTTAGTTCAGTGTTAGCCTTGTTTAAGAGGTTACTTTAGTACAAAGGCCTGGTTAAGCACACAGCAGGGGATTTATGTACAGAAGTACAAATATACACAAACGTACACTTTAACCCCTAAACATTCTTTATCCTTAGTAAGGGATTCTACGGTACAATTGTTCATTTCAAATGGAGACTGCATACAGCGCAAACGTTTTTCACCAAACAGCCTGCAAATTCAGAATCGGTGTACCTGGTTTTGGAGGGTAGTCACGCTCTTCTACAAAGTTCTGGGCTTCTTGGTATGATGAAAACTTTTTGTATCTTGCTGATGGATAGCAGTCCACTTGCTCTCTGCATTCATCCCTGGAGTCACAAAATTGCTCATTTAGAAGTCTTGTAGTATATTTCAATGAATATATTCAAACCCATGTCTCCGCTCAACCCATGTCTCCGCTCAAGACTGGCTCCTTCACACTACCCAGGTGCTAGCCCCTACAGCCCACCCCCAAAAAAGCCAAGCTTGAGTGCAGCTTACATTTTTTATACAATTTCAATAGTTAATAGCACACATGGAAACTTCTTCGTAAAATAGTTTACACCTCAGAAGTACAGCGTGCAGAGATCACCAAGTCCCAAGGCAGGCAAATGGAGGGTCATCTTATTCAGCTTCTTGTGAATCCTCTACAAGAGAAATCAAAGCTGAGAGCCAATGGCTTGTTGATCAAATCAAGATTATGTTGACAAGGGAGTCAGTCTACTACTCCTTTACAGACCAGTTGTAGGCAGTGTAGGGGTGTAGTTCAGCACCAGTCACCAGGGCTGCGACTAAAAAAAAAAAAAATCTTTCCATTAGGTAAAATAGGATTTTTGTACTCAACGTAAAATCCGTTTCTCTGACGTCCATGGACTTACACAGCTGTCATACTGATTACGTGTGGGTATATGTCCCTGCTTGCAGGAGAAGACCTAGGCAGAATGTTAGATGTTAAAACATCCTAGAACAAACCAGAGCTGAAAAGCCCCGCCCAGGGGGGCGGTCCCTCCAGACATTACCCTCCCATCTGCAGCTAGCAGCCTCAGTTCGTAACAAAGCAGTACAAACCTTAAAAAGGAAGGGTGGGTGCTGTGTCAGTCCATGGACGTCAGAGAAAGATTTTACGGTGAGTACAAAAATCCTATTTTCTCTTATCGTCCATGGACTGACACAGCTGTCATACTGATTACGTGTGGGACGTCCCAAAAGCAGTATAAGAAAAGGGTGGGAGCAAAGGAACAACCAAAAAACTTCACTCCAAACCAGCAGAGCTCAACAGAGGAGTTGCAACATAAAACAGCGGCCTGCAACACTTTGCGGCCGAAGGAAGCATCCGAAGATGCAGCCACATCAACCATATAGAATTTTGAAAAGGCATGAACGGACGACCAGTTCACCGACTTGCACGCTTGATGTCGGAAAGCCCAGGAAGCATCAATTGCCCTGGTGGCATGCGCCGTAACCGGAAAGGGAGGGGCCACCCCCTTAATGGCATAGGCCTGTATAACAGTCTGTCTGATCCATCTAGAAAAAATGGCAGACACAGCTTGGCCCTGTTCAGGCCCGAGACAGGCACAACTAGTGAGTCATATCACGTACCACATAAAATATGTGAAGCGCAAACCCTCTGGAATGCGATGTGTGAGCACAAAAGGACGGGAGGACAATGTCCACATGTAGGTGGAAAATCGAGACCACCTTATGCAAAAGGAAGGTCGCGGACGCAACACCGCCTTATCCTTATGGATGACCAAATAGGGCGACTTGCAGGACAAGGCCGCCAATTCAGACACCCGTCCAACAGAAATAATGGCCACTAAGGCCACCTCCTGAGACAAGGTCAAGAGGAGAATATCTCTGATATTTTCAAAGTGAGGTTCCTGGAGAACCGAGAGCACCAAATTCAAATCCCGAGGAGGGAGAGGAGGTTTCAACAGGAAGGAGCACATGGCGAACCCCCTGCACAAAGGTGCTACCAAGGAATGACCCGCTAGCGGTTGCTAAAGGAAGGCGGCCAAGGCCGAAAACTGACCCCTAATGGTACTCAAAGCAAGCATTTGGGTCACACCACGCTGCAAGGACCGCAGGATACTGGGGACAGAATACGTCCATAGACGCTAGTCCAGCTCATTGCACATAGTGATGCAAGCTTCCCAGGTACGGTGATATATCTATCTTTCAAGCGGAAGACTTCCGTGCCCTTAACATGGTCGAAATGACTGAATCCGAGACACCTCGGACTCTCAGCACCTGGCTTCCAATAGCTATGCCGTTAAGTCAGACACTGTAAAACAGGATAAAAAAATAGGACCTTGAAACAGAAGGTCCTCCCTTATTGGCAACCGCCAAGGAACGTCCGCGATGAGACATACCAGATCAGCGTACCAATGACGCCGAGACCCACCCGGCGCAAGAGGATCACCGGAATCCCTTCGGCCACAACCCTGCGCAGCAGGCGAGGAAGCAGCTGCAGCGGAGGATAACAGATATCAGGTGATAATGACCCCATGGGGCCCACCAACGGATCCAAGGCATCCGCCCAAGGATCCCTGGACCTGGCCACAAACCTTGACACCTTACGATTGAGTCGAGAGGCCCTCAGGTCCACATCCGGTATGTCTAGGTGTAAGGACCACTCTCCTGGTCCAGCGTCTGGCAACTCCGATAGTCCGCCTGCCAATTGTCTACGCTTGAACGTAGACGGCCGATAGAGACCACGTGGGGAGGCATATTCTGATTGCCCGTATTTCCAGAACATTGATCGGTAAACGGGCTTCGTCCGGAGTCCAAAGCCCTGGGACTGACAGGACTCCCGATTCCACCCCAGCCCGTCAGGCTGGTGTCCGTCGTGAACACCGTCCACTGGATGGGGAGGGACAACTTCCCGGACCGAAGAGCCGGGGACCCCCACCACTACGCCAGGGACGCCCTGAGTTGGTGACTCATCTGGATCTGAAGATCCAAAGACAACGGGGATTTGTCCCAAGTGGACAGGATCTCTTACTGTAATGCCCGTGTGTGTGATTGGGCATACAGAACAGCCTCGAACGAGGCCCTTATGAGTCCCAGGACTCTCATGCAAAAAACGGGTTGACGACCATTTCCGAGACGTCAGGACCCGCACTACAGACTAAAAAGTCAGTAACTTCTCCAGGGTTAGGAATACCTACGCCTCCATGGAGTCCAGGATCAGACCGAGATACTCCAAATGTTGAGCCGGGACCAGGACAGACTTCTGAATGTTCGGGCGCCACCTGAAGTCCCTAAGGGTCCGACTGACAGTCACACTTCTAATTCTGAGCCATTGTCTGTTCTTAGAAGATCGTCCAGATGGCCCATAATAGCAATACCTCGCTGTCTCAGCAGGGCTAGAATCTGAGCAAGCACCTTGGCAAAAAACCTTTGGTTACCAAGGCTAGGCCGAAGGGAAGAGCCACAATTGATAGTGGTCTTCGCCGATCGCAAGCGCAGAAACTACTGTTGACGTGCGCAGATCGGAACATGCAAGTAGG
This sequence comes from Rana muscosa, assembly GCA_029206835.1. Taxonomy (NCBI): domain Eukaryota; kingdom Metazoa; phylum Chordata; class Amphibia; order Anura; family Ranidae; genus Rana; species Rana muscosa. Next base: position 860,459,544 of record CM055122.1, read on the forward strand.
CGGCCTTGATGTCCAAGGATGCCAGAAAATCCAGATGGAGTGTAGCAAACACAGCGCGAATGGATTCCATGCGGAACTTTACACCATCCCAAAAGCATCCAGGCCTTGAGGCCCAGGGTTGGCTGAACCCCCGTCCACCTTTTGGGACTTCAAACAGATTCGAGTAGAAAACCTGAACAACCTCTTGTGACGGAACCGGCACAATCCTCCAGACCTGATCAATCCTGTACGGCCCTTAAGAGGGCCACCCGACAGGCAGGAGGGAGAGGGAGAATTGAGGGAGAGAATCTGTCTGGGGGCAAGGAACTGAATTCTATCCTGTATCCTGAGGTGACCACCTCGCACACCCACCGGTCGGAGATCCGGGAGGTCCACCGAACCGTGAACCTGCAAGGACATCCCCCCCACCCCAGAGTCAGGCAGGGACAAGACTCCATGTGGCGGTGGGCTTGGGAGCTTGCTTGGTAGGCTTACGCACCCAGGGAGGCTTATGTCCCCCAGCCGCACTTTTCCCAGTCTGGGAGGGCTTACCCGTGGATTCTGACTGACAAGAAGAAACTCATTCTCCTTTGCTGGAAGGAAGGGCCCGGCCTACGGTGGGGCTCCTTTGTCCGTAACAGACTGAGGAAGGAAGGTGCTCTTACCCCTTGTGACATCCATAATAATGGCATCCAGGGCGGCCCCAAACAGTCCACCGCCCTTAAAGGGCAAGTCAGCCATGAGCTATTTGGAAGCTAGGTCGGCCGACCAGCATTTCAGCCAGACAAGGCGCCGCAGCACCACAGCAGATAGAGGACCCAGAAATTAAAGGGGCCGCATCCAAAGTGGCATCGCACAGAGACTAAAACCCTGCGCCAGTTGGTGAGCCAGGGTAATGGTCTCAGGAGGGAGATTATGCTCCTAAACAGTCTTGGTGCAAAATCTTTGCCCATCCTGTGAGTGTCTTGAGACACAAGTGTCGCCGCCCCTATAGGGCGTAAGGCAGACCCCAATAAGGTAAACATAGTTCTACTCACCACTTCTGACCTGCTGTCAGTGGGATCCTTAAATGCAGGAGTCCCTTCCATTGGGAGCGTGGTAGCCTTATTCAAACGGGCGACCGGGGGGTCGACCACTAGGGGGAGAGCCCCTTCTTTACCAGGTCCTCCTTAAAGGGGCACCTCATGGCTAGGCGCAGCGGGACAGTCAAAGTCTCCTTCGGCTTAGTCAATAAATGTATCAAAAAAAAGGCACATATGGAAAAAACTTTTGAATAAACGGCTTTAAAGGAACCAAAAAGGAGACAGCTTCCACCTGAGGTTCCTCAGCCTCAACATTCAGCTTGAGAGTGTTCCTCACAGCATCAATGAGTTCACTTACAAGCACCCTGTCAATTTTTCAGAACTGGGGTCTTCCTCACAGGGAATACCCTGTTTAAAAACATGAAAATCCTCAGAGCTAGGGACCTAAGCAGCAATAGCTAGGCCCATATCTGAGACAGAGCACTCCCCTACAGGAGGATGTGTGGGGAGGGGGCGCTTTACAGCTCCCTTGCGCTCGCACACCGCTTCCATCCTGACAAGGACGATTCCAGGACTGCCGACAACTAGTCGCTAGGTACCGCAGGTGCAGGAGCACTGCCAGTTGCCTCAGACGAGTGTGGAGAAGCAGGTGAACTAGACTCCATATACTGCCACCCTCTGAGACTTTTAAAACACTATCATAGTGAGTAACACAGTCCACCCACTGGCTATGCTGAAGCTGAGGAGGGGATACCCAGAGTACTCACCAACCCCTGTAAGGACTGCTCATCCTGCTGTATGAAACCACACCGCCGCACAGGTGAAGCCTGGGGAGACTTGACTGAGTAGATTGTGAGGTTCGCGCCACAGCAGCGGCCATAGAGGCTGAAACTGAAAGCAAAAACGCCACGGCTACAAGAAAATGGCCGCATACATTACTGCGCCATCGATCCACGGCAAAATGGCCGCCGAGCGTGGTTTATTTAAAAATTCACAGCGCTAATGGCGCACACGTTTATCGGTTGTCCGGTTCACTAACCACAAGGCAGGGACTCCTGCCCTCACTGGCTGTGGCACGGCAAGTGCTGGGACGGCTTGTCTGAACACAAACAGCCCCCCCTCAAGAACCGAACCTGTGAAGCTTAGCTTGCTAAGCATGCATGTAACCACTACTCCCAACAGTACGTACAACCTCACACCAGAACACTGCACCTCTCCCAGGGCCATTAAAACAGACATGAGTGCCCCCAGTCAGGCCAGAGTGACCCCCAAGCACCCCCACACAGCACCAGTACAGGGTGCAGAGAGCAGCATAACGGGGGGGGGGGAGACAGGGAGAAACCCCCCATATAAAGAAACACAGCCAGCATGTACTCACCTGCAGTAGGAGAGACTACTTACCCGTCCCGTTCAGGGACCCACTGGCTTGTTTCAGACAGACCTATCACAGAGTAGTACTGCGTAGCTGTCGGCCTGGTCCACCGCGAGAGATACAGTCAGTCAGGTACTGTTCAATCTTGAGAGGACCACGGGAGCTAAAAGCAACCCGGCCACCCCTGGAGTCATGGGGTATGTTGTGAACTGAGTCTCACGCACACAAGGCGAGGATCAGCACACTCGATGGTCGGACAGGGAAGACTACGAGGATACCAGTGTACCCAACCTGTTGCCCAGCCGACAATTTATTGAAGGTCTCAAAAATAAAATTTAAAAGTAAAATCTTCCAGGAGACTGGCTCCTGAGAGAGCCACGTCTTCTTCTGCTAGGCAGAAAAAAAACTGAGACTGCTAGCTGCAGATGGGAGGGTAATGTCCGGAGGGACCGCCCCCCCTGGGCGGGGCTGTTCAGCTCTGGTTTGTTCTAGAATGTTTTAACATCTAACATTCTGCCTAGGTCTTTCCTGCAAGCAGGGACATATACCCACATGTAGTCAGTATGACAGCTGTGTCAGTCCATGGACAATAAGAGAAACAGCTCTAATAAGCAGTTCAGCCATGTACTTCAGTTTTCTTAGCTGCATAGAAAAACAACTTACAAAAGCTAGTGCTTACCAAGTAATCCCTACCCATATCAAGGGAGGAATTTACTTACTGTTCGAGTGAGGTTGTGGGTAATACTCCCAAGAAAGATTCTTCTTACCAAAGTGGGGGCTGTCGACCAGGGTAACACTGACATGGGCTGAGGGCACCCAGTTGTATGTGTTCCTGCGAGACATTTAACTTGCTGGCCGTCCCAGTCCAGGATGGGACTGTCACAGCCAACCAAGCACATAGCCAACGGTCGGCATGCGCTCCTTGGCAGGACTGGGGTGACTATAGGAAATGGATAGCCCAGCCCAGCTGTTGATTGAAGGTCTCTGCAGAAAAAATTCCCACGGGTATCTTTATTTCCTCAGCGTTGGGCCTCCCAAACATAATTCACCCCAAGAACTGCCTACTAGGAGTGACTTACACCTATCAATGCATGCCAAGAGACTGCGCCGTATACTATATTTTTATGTTAAAAAAAAGCCATTCTACTGGGTGCACAGACCTCTATGAAATTCCTTTGGTTGAAACTTATTAATAATTCTATCCCGTTATACAAACTTACTTTTGAAATCCGGAAACTGAGCAAAACCTTTCATAAAATTTGGGGTAGGTGGCTGGCTAGCCCACTGACTCAGCACTAACTGGAATACCCTTGCTTAACCTTCGATGGACAGTGCCCTAAGGATCACTAGTGTCTAGACCCCCACCTTTGTTGTGCCCGTGTTGGTATACATGTTCTTTTACCAGTGTGCCTACTGTATATCCTTTGTATTGATATTTTTTTTATGTCTGAGCATATTGCTTATCGTTTTGGACCAGTCTATCTGGTACGGTGATTTTTTGGTGTATTGTGTTTTTTTTGTTCGTCAGTCTGGAAAACCTTAATAAAAATATCTTTAAAAAAAAAAAAAAATTCCCACAAAAAACGACTATGGAACCACAGATCCTGGCAGGGTTTTCACGTCTTAAACACTAGGCAGAAATAACCGTCTTGCCTATAGCAGAGAGGGGTTTATACCAGTTAGGATTGCGTATAGGCGGTGCCATGTTCTTTTCTGCCTAGTGTCCTACTCCTGTAGGTGGTGCTATAACCTTACGGGGAACAATAGAAGAGCTGTGTTAAAATATACCTCCTCTGTGCAGTTGGTTTTCCAGAGTGGCCCCGATCCCCCTCTTCTGGGGTCCCTCAGCAGCGCTGGTGGCTCCTCGAGTGCCCCGAAGTCCTTGGGGACACCCGTGTGGGCACACGTCTATTGGCACAGAGAGGACTCGGCAACGCTCCACTGATTTGATTGAATAGATAGAAGCGCAGCCATTGGCTGCTGTCAATCAGGACACGAGACACCGGTCACAGCTGGTGGGCTCATTCCCATCGCAGGAATTACGGGGCTCAGGCAAGTAAAGAGGGGCTGCTGCAGGTCAGGACAGGAGCAACACGTCGCAGGTGCGCAACAGCAGGCATCCCAGAACGAGAGCCGCACCACCAGCAACTGGTTAAAAATTATGATTTAAAAATTTAGTTGATTTAAATCAAGCCTTTTTACTAACGATTTAAATCAAATCCACCCTGATTGCACTTTTGTGACCAATAAGAGAATCACAGCCAAACAAGTTTAGGCTGGACTCCTCCTTTAAAGTTGAATTTGTATGCAAGTCGGAACAGGTACATTTTAAGTGTAGCTTCAGCCAAAAAAAAAAAAATTGTACGTTTTTGAATAGCATAGGGAAGGGTTAACAGCCCTGTAATGTTTGTTTTGCTGTCTGTGCCCCTGTTCAGATTATTTCACCTCACTGTACCTGTGACAATTGGATTCTTTTTTTTTTGTGGAAAATAGGATTTTTGTACTCACCGTAAAATCCTTCTTTGAGTTCATGGACGGACACAGCTTCCTATTGACAAGTGGGTATTATCCTTCATTTAGGAGTGACTAGGCAGAAAACTTCTATAAAAAAGTGTTAACACCACACCCTATACAGCACCGCCCAGGGGGCGGACCCTCTGGGTATAATCCCTCTGCACCTCGCAGATCAGTTTGTCAAAAAGCAGTACAAACTTAAAAACGAGGGGTGGGTGCTGTGTCCGTTTATGAACCCAGAGAAAAGAATTTTACGGCGAGTACAAAAATCCTATTTACACTTTCGTTCATGGACGGACACAGCTTCCTATTGACAAGTGGCACGTCCCAAAGCAGTGTCAAAAACGAGGGGTGGGAACAGCATTATAACAACTTCACCTCAAAACAGAGCTCAACGAAGGAGTTACAACTCTAAACAGCCGCCTGCAATACCTTGCGGCTGAAAGAAGCATCCAAAGATGCACAACTTGTAAAGTCTAGTGAAAGTGTGAACGGACGAGCAGGTCGCCACCTTATACACCTGGTGAAACACAGACGCTTGATGCTCTCAGAGCTCGGACAGCATCCAAAAAATAAGTCGTCTCCTTAGGATTCGACGGATGAGGACACAAGGATGGCAGTACAATGTCTTCCTTGAGATGGAAGGTGGAAACACGACCTTAGGAAGAAAAGGCTGCGGACACAGCACCACCTTATCCTCGTGGAAGATCAGATAGGGAGGCTTGCATGACAAGGCTTCCCGCTCAGAAACCGGTCTTAATTGCATAACAGCCACCAAAGGGACCACTTTCTGAGAGTGTCAATAAGGGAATCTCCCTGATGTTCTCAAACTGTGGTTTCTTAGGCACTTGGAGGCCATGCCACTAAAGCCATTGACTGCAAGCAGGATGGCATATGGGACCCTGCGACAGCAGGTCCTCTCGTAGTGGTAGACGTCAAAAGGAAGTCTGCTACACAAGCCCCACGGAAGTAGTGGAGGGTGGACCGGAGGGGCCGCCTGCTGAACCCACTGTACAAACGTTCTCACTAGAGTGAGCCACCAGGGGTCGTTGGAAAAAAAAAAAAAAAAAAAGACAGCCTGCCCCCAAATTGTACTTAAAGTAACATTTTTGGCCCGTTCCCTGCTGAACAGTAGGACTCTGGAACCAAATAAGTATGCGGATGCCACCTCATTTCCTCACAAATGGATATGTATGTCTTCCAAGTGCAATGGTAAATCTTCCTAGGGGATGATTTCCAAGCACTCCTCATGGTAGGGATCACCGAGTTTGACATGCCGTTAAGCCAGTGACTAAAAACAGGATGGCGCATGGGACCTTGCTACAGCAGGGCCTTTCTTAGCGGTAGACGCCAAGAGGCGTCTGCTACCAGACGCCCTAGATCGGCGTACCAAGGGCGCCAAGGCCAATCCAGAGCAATTGGGACAATTGGAATCCTCTCTGCCTCCAGTCTGCGAAGGAGCTTCAGAGGAGGAAAGGCATAGATTAGCCGGTACCGACTCCACGGTACCATCAACGCATCTGTCATGTTTGCCCATGGGTCCCTTGACCTGGCCACAAACCTCAATATCTTCCGATTGAGTCGAGAAGCCAGGAGATATACGACTGGCCTGCCTCCCCTCTGGCAAAGGACATGAAACGCCTCTGGGTGTAGAGACCATTCTCCTTGGTCCAGCATCTGGCAACTCAGGTAGTTCACCTGCCAGTTTCCCACACCCAGAATGTATACGGCTGACAGGCCTGGTATGCTCCTTTCTGCCCCCCTTAGGAGGTTAGCGACCAATGCTGCAGCAGAGCTGCTTGTTCCTCCTTGATGATTGACACACGCCACCACTGTGGTGTTTGACTGGACGCCCCTGTAGCCTCAGACCATGTGGAGAGGCAAATCCAGATTGGCCGGAGTTCCAGGACAATGATCAGCAAGTGGGATTCCTCCGGAGTCCAGCGACTCCGGTTGACTGAGCTCCCCAGACTCCTCTCCAACCGGAAGAGAGGCGTCCGCCATGACCACCATCCAGTAAAAAGGAAGGAACAACTTCCCAGACAGAAATGCAGGTGATGTCGGCCACCAACTAGGGAGATCCTGACTAGGTGGCTCACCTGGATTTTGACAATCCAGGGATGAAGGGCACTTGACCCTCTGGACAGAATTACCTTCTGTAACACTTGCGTGTGAAATAGTGCATATGGTACCATCTTGAAGGAGACTACCATGAGGCCCAGGACTCGCCTGAAAAAAAAATGGCGTGACAACCATCTTGGGATGTCAACTGCCACACCGCAGCCCGAAGGGTCTGCAACTTTCCCATAGGGAGGAAAAAACCTTTGCCAGAATCAACCCTAGATACACTAGTTGAGACAGTATCAATACTGACTTATGAGTTTTCAGCACCCAACCAAGAAACAGAGGGTCCGACAGGTTATAGACACGCTCACCTCTAATTTTGAGTTTGAGGTGGCCCTCAGAAGAACGTCCAGGTTTCCCATGATAGCAATGCCACGTTGTCTTAGTAGTAGGGCCAGAATCGGGGAAAGCACCTGGGTGAACACCCTTGGTGGCAATGCCAGGCCAAAGGGGAGAGCCACCAGTGGTAGTGGTCTTCCCCGGCCGCTAAACGCAGACATCTGATACCTGGAGCATATGGGAACAGGCAAGCATGCGTCCTTGACCAAGGATGCCAGAAAATCCCCTGGATGGAGGGCAGCGACAGAGCGTCTTCAGCACTACGAACAGATTAGAGTAGAAGCCCTGAATCCTTTCCTGTACTGAGTCAGGAAGGACCACCCTGCGTATCAGCAGGTCTTGAAACGCCCCATATAGGACTTTGATGAGTGGGTTGAAGCTGGCGGTTTAGAGGGAAAAAAAAACTGTTCGGTAGGCAAGGTCGGGCTTGCGAACCCAGGGACGCTTCTGTCCCTCAGCAGGCGCTTTATCGGCCTGGGGTAATTTACTTGCAGCACTAGGCAGACGAAAGACCACTTGTGCGCGGTGAAGGAGAGCCCTAGCCTATGGCGTGGCTCCTTACCCCTTTTTGGATTGCGGGAGCAGCAAGCTCTTACCTCCTGTGGCATCCTTAACGAGAGAGGGTTTCAAAAAGACTGTCACCGCTAAAGGGCAGGTCCATTAAGGCCTTCTTGGAAGTTTTTTGGTCCGTAGACCAGCACTTAACTAAACCAGGTGGCATAACATCACTGCATAACCAGAGGCTATAGACAGCAAGGGGATAGTATTCATGTCTGATTCGCAGACAAACTTAAGGCCCTGTACCAACTGGTCGGCCAAAGCTACCTCATTCGGAGGAGCCTCCCGCGCCTTTAACTAGAGGTCGACCGATATATCGGCCGGCCGATATATGGCGTTTAATTAATCTGCATCGGCCGGTTGTTTAAAAAAAAAAAAAAAGCCTGTTTTAAAAAAAAAAAAGCAGATTTAAACGTCAGCGCGACTTGCAAATAGCTTCTGTAATAGAAGTCAATGCAAGTTGCCTGAGGAGTTTCTCCATGAAGAGATTTCTCCCTCCTGGGCAGACTGCCAAGTTTGAGAAAAGAATACAATGTTTAAAACTTCAAAGGACTGAACTCTGTGTGTAGGAGTTCTCAGTTTAACCATTTAAAGACTAAATCTTTTTTGACACTTGTTGCTTACAAGTAAAAATCCTGTATTTTCTGCTAGAAAATCACTTAGAACCCCCAAACATTATATTTTTTTTAGCAGAGACCCTAGGAAATAAAATAGCGATGTTGCAATATTTTATTTCACACGGTATTTGCGCAGCGGTCTTTCAAATGCAATTTTTTGGGAAAAAATACACAGGAATAAAAAAATTACAGTAAATTTAGCCCATATTTTTTTCGTCCAAAAGTTTTGATTACCTGTTTTTGTGTATTTAAGAAAAAAAATAAAAAAATAAAAAAAAATATATATATATATATATATATATATATATATATATATATATATATATATATATATATATATTAGGGCTGTTACTGATTAAAATTTTAGTGTTCGATTAATCCATTTTTTTTTTTATCGATTAATCGACTAATTTCGATTAATTATAACGCACACAGTTTTTACAAGAATTTTTTTTATTAAACTTTAAGAAAAACGTAGAAATTAGTTTAGTTGTCCACATCTCCCCCCATACTGTAATGTCCACATCTCCCCCGTAATGTCCACATGTGTCCCTATACCGTAATGTCCACATCTCCCCCATAATGTCCACATGTGCCCCCATACTGTAATGTCCACATGTGCCCCCATACTGTAATGTCCACATGTCCCCCCATAATGTAATGCCCACATGTGCTCCCACTGTAATGTCATTGTCCACATCTCCCCCGTAATGTCCACATCTCCCCCCCATACCTTAAGATCCAGGCAGAACCATCCGCAGAGTGGACAGCACAAGCAGGTGGCTGATGATGACGTCAGCGCGCCGCTACTAGGCTGCTGCAGGGTGGACCAAGATGGCCGCCACGCTCCGGAGCTAGGCCGAAGCCGCGGCCTTTCCTATGGACGAGACCGCGGAGCTCACTCCGCGGATCGTAATCGATCAAAAAAATTAACGATTAATCAAGCAATTAATCGTTAATTTCCGCTATATATATATATATATATATATATATATATATATATATATATATATATATATATACACACACACACACATATATATATACATACACACACACACACACACACACAATTTTTTAATCTAAATTATACATACAAGTGCACTGATTGGAGGCTTTAAGACATTTTCTGTATCACTTATTACTTAGCGGAGTAATAATGGAACGTCTGCTTTTTGGATTCCTCCCCCCCTCTGGTATCACATTTGGCACCTTTCAGGGGGAGGAGGGAGCAGATGCCTGTATAATCCAGGTATTTGTTCCCTCTTCCGGAGCATAGATCACTGCGGTGACCTACGCCACATCTGGCGCCCACTCTGCCCCCTCCCTGCTGTCTTCTGGGAGATACACAGGTCCCAGAAGACAAAAGGGACCAGTGGGATGGCGCAGCGCGGCTCGCGCATGCACAGTAGGGAATCAGGACGTGAAGCCGCAAGGCTTCACTTCCTGATTCCCTTACCGAAGATGACGGCGCAGGAACTCGAGGGAGAGATCGGCTTCGGGTGCCGACATCGTGGGCGCCCAGGACAGGTAAGTGTCCATATATTAAAAGTTTACAGCTGCAGTATTTGTAGCTGCTGACTTTTAAAAAAAAAAATTTCACGGAACTCTGCTGCTTTCACACTGGACCGTCATTCTAGCGGCGCTATTTGGCTGCTAGCGGGGAGCTTATATCCCAGCTAGCAGCCGATGAAGGGGTTAAATGCTCCAATGTAGCGCCACTGCAGAAGTGCTTTGCAAGCGCTTCGGCAGCAGTGCCAGTTCATTTCAATGGGCAGGAGTGGTGGTATACACAGCGCCAAAGATGCTGCTTGCAGGACTTATTTTTTACGTCCTGCCAGCGCACCGCCTCAGTGTGAAAGCACACAAAGGGGTCCAACTGTTAGATTTTATGAGATGAGGGGGGGGGGGGGGAATCGGCCTAACATATCGCCCCAAAAAAAATTAAAATAAGAAATCGGCATCATATATCGGCCGCCGCGATTTCTAAATATCGGCATCGGCCAGAGAAAAACCCATATTGGTCGACCTCTACCTTTAACCCCTGGAGTAGCATCTTTGCCCACTCAGTAAGTGGCTGAGACACCAAAGCTGGACGCACTGCTAAGCCCACCACAGTGTATAGGTAGCAAGCGAGTGCCTCAGCCTTCTTGACCACAGGGTCCTTGAAGACAGGAGCCCCCTTGTACAGTCTGGACACAGGGGGGTCCACTATCGGGGAAGACCATTGTTTCAGGAACTCTCCTCAAAGGCATACCGGAGATGCAAAAAACCATCAGTGGGTTTTCCCACGCCTTGTATAAAAGCTTATCAAGATAAGACACACAAGGAAACACCTTAGCAGTGCGGGCCGGCTTATGGAACCCAAAGGGGACCACTATCTCTGCTGCATTTCCAATTTCAGCGTATCCCGCACTGCAGTGATGAGGTCAGATACCAAAGCCTTTTCACGTGTTGACCCGGACCTGGAGTCATTCTCACTGTCCGACCGGTCACGGTTCGCAGTCTGATGCATCAGAATCAGGGCCATGAGCCACAGCCGGGCCTGGTTCTGCATCAGAATTATCCCCAGAAGATGGCAGGGGAAGGGGACGTTTCCCCCCCTCCCCTGTGTTCCCATGCGCCGCTTCCACCTTGGCAACAAAGCCTTCAGGATTGCAGACATAGCACCCACAGATACATCAGGTGCACCAGCACCAAAGATCCATACAGGCGCGAACCACAAAAAAATGGCCGACAGCATGGAGGGAGAAAACACAGGTAAGCAGCACATTGACATATAATTGACAGTCTACAGCGCAGCCCCGCTCCAGAGGGAGCCCCCCAGCACCCAGCCTTAGCTTCAGAGCCCAGGGAGAGAGGAAAGAAAGGGCAAAAAAAAACACTTACTTGATCTCTCCATGAATGTCCAGCCAAGTCACCCTGCCGAAGCAGGGCAGCTACTTACCCTTCCTGCGTGGATCATGCTGGAAGACATTCCGGACAGATCATCATTCGTGCAGTTACGGAGGTCAGAGGCGATGCTATGGGGGTGTGGGCCGCACCTGGGTGACACCCGCCAGAGGGGTGACACCTGGGCTGCTGGCTTCCGCTACACACACAGTTCAGTTGTTACTTGCAGAGCTGCAGCGGAGCGTTGCGAGTGCGCCCACCGTACTCCTGCATCGCGCAGCACAAGTCTTTCAGTCACTTCCCTGTCAGGCAGAGTGATCTCTGCCTGACAGGAGATCATGACCCATAGGCAGAGAGAAGCGCGGCGTGAGAATGAACAGAAAGCCAGGACTCGAGGAACCAGGAGGAGGCTGACCGCTCGGGAGCCTGGGATAAGGTGGAAAGAGACCGGAGGAGGAGCCTACCTTACAGTACATGGCAGCCGCACCAAACACTCTGTGCACACACACAGCACATGCCATTCCCTCTGTCTGTGTCACCAGTGAGAATGGCAATGCCGGCTGACTGTGGGTGTGCAATGCATGTACAGAATGTGCAGGAAACAGCTGAGGGGTAGAGCCGGGAAAAGGTGAGGGGGGCGTCTCACCCATCTGACCGTCACCCCCCACCCTCCCTGCCACCCCCCCCACCCCCTCCATCTGTCACACCCGCTCGCCCTCCATCTCTGTCACACCCCTCCCTTCTGTCACACCCCCTCCCTTCTGTCACACCCCCTCCCTCTGTCACACCCCCTCCCTCTGTCACCCCCCCACCCCCTCCCTGTCACCCCCCTTCTGTCTCACCCTCCCTGTCACCCCCAACCCCTCCCTCTGTCACCCCCCTTCTGTCTCACCCTCCCTGTCACCCCCAACCCCTCCCTCTGTCACCCCCCTTCTGTCTCACCCTCCCTGTCACCCCCCACCCCCTCCCTCTGTCACCCCCCCCCCCTTCTATCTCACCCCCTCCCTCTGTCACACCCCCCCCCTCTTTCCCTTTTAGTGCAAATTCCCACTAAATCAGCATGAAATCAAAGAGCAGCCGGAGCAATTTGACACTCCAGCCACTCATAAATTGCAGGCTGCTAGGGGGCAGTATGATTAACAGTTTTGTGCATCATGCTTCCCCCTCTTTTTTTGTACAAACTTTGTTTGAAGTGTATATAAATGTACATTTTATTCTCCAAAATGTCAGGCAGCGTGCTGTCGTTTCAGGTTCTCAAAGAAATGCATTCTGTTAGTAGATCTTTCATGTTTTCTCAGTGTATAAAAAAAGTTGTAGGGGGCTGGCAACGCTGTTTGGGGGAGGGAGGCACTTCAGAGTCCAGTGCCTATAGGCTCCTAAGATATGAATTCCGGTCCTAGAGAAAGAGAGGCGGGGGGGAGGGGACAAAGAAAAATGGGGAGAAATAAGAAGGGATAGAAAGAACAAGAAAGATGGATAGAGAGAAAAGGGGTAAGAAAGGAGAACAGAGAGCAAACAGTAGGGTTAAAATTTTGGAAAAGGTTATGGGGGGGGTGACACCATATTTTACCGCACCAGGTGACACCAACCCTAGTGACGCCACTGGCGGAGGTGACTGTCGGCCCGGCATGCTGCAATTGTGCCATAGAGACCGATCATATGCATGCCCTGGAGCGCAAAGCTCACCTGCCACCCGTGGAGCGACGGGCATGTTGTGGAAAACCCAGGGTCGGCACACGCTCGATGGCCAAAACTGGGGAGACTACAAGGATCTGTGCTCCAGCCTGTCACCCAGTCGGCAGTTGATTGGAGATTGCAGGAAAAAAAAAAAAAAAAAACACGTAGAAAAACATAACCCCCCCCCCCCCTACCAATGGGCCCGAAGGGAGCCATGTCCTTCCTGCTAGGCAGAAAAACTGGGCGGTGCTGTATAGGGTGTGGTATGTTAACACTTAGTTTTCTGCCTAGTCACTCCTAAATGAAGGATAATATCCACTTGTCAATAGGAAGCTGTGTCCGTCCATGAACGAAAGCGTAACAAGGATTGGTGACAAAGCTTCAGTGGATACACCTTTTTCCTATGATAACTCTTACAAGAATTAATTTTTTTTCCCTAGGGGTAGATTTCCTCTTGCTTCCTGTTGCTTCCCTCCGTTTGCAAGTAGGAGTCGTATGCAAGTGGGTTGTTTGTAACCCGGGGACCGCCTGTACATGTATACACACACCTTTTGCATACATTTGCCTGTAGGACAGGAATGCCTCTGCTGCCTGTGATGGACTGTCAGCTTCCCTATGGGATAGTTGGGCAGGTTTGGACTCTTATCTGAACACCCCTGAGCTTATCTTTACTCCTTGGAGCAATTTACAGGAGATGCCACCTTGTCAACGTGACAAGCCACATTAAATTTGCTGCAGAAGAATCACAGCTGTAGCATGTGTACAGGAGGTTTTACGTGTGTGGTAAAACTGCATCACAACCTCCTGTCCTTACTGCCCCATGTGTACAAGGGCTGCATTGCCCAGAAAACTGTTTCATAGAAAGTATAAACTATGGCAAACCATTTTTTAGTTCTGGAAAAAGTGAAGAGAAACCAGAGCCCCTGTCAGGTCTATTGCTGTCTAAAAAAAATGGGGATATTCATCCTATTTGTTAACATTTTGGGTTTTCCCCAGAACAGGAATAGAGGGGAAATCTTCCAACGGGGACACTAGTTCTGGCGACACCCTGGGATTTCTTCACTCAAGGGATTTCCTCTCACTCCATTTGGATATGGGACAGAAAGTGAAGGACACAGAAGGGAATAAACAGTTTTAACATGCACCACATGCACCAAGAGCCAGTTCTCATCACATGCAGTCCAGTGTTTTCTTCTGCATCAAAAACACATGGAAAACCGATGGTTACTTACTGATAACTTTCTACGAAACCTTCCAGGACAGCAACACATGAGATGATAGGCTCCACCCAACAGGAAACAATCAAAGCACAGCTGTTTCTAAGGCCCCACCTTACCCCTTGTCCCTCAGTAGTTGTAAAGCAATACTCCCACCAATTCGTAAGGGTTATTCCTACATTTTGGTACTTACCATTTAATGTGTACATACTCCTCCACCCATAACAGGGCGGGAAGTTGGCCTGCCGTCCTGGAAGGTTTTGTAGAAACACCGTTATCGGTAAGTAACCGTTGGTTTTCTCATCTTCTCTGATGTTCTCAAAAAGGAGGTTCCTGAAGAACCGAGAGCACCAGATTTAAATCCCAAGGAAGAGGTGGTCTAATAGGGGGGAGCCACATGTCGAACCCCTTGCACAAAAGTACCCACCAGGGAAAGGAACGCCAAAGGCCGTTGAAAGAAAACAGCCAAGGCTGAAATCTGACCCTTAAATGGTGCTCAAGGCAAGTTTCTGATCCACTCCACGCTGTAAAAACAGCAGGACCCTGGAAACCAAGTCCGTGGACGCCACTTCATCTCTTCAAACAGAGATGTAGGCCTTCCAAGTATGATGGTAGATTCTCCTGGAAGAAGATTTCCATGTGGTTGAAATGACCGAATTCGAAAGACCTCGGTCCCTTAGTACCTGGCTTTCAATAGCCATGCCGTTAAAACCAGCGACTGTAAAGCAGGATGAAGTATGGGACCTTGAGACAGAAGGTCCTCCCGCATTGGCAGCGGCCAGGGTGCATCTGCCACCAGGCGTACAAGATAGGCATCTCAGATTGTCCGCCTGACAGTTTTTTACGCCCGGAATGTAGACGGCCGACACGCTTCTTTCCGCCCACCGTAAGATGTGAGCGACCTCTGACGCTGCAGCTGAGCTCCTTGTTCCCCCCTGATGGTTGACATAAGCCACTGCCGTGGCGTTGTCTGACTGGATCCTGACTGGACACCCTTGTAGACTGACCACTTGGAGAGACACAGCCTGATCGCCCAAAGTTCCAGGACATTGATCGGCAGACGGGATTCGTCCTGAGTCCAGCAACCCTGGGCCGACTGGACTCCCCAGACTCCCCTCCAACCCGTGAGGCTGGCGTCCATCGTAATCACAGTCCAATGGAAGGGAAGGAACGACTTGCCGGACTGAAGAGCCGGGGATTTCACCCAACAGCTCAAAGCTCTGACCAGATGACTTGCCTGAATCTGACGATCCAGAGACAATGGAGATTTGTTTAATTTGGACAGGATCTCCTTCTGCAAGATTTGAGTGTGGAATTGGGCATACGGTACTGCCTCGAAGGAGGCTACCATGAGACCCAGAACTCATGCAAAAAACGGAGACGACCATTTGCAGGATGTCAACAACCTCACCGCAGACTGGAGAGCCTGCAACTTTTCCAAGGGAAGAAAGACTCTCGCCTACTTGGGAGTCCAGAATTAAACCTAGGTAGTCCTGACGCAGAGTTGGTGTCAGGACCGACTTCTGAATGTTTAACACCCAACCAAATTCTCGGAGGGTCTGAATGGCTATCTTCCTCCAACTCTGAGCCAGAAGCTGCTCTCAGAAGATCGTCTAAGTAGCCCACGATGGCAATGCCTCGCTGTCTCAGCAAAGCTAGAATCGGGGCGAGCACCATGGTGAAAACCCTCGGCGCTGACGCTAGGCCAAAGGGAAGAGCCAGAAACTGATAATGGTCATCGCCGATTGCAAAGCGCAGAAATCTCTGGTGTCCTGAGCAGATGGGGACATGCAAGTATGCGTCCTTGATGTCCAAGGATGCCAGAAAATCCCCCGGATGGAGAGCAGCAACCACCGAATGAATGGATTCCATGCGGAACTTCCGAACCTTCACAAAGACATTCAAGGCTTTCAGGTCCAAGATTGGATGGACTCAGTCCTTCAGGGCCACAAACAGATTCAAATAAAAAACCTTGAAACCTCTCTCCCAGTGGTACAGGTAGAAGCACTCCGCACCTTAGCAAGTCCTGCACTGCCCCCATTAGGAGAGACCGACGAGCCGGAAGGAAAGGGAGATTTGAGGGAAAGAATCTGTTTGGTGGACAAGAAAATAACTCATCTTGTACCCCAAGGTGACCACCTCGCAGACCCACTGGTCGGAGAGCAAGGAGGTCCAACGAGCTGCAAACCCGAGAAGCCGCCCCCCCTCCCTGGAGTCGGGCCGGGGCAAAACTCCCTGGGCTTGCGCACCCAGGGACGCTTCTGTCCCCCAGCTGGACCTTTGTCTGCTTGGGAGGGTCTTCCGGCAGGTCCTGACTGACGAAAATACTGCTTCTGTGTGGGAAAAAAGGGCCCGGCTTAGGGCGCGGCTCCTCCCCTTAGTGGACTGAGGGAGAAACGTGCTCTTACCTCCAGTGAGGCACCAAAAAGCCTCCCATCTTTGAAGGGCAAGTCTGCCAAGGTCTTCTTGGAAGCCTGGTCAGCGGACCAGCATTTTAGCCAAATCAGGCGGCGCATTACCACCACAGATACAGAGGCCCTGGATATCCAGAGTGGCATCACAGACATACACAAGGCCCTGCACCAACTGGTCGGCCAGTGTTACACACTTCGGGAGTTGATGTTCCTCCACAGTCTGGCGCAAAATCTTTGCCCAGTCAGTGAGTGTCTGAGACACCAAGGTTGCAGCCAAAATAGGCCGCAACGCAGACCCCAGCAAGGTGAACATGGTCCTGCTCAGCGCCTCGGACCTCCTATCAGTAGGATCCCCTCTACAGGGAGAGTGGTTACTTTATTAAACCAAGCGCATGGGGGGGGGGGGGGGTCAACAACCGGAGAAGCCCATTTTTTCAAAAGGCTCACCTCAAAAAGGGTACCTGACCGACAGACGCTGAGGGACCGCAAAAGTCCTTTGCGGCTTTTCCCATTCCTTATCTATGAATTTATCAAAGAAGGACACATAGGGAAAAACCTTTACAGAACGGGTCGATTTGTGCGACCCAAAAGAGACTGAACCCCTCCGTGGAAGCCTCATCTGCGTCCAGCTTAATGGAGTCTCTTACAGCATTGACAAGTTCACTAACAAGTGCCCTGTCTTGCGCTGACCCGGACGAGGGGTCCTCCTCACAAGGAAGGTCCTGGTCCGCCTCTGACAACCCAGAACCAGGGTCCTGTGCCGCAGCCAGGCCCGGGTCTCAGTCAGAACCTTCCCCTAGCGATGGCGGGGGAAGGGGGTGCTTTTTACCCCCCTTACGCTCACACGCTGCTTCCGCCATCCAGAAAGCCAGCACTAGAGGCCAAACCCACACCAAAATGGCCGCCAGACGCCTCAGACAAAAAGGGAGAGACCACAAGAAAATGGCCGCCCGCAATAAAAAGTTGCGCTATGGCAAAATTGCTGCCAATGGGAATTACAATAGAAACCAGCAGGCATACAAAAAAATGGCACCTAAGCACCGCGATGTGGACGAGAAGGCCTAGGCAGGGACTTCCCCAGAAAAGAGCACCCCCCACAGAAAAGACGGGCCCCGACGCCCCAGCGAGTCCTAAGGCAGAAGGGGATAGTGATAGAGAGCAGGGAAAGGGAGGACAGGAGAACCCTGCAATCCCTCGGACGCCCAGCTGTTTCCACCTGCCGAGGCAGGAGGAAAACTACTTACCCTTCCATGCGAGGACCCACTGGTGCGTCCTGAACAGACCTACAACCGTGTGGGAGTAGCTGTCGGCCCGGTCCACTGTGAGTGAGACAACAAGCAGCCCAGTCATATGTGGACCCTGGAGCCTGTGCTCACCGGCCACCCCTGGAGCCATGGGGTATGTCGTGGTCAGAACCAAATCGTGAAGCAAGGGAATGGCACGCTCGATGGCCGGAACTGGGAAGACTACAAGGATCTATATGCCCAGCCGGCAGTTGATAGATCACAAAAAAAAAAAAATTCTGGGCCGAAGGGAGCCACGTCCTTCTCTGCTAGGCAGAAAAAACTGAGCTGCTGACTGCAGGGCTATGTCTGGAGGGACCGCCCCCTGGGCGGGGCTGTTCATCTCCGATTATTGTAACATGTGTTTTTAATTATCTAACATGTTCTGCCTAGTCCTCTCCTATGAACAGGAACATAACCCACACGTCAAGAATTGAGAAGGCTGTGTCCCGTCCATGGACGAAAAGAGAAAAAGGTTCAACGTTGTGCCTTTCTGATTAGTAACAAGGTGTAGTTATAACAGAAGACACTGACAAATTTTAATACTGCGCGTTTGATTGTCAACAGCATATAGCCATCTAACCAATCAAACGTCGCCAGCAATTCCGCTGCTGTACCTTTTGATTAGCCACAGCATACAGACATGTAGCAAAAATGTCACCAGCAAAGTTAATGCTGTGCATTTCTGGTAGAAACTGGGTGCGGTCTTATGATGGGCAAACATTAAATGTTGTGCATTTTGCATTAGCAACCGCGTACAGTCATAAAACCAACAGAAATGACTAGAGGTCGACCGATATATCAGCTGGCCGATATTTGGCCTTTGAGAAATCGGCATCGGCTGATTATTCTCCAAATTAGGCCGATATATCACTGACCGCAGTCACTGCACCTCTGGAGAGAGAGAGAGAGAGAGAGAGAGAGAGAGAGAGAGAGAGAGAGAGAGAGAGAGAGAGAGAGAGAGCCAGACAGACACAGACAGAGAGACAGACACAGACAGAGAGACAGACACAGACAGAGAGACAGACACAGACAGAGAGACAGACACAGACAGAGAGACAGACACAGACAGAGAGACAGACACAGACAGAGAGACAGACACAGACAGAGAGACAGACACAGACAGAGAGACAGACACAGACAGAGAGACAGACACAGACAGAGAGACAGACACAGACAGAGAGACAGACACAGACAGAGAGACAGAGACAGACAGAGAGACAGACACAGACAGAGAGACAGAGACAGACAGAGAGACAGACAGAGAGACAGACAGAGAGACAGACAGAGAGACAGACAGAGAGACAGACAGAGAGACAGACAGAGAGACAGACAGAGAGACAGACAGAGAGACAGACAGAGAGACAGACAGAGAGACAGACAGAGAGACAGACAGAGAGACAGACAGAGAGACAGACAGAGAGACAGACAGAGAGACAGACAGAGAGACAGACAGAGAGACAGACAGAGAGACAGACAGAGAGACAGACAGAGAGACAGACAGAGAGACAGATAGACACAGACAGAGACAGACACAGACAGACACACAGACAGACACAGACAGAGACAGACAGACAGACAGACAGACAGAGACACAGAGAGAGAGAGACACAGAGAGAGAGAGACACAGAGAGAGAGAGACACAGAGAGAGAGAGACACAGAGAGAGAGACACAGAGAGAGAGAGACACAGAGAGATTAGGTTGAATGTCGGGGTGGGACGGGACCCAGCTATCCAACACCTGCCAATGGGATATGGGCGGGCCACTACGTGTATGTGGCCCCGCCCCTTTCTTAAACAGCCCAACCATTGGCTGGATAGCTGCTGGGTCCCGCCCATCCCGGGTCCCGCCCACCTCCGACATCACGCTGAATGCTTCAGCTCTTCTCTCTCTCCATACAGTTCACACACGCGGCGCCTGCAGAGAGCAGTTTCACAGTTACACTATCGGCTGTGAAACCTGCCAGTGCCATCTGTCAATGCCTGCCAGTGCCATCTGCCAATGCCAACCAGTGTCTGCTAGTGCCATCTGCCAATGCCAACCAGTGCCATCTGCCAATGCCAACCAGTGCCACCTGCCCAAAAAAAAAAGGCCTAAAAACCAGTGCATTTTTTATTAGTAAAAGTGTACAGTCCTAAGACCGACAGAAAGTCGCTATCAACTTAAATGCTGTACATTCTGTAGCGACAGGGTAAAGTCCTAAAACCGTCAGAATGCCGCTAACAACCTTTTTATTAGCAACAGCATATAATCCTACAACGGAAAATTCACTAGCAACTTTAATGCTGTGCATTTCTGATTAGCAACAGGTTACAGTCTTATGATCAACAGAAAATGTCGCTAACTTTAAATGCTGTGCATTTTTGACCAGCAACAGTGTATATCACTAGCTACTGAAAGGAACTGTGCGTATCTGACTAGCAACAGGGTACAGTCTTATGATCAACAGAAAAAGTCACCAACAACCATAATGCTCTGCATTTTCTGATTAGTAACAAGGAACAGTATAATTTACAGTGTATTCTGATGAGCAGCAAGACAACCAGAAGGACAAATGACTTCCACATTTTGCGTTTCTGATGTGCAACCAGGTAAGGCATAAAGTCAGAGTCCTGGTAATTTTCACTGCCCCACAAAGGTCAAAATCTACCAAGGCCAAAGCCTGGACTTAATATACTAACCTTCATCCACCAGAGGAAGATCAGAATAGTTTCAAATAATGGAAGTTAAGTGCACGGCGCCGAAAACTAAATGTTCTGATTGATCTCCGCACATCCCGGTCCCTAAAATATCCAAAACAGCCTGAGGGGTAATCAAATCGTTCACTGACTGGTTACAAGAGCTGGACTATGCAGCGGAGAACAGCGGGAAACAAATATAATCAGAGGAAGTACTCACATTCTAACAGGATAACCCGCTCCTCACAGACAGACTACAATCTCCTCAAAACAAGATGGCGCAGGAGAGAGAAACAGTGTATGACGACACTAATTAAACTCCAAACCTCATGTGATGTGAAGGGGGGGGAGGTTGCTCCACAAATGCTCGTTTACAAATCCACAACCACTTTCAGTTTCACTGCAATTTATACAGGAAGTGAAGAGACTGGACAGCTCCAAAAAAAATTGGATTTTTGTACTCACCGTAAAATCAGTTTCTCTGACGACCATGGACTGACACAGCTGGATACTGTAAACCTGTGGGTATATGTCCCTGCTTGCAGGAGAAGATCAAGGCAGAATGTTAGATACATACATTCTAGAACAAACCAGAGCTAAACAGCCCCGCCCTGGGGGGCGGTCCCTCCGGACATTACCCTCCCACCTGCAGCCAGCAGCCTCAGTTTGTAACAAAGCAGTACAAACCTTAAAAGAAGTGTGGGTGCTGTGTCAGTCCATGGACGTCAGAGAATGGATTTTACAGTGAGTACAAAAATCCTATTTTCTCTTATCGTCCATGGACTGACACAGCTGGATACTGTAAACGTGTGGGACGTCCCAAAGCAGTATCAGAAGGGTGGGAGCAGTAGTAAAGGAACAACCAAAACTTCACTACAAACAAGCAGAGCTCCTCAATGGAGGCGTTGCAACATTAAATAGCGGCCTGCAGCACTTTGCGGCCAAAGGAAGCATCTGAAGATGCAGCCACATCAACCTTATAGAACTTAGAAAAGGTATGAACGGACGACCAGGTCGCCGCCTTGCACACTTGTGCAATCGACGCTTGATGTCAGAAAGCACCAATTGCCCTAGTGGAATGCGCCATAACCGGAAAGGGAGGCGCCCGCCCCTTAATGGCATAAGCCTGTATAACGGTCTGTCTGATCCACCTAGAAATGGTGGCAGACGAAACCGCTTGGCCCTGTTTTGGACCAGAGACAGACACAGTGAGTCAGACTTCCGAATGGAAGCAGTAGCAGACAGGTACACCCGTAAGGCTCGTACCACATCCAAATTGTGAAGCGCAAACTCTCTAGGATGCGATGGATGAGGGCACAAGGACGGAGGGACAATTTCCTCATTAAGGTGAAAGGCCGAAACCACCTTTGGAAGGAAAGACTGTCGCAACACCGCCTTATCCTTATGGAGGACCAGGTAAGGCGACTTGCATGACAGAGCTGCCAACTCAGACACCCGTCTAACAGAAGTGATGGCCACTAAGAAAGCCACCTTCTGAGACTAGGTTAAAAGAGGAATATCTGATATTTTCAAAAGGAGGTTCCTGAAGAGCCGAGAGCACCAAGTACAGATCCCAAGGAGGGAGCAGAGGCTTGGCAGGGGGAACCACATGGCGAACCCCCTGCACAAAAGTGCTAAAGGAATGACCTGCTAGGGGTCGTTGAAAGAAAAACGGCCAAGGCCGAAATCTGACCTTTAATAGTGCTCAAAGCCAGCCTTTAGGCTACACCACGCTGCAAGAACCGCAGGATTCTGGGGACAGAGTACGTCTGTGGACGCCAGTCTAGCTATTCGCACATAGCAATGTAAGCTCTCTAGGTACGGTGATAGATCTTTCTAGAAGACTTCCGTGCCCCAAGCATGGTTGAAATCAACTAATCCGACAGGCCACGGTCCTTCAGCACCTGGCTCTCAATAGCCATGCCGTTAAAACCAGAGACTGTAAAGCAGGATGAAAGATAGGACCTTGAGACAAAGTCCTCCCTCATGGGCAGTCGCCAAGGGACGTCCGTGATGAGACGTACCAGATTGGCGTACCAATGACGCCAAGACCAATCCGGGGCAATGAGGATCACCGAAATGCCCTCGGCCGCTACCCTGCGCAGCAGACGAGGCATCAACTGCAGTGGAGGGTAAGCGTATATCAAGTGATACTGACCCCACGGGGCCACCAACGCGTCTGAGGCATCCACCCCAGGGGTCCCTGGACCTGGCCACAAACCTCGACACCTTGCGATTGAGTCAAGATGCCATCAGGTCCACATCCGGTGTGCCCCACCGCCGACAAAGGAGTTGAAACACCTCCGGATGCAAGGACCACTCCCCCTGGTCCAAGGACTGGCGACTCAGTCCGCCTGCCAGTTTTCTACGCCCGGAATGTAGACGGCCGACAGCGCCAGCACGCATCTTTCCGCCCACTTTAGGATGTGGGCAACCTCGGATGCCGCAGCCGAGCTCCGAGTGCCCCCCTGATGGTTGACATAAGCCACGGCCGTGGCATTGTCTGAATTCTGATCGAGCGGCCCTGTAGTCTCTTCAACCACGCGGAGAGACACAGTCTGATCGCTCACAATTCCAGAACGTTGATTGGGAGACTAGATTCGTCCGGAGTCCAGAGGCCTTGTGCTGACAGGACTCCCCAAACTCCTCCCCAGCCCGTCAGGCTGGCATCCGTCATGACCACCGTCCACTGGATGGGGAGGAACGACTTCCCGGCCCGAAGAGCTGGGGATCTCAGCCACCACGTCAGGGATGCCTTGACCGAGTGACTCACTCGGATCTGAAGATCCAATGACAACAGGGACTTGTCCCAAATAGACAAAATTCCCTTCTGCAATGCCCGAGTGTGTGATTGGGCATACGGGACCACCTCGAAGGAGGCCACCATTAGTCCCAGGACCCTCATGCAGAAACGGATTGACGACCATTTTCGGGCCGTCAGGACCCGCACTGCCGACTGAAGTGTCAGTAACTTCTCCACATGGTAGAAACACCTTTGCTGCCTAAGTGTCCAGGATCAGACCCAGATACTCCAAACGTTGAGTCGGGACTAGCACTGACTTCTGCATGTTCAGAAGCCACCCGAAGTCCCGGAGGGTCTGGCTGACTATTGTCACATTTTCCTCCACTTCTGAGCCAGTTTCTGCTCTTTGGAGGTCGTCCAGATAGCCCACGATAACAATTCCTCCGTCTCAGCAAAGCTAGAACCAGGGCAAGCATTTTGGTGAAAACCCGTGGTGCCGATGCTAGGCCGAAGGGAAGAGCCACAAAACTGATAGTGGACTTCGGCTATGGCAAAGCGCAGAAACCTCTGGTGACTTGCGCAGATTGGGACGTGCAACTAAGCGTCCTTGATATCCAAGGACGCCACGATATCCCCTTGGTGGAGGGTAGCAATCACTGTGCGAATGGATTCCATCCGGAATTTTTGTACCTTCACATAGGCATTCAAAGCCTTGAGGTCCAGGATTGGCCGAACCCAGTCCTTCGGGACAACAAACAGGTTCGAGTAAAACCCCTGAAACCTCTCCTTTGACGGAACCGGCACAATCAATCACTCCGCACCCGAGCAAATTCTGTACGGCCCCCGAGAGGGCCGCCCGGCGGGCAGGAAGGAGAGGGAGGTTTGAGGGGAAGAACCTGTTCGGGGGCCATGAGCGGAACTCTATCCTGTAGCCGGAGGTGACCACCTCGCACACCCACCGGTCGGAGATCCGGGAGGTCCACCGAACCGTAAACCTGCGAAAACGTCCCCCCACCCCAGAGTCGGGCAGGAGCAAGACTTCATGCGGTGGCGGGCTTGGAAGCTTGCGCACCCAGGGACGCTTGTGTCCCCCCCACCACACTGTTTTCAGTCTGGGCGGGTTTACCCGTGGATTCTGACTGACGAAAAAACGTCTTTGCCGGAAAGTAAGGGCCCGACCTGCGGAGGGGCACCTTTCCCTTAACAGACTGAGGGAGGAAGGTGCTCTTACCCCCTGTGACATCCTTAATAATGTCATCCAGGGCGGCCCCAGTCTACCGCCCTTAAAGGGCAAGTCAGCCAGGAGCTTTTTGGAAGCTAGGTCAGCCGACCAGCATTTTAGCCAGATAAGGTGACGCAGCACCACAGCAGAGATAGAGGCCCCAGATATTAAAGGGGCCGCATCCAAAGTGGCATCGCACACATAGACCAGACCCTGCACAAGTTGATGAGCCAGGGCAATGGTTGCAGGAGGGAGATTATGCTCCTGTACCGTCTGGTGCAAAATCTTTGCCCATCCTGTGAGTGTCTGAGACACAAGTGTCACCGCCACTATAGGGCGTAAGGCAGACACCAATAAGGCAAACATAGTTCTACTCACCACCACAGACCTCCTGTCAGTGGGATCCTTAAATGCAGGAGTCCCTTCCATTGGGAGCGTGGTAGCCTTATTCAAATGGGCAACCAGGGGTCGACCACTGGGGGGTGAGCACACTTGTTAACCTGGTCCTCCTCAAAGGGGTACCTTATGGCTAGGCGCCGCGGGACCGTCAGCCTTCTGCGGCTTATCCCAGACTTGCTCAATGAATGTATTAAAAAAAAGGCACATATGGAAAGAACTTTTTTGAAGAGACGGCTTTAAAAGGAACCAAAAAGGAGACAGTTTTCACCTGGGGTTCCTCAGTCTCAACATTCAGCTTGAGAGTGTCCCTCACAGCATCAATGAGTTCACTTACAAGCACCCTGTCAGTTACTGGTTCAGAACTGGAGTCTTCCTCACAAGGAATGTCCTGTCCAAAAACATCAAAATCCTCAGAGCTAGGGTCCTGAGCGGCAGTAGCTAGGCCCATATCTGAGACAGAGCACTCCCCTACAGGAGAATGTGTGGGGGGGGGGCGGCGCTTTACAGCTCCCTTGCGCTCACACACCACTTCCATTCTGACAAGGAATGATTCCAGGACTGCCGACAACTGGTCCATAGGGACCGCAGGTGCACTGCCAGTTGCCTCAGGCAAGTGTGGAGAAGCAGGTGTACCAGACTCCATATCGCCACCCTCAGACCTTATACACTACTACAGTAAATATACAGTCCACCCACTGGCTACACTGAGGCTGAGGAGGGGATACCCGGAGGACTTGCCAACCTTTAAGGACCGCTCAGTTCTGCTGAAGGAACCGCGCTGTGAAGCCTGAGGACAGTGAAGGAGATTCGTGCCGCAGCGCCACCGCTAGAAGCCGAAACCGAAAGTAAAAGCGCCGCGGCTTCAAGAAAATGGCCGCCGGCCGCAGATCTAACTGCGCCATTGAACCACGGCAAGATGGTCACCGGGCTCCTAACTCAGGGAGGCCCTGACAAGATGACCTATTTGAATCAGACGATCCAGAGACAACGAAGATTTGTTCCATTTGGATAGGATCTCCTTTTGCAAGACCCGAGTGTGGAATTGGGCAAACGGTACAGCCTCGAAAGAGGCTACCATGAGGCCCAGGACTCGCATTCAAAAAACGGAGAGACGACCATTTGCGGGATGTCAACAACTTCACCGCAGTCTGGAGTGTCTGCACCTTTCCAAAGGAAGAAAGACTCTTGCCTCCGAGGAGTCTAGAATCAACCCCAGATACTCTAGGCGCTGGGTCAGTACTAACACCGACTTCTAGAGGTTCAGCACCCAACCAAACTCCCGGAGGGTCTGACTAGCTACTGACACGTCCTCTAATTCGGAGCTTAAAGCAGCTCTCAGATCGTCCAAGTAGCCCACGATAGCAATGCCGCGCTGTCTCAGCAAAGCTAAAATCAGGACGAGCACCTTGGTAAAAACGCTTGGTGCCGACGCTAGGCCAAAGGGAAGAGCCACAAATTGATAGTGGTCTTCGCCGATCGCAAAAGGGCAGGAACCTCTGATGCCTGACGTAGATGGGGACATGCAAGTATGCGTCCTTGATATCCAAGGACGCCAGAAAGTCCCCCGGATGGAGCACAGCGACCACCAAACTTATCGATTCCATCCTTAAGTTTTGAACCTTTACAAAAGCATTGAGGGCCTTGAGGTCCAAGATTGGACGGACTCCATCCTTCTTTGGGACCACAAACCGATTCGAGTAGAATCCCTGAAACCTGTCCTGCAGTGGTACTGGCATGATCAACCTGCACCCCAACAAGTCTTGCACTGCCCCCGAAGTAACCACCTCGCAGACCCACTGGTCGGAGAGCAGGGAGGTCCACCGAGCCGTCCCCCCACCCAGGAGTCAGGCAGGGGCAAAACTTAATGCGGTAGCAGGCTTGTTAGGCTTGCGCACCCAGGGGCGCTTTTGTCCTCCAGCTGGACCTTTGTCCGTTTGGGAGGATCTGCCAGCAGGTCCTGACTGACGAAAATACCGCTTTTGCGCGGGAAAGAAGGGCCCCGGTTTACGGCGCGGCTCTTTCCCTTTCGTGGACGGAGGGAGAAGTGTGCCTTTACCTCCAGTGACATCCTTAATGATGTCGTCCAGTGAGGCACCAAAAAGCCTCCCACCTTTGAAAGGCAAATCTGCCAGAGTTTTCTTGGAAGCTTGGTCAGCGGACCAGCATTTCAGCCATATCAGGCGGCGCAACACCACCGCAGATGCGGAGGCCCTGGAGATTAAAGGGGCCGCATCCAAGACGTACACAAGTCCCTGTACCAACTGTTCGGCCAGTGACACGCATTCTGGAGGAAGCTTATGCTCCTCCACTATCTGGTGCAATATTTTAGCCCACTCAGTGAGTGTCTGAGACACCAAGGTTGCAGCCAATATAGGCTGCAACGCTGAACCCAGCATGGTGAACATGGAGCGGCTCACCGCTTCAGACCTATCAGTAGGGTCCTTAAAAGGCAGGGGTCCCCTCTACCGGGATAGTGGTTACGTTATTTAACCGAGAGACCGGGGGATCAACGAGGAGAAGTCAATTTTTTCAAAAGGCTCTCTTCAAATGGGTAACGGACCGCCATGCAGCCGTTCCCATTCCTTATCTATGAACTTGTCAAAGTAATCAACATAAGGAAAAACCTTAACAGAGCGGGTCGGTTTGTGCAACCCAAAAAAGGGACAGACCCTGCAGTGAATTCCCAGCTTGAGTGTCCCTGACAGCATTGATAAGCACACACACAAGTGCCCTGTCTTGAGCTGACCCAGACAAGGGGTCCTCCTCACTGGGAAGGTCCTGGTTCCGCATCTTCTGACACACCAGAACCGGGGTCCTGAGCCGCAGCCAGGCCCGAATACGAGTCAGAACATTCCCCAGGAAATGGCTGGGGGGGGCGCTTAGTACCCCCCTTACAACAAATGACTCCAGGACTGCCGAAAAAATGTCCATGGGAACCACAGGTGCAGGGGCACCGGTTGCTGCCTCTGGAATGTTTGGGGAAAAACGCCAGCTTCTGACCCCATATTGCCCACTGACAGCCCTTAGGGACTTAGTCAAGAACCTGACAAAAAAAGTCCACCTACCTTGCTGCACTGACTGGGGGGGGGGGGGTTACCCAGGGAAGTCACCACCCAGCAAGAGACTGTTCAGTGCCGCTGCCTGCTCTCCATCCACACACAGCGTGTGTCTGAGGAACTCTGCAAGGTGAACTGCGCCGTTCAGGAAGCCATCCAGCACTAGAGGCCAAAACATACTCCAAAATGGCCGCCGGGCGCCTCAGAGAAAAGGGCGCGGACTACAAGAAAATGGCACAATGCAGACCTGCGTCACAGCGCGGCCACGGCAAAATGGGTGCCAATGGAAATTTACAATGTAAATAGCAGGCAACAGAAAAATGGCGCCGGGTCCACCAAAATGGCAACCAAACATCAGCGAGGTGGACGAGAAGGCAGCAGCGGAGGCTTCCAAGAAAAAAAACTACCCCCCCCACAGAGAGCGGGCCTGGACACCCCCACAGCCCCCAGCCGGGACCTTGAGTCCCCCTACAGGTATACCCCGGTCGCAGCGAGCCCCGCAAGGGGAGGAGGAAAAAAGGGTAACAGAGGGAAAGGAAGGGGAGGGCAGGAGAACCCCCTAATGACCTTCCCTAGGAATGCCCAGCTGTTCCATCCTGCCGAGACAGGAGGAACTGTACTTACCCGTCCCTGCTGGTGCGTTCCCGACAAGACCTACAACCGAGCAGTACAGAGTAGCTGTCGGCACGGTCCACTGTGACTGAGACAGCAAGAAGCCCAGTCATATGTGAACCCCGGAGCAATAGTTTACCAGCCACCCCTGGAGCGATGGGGTATGTCGTGGCTGACCCAGCGCATAGCTAAGGCCTGCTCACGCTCGATGGCCAGACTGGGGGGACTACAAGGATCTATAATATCCAGCTGGGAGTTGATAGATTTCTTAAAATAAAAACCATAAAATATAAAAAAAATAGGATTTTTTGTACTCGCCGTAAAATCCTTTTCTCTGACATCCATGGACTGACACGGTGTCTCTTTACACCTTACACGTGGGTTATGTCCCTGCTTGCAGGAGAAGACCTAGGCAGAATGTGAAATGTTATACATGCATTCTAAAAATTTGGAAAAGGGGTGCCCCTGGGATTGTGTGGATTGGAGTAAATTATGGATTGCCACCAAGTATATATAGAAAAATAAAGAATTTTATTTATACATAATACACTTATATATCAAAAATGGTTTAAAAACAAAGAGAGGAACAGACATATACAGTCATTGAAAAACAATTGCATGAGGACACCTTACTACTTGAGACATACAAGTCATATAGCTAGTGGTGACACAACCGACATGTTTCGGATACTCGAGCTATATCTGTGATAGCCTCCATTATTTCCTTCTTCAAGGTTCATGCAATAGTTTGAAGACAATTTAGTCTCTATATAAGAGAAAAAAACAACATAGTATGTGATAGCTATATAATACACAACAGTGTATTGGCATGATTACATTACTTTGAATTTATCCCATATGTGGGCAGCTAGAAGATAGACATTGTTGCAGAGAGAAAATAAAATAAACTAAAATAAACAATAAGAGTAGAGAAGAAGAAAAGGGGGGGGAGAGAAACAAAGGAAAAGAAAAAGAAAAAGAAGAATATACATGAAAGTTCATTTAAGAATACATGAATGCATATATACATTGTATAATTGTATGTCTATAAGATACAGTACATCTATATCAAATAGCGTTGCATACATACATTTCCAATGGTAATATAAACAGCCGTTTGGAGGAATTGTCCCGGTGATATAAAGCCCAAACGGATATGGTGCGAGTTTACTGGTCGCATAAAGACAAATACAGCGGCCAAAGAAACACTGCAAGCGAGATGACAGAGCCACGGGGAAATGTGTAGGAGGACCAACCCAAAAACGCCCCTCAAAGCTCACAGGGAAGCCTCAAATTGCAGCGGAAAGACTGCCACGGCCTCTCTGTAAAAACATACACACATGGATTATAGTTTCTAGATCGCAGACTAGCCCTGTAACCAGGCATCCCATAACTATGATGAAGTGTTTGAAAAAAAGGGGCTTAGTACCTGTCAATGTGGCGCAAGGACATCCACACTCTGGCTGTGCAGCAATTGGCCAAGTCAGGTGGGACTTTTTATAGAGCTGTCGCTGGTGTTACAGCCAATCAGCTCAAATGGCGCCAAGGGTGAAGCTGCAAAAGGAAGGAATTCAACCAATGAGATAGAGCGTGGGAGGCCACAACAGGGCTAGACTGTGCGTCCGGGTAGGAACCCAATTAACTACGTATTGAAAATGAATAGAGAGGCTCTTACAGGACAGGCACCGCATACAGAG
The DNA here is from genome assembly GCA_029206835.1 of Rana muscosa. Classification (NCBI taxonomy): domain Eukaryota; kingdom Metazoa; phylum Chordata; class Amphibia; order Anura; family Ranidae; genus Rana; species Rana muscosa. The sequence goes on from CM055122.1 coordinate 860,489,960, forward strand.
GCCGCCCTCGATCCCGGCGGCGTCCGGCGTCATCGCGCACCCACGCAGATGTGAAGGACGTCCACGACGCCGGCGCGGTGACGTCAGACCCGACCGCCAGCACAACGAAAAGGGCGGAGTGATCTTTTAGCAGAGTGTGGATGTCCTTGCGCCACATTGACAGGTACTAAGCCCCTTTTTTTCAAACACTTCATCATAGTTATGGGATGCCTGGTTACAGGGCTAGTCTGCGATCTAGAAACTATAATCCATGTGTGTATGTTTTTACAGAGAGGCCGTGGCAGTCTTTCCGCTGCAATTTGAGGCTTCCCTGTGAGCTTTGAGGGGCGTTTTTGGGTTGGTCCTCCTACACATTTCCCCGTGGCTCTGTCATCTCGCTTGCAGTGTTTCTTTGGCCGCTGTATTTGTCTTTATGCGACCAGTAAACTCGCACCATATCCGTTTGGGCTTTATATCACCGGGACAATTCCTCCAAACGGCTGATGTTTATATTACCATTGGAAATGTATGTATGCAACACTATTTGATATAGATGTACTGTATCTTATAGACATACAATTATACAATGTATATATGCATTCATGTATTCTTAAATGAACTTTCATGTATATTTATTCTTCTCTCTTTTTCTTTTCCTTTGTTTCTCTACTCTTATTGTTTATTTTAGTTTATTTTATTTTCTCTCTGCAACAATGTCTATCTTCTAGCTGCCCACATATGGGAGAAATTCAAAGTAATGTAATCATGCCAATACACTGTTGTGTATTATATAGCTATCACATACTATGTTGTTTTTTTCTCTTATATAGAGACTAAATTGTCTTCAAACTATTGCATGAACCTTGAAGAAGGAAATAATGGAGGCTATCACAGATATAGCTCGAGTATCCGAAACATGTCGGTTGTGTCACCACTAGCTATATGACTTGTATGTCTCAAGTAGTAAGGTGTCCTCATGCAATTGTTTTTCAATGACTGTATATGTCTGTTCCTCTTTTTTTTTTAAACCATTTTTGATATACAAGTGTATTATGTATAAATACAAATTCTTTATATTTTTCTATATATACTTGGTGGCAATCCATAATTTACTCCAATCCACACAATCCCAGGGGCACCCCTTTTCCAAATTTTTTCAAAATTACCGGGATGTGATTGGTAAAAATGGTAACTTGCCCTGTATCTGCTGGTTAATGGCTTCATCTCCCCCTAATCAATACATGCATTCTAAAAGCCAGAGCTGAACAGCCCCACCCAGGGGGCGGTCCCTCCGGACATAACCCTCCCACTACAGTCAGCAGACTTCAGTTCGTAACAAAGCAGTACAAACTTAGGAAGGGTGGGTTCCGTGTCAGTCCATGGATGTCAGAGAAAAGGATTTTACGGTGAGTACAAAAAATCCTATTTTCTCATACCATCCATGGACTGACACGGTGTCTCTTTACACCTTACACGTGGGATGTCCCAAAGCAGTGTCAAGAGGGATGGGAGCAGTATAAATGGAAAAACCAAAACTTCACTCCAATAAGGCAGAGCTCCTCAACGGAGGAGTCGCAACTTTAAACAGCGGCCTGCAGCACCCTGCGGCCGAAGGAAGCATCCGAAGATGCAGCCACATTAACCTTATAAAACTTAAGGCATGAACAGACGACCAGGTCGCCGCCTTGCACACTTGTGCAACCGACGCTTGATGTCGGGAAACCCAGGAAGCACCATTGCCCTGGTGGAATGCGCCGTAACCGTAAAGGGAGGCGCCCGCCCTTTGAGAGCATAGGCTTGAATGACGGTTTGTCTGATTCCCCTAAAAATGATGGCAGACGAAACCGCTTGGTCCTGTTATGGACCAGAGACAGTCAAACAGTGAGTCGAACTTCCGAATAGAAGCAGTAGCAGACAGGAACACCCGTAAGGCTCGTACCACCTCCAATATGTGCAGCGCAAACTCTCTGGGATGCGATGGGTGAGGACACAAGGACGGGAGGGCAATGTCCTCATGTAGGTGAAAGGGCGACACCACCTTTGGCAAAAAAGGAAGGTCGCGGATGCAACACCGCCTTATCCTTATGGATGACTAAAGATGGCGACTTGCAGGACAAAGCCGCCAACTCAGACACTTGTCAAACAGAAGTGATTGCCACTAAAAAGGCCACCTTCTGAGACAAGACAAGACAAGAGGGGAATATCCCGGATATTCCCAAAAGGAGGTTCCTGGAGGACCGAGAGCACCAAATTCAGATCCCACGGTGGGAGAGGAGGCTTGACAGGAGGGAGCACATGGCGAACCCCCAACACAAGGTGCTAACCAAGAAAATGACCCGCTAGAGGTCGCTGAAAGAAGACGGCCAAGGCCGAAATCTGATCCTTGATGGTACTCAAAGCAAGCTTTTGGGTCACTCCACACTGCAGGACGGAAATTTGTCCGAGGACGCCAGTCCAGCGCTTCGCACATGGCGATATAAGCTGTTCAGGCACGGTGAGATCTGCCTGGAGGAAGACTTCCGTGTCCTTAACATGGTCAAAATGACCGAGTCCGAGAGACCTCGGTCCCTCAATACCTGGCTTTTAACAGCCCTGCCGTTAAAGCCAGAGACTGTAAGCCGGATGAAACATAGGACCTCGAGACTGAAGGTCCTCCCTCATCGGCAACCGCCAGGGAACGTCCGCGACGAGACGTACCAGTGATGCTGAGGCCAATCCGGAACAATTAGGATTGCCGGAGTTTATATCAGGCGATAAGGACCCTATGGGGCCACCAACACATCCGAGGCATCGTCCAAGGATCCCTGGATCTGGCCACAACCTCGACCCTTGCGATTGAGTCGAGAGGCCATCAGGTCCACATCCGGCGTGCCCCACCGTCGGTAAAGGGAGTTGAAATATGCAAGGACCACTCTTCTTGGTCCGGTGTCTGGTGATTGGCGACTCAGATAGTCCACCTGCCCATTGTCTATGCCCAGAATGTAAAATGGCCTACAGAGTCGGCACGTTTCTTCCGGCGCACTTCAGGATACGGACTACCTCGGAAGCCCCAGCTGAGCTCCGAGTTCCCCCTTGATGGTTTACCATACGCCACGGCGGTGTCCGACTGGCTCCTGATGGAGCGACCCCGTACTCTCTCCGACCTGAGGAGAGACACAGTCCGATGGCTCGTATTTCCAGAACAGTGATTGGTAAACGGGCTCGTCCGGAGTCCAAGGCCTGAGCCGACAGGACTCCCCAGACTCCACCCCAGCTCCTCAGGCTGGTGTCCCTCATGAGTACCGTCCCTTGGATGGGAGAGGAACGACTTTCCGGACCGAAGAGCCGAGGATCCCAACCACCATGTCAGGGGCGCCCTGACCAGGTGAATCACCTGGATCTGAAGATCCAAGCACAACGGGGATTTGTCCCAGGTGGACAAGATCTCCTTCTGCAATGCCCTGGTGTGTGATTGGGCATACGGAACGGCCGCGAAGGAGGCCACCACGAGTCTCGGGACTCTCATGCAAAAAACGGATTGACAACCATTTTTGGGATGTCAGCACCCGCACCGCAGACTGAAGTGTCAGCAACTTCTCCAGAGGTAGGATACCTTTGCCTCCAAGGAGTCCAGAATCAGAACTAGATACTCCAGACACTGAGTCGGGACCAGGACTGACTCCTGAATGTTCAGGAACCACCCGAGTCCCTGAGGGTCTAATTGACGATAGTCACCCTTCCTCTAAGTCTGATCCACTTTCTGCTCTTAGCAGAAGATCGTCCAGATAGCCCACAACAGCAATACCTCGCTGTAACAGAAGGCTAGAACCGGAGCAAGCACCTTGGTGAACACCCTTGGTGCCAAGGCTAGGCCGAAAGGAAGAGCCACAATCGATAGTGGACTTCGCTGATCGCAAAGCGCAGAAACTTCTGGTGACTTGCGCAGATCGGAACATGCAAGTAGGCGTCCTTGAAGTCCAAGGACGCCAGAAGAAAATCCCTTTGGTGGATTGTAGCGATCACCGTGCGAATGGATTCCATGCGGAATTTCTGCACCTTCTCGAAGGCATTCAGGGCCTTGAGGTCCAGGATAGGTCGAACCACGTCCTATTTTTGGGACGACAAACAGATTTGAGTAGAATCCCTGAAAACTCTCCTGTGACGGAACCGGCACAATCACTCCGGACCTGATCAAATCCTGTACAGCCCCCAAGAGGGCTGCCCGACAGGTAGGAAGGAGAGGAAGATTTGAGGGAAAGAATCTGTCTGGGGGCCAGGATCGGAATACTATCCTGAGGTGACCACCTCGCACACCCACCAGTCGGAGATTTGGGAGGACCACTGATTCGTGACCTGCAAAGTCGTCGCCCCACCCCAGAGTCGGGCGGAGGTAAGACTTCACGCGGAGGCGGGCTTGGGAGCCGCTTGTTCGGCTTACGCACCCAGGGGCACTTGTGCCCACCAGCCGCACTGCCGTCAGTCTTAGAGGGCCTACCCGTGAACTCTGACGAAAAAATTGGATTTTTGTACTCACCGTAAAATCCGTTTCTCTGGCATCCATGGACTGACACAGCGTGTCTTATACACCTTTACACGTGGGTTATGTCCCTGCTTGCAGGAGAAGACCTAGGCAGAATGTGAGATGTTATACATACATTCTAAACAGCTAGAGCTGAACAGCCCCGCCCAGGGGGGCGGTCCCTCCGGGCATAACCCTCCCACTGCAGTCAGCAGACCTCAGTTCGTAACAAAGCAGTACAAACTTAAAAAGAAGGGTGGGTGCTGTGTTAGTCCATGGATGCCAGAGAAACGGATTTTACGGTGAGTACAAAAATCCTATTTTCTCTTGTCATCCATGGACTGACACAGCGTGTCTTATACACGTGGGATGTCCCAAAGCAGTGTCAAGAGGGATGGGAGCAGTATAAATGGAAAACCAAAAACTTCACTCCAAACAAGGCAGAGCTCCTCAACGGAGGAGTTGCAACATCAAACAGCGGCCTGCAACACCTTGCGGCCGAAGGAAGCATCCGAAGATGCAGCCACATCAACCTTATAAAACTTAGAAAAGGTATGAACAGACGACCAGGTCGCCACCTTGCACACTTGTGCAACCGATGCTTGATGTCGGAAAGCCCAGGAAGCACCAATTGCCCTGGTGGAATGTGCCGTAACCGGAAAGGGAGGCGCCCGCACCTTGAGAGCATAAGCTTGAATGACGGTTTGTCTGATCCACCTAGAAATGGTGGCAGACGAAACCGCTTGGCCCTGTTTTGGACCAGAGACAGCCACAAATAGTGAGTCAGACTTCCGAATAGAAGCAGTAGCAGACAGGTACACCCGCAAGGCTCGTACCACATCCAAAGTGTGAAGCGCAAACTCTCTGGGATGCGATGGGTGAGGACACAAGGACGGGAGGACAATGTCCTCGTTTAAGTGGAAGGCCGAGACCACCTTTGGCAGAAAAGAAGGTCGCGGACGTAACACCGCCGTATCCTTATGGATGACCAAAAAGGGGGACTTGCAGGACAAGGCCGCCAATTCAGACACTCGTCTAATGGAAGTAATGGCCAAAGAAGGCCACCTTCTGAGACAAAGTCAAGAGGGGAATATCTAATATTTTCAAAGGGAGGTTCCTGGAGGACCGAGAGCACCAAATTCAGATCCCACGGGGGGAGAGGAGGCTTGACAGGGGGGAGCACATGGCGAACCCCCTGCACAAAGGTGCTAACCAAGGGATGACCCGCCAGCGGTCCCTGAAAGAAGATGGCCAAGGCCGAAATCTGACCCTTAAATGGTACTCAAAGCGAGCTTTTGGGTCATGCCACGCTGCAGAAAATGCAGGATTCTGGGAACAGAATACGGTCGTGGGCGCCAGTCCAGCTCTTCGCACATGGCGATGTAAGCTCTCCAAGTACGGTGATAGATCTTTCTGGAGGAAGACTTCCGTGCCCTTAACATGGTCGAAATGACCGAATCCGAGAGACCTCGGGTCTCAGCACCTGGCTTTCAATAACCATGCCGTTAAAGCCAGAGACTGTAAAGCAGGATGAAATATAGGACCTTGAGACAGAAGGTCCCCCCGTATTGGTAACCGCCAGGGAACGTCTGCGACGAGACGTACCAGATCGGCGTACCAGTGACGCCGAGGCCAATCCGGAGCAACGAGGATCACCGGAATTCCCTCGGTCGCTACCCTGCGGAGCAGGTGAGGCAGCAACGGCAGCGGAGGATAAATGTATATCAGGTGATACTGACCCCATGGGGCCACCAACGCATCCGAGGCATCCGCCCAGGGATCCCTGGATCTGGCCACAAACCTCGACACCTTGCGATTGAGTCGAGAGGCCATCAGGTCCACATCCGGCGTGCCCCACCGTCTGCAAAGGAGTTGAAAGACCTCCGGGAGCAAGGACCACTCTCCCTGGTCCAGCGTCTGGCGACTTATATAGTCCGCCTGCCAATTGTCTACGCCCGGAATGTAGACGGCCGACAGAGCCGGCACGCTTTTTTCGGCCCACCTCAGGATGCGGGCGACCTCGGAAGCCGCAGCTGAGCTCCGAGTCCCCCCTTGATGGTTGACATACGCCACTGCTGTGGCGTTGTCCGATTGGATCCTGATGGAGTGACCCTGTAGTTTCTCCTACCATGAGGAGAGGCACAGTCTGATTGCCCGTATCTCCAGCACATTGATCGGTAAGAGGGCTTCGTCCGGAGTCCAAAGCCCTTGGGCCGACAGGACTCCCCAGGCTCCCCGTCAGGCTGGTGTCCATCGTGATCACCATCCATTGGATGGGGAGGAACGACTTCCCGGACCGAAAAGCCGGGGACCTCAACCACCACGTCAGGGACGCCCTGACCAGGTGACTCACCTGGATCTGAAGATGCAAGGACAACGGGGATTTGTCCCAAGTGGACAAGATCTCTTTCTGTAAAGCCCTGCTGTGCGCTTGGGCATAAGGAACGGCCTCGAAGGAGGCCACCATGAGTCCCAGGACTCTCATGCAAAAGCGGATTGACGACCATTTTCGGGACGTCAGCACCCGTACTGCAGACTGAAGTGTCAGTAGTTTGTCTGGAGGTAGGAAGACTCTTGCCTCCAAGGAGTCCAGAATCAGACCTAGATACTCCAGACGCTGAGTCGGGACTAGAAACGACTTCTGAACGCTCAGGAGCCACCCAAACTCCCTGAGGGTCTGACTGACGATAGTCACACTTTCTTCCAATTCTGAGCCACTGTCTGCTCTTAGAAGAAAATCGTCCAGATAGCCCACGATAGCAATGCCTCGCTGTCTCAGCAAAGCTAGGACCGGAGCAAGCACCTTGGTGAACACCCTCGGTGCCGAGGCTAGGCCGAAGGGAAGAGCCACAAATTGATAGTGGACTTCGCCGACCGCAAAGCGCAGGAACTTCTGGTGGCTTGCGCAGATCGGAACATGCAAGTAGGCGTCCTTGATGTCCAAGGATGCCAGAAAATCCCCTTGATGGAGTGTAGCAATCACCGTGCGAATGGATTCCATGCGGAATTTTTGCACCTTCACGAAGGCATTCAGGGCCTTGAGGTCCAGGATTGGCCGAACCCCGTCCTTTTTTGGAACAAACAGATTCGAGTAGAACCCCTGAAACCTCTCCTGGGACGGAACCGGCACAATTACTCCGGACCCGATCAAATCCTGTACAGCCCCCAAGAGGGCTGCCCGACGGGCAGGAAGGAGAGGGAGATTTGAGGGAAAGAATCTGTCTGGGGGCCAGGAGCGGAACTCTATTCTGTATCCTGAGGTGACCACCTCGCACACCCACCGGTCGGAGATCCGGGAGGTCCACCGATCCGTGAACCTGCAAAGTCGTCCCCCCACCCCAGAGACGGGCGGGGGCAAGACTTCACGCAGAGGCGGGCTTGGGAGCCGGCTTGTTCGGCTTACGCACCCAGGGGCGCTTGTGCCCACCAGCTGCACTGTTGTCAGTCTGGGATGGCTTACCCGTGGACTCTGACGGACGAAAAAAAACTTTTGCTGGAAAGGAAGGACCCGGTTTACGTCGGGCCTCCTTACCCTTGATGGTTTGAGGAAGGAGAGTGCTTTTACCTCCCGTGACATCCTTGATGATGTCATCCAGAGCAGCACCAAAAAGTCTACCACCCTTAAAAGGTAGATCCGTCAGGAGCTTCTTAGAGGCTAGGTCAGCAGACCAGCATTTCAACCAGATGAGACGACGCAATACCACCGCCGAGACAGAGGCCCTGGATATTAAAGGGGCCGCGTCCAACGTGGCGTTGCACACATATATCAGACCCTGCACCATCTGGTGGGCCAGAGCAAGTGTCTGGAGGAAGGTTATATTCCTGCAGTTTGGTGCAAAATTTTTGCCCATTCCGTGAGTGTCTGAGACACAAGGGTCGCCGCTACCACGGGCCGTAGGGCGGATCCCAACAAGGCGAACATGACTCTACTCACCACTTCTGACCTCCTGTCAGTGGGGTCCTTAAACGCAGGAGTCCCCTCCATCGGGAGAGTGGTGGCCTTGTTTAAACGGGCGACTGGAGGGTCGACCACCGGGGGAGAAGCCCACTTTTTAAGCAGGGCGTCTTCAAAGGGGTATCTAATAGACAAACGCTGTGGGACCATGAAAGTCTTCTGCGGCTTTTCCCAGACCTGGTCAATGAGCTGGTCAAAGATACATATGGAAAAACCTTTTTAGAAGGCTTGGTCTTAAAAGACCCAAAGGAGACTGTATCCGCCTGAGGTTCTGCGGTCGCAGCATTTAGCTTGAGAGTGTCCCTCACAGCATCAATGAGTTCACCAACAAGCGCCCTGTCATTTATTGACTCAGAACTGGAGTCTTCCTCACAAGGAATGTCCTGTTCAAAACCATCCAAATATTCAGAGCTAGGGTCCTGAGCAGCAATAGCTAGGCCCATATCTGAATCAGAGCACTCCCCTTGTGGAGATAAAGTGGGGAGAGGGCGCTTTTTTGCTCCCTTGTGCTCACACACAGCTTCCATCCTGGTCAGAAATGATTCCAGGACTGCCGACAACTGGTCCATAGGGACCGCAGGTGCTGGAGCACTGGCTGCTGCCTCTGGCATGTGAGGGGAAGCTGGTGACTCTGACTCCATAATGTCCCTCTCTGAGACCACCCACAGGCTGTGCTGACTGAAGTAGGGGAATGCCCAGGGAACCCACCAACCTGACCAGGACCGCTCGGTTCCGCCGCTCTGTCTCACTGCGCCGCGCTGCTCAGCGTGAGTAAGCTGAGAGGAGAGTGTGAGGAGATTTGCGCCGTTCCCAGCGGCGCTAGAGGCCAAACTAGTGCTAGAAAAACGTGTGGCTACAAGAAAATGGCCGCCGCAATGTGCTCCGGCGGGCCACGGCAAGATGGCCGCCAATGTAAAATCAGCACACACACTAAACATGGCGCCGAACGGCGCCCAGGCCCCTCACACCCAAAAACAAAAACAGCCCCAGCGAATGCAGAGCAGCATGAGCCCCCCCCAGGACAGTATGGCCCCCAGGCACCCCACACAGTACAGCGCCAGCACTAGTGACCAGAGAGTGACATTAAAAAAACACAGGGGGAGACAGGGAAATCCCCCACACAAGAAACACACAGCATGTACTCACCTGCAGCCAGGAGAGACTACTTACCCGTCCCCTGAGGGACCCACTGGTGTGTTTCTGACAGAACTATCACAGTGCGGTACTGAGTAGCTGTCGGCCCGGTCCACCGCGAAAGATACAGCTGGACTGTTCTATCTTGAGAAGACAGCGGAGCTGGAAGCCCACCGGCCACCCCTGGAGTCGTGGGGCATGTCGTGAACCGAGTCTCACGCACACAAGGCGAGGATCAGCACGCTCGATGGTCGGACAGGGAAGACTACGAGGATATCTTGTACCCAACCTGTTGCCCAGCCGACTGTTGATAGAAGATCTCAAAAGAAAAAAAAATAGGAAAAAATTCCAAAAGGAATAAAAAAATAGGTCAGGAGACTGGCTCCTGAGAGAGCCACGTCTTCTCCTTCTGCTAGGCAGAAAAAAACTGAGGTCTGCTGACTGCAGTGGGAGGGTTATGTCCGGAGGGACCGCCCCCCTGGGCGGGGCTGTTCAGCTCTGGCTGTTTAGAATTTATGTATAACATCTCACATTCTGCCTAGGTCTTCTCCTGCAAGCAGGGACATAACCCACGTGTAAAGGTGTATAAGACACGCTGTGTCAGTCCATGGATGACAAGAGAAAACCCCGTTTTGCTGGAAAGGAAGGCCCCCGTTTGCGGCGGGCCGCCTCACCCTTGCTAGTCTAAGGAAGAAGAGTGCTTTTACCTCCCATGACATCCATGACGATGTCATCCAGAGCAGCACCGAAAGGTCTACCACCTTTAAATGGTAGATCCGTCAGGAGCTTCCTAAGGCTAGGTCAGCAGACCAGCATTTCAACCAGATAAGACGACGCAATACCACCGCTGAGACAGAGGCCCTGGATATTAAAGGGGCCGCGTCCAACGTGGCGTCGCACACATAAACCAGGCCCTGAACCAGTTGGTGGGCCAAAGCAACTGTGTCTGGAGGAAGATTATGCTCCTGTACAGCTAGGTGCAACATTTTTTGCCCAACCTGTAAGTGTTTAAGACACAAGGGTCGCCGCTACCACAGGCCGTAGGGCGGATCCCAACAAGGCAAACATGGCTCTGCTCACCACTTCTGACCTCCTGTCAGTGGGGTCCTCAAATGCAGAGAGTGATGGCCTTGTTCAACCGGGCGACTGGAGGGTCGACCCTGGGGGAGAAGCCCACTTTTTAAGTAGGGCATCTTCAAGGGGTATCTGATAGACAAACGCCGCGAGACCATAAAAAAAAATTCTTCTGCGGCTTTTCCCAGACCTTATCAAAGAAAGTACATATGGAAAAACCTCTTCAGAAGGCCTGGCCTTAAAAGAACCAAAGGAGACTATTCGCCTGAGGTTCTGCATCCGCAGCATTTTAGCTTGAGAGAGTGTCCCTCACCGCAGTCATGAGTACACTAACAAGCGCCCTGTCATTTACTGACTCAGAACTGGAGTTTTCCTCATGAGGAATGTCCTGTTCAAAACCATCCAATACATTCAGAACTAGGGTCCTGAGCGGTAGTGGCTAGGCCCATATCTGAATCAGCGCACTGCCCTCATGAAGTAAAGTTGGGAGAGGGCGCTTTTTTGCTCCCTTGCACACAGCTCCCATCCTGGTCAGAAATGATTCCAGAACTGCCCACAACTGGTCCCTAGGGACCGCAGGTGCTGAAGCACTGCCTGTTGTCCACTGACATTTAGGGGAAGCTGGTGACAGACTCCATATTGCCCCCCTCTGAGACTCCTCAGATAAAAAGTCCACCCACAGGCTGTGCTGACTGAGGAGGGGGCGCCCAGGGGACTCACCAAAACAGACCAGGGACCGCTCGGTTCCGCTGTCTGTACCGCGCGGTGTCAGCGCTGGTGAGCTGTGAGGAGATTGTGAGGAGATTCGCGCTGTTACAGCAGCGCTAGAGGCCAAAACTAGTGCTGAAGAGCACGCGGGCTACAAGAAAATGGCCGCCGCACTTTACTGAGGCGACACCCGCGGCAAGATGGCCGCCATGACTCAGCAAAAGTGAAAAAAACAGCACACACACAGCGCCACTCAGGCCCCAAAACACACAAAAAAAGGCCCCAAGCATATCTGCAGACAAGCATTAGCCCCTCCAAGAACAGTGTGACCCCCAGGCACCCCACACAGCACAGCGCCAGCAATGGTGACAGAGACTGACAATGAAATACAGGGGGAGACACACAGCCTTTGGTACTCACCTGCAGGCAGGAGAGACTACTTACCCGTCCCCTGAGGGACCCACTGGTGTGTTTCTGACAGGACTATCACAGTGCAGTACTGAGTAGCTGTCGGCCCGGTCCACCGCGAAAGATACAGTCAGTCAGGAACTGTTCAGTCTTGAGAGGACCGTGGGAGCATGAAAGCAAACCCGGCCACCCCTGGAGTCATGGGGCCTGTCGTGAACTGAGTCTCACACACACAAGGCGAGGATCAGCACGTTTGATGGTCGGACAGGGAAGACTACGAGGATATCTTGTACCCAACCTGTTGCCCAGCCGACAGTTGATAGAAAATTCTCAAAAAATAAAATAAAAAAGAATTCCAGAAAAGGAATAAAAATAGGTCAGGAGACTGGCTCCTGAGAGAGCCACGTCTTCTTCTGCTAGGCAGAAAAAAACTGAAGTCTGCTGACTGTAGTGGGAGGGTTATGTCCGGAGGGACCGCCCCCTGGGTGGGGCTGTTCAGCTCTGGCTTTTAGAATGTATGTATAACATTTCACATTCTGCCTAGGTCTTCTCCTGCAAGCAGGGACATAACCCACGTGTAAGGTGTAAAGAGAGTCCATGGATGGTAAGAGAAATAGTATTTTTGTACTCACCGTAAAATCCGTTTCTTTGATGTCCATGGACTGACAGCTTCTAATACTGAAACACGTGGGTATATGTCCCTGCTTGCAGGAGAAGATCTAGGCAGAATGTGAGATGTTATACATACATTCTAAAAGCCAGAGCTGAACAGCCCCGCCCAGGGGGGGGGGGGGGGGGCGCGGTCCCCTCCAGACATAACCCTCCCACTGCAGTCAGCAGCCCTCAGTTCGTAACAAAGCAGTACAAACCTAGAAAAGAAGGGTGGGTGCTGTGTCAGTCCATGGACGTCAGAGAAACGGAATTTACGGTGAGTACAAAAATCCTATTTTCTCTTATCGTCCATGGACTGACACAGCTTCTGATACTGCTTTGGAACGTCCCACGTGTTTCAGTATCAGAAAGAGGGTGGGAGCAGTAGTAAGGAAAAAACAAACTTCACTCCAAACAAGCAGAGCTCCTCAACGGAGGAGTTGCAACTTTAAACAGCGGCCTGCAACACCTTGCGGCCGAAGGAAGCATCCGAAGATGCAGCCACATCAACCCTATAGGACTTAGAAAAAGGTATGAACGGACGACCAGGTCACCGCCTTGCACACTTGTGCAACCGACGCTTGATGTCGGAAAGCCCAGGAAGCACCAATTGCCCTGGTGGAATGCGCCGTAACCGGAAAGGGGGGCGCCCGCCCCTAAAAGGGCATAGGCCTGTATGACGGTCTGCCTGATCCACCTAGAAATGGTGGCAGACGACACCGCTTGGCCCTGTTTTGGACCAGAGACAGACACAAACAGTGAGTCAGACTTCTGAATGGAAACAGTAGCAGACAGGTACACCCGTAAGGCTCGTACCACATCCAAATTGTGAAGTGCAAACTCTCTAGGATGCGATGGGTGAGGACACAAGGACGGAAGAACAATGTCCTCATTAAGGTGAAAGGCCGAGAACACCTTTGGAAGGAAAGAGTCGCTGGCGCAACACCACCTTATCCTTATGGAGGACCAAGTAAGGCGACTTGCAGGACAAGGCCGCCAACTCAGACACCCGTCCAACAGAAGTAATGGCCACTAAGAAGCAACCTTCTGGGACAAGGTCAAGAGAGGAATCTGATATTTCCAAAGGGATGTTCTTGGAGAACCGAGAGCACCAAAATTCAGATCCCAAGGAGGGAGAGAAGGCTGGACAGGGGGGGAAAATCACATGGCGAACCCCCTGCACAAGGTGCTAAATCAAGGAATGACCCGCTAGCGGTCGTTGAAAAAGACAGCCCGGGACGAAATCGACGCTCTCCTCTTGGGAATCTGTGAAAACTGAGCCATCGGCAATGTTCGGTGGCTCAGTTCTCAGTGCAGAGACGGCAGGGGTCTGATGCTGCATCCACCTAGGCAAGTACAGTGGAACCTTGGATTAAGAGCATAATCCATTCCAGGAGAATGTTAGTAATCCAAAGCACTCGCATATCAAACCAAGTTAACCCATAGAAGTCAATGGAAGCAAAGATAATTTGTTCCACATTGACTTCTATGGCATGCAATACCTTATGTGGCCAGAGGTGGGGGGCGCCAGAGAGACTCGGAAATACTCAGACCGCTCGGCCGCACTCAGGAACGGAGTATTTCCAAACGGCTCTGAGTGTCATCTGCACACCCGCACCTCTGGCCAAATGCGGTACTGCACACCAGAGGCTTGAATCCTGCTCGTTTCACGAAACGCTAGCAAACCACGTTACTCGCAATCCAAGGTTTCACTGTATGAATAAAAAAAAAAAGCCATACTTTTAACCACTTCAATACCGGCGTTTTCACCCCCTTCCTGCCCAGGCCAATTTTCAGCGCTGTAACTTTGAATGACAATTGCGCGGTCATGCAACACTGTTGTCCACAAATAGAGCTTTCTTTTGGTGGTATTTAACCACTTAAGCCCCGGACCATTTCGGGCCATTAGGACCAAGCCTGTTTTTGGGATTCGGCACTGCGCTGCTTTAACTGTAAATTGTGCGGACATGCAATGTTGTACCCAAATGAAATTTGCGTCCTTTTCTTCCCACAAATAGAGCTTTCTTTTAATGGTATTTGATTGCCTCTGCGATTTTTATTTTTTGCGATATAAACAGAAAAAGACCGAAAATTTTGAAAAAAAATGATATTTTCTACTTTTTGTTATAAGAAAAATCGAATAAACTCAATTTTAGTCATACATTTAGGCCAAAATGTATTCAGCCACATGTCTTTAGTAAAAAAAATGTCAATAAGCGTATATTTATTGGTTTGCGCAAAAGTTATAGCGTTTACAAACTAGGGTACATTTTCTGAAATTTACACAGCTTTAAATTTATGACTGCCTATCTCATTTCTTGAGGTGCTAAAATCGCAGGGCAGTACAAACCCCCCCAAATGACCCCATTTTGTTAAGTAGACACCCCAAGGAAATTGCTGAGAGGCATGTTGAGCCCATTGAATATTTTTTTTTTGTCCCAAGTGATTGAATAATGAGAAAAAAAAAAAAAAAATTACAAAAAGTTGTCACTAAATGATATATTGCTCACACATGCCATGGTTATATGTGGAATTGCACCCCAAAATACATTCTGCTGCTTCTCCTGAGTACGGGGATACCACATGTGTGGGACTTTTTGGGAGCCTAGCCGCGTACGGGACCCCAAAAACCAAGCACCGCCTTCAAGGTTTCTAAGGGCATAAATTTTTGATTTCACTCCTCACTACCTATCACAGTTTTGAAGGCCATAAAATGCCAAGATGGCACAAACCCCCCCAAATGACCCCATTTTGGAAAGTAGACACCCCAAGCTATTTGCTGAGAGGCATGTTGACCCCATTGAATATTTTTTTTTTTGTCCCAAATGATTGAATAATGACAAAAAGAAAAAAAAAATGTACAAAAAGTTGTCACTAAATGATATATTGCTCACACATGCCATGGGCATATGTGGAATTGCACCCCAAAATACATTCTGCTGCTTCTCCTGAGTACGGGGATACCACATGTGTGGGACTTTTTGGGAGCCTAGCCGCGTACAGGGCCCCAAAAACCAAGCACCGCCTTCAGGATTTCTAAGGGCGTAAATTTTTGATTTCACTCCTCACTACCTATCACAGTTTCGAAGGCCATAAAATGCCAAAATAGCACAAAACCCCCCCAAATTACCCCATTTTGGAAAGTAGACACCCCAAGCTATTTACTGAGAGGCATGTTGAGTCCATGGAATATTTTATATTTTGCCACAGGTTGCGGGAATATGACAAACGGTTTTTTTTTTGCACAAAGTTGTCACTAAATGATATATTGCTCACACATGCCATGGTTATATGTGAAATTACACCCCAAAATACATTCTGCTGCTTCTCCTGAGTACGGGGATACCACATGTGTGGGACTTTTTGGGAGCCTAGCCGCGTACGGGACCCCAAAAACCAAGCACCGCCTTCAAGGTTTCTAAGGGCATAAATTTTTGATTTCACTCCTCACTACCTATCACAGTTTTGAAGGCCATAAAATGTCAAAATAGCCCAAAACCCCCACAAATGACCCCATTTTGGAAAGTAGACACCCCAAGCTATTTGCTGAGAGGCATGGTGAGTATTTTACAGCTCTCATTTGTTTTTGAAAATTAAGAGAGACATTTTTTTTTCTTTTTTTACATTTTCAAAACTTTGTGACAAAAAGCGAGATCTGCAAAATACTCAACATACCTCTCAGCAAATAGCTTGGGGTGTCTACTTTCCAAAATGGGGTCATTTGGGGGGGTTTTGTGCCATCTGGGCATTCCATGGCCTCCGAAACTGTGATAGGCAGTGAGGAGTGAAATCAAAAATTTACACCCATAGAAATCCTGAAGGCGGTGCTTGGTTTTTGGGGTCCCGTACGCGACTAGGCTCCCAAAAAGTCCCACACATGTGGTATCCCCGTACTCAGGAGAAGCAACAGAACGTATTTTGGGGTGTAATTCCACATATGCCCATGGCATGTTTGAGCAATATATAATTTAGTGACAACTTTTTGTACATTTTTTTTTTTTGGTCATTATTCAATCACTTGGGACAAAAAAAAAAATATTCAATGGGCTCAACATGCCTCTCAGCAAATAGCTTGAGGTGTCTACTTTACAAAATGGGGTCATTTGGGGGGTTTTGAACTGTCCTGGCATTTTATGCACAACATTAGGAAGCTTATGTCACACATCATCCACTCTAACCACTTGAAGACAAAGCCCTTTCTGACACTTTTTGTTTACATGAAAAAATATTTTTTTTTGCAAGAAAATTATGTTGAACCCCCAAACATTATATATTTTTTTAAAGCAAAGGCCCTACAGATGAAAAGTGGGTGTTGCATTTTTTTTTTCCACACAGTATTTGCGCAGCGTTTTTTCAAACACATTTTTTGGGGGAAAAACACACTTTTTTTATTTTTAATGCACTAAAAAACACTATATTGCCCAAATGTTTGATGAAATAAAAAAGATGATCATAGGCCGAGTACATGGATACCAAACACGACATGCTTTAAAATTGCGCACAAACGCGCAGCGGCGACAAACTACATTCATTTTTAAAAGCATTTAAAAGCCTTTACAGGTTACCACGTTAGATTTACAGAGGAGGTCTACTGCTAAAATGACTGCCCTCGATCTGACCTTCGCGGTGATACCTCACATGCATGATGCAATTGCTGTTTACATATGACGCTAGACCGACGCTTGCGTTCGCCTTTGCGCAATAGCAGGGGGGGACATCGGTGCTTTTTTTTTTTTTTTATTATTTATTTGGCTTTTTTATTTTATTTTTAAACTGTGCCTTCCATATTTTATTTTTTTACCATTTTTATCGTTATCTCAGGGAATGTAAATATCCCCTATGATAGCAATAAGTAGTGACAGGTACTCTTTTTTTGAAAAAAATTGGGGGGGTTAGACCCTAGATCTTTCCTCTGCCCTCAAAGCATCTGACCACACCAAGATCAGTGTGATAAAATGCTTTCCCAATTTCCCAATTGCGCTTTTTATATCCGGGGGGGGGGGGGGGGGGGACATTCCCTCCCACTTATCTGCTAGGATTGCTTTTACATGAAAGCCGGCCGCAGGCTGAAAAGAATGATACCAAGATGATACCTAAACCCGCAGGCATCATTCTGGTATAAACATTCAAAGTCCAGCAACATACCAGTACGTTGCTGGTCCTTGTTGGACATGTATTGTAATCTTTTTTTTCATACAGCCTATTGGCTGAACGAAAAAAAGTGATTGATTGGTGGGTATGCCCACCATTAGAATACCTCCCTTCATCCACCCACTTCTAATGATGGGCATATATGCCGAAGCATGGGGGCATCCTCCCGCAAAAAAGTTATGCCGCGTACACACGGTCAAGCCTTCGTCGGAATTTCGACCGTATGTACGCGGCATAAAAGGTTATGCCGCGTACACACGGTCGGACTTTTCCACGGATAAGCCTCCGTTGGAATTTCGACCGTATATACGCGGCATTAGGAGCAAAATCGCTCCTCCGCCCCCATGCTTCGGCATATATGCTCTTTTTTTTAACTGTGGTGGTGAAATCACCTCCTACAGCGTTGGAGTCACGGCTTTATGTATCGTGGGAGCAAACGCTGTTGCTGTCAAGATAAATAGATCCGCGCTGCAACTGAATGGCGTACCTGCTAAGCAAATGGTGGTTAACATTAAAACAAAGTAACATTACAGTACAACAGTAAGACCTTACCATGCCATACCTGCAAAGCAAATACCAAAACAAAACCTAGTAAAAAATAAAAAAATGTTTTAACGCAACCTGTGCCTAATATATATATATGCCGAAGCATGGGGGCATCCTCCCGCAAAAAAGTTATGCCGCGTACACACGGTCGGAATTTCAACCGTATGTACGCGGCATTAGGAGCAAAATCGCTCCTCCGCCCCTGCTGCCCCCATGCTTCGGCATATATGCTCTTTTTTTTAACTGTGGTGGTGAAATCACCTCCTACAGCACTGGAGTCACGGCTTTATGTATCGTGGGAGCAAACGCTGTTGCTGTCAAGATAAATTCCGCGCTGCAGTTGAATGGCGCACCTGAAAACAAAAAATTACATACCTGAAAAGCAAGCATGATAAAACATTGCAGAATAGAATACAGTAAAAAAGAGCAGAATAGAGAGAAAATAGAGAGAGAGAGAACAATAAAACGACAACTATTTTTGGTTTTTTTATTTTATATTTTTTTTGAGTTTTGTTTTTTACGTATTTTTTTTCTTTTTTACACTTTTTTTGTAACTTTACAACTGTAATGGTTCGGGTCTCACAAAATGTAATGGCATCTTGGGAGACCCTGTGTAAGTGTGTCCTTGTCTGTGAAATGCTGTACCCTACGCTAAAACTTCACTTTTGAGTGGTAGCGTTCAAAACATTCACCTTGGCAAAGACCAGGCTTGTCAGGACAGAGTGGACAAAAACTACGGGTGTCACGCCTAAATCCGCGCTTGCTACAGACACGACATCTTTTTTGGGGGTGGCTTTGGGTAGGGGTACTCGGGAGGACATACGAATAATGCCTCTCATGCAGCCGGCTTACTGCATTTGGTTGGGGATGGTGAGGTGCAGAACCGCCTGGATACAGGAGTTCTGTGACTATCTCATTCTGGAATTTTAGAAGAGATAACGTCCCGCCTGAAGCTCTGTATAGCACATGAGCGTTCAGCAAAGCCAATTGGAATAATGATAGAGACACTTTTTTGTACCAGCGTCTCGCCTTACGGTCAATTAGATATGGCGCCATCAACTGGTCATTGAGGTCCACCCCTCCCATATTTTGGTTATATTCGTGGACACAGAGGGGTTTCTTCACAACACCAGTCGCCGTACGAATTTGGACTGTCGTGTCTGCATGAAGGGAGGTAAGAAGGAAAACATTCTTATTGTCCCTCCACTTCATAGCGAGCAAGTTATTACACTTCAAGCAGGCTCTCTCCCCCAGCCTAAGACGGGCATCTACAAGCCGCTGGGGAAAGCCCCGGCGATTAGGTCGCACGGTGCCACATGCTCCAATCTTATGATCAAACAAGTGACTAAACAGTGGCACGCTCGTGTAATAATTGTCCACATACAAGTGGTACCCCTTTCCGAATAAGGGTGACACCAAGTTCCACACTATCTTGCCAGCGCTCCCTATGTAATCCGGGCAGTTGACCGACTCAATCTGACTGTCTTTTCCCTCATAAACCGTAAAGTTCACTACATAGCCTGTTGCCCTGTCACAGAACTTGTAGAGCTTGACCCCGTATCTGGCACGCTTGCTGGGAAGGTACTGCTTGAAAGACAAGCGGCCAGAAAATTTAATCAGGGGCTCATCAACGCAGACAACTTGATCGGGAGTAAACAAGGCTGCAAAACGTTCGTTGAAGTGGTTTATGAGGGGCCGAATTTTATAGAGCCGGTCGTATTCAGGGTCCCCACGTGGACGACAAAGTTCATTGTCGTTGAAGTGCATGAACCGCAAAATCTGCTCGTATCGTGCCCTGGACATGGAGGCAGAGAACACGGGCATGTGGTCAATTGGGTGCGTGGACCAATAAGCACGCAATGACGGAAATTTATGTGTGCCCATGTTGAGGGAAAGGCCCAGAAAGGTCTTAAATTCGGAAACCGTAATTGGTTTCCAATTTCTGGCAATTTTAGGCAACTGGGGGTTAGCGGCGATAAATTGACCAGCATATAAATTACTCTGGTCCACAATAGATCTATAGAGATCTTCCGTGAAAAACAGCGAATAAAAATCAATTGGAATAAAATCAGCTGTTTCCACCTGAATACCGGGTTGGGCAGTGAATGGGGGAAGTACGGGTTCTGCAGAAGTGGTGGGGACCCAATCAGGATAGGCGAATTCTGCAGGAAGGGCAGTATGGGCACGACGGGCCTGCCTTTGTCTTCTTGGTGGCACTACTTGTGCTTGCCACCTCGCCAGCTTGAACTGCACTTATGGGACTCGCCACGTCACCAAGTGTTACTGCAGTGCTGGATGTACGTCCAGGCTGTACTAGGCCGCTGGTGCTTGCCAGTTCACCAGAAGGAATAGCGGCGCTAGTACTACTCTGCTCCATGATACGAGAGACCTGCGGTTCTTGCTCCTCAACAACCTCAGAAGATCGGGATCGGGATCGGGTACGCCTGACCTTAGCAGGGACCTCAACTTCGTCGTCAGAGCTATCTGACGTGGGGCCGCTGACGTCACTGTCTTCTACGGGAAGATATTCTGAGCCTGAATCTGACAGATACGTGACCTCCTCTTCACTATCTGTCATGCTCAGAATCTCGTAGGCCTCTTTACTAGTGTACCTTCGTCTTGCCATTTTGGGCTCTAAATTTAGGGGTACACTAGTAAGATTCACAGGAAAAAAAGCACCTGACTGTCGTCAGCAAATATATCAAACGCTACAAAAAAACTGTTAGCGATCGCAGGGATCAGGCCTGTCTCTGCGAACGCTGCAGTTATGTGTGTTGTGTTTGGTAAGTGACAGTGATCGATCGATACTGCACTTGGGTGGGCTGGGCTGGGCGGAGGGGCTAAACGCAGGCGCTAGCAGGTATCTGGGCTGATCCCGCTAACACTGCGTTTTTGGGAACCCTAAACCGCTGGGGATGCTAGTATAGATCTGATCAGATACTATACCACTAAGGGGGTGTATGCTTTACGCGTGGGTGTTAGCGTTACTGGCACTAACCTAACACTGCCTGGGGCAACGCAGACCCTCTCTGGCGCTAAAACCTAATTGATCTCACCCGCCGGGCGATCAGGGGGGTTAAACCTTTATTGGGTTATATACGGCGGGTGCCCTGATGCTATAAAAAGCAAACTAATCAACCAGCGTCACCCGTAACCTTTATATGGTGATCACTGGTGAAAGGGTTAACTAGGGGCAATCAGGGGGTTAAAACCTTTATTAGGTTAAATATGGGGGTACCTGACACTATATAAAAACCTGACGGGTAACCTAAATAACTAAATAACTTACTGGCTAACCAGTGACACCAGTGACGCTTATACGGCGATCACTGGTGAAAGGGTTAACTCTAGGGGCAATCAGGGGGTTAAAATATTATATGGGGGTACCTGACACCAATAAAAACCTGCGGCGAACCTAAAAAAAAATAACTGCCTATCTAAAACACCAGCGACACGAATACAGCGATCGGAAAAACAATCGCTTAGTGACGCTGAAGTTAGGGGGTGAAAGGGTTACCTGGGGGGTGATCAAGGGGTTAAACCTTTATTAGGGGGGGTTAGGGGGCTACCCTGGACCTAAAGGGGCCTAATCCTAACTGCCCTGCAACTTTTTACAATCACAGATGACACTAAATGCAGTGATCAGTAAAATAAATGATCACTGCAATCAGTGACACTGTGATTGGGGGCTTTGGGGTGACCTGGGGGGTGATCTGGGGGTGACTGGGGGGTGATTTGTGTGCCTATGTGTACCTACGTGTCAGTGGACTGTTGGAGCACTAACCTCTGTCTTCACTCCTCGGCGCCGGGAACGAAAAGACCGCGGCGAGGGAGATGACATCACTTCCTCCAGCCTGTGTTTACATCACATGGCGGAGGAAGCAATTTCATTGGCCGGGAGCGATCGCGAGGGGGGGGCGGAATCGAGCGGCCGCCCCCTCATGCCTGATCGCTCCCGAACACTTAACGGCCTGATGGACCCCCCAACTGCACAAAGGCGATCACGTAGATCTACGTGATTCTGCCTGTCCGTGCCATTCTGCCGACGTAAATCGGCGGTGGGCGGTCGTTAAGTGGTTAATCACCTCTGGTTTTTATTTCCTGCGCTATAAACAAAAGTAGGGGAGATTAGTAGATTAGAAGACTTGGTCCTCTCAGCATGTCACCAACAGGAAAGATACTCCAGGACTTGGTCTTCCTGGAGGGCTCCCCCCCCCCCCTTCTTTTTGGGGCACGTAATGGGAATAATGGTAGGAATTGAATAGGATAAGCTCGGAACTATAGCAGGACCAAGTATAAGGAATTGGATGTTATGAGAAAGTAGGGATTGAGACGAAGTCAGATATTATTCCTTTCCTTTGCAAATAGAGGGAATTGAGATATAATAATATGTGACTTAACAACAATCAACTGTAAGACGTTTAAGGCCAAAGAGGGGAGTTATAAATATTTGTATTTTATTTTTTTATATTAGTGCTTGTTTTGTTATTTAATATGGAAGTTAGAAATGTATGTACGTTTCTTTTTCGTATTGCCCTATATTAAGGGGAAAATAAAAAACTAAAAATAAAAAACGATTGATTTGAAAAAAAAAAAAAAATTTAAATTTTTGCTAGAATATCCCAATTTTTTTTTTTAAACAATTTTTTTCCTCAGTTTAGGCCGATATGTATTTTACATATATTTGGAAAAAAAACGCAATAAGCGTACATTTGTTTGCGCAGAAGTTATAGCGTCTACAAAATAGGAGATAGATTTATGGCATTTTTATTATTTTTACTAGTAATAGCGGCGATTTGCGATTTTTATCGTGACTGAAATTGCGGTGGACATAATCGGACACTTGACATTATTTGGGGAGATTGTGTGGGGAGAGGGCGCTTTATAGCTCCCTTGTGCTCGCACACCGCTTCCATTCTGTCAAGAAATTTTTCCAGGACTGATGACAACTGGTCCATAGGGACCGCAGGTGCAGGAGCACTGCCAGTTGCCTCTGACAAGAGTGGGGAAGCAGGTGAACCAGACTCCATATTTGCCACCCTGAGACCTTATACACTATTACAGTGAATAATACAGTCCACCCACTGGCTGGGCTGAAGAGGGGATACCCAGAGGACTCACCAACCCTTGTAAGGACCGCTCAGCTCTGCTGTATGTCACCGCGCTGCCAGCGCGAGTGAAGTCAGAGTGTGAGGAGATTTGCGCCGCAGCAGCGCGATAGAGGCCAAAACCGAAAGTGAGAGCGCCGCGGCTTCAAGAAAATGGCTGCCAGCCACGTGTAAGCAGCGCCATTGTCCCCAGCACACAGATGAGCGCCCCCCCGCCAGGCCAGAGTGACCCCCAAGTACCCTCACACAGCACAGCGCCAGTACAGAGTGCAGCATAACAGGGGGGAGATAGGGAGAAACCCCCCCAGCATGTACTCACCTGAAGCAGGAGAGACTACTTACCCGTCTCATAGGGACCCACTGGCTTGTTTCAGACAGACCTATCACAGAGTAGTACTGAGTAGCTGTCGGCCCGGTCCATCGTGAAAGATACAGCAGGTACTACAGCAGGTACTGTTCAATCTTGTGAGGACCGCAGGAGCATAAAAGCCACCCGGCCACCCCTGGAGTCATGGGGCATGTCGTGAACAGTCTCATGCACACAAGGCGAGGATCAGCACGCTCGATGGTCGGACAGGGAAGACTACGAGGATACTAGTGTACCCAACCTGTTGCCCAGCCGACAGTTGATTGAAGGTCTCAAAAATAAAATAAAAATTCCCAAAGGAATAAAAATAAAATCTTCCAGGAGACTGGCTCCTGAGAGAACCACGCCTTCTGCTAGGCAGAAAAAAACGGAGGCTGCTAGCTGCAGGTAAAAGGGTTATGTCCGGAGGGACCACCCCCCTGGGCAGGGCTGTTCAGCTGTTTTTTTCTAGAATGTATGTTTCTAACATCTAACATTCTGCCTAGCTCTTCTCCTGCGAGCAGGGACATATACCCACGTGTTTCAGTATTAGAGCTGTGTCAGTCCATGGACGATAAGAGAAATTTCACAGATCTCATGCTTACTAGCCGCAATGGCGGCTTCTTTATTTTGAGAACCCGGGCGTGACATCATCACATCGCGCCCGGGCCTCCGACGGTCAGAGATGACTCCTCGTCATGTGACCACCGGCACCAGACGATTCTTTCTCCGGGCCCCCGATGGCACGGGAGAGCTCGGAGAAGCACTGGCTGGCGGGAGGGGGGGCGATGTCCCCTCCCGCCGCCTATAAGAACAATCAAGCGGCGGAACCGCCACTATGATCGTTCTTTATGGTGCGCAGAATCGCCGGCTGAAGAGAAGGATATCTGAATGATGCCTCTAGCTGCAGGCATCATTCAGATATCCCCCACAAACCCAGGACGTCATATGACTAGGGCTGAAACTAACGATTATTTTCATAATCGATTACCGTATTTTTCGCTCCATAAGACGCACCTGACCATAAGACGCACCTAGATTTTAGAGGAGGAAAATATAAAAAAAAAAAACTTGAACCAAATGGTGTACTAAAATATTTAATAAAGTATAACAGAATAATATTTCTACACTAACAACTAATGTAAGGGGGCACCCTACACTGATCCCCAATTTAACTGGGACATTTACATGACCTCAATACAACAGGAGTATTTGCATATTTAGACATTTACACTGACCAGTAATGTAAATGGTGCATTTACAGTAACCCCCTCCCACATCTCTCTACTAATCTCTGCATTCTTATCTCCCTCTCAGTACAACTCTGCCCCTCTAACTCATCTGCTAACCTCTGTCCCCCAAACCCCTCATCTTCTAACATCTGCACTCCAACCCTTCCTTCCCATTCAACTCTGCAGCCTCTGCACCTCAAACCCCCCTCTTTGATCCCCTCTACATGCCCCCTATATTCACCTGTATGCTGTTCACACCTTCTAGGTGGGCGGCAGAGGTGCGGGCGTAATTAGCATATGAATCGCGGCGGAAGACCTCATTAACATAACAATGCCCGCGCGATTTACATATCAATGCCGATCCTGTGGGGGTTAAATACAGAACAATACCCTTTTGTGTCTCTCCCAGTAGCAGCTGAAAGCATTAGAGAAACAGGATCTAGCTGGGGCAGAGTGATGCATAGGGCATCGTTCTGCCGTCGAAACGATCCCCCTATCAGCGGCTCTCCTGATTAGTATTCGCTCCATAAGACGCACACACATTTCCCCCCGTTTTTTGGGGGATAAAAAGTGCGTCTTATGGAGGGAAAAATACGGTAGTTGGCCGATTGTTTCAAATAATCGGTTCATAGCCTTTAAAAAAAATAAAAAATAAAAGTAATTTTGCTGCGATTTGCATTTTTTATTTATTTTTGGCCAACTTGTTGGGCAGATTAAAAAGCACAAATTGCCGGAAAAAATTGCATTATTACATGGTTTTCTGCACCTTCTCCATTGAACTATATTGAACCAAAATAGCACCGCTTTGCGTTACAAAAAGTCCTTGCCCTTTCCAAATACACAGCAGCTGAAAAAAAAATCATGGATGTGAACATATCCCATGGAAATGAACTGTAGTGTGTTTCTGCAAAAAGCACCAAAAAACAGGAGGTTGTGACCCAGGCCTGAGATGTTTAGTAACATAATGGGGTTAAAAAAAAAAAATGAAATTAGTACAAAAAAGAGCAAACCGCTACTGTAAGGGGTTCATATTCTTACTGTGGGACAGTGAAAGATATCCACCTTTTCAGTGAGCGGTCCTGTAAACGATAATGGTGGTATCTGCGGCGGATTCGACGCAAGATCAGTTATCGGCGGCGGGAGATGGGGCCCCCCCCCCTCCCCGGAGCCGTCGGTAGCGGCAGAGGCGATCGGGTCCTTTTCGTAGCTGGGTATGGAGATGAGTGAGGGGAAGATGGCCCCCACCCGTCTCCATACCATAGGGTGGAAGCAACGTCAAAAACGTCACTTCCGCCCATACGTCCTAAAGGCACATTTTTTTTGTTGTCATTTTTTCAAATGACAATTTTTTTTTTTTATTATTGCATTTTAGGCCCCATGCACACGAGACGCTGTTATTTGCTGTTGAACGCGCGTTCAGAGGCAGTTGGACGCTTTTTTCAACTGTTCCTGAACCCATTCAATGTTATCCTATGTGTCCATGCACACACTCTCGTTTTTTGGCGTTTACAAGCAGTTGCGTTTAACCTCGTTTTTCCAGAAGCAAAAAAATGGGTTCAGACGCAAAAGTTTTCCACGTTTCAGACGCTAAACGCTGCTAAACGCGGCTAAACGCGGCTAAACGCGGTACCGGCGTTTTGCCGCGTTTGCGTTTATAAGCGTTTTTAAAGGTGACCTATTTTTTAACATTAGAAATCTCAAAAATGATGGCAAATGATGAAAAACTATTAAAAAATATAAAAGAAAACTGTAATTGCTTGCATTGCATTGTGGACAATCCACAACTTATGGCAGGTAACGTGGCAAGTGGACAATCAACAACTTGTGTCAGGTGATGTGGCCAGGTGACGTGGCAAGTGGACAATCCACAGCTTGTGGCAGGTGACGTGGCAGGTGACGTGGCCAGGTGACGTGGCCAGGTGACGTGGCCAGGTGACGTGGCAGGTGATGTGGCAAGTGGACAATTCACAACTTGTGGCAGGTGACGTGGCACGTGATGTGGCCAGGTGACGTGGAAAGTGGACAATCCACAACTTGTGGCAGGTGACGTGGCAGGTGACGTGGCTAGATGACGTGGCAGGTAATGTGGGCAGGTAACATGGCTAGGTGACGTGGCAGGTGACGTGGCAAGTGGACAATTCACAACTTGTGGCAGGTGACGTGGCCAGGTGACGTGGCACGTGATGTGGCCAGGTGACATGGCAAGTGGACAATCCACAACTTGTAGCAGGTGACGTGGCCAGGTGACGTGGCAGGTGACGTGGCAAGTGGACAATCCACAACTTGTGGCAGGTGACGTGGCCAGCTGACGTGGCAGGTAACGTGGCCAGGTGACGTGGCAGGTAACATGGCCAGGTGACGTGGCCAGGTAACGTGGCAAGTGGACAATCCACAACTTGTGGCAGGTGACGTGGCACGTGATGTGGCCAGGTGACGTGGCAAGTGGACAATCCACAACTTGTGGCACGTGACGTGGCAGGTGACGTGGCCAGGTGACGTGGCCAGGTGACGTGGCCAGGTGACGTGGCAGGTGACGTGGCCAGGTGACGTGGCAAGTGGACAATCCACAACTTGTGGCAGATGATGTGGCAAGTGATACGCTAAATACAAGTACACTGCTGCTCTCTCAGCTGCTGCTACTCACTCTGGTCTCACAAACTGGCTGAAATGGTTAAAATCTACTGTTTTTTGAGCTTAGGGAGGGTCTATGATGAAACGCTTATAAACGCAAACGCGGTTAAACGCCGCTAAACGCGGCCACAAACGCGGCAAAACGCGCGTTTATAAACGCTGGTTTCAGCGTTTAAAAACGTGTGTTCAGCAGAGTTTGCACCTGCGTCTCGTGTGCATGGGGCCTTAGTCTAAATATGAGATCTGAGGTCTTTGACTCCATATCTCATATTTAAGAGGACCTGTCATGCTTTTTTCTATTACAAGGGATGTTTACATTCCTTGTAATAAGGATAAAAAGCGACCCATTTTTTTTTTTTTTAAAGTGTAAAAATAAATAAAATCAAGAAAAATAAATAAGAAAACTAAAAAAATTGTAAAGCGCCCCGTTCCGACGAGCTTGCGCGCAGAAGCAAACGCATACGTGCGTAGCGCCCGCATATGAAAACGGTGTTCAAACCACACGTGAGAAATCACTGCGATCGTTAGAGCGAGAGCAATAATTCTAGCCCTAGACCTCCTCTAACTCAAAAGATGCAACCTATAGAATTTTTTTAAACGTCGCCTATGGAGATTAAGGGTAAAAGTTTGACGCCATTCCACGAGCGGGCACAATTTTGAAGCGTGACATGTTGGATATCAATTTACTCGGCGTAACATTATCTTTCACAATATAAAAAATAGGATTTTTGTACTCACCGTAAAATCCTTTTCTCCGACATCCATGGACTGACACGGCGTCTTACACTTTACACGTGGGTTATGTCCCTGCTTGCAGGAGAAGACCTAGGCAGAATGTGAAATGTAGGACTGCAACTAACGATTATTTTCATAATCCATTAATCGGCCGATTATTTTTTCGATTAATCGGATAAAAGCATAAAAAAAAACGGAATGTGCCATTTATTCGTTTATTTAAAAGTAATAATGAACTCCTACCGGGGACACCAATGACGGGGCGTCATTCCTCCCGGGGACACCAATGACGGGGCGTCATTCCTCCCGGGGACACCAATGACGGGGCGTCATTCCTCCCGGGGACACCAATGACGGGGCGTCATTCCTCCCGGGGACACCAATGACGGGGCGTCATTCCTCCCGGGGACACCAATGACGGGGCGTCATTCCTCCCGGGGACACCAATGACGGGGCGTCATTCCTCCCGGGGACACCAATGACGGGGCGTCATTCCTCCCGGGGACACCAATGACGGGGCGTCATTCCTCCCGGGGACACCAATGACGGGGCGTCATTCCTCCCGGGGACACCAATGACGGGGCGTCATTCCTCCCGGGGACACCAATGACGGGGCGTCATTCCTCCCGGGGACACCAATGACGGGGCGTCATTCCTCCCGGGGACACCAATGACGGGGCGTCATTCCTCCCGGGGACACCAATGACGGGGCGTCATTCCTCCCGGGGACACCAATGACGGGGCGTCATTCCTCCCGGGGACACCAATGACGGGGCGTCATTCCTCCCGGGGACACCAATGACGGGGCGTCATTCCTCCCGGGGACACCAATGACGGGGCGTCATTCCTCCCGGGGACACCAATGACGGGGCGTCATTCCTCCCGGGGACACCAATGACGGGGCGTCATTCCTCCCGGGGACACCAATGACGGGGCGTCATTCCTCCCGGGGACACCAATGACGGGGCGTCATTCCTCCCGGGGACACCAATGACGGGGCGTTATTCCTCCCGGGGACACCAATGATGGGGCACTATTCCCCCCCATAAACACCAATGGGGCGCTACCCCCCCCAGAAACACCAATGGGGCACTACCCCCCCAGAAACACCAATGGGGCACTATCCCCACTAGAAAACACCAATGGGGCACTACCACCCCAGAAACACCAATGGGGCACTATCCCCCCCAGAAACACCAACGGGGCACTAACCCCCCCCAGAAACACCAATGGGTCACTATCATCCCCCAAAAAACACCAATGGGGCACTATTCCCCTCTCCCCCAGAAACACCAATGGGGCACTATCATCCCCCAAGAAACACCAATGGGGCACTATTCCCCTCTCCCCCAGAAACACCAATGGGGCTATTACTATTCTCCCCCCTCCCTCCCAGGAAAACCAATGATGGGGCACTTCCCCCCCCCCCCCCCCCGGAATACATAAGTTGGGGCACTGACTGAATGTGTACTGTTTGTGGGTGCTGTGTACTTTTTTTTACTTAGCTGCTAGCCGCTACCTTTTTTCACACTGCAGCTCGGCTCAGTCTCCTCACAGCTTCTCGCCCTCGCCTCTCTGTTCCATCGAGGCAGCAGCAGGCGGGGCTGAGAAGATCTGTGGGAATGACGTCAGCAAGGAGGAGAGGCGCGCCGCGGACGTGCAGCGGCAAGGACGTGCCTGGTCACAGCGCCGAGGACACAGGAAGGAGACACAGGATTACAGTACACAGGAGGGAAGGATTTTTGCAACGACGGACAGGCGCAAGGTGCGGACCAACTAATCGATAATGAAAATCGTTGACGATTTTCATTATCGATTATTATCGATCATATCGATTAATCGTTGCAGCCCTAGTGAAATGTTATACATACATTCTAAAAAGCCAGAGCTGAACAGCCCCGCCCAGGGGGGCGGCCCCTCCGGACATAACCCTCCCACTGCAGCCAGCAGACCTCAGTTCGTAACAAAGCAGTACAAACCTTAAAAGGAAGGGTGGGTGCCGTGTCAGTCCATGGATGTCAGAGAAAAGGATTTTACGGTGAGTACAAAAATCCTATTTTCTCTTATCCATGGACTGACACGGCATCTTACACTTTACACGTGGGATGTCCCAAAGCAGTGTCGAGAGATTGGAGCAGTATAAATGGAAAAACCAAAAACTTCACTCCAAACAAGGCAGAGCTCCTCAACGGAGGAGTTGCAACTTTAAACAGCGGCCTGCAGCACCTTGCTGCCGAAGGAAGCATCCGAAGATGCAGCCACATCAACCTTATAAAATACAAAAGGTATGAACGGACGACCAGGCCGCCGCCTTGCACACTTGTGCAACCGACGCTTGATCTCGGAAAGCCCAGGAAGCACCAATTGCCCTGGTGGAATGTGCCGTAATCAGAAAGTGAGGCGCCCGCCCCTTGAGAGCATAGGCTTGAATAACGGTTTGTCTGATCCACCTAGAAAATGGTGGCAGACGCCTCTTGGCCCTGTTTTGGAACAGAGACAGTCACAAACAGAGAGTCAGACTTCCTAATAGAAGCAGCAGCAGACAGGTACACCCGCAAGGCTCGTACCACATCCAATGTGTGAAGCGCAAACTCTCTGGGATGCGATGGGTGAGGACACAATGACGGGAGGACAATGTCCTCATTTAGGTGAAAGGCCGAGACCACCTTTGGCAAAAAAGGTCGCGGACGCAACACCGCCTTATCCTTATGGATGACCAAATAGGGCGACTTGCAGGACAAGGCCACCAACTCAGACACTCGCCTAACAGAAGTATTGGCCACTAAGAAGGCCACCTTCTGAGACAAAGTCAAGAGGGGAATATCTCTGATATTTTCAAAGGGAGGTTCCTGGAGAACCGAGAGCACCAATTTCAGATCCCACGGGGGGAGAGGAGGCTTGACAGGAGGAAGCACATGGCGAACCCCCTGTACAAAAGGTGCTAACCAAAGAATGACCCGCCAGCAGTCGCTGAAAGAAGACGGCCAAGGCCGAAATCTGACCCTTAATGGTACTCAAAGCAAGCTTTTGGGTCATGCCACACTGCAGAAAACGCAGGATTCTGGGGACAGAATACGTCCGTGGACGCCAGTCCAGCTCTTCGCACATGACGATGTAAGCTTTCCAAGTACGGTGATAGATCTTTCTGGAGGAAGACTTCCGTGCCCTTAACATGGTCGAAATGACCGAATCCGAGAGACCCGGTCTCAGCACCTGGCTTTCAATAGCCATGCCGTTAAAGCCAGAGACTGTAAAGCAGGATGAAATATAGGACCTTGAGAAAGAAGGTCCTCCCTCATTGGCAACCGCCAGGGAACGTCCGCGACGAGACGCATCAGATCGGCGTACCAGTGACGCCGAGGCCAATCCGGAGCAATGAGGATCACCGGAATTCCCTCGGTCGCCACCCTGCGCAGCAGGCGAGTGAGCAACTGCAGTGGAGGGTAAACGTACATCAGGTGATAATGACCCCATGGGGCCACCAAGGCATCTGCCCAAGGATCCCTGGATCTGGCCACAAACCTTGACACCTTGCGATTGGGTCGAGAGGCCATCAGGTCCACATCTGGCGTGCCCCACCGTCGGCAAAGGAGTTGAAAAACCTCCGGGTGCAAGGACCACTCTCCCTGGTCCAGCGTCTGGCGACTCAGATAGTCCGCCTGCCAATTGTCTACGCCCGGAATGTAGACGGCCGATAGAGCCGGCACGCTTCTTTCGGCCCACCTTAGGATGCGGGCGACCTCGGAAGCCACAGCTGAGCTCCGAGTCCCCCCCTGATGGTTGACATATGCCACCGCCGTGGCGTTGTCCGACTGGATCCTGATGGAGCGACCCTGTAATCTCTCCGACCATGAGGAGAGACAGTCTGATTGCCCGTATTTCCAGAACATTGATCGGTAAACGGGCTTCGTCCGGAGTCCAAAACCCTTGGGCCGACAAGACTCCCCCCAGCCCGTCAGGCTGGCGTCCGTCGTGATCACTGTCCATTGGATGGGGAGAAACGACCTCCCGGACCGAAGAGCCGGGGACCTCAACCACCACGCCAGGGACGCCCTGACCAGGTGACTCACCTGGATCTGAAGATCCAAGGACAACGGGGATTTGTCCCAAGTGGACAAGATCTCCTTCTGTAATGCCCTGGTGTGCGATTGGGCATAATAAACTGCCTCGAAAGAGGCCACCATGAGTCCCAGGACTCTCATGCAAAATCGGATTGACGACCATTTTCGGGACGTCAGCACCCGCACTGCAGACTGAAGTGTCAGCCGCTCCTCCGGAGGCAGGAATACCTTCGCCTCCAAGGAGTCCAGAATCAGACCTAGATACTCCAGACAGAGTCGGGACCAGGACCGACTTCTGAATGTTCAGGAGCCACCCGAAGTCCCTGAGGGTCCGACTGACGATAGTCACACTTTCTTCTAATTCTGAGCCACTGTCTGCTCTTAGAAGATCGTCCAGATAGCCCACGATAGCAATGCCTCGCCATCTCAGCAAAGCCAGAACCGGAGCAAGCACCTTGGTGAACACCCTCGGTGCCGAGGCTAGGCCGAAGGGAAGAGCCACAAATTGATAGTGGACTTCGCCGATCGCAAAGCGCAGAAACTTCTGGTGGCTCGCGCAGATCGGAACATGCAAGTAGGCGTCCTTGATGTCCAAGGACGCCAGAAAATCCCCTTGATGGAGTGTAGCGATCACCGTGCGAATGGATTCCATGCGGAATTTTTGCACCTTCACGAAGGCATTCAGGGCCTTGAGGTCCAGGATTGTCCGAACCTTGTCCTTTTTCGGAACAAACAGATTCGAGTAGAACCCCTGAAACCTCTCCTGGGACGGAACCGGCACAATGACTCCGGACCCGATCAAATCCTGTACAGCCCCCAATAGGGCTGCCCGACGGGCAGGAAGGAGAGGGAGATTTGAGGGAAAGAATCTGTCTAGGGGCCAGGAACGGAACTCTATTCTGTATCCTGAGGTGACCACCTCGCACACCCACCGGTCGGAGATCCGGAAGGTCCACCGATCCGTGAACCTGCGAAGTCGTCCCCCCACCCTAGAGTCAGGCGGGGGCAAGACTTCACGCAGAGGCGGGCTTGGGAGCCGGCTTTTTCGGCTTACGTACCCAGGGGCGCTTGTGTCCAACCGCCGCACTGTTGTCAGTCTGGGAGGGCTTACCCGTGGACTCCGACTGACGAAAAAAACCCTTTTTTGCTGGAAAGGAAGGACCCGGCTTACGGCGTGCCTCTTTACCCTTGATAGTCTGAGGAAGGAGAGTGCTTTTACCTCCCGTGACATCCTTGATGATGTCATCCAGAGCAGCACCGAAAAGTCTACCACCCTTAAAAGGTAGATCTGTCAGGAGCTTCTTAGAGGCTAGGTCAGCAGACCAGCATTTCAACCAGATAAGATGACGCAATACCACCGCCGAGACAGAGGCCCTGGATATTAATGGGGCCGCGTCCAACGTGGTGTCGCACACATAAATCAGGCCCTGCACCATCTGGTGGGCCAGAGCAATAGTGTCCGGAGGAAGATTATACTCCTGTACAGTTTGTTGCAAAATTTTTGCCTATTCCGTGAGTGTCTGAGACACAAGGGTCGCCGCTACAACAGGCCGTAAGGCGGATCCCAACAAGGCAAACATGGCTCTGCTCACCACTTCTGACCTCCTGTCAGTGGGGTCCTTAAATGCAGGAGTCCCCTCCATCGGGAGAGTGGTGGCCTTGTTCAAACGGGCGACTGGAGGGTCGACCACTGGGGGAGAAGCCCACTTCTTAAGTAGGGCGTCTTCAAAGGGGTATCTGATAGACAAACGCTGCGGGACCATAAAAGTCTTCTGCGGCTTTTCCCAGACCTGATCAAAGAAAGGAACATATGGAAAAACCTTTTTAGAAGGCTTGGCCTTAAAAGAACCAAAGGAGACAGCCTCTGCCTGAGGTTCCATAGCCGCAGCATTCAGCTTGAGAGTGTCCCTCACAGCATCAATGAGTTCACTAACAAGCGCCCTGTCATTTACTGACTCAGAACTGGAGTCTTCCTCACAAGGAATGTCCTGTTCAAAACCATCCAAATATTCAGAGCTAGGGTCCTGAGCAGCACTAGCTAGGCCCATATCTGAATCAGCGCACTCCCCTTGTGGAAATAAAGTGGGGAGAGGGCGCTTTTTTTGCTCCCTTGCGCTCGCACGCCGCTTCCATCCTGGTAAGAAAGGATTCCAGGACTGCCGACAACTGGTCCATGGGGACCGCAGGTGCTGGGGCACTGCCTGTCGCCTCTGGCATGCAAGGGGAAGCTGGTGACACTGACTCCATATTGTCCCTCTCTAAAACTCCTCAGAAAAAAGATCCACCACAAGCTGTGCTGACTGAGTAGGGGAATGCCCAGGGGACCCACCAACCTGACCAGGACCGCTTGGGTTCCACTGCCTTGTCTCTCTGCGCTGCGCTGTTCAGCATGAGTGAGCTGAGAGGAGAGAGTGTGAGGAGATTCGCACCGTTCCCAGCGGTGATAGAGGCCAAACAAGTGCTTGAAAAGCGCACGGCTACAAGAAAATGGCCGCCGCAATGTGCTCAGGCGATCCACGGCAAAATGGCCACCAATGTAAAGTAATGCCCAGGCCCCCAAAACACTCAAAAAACAGCCCCAGCGATATGCAGACCAGCATGAGCCCCCCTTCCCCCCCAGGGCAGTATAACCCTCAGGCACCCCCCACAGCACAGCGCCAGCAATGGTGACAGAGAGTGACAATAAAACACAGGGGGAGACAGGGAAAATCCCCCACAGAGAAACACACAGCATGTACTCACCTGCAGACAGGAGAGACTACTTACCCGTCCCCTGAGGGACCCACTGGTGTGCTTCTGACAGAACTATCACAGTGCGGTACTGAGTAGCTGTCGGCCCGGTCCACCACGAATGATACAGCAGGACTGTTCAATCTTGAGAGGACCGCGGAGCATGAAAGCCCACCGGCCACCCCTGGAGTCGTGGGGCATGTCGTGAACTGAGTCTCACGCACACAAGGCGAGGATCAGCACGCTCGATGGTCGGACAGGGAAGACTACGAGGATATCTTGTACCCAACCTGTTGCCCAGCCGACAGTTGATAGAAGATCTCAAAAATAAAATAAGAAAAATTCCAAAAGGAGTAAAAATAGGTCAGGAGACTGGCTCCTGAGAGAGCCACGTCTTCTCCTGCTAGGCAGAAAAAAACTGAGGTCTGCTGGCTGCAGTGGGAGGGTTATGTCCGGAGGGGCCGCCCCCTGGGCGGGGCTGTTCAGCTCTGGCTTTTTAGAATGTATGTATAACATTTCACATTCTGCCTAGGTCTTCTCCTGCAAGCAGGGACATAACCCACGTGTAAAGTGTAAGAGACGCCGTGTCAGTCCATGGATAAGAGAAATAAAAAATTTTTGCCAACTTTACTGTTGTCTTATTTTTTAATTCAAAAAAGTGCGCTTGTAAGACCGCTGCGCAAATACGGTGTGACAAAAAGTATTGCAATGACCGCCATTTTATTCTCTAGGGTGTTAGAAAAAAAATATATATAATGTTTGGGGGTTCTAATTTTCTAGCAAAATAACCTGTTTTAAACTTGTAAACACAGAGTCTGAAAAACTAAACAGGCTTGGTCCTTAAAGTGGTTGTAAACCCACTTTTTCAACTTGCACCTACAGGTAAGCCTAGATTAAGGCTTACCTGTAGGTGCAAGAAATATCTCCTAAACCTACACGGTTTAGGAGATATTTAGTTAGTTAAATGACAGGCGCCGCTGTCTACGGCGCATACGCGCCGTAGACAACGGCGCATTCATGGGGTTAATCCCATTCACAAATTTTGCTACTTCCCAGCAATCGCTGGGCGTAGCCGAATGTGACGGCTCACGCGCGCATGCACAGAGTAACGTCTCCGGAGCGGCGCTGTGATTGGCTGGAGCGGCGATACCCGCAAGTAACCTTCCGGCTATCGCCGCAGAGATGGCTGCGGCTGAAGAGGGAGACGAGGACGGCTTCGGGGGCCCCGATCTAAGGTAAGTGATGCATAATGAGCTATTATGCTAGTCATATTAGCTCATTATGACTCTCTTACAGGTCGTTAAAAAAAAAAAAATTTAAAAGGGTTTACAACCACTTTAAGTGGTTAAAGAGATGAGGTGGCAACACTAATTGCGTTGTGTGTTCTTCCACATTTTCTGAAAGCAAGCCAAAGATGCAGCATGCAGGATTGTTGGTGCGCTTTCAGAAAATGCGGCAAAAACGCATGACCCAATTAGAAGTCAATGGGACCGAGGCAAAAAAAAAAAAAAAAAATGTGCAATATACTTGGAAACCCATGCTATGGCCAAAACCCAGAGTTATGCATTTAGCTATACAGGTATGTTGTTCCTCTCCCTTTGGGAAATTCGCAGTAACTTCCTACTGGCTCTCTAACAGTTAATATAGGCACATTTCTTCAGTGGCACAGATCACGACAAAATGACCATGGCAGAGGTTTTATCCAAAATGTAAAAGACAAAGGTCTACAGCTACACTTCACCATGTGTCCATTCCCCATAGAGGCACTGAGAAGATTCCAGAAGCCCCATGTGCTCACATTACACATCAGTGGAGGGGTTGCTATGGGAAACCGCTGTATTCGAAGTGCAGGGATCTGGACCCGAGCCTCCCACACAGCATAATGGAGATAGACAAGAACAAGGAGCCTCCTCTCCTCTGAAGGGGGCTCCGTGCCGACAATTCAATCAGACTACAGCCGTACATAAGATAATTACCAGTTATTATAGACCCCCACACGGCGACCTCTGCGCACGGCGTACGGCATGATAGCAGACAACGAGATCAAAGACAACACCGAGCTTCCTGAGGAGAATAGGCGGATCCCCGCCCCACCCTGCTCTTATATATACAGCGCGGGAAGCCGAGTATCACGTGTCCGAGAGGAGCCTCACAGCCCTGGCCCCGCCCCTGCATAGTGTACATATAGAGCGCATGATACAGGCCTAGGCCGCAGTATGGTGGTGTATAAATGATTCCAGCCAGGAAATAAAATACGTGCTCAGATCCCCGTGTTACTGAGAAGGATTTCACAGTTACCATACACTTTTTAGTGTGTCTGGACAGGGCTATGGCTATGAGTGCCCTGCAACGTATTTATTATCTGTACACTGTATTTTTTACAGGAGATATGTCATTGTTGCACACACTTACACCAGGGTTGCCAACTTTGAGTAAATTTACAAACAGTTTGCAAAATCTGTAATTTTTGCATCTGTCTGTGAATGTCCATTATGAACATGCAGACTGCATGTCCAAAATGGACATTCATGGGCAGATGCAAAAATTACAGATTTTGCAAACTGTTTGTAAATCTACTGAAAGTTGGCAACCCTGGCTTACACAATAAGGCCCCTTTCACACTTATGCGACTTGTCCTGTGACTTAGGACTGCAAAGTCGCACAAGTGTTACCCCATGATTTCCAATGAGTACCATTCATATATGTGCGACTTCTTGTCGCAGCGACTTCAAAGTAGTCCCTGCACTAATTTGGTTCCACTATGATGCGACTTGAGGTCCAAAGACCTCAAGATTACACAGGCATTGCTTCAAGTCGTGGTAAAATTGCAAACCAGGTCGCACAAGTGAAAGGGGCCTAAATCACACACATTTGGTGCATTGTGTGCGATTAATCACCACTTCATGCTGCGTGCGTTCCATTGTTCTCAGTTAATGGGTCAGAATTGTCACATACCTCAGTCCTCGCTCACACTGAATTAAAAAAAGAACAAAGAGCAAAGGCCTAGTGCAATACCCCATAAAAAAGTTTATTGAAACAAGGACAAGCCAAAATTCCCACAGGCATTACTGTACATATACTGCCAAAGTGAGAAGAGTGTGGAGACCTGCACATCACTCACCCTACAGTCACACCTATGCGCTTTTTTGTGCGTTTTCTTTTTTCAGAAACGCACTACAGTCCATTTAACATGGTACACATTCACATCTATGCGTTTTTCAGCCAGTGTGTTTCAGGAAAGGGCCGAGGACTTTTTTCCCGTAGCAGATTTTCTGTAATAGACTTCAATGGAGTCCCACCAGAAACGCAAGTGTTGTGTTTTTGATGCGTTTTTTTAATGCATTTTGTGTTTTTTTTCCCCCCTTTGAAAACACTGTATATAGCTGGTTGCTAAGGAGCGGGCCGGAAATCCGGCGGTCGCGTCCTTAACCATCTCAATACAGGGCACTTTCACCCCCTTCCTTCCCAAGCCATTTTTTAGCTTTCAGCGCTGTCACACTTTGAATGACAATTGCGCGGTCATGCAAAGCTGTACCCAAATTTATTTTTTATCATTTGTCCCCCACAAATAGAGCTTTATTTTTATGGTATTTGATAGGGTTGTCCCGATACCGATACTAGTATCGGTACCGATACCGAGCATTTGCGCGAGTACTTGTACTCGCGCAAATGCTCCCGATGCCTTTGCGGATACCTGGGATGGAAGTCAGCGGGCGGAGTCGGCAAGCGGAGGGCGGAGCGGAGAGCAGAGAAGTCAGCGGGCGGAGTCGGCAAGCGGAGGGCGGAGCGGAGCGGAGAGCAGAGTGGAGCAGAGAGTCCTCAGGCGGGTAAGCTTGCAGCCACATCATGATCCATCGGCGACCGGAGCCATCACATTCGGTAAAGGAAGTGACGCTCCGTGTTACACTGTCAGTGCTTGAAAAAATGCGACGCCCATCTTGGTACACCCTGCACTCGGCCTCAATAAAGCAGCAGCGGACATCTTGTTACACCCAGCCCACGTAGTTCGGGCTGGGTGTAACAAGATGTCCGCTGCTGCTTTATTGAGGCCGAGTGCAGGGTGTACTAAGATGGGCGTCGCAGAGGCAGCATAGAAAAATAAATCCTCTCGTGCCTATAAGTGCCCACCACCTGTCAGTGCTACTTACTCAGTGTCACCTATTAGTGCCAGCCACCTGTCAGTACCATCTATCACTGCCAACCATCAGTGCCAGCCACCTGCCAACCATCAGTGCCAGCCACCTGCCAGCCATCAGTGCCAGCCACCTGCCAGCCATCAGTGCCAGCCCCCTGTCAGTGCCAGCCCCCTGTCAGTGCCAGCCATCAGTGGCAGCCATCAGTGGCAGCCATCAGTGCCAGCCATCAGTGCCAGCCATCAGTGCCAGCCATCAGTGCCAGCCATCAGTCAGTACTCATCACTGCTGCATATCCGTGCCACCTAATCATATCAGTGCTCATCAGTGCTGCTTAATCAGTGCCACCTATCAGTGCTGCATATCAGTGCCACCTAATCTGTATTGTGCTTTAAAACTGTCACCTGACATTAAAAAAAAGTATTGGTAATTGGTATCGGCGAGTACTTGAAAAAAAGTATCGGTACTTGTACTCAGTCTTAAAAAAGTGATATCGGGACAACCCTAGTACTTGATCACCTCTGCGGTTTTTATTTCTTGCGCTATAAACAAAAGAAGAGTGACAAGTTTTAAAAAAAAAAAAAAAAAAACACAATATTTTTTACTTTTTGCTATAATAAATATCCAATTTTTTATTTTTTTTTAAACAAATTTTTTCCTCAGTTTAGGCCGATATGTATTCTTCTACATATTTCTGGTAAACAAAATTGCAAAATTGGTTTGCGCAAAAGTTAGTTATAGCATTTTTATTATTATTATTATTTTTTTACTAGTAATGGCGGCGATCTGCAATTTTTGTCAGGACTGCGATATTGCGGCGGACATATCGGTCACTTTTGACACTATTTTGGAACCATTCACATTTATACAGTGATCCGTGCTATAAAAATGCATTGATTACTGTATAAATGTGACTGGCAGGGAAGGAGTTAACACTAGGGGGCTAAATATGTATCCTAGGGAGTGATTCTAACTAGGGGGAGGGGATTCACAAGGGGAGGAGACCGATCGGTGTTCCTCTGTACAAGAAACACACCATCGGTCTCCTCTCACCTGACAGGACGTGGATCTGTGTGTTTACATACACAGATCCACGGTCCTGCTCCATTACTGGGCAATTGCGGGTGCCCGGCGGACATCGCGGCCGCCGGGCATGCGCATCGGGTTCCCAGTGACGTGCGCGCGCCCCCTAGTGGCCCGGGAACACGAGGACATCATATGACACCCGCCCAGAACGAGAGCTGCACCGTCCGGCCGTCATATGACGGCCGGCGGTGGGCAAGCAGTTAAAGTGGAAGTAAACCCATCCATAAAACAGTGCCTGAAATGTAACACTCCTTTTGGTTGTGCTATCAACCAAACTGTCAAACCATCCAATGGCAGGTGTCTAAACCATACATCTCAAGTCTCCAGCGAGGTGCGGGAGTCTCCCGCATTTCTGCGGCGGCTTCCGCACACCCGCAAGCGCCTCGCAATCTCCAGAGAATGCACGGTGCGGCGGGGAACAGCTGTAAACATTTATATTTTTAGCTGACAACCGATCTCCAGCGGTTGTCAGCTAAAAATTGAAATGTTCACAGCTGTTCCCTGCCGCACTGAGCATTCCCAGCTGTTTCTTCCTGTGTGCTCCTCCCCCAGCCCCTCGTTGACCGCCGGCCCTGTGTTCTCCTCCACCCCTCCTGTCCTCCTCCTCCACCCCCCTCGTCCCCCGCAGCCGGATCCCTTCCTCTCCTGCCGGCTGTGGGGGGGAACTGTCAGGAATTGGACACTGAGCGAGATTGCTCGTGTCCTGTGATAACTGAGCAGAGTAAACTGTAATTAATTTTTTTTAATGGCGTGGGGTCCCCCCCAAAATCCATACCAGACCCTTAATCGAGCATGCAGCCCGGCAGGTCAGGAAAGGTAGGGGACGAGCAAGCGCCCCCTCCTGAACCATACCAGGCCACATGCCCTCAACATGGCGGGGTGCTTTGGGGTGCTGCGTTTGCATTGACTTCTATGGGCTGCCTGCACGCAGTACCGAGGTGGATACATGTGCAATAAAAAGCAGCTCAGCACAGAGGACAGGTGTCAGCACCCATCTGAATGAGCCATATATATCATATACTGTGCGTTTAGAGAAAATAGTATTCTGGGTATCCAGGGGCACATTAGATATGCTGAAAATGTCTAAGCTCATGTAAATGCACACAAAGGCAAGTGTATTTAGGGCTCCTGGACATGGGTGCTTTTGCCTGTATGGCATAAAAATTTAACGTATTCTGGAACCTGAGAGGCACAAGGGGCGCACAGAACATCAGATAGAAATCAATGACAGGCTGAACTTTACAGAGCAGCTGTACCCTGTTCTGAGTGGTGATCATATTCCATACCTCTCAACTTTTTGAGATGGAAATGAGGGACACCTATCAGCAAAAAGTATGCAGGCATAGGACACACACCCGGTCACGCCCCCTTAAAGGAGAATTGTACAAAAAAAAATTGGTTAAAGTGCTTTTTTTACCACTACTATTCCTTTATATTGGCTTTTGGAATTTATAAATGTAGCAATTTAGAAATCAGATGACAGGTTTAGGGCTGTAAAACACTTTTTGATAGATAAAAAGTGCATTTTATATACATCTATATATATCAGACCAAAATGAGGGACAAATGAGGAGGAAAGAGGGACAGAGGGACATTGCTCCAAATCAAGGACAGTCCCTCCAAATCAGGGACAGTTGGGAGCTATTATATTCCGAGCCGTATGCATTCAGGAATTTTTGCCTCAGAAACAGAAATTCCGGGCCTACTTCCCTCAACACACGTGGCCCTGCATGCAAGTACCACTCAGAACAGCATACAGACGCCGTGAATTTGGGGCAATCCAAGTAACGGGTCATTCTACAACCAACGGTCGGGTGAGTGGGCCTGTCAGTCTCCAATTCTGTTTACAGTGCTAGTGCACTTTATATCCATTACACAAATTTGTGAATGATCTGATGGTGTATACCAGTTCTCCTTGCTCCATATAAGAAACATATGGCAAACCTCCTGCAACATTAGCCATTTGTCGACCAGCCGCCGTCATTATACTGCGGCAGGTTGGCACGGCTGTGCGAATCGCCATAGGTATACCATAGTTGCCAACATTGGAAAAAAAACATCTGGGACACTTTTTTTGCATTGAGGCGGAGCCTTGCTATAATTAGGGGGCGGGGCATTCGTTTGTAGGCGTGTCATGTTGAAATGAAAAATGCGGCGTGCGAAGGGCGCCGCGGCGAAAAATGGGCGTGGTTTACGCACGATAGTGGGTGTGGCTTAAATGGGCGTGGTTCAAAGGGGTGTGGCTACAGTCCGAGGTGAGAGAAAGAGAGAGAAAGAAATAGAAAGAAAGAAGCCAGATCCTACACCACAATAGAAATGTGTAACAAAATTGGCAGATAAGTATACTCCAAAACACCTGTTGGCGCTTCAATCATCCCGACACCATGTTTGTTATGGTGTCAGGATGATTGAAGCGCATTATTTCTATTATTACATTGTAATATAAAATTAAATCATTCAACTCACCATAATGCCGAATCACTGTAAGCCCCAAGTGTGTCACCTGCCACGTCGCCTGCCACCAGATGCCATCAGGTGCCCCCAATGGAGTCCGTCCTTACATCAGCTTTACCCAGCGGAGTCCTTCCTTACATCAGGCGTACCCAGCGGAGTCCCCCCTTACATCAGGTGTCCCCAGCGGAGTCCCCCCTTACATCAGGTGTCCCCAGCGGAGTCCCCCCTTACATCAGGCGTCCCCAGCGGAGTCCCCCCTTACATCAGGCGTCCCCAGTGGAGTCCCCCCTTACATCAGGCGTCCCCAGTGGAGTCCCCCCTTACATCAGGCGTCCCCAGTGGAGTCCCCCCTTACATCAGGCATCCCCAGTGGAGTCCCCCCTTACATCAGGCGTCCCCAGTGGAGTCCCCCCTTACATCAGGCGTCCCCAGTGGAGTCCCCCCTTACGTCAGGCGTCCCCAGTGGAGTCCCCCCTTATGTCAGGCGTCCCCAGCGGAGTCCTTCCTTACATCAGGTGTCCTCAGCGGAGTCCTCCCTTACAACAGGCGTCCCCAGTGGAGTCCCCCCTTACATCAGGCATCCCCAGTGGAGTCCCCCCTTACATCAGGCGTCCCCAGTGGAGTCCCCCCTTACGTCAGGCGTCCCCAGTGGAGTCCCCCCTTACGTCAGGCGTCCCCAGCGGAGTCCTTCCTTACATCAGGTGTCCTCAGCGGAGTCCTCCCTTACAACAGGCGTCCCCAGCGGAGTCCCCCCTTACATCAGGCGTCCCCAGCGGAGTCCCCCCTTAACCAGGTGTCTCCTGTCTCGACCGCCATTACTGTTTCCCCTTCCCCGAGGGGGAACAAAATAGAGGCGGAGCCGACCGCGTGGCTGCACAAAAAATTAAGCTGTGGCGCCGCCCACCCCCGCCCCTTTCCATTACAGACAGACCTGCAGCGGGGCGGGGCGGGGCGGGGCGGGGGGTGGCCGGCCGGCCAGCCAAAACACGGATGTAGTACAATAGAAGATAAAGCTGCTGCGGCGCCGCCCACCCACGGGGAGACGCGGGGTATGGGCGGCGCCGCAGCAGCTTTATTTTCTATTGTACTACATCCTGGTTTTGGTCTTCTTTAAAATGGAGGCCGGCGGAGACATTGTCTCCGCCGGCCGTGGACCTCTAGCGGCGTCGGCCCGCGGCGGACAAAGTTGTGGAAA
The DNA here is from genome assembly GCA_029206835.1 of Rana muscosa. Taxonomy (NCBI): domain Eukaryota; kingdom Metazoa; phylum Chordata; class Amphibia; order Anura; family Ranidae; genus Rana; species Rana muscosa. Next base: position 860,533,775 of record CM055122.1, read on the forward strand.
CCGGGAAAAACCGGATTGGCCGGGACATTGGCCGGGACAAAATAAATCCGGGAAAAGGGTTTGAATCCCGGGAATGTCCCGGCCAATCCGTGACTGTTGGCAACTATGGGTATACGTCGGCCGCTTTAAGAGCAATAGCAGGTGCACCCGCCATCGCTCCACAGAGAGCCAGAATGGGGATCTGTCAATGTAAACAGATCCCCGTTCCGACAGGGGAGTAGAGAGAGATCGTCTGTTCCTAGTGATCAGGAACAGCAATCTCTCTGTACACCCAGTCAGTACACTCCCCCCACAGTTAGAAACACCTCCCTAGGGAGCACTTAACCCCTTGATCGCCCCCTAGTTTTAACCCCTTCCCTGCCAGTGACATTTATACAGTAATCAGAGGCTATTTTTAGCTGTGATCGCTGTATAAATGTCACTTGTTCCAAAAAAAGTGTCAAAAGTGTCCGATCTGTCTGCCACAAGGTCGCAGTCCTGCTAAAAATCGCTGATCACCGCCATTAGTAGTAAAAAAAAAAAATTATATATATATATATATATATATATATATATATATATATATACGGTATATATATATATAAGGGCTGTGGAAGTTAACTATTAATTCCTCGATTAATCGATAAATTATTTTGATCGATCAAAATTCTTTGGGCTTGCCGTGTCCATCTGAAGGGCTCCTTTGCTGTGCTTTCATATCTGCATGCCGGTGGGACCTTTCTATCTGCCACACGCAAGGGCTGTTACACTTCCCTCTATCACTTCCCTCTATCAACCTGGGATTCTACAGCCATCCACTGGGAGTTGTGATAGTTCCCTTCACGGGACATCTACATGCCGACGGACTGATGTTAACCCCTCCTCATCTGGATTCAGCAGTGGTATCGTTGTACAAATTTTTATACCAGTATCATACTTAGCTACATGTTTTTATGACTGCTTTTGCTACCCTTTGGTATTACTCGCACCATTTTTACAGTTTATGTAGCTACATCGATTTTATCTCCAGTGCAAAATTTATTTTGTTACCCACTTGAAGACTATACAAGTTTTAATGCTAATCCCATTGAGCGCTGCCTTTGTGTGTTTTTTGTATCCTGCTATCGATTTTTCCAGTGGTTGGTAGCTGCACTGGGAATCGGCCTGCAAGGAGATCAGCTAAAAGTAGTTGGATCTATGTGCGTTATAATTAATCGAAATTAGTCGATTAAAAAAAAAAAATCGATTAATCGAACACGAAAATTTTAAATCAGTAACAGCCTAAACTGATGAAGACATTTTTTTTTTTGTATACAAGTGGAACCTCGGATTACGAGCATAATCCGTTTCAGAAGAATGCTCATAATCCAAAGTACTTGCATATTAAAGCAAGTTTCCCCATTGAAGTCAATGGAAACGAAAATAATCTGAGCCTCGGAAACAGCCGGAAAGGCCCGAGGACAGCTCGGCTGACCTCGGCAAACCTCGTAAAGGCTTGGGAACGTAGTGTTTCCGAGTCTTTCCGAAGCATGTCTGAACAGCTCCGAACGGAGCTGCTCCGGCTCCAGCGCCCCCCACCTCAGGCCAAACGTGGTACTGCACACCGCTTTGGCCTGAATCCTGCTCGTCTTGCGAGACAACACTCTAAAACTGAGTTAGGACTTTGTTCCAAATCAGGGACAGTCCCACAAAATCAGGGACAGTTGGGAGCTATGCCCTTTATCCCCAACCAGTTTTATGCTTCTATGAGTTTCCTGGATCGCACCTATGTAGGTGAGTCGGCAATCACTTGGGTACGCTGTATTTGCTTATATTAGGGATGAGCTTCGTGTTCGAGTCGAACATACGTTCGACTCGAACATCGGCTGTTCGATCGTTCGACGAAGATCGAACGATTTGGGCCGTTCGCGCCAAATTCGAGTGACGCGAACGGCCCACAATGCACTACGCCATCGCAGTGTCATCCAGGCGCTGTGATTGGCCAAGCATGCACTGTGACCCCGCATGCTTGGCCAATCACAGCGCCGGCAGCGAGGAGAGCAATGATTGGCCACAGGCAGGATGCCTGTGGCCAATTATTGCTGATGGGGTTTAGTACACGCCCCACACTATAAAAGGCCGCCAGCGCGGCGGCCTTGTGTAGTGTGTTCCGGAGCAGGGAAAGAGAAGCATAGGCAGGGACAGTGTCATTTTTTTTCCTTTACTAATCCTGGATTCCTTGTGTTTAGGGACAAATAAGGATAGGTAGGGAGAGTGTCAGTGACAGTGTGCTATTCTGTGCTAATCCTTGTTTGTAGGGACAGAGAGGTACAGTGAGGGAAAGTGTCAGTGTGCTATTCTGTTCTAAAACTATTTTGCTGAACCATATTTTCAATCCTTGAGTTTAGGGACAGAGAGGTACAGTGAGGGAAAGTGTCAGTGTGCTATTCTGTTCTAAAACTATTTTGCTGAACCATATTTTCAATCCTTGAGTTGAGGGACAGAGAGGTACAGTGAGTGAAACTGACAGTGTGCTATTCTGTTCTAAACCAATTTTGCTGTTCCATATTTTCAATCCTTGAGTTTAGGGACAGAGAAGGACACTCGTAGAAATTATCAGTGTGCTATTCTGTGCTAAATCTTGTTTGTAGGGAGGGACAGAGTAGGACAGTGAGGGAAAGTGTCAGTGTGCTATTCTGTTCTAAAACTATTTTGCTGAACCATATTTTCAATCCTTGAGTTGAGGGACAGAGAGGTACAGTGAGTGAAACTGACAGTGTGCTATTCTGTTCTAAACCAATTTTGCTGTTCCATATTTTCAATCCTTGAGTTTAGGGACAGAGAAGGACACTCGTAGAAATTATCAGTGTGCTATTCTGTGCTAAATCTTGTTTGTAGGGAGGGACAGAGTAGGACAGTGAGGGAAAGTGTCAGTGTGCTATTCTGTTCTAAAACTATTTTGCTGAACCATATTTTCAATCCTTGAGTTGAGGGACAGAGAAGTACAGTGAGTGAAACTGACAGTGTGCTATTCTGTTCTAAACCAATTTTGCTGTTCCATATTTTCAATCCTTGAGTTGAGGGACAGAGAGGTACAGTGAGTGAAACTGACAGTGTGCTATTCTGTTCTAAACCAATTTTGCTGTTCCATATTTTCAATCCTTGAGTTGAGGGACAGAGAGGTACAGTGAGTGAAACTGACAGTGTGCTATTCTGTTCTAAACCAATTTTGCTGTTCCATATTTTCAATCCTTGAGTTGAGGGACAGAGAGGTACACTGAGTGAAACTGACAGTGTGCTATTCTGTTCTAAACCAATTTTGCTGTTCCATATTTTCAATCCTTGAGTTGAGGGACAGAGAGGTACAGTGAGGGAAAGTGTCAGTGTGCTATTCTGTTCTAAAACTATTTTGCTGAACCATATTTTCAATCCTTGAGTTGAGGGACAGAGAGGTACAGTGAGTGAAACTGACAGTGTGCTATTCTGTTCTAAACCAATTTTGCTGTTCCATATTTTCAATCCTTGAGTTGAGGGACAGAGAGGTACAGTGAGTGAAACTGACAGTGTGCTATTCTGTTCTAAACCAATTTTGCTGTTCCATATTTTCAATCCTTGAGTTGAGGGACAGAGAGGTACAGTGAGTGAAACTGACAGTGTGCTATTCTGTTCTAAACCAATTTTGCTGTTCCATATTTTCAATCCTTGAGTTGAGGGACAGAGAGGTACAGTGAGGGAAAGTGTCAGTGTGCTATTCTGTTCTAAAACTATTTTGCTGAACCATATTTTCAATCCTTGAGTTGAGGGACAGAGAGGTACAGTGAGTGAAACTGACAGTGTGCTATTCTGTTCTAAACCAATTTTGCTGTTCCATATTTTCAATCCTTGAGTTGAGGGACAGAGAGGTACAGTGAGTGAAACTGACAGTGTGCTATTCTGTTCTAAAACTATTTTGCTGAATCATATTTTCAATCCTTGAGTTGAGGGACAGAGAGGTACAGTGAGTGAAACTGACAGTGTGCTATTCTGTTCTAAACCAATTTTGCTGTTCCATATTTTCAATCCTTGAGTTGAGGGACAGAGAGGTACAGTGAGTGAAACTGACAGTGTGCTATTCTGTTCTAAACCAATTTTGCTGTTCCATATTTTCAATCCTTGAGTTGAGGGACAGAGAAGGACACTCGTAGAAATTATCAGTGTGCTATTCTGTGCTAAATCTTGTTTGTAGGGAGGGACAGAGTAGGACAGTGAGGGAAAGTGTCAGTGTGCTATTCTGTTCTAAAACTATTTTGCTGAACCATATTTTCAATCCTTGAGTTGAGGGACAGAGAGGTACAGTGAGTGAAACTGACAGTGTGCTATTCTGTTCTAAACCAATTTTGCTGTTCCATATTTTCAATCCTTGAGTTGAGGGACAGAGAGGTACAGTGAGTGAAACTGACAGTGTGCTATTCTGTTCTAAACCAATTTTGCTGTTCCATATTTTCAATCCTTGAGTTGAGGGACAGAGAAGGACACTCGTAGAAATTATCAGTGTGCTATTCTGTGCTAAATCTTGTTTGTAGGGAGGGACAGAGTAGGACAGTGAGGGAAAGTGTCAGTGTGCGATTCTGTTCTAAAACTATTTTGCTGAACCATATTTTCAATCCTTGAGTTGAGGGACAGAGAGGTACAGTGAGTGAAACTGACAGTGTGCTATTCTGTTCTAAACCAATTTTGCTGTTCCATATTTTCAATCCTTGAGTTGAGGGACAGAGAGGTACAGTGAGTGAAACTGACAGTGTGCTATTCTGTTCTAAACCAATTTTGCTGTTCCATATTTTCAATCCTTGAGTTGAGGGACAGAGAGGTACAGTGAGTGAAACTGACAGTGTGCTATTCTGTTCTAAACCAATTTTGCTGTTCCATATTTTCAATCCTTGAGTTGAGGGACAGAGAAGGACACTCATAGAAATTATCAGTGTGCTATTCTGTGCTAAATCTTGTTTGTAGGGAGGGACAGAGTAGGACAGTGAGGGAAAGTGTCAGTGTGCTATTCTGTTCTAAAACTTTTTTGCTGAACCATATTTTCAATCCTTGTGTTTAGGGACAGAGAAGGATAGGCAGGGGACAGTGTCAGTGTCATTGTTGCTAAGCCTCCTGCACAATATACACCTGAAGGTAGCCCTTATTGCTGTTTTTCCCATCTCCCTGCAGGCCATCCATTAAAATGTCTGGAAGGCAACCAAGGAGAGGCAGACAGTCAGGAGGCAAAAAAAGAGGGCAAGCAGGCTCTGTGTCTGGGGGCAACAGTGCTGGTCGTGTACGCGGTGCATTGTCATCAGCACATGGCCATGGTACAGGCTTGTCCTTGTTTTCGGCAGCTGGACATGTTGAGCCACATCATGCCGAAGACTTGGTAGAGTGGATGACCAAGCCCACCTCATCCTCCTCATCCTCTCTCACCCAGGCTCAGGGTACTGGCAAAGCAGCTGCCAAAGCGTCCTCTTCTCTGGTATCATTATCTTCATTAGTCAATCCTTCCCTAGACCCACCATGCCCTCCTCCTGAGGAGTCCCCCGAACTGTTTGAGCACAGTGTTGGGTACATGCTCCAGGAGGATGCCCAGCGTTTGGAAGGATCTGATGATGATACCCAGCTAGAGGAAGGCAGCAGCGTGAGAGCAGAGAGAGGGGATGCTCAAGAAGGACACCAATCTGGCAGTCATGCTCCAGCAGCTGCAGCATACTGCCAGATTGGCTCCAGTGATGAGGAGGGAGGGGATGATGAGGTCACTGACTCCACGTGGGTGCCTAATAGGAGAGAGGAGGAGGAGGAGGAGGATGAGGAGGAGGCATATCTCCAAAGAGGCAGGATGCCCTTGAGTGGCCAGCGTATGGGCAGCACACCGACGGAATCACACCGCAGAGCTCCGCCTGTGCAGGGCGCTGCCTCTGCCCGTCATTCAAAAAGTTCTTTGGTGTGGGCCTTTTTTGAGGCGAGTGCATCAGATCGCACAGCTGCTGTTTGCAACATATGTCTCAAGCGTATATCGCGTGGCCAAAACATCAGCCGCTTGGGCACCACATGCTTGATCAGACATATGTTGACCTGCCATGCAGCTCATTGGCAAGCCTACCTTAAAGACCCACACCAAAGAACAAAGCTGACCTCTTCTTGCACCGCATCAGCTGGGATCTCCAACCCCAGTATACCTTCAGTCCTCTCTGAAACCTGCTCTGAGAGGAATGAAGGTGTAGAATTAGGTGTGTCACAGCCAAGTACTTGCGGACACTCTGCTAGCAGTACACCGACGTCCGATTCTAGCAGGCAAATTTCCCTGCCCCAGCTGCTGGACCGTCGAAAGAAGTTCACTCCCAGCCATCCACATGCCCAGCGGTTGAATGCTAGCTTGGCTAAATTGCTAGCGCTTCAATTGCTGCCTTTTCAGTTGGTAGACTTGGCCCCCTTCCGTGAGTTTGTGCAATGTGCGGTTCCTCAGTGGCAGGTTCCCAAACGCCACTTTTTCGCACGGAAGGCTATTCCGGCTCTCTACAGGCATGTGGAAGGCAATGTCTTGGCCTCGCTGGACAGGGCGGTCAGCGGTAAGGTGCATATTACCGCTGACTCATGGTCCAGCAGGCATGGACAGGGACGTTACCTTTCTTTCACGGCCCATTGGGTCACTCTTTTGGCAGCTGGGAAGGATGCAGGACAAGGTGCAGTAGTGTTCGAGGTTGTTCCACCGCCACGCCTCCAAAATTCTACTACTGGTTGTGACACACCTCTCTCCTCCACCCCCTCCTCTTCTTCTTCCTCCATGGCCTCTTCCTGTGGTTTGTCCTCGGAACCAGCGGTGCTCCGTAGGCGTTCAAGGGGCTACGCAAGTACGCAGGCAAAAAGATGCCATGCCGTGCTTGCGCTGGTGTGTTTGGGGGACAGGAGCCACACTGGGGCAGAGGTCCTGTCTGCTCTGCAGGGGCAGGCCGAGAGGTGGTTGACGCCACGCCAGCTTAAGCCAGGAATGGTGGTTTGCGACAATGGCACCAACCTCCTCTCCGCTCTCCGACAGGGACAACTGACCCATGTGCCCTGTATGGCTCACGTCCTTAACCTGGTGGTGCAGCGGTTCTTGGGCAGGTACCCGGGCTTACAGGATGTCCTGAGGCAGGCCAGGAAAGTCTGTGTGCATTTCCGCAGATCTTATAATGCCAGTGCTCGCCTGGCTGAGCTTCAAAAGGAGTTGAACCTGCCCAAGAACCGCCTTATATGTGACATGCCCACCAGGTGGAACTCAACGTTGGCCATGCTGCAGCGGCTGCACACGCAGCAGAGGGCCATCAATGAGTACCTGTGCGACTACGGCACCAGGACAGGGTCAGGGGAGCTCGGGTTTTTTTCACCACGCCAGTGGGGCATGATCAGGGATGCATGCACTGTCCTGGCACCATTTGAGGAGGCCACGAGGATGGTGAGCAGTGACAGTGCATGCATCAGTGACACTGTACCTCTTGTCCACCTGTTGGAGCACACGCTGCGTGGAATAATGGACAGGGCACTTGAGGCAGAACAGAGGCAGGAAGAGGAGGACTTCCTTGCCTCTCAAGGCCCCCTTTACCCAGACAGTGTTCCTTCTGTCCCACCCATCGCACAGGAAGAGGAGGAGGAGGAGGAGGAGGATTGTGTCAGCATGGAGGTGGAGGCTGGCACTCAGCATCATCAGCAGCAGTCTTTTAGGGATGATTTACAGTCCCAAGAAACCAGTGGACTTGTACGTGGCTGGGAGGAGGTGGCTGCGGATCATGTCATCCTTAGTGACCCAGAGGACTCCGGACTGAATGCCTCAGCTAACCTACGCTGCATGGCCTCCCTGATCCTGCAAAGTCTGCGGAAGGATCCTCGTATTCTTCGGATCAAGGAGAGGGACCATTACTGGCTGGCCACTCTCCTTGATCCACGGTACAAGGGTACGGTTGCGGACCTTATCGTACCGTCGCAGAGGGAGCAGAGGATGAGACAACTCCGGGAGGCCTTGCAGAAAGGTCTGTGCAACGCGTTCCCAGAGACTGTGAGGTTACAAACTCCTGGTCCTGGACAACGAGTTGCTGAGGCTTCGGGCAGTCAAAGAAGGAGCGGTGGGGAAGGTGGCCGTCTGACCGATGCGTTCAGACAATTCTTTAGTCCGCAGCCCCAAAGTATGATCGGTTCCAGCAACCATCGCCAGCGTCTGATATACATGGTCCAGGAATACCTAGGGGCAAGGTCAGACTTGGACACCTTCCCCACCGAAAATCCTCTGGCTTACTGGGTCTTGAGGATGGATCACTGGCCAGAGCTTGCACAGTATGCAATTGAGCTACTGGCCTGTCCTGCATCCAGCGTTCTTTCAGAACGCACATTCAGTGCTGCTGGAGGATTTGTCACGGATCACAGGGTGCGCCTGTCCACCGACTCGGTTGATCGACTGACTTTCATCAAGATGAACCAGTCTTGGATCACCACCAGCTACCACACACCAGATGCTGATATAACAGACTAATTGATTTTAAAATGTCACATCCCTTCAAGACTGATGCTGATGCTGAGTGCCTGTGCTGTTATGTTGACTGGCTATCCTCCTCCTCCTCCTCAATGATACGATTAACGATGATAGCTTGGAAGATCATTTTGGTTTATGGGTGACGCCACCAGTGGCTAAGGCCCAATTTTTCAGCCCCTGTTTAACAGGGGCGTGTAATTAAAATTTTTGATGCAATACTTTGCAACAGGCCTCATTGCTGTGCTCCAAGTACAGTATCTGTGAGGGGTTGCAGTGTTGTGCCACCAGTGCCTAAGGCCCAATTTTTCAGCCCCTGTTCAACAGGGGCATGCAATTATAATTATTGATCTAATAATTCACAGCAGGGCCCATTGCTGCGCCCACCAAGAGTAACTGTCAGGCCTTACAGTGTTGTGGCACCAGCACCACCATCACCACCACCACCACCACCAAAGGCCCAATTTTTCAGCCCCTGTTCAACAGGGGCATGCAATTATAATTATTGATCTAATAATTCACAGCAGGGACCATTGCTGCGCCCACCAAGAGTAACTGTCAGGCCTTACAGTGTTGTGGCACCAGCACCACCATCACCACCACCACCAAAGGCCCAATTTTTCAGCCCCTGTTCAACAGGGGCATGCAATTATAATTATTGATCTAATAATTCACAGCAGGGACCATTGCTGCGCCCACCAAGAGTAACTGTCAGGCCTTACAGTGTTGTGGCACCAGCACCACCATCACCACCACCACCACCACCAAAGGCCCAATTTTTCAGCCCCTGTTCAACAGGGGCATGCAATTATAATTATTGATCTAATAATTCACAGCAGGGACCATTGCTGCGCCCACCAAGAGTAACTGTCAGGCCTTACAGTGTTGTGGCACCAGCACCACCATCAAAGGCCCAATTTTTACTACCACTGATCAACAATTATATGTTATTACAATTCCTGATATTATACTTGACAGCAGGGCGTTCCAGCACCCACCAAGAATAACTGTGAGTGCTTTCAGTGTTGTGCCAACACCAACACCTAAGGGGCCAATTTCTGCAGAGTATATACGGAAGGTCCCTACTTTCAAACATCCAACTTACAAACTACTACTACTTGCAAACGGAAGAAGACAACAGGAAGTGAGAGGAAATCTACCCCTTGGAAGGAAAATTCTCTCCTTTAAGAATTAATATGGGAGAAAGGTGTCTCCTCTCTACTGATGCTTTATCACCAATCCTTGTTTCAATAAAAACACCACATTTCAAAAACAGTTGTCATTGGGACGCAAAGTGAGGTGAAATGTTCTGAACAGGGGCACAGACAGCAAAAAAAATGTGACAGGGGTGATAACCGTTCCCTATGTTTTACAAAAAGCTAAAAAAAAGGAATTTGCCATGGAGCTCCACTTAAACAATGCAGCTGTTCAAAATTATAAACAGATTCTACATAAGAACAAACCTACAGTCCCTGTCTTGTATGCACTGCCTGTATACGGCTGTTCAGAGTATATAGGTCCTTTTTTATTTTGTGTGCGGGGTTCCCATTAATATCCATACAAGACCCAAAGGGGCTGGTAATGGGCTGGGGTGGGGGGGGGGGGGGGTTGATGGGGTAGCTATGCCATTTTTCCTATAGATTTTCATCCATATTACCGGGACCAGACATTGCATTAAAGCCGCAAGCAGTTTTAAATAACTTTTTTCCCTTTAGAAATGTTATTTTGTGCAGGGACAGTTCTAAACACGGGAAACACGTGGCACTTCACAGGCATACTTTAGACACCCCCCAGGTACAATATTTAAAGGAATATTTGACTTTTTTTTTTTCACTTTATGCATCATTAAAATGACTGCTCCCGGAAAACGTCCGTTTTTAAAACTTCTTTTTGCATTGATACATGTCCCCTGGTGCAGAAGCCGGGTTCCCAAACTCTGTTTCGGACAATAACATGGATAATAGTCGTTATAATTAGCACTTTAGAATCCGAACGTTCGCATCCATTGTATTTAATAGGGTTCTAATGTTCGTGCGAACTTTCGGTCCGTTCGCGGTTTCTGGTGCGAACCGAACCCGGGGGTGTTCGGCTCATCACTAGCTTATATAACTAAGTTTTACAGTTTGTAGACTCTAGTGAGTTATTTGCACACAATTTGTGTTTCTCTTGTTCAGCATACAGCCGCCGTGAATTTCAGCCTGTCATTGATTTTAACTTTGGACTGTACCGGACCTGTCAAAACCCCCGCTCTCCTCTATGAGAAGATTGGATGAAAACGGACAGCATGTCTGTTTTCATCCGATCCGCCATCCGTCTGTTTTCAGCAGATCTTGTCAGATCGGGTGTCAGCGGACACATCTCCGCTGACATCGGCCTGCCCATACAAGTCAATGGGTGACCCGCTCAGATCCACCTGAAAAAACGGACAGGCAGATCTTGGCAGGCCAATCGTGTGAAAGGGACCTTACACACATATGTGGGAGCTAACATGAAACATGGTCCACAGTCCCACCCTAACACCCTTCCTTCCATTACAGAATATGGAGTTCTTCTCTTCCCTGGCTGTCAAAAAGGATTTTAGCACAGATGTGCAAGTCTCAACCATGTGATTTATTCACAGAAAGCTGTGAATAAAAAAACTACAAGTCTTATCTTCCACTGCAGCAGAGGGACTCATAGTTCTCAATGGAGCACAAGTGCATCACCATACTTGGAGTACAGTGATATTTCTTGCGCAACTGAAGGTATGTAGCTTGGTACAGACCGTAGGGTGGAGGAATAGTTTGCAGGAGCCAAAGCATTGCACCCACGATTCACTGATCACTGTTGCAATGCTTTTCAGGCTCAAATGCAAAAAAATAATGAATGCACATTTTTGCTTTTTGGGTGGGTCCTCTGTTCTTTGCCTAGAAAACCTAGGCAAACTTACACTCAACCCCTCTAACACACCAGGTTAAGTGTACAAACATAGAATATCACTGGAAATCCCTACAAGTAATACTTAGTCCCCAGTAGTAGCGCTACATCAAAGGTAAACTTAAAATCTTTAGGTGTCAGTATCCCCCCCCCCCTTTTACTTGCCTGAGCCCTCATTCGATCCAGGGCCGTAACACATCTGCAGTTCTTCTCTCCCCTCACTTCCAAGTCTTGCTAGCTTTGCTGGGGCACCGGGAGCCATTGTGAAGGACTAGCATCAAAGGTAGAGCTTGAAGGACACCGCCACTCACTGGGTCTTCTTTTTTAGGGCTTTATTTGCCTATTTTTATTAAAACAAAATCAAAGGTTTCCCTTGCAGGGGTTTTTAACACTCCTTTTCATCAGTAACATGACATTTAGCCTCCTGGCTTATACATACAGCAGTGTTGCTCAGGCCTTCCACATCAGGCTCTTGTCTGTCTCCTACAGACTATTCCATTGGCAACACCATCCATTTAGATAGCAGCCCCTCACTGCTCTGAGCCTCAGACTTGGGTCCACTGCTCTGACCCTCAGACCTGGGTCTCTGGCTTCCAGTGTGCAGACACCCACTCTCTGGCTTCTCCAGTGCACACCTGCACTCGTCGGGAGGGTGGAGCCCAGAATGCTGGTCCTGACTCTACTATCAGGCCCACACACACCTGAACAATCAGTGTGCCAGTGAGTCTCAAAACACTGATCCAGGACTGGGGATTTCATCCCACCCGGATCTCTAAGAAATCCCCAGGCTCCAGGTCCCAAAGTGGACTTTAGTGAATCATGAGGAAACTGAAAAGCCAGTTTCCTCCAAAACAAGCAAATACCCTGGAGCCCCTCAACCTGCCTGGTTGAGAATCCTGTATTCATCCACTGGTGGGGTACCACACTACCACAATATATATATATACACAGTGTAGTCAGTGTAGTGTAGACTATATATACAGTGCAGGCAGTGTATTAAAAAAAAATATATATATATCAGTATCTCACAAAAGCGAGTACACCCCTCACATTTTTGTAAATATTTTATTATATCTTTTCATGTGACAACACTGAAGAAATTACACTTTGCTACAATGTAAAGTAGTGAGTGTACAGCTTGTATAACAGTGTAAATTTGCTGTCCCCTCAAAATAACTCAACACACAGCCATTAATGTCTAAACCACTGGCAACAAAAGTGAGTACACTCCATAGTGAAAATGTCAAAATTGGGCCCAATTAGCTATTTTCCCTCCCCGGTGTCATGTGACTCATTAGTGTTACAAGGTCTCAGGGGTGAATTGGGAGCAGGTGTGTTAAATCTCACTCTCTCATACTGGTCACTGGAAGTTCAACATGGAACCTCATGGCAAAGAGCTCTCTGAGGATCTGAAAAAAAGAATTGTTGCTCTACATCAAGGTGGCCTAGGCTATAAGAAGACTGCCAAGACCCTGAAACTGAGCTGCAGCACGGTGGCCAAGACCATACAGCGGTTTAACAGGACAGGTTCCACTCAGAACAGGCCTCACCATGGTTAACCAAAGATGTTGAGTTCACATGTTCAGCATCATATCTAGAGGATGTCTTTGGGAAATAGACGTATGAGTGCTGCCAGCCTTTCTGCAGAGGTTGAAGGGGTGGGGGGTCAGCCTGTCAGTGCTCAGACCATACGCCGCACACTGCATCAAACTGGTCTGCATGGCTGTCATCCCAGAAGGAAGCCTCTTCTAAAGATGATGCACAAGAAATTTCGCAAACAGTTTGCTGAAGACAAGCAGACTAAGGACATGGATTACTGGAACCATGTCCTGTGGTCTAATGAGATCAAGATAAACTTATTTGGTTCAAATGGTGTCAAGCATGTGTGGCAGCAGCCAGGTGAGGAGTACAAAGACAAGTGTATCTTGCCTACATTCAAGCATGGTGGTGGGAGTGCCATGGTCTGGGGCTGCATGAGTGTAGCCGGCATTGGGGAGCTACAGTTCATTAAGGGAACCATGAATGCCAACATGTACTGTGACATACTGAACAGAGCATGATCCCCTCCCTTCGGAGACTGGGCCACAGGGCAGTATTCCAACATGATAACAACCCCAAACACACCTCCAAGACGACCACTGCCTTGCTAAAAAAGCTCAGGGTAAAGGTGATGGACTGGCCAAGCATGTAATGGACCTAAACCCTATTGAGCATCTGTGGGGCATCCTCAAACAGAAAGTGGAGGAGTGCAAGGTCTCTAACATCCACCAGCTCCGCGATGTTGTCATGGAGGAGTGGAAGAGGACTCCAGTGGCAACCTGTGAAGCTCTGGTGAACTCCATGCCCAAGAGGGTTAAGGCAGTGCTGGAAAATAATGGTGACCATACAAAATATTGACACTTTGGGCCAAATTTGGATATTTTCACTTAGGGGTGTACTCACTTTTGTTCCCAGCGGTTTAGACATTAATGTCTGTGTGTTGAGTTATTTTGAGGTGACAGCAAATTTACACTGTTATACAAGCTGCACACTCACTACTTTACATTGCAGCAAAGTGTAAGTCGTCACATGAAAAGATATAATTAAATATTTACAAAAATGTGAGGGGTGTACTCACTTTTTGACAATTCCTTTATTAACCACTTCCCTACCGCCCATAGTCATATCACGTACACAGATGGGATCTCCCATCCTGGGTGGACGTCATATGACGTCCTCGGTTTGAGGGGGGATATCTGAATGATGCCTGCAGCTAGAGGCATGATTCAGATATCCTTTTCTTCTGCCGGTGAATCTGCGCACCATAAGAATGATCATAGCGGCGGTTCCGCTGCTTGATCGTTCTTATAGGCGGCGGGAGGGGACACACCCCCCTCCCGCCGCCATCCGGTGCTTCTCCGGGCTCTCCCGTGCCATCGTGGACCCGGAGAGAATCGTCCGGCGCAGGTGGTGGGTCACGTGACGAGCATAGAGATGACTGGTGACCAGATGGTCACCAGTCATCTGTATGATCGTCGGAGGCCCGGGCGCGATGTGATGACGTCACGCCCGGGTCCTCATATGTAAACAAAGCTGCCATTGCGGCTAGTAAGTATGAGATCAGTGAAAAAAACTTCACGATCTCATGCTTTCCAGCCTGGAGGAGAGATGTGGGGTCTTATTGACCCCGCATCTCTCAATAAAGTGGACCTGTCACACACATTCCTATTACAAGGGATGTTTATATTCCTTGTAATAGGAATAAAAGTGATCAAAAAAAAAAAAAAAAGTAAAATAAGTGTAAAAAATAAATAAAATAAGTAAAATAAAAAAATAAATAATAATAACGCCCATGTCCCCGGTAGCTCGCGATCAGAAGCACGTGTAAGTCCCGCCCACATATGTAAATGCCGTTCAAACCACATATGTGAGGTATCGTCGCGTGCGTTAGAGCGCGTGCAACAATTCTAGCACTAGACCTCCTCTGTAACTCTAACCTGGTAACCTGTAAAAAAAATTAAAGCGTTGCCTATGGAGATTTTTAAGTACCGAAGTTTGACGCCATTCCATGAGTGTGCGCAATTTTAAAGCGTGACATGTTAGGTATCTATTTACTCGGCGTAACATCATCTTTCATATTTTCCCCAAAAACTGGGCTAACTTTAATGTTTTGTTATTTTTTAATTCATGAAACCATTTTTTTTCCCAAAAAAAGGCGTTTGAAAAATTATTGCGCAAATACCGTGCAAGAAAAAAAGTTGCAATGACCGTCATTTTATTCCCTATGGTGTCTGCTAAAAAAACATATATAATGTTTTAGGGTTCTGAATTTTCTAGCAAAAGAATGATGATTTGTACATGTAGGAGAGAAGTGCTAGAATAGGCCCGGTATTGATGTGGTAAAAAAAGCCCGGGGTTGAAGTGGTTAAAAAAGAAAAAAAAAAGTGTCCCGTGATGTCTATCCATCTTTAATCATGCTGCCCAAAGGACCCAAAAAATAGAAAAAAAACCCCCCTGTGTTTTGTGATTTTACATTTTTGACACTTGGGGGGGGGGGATTCCGATAAGCCCCCCACCCACAGACCCCCATAACCACCGGGCAAGGGTTGTGGGGATGAGGCCCTTGTCCCTATCAACATGGGGACAAGGTGCTTTGGGGAGGACCCCAAAGCACCCTCCCCGGGTTGAGGGTATGTGGCCTGGTATGGTTCAGGAGGGGGGCCCCCCTATCCTTTCCTCCAGGCTGCATGCTCGGATAAGGGTCTGGTATCGATCTTGGGGGAACCCAAGATCACACCCATGCGATCCGATTCCTGTCTGAATTTGCAGTTCGCTCTGCGATATGCGAACTGATTTGGGGGTGTTGTAAGCTTTCTATTGACACTCCCAGCAGTTCGCATTTGGCAGTGTGAACTGCCTGCAAAGTTGTATGCGATGCTGCAATCTGCACTGGATTCGCAGGGTTCCAGCATTGCTGCAGTGTGAACCGGCCCTAAAGGAAAACAATGTCTTTGCCAACTAGCTCTGCTTTTCCATTCACATAGCAAAAGTCTTTGAAGTCTAACTCCAGGTTTCATTTCACTTTAAATAGTTAATTTGGGCCCAAGTTGGCTCAAACTATTTCATTTCACTTTAAATAGTTAATTTGGGCCCAAGTTGGCTCAAACTATTTCCATTACTAAGACTTAAGCCTCGTACACACGGCCGAAATTCTCGTCGAAAAAAACATGTCTTTTTTTCGACGAGATTCTTGGACAAGAAACTTGTCCCGGCCGAGTGTACACACGCTCGATTCAAAGAACCCGCGGTTCTTTGAATGGAGCGTACGCGGTGACGTCTTCGACTACGACGAGCATGCGCTCGTCACATTCGATGCCGTCGCCGCCATCTTGGTATACCCTACCTATGCCTAGGAAGCTACCGCGCATGCGTCGAATTCATTTCGAACATGCGCGGGCTTCCGGGTGGACAGGTAAGTGTACACACACTCACTTTTCTCATCGAGAAACATGCCGACGAGAATCTCGACGAGAAAATAGAGAGCAGGTTCTCTATTTTCTCGTCGAGATTACTTGTCGGTTTTCTTGACGAGAAACCATACACACGAACGAGTTTCTCGGCAAGACATCTCTGCCAGCAAGTTTCTTGCTGGTTCTTGCCGAGAAACTCGGTCGTGTGTACGAGGCCTAACACCCTCTGTCAGCTCTGTATAAACTTACTGTTTATAGCATCAGCTACTTACATTATACAGTGCTGTGCTCCATCAGTACAGGGCAGGTTGGATAAAAATCATTGATTAAAAAAAAAAAAAAAAAAAAAAAAAAAAACAGATTTTTTATTTTATTTAAATCAGATTTTTTTTTATCAATTTTTTTTTTCATAAAGTGCTTTTGGAGTAAAAATGTATCTAAATATAGTTTTCTAAGATAAATTAATAATTTAGTTTATTTAGCATGAAATGAAGCTTAGTTACGTAGCATGAGGCTGTATATTCTGCAATATTTCTTTTTTTTGGTAAACTCATTCAATGAATCCAAGCTCTGCTAGCTGAGATAACATGCATTGCATTGATGCATTCACACAATTTCACAGTAACCATGAAACGTTCTGGAATATTGCTTTATTCCATTGTTTTGCAAATCTATGCACGCTACAAACTGTATGATTGAATCGGTTCTGATATCGCTGTTTTACTGACAGCTTATTATTCTAAATAGAAAACCTTAATTTCGTTTGCTAATATTAAAGATTCTAACTACCAGCAAGAATAAGTCCTTATATTTAAAGAGCACCTGTCAATTCAGATCCATCATGGAAGTGCCAGTTAGCGGGCATCCACTCAACCTGCTGCCGCCACGTCTCTCACCTTGTTGTGTCACTGCTGCATCACCAGCCGTCCCATTAAAGTGAATGGGACTGTTGATGAGTCAACAACGGTTCAGAGGAGGAGCCGCTGCGGGACAGAGATGACAGTTGCTCTTTAAAAATTATGATTTAAATGGAGTTGATTTAAATCAAGCCTTTTTACTAGTGATCTAAATCAGGATTTATAACGACTTGATTTAAATCAAATCCACCCAGGTACAGGGTCTTTCTGTGCCGTCCCTATGAGAAAATCAAGTCAAGCTGAGTGCTGCTCAGCCATTCACAGGAAGTTTTGTATTTTTATGAATGAATACAAGGCTTCTCTGATTGGCTGAGGTGGTGACATCAACCACGCGCCTCTCCAAGCCAATCAAAGGAAGTCTTGTATTCATTTATAAAATACAAAGCTTCTTGTGAATGGCTAAGCAGTGCTCAGCCTGACAATTTTATTCCAGGCACTGGACAGGTAGTCCATGTCCCACACTGCTGGAATACAGCGCCCCATGCTATATGGAGCTGATGTTACTTACAGTTTACAGTGCTGACAACAGACACATGTATTAGTAATGGAAAATGTTAATTCTGGTCAGTTTGGCACATACAAACTATTTAAAGTGAAATGAAACTCGGAGCTAGACCTAGGCAGTAGAGGGTCAAAAGGGAAAGGCATAGTATGGACAGGAGGCTACAAAATTGGGGGAGAGTATGTGTCTGAGAAAAGGGGGCTGAAAAGCACACAAAACTTTCAGGCCACGCCCATCTGTGGATTAAAAATGAACAACATGGGAAAAAAGTACTTTAGAGGAGGTTTAGAGGAACTTACATTGTGCGATACCCCCAGTTAAGAGGGCTGCCTGTATGATTTTTGGGCCCTGTAATGCACCGCTGTCAACCCCCGGCAATCGGCTCTAACCTCCCTTGGCACAGTTAGTGGGGGTTGATAGGACTGTGAGGCCTGTAACTCACAGCGGCACAATCCTATGACAAGAATACACAGTAATGTTTTAAAACTTCCTTTACCTATTTCTTCTGTAAAGTAAAGAACACAGACACCAATTTGCTTAACCCTTGTATGTTTACTTAGATTAGTGGGTAAGCAGTAATACAGGTGGGTACATGTCATATGCAGAGCCCTGTAATAAACAGTGTTAACAAGCAAACAGGTATTCAAAGCTATGCAACTCTAAAGCCTCGTACACACGATCGGATATCCTATGGATTCTAATCCGATGGTTTTGTCCATCGGAAATCCGATGAAGCTGATTTCCATCAGTCTTGCCTACACACCATCAGTCAAAAAACCGACCGTTCCAAACGCGGTGACGTAAAACACTCAGATGAGCCGAGAAAAATGATTCTGAGCATGCGTGGGTTTTTTATCCGATGGACTTGCCCATAGACGATCAGAATTTGCTCCATCGGAAAAAATTTAAAACATGTTCTATTTTTTAAAACCGATGGAAAAAAGACCGATGGGTCCCATACACGATCGGTTTGTCCGATGTGTAGGGAAATCTTTGCTAGCAACGGTGGTGCACTTGAAGAACAGAATTTGTAATCCACCAAGGCAACAAAGGTATTGTGTCTGTTTATGAGCAGGTGCTCTCTCACCCAACCGGACCAGTCCACGTCCGTTTCTTCCGCTGCGGTGTCTAAGTACACCGATCCATCGACATCCGGGTCTTCGGTCCTCCTGGCAAAGGTGCAGTATCAAGGAGAGACGTCCCTCAGTTTCCTCGGTGTGCGCGGAAGGCTCTTTGGAGAAAACGGCCAGGCTTCTGGCCTAAAGTCACAGGAGCTCAGACAGCAGTTCAGCTTGCTGGGCGGGCGGTGTCCAAAAGAGAGAGAACTGGGCCCCGCCTCTCCCTTATAAAGTCCACCCCAGCAGTCCTTGCGTGGGACAAGGCACCCTGGGTGCCTAAAAGGGTACTGGGTAATGTAGTCTCTGAGGGGTCTAAAATGTACTACCCCGCTACTCTCATAAAGTGGATCCAGGTGGACCATATTATTCGGAATGCATCTCCGCTGTTTTTGAGGGAGGTAGTGAGTTCCTCAAGTTTTTTAATCTCCTGTACTTTCTTAAAGGGCTACCGAATGAAAAACGGTTGGTTTCCAAAGGAGGCCCTAGCAGCATTAAGTAAATGGATTTTTACAGATTTTTTTTATGTGAAGAATGGGAGATCATCAAAGTAAGTAGGCAGCTGGATCATCAAACAGATGTTCAACAGACAACATCTGATTGTGGATCAAAATGGTCTGACTTTTTATATCCCACAGAAGATATGTAATATAATTCATTGGAATTTCTCACATCTTCAACAGTTTTGAGATTTGATTATAGATTTTGTATAGGAAAGCAGAGACCACTGTACCAGTGGTATATCATATTGTAGCCCTGTCCCTGAAATGTATTTGCAATGAGGAATTGGGGTGCCAGATTCCTCCGAGGGAGAAAGAAGTAAATTGCATAATTCTGTCTTTTCATAATTGGTGTGTAGCGGGGTATTCCCCTTTAATACAGAGAGACTACATCTCCCAGTACATCTTGCAGCACCCAGGGTGCATTGCTCCAGAACAGAGACTGCTGGGGCAGACTTTATAAAGGGGAGGCGGAGTTTTGGTCGGCCTCTTTGGACACCCCTCTCCTAGCAAGAGGATCTCTGTGCTGAACTGCTGTGTGCACAAGGCCTGAAGCCTGGGCCGTGTGCTCCTTTCCAAAGAGCCCTCTGCCAGCCTAGCAGAGCCTTAGAGACATCTAATCCTCCTTGCTGCAGTACACCAGAAGGATTGAAGACTTGGATGTCGGTGGATTCCTGTTCCTAGACGAATCGATGGAGGAAACGGACTTGGACTTGTCCAGGTGGTGAGAGCTGTTTAAAGACAGATCCTTTATCTTTACTATTCGTTGGGATTACAAAGTTGTTCTTCAAGTGCACCACCGAAAAGATTGCTAGTGAATATTGTTTCACTGAACTTCCATTTAGATCAGTCAGGCCTGACTGCATAGGTAGACATTGCTGGGTGTTAGTTTACCCATGAGGGGAAGTAGCTGTAAAAGGGCAGTGCTAGAGTTGCATAGCAATACTTTATTATTCTGATTACTCTGTTTATCTTTATTACTGTTTATTGCAGGGATCTGCAACTTGTTATACTGTTGTTTATTACTTGCCCATTAGCCTCAGTAAAATATCTGGGTCAAGTACATTGGTGTCAGTTTCACTTACTTTAATAGAAGTTTTAAAGTATATCACTGTGTGCGTTTGCCATAGGACTGCGTCACCTAGAGTTGCGGTCACGCGGTCCTATCTCCCCTTACTAGCTGTGCCACGGGAGGTTAGAGCCGATTGCCAGGGGTTGACAGCGGTGCACTACAGGGCCCAAATCAATACCAGCGGCTCTCTTAACTGGGGGTAGCGCTACACGTGGGGGCTCGAGCCAGGATCCTTGTACGTTGCACGCTGCAATCAAGCCGGTCAGAAGTACCAGCATGGACCCGCTAGCAATGTCACAGTGGTGCGCAGCGATTGGCGCAGATCCAACCGCGGCGGTAGTCATTGTACTCCCAGGGGAAAGATGGAAGGAAGAGGAGATAAAACAGCTCGTATTCTTACTGTCTCCGAGCCACAAAGCATGGGTGATGGATTTTAGGCCAGATCCAGTGATCTCGTTTACATACGCACTGGTAGAATGGAAAAACAAAATCCCAGAGCATTTTAAAAGTCAGAGTATACGAGCCATAGATAATCAGATCTATCACTTGATACATACGCTGCCAGTGAAGGGAGAATGGTTCCAGACACCAAAACCATCATCTCCACAGATATCTCCCCCGCCATCCCCTAAGGCGGAAAAGCAGAAGGATACAGAGAGTCCCAGATCATCACCGGCCACCCTTAGTGCAGAACTGTGCGCTGTCTTGCAGGAAATTGTGGCCCAGTGTAAAAGAGACCCCACAGACTACCCGATGTCAGGATACAGGAAACTCAGGATATTTTCTGGAAGGAAACCTGTACCTTCGGAAGAAGAGGGATTTGAAGAGTGGCTAGACGGCGCCACTCAGGCCCTAGAAGAATGGGAGGTCCCGGAGCGACAAAAGAAGCAGAGGATTGTTGAAAGTTTAAAGGGGCCTGCTCTGGATGCCATACGTAACCTGAAGATAAGCAGGAAAGACTGTACTGCACAGGATTACTTAGACATCCTGCAGAATGTGTTCGGTGGGACAGAAAAAATCACTGAGCTTACCTATCAGCTGGAGCACTGCTACCAGAAGACAGGCGAGAAACTATCAGAATATATGGGACGTCTAGACAAGATCCTGCATAGGATCATTTTGAAGAAGGGGATCGACCCAGGGAAAGTAGACGAGGCCCGTGCTCAACAGGTATTGAGGGGAGCTCAGCCCCTGGATCCTATTGCATTGGCGCTACGCACCCGACAGGATGGGAAGAGCCTGGAATACCCCAACTTGATTTGGATAGTCAGGGAGGAGGAGGCTGTGTTGGAAGAGAAAAGGAGGAGTCAACATACCGAACCAACTACCCTCCCTGCGGTGGGAGTCAGATCAGCCATGGCTACTGAATGGGACTCAGAAGTGGAGATCCTGAAGAACCAAATGACCCAGGTGCTGGATCTTTTGACCTCACTCCTGTCTAAAAACTCAGGAATGGAGGAACCAGAGGAAATTAAGAATGAACCACGCCAGAGCAGTTCAACACCAACCTCCCCACAGAAGAGAAGAGAGATTGTCTGTTTCAACTGTGGAGGTGTAGGCCACAACCAGCGAGTATGTCCAAGTCCACGAATGGAGACAGAAGGCTGGCGGAGGCCTCAGAGAAGTGACCCAAGAATGGAGAGAAGATCCAGGCCTTCAAAAAGAACTTTCGCTGAACCTGCGAGGGAACGGTGGAGGACACCTGCAGTTTATGCCGTCTCAGTGAACAACGCTTATCAGCCTTCCAAACAGCGCCAGAAACGGCATTCCCAGCGCCGGAAGCTGAAGAGAGCACAAGTATGCCAGCCTGCTGTTACAGGTGTTTCCAAAAGGACTGCTACCCAATTGGTAGGTCCTCTGCCTGTAGTGCCTGTTCTGATCGAAGGGATCTACACCAGAGCCGTCCTTGATACAGGTGCTCAGGTTACCCTAATGACCAGAGACTTTTACAAGAAGTACCTATCATACCTGCCCCTGGAAGAGATGGGAGACACCAAGATTCAGTGTATCCTAGCAGAAGAGTACTCTTGTGATGGATGTGTGCGGATCAAGTTGTCGTGTGATCCATTGAGGGCTGGGGAGCCCCAGAGCTTTGAGACACTGGCCATTGTCTGTCCCTGGCTGCCAGGGCCCTCAAGAAGCTCTCTCATCATTGGGACCAATACCGATCTGGTGAAACGGCTTTTAGCCCCTGCTGTCCCCAGATGTGATCCCATACCCTCACTACCGGAAGAGGTTCCTGCTTCAGTACCAGAGGAAGAACCAAGAGTAGCTGAGACTGTGACTCCCAGGGAGAAGAGAAGGAAGAGAGTCATTGATCCTCCCCGGAAACTAACTCATGATCAGATGGGAGAAAGTTCCGAAGACACGGTCCTAACCTCAAGAAGGACCATGCCCACATCTGGTCCCTCCACTGTACATTTAGTGGAGGGCAACCCCAACTCACTCTCTGGCACAGTTAGGCAGGCCACTTCCAATAATATGGCCTGTGAGCAGGACAATCTTCCTCACCATGCTAGGTGGGAGATTCCCCTGCCAGGTTCCTTTACAACCGTGAACTATCTTTTATATACATATTGTTGATGCTGTCTTTGGGGACCAAAGATTTAAAGTGGGGGGAGTGTGTAGCGGGGTATTCCCCTTTAATACAGAGAGACTACATCTCCCAGTACATCTTGCAGCACCCAGGGTGCATTGCTCCAGAACAGAGACTGCTGGGGCAGACTTTATAAAGGGGAGGCAGAGTTTTGGTCGGTCTCTTTGGACACCCCTCTCCTAGCAAGAGGATCTCTGTGCTGAACTGCTGTGTGCACAAGGCCTGAAGCCTGGGCCGTGTGCTCCTTTCCAAAGAGCCCTCTGCCAGCCTAGCAGAGCCTTAGAGACACCTAATCCTCCTTGCTGCAGTACACCAGAAGGATTGAAGACTTGGATGTCGGTGGATTCCTGTTCCTAGACGAATCGATGGAGGAAACGGACTTGGACTTGTCCGGGTGGTGAGAGCTGTTTAAAGACAGATCCTTTATCTTTACTATTCGTTGGGATTACAAAGTTGTTCTTCAAGTGCACCACCGAAAAGATTGCTAGTGAATATTGTTTCACTGAACTTCCATTTAGATCAGTCAGGCCTGACTGCATAGGTAGACATTGCTGGGTGTTAGTTTACCCATGAGGAGAAGTAGCTGTAAAAGGGCAGCGCTAGAGTTGCATAGCAATACTTTATTATTCTGATTACTCTGTTTATCTTTATTACTGTTTATTGCAGGGATCTGCAACTTGTTATACTGTTGTTTATTACTTGCCCATTAGCCTCAGTAAAATATCTGGGTCAAGTACATTGGTGTCAGTTTCACTTACTTTAATAGAAGTTTTAAAGTATATCACTGTGTGTGTTTGCCATAGGACTGCGTCACCTAGAGTTGCGGTCACGCGGTCCTATCTCCCCTTACTAGCTGTGCCACGGGAGGTTAGAGCCGATTGCCAGGGGTTGACAGCGGTGCACTACAGGGCCCAAATCAATACCAGCGGCTCTCTTAACTGGGGGTAGCGCTACAGGTGTATAGATTTTTTTTTCTGCATTTGCATGATTTTAATAAACATAAAGAAATAAAAATGCCATAAGGTGTACAAGATCTGTAAAGCACCAGGGCTGGACAAATCCCAGATGCCATAAAAAGACTTTTGTATTTAATTATGTGGTGGCTGCAGGAAATGACCTGCTCTGGTCCAAAAGTTGTCGGCAATTTATTATAGTTTCTGGGAACCTTTTTCATCCTCGGAGTGTATTATCAGTTAATTACTCAAAAATGTCTCTGAGAACCACAAGGAATTATACACTCATATTTTTAAGTTCAGTTTCAGCTTGGGCAAAATACTTAGGAGCCCTTTCCCAGTGGTAAGCTTAAAAATGTGGGATGCATTTTTCGTTTTCTGAATCGCCGTCTATTGGCATGCACCTGTGAAACTTGGACAGGTGACTTAAAGGAGTATAGCTAAATCTTTTTTTGGCTATACTTCTATGGATCAGAGGAATGCAGTTAGTTCTGCACTCTTGTGACCTGTTTTCAGCCCACCCAGGCCAGGCTCTGAAAAGATCCCAACCATTTGGTCAGGATCAGCCCAGAAGCCTGGACCAGTCGCTGGCTCAGCCTCTCAGCGAACTGCTGGCTGACTGCGCCAGCCGCTCCTGGCCCCTGCACAGCACTCCAGGGTGTACTAGAGGGGCCGAGCAGAGAGCTGGTGATTGACAGTCACTGGCTTTCTGCAGGCTCAAAACAGAGAGCTGAATAATCAGCCGTTTGATCGCCTAGTTCTCGGTCTTTGAGGCGGCGGGGGACAGCTGCAGCTGGAAACCGTGCAACAACCATCTAGGTAAATCCTGGTAGACAGTACGAGTCTTTTTTCGTTCAAGACACTGTCAGCTCCGGTCGCAGCCACTGTACTAACTATCCGACATTAGTACAGCGATCTTCCCCACTAAGCTGTTGTGTTCTGACAGGGGGACTGCCCCCAGCAGAACATTCATATCGTTACTCTCAGCCATTAGCTGAGCCGGTCGGCTACTGGTTTTCCAGCATGCACGTCCGTCAAATGGCCGGCTTCTGTCGGACCAGCTGGCATACACACGGGCCAAATATCTGCCGGTTTTTATTGTCTCCTGACATTCAGCCAGTGTATACGGGGGTTAAGTATGATTGCTTATTTCCTTCTAATCTCCTACTTCTCTTCTTTTTTTTTTAAAATGCAATGTGGGAGCGTATTTTTATGCTTTTTTTCCCCCCATTCATTTCAATGGGGAGGTAGCTTTTTTTTCTCTTATTGCATACAAAATGCAGCATGCAGGACTTTTAAATATACACTGCCCACACGGTGCATTGGTGCGAAGAGATCCATAGGATTTAAGGGGATACCTTTTTCATGCATTTTTGTTCCACTTTTAAACACCAAAAGTGCATAAAAAATCAGTGTGAAGGATAAAACCGTCTGTTTTACATTAGTGTAATATAGTCTTGCTGCATAGAAGCCACCGATGGGATCCCTTTTACAGGCAAGTCTGTCATAATGTGCTAGTATGCTGTGCCTAGTAGCATATTATGCCATTAATTTTACTACCACTTTAAGTGGTTCTAGAACAGTGTTTCTCAACTCCAGTCCTCAAGGCGCCTCAGCAGGTAATGTTTTCAGGCTTTCCATTATTTTTGCACAGGTGATTTGATCAGTTTCACTGCCTTATTAATTACACCAGCCCTTTCATCTGAGGGAAATCCTGAAAACATGACCTGTTGGGGCGCCTTGAGGACTGGAGTTGAGACACACTGTTCTAGAATGCATTAAGGAAAAAAAAACCCTGAGTGCAGCTCTCCCCCTTATACTTACCTGAGCTCAATCCAGAGATGTGCACAAGAGCAGCGACTCTGAGCTCTTTCCCTCCCCCTAGGTTTAGAGAGGTCAATCACAGCCAGCGAGGAGGGATGGGGGCTGAGCCTGTCTATAGGCACACAGAGCCCCTCACAAGTGCCCTCATAGCAAGTGGCTTGCTATGGTGGACACTCAGCAGGGGGAGGAGCCAGAAACACAGCCAGGCGACCTGAGAAGGGGAGGATCGGGCTGCTCTGTGCAAAGCCATTGCACAGAGAAAGTAAGTATAACATTTGTTATGGTTTGGTATTAAAAGGAGGAAAAAAAAAAGGGTTTACAATCATTTTATTTTCTCAATTGTCCTTTGACACAGCTTGATGGTAAAAATTAACCTAAGGTTATATTGCTGACTACAGGAGAAGAGGACACTAGGCACTTAGAAGAGCTAAGGCCAGCCACCTTGAGGCTATAACCTCTCCCACTTGCTCAGTTTTAGTTAGTGTTTTTAACCACTTCACACGCGTATAACGTCATACGATGTCTTTGGGTCAAAGTGGTTATACTGGGACGATGGCTGCACCTGCAGGCATTATCCTGGTATGTAAATTTTCAGCCGGCTATTCCCTAAGCACAGGTGATTTGAGTGGCTTCTACTATGCTTCAGTTAGAAATGAACACATCGAGCGATCAGTACAGATTGGCACATCGCTGGATCGAAATTGGGCTCAGGTAAGAAATAAGGGGGGGGGTGAGGGGGGATCCTGCTGCACGTTTTTTTTTTTAGCTTGAAGCGATACTAAAGTCTGTTTTTTTTTCCTTTAAAAATAACAAAGATGTTATACTTACCTCGTCTGTGCAGTGGTTTTGCGCAAAGCAGCCCAGATCCTCCTCTTCTCGGGTCACCGATGCTCTTGGCCCCTCCCTGCCAAGTGCCCCCACAATAAGCAGCTTGCCATGGGGGCACCCGAGCCGAGCAGCGGCTCTGTGTGTCCATTCAGACACGGAGCAGCGGTTCACTTCTCATTGGCTCACTAACTTTGACAGCCAATGAGGAGGGATTGAGATGGGCTCAGGTAAGTGTTAGGGAGGCTGCTGCACACAGAAGGTTTTTTATCTTAATGCAAAAAAAGCATTAAGATAAAAATCTTTTTGACTTTACAACCCCTTTAATTGCGAGAATGCATTAAGATAATAAACCTTAAAGTGGTTGTAAGGCCTTAATGCCTTGAATGGGCCATCGCAACACTAACCAATCATTAACTATCCCAATATGCCCCAAAAGCTTAAAATCTTTAAGCAGCGTTTCTCCCCATCACGTGACTGCAATCCTGAGTCACTTGCAAACACAGAGCAGCTGGTGAACATGTGCATTTTCTTCTAGCCCCATCATTCATTGGAAGCAATGTGAGAGGAAGGGGAGATGAGAGGCGGGACCGAGTGGGGCAGAGCGGAGCTGGCTGGCTTGGAGATTCAAGACTGAAAACTGCACAAGAGCATGTGACATGGATACAAAGAAAATAGGAGGGGGAGAGCAGAGCTGGCTGGCTGGGATAACCAGGACCAACAACAGTACACGGCCGTGTCAGCATGCAGGAATATTTGGCTGCACAAATCAAACGTTGTCAGTACAAGAGAGGAGGGAGGGGTCCTGAATGGCTTGATTAGATGGTTCTTTCTCATCAACCATTCAGGAAACGAAAATGTGGATAATACAGATGTGGACTTCAGGAAAGCATAAAAATCTGTGGGAGATTTTCATTCTTAAGGCCGGTACACACGATATGAAAATCGGATGGAAAAATTTGTACGACGAGCTGCCTGGCGATTTTCAGCTCGTTGGTATGGTGCTTTCGACAACCGATTTAGCTTATTCGCCAGACAAAAGCTGGATGTGCAGACTATAGTAGGATTTTTATAACAGCTTACCTGTAAAATCCTTTTCTTGGAGTACACCACGGGACACAGAGCCAGTCATTACATAATGGGTTAAGGGTCACCAGTGGTGATTGGACACTGGCACAACCAATAGAAGACAGTTCCCCTCCATATAACCCCTCCCATCAGGGGAGTACCTCAGTTTTTGTAGCAAAGCAGTAAGGTTCCCATAAGAAGGGGGGGACCTCTGTGTCCCGTGGTGTACTCCAAGAAAAGGATTTTACAGGTAAGCTGTTATAAAAATCCTACTTTCTTTATCGTACACCACGGGACACAGAGCCAGTCATTACATAATGGGACGTCCCAGAGCAATGCTCAATATGAAGGGGGGGGGGAGACACAGATCAAACAGGCCGCTTGCGGACCAGAAGCCCTATACTGCTGCCTGCAGCACACTTCGCCCGAAGGCGGAATCCTCATGTCCTTTCACATCTATTTGATAGAATTTGGAAAATGTGTGGACTGAAGACCAAGTTGCAGCCTTACAGATCTGAGCCATTGAAGCCTGGTGATGCACTGCCCATGAAGCACTTATCGCCCTGGTAGAGTGCGCCTTAACAGGAAAAGGAGGAGTCCTGTTCTTTAGACCATAGGCTTGAACAATTACCTGTCTAATCCACCTGGAAATGGTGGATTTTGATACCGCTTGGCCCTTCTTGGGACCATCTGGCAAAATAAACAAGACATCTGTTTTACGTATCTGAGCGGTTGCTTGCAGATACACCTTTACCGCTCTCACTAGATCTAGAGAGTGTAATAACTTTTCCCCCGCCGTCCGCGGGTTTGGAAAAAAAGAAGGCAGAACAATGTCTTGATTCAAGTGAAAAGCCGACCCCACCTTAGGTAGAAAGGCCGGATGGGGTCGTAGTACAATTTAGTCCTTGTGAAAAATTAGATAAGGCTCTTTACAAGAAAGAGCTTCTAGCTCTGATACTCTCCTAGCGGAGGCCATAGCAATCAAAAAGGCCAATTTCCTACTTAATATAATTAAAAGGAATATGGCGAATAGGTTCAAAAGGTTGCTTTTGCAACACTGACAATACCAAATTCAAATCCCATGGACACAAGGGAGACCTGACTGGAGGATTTATCCTCAGTACCCCCTGAATGAATGTCCGAACTAGGGAATGAGATGCCAATGGTCTCTGAAAGAAGACTGATAGCACCATCAAGGGTCAAATATCGGCTCTAAGGGCTAATTTCATATCCACTCCTAACTGGCAAAAGGCAAGAATCCTGCTTATTTCATATTTCTGAGGATTCCAACTTCTGGATTCACACCAGGAAACGTATGCTTTCCAGACTCTATGATAGATGAGTCTGGAGGCTGGCTTTCTAGCATTAATGAGCGTAGAAAGAGCCGGACCAGCGACCCCTCTCTTTTTCAAAATGTGGGTCTCAGCAGCCAGGCCGTCAAATTTAGCCTTTGTAAGGAAGGGTGGAATACTGGACCCTGTGACAGCAGGTCGTGTCGAAGTGGAAGCTTCCAGGGCCTTCCTATCGCCATTTTTACGATCTCGGCGTACCAAGGCCTCCTGGGCCAATTTGGGGCTACTAGGATTACTGGTATTCCCTCTTTCTTGATCCTGCGAAGCAGTCTTTGCAGAAGAGGGATCGGAGGGAATGCATAGATCAGTGAGAACTGATTCCAAGGAGTTATTAGAGCATCTGTCCCGTAGGCTAGAGGATCTCTCGTTCTGGACACAAAGTTGTCCAATTTCTTGTTGAACCTGGAAGCTAGCAGGTCTACATCTGGGTTTCCCCATCTCAGACACATGGCCTGAAAGATCTCGGGGTGGAGAGACCACTCTCCTGGTAGCAGCTGCTGACGACTCAGGTAGTCCGCTTGCCAGTTTTCTATCCCCGGAATGAAGATTGCAGAAAGGCAAGGTACATGCTCTTCTGCCCATGCAAAAATCCGGTTCACCTCTCTTTGGGCCGCCCGACTGCGAGTGCCTCCTTGGTGATTGATGTAAGCTACTGCAGTAGCATTGTCGGATTGAACCCGAACTGGGTATCCCTGTAACCTGTATGTCCAGGTTTTGAGGGCTAGATATACTGCCCGGATCTCTAGTATATTGATGGGCAGGATCCCTTGAGTCTTGGCCCAGGTTCCCTGGGTAGAAGCCTCTTCGAATACTGCACCCCAACCTGATAGGCTGGCATCCGTAGATACCACCTTCCAGGACACTGGGAGGAAGCTCTTTCCCTTCCGTAAATTCTTGGCTTCTAGCCACCACTTGAAGCTTTGGCGTACTTGTGAGGACAGGCGCATGGGTATATCCAGAGCTTGGCTCTTCCTGTTCCAGGAGGCTAAAATATTGCATTGAAGCCGTCTCAAATGAAAGTGGGCGTAAGGGACCGCCTCGAAGGAGGCTACCATCTTCCCCAATAGTCTCATGCAAAGGCGAATGGACGGCCTCTTGCTTGCTTTGACCTTGCGGATCAGGTCTTTCAGAGACTGTATCTTTGGCTCTGGCAGGTATACCCTTGTTCTGGGCTGTATCTATGATCATGCCCAGGTACACTATCCTTCTTTGGGCCTAGAGAGAGGATTTTTGTAAGTTTATAATCCATCCTAAATGCTCTAGGTATCCTACTGTAGTGTGCACCGCGTGATCCAATCCCTCCTTTGACTGATCTATTACCAGTAGATCGTCTAGATAGGCTGTTACCGCAATGCCCTGTGTTCTCAGGTTTGCTAACAGAGGAGCTAGCACCTTTGTGAATACTCTGGGCACGGTGGCTACACCAAATGGCAGGGCCACAAATTGAAAGTGGTGATGTTCTACCGCAAACCTTAGGAATCTTTGGTGAGCGGGGAGGATGGGTATGTGTAAATATGCGTCCTTGATATCTATGGACGCCATGAATTCTCCGCCCTTTAAAGTGGCGACCACGGATCGGATCGTTTCCATTCGAAAATGGCGAACGTTCAGAAACCGATTTAGGGATTTTAGATCCAGGATGGGTCTGACATCTCCATTCGGCTTTGGAATCACAAAGAGGTTTGAGTAAAAACCTGAACCTTGCTCTTCTTGGGGTACCTCTGTAACCACCCCTTGAGCCATTAAGTGATTCAAACCTTTGAAGAAGGATCCTCTTTTTTGTGGATCCTTGGAGACTCTTGAAACTCGGAATTGAGAAGATGGGATCTCTCGAAATTCCAGTTTGTACCCTGAGGATATTGTGGATACCACCCATTTGTCCTGGGTTTCTGTCCGCCAAGTCGCTGAGAACTGACAAAGCCTTCCCCCCACTCGGCCGAGCGGGGGCGCCCCTTCGCTGAGAGGTTTTGGGGGCTTGCTTATTAGCTCTTGCACCCCACGGCTTCTTGTTCTTCTGAGCCTGTCCTTTGGCTTTCGTGGGCGGCTGAAAAGGCCGTCGCCACTGGCTGGAGTCAGATTTCCTGGGAGCTGGGGAGAGCGAGCGTTTAAAACAAGGCCTCTTGTTTTTCTTTCTCTCAGGTAAAAGTGTCGTTTTACCACTTGATATCTTCTGTATATATTTTTCTAAATCTTCCCCAAATAGGCGTTCGCCATGGAACGGGAAACTTGCCAACAGCTTTTTGCATGGGGCTTCCGCTGACCAATGCTTAAGCCAAAGTACCCTGCGCATATGTACCAGCTGGAGTGTAAGGCGTGATGCCTGTATGATAGAATCTCTCATGGCATCCACTGTGAAGCATAAGGCTTTAGGCAAATTCTCCCAATTTTTAGCCTGCTCTAAAGGCAGCTCCTTCAGCCCCTGCTTTACCTGTTGGCTGATGACCTGACACATACCAACCGCTGCTACCGCAGGTTGGGTAATTGAGCCGGGCAAAAGGAAGGAGGATTTCAGTAGGGATTCCAACTTCTTCTCAGAAGGATCTTTAAACACTTGTACATTGTCCACCGGACATGTCAGGTTCTTATTTACACAAGAAATAGCCGCATCTACCGAAGGCAGGCTCCATTTCTTTAAAAAAATTTCCTCCATAGGATAAAGAATGTTAAACTTTTTTGGAGGTGAGAAACGCTTATCTGGATGTTGCCAGTCTGCGTACATTAAATCCTCTAATAACGGATGAACCGGGAAGGAGCATGCACCTTGCAGGGATCTTAATGACCCTAGGGAGGAGACAGGTGATTCCGTTACCTCCGAAGAGGGTAACTTAAATGCAGATCGCACTGTTCCTGCATAGCATTGTACCTGTGACTTCAAAATCTGGGATACCGAGAAAGGCTCATCCGATATCCCTGATCCGTCTGACTCCTCATCTTCTGCTGATGTAGCCTCCTCCTCATCCTCCTCCTCCTCAGGTACTTCTGAAGGGAGGTCCAACACTGGAGGAGATCTGCTTCGCTTATTGTCCTTTTTGGAGGACTTAGCGATCAAAGTAGCAATTTTCTCCTCCAGATTATTTAGGGCTGCTGACAAAGTGTCCTCCGTGACATATGCAGGCCCAGGCTTCACTGGGGAAGCCGCCATACCTGACAGAGGTAATGGCTCATCCTGCACAGGTGCATTTGGCAACACAGGAGAGGAAGGTACCGAGTCAGCACAGCTAGAGCCTCCTGTCTCAGGCAGCGGTGCTTTTTTATCTCTTTTTGTCCGCATTACTTCCCCTGGAAGGCTTACTGTTTAGACAAAATACAAGGTACCTAAATGTATACACAACCGTGCTTAGTTTAGCAATTTACATTAAGCATGCAACTTTTAACACACAGCTATGCAAAACATGGATGTCTTCTAGGAAGTACCCAGTCCAACCACATGGAGTCTTACGTCCCTGTATAGCTGCTGTGTTTCTCTGCCAGGAACAAGAGAACAAACGAGGTTGCTTGATGCTGCAGTGCTCTGCACACTGACAGACTTTTAAATTTGGCGCCGTTTCCGTGCCTGCGCGCGCCTTCGCCCCCCCCCCTCCGATAAAGCGCGCTCCCGCGCACGTCTCTTTAGCGCTATGGCGGTGACCACAGTGAGGGTGGACTCCCCAACCCTTCCCACTTACCTGCATCTGCAGGTGTCTGGTCGGCCACCGAAAGGAGGAGCGGGGTGCCCAAGCAAGCTCAGCAGCGAGGGACGAGCAGTGTACTTCGCCGAAGCCGACACTGAACAGAGTGAGGCGAGTACATTCAGCTCTTTACTCCCCCCAGTGGTGGAAAAAGAGAAGACATCCACTTTTTTTTTTTTTTTTTGGAAAGGTCCATGACCTAGTTTTGGACCCTCTAATCTTACCTTATCCTCGCCGCAGGTTTTTTCTGCTGAAAATTTTTCAGACAGATACCAAACTTCACCCCTCACGGCGGGCTATGTGTGCCAACCTTCAGGGATATGGGTTCCGATTTAAAGGATACCTCTCTCCTGGGCCTTGTATAAGACTCTTACCAGGACTTTTAGCGAAATAGCAAAAGTGCTGGATCTTAGAGCCCAGTCCTCCGAAGAGAGACATTACAGGCGACGCCTCATGGGTGAGGCCCGGATCCCATCCAGTTTTGGCTCAACTTTGTAGGCGTCTTGGATGGGTCCGAAAGCATAGCTCTTTTACCCCCAGAGGGTCTCTTTGGCAGAGCTTTCCTTTAGCACCTCCTAACGCGTCCAACACCTTTCGACACTGGCGAAAAAACTGAGGTACTCCCCTGATGGGAGGGGTTATATGGAGGGGAACTGTCTTCTATTGGTTGTGCCAGTGTCCAATCACCGCTGGTGACCCTTAACCCATTATGTAATGACTGGCTCTGTGTCCCGTGGTGTACGATAAAGAAAACATTTTTGTTGAATGTGAACTCGTACGATTTTTGTTTCGTTAGTATGGTTTTTGTACGAAAAAAATCGTAAGAGCAAGACTACTCATACTCAAAAACAAAAAAGAGTACATACAAAACTATTCAATACATTACGTCACTTCTGACGTTGTATTCTGTCGTACGAAAAAAACATTCGTATTGCGAGTAACCTCTTCACTTTCGACATGAGACTAGCATGCCACAAAAAACAGACATTCGGTTGTCTGAAAATCTAAGCGTATGTACGAGGCTTTAGAAACACTTCAAAATGTACTGCTCCCTGCCAAACTAATTTTTTAGCCTAGAAAGTGGACATTACTGTTTACCGTTTGGTTCCCATTTACTTTAATGGGGTTCGGATTTGGTGCCTGAACTTCTGTTCTGTTCTCTGAACCTGCCTTGAACCAAATCCAGGTACATTCTGCTCATCTCTACCAAGAATCCACACATTTCTATCCTGCATCTAAACATTCCTTAAAGTCAGGTTCCAGTTCCCTGATCCACAAAACTTCTTTTACTTCCTCACACTCAGTATGGTCTAAAAGTACGCTGTGGCAAACAAAAGCCCACAGATAAATCCACTACTGTATTAAAAAGGTTGTAAAGTCTTATGCCGCGTACACACGACCGCTTTTCTCGACGAGAAAAACTGCATTTTTTCATTTCGCCGAGAAAAACGATTGTCTGTGGGCTTTATGTCGTTTTTCTCGTCGAGAAAAACGGCATAAAAAAACGACGAGAAAAATTAGAACATGTTCTAAATTTTCTCGTCGTTTTTTTCCAGCATTTTTTTCCACGGCAGTTTTCCCATAGGGAAACACTGCCGCGGAGCCCACAGACGGTCGTTTTTCTCGTCAAGAGAAAAAATGACGGGAAAAACGACCGTGTGTAGGGAAACAAGCGGTTCCCTCGTTTTTCCTGTCATTATTCACGGCGTTTTTTTAACCGCCGTGAATAATGATCGTGTGTACGCGGCATTAGGCTAATTTACACTTGCTTCGGCTTCAACACACATTAAAGCGCCTACCACTTCAACATGCTTTTATGAAGTGTTTGTGATGCTTCAGTGGTGCTTCAATGAAGCTTTAGTGGTGCTCTTTTGAAGCTTGGCAGATGCCGTGTGTGTCTCGATATCTCATGCCTGCAATTTCTCCAAAAACAAAAAAGGAAGCTAAAGCTGAATTAAAGCCTCTCAAAAGCTGCAGGTGATTCAAGCGAGCTTTGCCATAGAGTTCTATGGAGGCTGACACTTTGAAGCCTCACTAAAGCGACACGGGGTATCATTTTTGAAGCAAAGCAAAGTATAAACAGGACTGTAAGCTAACAATTTTATTTAGTGACAGGGGCTTTGATTTGAGTTCAGAGAGCTTTAACAAACCGTGTCCGAAGCCTTGTTTTGAAGCAAGTGTAAACTAGCCGTTAGTGTTTTTACCTTAAGGGCTAGTTTAAAATTGCTTTAAACACGCTGTGTTAAAGCTCTCTGAATGCCAATCAAAGCCCCGGTCACTAAATATAATGGTTAGCTTACAGTCCTGTTTACACCTTGCTTTTGCTTCGATGAGGCTTCGGTGGGGCGTCGATGGAGCTTTGATGAGCCTTTGGTGGGGCTTCAAGCGAGCTTTGCCATAGACTTCTATGGAGGCTTTGAAGCACCACTAAAGCTACATGGGGTATAATTTTTGAAGCAAAGCCAAAGCAAAGCAAAAGCAAGGTGTAAACAGGACTGTAAGATAACCATTTTATTTACTGACAGGAGTTTTGACTAGCATTCAGAGAGCTTTAACAAAGCCTGTCTGAAGCCTTGTTTTGAAGCAAGTGTAAACTAGCCGTTAATGTGTGTTGAAGCCAAAGCAAGTGTAAATCAGCCCTAATGCATTCTTTGCAGCAAGGCAACAAACACCTGTGTGGCATGTATCCCCCCTGTCCACCCTTACAGTATACTGTACTTACCTGAGCCCGATCTTGATCCAGCGATGTGCACAAGAGCAGTGGCTCTCCTGGCTTTCTTCCTCCTCACTGCACAGATTGATCGCAGCGGGAGCTGCTGTCAATCAAATGTTGTGACAAGAGAGCAGGGGGCTGACCGAGCCGCCCTGTCTGTCAACGAAAGCAGACAAGGCAGCTCGGAGGTGAGCCTGAATGAGTGTCCCCATAGGAAGCGGCTTTCTATGGGGGCACTCACCGAAGAGGAGGAGCCTAGA
The DNA here is from genome assembly GCA_029206835.1 of Rana muscosa. Lineage (NCBI taxonomy): Eukaryota > Metazoa > Chordata > Amphibia > Anura > Ranidae > Rana > Rana muscosa. Next base: position 860,569,475 of record CM055122.1, read on the forward strand.
GCACCAGCGGAGTACCCCAGAAGAGGAGGATCAGGGCTGCTCTGCTCAAAACCATTGCACAGAGCAGGTAAGTATGATGTTTTTTTTTTTTTTTAAATAACAAAGGAAGCTTTAATGTTACTTTAAAATCTGCCTCTATCAGTGCCAGAGGTGAGGGATATCTGATGGCTTTTGGGAGCTTGCATAGCAGACCTGCTAGTGTATAAAGAATTGCTCTTTCTGCTTTCTTAGGAAAAACAGTAAAGCCCTGTACACACGATCGGTTTAACCAATGAAAAACCGTCCAATGGATTGTTTTCATCAGACAAACCGATCAAGTATGGGACCCATCTGTCTTTTTTCCATCGGTTTTAAAAAATAGAACGTTTTAAATTTTTCCGATGGATAAAAAACCGATCGAAAACTCCGATCGTCTATGGGCAAGTCCATCGGATAAAAAACCCACGCATGCTCAGAATCAAGTCGACGCATGCTCAGAAGCATTAAACTTAATTTTTCTCGGCTCATCTGAGTGTTTTACGTAATCGCGTTTGGAACGGTCGGTTTTTTGACTGATGGTGTGTAGGCAAGACTGATGGAAGTCAGCTTCATCGGATTTCCGATGGAAAAAAACATCGGATTAGAATCCATAGGATATCCGATCGTGTGTACGAGGCTTAATACTTTACCACTTTATTAAAATGAAATAAGTATGTTTGGCTCGATTACAAGCTTCTCATGCTATTGGAACATATTTGCTAAATAAACACGATTTCCATTTTTTATTGTGGTCATAAAGAGGTCTGTATGTAGCCCAAACACCATGAAGTGATCAGCACCTGTAACCCCCAAGGCAACTGCCCACATATATAACGTAATAAGAGAACAAGATATTTGCTCGTTTTAATTCTCCATTTTTAAAATTTTATTAAATATGCCTCAGAGCAAAAATATATTTTTTTTTTTACAGCAGACACTGAAGTGATGAGGCATTTGTCAACATGATTAGCACTATTTACAATCAGCATATGTCTACATTAAAGGAAACCTGTACTGAAAAAAAATGTGGTGGCTGCGACTTTGGACCTCCTGAAAATTCTATTTGCCCGCACAGTTCCCGGACTTTAATATTAGCCACCTAACAGACCTGAAACAGGATTACAGCAAGTGAAGTCAGAACTCCATATCTGCATACTTGCTATATGTAAGTGAATTTAGTCAATATTGCAACTACAGGCAGCCAGATAACTAACATTTTCAGAAGGAGGTCAGTCATGGCAGCCCATATTTTTTTTCCAAGTTTTCCTGTATAAATAAATAATAAAAGGTTACATTAAACCTTCGGCACCCATAAAGTAAAGAGGACTGTGAAACAAACCAGTCAGATTACATCTGTCATTTCTCTCAATGTCAACAATAAAGTATGGTTGTAGACTGTACATTTCAGGTAGGCTTATGAGTTCATGGTGTCTGGAAAACATTAAGGGCCATTCCTAATTCAGACGTGTGGTAAAAAAAAAAAAAAAAAAAAAAAAAAAAAAATGTTCTGATTACTAAACTTCCATTTATTTGGTCTTATAAGCAAAGCTTATTTAAGCTTTATTAAAGAACATATTCTAAACAGAACTTGTTTCAGGTTTCTGAGCGCCTTCTCTAGCAAGTCTATCAGCAGCTTCATTTCCTCCAAAGCCGGCATGTCCTGGGATGTGTATCTGCAATGCAAGGTAGAAAGTGTTATACAACTTGTCTTAATTAAACACCAGAATAATCCAAAGAGATGAAAAAAGAGATATGGGGCGTGATCAAAAACAAAACACCAGTACTATAATTATGATGGATCAGGGAAAAATAGGATTTTTTACTCACCGTAAAATCCTTTTCTCTGAGTCCATGGACCAACACAGCTTCTCTATTGACAAAGTGGGTATTATCCGTTAATTAGGAGTGACTAGGCAGAGAAACTTGTAAAAAGTGTTGCATCACACCTTCTACAGTACCGCCCAGGGGGCGGACCCTCCGGGAATAACCTCTCAGTCTGCATCTTCGCAGATCAGTTCGTCAAAAAGCAGTACAAACTCAAAAGGAGGGGTGGGTGCTGTGTCGGTCCATGGACTCAGAGAAAAGGATTTTACGGTGAGTAAAAAATCCTATTTACTCTTTCGTCCATGGACCGACACAGCTTCTCTATTGACAAAGTGGGACGTCCCAAAGCAGTGTCAGAGAAAAAACGAGGGGTGGTAACAGCATAAAAATAAACTTCACCCCCAAATACAAAACAGCACTCCTCCAACGGAGGAGCTGCAACTCTAAACAGCCGCTTGTAAAACCTTGTGGCCAAAAGAGGCATCCGAAGATGCACCTACATCAATTTTGTAGAATTTTGTGAAAGTGTGAGCGGACGACCAAGTCGCCGCTTTACATAATCGGGAAACAGACGCTTGATGTCGGAAAGCCCAAGAGGCACCTATTGCCCTGGTCGAATGCGCTGTGACCGGGAAGGGGGGCGCTTGACCCTTTAAGGCGTAAGCCTGGATTACCATCTGTCGGATCCACCTAGAGATGGTGGCCGATGAGACTGCTTGGCCCTTCTTGGGACCAGCCACCGAAACAAACAGTGAGTCTGACTTCCGGAACCGGGAAGTAGCAGATAGGTATACTCTCAAAGCTTGGACAACGTCCAAGGAATGCAACGCCGACTCCTTAGGATTTGACGGCTGAGGACACAAGGATGGAAGTACAATGTCTTCATTGAGATAAAAAGCCGAAACGACTTTTGAAAGGAAGGCTGCGGCTGCAGCACCACCTTATCCTTGTGGAAAATCAAATAAGGAGCCTTGCAGGACAAGGCTGCCAGCTCAGAGACTCGTCTAACTGACGTAACAGCCACCAAAAAGACCACTTTCTGAGAAAATGTCAACTGGGGAATATCTCTATTATTCTCAAACGGTGCCTTCTGAAGCACCGAGAGGACCAGGTTCAAGTCCCACGGAAGTAACGGGGGACGGACCGGAGGGGCCACATGTCGAACCCCCTGCACAAATGTACTTACGAGAGAGTGAGCCGCCAGGGGTCGCTGAAAAAAGACAGCCAGGGCAGATATCTGTCCCTTAATCGTACTTAGGGCAAGCCTTTGGTCCACCCCATGCTGTAAAACCAGCAGGATTCTGGAAACCAAATAAGTACGCGGATGCCATTTCATTTCCTCACACATGGAGATGTGGGCCTTCCAAGTGCGGTGATAAACCTTCCTAGAGGACGGTTTCCGAGCACTTCTCATAGTAGAGATTACTGAATCTGACAGGCCCCGGTCTCTCAGTACCTGGTTCTCAATAGCCATGCCGTTAAAGCCAGTGACCGTAAAGCAGGATGGAGTATGGGACCTTGCGATAGCAGGTCCTTCCGTAGTGGTTGGCGCCAGGGGACGTCTGCTACCAGACGTACTAGATCGGCGTACCAAGGACGCCGAGACTAATCTGGAGCGATTAGGATCATTGGAATTCCCTCTGCCTCCACTCTGCGGAGCAGAAGAGGAAGAAGCCTTAAGGGAGGGAAGGCATAGATTAGCCGATACTGACCCCACGATGCTACCAACGCGTCTGTTGCGTCTGCCCATGGGTCTCTTGACCGGGCCACAAATCTCAATACCTTCCGATTGAGTCGGGAAGCCAGAAGATCTACGTCTGGTGTGCCCCATCTTTGGCAGAGGAGTTGGAACACCTCCGGGTGTAAGGACCATTCTCCCTGGTCCAGCATCTGGCGGCTCAGGTAGTCCGCCTGCCAGTTTTCCACGCCCGGAATGTACACGGCCGATAGTGCTGGTACGCTCTTCTCTGCCCACTTCAGGATGCGAGCAACCTCCGATGCTGCAGCTGAGCTTCTTGTTCCTCCTTGATGATTGACATATGCCACCACTGTGGCGTTGTCTGACTAGATCCTGACTGGACGCCCTTGCAGCCTCTGAGACCATTTGAAGAGGCACAGCTTGATCGCCCGGATCTCCAGGACATTGATCGGCAGGAGGGCTTCCTCTGGGGTCCAGCGACCTTGCGCCGACTGGACACCCCAGACTCCCCCCCAACCTGTAAGGCTGGCGTCCGTCGTGATCACTATCCAGTAAACCGGAAGAAATGACTTCCCGGCCATTAGAGCCGGTGCTGTCAGCCACCATACCAGGGATCTCCTGACTAGGTGGCTCACTCGGATTTGATAATCCAGAGATGAAGGGCATCTGTTCCATCTGGACAGAACTTCCTTCTGTAACACTCGAGTGTGGTATTGAACATATGGGACCGCCTCGAAGGAGGCTACCATGAGGCCCAACACTCGCATGCAAAAACGGAGTGACGACCAATTCCTGGAAGTCAGCTGCCGTACTGCAGCCCGGAGGGTCTGCAACTTCTCCACAGGGAGGAATACCTTTGCCTCTGAGGAATCCAGAATCAACCCCAGGTACACTAGGCGTTGAGTGGGCACCAATACTGACTTTTGCGTGTTTAGTATCCAACCACAGTCTCGAAGAGTCTGACAGGTAATGGACACGCTTACCTCAAATTCTGAGCTTGAAGGGGCCTTCAGCAGAAGGTCGTCCAAGTAGCCTGTGATAGCGATACCCCGCTGTCTTAGAAGTGCCAGAATCGGAGCGAGCACCTTGGTGAACGTCCTGGGTGCTAAGGCAAGGCCCAACGGGAGGGCCACAAACTGGTATTGGTCCTTCCCGATAGCAAATCGCAGAAACCTCTGGTGTATATGGGGACATGCAGGTATGCGTCCTTGATGTCCAAAGAGGCCAGAAAGTCCCCCGGATGGAGAGCCGTGACTACAGATCGAACCGACACCATCCGAAATCTTTGTACCTTCACAAAGCAATTGAGGGCTCTGAGATCCAAGCTTGGACGAACCCCCTCCTTCTTCGGCACAAAGAACAGATTTGAGTAAAAACCCTGTTCCAGTTCTGGAACTGGAATAACTACCCCGCGTTCCAGTAGACCCTGGACCGCCCTATACAGGGCCTCCCGACGGGTCGGTAGTAGCTGGAGATTGGAGGTGTTGAATCTGTCCGGTGGACAAGAGAGAAACTCTATCTTGTAGCCTGAGGAGATTACTTCGCAAACCCACCTGTCGGCGATTAGAGCTTTCCACTGAGTCGCAAATTTGTGAAGACGTCCCCCACCCGAGAGCTGGGTGGGGGTGGACCTTCATGCGGACGCAAATTTGTCCGCAGGCTTATTGGGTATGCGGGACCAAGGACGCTTTTGTCCTTGGGCAGGTGCTTTATCGGCCTGGGGTCTTTTCCCTGTCGCCCTAGGGGGACGAAAAAACCGCTTGCGTGCAGTAAAGGAGGGCCCTTGCCCCTTACCCTTGCTAATTTGGGGAAGCAAAGTGCTTTTACTTCCTGTGGCATCCTTGATGATGTCATCCAGAGAAGCCCCAAAAAGTCTGTCGCCCTTAAAAGGCAGATCCAACAGGGCTTTCTTGGAAGTCTGGTCCGCAGACCAGCCTTTTAGCCATATCAGGCGGCGTATTGCTACTGCATAAACCAAAGTTTTAGACAGCAGGGGAATAGTATTCATGTCTGACTCGCAGACAAACCTAAGGCCCTGGACCAACTGGTCGGCCAATGTTATCTCATCAGGAGGAGCATCTCGCTCCTTAACCCCTGGAGTAGCAATCTTGCCCATTCAGTTAGTGTGTGAGACACTAGGGCCCCCGCCAATGCCGGGCGTACTGCCGAGCCTACCACTGAGTATAGGTAGCGAGCGAGTGCTTCAGCCTTCTTATCCACAGGGTCCTTGAAAACAGGAGCCCCTTCTACAGGAATTGTGGTGGCTCTATTAAGTCTGGACACCGGAGGGTCCACTATAGGGGGAGAGGTCCATTTCTTCAGAAAACTCTCCTCAAAGGGGTACCGTACCGCAAACCTCTTTGGGGCTGTAAAGACCCTCACTGGGTTCTCCTATTCCTTGTAGAAGCGTTTATCAAAAGACACACAAGGGAACACCTTAGCAGTGCGGGCAGGTCTATGAAACCCAAGTGGACCGGAGTCTCTGCTGCTTCTGCAGTATTTTCCAACTTTAGCATATCCCGCACTGCAGTAATAAGGTCAGATACCAAAGCCGTCTTGCGTACTGACCTGGACTTGGAGTCATCCTCACTGTCCGGTCACGGTCTGCAGTCTCTGACGCGTCAGAATCTGGGCCCCGAGCCGTAGCTGGACCTGGTTCTGCATCAGAATTATCCCCAGAAGCTTGCAGGGGACGGGGCGTTTACTACCCCCTGTATTCCCGTGTGCTGCTTCCACCCTGGCAGCAAACGCCTCTAGGATTGCAGTCATAGCGTTTATAGACACCTCAGGGGCACCAGCTGCTAAATCTGGTGTTTCAGGGGAGAAGACATCTGGTTCAGATGCCATGCTGACCACACGCTGACACTCACAGGGCTCCAGGCAAGATATCAATAGGCCACCCTCCTGTGCTGCAGAGAGGCTGGGTCACCCAGAGGACTCACCACCCTGGATAGGTACTGCTATGCTGCCGTGTGCTGCGCCTGTGATGCTGTCCCTCTGCTGCTGTGTCAGTCTGCTTCTTTTATCAGCATTTCCTGTGTGAATTTTCGCACCCGTGTAATGCACCCTTGAGGCCAGAGGCTCTCGCAAAATGGTTGCCAAAAACGTCTGTATGGAAGATAATGTGGGCTCTAAGAAAATGGCCACCGACCGAAGATAGAGGTCAAGCAGCCATAGCCCACAAAAAGATGGCCGCCGAACGGCAATATATGCATACAGGGTGGACAAACATGGCTGCCGATCAGCTGATAGGGGCCAGTGGGTGTGGCCGAACCACAGGAAGATGGCCGCTGGGCAGTCACAAGAGGCCGAACTCGGCATGGACCACCTCAAAATGGCCGCTGACAGCATGGAGGAAGAAGCACACAAACACAGGTAAGCAGAAATGACATTTCTTTTAAATGTTAGTTACAGCCAGCCCCGCTCCAGTGGAACCCCCTAGGTGACCCCCAGCACCCAGCAACCTTTAGCTAGAAGCCCAGGGAGGAGGGAAAGGCAGGGAGAGAGGGAAGAAAGGGGCCACAACCACTTACTTGATCTCTCCAGGAATGTCCAGCTAAATCACCCAGCCGAGGCAGGGGAGTTTTACTTACCTATCCTGCATGTAATATGCTGGAAGACATTCCAAACAGGTCATCGTCCGCGCACGGAAGGTGACTGTTGGCCAGGCATGCTGTGATTGGACCCAAAAGGGACGATCATATGTATGCCCTGGAGCGTGACGCTCACCGGACAGGCTGCTGCGACTCGGCCGTAAGGTCAGCCGAAGCTGAGCGGTCCGATGCAAGCCTTGGAGCGTAAGCTCACCGGCCAGGCTGCTGCGACTCGGCCGTAAGGTCAGCCGAAGCTGAGCGGTCCGATGCAGGCCCTGGAGCGTAGGCTCACCAGCCACCCGTGGAGCGACGGGCATGTCGTGGAAAACCCAGCGCGTAGCTAGGGTCGGCACACGCTCGATGGCCGAAACTGGGGAGACTACAAGGATCGAGGATCCAGCCTGTCACCCAGTCGGCAGTTGATCGAAGATCGCAGGAAACAAAAATGTAGCAAAAAAATATATATCTTTTTCCCCCGGACCAATGGGCCCGAAGGGAGCCATGTCCTACTCCTTGCTAGACAGAAAAAAACTGATCTGCGAAGATGCAGACTGAGAGGTTATACCCGGAGGGTCCGCCCCCTGGGCGGTACGTAGAAGGTGTGATGCAACACTTTTTACAAGTTTTTCTGCCTAGTCACTCCTAATTAACGGATAATACCCACTTTGTCAATAGAGAAGCTGTGTCGGTCCATGGACGAAAGAGTAATAACTGTTAAAGTGGCCTTTCTTCCACGTTTCGTATCTTCGGCCACTAGTCACATCATGGCGGCACAGTGTGGGCCATAAATGTGATCTGAGCTGTGCATTCCCATGCTCAGATCACATTACCACTGACATGCAAGGGGGACATTTATGACAAAAGAGACCGAGGGTCTCCAGGATTTTAACATTTTGACTTCATTACCACTTTACCCCAAATCAGAAAAAAATAATCCAAAGTTAAAAGAATGTTTTACATAACAAATGGGGGCCCTGCATTGTACTGTATACAATTTCTATTTCACACTCTGTAATTTGGTTTAACAATAGGCCAAGATACTGAAGGAAAAAACAAAGAAAAAGACAATCAGCCAACACTGAGGAGAGGGTTGATATTGCAGGTGAGAACAGCAACATCTGTATCCAAAAATGAAATTTCAGCTTTTGAATCTCCCAGGCTTATGACTCAATTTAGATTAAGGATAAAAGAAAAAGTAGATCACTTACAGGATTGCACGTGTAAGTACTAGTGAACAGTAATGTCTGGGGTGCATTTAAAAGAGAAAAGTTGAGTTTTTCCAGAATTATACCTAGGTGGATGCTGCATCTGTCCCCTGCCGGCTCGAAGGCTGAGAACAGAGTGATCGAACACCGCTGATCACTCGGTTCTCAGTGCCCCCTCACTCACTGGGAGCGCAGAGCTGTCAGCGGCCAGGGATCTGGGCAGATCCTGACCATATGGTCACAATATTTCCCCAGCCTGGAACGGCTCTTTGACGCCAGCCAACAGCAGGCTTCAACCAGCTGTCTGATCAAAATAGGTCACAGGAGTGCAGACCGAGCTTGGGCTGTACTTCTCCTTTAAATTAACCTGACCCTAGGGCCCTGTCACACTAGCGGACTCTCCAGTCTCTTCTATGGAGCGGTGGGTATCAATGGACATGTGTCTGTTGACACCCGCCAACATTCGATCCTAACTGCTAAAAACAGATGGATGGGGACTGGTTCCCCATCTGACTGGCGGATTGGATGGCAGTCAAGTATAAACAGACAGGCCATCTGTTAACATTGTAAAATAAATGATATGTGCAGCGCAATAGCTAAGATAGAAAAAAATATGTCAGGTCACCTGTCACCAGACAGCTTTCATAATCACAGCATATTGCTGCTATACTGGAACAACACTCAGCCACCATCAACCCAACAATGTGAGAAACACAACACCACTGGCCTTCACAGCTGTCAATCAATGCACTAAACTGTTCCTAATCAATAGTGGGCGGAGCCTGTCTACACCTGAGCACATTGTTGGGTTGATGGTGGCTGAGTGCTGTTCCAGTATAGCAGCAATATGCTGTGATTATGAAAGCTGGACTGTTAGACTTCTGGAATCCTTAGTCTTCTTCTGAATTCTTCCCATCCAGATCCATTCAGCATCCTACAGTGGAAGTTTGTTTGCTCATTGGAGACAATACCTGGCTTTTCCTCACTCCTGACATTGGAAGGATTCATCTGCAGCAGCCACATCCCATTATCCCAGGGTGGATACATGCTCGCATGACCTTCTCTTAATTGAGAGGTCCACCAATTCTGGTAAGCACATTGTATGTGTGGGGGAGGATTGTATCGTCATCCCAGTCGGCAGAGATTTCTTCTCACTCTCTTCTATGAGGAATTTGTCTTATCATTATCCAATGGGACATTTGAATATCTGTTTTATTTGATTGGACTGTCATATTTTATTTCATCTTAGCTATTGCGCTGCACATATCATTTATTTTACAGATTATCTTTGGGCTTGTGATTACCTTTTGTGTTCAGCTGGCATTATTAGGTTATATTAGAGGCTGTTTGTGCTGATTGTTCCCCTATTCTATGCATCTGTTAACATTCAACTGCCCATAGAGGAGAGCGGGCTGTATCTGTGTCCACTCTGCATAAGTGGAGTGGACACGGACCAGCCATGCACCTGCTCAGTGGGGATCGGCGAACAGATTCCCCGCTGAGCTGGTGGACTCCAACGGAGCCCCTCCCCATGTAGAAGGGGCCTAAAGCAAAACTCCAGACAAGCACAAGAAGGGAAAAATAAAAATAAATAGACCATTAATATATTTATATAGTGTGTGTGTGTGTGTGTGTGTGTATATAAAATTGAAGACAGCAGATATACATGTAAAACCTACTGTATGTAGGGAGATTTGGGTAATCTCTGTGTATCAGCTGGGGCTGTTCACCTAACTGGGTGTATGGAGGGCTTACATCTACTTTCATTAGAGGTGCACCAACATATTGGCCGAAAATTGTGTTTTCTTCATTCAGCCGAAAGAAAAAATGGTGCGGATAATAGCACCGAAAAGGGGGCATGGCACGCCCCAGTCTTCCCCGCCCTCCTTGTCACGCAAAGCGGCAATCTTCCTGTGTCACGGACCGCTGTAACAAAGTCCCGCCTCCTGTGATACGGGACGCACTGATCCAATTCCGGGAATCAGTGTGATGTCTATCATAGGAGGTGGGACTTTGTTACTGCGGCTTCCCTGCCCGGGCAATTCAAATCCAGCTCCGTGACACAGCAGGAGATCACCGCTCTGTGTGATCCGGGCACTGTGGAGGCTGCATTAACCTCTTGTATCAGGTCTGCAGCCTCTGACGATCTCCTGTATGTCTGCTAGAGATGCACCGAATACAAATATTGCCAATACTATTAGAAAAGTGCTTAAGTTTAAGAAAGACCGAGGACATAATACAAGAGATGGTTAGAGACTGCAGACTGCATTTTCCTTGAGCTTTTTTTGTTCTAAAGATGCCAATAATGGCCCACAATAAATTCAAATTAATTTAAATTGATATTTATTAAAAAGTTGAATACATTTATATATAAAAATATAAATATATATATTTTTTTTTTAAACTGTCATTTTTCGGGTAAGTGTATCCTGCATTTTCTGTACCAAAATTTTCATTCGGTGCACTTCTAGTATTAATGATTAGAGCTGCATTGATTTGTGTCTTATGTCTGTGTCGTTGTTTTTTTTTTGGGATTCAAGGCCCATGATGTACAGTACATGGAGATTCTAATTCTGCCTGAGTCAAGGTGAAACCCCACTCCGTCTCAGCAATATGTCCCACCTCTTACCAATCAACTGTCAAATGCCCAGAGCCTTTACACTGCCCACTGAAGCTCTGCCATTTAATAATGTAAATTCTGATTTGGGCAGCACTCAAATCTCTATGTACAGTTTAGAATCTATCATCCTTATGGGGGATATGAGTATCTAATATAATCTTGGTTGGGACTTTAAGTGAGATGTGCGTTTGTACAATTTAAAGATTATTTCACAACATTAAAACACTTTTTATTCATAAATTGCACATGAGACATGGTACATTGCAAATATGACGAGCTGATGTACATAATAAAACAATTAAAATTCCATTGTTACATATAAGTAAACTTCCTGTATAGGATAAGATGGTAACGCTTAAAATTACCTATTATAGAGCTGATATGCAAGTAATTTTTTGGGGTGTCTGGCTTTTTTCCTCCCCCCTTATCCTCATTTTATTGATTTAAGTAATTTGGAATATATCTTTCATATTTTTTGTAGATATGCATTTTGCATGTGCTTCTGAAGAAGTGGAATTATATCCACGAAACACGTCAAGATTTTATATGCAGTCTTTTATGCGTTTACATCAGCTTGTCATATTTGCAATGTACCATGTCTCATGTGCAATTTATGAATAAAAAATGTTTTAATATTTTGGAATAATCTTTAAATTGTACAAACACACATCTCACTTAAAGTCCCAACCCCCTTTTTTCTTATTAATCAACAGGGATGGAGGCGTATGTTCGTTTTATCATATGCCTTATTCAAAGCCCCAAACCCACCTTCTTTTTATAATTTAAAATAATCTGATCTCCATAAGGTGCTTAAAGTGTCACTAAACCCAGGACCCTGCATTCACTATATCTGGTCTCCCGTAGTACACAAAACATGGAAATGCAATTATTTTAGTAAATATAAACTGCTAAATACCTTTTCTCATCAGCAGTATATAGCAGTCTTGGGACTTCTATCGGTGTCTGATTAAAGCTTGTAGGAGTTTTCAGTCTCCTTTGACTGTCCTAGGAGGCTGCAGGACTCCTGACCCTCTGGACAGTGCCGATTGGCCTTGTGCCGATCACATGTACCCTCCCAAGAAAGAAAAAAAAAAAAAAACCTCTAGCAATACACACCAAACTAAGCATGTGCAGAGTGCCCCCAAGGCTATGTCTCTGTCTCAGAGAAGACAGGATCAAACAGCTTTTTTTACACAATGCGGAGGATTTACCCCTTAGGTTCCATAGTGAGTATACCAAGCATTCTTTACTGTATATACAGATTGATTTTACTGTTGTGGGTTTAGTAACACTTTAAAACAAAAAATGTACTCTGGCACAAAACACTTCTGCAATGTGACAAGATTTGTATACTTGAAGACATTATGCTGTCCCTTATTTCAAAAACAGAGGCTGCATACATGTTATACTAACCCATTTGACATCAATGCCTTTTACTAGCTTATCCAGCTTTTCAAAGTCCTCTCTGTTTATGACATCTGCACCAGTGCTTAGCTTCCAGCCATTCTTTTTCCATGCATGTATCCATTTAGTGATCCCTAAATTAACAGCGAGACATACGCATAATAAACATATGGCCAACCTACAAATAGGACAGAACAATGGGAATACTGTGGCAAGAATGATCCCTCATGGCTCTTACCATTTATTGTAAACATACTGTCCGTGTACACCACAAGCTTAGCGATATTCTGGCTTTTTGCCTGTTCTACAGCTTTGCATGCTGCCTGCAGGAAACACTGAGCGTTACTTCATTTGCATTTCAAACAGTTCACAACAGTTTCAAAATTTTAAAGTAGTAATACACTCAAAGATTATTATTTTGAAGCTTCATTAGGCTTTTTAATAATTTTCACATGGCATTCCTGACAGTAAATGTTATTTTTCAACTTTGTTTAACAGGCCAAGCTATCCAAAAGTAGCAGTTAGAGGGTTGAGACAAGCCATATAACACTGACAGTGGTGCTTACAATGGTCAGCTTTTAGTCATGTACAACCTTTATCTCAAAACAAAAAAAACGGTTGATGTAACTGCTTAAAGAGTGTTAGCTGTTAGAGTTCTGCCTTAATTTGTTAGTCAAGTCCATCTAAAGCTGCTAGTCTAACACTACCCTTTTCCCAGACTGACAATGCTGCAGTCCAAAAGGTAAGCTGCGCTACCTCCAATATGTGTTCATGCCCAAAGTCAATCAAATATACAGACATACCCCACTTTTAAGTACACAATGGGACCAGAGCATGTATGTAAAACAAAAATGTACTTAAAGTGAAGCAATACCTTTTTTCACTTCTGGGGCATAAGGGGCTGTAGTGGGGGTGTCAGGGGCTGTAGTGGGGGTGTCAGGGGCTGTAGTGGGGGTGTCAGGGGCTGTAGTGGGGGTGTCAGGGAGTGCGTTTCCAAGTAACGGGGAATCGGAACTATCCGTGCACGGATTACTCAGCTGCAGCTTTAGCTTGAGAGCCACTTTACATACACTCACGGGTATGTCCTTACTCGCGAGTGTATGTAAAGTGAGTGTACTTAAAGCGGGGTATGCCTGTACCGTAAAAAAAATGCAAAAAATACCAAAGTGGGAAAGCTGCTGCTATAATTTGTGTGAAATACAATATGTAATAAAATGAATGCAAACAATAGCTGCACTATCCTCTATAATTACAGCTTGACAACTTCTATATAAAGTGCAAACTGCTCAAAAAGTGCTGACAATCAATAAAGTACAATAGTGTTAATAAAGAAAGTGCTCCTACTTCTTGTAATCGCAAATGAAGGTTCTTTATTTTGGGAGGAAAAAAAAATGCAAATCTTCATGCTTAATCACCAACCAAAGGGCACTCCTTGGACTGAACCGGTGAGTTTGGTCCTAGAAGGGCCCTTCGGTTGGTGATTATTTTGTGCTCAAAGCACTGTCATTTGGGATTACAAGGAGGAGGAGCACTTTTTTTTAGCACTATTGCACTTTGAGGCCTCATGCCCACGGACGTTTTTACAGCCGCGTTTGAGCGTTTTTTACAGCTTAAAAAACGCCTGTCCATGTTATTGTATAAATTTTTCGAGCGTATTTTAACCACTTAACAACCACCTGCCGCCGAATAACGGCGGCAAGGTGGTTGCTTAACTCTGGGAGGACGTTATATAACGTCCTCCCTTAGAATCGTTCCTGCGCACGACCCGTAGCAACACAGATCGGGGTGAATGGCCAATGACAGCGGCCTTTTACCACGTGATCGCGCCGTCCAATGACGGCGCGATCACAATGTAAACAAACCAGGGTCAGCAGCAGTTCATCTCTCTCCTCACCTCACACTGATGCAGCGTGAGAGGAGAGGAGAGACATCAGTGCAACCCTGTGCCACACAGTGAGTTTTTACTACTTTTAGCTGTGCCCAGCAGTGCCCAACAGTGCCCCAAAAGTGCAAAAAGTGCCATCTGTGCCACACCAGAGCCACACCAGTGCCACCAGAGCCACATCAGTGCCACACTAGTGCCACCTGTGCCCATCAGTGCCACCTGTGCCCATCAGTGCTCATCTGCGCCACTGCAGTGCCACATCAGTGCCACCAGTGCCGCCTGTGCCCACCAGTGCCGCCTGTGCCCACCAGAGCCACCTGTGCCCAGTGCCACCTGTGCCCATCAGCGCCACTGCAGTGCCACATCAGTGCCGCCTGTCCCCACCAGTGCCGCCTGTGCCCACCAGTGCCGCCTGTGCCCACCAGTGCCGCCTGTGTGCCACCAGAGCCACACCAGTGCAACCAGAGCCACACCAGTGCCACTACAGTGCACACCAGTGCTACCTGTGCCACATCAGTGCCGCCTGTGCCCGCCAGTGTCACCACAGTGCTCTGCAGTGCAGCCTCACCAGCCACCAACATAGCAAAAAAATTCTTTACTTGTGAGGAGGCCTACCAGCGTCTAATCATGACCGATGAGAGCAGCGAGGAGTCTCAGTCTGATTCGGATTCGGCCTATGAACCCGTTACAGACAGTGGGTCTGATACAGAATCAGAAGAGGAATGTGTGCCCGTGAAAACAAGGGGTTCTGGCGTGGAGAAGCGGCCTACTACCAGCAACACAGTGCCGTCCACCTCAAGCGCAGTACCATCCACCCCAAGCGCAGTGCCGTCCACCCCAAGCGCAGTGCCGTCCACCCCAAGCGCAGTGCCGTCCACCCCAAGCGCAGTGCCGTCCACCCCAAGCGCAGTGCCGTCCACCCCAAGCGCAGTGCCGTCCACCCCAAGCGCAGTGCCGTCCACCCCAAGCGCAGTGCCACTGCAACAAAGGCCAGGCACCAGTAGGGTGTCATCTCAGCCCCAAAGGGATAGGGGCCATGCCAGCCTTCCCTATGGCCTTCAAAACCCCCTGTGGCTTCCCCCTAATTCCGGAGCAGCAAATATCCCCCCTTTCACCGCCCAGCCAGGTGTCCAGGTGAACACCGATGAATTTTCCATGCTCGTTTTTTTCAATTTAGTATTCACTGAAGACTTACTATTCTCCATTGTGGCCCAGTGCAACCTCTATGCACAGCAGTACATAGCAAGCAACCCTGGGTCTAGTTACGCCCGTCCCTTTGAGTGGAGAGAACTTACTGTAGAGGAATTCAAAATTTTCCTAGGCCTAACTTTTAGTATGGGACTCTCAAAAAAAACCCAATTGTACTCCTACTGGTCTACCAAACCCACCACCACATGCCACTCTTCTGATCCCTTATGCCAAGATCCCGATACCTAATGATTATGCGGTTCCTCCACTATAATGACAACACCCAGTGCCCTCCCCGAAATGACCCAGCTTTTGACAAACTATATAAAATTCGGCCACTCCTAAATTTTTTCTCTGAAAAATTTTCCCAGTTATATATCCCTGAACAGAATATCTCCGTGGATGAGTCCCTCATAAAATTCTCAGGCAGGCTGAGCATTAAACAGTTTATCCCCAGCAAAAGGGCCCGATATGGGGTTAAAATGTACAAACTTTGTGACCGAGCCACGGGGTACATCTACGCCTTTCTGGTGTACAAAGGGAAGGACTCCCAACTGCATCCCCCTGAATGCCCAGAGTACATCGGTGTCAGCGGAAAAGTGGTCTGGGAGCTTATCTATCCACTCCTTGGAAAGGGATACCACCTTTATGTGGATAATTTTTATACCAGCTTGCCCCTGTTCCGCAATCTTTACCGGAGGGACACCCCAGCATGTGGCACAATAAGTGCCAATAGAAAAGGCTTCCCACAAAAACTCGCCAATGAAAAGCTACGACGAGGGGAGGCGGCATCATTGAGGAACCAGGAGATATTGGCTGTCAGGTGGAGGGACAAACGAAACGTCCACATGCTCACATCAATCCACAACGACACCTACGTGGAAGTCCCCAAAAGAAACGGCACAATCCAGAAACCAGCTTGTGTCTACGATTATAATTTGTTTATGGGGGGAGTGGACTTTAACGATCAGATGATTGAACCCTATCTTCCCACAAGAAAATCCCGCCACTGGTATAAGAAAGTGTCCCTTTATTTTTTTAGTTTGGCCATGTATAACACTTATGTTATTTACTAAAAATCAACAGAGAACCCCGTATCCTATCTACTCTACCAAGAAGAAGTTATCTCCGCCCTTTTGTACCCTGAAAGCCCACCAGAAACTATTCGCTCTGATTCCGTGAGCAGACTCCACGAGCGCCACTTTCCTGAGAAAGTCGCCCCCTGCGAAACAGGCTACAGACGTCAGAAGAGATGCCGGGTGTGCTCCAGAGGAGGAATTCGAAGAGACACCATGTATTATTGTCCCGATTGTCCTTCCCAACCAGGCCTCTGTATAGGCGAATGTTTCCGCCGTTACCATACGTTTCTACACTATTAGGGAAGTATGGTAAATGCAATTCTCATTTCCTGTCATTTTCCTCCACACCCCTTATGCCACTGCACTGAACTGTACATACCTCTGCCTTCTCCGGAACCGACCTTGGACTGTTATACGACCACGCTTTTGCCTAACGCTAAACATACCTCTGCTTTCTCCGGAACTGACCCTGGCCTGTTATACGACCACTCTTCTGCCTAACGCTAAACTGTACCTACCTCTGCCTGCTCCGGAACTGACCCTGGCCTGTTATACGACCACTCTTCTGCCTAACGCTTAACTGTACCTACCTCTGCCTGCTCTGGAACTGCCCTGGACTGTTTGACCACGTTTTTTGCCTGCCTCTTGGATTGATCTTTTACCCTGCTATGCTAGTGGGAACACAGGGGTCTCACATATGTGAGGGGCTCCAGAATTGTTTTTCTGGATGAAGAAAACTATTTTTTAGTTTTCTCATTCCCGGATTAGGGTCTGGAGACTCGGCTTCAAAGAGATTTGGGTGGGAGAAGCCCCTACCCCTGTCCCCATTCTTTCCTGGCCTGCTACTTGGACCATGTTCCTGCTGATTACCAGGACCAATATTTTGGCACTGCTGGCAATGTCTCTACTTGCACTGACCCTGGACTGTATATGGACAGTATTCCTGCCTGTAGTGACTATGGAGAATATTCCTGTCTGCTGCCTGGACAATTCAATTCACTGTCACTGACCACGTCCCTGCCTGCTGCCTGGATCAGGGCTCTCCTTCTGTGAACAATTGCACTACCAAAACCACAGGTAATCTTTTTTTTACCGTTTACTCAGCAGAATGTATTTTAGGGTGTAATTCTTGGTATGTACATGCTGTGTTAGAAATATGAAGGGCCTTCAAAAATGTGATAGATTGTAAGGAAATTGGATGTGTAATTTATGTCCCTAGAACACCTGATGGTGCTTCTTGGATGTTGGGCCTCTATGTGGCCAGGCTGTTAAAAAAGCTCACACATGTGGCATCGCCATACTCAGGAGGAGTAGCAGAAAATATTTTGGGGTGTCATTTTTGCTATGTACATGTTATGTGTTGAAAATATCCTATAAATGGACAACTTTGTGTAAAAAAATTGCGTTTTCATTTTTTTTCCACATTTTCCAAAAACTTCTGGAAAAAAATGAACCGTTCAAAAGACTCATTATGCCTCATAGATTATACGTTGGTGTGTTAGCTTTCCAAAATGGGGTCACTTTTTGGGCGTTTCCCTTGTCCTGGTGCTCCAGGGCCTTCAAAAGTGTAATAGGTGGTTGAGAGATTAGATGTGTAATTTATGCTCCTAGAACGCCTGAAGTTGCTACTTCAGTGTTGGACCTCTGTATGTGGGCAGGCTGTATAAAAGTCTCACACATGTGGTATCGCCATACTCGGGGGGAGCAGCAGAATATATTTTGGGGTGTCATTCGTGGAATGTACATGCCATGTGAGAGAAGTAACCTGTTATAATGACAATTTGGTGTGAAAAAAATAAAAAATAATAATCATCTTAATTTTGCAAAGAATTGTGGGAAAAAATGACAACTTCAAAAAACTAACTATGCCTCTTACTAACTACCTTGGAGTGTCTACTTTCCAAAAAGGGGTCATTTGGGGGGTTATTGTACTTTACTGGCTTGTTAGGGTCTCAAGAAATGAGATAGGCTGTCAGTACATCAGGTGTGATCAAATTAATAAATTTTCAGTAATTGGCACCATAGCTTGTAGACCCTATAACTTTCACCCAGACTAATATCCACTAATTTGGGTTATTTTTACCAAATATATGTAGCAATATAAATATTTGGCCAAATTTATGAGGAAAAATTACTTATTTGCAAAATTTTATAATAGAAATGAAGAAAAATGCATTTTTTCCCCAAATTTTCGGTCTTTTTTCATTTATAGCGAAAAAAATAAAAACCGCAGAGGTGATCAAATACCACCAAATAAAAGCTCTATTTGTGTGAAAAAAAGGACGGAAATTTCATATGGGTACAGTGTTGCATGACTGAGTAATTGTCATTCAAAATGTGAGAGCACCAAAAGCTGAAAATTGGTCTGGTTATTAAGGGGATTTAAGTGCCCAGTTGTCAAGTGGTTAAAAAAAAAAGCCGGAGCTTTTTTTATGCCTAACGCCGACACCGCGGAACGCACTGGTCCGGTTTTTTTTTTTTACAGCTTAAAAAAGCCTATGCTATTTGCAGCTCAAAAACGCCTAGGTAGCCATGAAGCTATAGACTAACATGGACAGGCGTTTTTAAGCTGTAAAAAACGTTCAAAAACGCGGCTGTAAAAACGTCCGTGGGCATGAGGCCTTATTGTCAGCATTTTTTTTGTAATTCCTTTATTTTCCAAAGAAATTTGAGTTTAACAACCAAAGTATGCAATAGTAACAAATTACATAATCAAGTAGACAAAAAGTGTCACACAGTTATATAACAACAAGTCCAGCGCTTCACAGTATGGGTGGTCATGAAAAAATATTGCGGTTTTGAAGCTAGTTGTCAGCGTGTAGAGCTGGGGAGACAGACAAGCATCTACAGGGAAGACCCAAAACAGATTCATAAATGCAAAAAACAGTATAATAAAATAAAATAAAAAACGTTTACAGTATCTCGGGACACATGGCATCCCGATGGCCCGCTTAGCCCAGGAATGGGACAATGAGGTGAGAGATGCAAGCAAGGATACGCACCATATCTGAATAATATAGCACATTACCGAGCCAGGAATACGGGGGGGGGGGGGCTGCCAGTGGGGGAAAGGGTTCGGGGATCAGGTGTCCCCAGTCAGTATTTTTTGAGCATAGTTTGCACTTTATATAGAAGTTGTCACACTTATTATAGAGCAGCTATTGTTTTCATTAATTTTATCACATGCTGTCCAAAAGGTGTCTGCTTTATTATTTCATCCAGAATGCAGACAGCCTAAAGGCGCCATACATGGATCGAAATTTGGCCAGTTCCCTAGGGACCAGACTGGCTAGATCAACAGGTGAAATCAGTGGGGGGGAAGAAAAAAAAAAACTAAAAAAAGAAAAAAACAAAACAAATGCAGCCACCACATCGAAGGATCAGTAAGCTACAATCAATATATTACATTTTTCTTTTCGTCTTTCATACCACTTTAAATATATGTCTCAAAGAAGCAGTTCATATAATTGTTTAATACTTCAAGTCAAATGATTATGAAAGAGCCATCAGCTTAACCGCTTAAGGACCGCCGCACGACTTATTACGTCAACAGAATGGCACGGTTGGGTAAATGGGTGTACAGGTACGTCCCCTTTAATTTGCCGCCGCCGGCGCGCTCACGACCCTGTCGCGAGTTTCGTGACTGTGCCCACGGCATCCGCGGACTCGATGTCCGCCGGTGTCCCGCGATCGGGTCACAGAGCTGAAGAACGGGGAGATGTCAGTGTAAACACAACATCTCCCCGTTCTTCCTAGTGACAGGTCACTGATCGAATGCTCCCTCTCATCGGGAGCAGCGATCAGTGATGTGTCACTCGTAGCCACGCCCCCAACAGTTAGAATCACTCCCTAGGACACCCTTAATCCCTTCAGCGCCCCCTACAGGTTAACCCCTTCACTGCCAGTGTCATTTTTATAGTACTGATCGCTGTAAAAATGACAATGGTCCCTAAATAGTGTCAAAAGTGTCCGCCATAATGTCACAGTCACGATAAAAAAATAAAAATAAACAATTTATTTTTTTATAAAAATGCCATAAAACTATCCCCTATTTTGTAGACGCTATAACTTTTGCGCAAATCAATCAATAAACGATTGCAATTTTTTTAACCAAAAATATGTAGAAGAATACCTATCGGCCTAAACTAAGGAAAAAAATAGGATTTTTGTACTCACCGTAAAATCCTTTTCTCTGACATCCATGGACTGACACGGCGTCTCTTATTCACTGTACACGTGGGTTATGTCCCTGCTTGCAGGAGAAGACCTAGGCAGAATGTGAGATGTTATAACCCACCCCCTGCAGTCAGCAGACCTCAGTTCGTAACAAAGCAGTACAAACTTTAAAAGGAAGGGTGAGTGCCGTTTCAGTCCATGGCTGTCAGAGAAAAGGATTTTACGGTGAGTACAAAAATCCTATTTTCTCTTATCCATGGACTGACACGGCGTCTCTTATTCACTGTACACGTGGGATGTCCCAAAGCAGTGTCAAGAGGGATGGGAGCAGTCTAAATGGAACCTCACTCCAAACAAGGCAGAGCTCCTCAATGGAGGAGTTGCAACTCTAAACAGCGGCCTGCAACACCTTGCGGCCGAAGGAAGCATTCGAAGATGCAGCCACATTAACCTTATAAAACTTAGAAAAGGTATGAACAGACGACCAGGTCGCCGCCTTGCACACTTGTGCAACCGACGCTTGATGTTGGAAAGCGCCAATTGCCCCGGTGGAATGTGATGTGACCGGAAAGGGAGACGCCCGCCCCTTGAGAGCATAGGCTTGAATGACGGTTTGTCTGATCCACCTAGAAATGGTGGCAGACGAAGCCGCTTGGCCCCGTTTTGGACCAGAGGCAGTTACAAACAGTGAGTCAGACTTCCGAATAGAAGCAGTAGCAGACAGGTACACCCGCAAGGCTCGTACCACGTCCAATGTGTGAAGCACAAACTCTCTGGGATGCGATGGGTGAGGACACAAGGACGGGAGGACAATGTCCTCATTTAGGTGAAAGGCCGAGACCACCTTTGGCAAAAAAGAAGGTCGGGGACGCAACACCGCCTTATCCTTATGGATGACCAAATATGGCGACTTGCAGGACAAGGCCGCCAACTCAGACACTCGTCTAACAGAAGTAATTGCCACTAAAAGGGCCACCTTCTGAGACAAAGTCAAGAGGGAAATATCCCTGATATTCTCAAAGGGAGGTTCCTGGAGAACCGAGAGCACCAAATTCAGATCCCACGGGGAGAGAGGAGGCTTGACAGGAGGGAGCACATGGCGAACCCCCCTGTACAAAAAGGTGCTAACCAAGGAATGACCCGCTAGTGGTCGCTGAAAGAAGATGGCCAAGGCCGAAATCTGACCCTTAAATGGTACGCAAAGCGAGCTTTTGGGCCACTCCATGCTGCAGAAAACGCAGGATTCTAGGGACGGAATACGTCCGAGGACGCCAGTCCAGCTCTTCGCACATGGCGATGTAAGCTTTCCAGGTACGTGATAGATCATTCTGGAGGAAGACTTCTGTGCCCTTAACATGGTCGAAATGACCGAGTCCGAGAGACCTCGGTCTCTCAACACCTGGCTTTCAACAGCCATGCCGTTAAAGCCAGAGACTGTAAAGCAGGATGAAATATAGGACCTTGAGACAGAAGGACCTCCCTTATTGGCAACCGCCAGGGAACGCCCGCGACGAGACGTACCAGATCGGCGTACCAGTGACACCGAGGCCAATCCGGAGCAATGAGGATCACCAGATCCCCTTGGTCGCCACCCTGTGCAGCAGGCGAGGGAGCAACTGCAGCGAAGGATAAACGTATATCAGATGATAATGACCCCATGGGGCCACTAAAGCATCCAAGGCATCCGCCCAAGGATCCCTGGATCTGGCCACAAACCTTGACACCTTGCGATTAAGTTGAGAGGCCATCAGGTCCACATCCGGCGTGCCCCACCGTCGGCAAAGGAGTTGAAATGCCTCCAGGTGCAAGGACCACTCTCCCTGGTCCAGCGTCTGGCGACTCAAAATAGTCTGCCTGCCAAATTGTCTATGCCCGGAATGTAAACGGCCGACAGAACCGGTACGCTTCTTTTGGCCCACTTCAGGGTACGGGCAACCTCGGAAGCTGCAGCTGAGCTCCGAGTCCCCCCTTGATGGTTGACATACGCCACCGCCGTGACGTTGTCCGACTGGATCCTGATGGAGCGATCCTGTAATCTATCAGACCACGAGGAGAGGCACAGCCTGATGGCCCGTATTTCCAGAACATAGATCGGTAAACTGGCCCTTGGCCGACAGGACTCCCCAGACTACACCCCAGCCCGTCAGCCTGGCGTCCGTCGTGAACACCGTCCATTGGCTGGGGAGGAACGACTTCCCGGACCGAAGAGCCGGGGACGCCCTGACCAGGTGACTCACCTGGATCGGAAGATCCAAAGACAACAGGGATTTATCCCAAGTGAGCAAGATCTCCTTCTGCAATGCCCTGGTGTGTGATTGGGCATACGGAACGGCCTCAAAAGGAGGCCACCATGAGTCCCAGGATTCTCATGCAAAAAACGGATTTACGACCATTTTCGGGATGTCAGCACCCGCACTGCAGACTGAAGTGTCAGTAACTTCCCCGAAGGTAGGAATACCTTTGCCTCCAAGGAGTCCAGAATCAGACCTAGATACTCCAGACGCTGAATCGGTACCCAGGACTGACTCCTGAATGTTCAGGAGCCACCCGAAGTCCCTGAGGGTCTGACTGACGATAGTCACACTGTCTTCTAATTCTGAGCCACTTTCTGCTCTTAGAAGAAGATCGTCCAGATAGCCCACGACAGCGATGCCTCACTGTCTCAGCAAAGCTAGAACCGGCGCAAGCACCTTGGTGAACACCCTCGGTGCCGAGGCTAGGCCGAAAGGAAGAGCCACAAATTGATAGTGGACTTCGCCGATCGCAAGCGCGGAAACTTCTGGTGACTTGCGCAGATCGGAACATGCAAGTAGGTGTCCTTGATGTCCAAGGCCGCCAGAAAATCCCCTTGACGGAGAGTATCGATCACTGTGCGAATGGATTCCATGTGGAATTTTTGCACCTTAACGACGGCATTCAGGGCCTTGAGGTCCAGGATAGGCAGAAACCCGTCCTTTTTTGGGACGACAAACGGATTCGAGTAAAATCCCTGAAACCTCTCCTGTGACAGAACCGGCACAATCGCTCCGGACCTGATCAAATCCAGAACAGCCCCCATAGGGCTGCCTGACGGGCAGGAAGGAGAGGAAGATTCGAGGGAAGAATCTGTCTGGGGCCAGGAACGGAACTCTATCCTGTAACCTGAGGTGACCACCTTGCACACCCACCGGTAGGAGATCCGGGAGGTCCACCGATCAGTGAACCTGCAAAGTCGTCCCCCCACCCCAGAGTCGGGTGGGGGCAAGACTTCACGCGGAGGCGGGCTTGGGAGCCGGCTTGTTTGGCTTACGCACCCAGGGGTGCATGTGTCCACCAGCCGCACTGCTGTCAGTCTGGGAGGGGCTACCCGTGGACTCTGACTGACGAAAAAAAAAACTTTTTTGCTGGAAAGGAAGGACCCTGCTTATGGCGGGCCTCCTTACCCTTGCTAGTCTGAGGAAGAAGAGTGCTTTTACCTCCCGTGACATCCTTGATGATATCATCCAGCGCAGCACCCGAAAAACCTACCACCTTTAAATGGTAGATCCGTCAGAAGCTTCTTAGAGGCTAGGTCAGCAGACCAGCATTTTAACCAGATAAGACGACGCAATACCACCGCCGAGACAGAGGCCCTGGATATTAAGGGGCCGCGTCTAACGTGGCGTTGCACACATAAACCAGGCCCTGCACCATATGGTGGGCCAGAGCAAGTGTCTGGAGGAAGATTATGCTCCTGTACAGTTTGGTGCAAAATTTTTGCCCATCCCGTAAGTGTCTGAGACACAAGGGTCGCCGCTACCACAGGCCGTAGGGCGGATCCCAACAAGGCAAACATGGCTCTGCTTACCACTTCTGACCTCCTGCCAGTGGGGTCCTTAAAATGCAGGAGTCCCCTCCATCGGGAGAGTGGTGGCCTTGTTCAACCGGGCGACTGGAGGGTCGACCACTG
Organism: Rana muscosa; assembly: GCA_029206835.1. Classification (NCBI taxonomy): domain Eukaryota; kingdom Metazoa; phylum Chordata; class Amphibia; order Anura; family Ranidae; genus Rana; species Rana muscosa. The sequence goes on from CM055122.1 coordinate 860,594,094, forward strand.
GGGGAGAAGCCCACTTTTTAAGTAGGGCATCTTCAAAAGGGGTATCTGATAGACAAACGCCGCGGGACCCTAAAAGTCTTCTGCGGCTTTTTCCCATACCTGATCAATGAGCTGGTCAAAGAAGGGTACATATGGAAAAACCTTTTTAGAAGGCCCGGCCTTAAAAGAACCAAGGGAGACTGTCCTGCCTGAGGTTCTGCATCCGCAGCATTCAGCTTGAGAGTGTCCCTCACAGCATCAATGAGTTCACTAACAAGCGCCCTGTCATTTACTGACTCAGAACTGGAGTCTTCCTCACAAGGAATGTCCTGTTCAAAACCATCAAAATATTCAGAGCTAGGGTCCTGAGCGGTAGTGGCTTTTTCTTTCTCGTACATCACGGGAAACACAGAGCGGCATAGTCATTACTATGTGGGTTATATAGTTTACCTTCAGGTGCTGGCACTAGCAACTTCCAAACCGGAAGTACCCTCCCCTATATAAGCCCCTCCCATCCGGGAGCACCTCAGTTTTTTGCCAGTGTCTAAGGTGTTGGCCAAGAAGTAACATGTGTTTTTCACTGAGCTTGCGTACAGGTTCTTTTGGGCCTCAGTAAGCTATTCCGGATCCGACCAAAAAAGCTTCATAGCTAAACGGTCGGTACCCGGGCCTTGCAGAGAAGAGCAAGGTTTTGCCTGTAATGCTTCTCTTAGGAGGGCTGGACCCTGGGATCATACCCACGACCAAGATGTTTTCTGTGCAGGGTGCTATACAGGTCCAGGGGAGTGGAATCCTTGGGAACCCGGTCCCTGAAGGTTTAATTACAATGCCTGCCGTGAGAGGTGAAGTTTGGGCTTCTGTGGACCAAACAGAGTCCTGCGGCGGGGAAAAGGTAAGTGGGGGCCCCTCAGGAACTTGGTTCTATTGAGGGGACCCCCAAGCCTAATATGTCTTTCTGCCTGTTACCTAACGGTATTCCCGCTAAATATCTGTGCATGCCTGTAACTACTAAAAAATGTAATAATTTTAAGAGTGGTCAAGAAAAAAAAAAAAAAAAAAATGGTTAAACCGTGGTACCTGTGTTAAACCACTAGAGGCCGCTGTGGAACGTTGTTTTCTTGTCATGTGGATTTTTTCTTTCCAAGTCAAAATCCAGGCAGATGGTGAGTTCTCTGGATGGGAAACGGTTTCCTCTGCCATGTTGCAATGCTCGTCCATCCCCTGGCCCTGTGGCAAACAGGGCCCTGGCTTCTGTCCCTAGTTCCTTTCAAAAAAGAGCGCAGAAGGCGCACGTGCCCGCGCGCGTGCACGCGCCTCTATTTATAGAGGTGAGCTGGAAAAAGGGGCGGAGCTTGGTGGATGACGCTCTGTGCGCGCCGCAGTGCTTCTGCGCATGTGCGGGCGTCCCAGCATGATAAAAAGCACAATTAGGTGTTGTCAGCTGGTTATGGAAGGCAGAAACAGAGCTGGCAACATTTAGAAAGGCATACAGCAGGCGGTTGATGCAGGCATCCCCATAGAAAGGCACATTAGTAGACACCAACTGTTTATATAGCAGCAATTGTGCTAGACTATTGTCAGTAAGTGGTGTATTTCGGCTGGAATACCTCAGCTTTGGGCTTAGGAATATGCCGTCTAAAGTCTCCGGGACTAAGAATCCCAGGAAGCATAGGGGGTCTCCATCGGGCTCTTAGGATCTTGGGCATGCTTCGGCTGCACCAATCTCCCCTGAAAAATCAAAGGTTAGTGACCGTAGAGCACCCTCAGGAGTACCTGGTACTGTGGCTGTCCTCAGTTCACCTGCTCCTGTGTATATAACAGAGGAGGTTTTTTCCTCAGCTCTGGGAGGACTGGAAGAGAGATTGACAACATTAATCGCTGCTTCCCTGTCAGAGGGAAAGCGCGCCCGATCTCCGTCTCCTCCCTCAGAGTACCTGTTAGCAGAGCAACAGTCCCATACAGGGATCGACCTACCTGAAGGGGATCAGGATGAGGTTGATTCTGTTGTAGAGGAATCAACAGTGGAAGAGCCATTCTCAGCATCACATGCTGAAAGATTATGGGTTCAGTCCCTGACTAACATGGTCCGATCAGCATTTAAAATGCCCCTTGCGGAGCCATCATCCACTTCTGTCTCCTCGTTGGGGTCGCTAAAAGCTCCCCAGACTGTTTGTTCCTTTCCAATCCATCCTTTACTGGAAGGGCTCATTTACCAGGATTGGGAACATCCTGATAAAATATTTACTCCCCCCAAGAGATTTCCGGTGGTCTATCCCATGGAGGATAAGTTCATCAAAAAATGGAGGGTCCCTACACTGGACGCAGCCATCTCTTGTGTGAATAAATCACTGACATGTCCAGTAGATAATGTCCAAATGTTCAAGGACCCAATGGATAAAAAATTGGAGTCCTTATTAAAATCTGCTTTCTCTACAGCAGGCTTGGTGACACAACCAGCAGTGGCAGCTATTGGGGTCTGCCAAGCAGTGAAGGATCAGTTGAAACAGGTCTTAAGGGACTTGCCAGATCAGCAGGCTCTTGCCCTAGCTGATCTACCTAGAGCCTTATGCTTTGCGGTTGACGCCATAAAGGATTCAATCCATCAGGCCTCCCGCCTTACGCTGTCTGTAGTACATATGCGTAGGCTTCTATGGCTCAAAAACTGGTCTGCTGAAGCTCCCTGTAAAAAATTGCTGGTCAGCTTCCCATTTCATGGTGAACACTTATTCGGGGAAGACCTGGACAAATATATCCAGAAAATTTCCAGCGGTAAAAGTACACTCTTGCCGGTTAAAAACAGAGTTAGAGGTCCCTCTTTTAAGAGGCCTGCTTCTCCAGTCCCTAGGACATCGGCTGTGAAACAGTTCCGACGGCCTCCTCGGTCAAATCCCGGGGGTAAAAATCAGGGACAATCGCAGGGTAACAAGAAACCCTGGGTCAGGAGAGGTACAAAACCTCCTCCAAAGTCAAATGCATGAAGGGTTGCCCCCACTCAATTGGGTGGGGGGAAGACTTCAGTTGTTCGCAGAGACCTGGCGGGACACGATCAGAGACAGATGGGTGCTCTCCGCAGTAAGTCTGGGATACAAATTGGAGTTAAAAGACTCCCCTCCTTCCCATTTTATAAGGTCAAACGTGCCAAGGGATCCCCGGAAGAGAGGATCCCTCCTGTTGGCACTAGAACAACTATTGCTCCAAGGAGTAATTATGGAGGTTCCCCTAGAAGAATGGGGGTTCGGGTTTTACTCAAACCTCTTTACAGTCCCGAAGCCAAACGGGGACGTGAGGCCCATATTAAATCTAAAAGGGCTAAACAAATTCCTAAATATCAGGACTTTCCGGATGGTGTCGATCCGATCGGTGGCCACTGCCCTACAAGGGGAGGAATGGTTAGCCTCGATCGTCATCAAAGATGCTTATTTGCACATTCCCATCTTTCCAGTCCACCAAAAATTTCTACACTTTGCAGTAGAAGGGCGCCATTTTCAGTTCAGAGCCTTACCCTTCGGTCTGGCCACAGCACCACGAGTGTTCACAAAAATTCTGGCCCCATTATTGGCCAATCTAAGAACACGAGGTGTAATGATAATGGCATATCTAGACGACTTGTTGCTGATAGACCACTCAGTGGAAAAACTAGAAGTGGTTGTTCACGAGACAATCGAGTATCTGGAATCTCACGGTTGGATTATCAACCGAGACAAGTCAGCCCTAAAACCAGTCAAAAGTCTGGAATACTTGGGGCTAAGGCTGGATTCAGACCAGAGAAAAATTTTCTTGCCTCAAGAAAAGGGGTCGTCTTTGAGAGATTTGATCCACCTAGTGGGTACAAAAAGACAGCCATCCATACGCCTGTGCATGAGGCTGCTGGGAAAAATGGTGGCATCATTCGAAGCAGTACCCTACGGTCAATTCCATTCAAGGAATTTGCAAAGGGCCATACTGTCAGCCTGGAACAAAAAAGTTCAGGCCCTAGACTTACCAATGTCCTTGTCCCCTTCCGTGCGCAAGAGCCTCCGTTGGTGGTTGGTTCCCCAGAATCTGGAAAAAGGGAAATCCTTCAGTCCGATTTCTTGGAAGGTGGTCACTACAGATGCCAGCCTTATAGGCTGGGGAGCAGTACTGGAGCAATGGTCTCTCCAGGGCAGGTGGTCGGATGCAGAAAAGGCCCTGCCCATCAATCTCTTAGAGATACGAGCAGCCCGGTATGCCCTAGTAGCATGGACATCCAAACTCCAAGGGGCCCCTGTCAGAATTCAATCAGACAATGCCACGGCAGTGGCATATATCAATCATTAGGGTGGCACCAGGAGTCGTGCAGCCCAGAGGGAAGTGAATTGCATCCTGAAATGGGCAGAAAGATATGTCCCAGCCATATCCGCAGTATTCATTCCAGGAGTGGAGAATTGGAAGGCGGACTTTCTAAGTCGCCAACAATTATGCCCAGGGGAATGGTCCCTTCACCCCGAGGTTTTCTGGACAATATGTCAGCGGTGGGGAACACCGGATGTAGATCTGCTAGCATCCAGATAAAAACGCAAAGGTGGACAGGTTTGTCTCTCGGACAAGGGATCCCCTAGCTTGCGGCTCGGATGCCCTAGTGTTCCCTTGGGATCAGTTCAAGCTGATATATGCATTTCCACCGCCACAATTGTTACCTCGATTACTCCGCAGAATCAGGGTAGAAAAGAAACCAGTGATTCTGGTGGCTCCAGCGTGGCTCCGAAGAGCATGGTACGCGGAGATTGTAAAAATGTCTGTGGGGAGTCCTTGGACCCTCCCACATCGTCCGGACCTGCTTTCGCAAGGACCGATATACCACCCTTCCTTACCAGCCCTAGGTTTGACGGCCTGGCTATTGAAGCCCACGTTCTAAAAAAGAGAGGTCTCTCTAATCCTGTGGTATCTACCATGATCAATGCCAGGAAGCCGGTATCCAGGCGGATCTATTATAGAATCTGGAAGGCGTACATCGCCTGGTGTGAGGCCAAGAAATGGCACCCACGTAAGTACGTAATAGGTAGGATTCTGGACTTCCTACAGTGGACTGTAGATAGGAAGCTTGCCTTGAGTACTATCAAGGGTCAGATTTCGGCCTTGTCAATATTTTTTCAAAGGCCCTTGGCTTCGCATTCACTAGTCAAAGCCTTTATACAAGGAGTGATGCGTATTAGCCCTCCGGTTAATATTCCCATATGTCCATGGGACTTAAACCTGGTTCTGTCGGTTCTACAGAAGCAACCATTTGAACCATTACAGCACATTTCCTTGGTTCTTCTCACCAGGAAATTTTTCTAGTAGCCATTTGTTCGGCTAAAAGAGTGTCGGAATTAGCCGCTATGTCCTGTAAAGAGCCATATCTGGTTATCCATAAGGACAGAGTAGTGTTACGTCCTCATCCAGCCTTTCTTTCTAAGGTGGTATCGAGGTTTCATTTGAACAAAGATGTGGTTCTTCCTTCCTTTTTCCCCAAACCTAGTTCGGTAGAGGAAAAGTTATTACATTCTTTGGATGTAGTAAGGGCAGTTAAAGCTTATCTAAAAGCCACTGCTCAGATTCGCAGAACGGATACTTTGTTTATTCTGCCGGAAGGCCCCAGAAAGGGTCAGGCAGCATCAAAATCTACTTTAGCCAAGTGGATTCGACAGGTCATTATGCAAGCCTATGGCTTGAGAAGGAGACCGCCTCCGTTCAAAGTTAGGGCGCACTCCACGACAGCAGTTGGAACTTCATGGGCAGTGCATCACCAGGCCTCCCTGGCTCAAATCTGTAAGGCCGCAACATGGTCTTCAGTACACACGTTTACTAGGTTCTACCAGGTGGACGTTAGAAGTCAGGAGGATGTCGCCTTTGGGCGCAGTGTGTTGCAGGCCGCAAAAGATCCTCATGTCTGATAGCGCTCAGCTTATGTATGGTGTATCCCCCCCCTCATTGGGCATTGCTTTGGGACGTCCCACATAGTAATGACTATGCCGCTCTGTGTCCCGTGATGTACGAGAAAGAAAATAGGATTTTTATAACAGCTTACCTGTAAAATCCTTTTCTTGGAGTACATCACGGGACACAGAGCTCCCACCCCTCTTTTGGGGACACTTATTGCTTTGCTACAAAACTGAGGTGCTCCCGGATGGGAGGGGCTTATATAGGGGAGGGTACTTCCGGTTTGGAAGTTGCCAGTGCCAGCACCTGAAGGTAAACTATATAACCCACATAGTAATGACTATGCCGCTCTGTGTCCCGTGATGTACTCCAAGAAAAGGATTTTACAGGTAAGCTGTTATAAAAATCCTATTTTTTTTTGTGGAGATAAAGTGGGGAGAGGAGCTTTTTGTACTCCCTTGCGCTCGCACACCGCTTCCCTCCTGGTCAAAAATGATTCCAGGACTGCCGACAACTGGTCCATAGGGACCGCAGGTGCTGGAGCACTGCCTGTTGCCTCAAACATGCAAGGGGAAGCTGTTACACTGACTCCATATTGCCCCTCTCGGAGACTCCTCAGATAAAAAAAAAGTCCACCCACATGCTGTGCTGACTGAGGAGGGGGCGCCCAGGGGACTCACCAGACCGGACTAGGACCGCTCAGTTCCACTGTCTGTACCGCGCTGTGTCAGCGCGAGTGAGCTGTGAGGAGATTGTGAGGAGATTTGCGCTGTTACAGCTGCGATAAAGGCCAAACTAGTGCTGAAAAGCGTGCGGCAAAATGGCTGCCATGCGCAGTTAAAATTACAAACAGCACACACACAGCGCCAAACGGCGCCCGGGCCCCAAAATCACACAAAAGGCCCCCAGCGATATGCAGACCAGCATGAGCCCCCCCCCAGGACAGTATGACCCCCAGGCACCCCCCCACAGCACAGCGCCAGCAATGGTGACAGAGAGCGACAATAAAACACAGGGGGAGACAGGGAAAATCCCCCACAGAGAAACGCACACAGCATTTTGTACTCACCTGCAGGCAGGAGAGACTACTTACCCGTCCCCTGAGTAACCCACTGGTGTGTTTCTGACAGACCTATCACAGAGTAGTAATGCGTAGCTGTCGGCCCGGTCCACCGCAAGAGATACAGTCCGTCAGGTACTGTTCAATCTTGAGAGGACCGCGGGAGCATGAAAGCAACCTGGCCACCCCTGGAGTCATGGGGCATGTCGTGAACAGAGTCATAAAACAGGAATAAAAATTAAATCTTCTAGGAGACTGGCTCCTGAGAGAGCCACGTCTTCTCCTTCTGATAGGCAGAAAAAAACTGAGGACTGCTGAATGCAGGGGGTGGGTTATGTCCAGAGGGACCGCCCCCCTGGGCGGGGCTGTTCAACTCTGGCTTTTAGAATTTATGTATAACATCTCACATTCTGCCTAGGTCTTCTCCTGCAAGCAGGGACATAACCCACGAGTACAGTGAATAAGAGACGCCGTGTCAGTCCATGGATAAGAGAAAATTTGTTTTTTAATATATTTTTTAGAGATATGTATTATAGAAAAAAGTAAAAAATATTGAATTTTGAAAAAAATTGACGCTCTATTTTTGTTTATAGCGCAAAAAATCAAAAAACCGCAGAGGTGATCAAATACCACCTAAAGAAAGCTCTATTTGTGGGGGAAAAAAAGGTCAGTTTTGTTTGGGAGCCACGATGCATGACCGCGCTATTGTCAGTTAAAGCAACGCAGTGCAGAATCGCAAAAAATGGCCTGGTCTTTAGCCAGCCAAATGGTCCGGGGCTTAAGTGGTTAAAGTACACAAAACAGTATACACCTTTAACATTTTAAATGTTTGCATGTTCTCCCTGTGAATGTGAGTTTCCTCCAGGTACTCCGGTTTCTTCCCACACTCCAAAGACATGCCGGTAGGTTAATTGGCTCCTGTCTAAATTGGCTCTAGTAGGAGTCTGTATGAATGGGCGTTAGGAACCTTAGATTGTAAGCTCCTTGGGGGCAGGGACTAATGTGAATGTATAATTTATATGTAAATTGCCGGCGTTATATGAATACCTGTAAATAAATTGAAATTAGGTGCCCAGGCCAAATTTAAAGTAGAATTCCAGCTTTATTATCCCAAACAAAATATTTAAAGTACCGTATATACTCGAGTATAAGCAGAGTTTTTCAGCCCTTTTTTTAGGGCTGAAAGTATACCCCTGGGCTTATACTCGAGTCAGTACCTGAAAATCTTCTTATTCCGCGGCCGGCGTCCATTGTTTAAATCTCGCGGCTTTCTTCTGGTCCCTTCCACGATAGGCGTTTCCACCAAACACTGTGTTGAGTGTTGCGCCTATCATGGACGTTCTCTTGTCCAACGTCCGTGATTGGCGGAACACTGAACACAGTGCCTGCTGGGAAACTGAGTCCGAGAATGAGAGGATCTCCGTGATAGGCGCAACACTCAACACAGTGTTTGCTGGAAACGCCCATCACGGAAGGGACCAGAAGAAAGCCGCGAGATTTAAACAATGGACGCCGGCCGTAGAATAAGAAGATTTTCAGGTACTGACTGACTCGGGCACGGGGAGGCTGCAATGGACACATTAAGGTGGCAATGGGCACAGTGAGGTGGCACAGTGAGATGGCAATGGGCACAGTAAGATTGGGCAATTGGCACAGTGAGGTGGCAATGGGCACATCTCCCCCCCTAGGCTTATACTCGAGTCAATAAGTTTTCCCAGTTTTTTTGTGGTAAAAGTAGGTACCTCGGCTTATACTCGGGTCGGCTTATACTCGAGTATATACGGTAATAACAAAGCTGCAATTCTACTTTAACAGCATCAGCTAACAGGACTATAAAAACTCTATTACCAATATGCCTACCTATATATTTTTTTATTATTACTTGAAGATAAAAAAAAAAAAAAAAAAAAACTTATTTGATACACAAAATACTGCTCTGTTTTTGCTAATATAGACTGACAAATGCACCAAAAAAATTGTAATATAAAAAATGTAATTAACCTTTTTTTTTATTTTTTATATGATAATCATATCTGACAATAGTATTAAAACAGACACACTATAAATTATGTCATGCCTACTTATTATTTATATGTATGTGTTTATCATGAATGTCAAAATCACTTTTCAATGTCAGTTATCAATGCATTTTAACCACTTCCATACTGGGCACTTATACAGCTTCCTGCCCAGACCAATTTTCAGCTTTCGGCGCGGTTGTGCTACACTGTACCCAAACTAAATTTTTATCCTTTTGTTCCCACACATAGAGCTTTCTTTTGGTGGTATTTGATCACCTCTGCGATTTTTATTTTTTGCTAAAATAATTTAAAAAAGACCGAAAATTTTGAAAAAAAAAACATTTTTTTGTTTGTTACAAAACTTTGTAAATAAGTACGTTTTCTCCTTCACTGACGGGCACTGATGGGGCTGCACTGACGGGCACTGATGGGGCGGCGCGGATGGGCACCGATGAGGCGGCGCGGATGGGCACCGATAGATGGCATGGATGGGCACTGATAGGTGGCACTGTAATGTGTTAATGGATGCCAATCAGTGCCAAACAATAATGCCTGCCAATCAGTGATGCCCATTGTGGGCACTGATTGGCATCCATTAGGGGCACTGATTGGCATCCCTGGTGGTCCAGTGGCATCCCCGGTGGTCCAGTGTGGGCATCCTCGGGGGGGCTGTGCTGATAATTGATCAGCACAAACCCCCCCTGTCAGAGGAGCAGCCGATCGGCTCTCCTCTACTCGCGTCTGACAGACGCGAGTGAGGAAAAGCCAATTACCGGCTTTTCCTGTTTACATGTGATCAGCCGTGATTGGACACGGCTGATCACGTGGTAAAGAGTCTCCGTCGGAGACTCTTTACCTAGATCGGTGTTGCGGGGTGTCAGACTGACATCCTGCAACAACGATCGCCCAGTCCAGTCAGGATTTTAAAACCACTTTGCCGCCGTCAATTCGCTATAGGGCGGGCGGCAAGTGGTTAATGTAATCAAAAATAGGATTTTTATAACAGCTTACCTGTAAAATCCTTTTCTTGGAGTACACCACGGGACACAGAGCTAGTCATTACATAATGGGTTAAGGGTCACCAGCGGTGATTGGACACTGGCACAACCAATGGAAGACAGTTCCCCTCCATATAACCCCTCCCATCAGGGAAGTACCTCAGTTTTGTAGCAAAGCAGTAAGGTTCCCATAAGAAGGGTGGGACCTCTGTGTCCCGTGGTGTACTCCAAGAAAAGGATTTTACAGGTAAGCTGTTATAAAAATCCTATTTTCTTTATCGTACACCACGGGACACAGAGCTAGTCATTACATAATGGGACGTCCCAGAGCAATGCTCATATGAAGGGGGGGAGACACAGATCAAAACAGGCCGCTTGCGGACCAGAAGCCCTATACTGCTGCCTGCAGCACACTTCGCCCAAAGGCGGAATCCTCATGTCCTTTCACATCTATTTGATAGAATTTGGAAAATGTATGGACTGAAGACCAAGTTGCAGCTTTACAGATCTGAGCCATCGAAGCCTGGTGGTGCACTGCCCATGAAGCACCTATCGCCCTGGTAGAGTGCGCCTTAACAGGAAAAGGAGGAGTCCTGTTCTTTAAACCATAAGCTTGAATAATTACTTGTCTAATCCACCTGGAAATGGTGGATTTTGATACCGCTTGGCCCTTCTTGGGCCCATCTGGTAAAATAAACAAAACATCTGTTTTACGTATCTGAGCGGTTGCTTGCAGATACACCTTTACCGCTCTCACTAGATCTAGAGAGTGTAATAATTTTTCCCCCGCCGTCCGCGGGTTTGGAAAAAAGGAAGGCAGAACAATGTCTTGATTCAAGTGAAAAGCCGACACCATCTTAGGTAGAAAAGCCGGATGGGGTCGTAGTACGATTTTGTCCTTGTGACAAATTAGATAAGGCTCTTTACAAGAAAGAGCTGCTAGCTCTGATACTCTCCTAGCAGAAGCTATAGCAATCAGAAAGGCCAACTTCCTACTTAATATAATTAAAGGAATATGGCGAATAGGTTCAAAAGGTTGCTTTTGCAACACTGACAATACCAAATTCAAATCCCATGGACACAAGGGAGTCCTAACTGGAGGATTTATCCTCAGTACCCCCTTAATGAATGTCCGAACTAGGGAGTGAGATGCCAATGGTCTCTGAAAAACTGATAGAGCCGATATTTGCCCTTTGATGGTGCTAAGGGCTAAATTCATATCCACTCCTAACTGGCAAAAAGCAAGAATCCTACTTATTTCATACTTCTGAGGATTCCAACATCTGGATTCACACCAGGAAACGTATGCTCTCCAGACTCTCTGATAGATGAGTCTGGAGGCTGGCTTTCTAGCATTAATGAGCGTAGAAAGAGCCGGACCAGAGACCCCTCTCTTTTTAAAAATGTGGGTCTCAGCAGCCAGGCCGTCAACTTTAGCCTTTGTAAGGAAGGGTGGAATACTGGACCCTGTGACAGCAGGTCGTGTCGGAGTGGAAACTTCCAGGGCCTTCCTATCGCCGTTTTTACAATCTCGGCGTACCAAGGCCTCCTGGGCCAGTTTGGGGCCACTAGGATTACTGGTATTCCCTCCTCCTTGATCCTGCGAAGCAGTCTTTGTAGAAGAGGGATCGGAGGGAATGCCTAGATCAGTGAGAACTGATTCCATGGAGTTATTAGCGCGTCTGTATTATTAGAGCGTCTGTCCCGTAGGCTAGAGGATCTCTCGTTCTGGACACAAAGTTGTCCAATTTCTTGTTGAACCTGGCAGCTAGCAGGTCTACATCTGGGTTTCCCCATCTCAGACATATGGCCTGAAAGATCTCGGGGTGAAGAGACCACTCCCTGGTAGCAGCTGCTGACGACTCAGGTAGTCTGCTTGCCAATTTTCCATCCCTGGAATGAAGATTGCAGAAAGGCAAGGTACATGCTCTTCTGCCCATGCCAGGATCCGGTTCACCTCTCTTTGGGCTGCCCGACTGCGGGTGCCTCCTTGGTGATTGATGTAAGCTACTGCAGTAGCATTGTCGGATTGAACCCGAACTGGGTAGCCCTGTAACCTGTATGTCCAGGTTTTGAGGGCTAGATATACCGCCCGGATCTCTAGCACATTGATGGGCAGGATCCCCTGAGTCTTGGCCCAGGTTCCCTGGGTAGAAGCCTCCTCGAATACTGCACCCCAGTCCGATAGGCTGGCATCCCTAGATACCACCTTCCAGGCCACTGGGAGGAAGGACTTTCCCTTCCGTAAATTCCTGGCTTCTAGCCACCAATCGAAGCTGTGGCGTACTTGTGAGGACAGGCGCATGGGTATATCCAGAGCTTGGCTCTTCCTGTTCCAGGAAGCTAAAATATTGCCTTGAAGTAGTCTCGAATGAAACTGGGCGTAAGGGACCGCCTCGAAGGAGGCTACCATCTTTCCCAATAGTCTCATGCAAAGGCGAATAGACGGCCTCTTGTTTGCTTTGACCTTGTGGATCAGGTCTTTCAGAGACTGTATCTTCGGTTCTGGCAGGTATACCCCGTTTTGGGCTGTATCTATGATCATGCCCAGGTACCCTATCCTTCTTTGGGCCTGGAGAGAGGATTTTTGTAAATTTATAATCCATCCTAAATGCTCCAGGTATCCTACTGTAGTGTGTACAGCGTGACCCAATCCGTCCTTTGACTGATCTATTACTAGTAGATCGTCCAGATAGGCTGTTACCGCAATGCCCCGTGTTCTTAGGTTTGCTAACAGAGGAGCTAGCACCTTTGTGAATACTATGGGCGCGGTGGCTACACCAAACGGCAGAGCCACAAATTGAAAGTGGCGATCTTCTACCGCAAACCTTAGGAATCTTTGGTGAGCGGGGAGGATGGGTATGTGTAAATGTGCGTCCTTGATATCTATGGGCGCCATGAATTTTCCGCCCTTTAAAGTGGCGGCCACGGATCGGATCGTTTCCATTCGAAAATGGCGATCGTTCAGGAACCGATTTAGGGATTTTAGATCCAGGATGGGTCTGACATCTCCATTTGGCTTTGGAATCACAAAGAGGTTTGAGTAAAAACCTGAACCTCGCTCTTTTTGGGGTAAGTCTGTAACTACCCCTTGAGCCATTAAGTGATTCAAACGTTTGAAAAAGGATTCTCTTTTTTGTGGATTCTTTGAGAGTCTTGAACCTCGGAATTGAGAAGATGGGATCTCTCGAAATTCCAGTTTGTACCCTGAGGATATTGTGGATACTACCCAATTGTCCTGGATTTCTGACCACCAAGTTGCTCAGAACTGACAAAGCCTTCCTCCCACTCGGCCGAGCGGGGGCGCCCCTTCACTGAGAGGCTTTGGGGCTTGCTTATTAGCTCTTGCACCCCACGGCTTCTTGTTCTTCTGAGCTTGCCCCTTGGCTTTTGTGGGCGGCTAAAACAGGCCGCCGCCACTGGTTGGAGTCAGATTTCCCGGGAGCTGGGGAGAGAGCGTTTAAAACAAGATCTCTTGTTTTTCTTTCTCTCAGGTAAAAGTCGTTTTACCACTTGATCTTCTGTATATATTTTTCTAAATCTTCCCCAAATAGGCGTTCGCCATGGAACGGGAACTTGCCAACAGCTTTTTGCATGGGGTCTCCGCTGACCAATGCTTAAGCCAAAGTACTCTGCGCATCTGTACCAGCTGGAGTGTAAGGCGTGATGCCTGTATGATAGAATCTCTCATGGCATCCACTGTGAAGCATAAGGCTTTAGGCAAATTTTCCCAATTTCTAGCCTGCTCTGAAGGCAGTTCCTTCAGCCCCTGCTTTACCTGTTGGCTGATGACCTGACACATACCGACTGCTGCTACTGCAGGTTGGGTAATTGAGCCGGCCAAAAGGAAGGAGGATTTCAACTTCCTCTCAGAAGGATCTTTTAAACCCTTGTACATTATCCACCGGACATGTCAGGTTTTTATTTACACAAGAAATAGCCGCAACTACCGCAGGCAGGCTCCATTTCTTTAAAAAAAAAAATTCCCCCATAGGATAAAGAATGTTAAACCTTTTTGGAGGTGAGAAACGCTTATCTGGATGTTGCCAGTTTGCGTATATTAGATCCTCTAGTAACGGATGAACCGGGAAGGAGCAGGTAATTCCGTTACCTCCGCAGAGGTTAACTTAAATGCATTATCCACGCCGCAGGTTTTTCTGCTGAAAGTTTTCAGACAGATACCAAACTTCACCCTTCACGGTGGGCTATGTGTGCCAACCTTCAGGGATATGGGTTCCTATTTAAAGGATACCTCTCCCCTGGGCCTTGTACAAGACTCTTACCAGGACTTTATAGCGAAATAGCGAAAGTGCTGGATCCTAGAGCCCAGTCCTCCGAAGAGAGACATTACAGGCGACGCCTCATGGATGAGGCCCGGATCCCATCCAGATTCAGCTCATTTGTAGGCGTCTTGGATGGATCCGAAAGCATAGCTCTTTTACCCCCAGAGGGTCTCTTTGGTAGAGCTTTCCTTTAGCACCTCCTAACGCATCCAACACCTTTCGACACTGGCGAAAAAACTGAGGTACTTCCCTGATGGGAGGGGTTATATGGAGGGGAACTGTCTTCCATTGGTTGTGCCAGTGTCCAATCACCGCTGGTGACCCTTAACCCCTAATGTAATGACTAGCTCTGTGTCCCGTGGTGTACGATAAAGAAAGTTATTTTTGAACACTGCATCTCACCGACAGTTAGCAGCACACTTGGTCTGTCTAACTGCTGACAATAGAGCCCAGGGGCGTACCAATGGGGGGGGGGGGGGCGTGTCAGTGGATTTGCTATGGAGGTGCATTCCGCACCCGGGTCAGTGACACTGACACCATCCAGCGAGAGGGTGGCGAGTGCTCTGGCTGCTCCCTTTGGTCGTTTTTTTTTTTTATCAGCACAAACAGCCCAAGCACCACGGCCGAACTTAGCCTGGTCTGTCTAATGCCTCGTACACACGGCCGAGAATCTCGTCGTTAAAAACATGTCGTTTTTTTCGACGAGATCCTTGGACAAGAAACTTGTCCCGGCCGAGTGTACACACGCTCATTTGAAAGAACCCGCAGTTCTTTGAATGGAACGTACGCGGTGACGTCATCGAATACGACGAGCATGCGCTCGTCACATTCGATGCCGTCGCCGCCATCTTGGTTCACCCTACCTATGCCTAGGAAGCTACCGCGCATGCGTCAGTCATTTCGAGCATGCGCGGGCTTCCCGGCGAACAGGTAAGTGTACACACACAATTTTCTCGTCGAGAAACAGGCTGACGAGAATCTCGACGAGAAAATAGAGAGCAGGTTCTCTATTTTCTCGTTGAGATTCTTGTTGCTTTTCTTGACGAGAAACCATACACACGAACAAATTTCTCGGCAAGAAATCTCTGCCAGCAAGTTTCTTGCTGGTTTTTGCCGAGAAACTCGGTCGTGTGTACGAGGCTTGAGCCTCTAAAGATGCGACATCTACAATGCCCCTTTTAGCCAGAGCTTGTGTATTCTAAGCCAACCAAAAGCATTTTGGTAATGTGTTACATTACAGTAAGGCCTCTGGCACACATTACTCCTGTTTGAGCATCCATTTTTTTTTTTTGTATGTAATTTTCAAATCTGCGCAAACGTATTCTCGAGTTTGCGATGTGTTAATGGACATTTGCGCGATAACGCGAGCAAAAGGTGTAAATTACTGACCAAAAATGCAGATTTTTCCATTTATTTTTTTTACTGAAATAACAGCGCTTGTTTTTTTTGTTTTTTTTTTAAACCAAGACATACAATACACAACAAACAGACACACATGGAGCGAACATCGCCCATTCCAGTACAGTGCAAAAAATGTTTTCTAGAATGCTGGTAAACAATTGGCATATATCAGGAAGACAATATTCAGTCACATTTTTAAGGAGCAGGAGAGACAGTGCTCTCAGAATCAACCCAGTAGCCCCAAACCTTCCTGAATTTTTTCGGACACCCTCTAGCCTCATATGTCAGTTTGTATAATGATACAGCATGGTTAATATTTGTGAGCCAGAAGGCAATAGTGGGCAAGGATAGAGACTTCCAATGGAAGGTTATTGCTCTTTTAGCATAAAACAATACTATTCTCAGAAATGTTTGTGTATTCTCGGATATACTATCATCATCAATATAGCCCAGTAAACACCTTAAAGGATTACAGACATTAGGTAATTGTGTCAATGAACTAATGAAGGCCGTGACCTCCGACCAGAACTGCCTGATCGGAGCACACTCCCACATTAAATGAAAGAACGTGCCATTAGCCATGCCGCAACGAGAGCATAATGCAGAGGGCAATCTATTCAGTTTAAATAGTAAGCATGGAGTAAAGTAGGATCTGTATAACAATTTAGTTTGTATTACTTTATCACGAGAAGAGATGACAGAGGGAACCTGGAGGGGCAAAAGCTCCTGCCAGATTTCCTCCGTCAGCTCTGGAATATCAGCTCTCCAGCTGGCAGCGGTCTTGCTCAGCCTTTTGAGTCGTGGAATGCAGAAGGGACCTATAGTATGTAGAGACTAGCTTGGTGTGAGAGGAGTCGGTCAACATACGTTCCAGCGGGGAGAGCTGAATAGATATGTTGGGAAGACTAAACTGCGTTGCTGCAGTGTGTCGTATCTGTAGGTAGATGAAGTAAGCTGTGCGTGGTAGATTGTAATCTCCACGAAATTCATCAAAAGAACGAAAACACATTGTCTGAGAATAAATGCAAAATAGTTTTTACCCCCCTTTTCGTCCAGAATCCCCCGTCGGATCTGCGGAAGAACTCTGGTAGAGTCGGGTTCCCCCAGAGTGGAGTGTTCGGCGAGTAAGTATTACTGTCAGTGAACGACTGTAGTTTTGTTAGCTTAATAAGCCTTATAGTCATTGCCAGGACACTCGTACTCTCCCGCCCTCTAAGGGACATACGATAAATCAGGTTCTGCAGGGATTCATACGAGGTAAGGATAGCAGCCTCCAAGGCAGTGGCTGCGTTGTTGGCTTCAGGAAAAAACCACCAATGTGCATGAGCCAATTGTGAGGCAATATAATAGGTGTGGAGGCAGGGTAAGGCCAATCCCCCCTCCAGTACCGCTAACTGGAGGGTGGTCTTGGCAATCCTGACTACTCCCCCCCCTCCATAAAAAGGAAGTAAGGATGGAGTCTATTTCTTTAAATTTAAGCTTAGTGACATATATTGGTGAATTACCCAATACATACAGAAATTGTGGCATCATTTTAAAAATATTAAGCCTGCCCAATAAAAGGTAAGTGGGAGATTTGCCCAGGTTTTGAATGTGGTCTTCATTCTCCCTATAAGGGGGTCTATATTGAGTTTAGCGTAAAAAGTAATAGGGAGCTGCACCATAACTCCTAAATATGGGAAGGAGGTGACTATTTGTAGTGGGCAAGAGGAAGGTAGCCTGGGTGGGTCTGACTGGTCAATCTGAAATAGGATGGACTTGTCCCAGTTAACCCGGAGAAATGCCCAAACTTGCCAATAATTTCCAGCAGGACTGGGAGAGACGACTGGGGGTCCGACAAATAGATCAACATGTCGTCAGCATAAAGAGACTCCTCCTCCTCCAGACCCCCAATCGTCAGTCCCGCAACCTCCCCGCAAGATCTTATCAGTGCTGCCAAGGGCTCTATCGCCAGTGCAAAGAGCAACGGCGACAGAGGGCACCCCTGTCTGGTGCCTCTCTTTATTGGAAAGGGATCAGACACGGCTGCGTTCACCCTCAGTCAAGCAGTGGGTTTCGAATATAACAGCTGGACCCATCTGATGAAGGTACTGCCAAAACCAAACTTTGCCAGGACCTCCAGCAGATAAGGCCATTCGACTGAATCAAATGCCTTGTGTGCGTCCAAGGCCAGAACAGCCCTGGAACCCATCTCTGCATGAGTGGCCTGAAGATTGATTAACAATCTCCGCAGGTTGATGGAGGTCGATCGCCCAGGGATGAACCCAGTTTGGTCCGCACCAATAATGGTAGTGATAACTGTTCAATCGCCGGGCGAGCACCTTGGCCAAAATCTTATCATCCGAGTTGATGAGTGATATTGGTCTGTAAGATTCACATAGGAGGTGATCCTTATGTGGCTTAGGAATGAGGACAATCAGCGCCTCCGACATAGAGGGGGGTAGCTGTCCAGTTTTCATAGCAAAATCATATACCCTGCTTAGATGGGGTATAAGCAAATCTTTGTATTGCAAATACCACTCGATGGGGAACCCATCCAGTCCCGGCGTTTTGTTTCTGGCAAAGGACTGGATAGCCTCCCCAATTTCCTTAGTTGTCAGAGGAGCGTCAAGATCTGACGCCTGCTGGGTCTGAAGTCTGGGCAACGAAATGTCCGCAAGATAGTCATCCAATTCCACAATCGTGTAGTGAGCTCTAGTAGCATATAGGGAGGAGTAAAAGGAGATAAAGGCTTCCATGATCTCATTGTTCTGTTCTACCACTATGCCCTCTGCGCTCTTAATTCTGGGTATGCTGCATGGCTGATAGTCAGGTTTAGAAAGATATGCCAACAAACGGCTGTTCTTGTCACCAAACTCAAAGATTTGCTGATTCTGGTATAACAGCTTCTTCTGGGTGCGTTCCAAAAGCACTGGGTCCAATTCTCTGGACCCATGCTTCCAGGCAGCATGTGTCTCAGGAGAGGGAGTCGTGGTATAAGCGGCTTCTGCCTCCCTGAGAGCCCCCTCTGCATCCATCAACTTGGACATAGAGGCCTTGCGTGTCTGACCAACCGCCGCAGCAAAAGAGCCACGTGTAGTGGCCTTAAAGGCATCCCATACCACTGGAACGGATGCACTCTGTTTATTAAGTAGCCAGTATGATTTCATCTCTGTCATACATTGGTTCACGACGATCTCATCCGCCAACCACAGTGGGCTCAGTCGCCACACCCGATAGGAGGAGGAGGGGCCCAGGGCGAGGTCCACCATCAAAGGAGAATGGTCGGATATCGTCCTAGGGAGGTATTTAACCTCCGATACCATGGAAAGTAGATCCGACTAGACCAGACACAAATCTATACGAGACAGAGTACCGTGTGACTCAGAGTGACACGAATACTCCCTCCTGTCCGCATGTTTCCACCTCCAGGCCTCCACCAAGTCAAATTGATTTAAGAAGGAACCCAGGGGAGTGGGGGGTAATGAAGAGCAACGTAACCTGTCTGTGGAATTATCCAGTACTGTATTATAGTCACCCGCTATTAGCAAAGGACCCTCTGCTATTGCCAGAATGGAGGTCATAACTCTTTCAAAGAACAATTTAGTGAAGGGGCGAGGGGCATACAGGCTAGTCACGGTATATGGTCTTCCCATAAGTTCGAGTACAACAACTACAAAACACCCTTGCGGGTCCAGTTTAACATGCTTAATACTAACCGGGGCTGATTTGGCTATTAGGATGGAGGTCCCCCTGGCATATGTGGAGTATGTAGAATGGAGGGCGTAGGCTATTTTTGCCCGTTTGAGGGCCATGACTCTAGAGCCCTGGAGGTGGGTTTCCTGAAGTAGGATTACATGCGGATTGTGGCGTGCCAAGTAGTCAAACATCAGAGATCTTTTCACCTTGGAATTCAGCCCCCGTACATTCAAACTAAACGTAGCTTAGACATAGTGAGGCGTAAAGCACATGATTAACCGTACCCACTTCCCATGGCCCGCCGGACACAAGCAAGGCCCGAAGTCCCGCGAACCAGGCGAAGCGCGCAAGGTATAAAACAGGTCAAAAAGATAAGGCAAGAGCATAGGAAATAAAGTGATCATATGCATATCATAAGGGTCAGTTATACCAGCTTGTAAATGGACATGCACAAATGGATACCAGCACTGCAGAACAAAACACATAATAAAAACTTCAAAAAAAAAATCCCCAAACATCCCCACCCACCCTAACCCTCCCGGCTCCCAAACATATGAGAGCTTTGTTCCCAAAACCAAAACTGCAAAGCAGGGGGGTCATGACACAGACCCCAAACTAACCAACCCTGAAGTGCGTTAAAGTCCCTTAGACACGGGCTACCGTCCGTGACTGCACAGGACAAGTATGCTAGTTGACCCTGAGTCTGAGGGAAAAAAATGCAGCAGTCATCCAGATCAAACAAGTAGGAAACAGACAGAGCGTTAGTAGAATGTAGTTCGCCACTTTCATATAACTGTAAAGAGGGAAGTGAGATGATCACAGGCGTAAGGATATTCAGGCCCACTCCTACCCCCCCTCAGCTGTCCTTTGCTGGAAAGGGGTAACGTAGGCCACATAAGGCACAAGGTGTAGCTATCAAAAAATGCAGGTTAGGGGCAATGTCAGCACGGAGGGGATCTTTGACTCTGATTCCGGCGTTCAGGATGTCCCAGGGTATCCACCCAGTGAGATGCCTCCTTAGGATCCGTGAAGAAGTAGGCCTTGCCCTGGTAGACAATCCTCAATAGAGCAGGATATAGCATGCCATAGGGGAGATGATGCTCACGGAGCCTGCGTTTAATAGCCAGGAAAGTGGCCCTCTGCTTTTGTGCAGCTACAGAGAAGTCAGGGAAAATAGCAATTCCACTCCCATTAAAGGACACCCTTCCCTTTTCTCTGGCAGCACCAATAATTGCCTCCCTGTCCCTGAAGTGCAGGAGTTTGATGATCATGGCATGTGGCTGGGCCCCAGGTGGGAGGGGGCGCATGGGAACCCTGTGTGCTCGTTCAATGGCGAATAATGGTGAAAAGGTTGAAGCGCCGAATGTGGTGATTAGCCATCTTTCCATAAAGACCTCCGGGGTTCTACCCTCAGCCCCCTCTGGGAACCCCAGGAAACATAAATTGCTCCTCCGTAAACGGTCCTCCATTTCAGTGAGCTTATCTCCTGTGTAATCCTGGGCCTGGCGTAGCTCAATAACAGAGCCCTGTAATTGACGGGTCTCATCCTCCAGCGTGCTAATGCGCTGCTCAGCATTAGACACCCTGTGGCGGAGGTTATGGACATCCTGTTTTAAGAAGGATAGGTCAGTTTTTATGGAGTCCATTTGGGTGGTCAGGGAAGCATGGCTGTGCTGGATGGCCTCCATGATCTGGGACAGAGATGGCTCTGCAGGGCCTGCATCAGCAATGTCCCTGCTGGGAGTATCAGGGGCAATGTCCTCAGCTGGAGAAAACAGGAAAGGATCTTCCGGGCTTAGAACAGGGGGGAAACAGTGTGACTCACCCTTCCCTGCAGGCTTCTTTGTCAGCGCTGAGGAGCATGAGGATGGCTGGCTGCATGTGTCTGCAGCATGGTGACCAGTGCCATCTTGCCTCTATTTGCAGGACGGGGGCTGCGGGCCAGATCCTGAGGCTTCCTCCATCGGTGGGCCGTATTTGACCATCTCTCGGTGGGCACAAGGTTCACTGGATGCTGCAGGGACAAACAGGATTCTTGGATGGCGAACGGATCAGCAGGATTCAGTCAGGATGTAAGCGGCATGGACGGAGCTCAGGCTAAGCACTTCCTCACATCCCGGTCGTTGGCCACGCCCCCCACGGATAGGCGCTTGTTTACACGACTGTGTGCATAGGCACATTACAATTAATGTTTATAAGACCCCTTAAAGACTGAGGCGCTTTGCAGGTGCTGAAAATAGCGCCTGCAAAGCGCCCTGAAAGAGCCGCTGCTGTCTCTCCAATGTGAAAGCCCAGAGGCCGCTAGCGGGGGTAAAAAGCACCCCTATGGCGGCCTAATTGCGCTGTGAAATTGACGGTAAAGCGCAGCTAAAAATAACACACCCACCGCCCAGTGTGAAAGGGGCCTAAGACACTACGGATTTAGAGGAAAATATATGAAAATTGTACAGTCCTAATAATTTGAGAGAGAAGCAGAATGTGTTGAGACAACTTTGGACTTTTGTGGTAAGGTATGGACTCACAGTAGTCAAGGTAGTTACAAAAAATATAAAATTAACAAAATAGAAATAAAACTCCAATTAGGGCAAGAAATTCACATATTGAAAATAGAATCGCTCTGATGAAAACTGGAAGGGAATAGAAGTATCAACCCTGGATATTGGATTAGATATTCATCCTTGCTCAGTTCCCAACTGAAGGAGTTTTTTGTAATTACCTTGACTACTTTGAGTCCATACCGTACCACGAAAGTCCAAAGTTGCCTTAAAACTTTCTGCTTCTCTCTCACATTACAATTAATGGGCTGTATTTTAGCTCAGTAAAAAAAAAGAAGCTGTAATGAGATTTTTCAAGCTGCAGTGTGCAAGAGGCCTAAAGCAGGAACCAAAGCCACTGATAGAAACACAGACCATATCTTCCTAGTTCTTAGTTCTTTGACCCATTCCTTTAGAATACAGCTACCGTTACCAGGGCAGAACATGTCACAAAAAATATGTTTATAGGCAAGAGAGACAATTAATTATTAGTTACAAGAAACTGCATCCAAGTGAAGCAAGTCAGGACATCCTTAACCACTTCCCTACCTGCCCATAGTAATATGACGTCCACAGATGGGATCTCCCATCCTGGGTGGACGTCATATGACATCCTGGGCTTCCCAGCTGTCTAGGGGGCGCACGCGCGGGACCCGGAGCGCGTGCCCGGCGGCCACGATGTTTTTTTTATAGATTTTTGGGGATATTTATAGCAAAAAGTATTGCATTTTTTTCATAAATGTCGCTCTATTTTTGTTTATAGCGCAAAAAAAAAAAAAAAAACACAAAAAAAAAAACAACCGCAGAGGTGATCAAATACCCCTAAAAGAAAGCTCTATTTGTGGGGGGGGGGGGGGGGGGGAAGAAAAAGGACGTTAATTTTGTTTTGGAGCCACGTCGCACGACCGCGCAAATTGTGAGATAAAGCAACGCAGTGCCAAATTGCAAAAAGTGCTCTGGTAAGGAAGGGGGTAAATTCTTCGGGTGCTGAAGTGGTTAAAATATAGCTTCTTTTGTTACATGTACACAGGTAACAAAAAAAAAAAAAAAAACACAACAACACTTTACATGCATCTTCAACTAAATCCACACAGCAAAAAAAAACGTTTCTTTTACTAAAATAAAAATAAAAAAATTATATATTATATTAACTACCTGAATCTCTGCACGCTGATTAGTCTGCCTTCCCATCAGTCTTTCTGCCACATTCCTATTTAAACACAAGAAATGCATGAACAGAAGATGGGAAAAACACTGGTAACTCTTTGGCACACTGGTAGCACTGGCACACAC
The DNA here is from genome assembly GCA_029206835.1 of Rana muscosa. Taxonomy (NCBI): domain Eukaryota; kingdom Metazoa; phylum Chordata; class Amphibia; order Anura; family Ranidae; genus Rana; species Rana muscosa. The sequence continues at coordinate 860,617,221 of CM055122.1, forward strand.
AAATAAAGTTCTATTAAATGCTTAGAATTGAATGAATAGGATACTTTTTTTATTCTCAGTCTGGCAATGTGATAATTTTGTAAACATATTAGAACTAATTTTTAGTGAAACAAAGGCAGTTTTTAACATTTTGGCAACCCCCATTCATCAGTTAATCGTGGATACAAAGTCATCACGGCTCACGGGTTAAGCCAACTGGCATAAAATCTAGCTTTCATAAAAGGGAAAAACCTTTTCTTTATCGTACACCACGGGACACAGAGCTAGTCATTACATAATGGGTTAAGGGTCACCAGCGGTGATTGGACACTGGCACAACCAATGGAAGACAGTTCCCCTCCATATAACCCCTCCCATCAGGGAAGTACCTCAGTTTTTTCGCCAGTGTCGAAAGGTGTTGGACGCGTTAGGAGGTGCTAAAGGAAAGCTCTACCAAAGAGACCCTCTGGGGGTAAAAGAGCTATGCTTTCGGATCCATCCAAGACGCCTACAAATGAGCTGAATCTGGATGGGATCCGGGCCTCATCCATGAGGCGTCGCCTGTAATGTCTCTCTTCGGAGGACTGGGCTCTAAGATCCAGCACTTTCGCTATTTCGCTATAAAGTCCTGGTAAGAGTCTTGTACAAGGCCCAGGGGAGAGGTATCCTTTAAATAGGAACCCATATCCCTGAAGGTTGGCACACATAGCCCACCGTGAAGGGTGAAGTTTGGTATCTGTCTGAAATCTTTCAGCAGAAAAACCTGCGGCGTGGATAAGGTGAGATTAGAAGGTCCATAACTAGGTTGGGACCTTTTTCAAAAAGTGGATGTCTTCTTTTTTTCCACCACTGGGGGGAGTAAAGAGCTGAATATACTCACCTCACTCTGTTCAGTGTCGGCTTCGGCGAAGTACACTGCTCGTCACCTCCGCTGCTGAGCTTGCTGGGGCACCCCGATCCTCCTTTCGGTGGCCGACCAGACACCTGCAGATGCAGGTAAGTGGGAACAAGGGCTGATGAGAGTCCTCTCTCACTATGGCCACCGCCATAGCGCTAAGGGCCGCGCGCGCGCGCGCGGGAGCGCGCTTTATCGGAGGGGGGGGGGGCGAAGGCGTGCGCGGGCACGTGGCGCGCGCAGGCACAGAAACGGCGCCAATTTTAAAAGACTGTCAGTGTGAGAAGCACTGCAGCAGCAAGCAAGCTCGTTAGTTCTCTTATTCTTGGCAGAGAAACACAGCAGCTATACAGGGACGTAAGACTCCATGTGGTTGGATTGGGTACTTCCTAGAAGACATCCATGTTATGCATAGTTATGTGTTAAAAGTTGCATACTTAATGTATTTGCTAAACTGAACACGGTAGTATATGCATTTAGGTACCTTGTATTTTGTCTAAACGGTAAGCCTTCCAGGGGAAGTAATACGGACAAAAAGAGATAAGAAAGCACCACCGCCTGAGAGGAGGCTCTAACTGTGCTGACTCGGTACCTTTCTCTCCTGGGTTGCTAAATGCACCTGTTCAGGATGAGCCATTACCTCTGTCAGGTATGGCGGCTTCCCCAGTGGAGCCTGGGCCTGTATATGTCACTGAGGACACTTTATCAGCTGCCCTAAATAATCTGGAGGAAAAAATTTGCTACCTTAATCGCTAAGTCCTCTAAAAAGGAACAATAAGCGAAGCAGGTCTCTTCCAGTATGGGACCTCCCTTCAGAAGTACCTGAGGGAGGAGGATGAGGAGGAGGAGGCTACATCAGCAGAGGATGAGGAGCCAGATTTTAAGGTCACAGGTACAATGCTATAGCAGTGCATTTAAGTTAACCTCTGCGGAGGTAACGGAATTACCTGTCTCCTCCCTAGGGTCATTAAGATCCCTGCAAGGTGCATGCTCCTTCCCGGTTCATCCGTTACTAGAGGATCTAATATACGCAAACTGGCAACATCCAGATAAGCGTTTCTCACCTCCAAAAAGGTTTAACATTCTTTATCCTATGGGGGAAAAATTTTTTTTTAAGAAATGGAGCCTACCTGCGGTAGTTGCGGCTATTTCTTGTGTAAATAAAAACCTGACATGTCCGGTGGATAATGTACAAGGGTTTAAAAAGATCCTTCTGAGAGGAAGTTGAAATCCTCCTTCCTTTTGGCCGGCTCAATTACCCAACCTGCAGTAGCAGCAGTCGGTATGGGTCAGGTCATCAGCCAACAGGTAAAGCAGGGGCTGAAGGAACTGCCTTCAGAGCAGGCTAGAAATTGGGAAAAATTTGCCTAAAAGCCTTATGCTTCACAGTGGATGCCATGAGAGATTCTATCATACAGGCATCACGCCTTACACTCCAGCTGGTACAGATGCGCAGAGTACTTTGGCTTGAGCATTGGTCAGCGGAGACCCCATGCAAAAAGCTGTTGGCAAGTTCCCGTTCCATGGCGAACGCCTATTTGGGGAAGATTTAGAAAAATATATACAGAAAATCAAGTGGTAAAATGACTTTTACCTGAGAGAAAGAAAAACAAGAGATCTTGTTTTAAACGCTCTCTCCCCAGCTCCCGGGAAATCTGACTCCAACCAGTGGCGGCGGCCTGTTTTAGCCGCCCACAAAATCAAGGGGCAAGCTCAGAAGAACAAGAAGCCGTGGGGTGCAAGAGCTAATAAGCAAGCCCCCAAAGCCTCTCAGTGAAGGGGCGCCCCCGCTCGGCCGAGTGGGAGGAAGGCTTTGTCAGTTCTGAGCAACTTGGTGGTCAGAAATCCAGGACAATTGGGTAGTATCCACAATATCCTCAGGGTACAAACTGGAATTTCGAGAGATCCCATCTTCTCAATTCCGAGGTTCAAGACTCTCCAAGGATCCACAAAAAAGAGAATCCTTCTTCAAAGGTTTGAATCACTTAATGGCTCAAGGGGTAGTTACAGACGTACCCCAAAAAGAGCGAGGTTCAGGTTTTTACTCAAACCTCTTTGTGATTCCAAAGCCAAATGGAGATGTCAGACCCATCCTGGATCTAAAATCCCTAAATCGGTTCCTGAACGATCGCCATTTTCGAATGGAAACGATCCGATCCGTGGCCGCCACTTTAAAGGGCGGAAAATTCATGGCGTCCATAGATATCAAGGACGCACATTTACACATACCCATCCTCCCCGCTCACCAAAGATTCCTAAGGTTTGCGGTAGAAGATCGCCACTTTCAATTTGTGGCTCTGCCGTTTGGTGTAGCCACCGCGCCCATAGTATTCACAAAGGTGCTAGCTCCTCTGTTAGTAACCTAAGAACACGGGGCATTGCGGTAACAGCCTATCTGGACGATCTACTAGTAATAGATCAGTCAAAGGACGGATTGGGTCACGCTGTACACACTACAGTAGGATACCTGGAGCATTTAGGATGGATTATAAATTTACAAAAATCCTCTCTCCAGGCCCAAAGAAGGATAGGATACCTGGGCATGATCATAGATACAGCCCAAAACGAGGTATACCTGCCAGAACCGAAGATACAGTCTCTGAAAGACCTGATCCACAAGGTCAAAGCAAACAAGAGGCCGTCTATTCGCCTTTGCATGAGACTATTGGGAAAGATGGTAGCCTCCTTCGAGGCGGTCCCTTACGCCCAGTTTCATTCGAGACTACTTCAAGGCAATATTTTAGCTTCCTGGAACAGGAAGAGCCAAGCTCTGGATATACCCATGCGCCTGTCCTCACAAGTACGCCACAACTTCGATTGGTGGCTAGAAGCCAGGAATTTACGGAAGGGAAAGTCCTTCCTCCCAGTGGCCTGGAAGGTGGTATCTAGGAATACCAGCCTATCGGACTGGGGTGCAGTATTCGAGGAGGCTTCTACCCAGGGAAACCTGGGCCAAGACTCAGGGGATCCTGCCCATCAATGTGCTAGAGATCCGGGCGGTATATCTAGCCCTCAAGACCTGGACATACAGGTTACAGGGCTACCCAGTTCGGGTTCAATCCGACAATGCTACTGCAGTAGCTTACATCAATCACCAAGGAGGCACCCGCAGTCGGGCAGCCCAAAGAGAGGTGAACCGGATCCCGGCATGGGCAGAAGAGCATGTACCTTGCCTTTCTGCAATCTTCATTCCAGGGATGGAAAATTGGCAAGCAGACTACCTGAGTCGTCAGCAGCTGCTACCAGGGAGTGGTCTCTTCACCCGAGATCTTTCAGGCCATATGTCTGAGATGGGGAAACCCAGATGTAGACCTGCTAGCTGCCAGGTTCAACAAGAAATTGGACAACTTTGTGTCCAGAACGAGGGATCCTCTAGCCTACGGGACAGACGCTCTAATAATACAGACGCTCTAATAACTCCATGGAATCAGTTCTCACTGATCTAGGCATTCCCTCCGATCCCTCTTCTACAAAGACTGCTTCGCAGGATCAAGGAGGAGGGAATACCAGTAATCCTAGTGGCCCCAAACTGGCCCAGGAGGCCTTGGTATGCCGAGATTGTAAAAACGGCGATAGGAAGGCCCTGGAAGTTTCCACTCCGACACGACCTGCTGTCACAGGGTCCAGTATTCCACCCTTCCTTACAAAGGCTAAAGTTGACGGCCTGGCTGCTGAGACCCACATTTTTAAAAAGAGAGGGGTCTCTGGTCCGGCTCTTTCTACGCTCATTAATGCTAGAAAGCCAGCCTCCAGACTCATCTATCAGAGAGTCTGGAGAGCATACGTTTCCTGGTGTGAATCCAGAAGTTGGAATCCTCAGAAATATGAAATAAGCAGGATTCTTGCTTTTTGCCGGTTAGGAGTGGATATGAATTTAGCCCTTAGCACCATCAAAGGGCAAATATCGGCTCTATCAGTCTTCTTTCAGAGACCATTGGCATCTCACTCCCTAGTTCGGACATTCATTAAGGGGGTACTGAGGATAAATCCTCCAGTTAGGACTCCCTTGTGTCCATGGGATTTGAATTTGGTATTGTCAGTGTTGCAAAAGCAACCTTTTGAACCTATTCGCCATATTCCTTTAATTATATTAAGTAGGAAGTTGGCTTTTCTGATTGCTATAGCTTCTGCTAGGAGAGTATCAGAGCTAGCAGCTCTTTCTTGTAAAGAGCCTTGTCTAATTTGTCACAAGGACAAAATCGTACTACGACCCCATCCGGCTTTTCTATCTAAGGTGGTGTCGGCTTTTCACTTGAATCAAGACATTGTTCTGCCTTCCTTTTTTCCAAACCTGCGGACGGCGGGGGAAAAATTATTACACTCTCTAGATCTAGGGAGAGCGGTAAAGGTGTATCTGCAAGCAACCGCTCAGATACGTAAAACAGATGTTTTGTTTATTTTACCAGATGGGCCCAAGAAGGGCCAAGCGGTATCAAGATCCACCATTTCCAGGTGGATTAGACAAGTAATTATTCAAGCTTATGGTTTAAAGAACAGGACTCCTCCTTTTCCTGTTAAGGCGCACTCTACCAGGGCGATAGGTGCTTCATGGGCAGTGCACCACCAGGCTTCGATGGCTCAGATCTGTAAAGCTGCAACTTGGTCTTCAGTCCATACATTTTCCAAATTCTATCAAATAGATGTGAAAGGACATGAGGATTCCGCCTTTGGGCGAAGTGTGCTGCAGGCAGCAGTATAGGGCTTCTGGTCCGCAAGCGGCCTGTTTTGATCTGTGTCTCCCCCCCTTCATATGAGCATTGCTCTGGGACGTCCCATTATGTAATGACTAGCTCTGTGTCCCGTGGTGTACGATAAAGAAAATAGGATTTTTATAACAGCTTACCTGTAAAATCCTTTTCTTGGAGTACACCACGGGACACAGAGGTCCCCCCCTTCTTATGGGAACCTTACTGCTTGCTACAAAACTGAGGTACTTCCCTGATGGGAGGGGTTATATGGAGGGGAACTGTCTTCCATTGGTTGTGCCAGTGTCCAATCACCGCTGGTGACCCTTAACCCATTATGTAATGACTAGCTCTGTGTCCCGTGGTGTACTCCAAGAAAAGGATTTTACAGGTAAGCTGTTATAAAAATCCTATTTTTATACCAACAAATGTTGGTGACCATGTGTATTGTATTGGGGAACTCTTCCACTTTTATGTGCACAATGGCCGTGTAAATAAACTTAAGGCCTCGTACACACGGCCGAGAATCTCGTCAAGAAAAAAACACGTCGTTTTTCTTGACGAGATTCTTGGACAAGAAACTTGTCCAGGCCGAGTGTACAGATGCTCCATTCAAAGAACCCGCGGTTCTTTGAATGGAGCGAACGCGGTGACGTCATAGACTACGACGAGCGTGTGCACGTCACATTCGATGCCGTCGCCGCCATCTTGCTACACCCTACCTATGCCTAGGAAGCTACCGCGCATGCGTCAAAGTCATTTCGAGCATGCGCGGGTTTCCACGGCGACAGGTAAGTGTACACACACTTTTCTTGTCGAGAAACATGCCGACGAGAATCTCGACAAGAAAATAGAGAGCAGGTTCTCTATTTTTCTCGTCGAGATTCTTGCCAGTTTTGACGAGAAAAATGAAAGCCGCGTACACACGACCGATTTACTCGTCAAGAAAGCTCTGCCAGCAAGTTTCCTGCTGGTTCTTGCCGAGAAACTCGGTCGTGTGTACGAGGCTTCATTGCGTCTGTAGGACCCATACAAGTCATGTCATGTATCAGTTTTTACTTCCAAGCATTTAAATCTTCCTTCAGGAAGGGTGAACAAAAAATAATTATTCAATGGACAAATTGTACACTATTACTTCTTTCACCACAGTATTACAGAATTGTAAAATACACCAATATCTGCTAAATATTCAAAACAATGATGTAAATGTATATTTTTACCTCACTCTTGTTGGACAGAAATGTGCAAGGATTATTAAGGGTACTACCAGTCAACGCTTCTATATATTTCCTTTTAATGTTATTTGCAAACACAAGGCCTCTGCACACATTGGTATATTTAACAAGGTAACCCAAATTAGTATACTCCATAGTCTATGTCACAATTGGTTGGCACGGATAAGTGAGCAGCATGTGCAATCTAAAGGGATTACATAAATGTCTCTTTCTTGACCTCTGGAAGATTTACGTCCCTTTATGACCATGTCCATTTTTTGTGATAAGCGTATATTGATTGGTTTACACCAATGTTATAGCGTCTACAGACTATGGTAAATATACTGGAATTTATTTATTTTCTTAATACTAGTAATGGCGGCGATTAGCGACTTATAGTGGGACTGCGATAATGCAGCTGACAGTTAGACACTGACCGACACTTTGTGGGAACCAGTGACACGAATACAGTGATCAATGTTACAAATATACACTGTCACTGTACTAAGGACACTGACTGGGAAGGGGTTGAACATCTAGGGCAAGCAAAGGGTTAACTGTGTGCCTAGCCAGTGTTTTACTGCTGCTTTTACTCAGGGAAGTGATGGATTGTATTCCCACAAAATCAATCCCTTCCCCCGTCAGAATGGAGATCTGCCTTGTTTACATCTTGTTCTGTGAGTGTTTTCAATTTACTTTTAATAAATGTTACGTATATACAGATTCACACTATGTGGAGTATTTTCTTTTTTGGTCATGCTATTTTGAACACTTGAAAGGATTTGGTCTGACAAGTTAGCTGCTTCTGAAGACCGCTTCTTGGTGACATCCCCTAACCAATTGGATTGCCGTACAACTTGATCTGGAACCCAGACATGGAGATCCCATATTTTGGTGGTTTCACCATAAGCCTTGTGGACTCACTGAGCATATGCCCATTTGTATACACCGCTCCTAAAGCGCCCCTTCCCATTGAAATCAATGGGAAGCGCCACCAAAGCGTCTGCAAAGAGCCTCTGCAGCTGTGATTTGTGGGCACTTTTTTTTCCATAGAAAAGCTTTTATTGAGCAAAAAAAAAAAAAAATACATACATCATCCGATCATAACAGACATCGGGCTTAACAAACGGTATCTCTCAATAGGGGTATACAGCAACATCCCCTTGAATGTATGCAATAGTACGAGACATAAGTATTGGTACCATGTATATTCACTCTTATCAACAAGGTATACAATTTGTGTCGTGATAAAACACTCTTCCCCCCCTTTATACACTGTCCGCTGGGTGCCAGAAAGGCCTAAGGACCGTATTGTGACCCGTCCTGGTTAGTTGCAGGTCGTGGGGGCCCTGAGCCATCTGTCCCAAACCTCATCGTACTTGGAAGGGCACCCTCTATGGGAGTAGATACGTTTCATGTACGGTAACACCCTATTGACCTCAGCTATCCAATGCAAGAGTTCTGGTGGGCTGGGCCTCATCCAGACTCTGGCTATGACCTTCCGTGCCAGGAAGAGCGTTTCATGCAGGAAATTTTTAGCAAACTTGTTGAAGTCTGGGTCTGGGAAAATACCCAGGAGGCACGGCTTTGGCTGAAGCGTTATGGGGGAGCCCATTGGGTCATGCAAGAACCCCACCACCTGCTTCCAAAAAGCCTGGATTTTGGGACATTGCCACAGCAAATGGAAAAAGGTGCCCACGGCTTGACCGCACATTGCGCAGGTGGGAGAAAGGTCACTCTTATACCTAGAAACTCTGAGTGGTGTGAGGTATGCCCTATGTGTGATATAGATTTGTGTGAGGCGATCCGACAGCTTAGGAGATGCCAGTTTACACGTGTCGAGTGCATCGCTCCATTCATCATCCCCCAATGTGCCCACCTCCCCTTCCCACCTAGGTTTCAGCGCATGAGCCGACGCGGTTGCCTGCGGGAGTGTCAACATAAATGTAGAAATGGGATATCAATTTTTGGGGGTCAGGGTATTTAATTGCGGCCATTAAGGGGTTGTCGGCTAAGGAGAGATCGTCTCGAGGGAACTGGGTGTGGTACGCGTGGCGAAGTTGAAAATATCTGAAGAACATATGATCCAGTAGAGCGAATTCTGCTTTAAGGTCATTGAAAGATTTTAGTCTCCCGTTACGGGTAATGTGTGATAAGTAAAATACTCCCCTAGAGCTCCACACGCCACTATCCCGGATAAGGCTGAATTCAGGCAGGGCTGCGTTATGCCAAAGAGAGGTATAGCGATGTGGAGAAACAATGCGCAGCCTGTTTGAGGCAATACTCCACACCTTGTTATAGTGATATAACAGAGTACGGCGGTCCATCAGCATGGTGGGCTGCGTCCATGTAGGGCACAGGCAGAGAAATCTGTCTGTCGACCTTGTCTATATGAAAAACCTGTGACAACTGAGAAGCAATGTAATATGAATTGAAGTCAGGGAGTGACGTTCCAGCTAGATCAGTCGGGTTCTTCAACATGTGCCACGGGAGTTTGTGTCTAGCATCGCCCCAGACAAATGGTTTAAGGAGGGAGTCCAATAATTTGAAATGCCTGAGCACCAAATACACCGGGGAATGCCAAATCATGTATAATATTTTGGGTAACAGGACCATCTTTATTAGGTTTACACGGCCCATCACTCCCAACGGGAGGCGGGCCCAGACCTGTGTCTTTAGCTTCAGCATTTCAGATAGTGGAGTAATATTTAGGGGTATATAGTCTGCAGGGTCACGAGTTGTCTGGATTCCCAGGTACTTGATCATATCCACCCTCTGAAGAGGGAGCAAAGCCCTGTTTCTGGGTGACGGGAAGCTGTCAAGTGGGAGTATTTGGGGTTTATCCCAATTGATCCGCAGACCAGAGAATAAACCGAAGCGCTCAAATTAAGGCCAAAGCCAATGGTAGGGAGCTGTCTGAGTCGTCTAAGTATAACAATGTGTCATCCGCGTATGTGCTGATTTTTTCCACTACCCCCCCCCCCCCCGAAGTCCAACTATTCCAGGGTGAGCTCTTATTGCTATTGCGAGAGGCTCTGCCGCCAATGCATAGAGCAGCGGCGACAGGGGACACCCCTGTCTCGTACCCCTTGAGAGGGGAAACTGGCCTGAGGGCCAACCATTAGCCAGTACCCTGGCCACCGGCATCTGGTAAAGGAGCTGAATCTATTTTATGAACCTGGGTTCTAGTCTGAACCGGTCCAGACAGGTCCATAGGTATCCCCACTCCACCGAATCAAAAGCCTTGGCGGTGTCCAAGGCTACGATCACCCTGGAACTCGTGTGTCGTTTGAAGGTTGATGAACAACCTCCTGAGGTTAAAGGAGGTGTTCCTACCCGGCATAAAGCCGGCCTGGTCCTCGTGTATCAGTGATAAGATAACTGTGTTGAGGCGGAGGGCAAGTACATTTGCAAGCACCTTGACATCCACCTGAAGCAGTGAGATTGGGCGGTAGGACTCCGGGAGGTGCGGGTCCTTTCCAGGTTTGGGGATTAACACTATAGTGGCCTCCCTCATGGAGGGCGGAAGTTCAGAGCTATCAAACATGGAGTTATACAGTGCTAGTAGCCTGGGGACAAGGACGTCAGAGTAAGTGGAGTAAAACTCCGCGGGTAGGCCATCCGAGCCCAGAGCTTTGGATCTGGGAAGTTCAGCTATCGCCTTAGTGACCTCCTCGATCGTCAATGGTGCTTCCAGTTCCCTGGTCTGGTCTTCGGATAGTCGGGGGGACTGTCAGTTGAGCAAAGAATTACTCCATTAAGGAAGGATCATCAGGAGCCACTGTGGTATATAGAGCAGCAAAGAAGGCCTTAAACATTGACGTTACCTGGGCAGATTCCGTCACCAGAGCGTTGCCAGGAGAGCAGAGTGAGATCACCACCGGGGGCCTCTCCTCGCAATGCACCAGATAGGCTAGTAGCTTCCCAGCTCTCTCCCCGTGCTCAAACGACTTCGGTCGTTAAAAAAAAAGTTTTTGTTTGGATTTCTCATAAATTATGCTCCAGGGCACTGGATCAGCTTCACTAAGATTGGAAGTCTTGTCAGCCGTCAGGTCAGCCTGGAAAGCACTCTCTGCCTCTAGGAGAAGTGTTGTAGCTTTGTCGAGGGCCTCAGAAGAGGTCCTTTTAAGTCTATTAATGCGGGCAGTCAAAGTCATACGGGCATGCATTTTGAATGTTTCCCAGACTATGTGTGGTGGTGCAGAGTCTGTATTGGTCCCAAAGAATTGCTCCCAGTCAGTAGCGAGGTCGTCATCCTCCGGGAACAGAGTTAGCCAGAAGGGGTTTAGTCTCCAGGAGGGAGGTGGGCAAGCATGGGATAGAGAGAGCTCAGCCCAGCATGGGCAGTGGTCAGAGAGCGATCTAGGGGAGAACCCTGCAACCGTCAGTCTAGGGAGGAGTGATGTGGATATGAGAATAAAATCAATGCGGGACATTGATTGATGGGAGGCGGAGAAACAGGAGTAGGCCCTAGAGGTAGGGTTCCTAGATCTCCACGTGTCCACCAGGTTAAAGTCAGCAAGGAGTCTTGCAAATCTCGTGGGGTGCTGTGGAGGAGGAAGGGGGCCCAGTCATCCTATCTAATGTCGGGTCCAATACGTTACGGAAGTCGCCGAGCCATACAGCCGGCACATTAGGGTGTGAGGCCATAAAGTTAAACCCGGCGGTAAGGATAGTGGATTGGAACAGGGGTGGTACATAGAACGCCAGCAAAAGAATCATATCTCCATGCAGTTTGGCTTTGAGAAAAACATACCTGCCCAGTGGGTCTATCTCTGAATCCTGGGAGGTCAAAATGTGTGGTCTTAGCAATCAACACCGAAACCCCCCTTGATTTGTGGGCACTTTTAACCCTTTATTCTGCTGCTAGCGGGGGTTAAAAGCGCCCCGCTAGTGCCTGAAAAACGCTGGTAAAGCGCAGCTAGTTTTAGCTGCGCTTTACCAGCGTTTTTCAGGTGCTGGCAGTGTGAAAGGGCTCTGAAAGCTCAGGTCTCCTTCATCCCTAAAGACCCAACTTCTTGTGCCCACTATAGACCCATCTCCCTCTTAAATATTGACCTTATGTTTTTTAGCAGAGACCCTAGGGCAGTGATGGTGCACCCATTGCACGCGTGCCGCTGTCGGCACGCCGAGCCCTCTCTGTGGGCACGCCATGAAAGGAGAGCCATTAAATGAGAAAAGCACACAGTGAAAATCGAATAGTCCGCACCGCGAACTACATCTCCCGCAGTTCTGTAGGCGAGTGGGAGTGACAATGAATAAATGCCAGGGGGCGACGTGCGCACGCTAAACCAATCATAGAGGCGGTCTCATCCACACCGCACCCACCATCAAACAAATCAGCGGTGGCGTGACTGGGAGAACACGCGGCTGGGATCAGAGGAGGATTGCGGGCGGGAATGAGCTGCCGGAGAGACTGGAGACAGGTAAGATCAATGTGGAGTGGATCCATTATTTCCCTGCATCTAAACATCTAAGTAAGCCTTTCACTGTAAAAGTTTATGGCTTGCTTAACGGTATGTAACGATCTACAAAAACTAATACAAACCAACTCACGGCAATGCTGACATTATGCTCTGTACAGTTACAGATTTTACTAAACTTTGCAAAATAAAAGGTGTTAATTCGGTGAGTGCAATGGTCAGGTAAGTGAGTGCATTCTGAGCACAACGCATTCCTGATCCCTGCATTCTGAGCGAATCTAGCAGAGTCGTATGTTTTTGGTCCCTTAGGGCTCATGCGGAGGGATGATCAGTCCCATCCTCTGTACAGAGCCACTGGCAGGTTTAATTCTGTGTTGGCACTTTGAAAGAAATAAGTTGGTTTTGCGTTGCGGTTTGGGCACTCGGGCTCAAAAAGGTTCACCATCACTGCCCTAGGGAATAAAATGGTGGTAATTGCAACTTAAGTCGCACGGTATTTGCGCAGCAATTTTTCAAACGCATTTTTTTATTAAAAAAAGACTAGAGTAAGCATGATTTGTTGGCATAATGTGAAGGATGAGCTCCGGCGGGAAATGTCTCACTGCCTGTGATTAGCGCAGCGCAGTGCCGACTTGCTGGCGGGCTCTGCACGTGGGCTTTGCGAACATGCCGGAGCTCATCCTTAATCTGAAAGATGATGTTACGCTGAGCAAATAGATACCCAACATGTCACGCTTTAGAATTGTGCACACTCATGGAATGGCGCCAAACTTCGGTACTTAAAAATATCCATTGGCGACGCTTTAAAAATATTTACAGGTTACCTGTTGAGTGTTACAGAGGTCTTGGGCTAGAATTATTGATCTTGCGCCAACGTTTGCAGCGATACCTCATATGTGATTTGACTGCTGTTTACATATGTGGGCGCGACGCAAGTATGCGTTCGCTTCTGCGAGCGAGCACTTTTGTTCCTATTACAAGGAATTTAAACATCTCTTGTAATAGGAATAGGGCATGACAGGTCCTCTTTACAGTGAGATCAGGGGTCTCCAAGTCCCCAGATCTCGCCTCTAGGCTGGAAAGCCTAAAATAAAAGAAGGAAGAAGAGGAGAATCTCGGCTTCCCAGCCAAGGCAACGGCAGTGTTTACAACTGCCAAGGCTGGACGTGATGTTATAACGTCCCACCCGGCCTCCGAAGGTCACAGAGCTGACCGGGAACCATCTGATCCCCTCCCGCCGCCTGTAAAGCAGCTGAACAGCCGCTAGGATTGTTTTTACGGTGCAGGGAATCACCAGGAGAAAAAGTTGATATCTGAATGATGCCTGTAGCTGCAAGCATCATTCAGATGTCCCCACTCAAAGTCTGCTATGTCATAATACCTTGTTGGGCGGGAAGCAGTGGTGTATTTAGGTTTTGTGCTTCCCTAAGCCTGACTAAACTCGTGCAACCCCTAATTTAAATATGATCCACCCCTTCCTGTAAAGGTCACACCCCTTCCTGTTTAAGACCTGCCCTGAAATTTTCCAGTGGGGACGCTAGTTCTGAGGGCCTGGGGGGGGGGGGAGGGATTCCCTTGATCTGCAGAGATTTCCTCTCACTTCCTGTTTAGCTATGGGGCAGGAAATAAAGAGAAATGAACGGATGGCAAATTTTTTTTACTGGGGCTCTAACCATCCCTTACTCTGTCCAAAATGGGAAAACAAATGTTGCCTATAGTTCTACTTTAAGCACAAATTTCTGCTAAATTTATGAAGGAATAAGAGGATATAACCATGCCAATGGTGCAACAGAAAACATGTAGCACAGTGATGAAGGTATGTGGTCCAGGCAGTGACCATAGGAAAGATTGGGGGCAGGAACAAATAAATCCATCTGTTTATTTTTCTCCTCAGCAATCAACAGAAATAAAATTAAGATTCCCTAATATGTACAACTGACACAAGCAAAGGATCGCAGGACAGTCCTACTACCTAACTGACAGGTATAGGTGACCATGTCAGTGCCCCTTGTGTCTGAGCCATCCCTATCATACCTGCAGCAGTGCGGCTGCTTCATGGGGGCACCAGAACGATTTGTCTTTGCGGCCCAGTCTACCTCATTAGACTGGCTCTGCACTAACAGTGTAGCGCAAGCCGGCGGGGACTCTTTTCATGCTGCCCCCCCCCCCTGCAAAGTGCTGCCCTAGGCCAAGATACAGCATTGGCGGGAAGTAGGTAAAGAGGAACTGTAGTCTGCTCTTGTTAATTTGTAAAAAAAAACATCTTTGCCATTCTGAAGCTTCCCTCCAACCACTTTGCATATTATTTTATATATACTGTGATTCTGTGCTTGCCAAATATGCTGCAGAAATCTCCCTTCACTGAGTCTGTCATTTTAACTGTGGGCAGCTAAAGCTGCTGCCTGTTGACTTCCTGGATTTAGACAGACACACAGCTCACAACTCCAGCTCTGCAGCTCTCACTGGCCCTCTTATGACTCATCCCCCCTCCCTTCCTGGCAAACTCTCATGAGAGTGGGAGAAAGCTGTGCATGATGTCATAAGCCTAGGCTAATGACCAGACAAGAAACAGGAAGTGGGCTGTATAAGGTATTTACTAGGGGTGCAACGGATCGGTGGTGATCCGTACGGGTCACCCTGTTCGGATCGGATCACCCCGCGATCCGCGGGGCGCTCCGGAGCCTCGGCCATAGGAAAGGCCGCGGCTTCGGCCTAGCTCCGGCCATCTTGGTACACCCAGCGGTGCCGCTGCAATGACGTTTCGTCGCCGCCATCTTGCTCCACTCACACTCCTGCACAGTAATGATAGTAAGAAGGGGCCAAGCGGACATCTTGTTACACCCAACGGAGTTTTAAATTTCACAATTATTTTCAACACAAACAGGAGTTTATATGCTTAAATACTTTATTTGGAAATCCAACAGACTGTTTAGATGTTAAATTTTAAAAGCAGCAGCAAACCTGCTGACCTTACATGCTTGCTAATGTGACAGAACACCTCTGATTTTCACATTTAACATTTAGTTAAATGTGAAAATCAGAGGTGTTCTGTCACATTAACAACCATGTAAGGTCAGCAGGTTTGCTGTTGCTTTTAAAATGTGAAATCTAAAACTCCGGTGGGGGTAACAAGATTTGTGTTTTATTTTTTGTTTTTTTTTGCCGATCCGAAAATGATCCGATCCGTGACCCCTGATCCGAGGATTGATCCGATCTATGAGTTTTTTGATCCGTTGCACCCCTAGTATTTACTGGCAGAAAAAAAAAAAAAAGTTTTACTATCCAAAGTTAAAACAACAAGAGCAGAAGATTTAATAGATGGAAAGATGAAAAAAAAAAAAAAAAAGACTGAAGGTCCGCTTTAAGTTGTTCACCAAGATTCTGGCATTGCGTCTTAAATTTTCATCTACCACAATTGGTCCATTTAGACCAAGTGGGGTTCATTCCAAATCGGAAGCCTGAGACAACACAATTAAGTTCCCCAGCTGGATCAATGTAGCAATTGCGACCCACACTCCGCGTGTATTTCTGGGCATGGACGCCGAAAAGGCATTCGATCACGTGAACTCTAGTTTCAGGTTTTCGGTCTTATGCCATGTTGGTCTAGGGGAGACCATGTTTAAGTGGATCAGCAGGATATACTCCAACCCGACCGCTCAAGTCAAAGTTAATGAAGTACTTTCCGACTCTTCCTTTTACCAAACGGGACAAGTCAGGGATGCCCCCTGTCCCCCCTCCTCTTTGCACTCTTGAACCTTTCCCAGGTAAAGTTTGTTTAAATCCAGACATCATGGGGCTGACTGTTGGGGGAATCCAGCACAAAGTTTCAGGATATGCTCTTTTCTCTAACCAACCCAGTAGTATCCCTTCCAAAGCTCCTTTGTGAGTTAGACATACTGTATACGGAATGCTGTCCAATCTGAAAATCAATTTCAGCAAATCTGAAGCAATGGGGATTGAGATTTTCCAAACTCTGAAACTAAGTTATAAATTGGGGTGGACAGACTACGCTTGGAAGTATCTGGGCACATATATTCCTCCTAGGTTGTCCCACGCTTTTGAATTGAACTTCCTCCCCACTCCTAAACAAAACCCACGTATTACTAGAAACCTGCCATTGCGGACTGCACTGGCACTCATCCTTAAAATGTGCATTCTACCGAAATATCTTTACAGTATTTGTTCCAAGTCTTGCAGATAGTAATACCACCCCGTTACTTCAAACAAGTGTATTCATTATTTATCAACTTAATTTGGGCACATAAAACGCCCCTACCTCCCCCGTCATCTCTCGCTCTCCAAGCGGAACGGAGGTCTAGCAGTTCCAGATATCCAGAAATATCAGGCAACCCATTTACTAGGAAGACTAATTGACTGGCGCCGTCATTCCGACACCAAACTCTGGACGCAAATTGAACAAGCTCAAAGTAACATACTGTTGACTGGCGCACCCTGGTGTAATGAGGCTTTACCTTGTACACTGAAAATGCAACGTCTGATAGGAGCCACAACACGCATATGTTCACACCTATTTACACAAGCCTCTCTCTCTCTCTCTCTCTCTCTCTCTCCTAATGGCTCCCCACCATAGGCGTGCGCACAGGGTGTGCCAGGGCACACCCTAATCACCTTGTGTGATGCATATACCCCCTTATATTTCACCAAAGCCCCCTAACTGGGCTCCTTAAAAAATATAAATAAATATTTAAAAAAAATAATCATAAGAATAAAAACTACTGACACCAATCTCTGCCCTAATGACACCATCAGTATACTGTATATACACATGCACACACACGCGCATGTGTGTTTGAGCTTTGGTGGGCACACCCTAATGCAATAGGCTGTGCACACCTATTCTCCCCACTATTCATTGTTCTTAGGAATCCATGCTTCTCTCCGGGCCTTCAGGATGTGTCTTTTCGTACTCTGTACCAGGCTGGTCGCCATCAGGCATCCCATTTTCCTGACAGCCAGTAGCTGGCCTTCTATTGAATTCTTGATGGCCGCTTCAGGTCCCTTCCATCTGTACTTTTGGAGTGCTCTCCAGCTACACCATTTTCTACACTCTCTGCCGGACTCACAAGATTTTGATCGTCGCTTGACCACTTTTGAAGAATATTGTTCCGAGGAAGGAACTCTACCCCAGGTACTCTAAGACATACTGTCTATTGATCTTCTCTGCTAAAGAACATTGCCTGCCCTGCTTATGAAAATGAGAAGTAGACCTGAACGGCACCTTTACACCAGACCAACAACAAATCATCATCATCAGATTTTCACTTAAATCCTTAATCAGTACGAAGATTAAGGAAACCAACTTTAAAATCCTGACAAGGTGGTATTACACCCCTCACCTACTCCATAAATGTTTCCCCACCACCACTGATCGTTGTTGGAGATGCCACGAGGAACACTACTTTTGGTCCTGCCCCAGGCCCCAAGTACTTTTGGAAAGAAGGGCGGAGAATTGTTCAAAAGTTCACGATTGTGATGTTCACGTTGATCCAGCCTTTCTCTTACTACAAGGCATTATCGCAAAAATTTACAAAAAACTTGATCGCTTGTCACCTCCTGAGCTGCCAAACCTGTATCCCTCTTTTTTGGAAAAGCACACAACCACCGACCATCAGTCAGCGGCTTCCAAAAATTGAGGACATTAATAAAAATGGAGGATTTAATCCGCACAGCACAAACACAAAAAAAAAAAAAAACATTCCAAAACTCAAGGGCTGTGGAATATGGTCATCTGTTCTGAAGAAGGAGAAGCTCTTTTTTTAAATTATAATCCAGCCGCCAGGTAGTGGCTACAGCTTACTCTCTATTGCACTGTTTCACCATACCACCTTTACCTCCCCTTCCCAAGTGCCTAAACCCACAACACACACCCCAATTAACTAAACTTAAGCTTTAATCATTATTTAAAATAAAAATAAAAACCTATTTCACTCCAATATATATTTATGGGTAAACAAGAATTGCCAATCTACTTACAGAGGGTGGTTTGGTCCCCAGTAAACACCAATTCCAGCTCGTGATTTCAATCTCCCATTTCGTGAGCAGCAACCATCAGTGTACACCACGGTGGCATCTCCTGCCAATAAAATCCACATATAGCATTACATATACCTTGTTATCACTCTATAGACTGACCGTCAACTGCAAGGCAAACTAGAGAGAGATATTGTCACTGGGTCATACAAATCAAACGGCTGTAAAGCAGGCATCATTCCAATCCCCACATAAACCCTCAAACATACTATGCAAACAACGACTACACCTCCCACTCCTTATGTGTTAGTTCTTGTATCTGGCAACAGGTCATTCAGGCACTGAGCACTGCATTGTGGGATGGAGAGGCATTGTCAATGATTGCTTCATGTTTAGAAATTTGAATTTTATATAAGTTTGGGCACAAGTACTAGGGAAGTGGGAATGTGTACTAAGAATTTTATTCAGATAAAGTATGCTTTCTACTTTATGAGGTCTCTTTACGCCGTGTGACTCTATGGCAGGTTTTAAAAAAAACGTCATTTTGAAGTGAATTTATATACATTTCCAGGATACATTTGGCCATGCAAAAAATTACTCACTCTGGCAATATCCCATTCGTGGCATTTCACATACTGGTCAGAGCTTCCTTATCGCTGTATAGAGAAAGCCCAGTATGATAAAAAAACAGTGATGGTTGGGTGTTCTGAATCAGCAAAGGTTGCATGATACCATAAAGGGGAAATGTAACCAGGATACAAATCTACAAGTATGACCATCTGTGTTATATGCAATTATATGCAGTGTCAGTGTTTTATTGTGAACTGCAATAGGTCTAAAAAAACTGCAGGTAAAACATTTACATCAGCCCCGGGCAGCTGATGCATCTAAAATCAGATAATAGCAATACATTTTGCATGGGTATTTTGCTTTGAAATCCCAGGGAGTGTGAAGTTACTGGTGGTCTGACGTGTAGAGGTAGGAGAAGCATGGTAAAGAGTGAACGGGCATCAAAAATGAAAAAAGTGTATCTAAAACTCAAACATCTAATATATTAGGACCTACGAGTCCAGAGATGTGATAGCTGCATTAGACATTTTATTCTCTATTATTTTCACCTGGTGATCCTACGAGTAACACACATGCTGCACTAGGTTGTCAATGCTGACACACCATACTGTATCTATGGAAAAGCATCCTAAGACAGGACTACAGAACCTTCCCCTCTCCTACTTTACACAAAGGGGGTGAATTCTGTAGTCCACAGGCATAGCTGGGAACAATGTAACTGATAAGAGTGCAATACAGGCAGAGAGCACAGGAAAATGTCAGCTGACAGGATCTACAGGTACATTTTTTTTACATTTATCCTAAAACTTTTCAATGATATATTCAACCAACCAAAAGTAAGCAAATAAGTTAATGGTTAGGTTTTATAATCACTTTAAAGTAATCTGATTCAAAGTGGAACTCAAAAGTAAACTTATGTCCAGTTTGTATAGATGTGTGTCCTTGCTGAAAGATGTTCTTGGACTTCACAAATGTGTGGAAACAAAAATAGTTGTAATGGGTCAGGATGTAAAGTGTAATCGCCTCAACATGAACACAGCTAGAAATAAAAACACATTTCCACCCATTCTAGCCAAAACTCGTACAAACAAGGTTGGTCCAATTTTCTTTTTCGTAAAAATAAATAAAAATATATTATTATTATTATTAATAAATAATATAATATACCCATTTGAGAAAATGACTGTCCAAACAATGGCGGTAAGGAACTAATCTCAATCAGTTTAGTTCTTTTAGGTGAAGGCGGGTTCTTAGTAGAACTTGAAGGTTGAAGAGGCCTTTTGGCACAGAATGAGGGCTTTACATGGCACTGCTTTTCTTTGCTTGTGGAAGGAATCGGTGTGTCACTACCTGGAAAAAAAATAAAATTCACTATTATTTAGGCAAGGCCAGCAAACAATACCTACTATAGAACTTCGGATTTCAATAATTTTTTTTTTTTTTTATTCACTTGTAAAGTGATGAGGGGTGTGAATTTTCACAGTACTGGCTTGTAGAGCGGGGTCGGCAACCCGTAGATGGTAATCCACCCATCGACCGTGGGTCGGTGACGGGTAGATCATGAACACTCCTCTGCTTTGCCGACCGTACCTCAGCGCCAGTCTTTCCTTTCAGCCTCCTCTGCTGTGCTCATCCTTCCTCACAGCACAGCCTAAATCGGAAGGCAGCAGAGCTCAGAACGGAGGGCGGGAGCTGGCCCAGGTAGATTTTCAAGTTACCCGCCAGGTGATTGTGCGATGGCGGCCCTAGCAACCAGTCGCCAGCTTGTTAATATGGAACGTTATCTCTGGCATCTCGAGCTCCTGCCCTCTGCCCAGAGCTGTACTGCCTCTCACTTCTGTTCACCTCTATAGGTAGGAGAATAAATTTACTGCAGTGTGTGTGTTGGGGTGGGACAGTGGGTGATGTAAAGTGGGCAGAGGATATTTCTGGGGGGGGGGGCAAGAGGGCACTATTGTGGGAAAGTAGGGTATGATCTAAAAGGGGCAGAGGGCATTGCTATGGGGGGGGGGTGAGGTAAAGGAGAACAGAGGACACTGCTATTGTGGGGGAGGGCAGAAGATATTACTGTTGGGGGGGAGGGGTGCAGAGGACACTGCTATGGGGGGGGACAGAGGTCATTACTGTGTGTGTGTTGGAGGGGGGGCTGCGCCAGCATAAGGCTGCTTGGGCCACCTTAGGGTGCCGGGATGGTAAAATCCGAATCCCCAGCCACTTACAGCTGAGGCATGAGCTGAGACACCTGATATGTCCCCAAAGCGCCCCCCTAACACTTAAAGAATTGTAAAGAAAGAATAGTACTGTACAATTTAATAAAAAAAGAAAATGGTAAAATATATTAAAAAGAAAAAAAAAAAAAAAAAAGGAAAAACTACTGACACTGTCCACTGCCCAGACTGATGCCATCCACTTTTAAGGAAGGCAAAGTTTATATTTTTACAGTGACATTTGTTTTATTAAAATTGTTCTACGTTTTCCTGAAATACGTTGCAGGGCGTGCGACTATCAACATTGTCACTGCTGATTGAGATCCCTGTAGCTTGTTAATCAGAACCTGGCCACACCCAGCTCTGCCCTCTGCTTTTTGGAGTCACAGCAGGGCTTCTGTTGCAGAAACCCTCAGTCTGAGCTGCAGCGTCTGGAAGGAGAGCATGTGAGACACAAAAGAATGATTTTGCTCAGAGTAGGTAAAGGCAATTTTTTTGTTGACCTTATGAGGCTTGTGCATCGCATAGTAACTGGATTTTGAACTTGTTTGGACTGTCACACAAAAACCTTTAGCTGTACTTTGATAATGTGGAAATGGCTAGGAGCACTAGTTTAATTTACTGATGACTAACTGGGGCCAGTTAGGTAAAGATACAAGAGGAGTATGTGACATATGATTTCTTATACTGTCTCCCACATGATCAAGGCATACAGTGCAGAACAGTCAGATTAATCAGATTTTACCAAAAGAAAACAATACCCAAAAGATTAGAGATCTTGGCACCCAACGGTCAGGGCAAGTGGTTTCAGGACTTTTATAACCATGCACAAACACACTACAAATTGACAATAAGCAGATACACCCGATTCCTCCAATCAAAAAGGTCTACAGCAGTAAGGCAAGGTAAAACCAACCTAACAGGGTTTTAGAATCTGAAGACGCCTTGGTACAATGTTAAACTTACGTGCAAAGTTAAAATTGCGTGTCCTACGCTTCCTTCCATAACTTACTTTCTGATTTTATGGAGGGGGCTCCTTCAGTTTCGCCTATAAACTTCAAGGCTTCTTCCTCAGAGGCAAACTTCTTGTACCTGGCACCTGCAAAACGATCCACTTGTTCCTTGCATTCATCCCTAAGATGACAGATTGCACATGAATATAAAATAACACATATTTAGTGTTCCAACATCATCAGACATGACTCTAGAAAAATTCTGCTACTTCAAGTTACATTTATTTGTCTCAGATCTTGTAGCAAACAGTAGGAAATGTACCAATAAGGATGTCAAAGGTTACCTGAACTAAGAACAAGGTGCAAACTTATATAACCCATGGCAACCAATTGGCAGGTTACAGAAATTAGGTAATAAAGATGAATTTTCCTCTGCTACCCAGGAGTTATTTTAAAGCTTTCATTAATGCCAACAGTGTGCAATATGAAGGAACTTTCCAACAAGCCTTACGGACATTTCGCCAAGTCCTGGAGCCACACACCACTTCGGAAGGGTAAAATCAACTTTATTGTTGAGCATACGCACAAACACCGACTCTCCACACAGGACCTTCCCTCTAATGTTTTAATTATAAAGCAATGATCCTGGGTGAACTGGTCTGTGTTTGTGCAAGTGCTGAACAATGAAGTTTGCTAAATAGTTTATGGGAGAAAAGGACTCTGGAGGAGCATCACTTTGAGAAGCATTTAAGCCGGCCATAAAAGGAGTTTAAAACCAAACATTCTGCCCATCGAAAAAAAAAAAAAAAGGCGCATACAATTGTGCCATCTTTTTTTTCTCCTTTTCCTAAAACAAAATCCAGCAGGTTGGCTCAGGCACTTTGGGATGTGGCATGAAAATCGCGTGCTGCGGCTGGCACATAATGATGCAAAAAGTGTAATTTCTGTCTGCTGTCGTGCTCCTCAGCTAGAATTACTTCCGACAGGCCTTCCTGAAACCAAGAGATTAACTGGTGTCAGGGGGAGGAAGCTCCAGCACACAGCTGGTGATTGACAGCCTTAGCTCTGTTCCTGACTGCTATGTGAAGGGGAGTGTGTCCATTCTCTCCAATCAGCTCTCACAAAAATTTGCAGATTATAACTCCAGCTCCCTGCCTCCTGGTTTCTGAAAGCTCAGAGAAGATGTACAAATGTGGAGAAGAGAAGACTGAAGATAAACAGGCCCAACTTATGTAGGAGGATTTGTTTAATCTCCATGTATCACATGAGGCCAGTCATTCCACTGGGTACTGTATATGTAAGGGTTTAAAACCACTTTAAAAATAGGGCATTTCTGCCAGTGTTGTCTCCTTGCCCTTTTATCTACATACTGCTACTGTGGACAACAGGAATATGGTAAAAGTGACCAGTTACACTTACCGTCCTGGAAGACGACTTGAGAAAGTGACCAGTTACACTTACCGGTAACGGTGTTTCTGGGAAGTCCTCCAGGACGGCACAATGAGAGATGACTGGCTCCACCTGACAGGAAACACAATCAATTCAAAGAGGTTAAAGCACCCGCCCCTCCCCGTGCTCCTCAGTTATGATAAAGTACAGACCCACACCAGTGCACGAGAGAGAAAACACACACCAAAATAACTCTATACAAACCAATGTATTTACCAAAAAGTGGTGGGAAGTAGGCCTGCCGTCCTGGAAGACTTCCCAGAAACACCGTTACCGGTAAGTGTAACTGGTCACTTTCTCAAGTCGTCTTCCAGGACGGCACAATGAGAGAGAAGCAAGTAGCTTCAGGCCTACCTTAGGGGGGGGGGGGGGACTGCTTGCAGGGCCTGGTCCTGAGGTGACAGCAACTCCACTCTATAATGCCTTAGGAATGTATTCTGGCTTGACCAAGTCGCAGCTTTACAGATCTGTTCCACCGAAGCTCCGGCTCTTTCTGCCCAGGAGGTTGCCAGAGAGCGAGTGGAATGAGCTTTAACTTTCGGGGCTGTCTTACCAGCCTGGTCATAAGCTATGGAGATTGTCTGTCTGATCCATCTAGATATGGATGCTCTAGATGCCTGTTGGCCCTTTTTCTGTCCAAAAAAATTAACTAGTAAATGGCTGGATTTCCTAAATTCACCCACCCTATCCAAATAAGCTAGCAGACACCGTCTGACATCCAGACAATGAAAGGAGGCCTCTCTTTCATTCTGTGGATTTGAACAAAAGGAAGGGAGAATAATTTCTTGTGATCTATGAAACTTCGACACTACCTTAGGGAGGTACAGGGGGTCCTGCCTGAGAATAACCCTGTCCTCGAATAAACTAAGGAAAGGCTCTTTAATCGTCAGAGCCTGCATATCGCCTATTCTTCTGGCTGTAGTAATTGCCAGAAGAAAGGCAAACTTAAACGTCAGTAATCTAACTGAAATATCTTCTAGTGGCTCAAACGGAGCTTTAGTTAATTGTTCCAAAACTAACGTAAGGTCCCAGGGCGGAACTCTAGAGATCCGCACCGGGGACAATCTATCCCTGGCCATCAGAAATCTTTTAACTAGAGGGTCCAGTGATAACTTCTTGTCCAAAAAATAAGATAAGGCTGCTACCTGCACTCTTAGACTCTTGGTGGCGAGACCTAAATCAGCGCCATCCTGGAGAAAGTCCAGGATGACCGAGGTTTTTTGCTGGGATACCTTTCTCACTAGACACCAGTGAGAGAAGACTCCCCACACTTTCCTGTAGATACGTCTGGTGACTTCTTTTCTACTTGAAAGGAGAGTGTTAATCACTCTCTCGGAACATCCCCTCTCCCGCAGGTTCTGCCTCTCAAGTACCAGGCCGTCAGCTTGAAGAAGCTGGGATCTGGGTGAAAGACCGGTCCCTGCCGACGAAGGTCCACCCGAACTGGTAGATGGAGGGGAGGTGCTACGGACCAGTTCTGTAGAGCGGGGAACCAGGCTCTCTTGGGCCACCAAGGGGCAATTAGAATGAGACTGGTTTCTGAGAGACCTAGTTTTTGTAGGACTCTTGGAATGAGACTCAGAGGGGGAAAAAGCATAAGCCAGGTGAAAACTCCATACCTGAGCTAATGCATCCACCCCCTCCGAGCCCCACTCCCGGGACAGGGAAAAGAATCTTCCTACTCTCCTGTTCTCTTTGCGGGCAAAGAGGTCTATTTCTGGCCTTCCAAACTGTTGGCACACCAGGTTGAACACCTCTGGGTTCAGCTCCCATTCCCCCTGGAGAATTGGATGGCGGCTTAGATAGTCCGCCTCTATGTTGTACATTCCCCTTATGTGTACTGCCGTAATAGAGGCAATCTGAAGCTCTGCCCAGCTCAGAATTCCTAGAGACAAGGCCAGCAGGGAGGGAGACCTGGTTCCCCCCTGATGATTTATGAAGGCCACCGTGGTCGCATTGTCGGAAAGGATCTGGACCTCCCGGTCTCGGATCCTTTCCATGAACGCTTTTAGGGCCTCCCCGACCGCCAATAATTCCCGGAAGTTTGAGGAGGCGCGCCTCTGATCCTGATTCCAGGAACCCTGGGCTCGGAGCTTGCCTAAGTGGGCCCCCCAACCCCAGGAACTTGCGTCTGTCATTATCCTGAGGGGTTCTGTCTGAGTCCAAAGATGACCCACCTGCAACTTCTGAGGAAGAAGCCACCAGCTCAGAGAGTCCTTTACTACCTCTGGGATGGAGATTCTGTGGTCTAATGTCCCTCTTGTTCCATCCCAGGAGGATAAGAGGAATTGTTGGAGAGGTCTGGAGTGGAGCTGAGCCCACGGGACCGCAGGAATACAAGAGGTCATTAGACCCAGTACCCTCATGATGTCTCTGAAAGAGAACTCTCCTGGCTCCAACAGAGACCAGACCGCTGCCATGAGGCCCTGGGCCTTCTCCTGGGGCAAGAAGAGCCTCCTCTGTAGGGAGTCTATCAGGAAACCCAGGTAAACCTTTCTTTGGTCCGGGATCATCGAGGACTTCTCCCTGTTTATGATCCAACCTAGGGATTCCAGGGTACTCACAACCTTGGCCAGGTCTGCGAGGAGGAGATCTCGACTCTGGTTGTAGAGTAGAAGATCGTCGAGATAAGGGACTATTGATATACCCTGCAAGTGTAGGAAGGCGACCACCTCTGCTACGATTTTTGTAAACACCCTTGGGCTGGAAGCCAGTCCGAAGGGGAGGGCAGCAAACTGCCAGTGTTGAATCCCTTGAGGAGACTCGACTGCAAATCTGAGGAAGGCCTGATGTCCTGGAAAGATCGGGACATGTAGGTAGGCGTCTTTTAAGTCGATCGTTACCATGTATACCTCCTTCAGAAGGAGTCTTCTGAGGGTGTATATGCTCTCCATGCGAAATTTCTTGTGACGCAGAGAGGTATTCAGGGGTCTCAGGTTTATTATCAAACGGTATTTGCCTGAGGATTTTGGGACAACGAAGTTATGGGAGTAGACCCCCATTCCGCGTTGACCCGCAGGTACCGGAACTACCACTCCCTGTTCTGCTAGGTTTGAGATGTTTTGCAGAAGACCTGCCTTCTTGAGGGGGTCCCTGGGGAGAAATGTTAATAGGAACTTTGAGGGGGGGGGTGAAGAAACTCCAGCCTGTAACCCTCTCTTATAATGTTGAGAATCTGAGGGCTCTGAGTAATACTCTCCCACCTGGAAAGGAATTGGGAAAGTCTTCCCCCTACCCTCACGTCACTTGAAGTCCTTTTCATTTGATTTTTGGTTGGAAAAGAGGATACTTCCTTTCGGCTTATCCTTCCCAACGCCCCACTTCCTATTACCGGCAGGCTTCTTGCTTGAGAAGCGGTTTCTACCCTGGGGGCCTCGAAAAAATCTTTTTTGGTCCCTTTTAGGTTTGGTGGGAAACTTCTTGCCCTTTTCAGTAGATCTTGACAGAGCTTGATCAAGCCCTGTACCAAAAAGGAGGGAGCCCTCAAATGGGAGTCCACATAAGCGGGTCCTGGATGCGTTATCACCGTCCCATGTTTTGACCCATACGGCTCTACGAGCCGAGTTCACGAGGGCCCCTGTTTTTGCGGTGGCCCGCACGGTCTCTACTGCAGCATCTGCTAGGTATGCCACTGCGCTACCTATCACCTGTAGAGAGTCTAGGACCTCCCTGGACTTGGACACACGGGAAACATGTTCTATTAGCTTGGCTATCCATGTATCCGCGTTCCTAGCTATACAAGCTGAAGCCAACGCGGGGCTCAATGCTGCCGCATTGGCCTCCCAGGCTCTACGCAAGGTCGTCTCAGTACGGCGATCCATAAGATCCTTGATACTACCCGCGTCCTCAAAGGAGAGGTCGGATTGCTTTGACACCTGTGCCAAAGAGGCGTCCAATCTGGGAATTTTAAAGAATTTCTCTTCATCCTCCCCCTTAAAAGGACACCTACGCTTCCAAGTTTTATATTTCAGAAGCTTCCTCTCAGGTTCCTTCCACTCTAAGGATCACATCTTTGAGAGTCTGATGAACCGGAATGGCTCTGGGTTGGGCCCTTACCAGGCCTCGGTATAATCTATCCTGTGCGGATACCTGCTCCGTCGGCTCCTGAATTTCTTCAGAGGCGTAGATTGCACCAAGGAGGCCTTCCATGTCGTCAGCTGAGAAGATGTGTCTTCCTGACCTAGAGCCCTCTTCCTCCTCCTCAGTCTGACTATCTACCAGGCCCTCATCGGAAAGTCCCTGATCAGGGATCTCCGAGTCTTCTTCTGCCTCTGAGTCCTGAGACAGGAGGGATCTCAGGGATTCTGGGTGTCCTCTCCCTAATCTGGTTGAGGAGGAACTCTCCTGTGAGGAAGGGCCCTCCCTGCTTGTCTGGGGCTCTGGTTCCTTAGCCTTAAGGGAGGCTTGAAAATCCTTAAGGGTGGCAAGCATCTGGGTTTGGACAGAGAGAAAGTCTCTCATAACCTGAGATGTTTCCTTCCCCGCCAGCTTCTGGATACACTTGAAGCAGAAGGGCTTGGAATGGGTTGAAGGTAATTTCTCATTACAGTTGCCGCATCTTTTGGAGCGGGCAGGGGCTCTAGAGGAACGACTGGCAACCCCTTGGGCAGTGACGTCCTCACCTGCAATGTAAGAGTACACAGGAATGCATTTAGAAAGAACCCTGTGACAGGCAAGGGGAAAGAGTCGGGGTACCCTCCCCCATCATGACCCCTGCTGGCTGGGTTGACTCACCCCCTGTGGTCTCCTCTGTAGCCGCGGCCGTGGTCGGCCTCTCCTCATGTTCTATGCCGCTTAGGTGTAATGAGCAAGTCAATGCAGGAGTGAAAAAGGGCGCCTCTCTTCCTGGCGTCCCTCCGCTGTTAATGCAGGTAAGCGGACGCCGGCCGTCGCCATTTTGCCGGAGACCGGAACCGGAAATGACGCGACGCGTGATGGCGTCATCCCTGATGCTAGAGGACGAATGTCCCAGACTCCGGGAAGATGGCGCCGCAATCATACGCTCCTGCATAGAGCGGCGCCATAGAACGAGCGGCCCGCGCGAGCGGGGGTTACCGGAGGGACCTGCCAGCCCCCCCCTCCAGAAAGGACGCCCAGACAGGTAGGGGGGAGGAAGGAGGATAGATGGCCCCTGAAGTCCCAGGTACAGCCCAGCACCTAGGGTCCTTCAGTGCTCAGGGAGGCTCTTCTACTGCCCTCCCTGAGAAGAGAAATGGGATACACCCCAGGACGGACAATAGAGTCCTGCTAGGCCCAGAGGCTTCCCAGGCATTTGGCTCAGCTCCCGGGGGGGGGGCCTTCCAGCCCCAGGCCTTCAGTCTGTGGGAAAAAAATAAACGGTTTCGCTGTGGGGAAACACAATCAAGAACTGAGGAGCACGGGGAGGGGCGGGTGCTTTAACCTCTTTGAATTGATTGTGTTTCCTGTCAGGTGGAGCCAGTCATCTCTCATTGTGCCGTCCTGGAAGACGACTTGAGAAATCTCCAACTCTGCCTATTTTCCCTGGCATTCATAGGCTCAGGAATGAAACGGATCACCAGATTGCAGGAAACCATAAAATGTATTTTAGTATTTTGTTATGCACACAGATTTTGCATCTCTTACCATGTGTTGTATAATCCTGGCTTCCGTCCTCTTTTCACGGCATAGAACATTCTAACCACCAATGCCTGTGCGCTTCCAATGGATGCGCCAAGTGAGCGAGCGAAAGGCAAGACACCGTAAGATAGCTTAAACATCTCCCATCTATACCACACCTTGGAGAAGCAACAAAATCACTAATAAGCACAGTCCATCCTGAAGAGCAGAAGAAACATTTTTTAGTATTCCAATAAGGTCCAAATTATGTGCAGATAAACAACAATTTTTTCAGCCCACCGTAAACCTCAGATGCCAGTAAGGCAAGCAAAAACAAACAGAAATGTCATTATGTCTGAAAACTAGATCAACTAAAAATAGGATTTTTATAACAGCTTACCTGTAAAACTTGGAGTACACCACGGGACACAGAGCTAGTCATTACATAATGGTTAAGGGTCACCAGCGGTGATTGGACACTGGCACAACCAATGGAAGACAGTTCCCCTCCATATAACCCCTCCCATCAGGGAAGTACCTCAGTTTTGTAGCAAAGCAGTAAGGTTCCCATAAGAAGGGGGGGACCTCTGTGTCCCGTGGTGTACTCCAAGAAAAGGATTTTACAGGTAAGCTGTTATAAAAATCCTATTTTCTTTATCGTACACCACGGGACACAGAGCTAGTCATTACATAATGGGACGTCCCAGAGCAATGCTCATATGAAGGGGGGGAGACACAGATCAAAACAGGCCGCTTGCGGACCAGAAGCCCTATACTGCTGCCTGCAGCACACTTCGCCCAAAGGCGGAATCCTCATGTCCTTTCACATTTATTTGATAGAATTTGGAAAATGTATGGACTGAAGACCAAGTTGCAGCTTTACAGATCTGAGCCATCGAAGCCTGGTGGTGCACTGCCCATGAAGCACCTATCGCCCTGGTAGAGTGCGCCTTAACAGGAAAAGGAGGAGTCCTGTTCTTTAAACCATAAGCTTGAATAATTACTTGTCTAATCCACCTGGAAATGGTGGATTTTGATACCGCTTGGCCCTTCTTGGGCCCATCTGGTAAAATAAACAAAACATCTGTTTTACGTATCTGAGCGGTTGCTTGCAGATACACCTTTACCGCTCTCACTAGATCTAGAGAGTGTAATAATTTTTCCCCTGCCGTCCGCGGGTTTGGAAAAAAGGAAGGCAGAACAATGTCTTGATTCAAGTGAAAAGCCGACACCATCTTAGGTAGAAAAGCCGGATGGGGTCGTAGTACGATTTTGTCCTTGTGACAAATTAGATAAGGCTCTTTACAAGAAAGAGCTGCTAGCTCTGATACTCTCCTAGCAGAAGCTATAGCAATCAGAAAGGCCAACTTCCTACTTAATATAATTAAAGGAATATGGCGAATAGGTTCAAAAGGTTGCTTTTGCAACACTGACAATACCAAATTCAAATCCCATGGACACAAGGGAGTCCTAACTGGAGGATTTATCCTCAGTACCCCCTTAATGAATGTCCGAACTAGGGAGTGAGATGCCAATGGTCTCTGAAAGAAGACTGATAGAGCCGATATTTGCCCTTTGATGGTGCTAAGGGCTAAATTCATATCCACTCCTAACTGGCAAAAAGCAAGAATCCTACTTATTTCATACTTCTGAGGATTCCAACATCTGGATTCACACCAGGAAACGTATGCTCTCCAGACTCTCTGATAGATGAGTCTGGAGGCTGGCTTTCTAGCATTAATGAGCGTAGAAAGAGCCGGACCAGAGACCCCTCTCTTTTTAAAAATGTGGGTCTCAGCAGCCAGGCCGTCAACTTTAGCCTTTGTAAGGAAGGGTGTAATACTGGACCCTGTGACAGCAGGTCGTGTCGGAGTGGAAACTTCCAGGGCCTTCCTATCGCCATTTTTACAATCTCGGCGTACCAAGGCCTCCTGGGCCAGTTTGGGGCCACTAGGATTACTGGTATTCCCTCCTCCTTGATCCTGCGAAGCAGTCTTTGTAGAAGAGGGATCGGAGGGAATGCCTAGATCAGTGAGAACTGATTCCATGGAGTTATTAGAGCGTCTGTATTATTAGAGTGTCTGTCCCGTAGGCTAGAGGATCTCTCGTTCTGGACACAAAGTTGTCCAATTTCTTGTTGAACCTGGCAGCTAGCAGGTCTACATCTGGGTTTCCCCATCTCAGACACATGGCCTGAAAGATCTCGGGGTGAAGAGACCACTCTCCTGGTAGCAGCTGCTGACGACTCAGGTAGTCTGCTTGCCAATTTTCTATCCCTGGAATGAAGATTGCAGAAAGGCAAGGTACATGCTCTTCTGCCCATGCCAGGATCCGGTTCACCTCTCTTTGGGCTGCCCGACTGCGGGTGCCTCCTTGGTGATTGATGTAAGCTACTGCAGTAGTATTGTCGGATTGAACCCGAACTGGGTAGCCCTGTAACCTGTATGTCCAGGTTTTGAGGGCTAGATATACCGCCCGGATCTCTAGCACATTGATGGGCAGGATCCCCTGAGTCTTGGCCCAGGTTCCCTGGGTAGAAGCCTCCTCGAATACTGCACCCCAGCCCGATAGGCTGGCATCCCTAGATACCACCTTCCAGGCCACTGGGAGGAAGGACTTTCCCTTCCGTAAATTCCTGGCTTCTAGCCACCAATCGAAGCTGTGGCGTACTTGTGAGGACAGGCGCATGGGTATATCCAGAGCTTGGCTCTTCCTGTTCCAGGAAGCTAAAATATTGCCTTGAAGTAGTCTCGAATGAAACTGGGCGTAAGGGACCGCCTCGAAGGAGGCTACCATCTTTCCCAATAGTCTCATGCAAAGGCGAATAGACGGCCTCTTGTTTGCTTTGACCTTGTGGATCAGGTCTTTCAGAGACTGTATCTTCGGTTCTGGCAGGTATACCCCGTTTTGGGCTGTATCTATGATCATGCCCAGGTACACTATCCTTCTTTGGGCCTGGAGAGAGGATTTTTGTAAATTTATAATCCATCCTAAATGCTCCAGGTATCCTACTGTAGTGTGTACAGCGTGACCCAATCCGTCCTTTGACTGATCTATTACTAGTAGATCGTCCCGATAGGCTGTTACCGCAATGCCCCGTGTTCTTAGGTTTGCTAACAGAAGAGCTAGCACCTTTGTGAATACTATGGGCGCGGTGGCTACACCAAACGGCAGAGCCACAAATTGAAAGTGGCGATCTTCTACCGCAAACCTTAGGAATCTTTGGTGAGCGGGGAGGATGGGTATGTGTAAATGTGCGTCCTTGATATCTATGGGCGCCATGAATTTTCCGCCCTTTAAAGTGGCGGCCACGGATCGGATCATTTCCATTCGAAAATGGCGATCGTTCAGGAACCGATTTAGGGATTTTAGATCCAGGATGGGTCTGACATCTCCATTTGGCTTTGGAATCACAAAGAGGTTTGAGTAAAAACCTGAACCTCGCTCTTTTTGGGGTACGTCTGTAACTACCCCTTGAGCCATTAAGTGATTCAAACCTTTGAAGAAGGATTCTCTTTTTTGTGGATCCTTGGAGAGTCTTGAACCTCGGAATTGAGAAGGTGGGATCTCTCGAAATTCCAGTTTGTACCCTGAGGATATTGTGGATACTACCCAATTGTCCTGGATTTCTGACCACCAAGTCGCTCAGAACTGACAAAGCCTTCCTCCCACTCGGCCGAGCGGGGGCGCCCCTTCACTGAGAGGCTTTGGGGGCTTGCTTATTAGCTCTTGCACCCCACGGCTTCTTGTTCTTCTGAGCTTGCCCCTTGGCTTTTGTGGGCGGCTAAAACAGGCCGCCGCCACTGGTTGGAGTCAGATTTCCCGGGAGCTGGGGAGAGAGAGCGTTTAAAACAAGATCTCTTGTTTTTCTTTCTCTCAGGTAAAAGTCGTTTTACCACTTGATATCTTCTGTATATATTTTTCTAAATCTTCCCCAAATAGGCGTTCGCCATGTAACGGGAACTTGCCAACAGCTTTTTGCATGGGGTCTCCGCTGACCAATGCTTAAGCCAAAGTACTCTGCGCATCTGTACCAGCTGGAGTGTAAGGCGTGATGCCTGTATGATAGAATCTCTCATGGCATCCACTGTGAAGCATAAGGCTTTAGGCAAATTTTCCCAATTTCTAGCCTGCTCTGAAGGCAGTTCCTTCAGCCCCTGCTTTACCTGTTGGCTGATGACCTGACACATACCGACTGCTGCTACTGCAGGTTGGGTAATTGAGCCGGCCAAAAAGGAAGGAGGATTTCAACTTCCTCTCAGAAGGATCTTTTAAACCCTTGTACATTATCCACCGGACATGTCAGGTTTTTATTTACACAAGAAATAGCCGCAACTACCGCAGGCAGGCTTCATTTCTTTAAAAAAAAAATTTCCCCCATAGGATAAAGAATGTTAAACCTTTTTGGAGGTGAGAAACGCTTATCTGGATGTTGCCAGTTTGCGTATATTAGATCCTCTAGTAACGGATGAACCGGGAAGGAGCATGCACCTTGCAGGGATCTTAATGACCCTAGGGAGGAGACAGGTAATTCCGTTACCTCCGCAGAGGTTAACTTAAATGCACTGCTATAGCATTGTACCTGTGACCTTAAAATCTGGCTCCTCATCCTCTGCTGATGTAGCCTCCTCCTCCTCATCCTCCTCCCTCAGGTACTTCTGAAGGGAGGTCCAATACTGGAAGAGACCTGCTTCGCTTATTGTCCCTTTTTAGAGGACTTAGCGATTAAGGTAGCAACTTTTTTCCTCCAGATTATTTAGGGCAGCTGATAAAGTGTCCTCAGTGACATATACAGGCCCAGGCTTCACTGGGGAAGCCGCCATACCTGACAGAGGTAATGGCTCATCCTGAACAGGTGCATTTAGCAACACAGGAGAGAAAGGTACCGAGTCAGCACAGTTAGAGCCTCCTCTCAGGCGGTGGTGCTTTCTTATCTCTTTTTGTCCGTATTACTTCCCCTGGAAGGCTTACTGTTTAGACAAAATACAAGGTACCTAAATGCATATACTACCGTGTTCAGTTTAGCAAATACATTAAGTATGCAACTTTTAACACATAACTATGCATAACATGGATGTCTTCTAGGAAGTACCCAATCCAACCACATGGAGTCTTACGTCCCTGTATAGCTGCTGTGTTTCTCTGCCAGGAACAAGAGAACTAACAAGCTTGCTTGCTGCTGCAGTGCTTCTCACACTGACAGTCTTTTAAATTTGGCGCCGTTTCTGTGCCTGCGCGCGCCACGTGCCCGCGCACGCCTTCGCCCCCCCCCCCTCCGATAAAGCGCGCTCCCGCGCGCGCGGCCCTTAGCGCTATGGCGGTGGCCATAGTGAGAGAGGACTCTCATCAGCCCTTGTTCCCACTTACCTGCATCTGCAGGTGTCTGGTCGGCCACCGAAAGGAGGATCGGGGTGCCCCAGCAAGCTCAGCAGCGGAGGTGACGAGCAGTGTACTTCGCCGAAGCCGACACTGAACAGAGTGAGGTGAGTATATTCAGCTCTTTACTCCCCCCAGTGGTGGAAAAAAAGAAGACATCCACTTTTTGAAAAAGGTCCCAACCTAGTTATGGACCTTCTAATCTCACCTTATCCACGCCGCAGGTTTTTCTGCTGAAAGATTTCAGACAGATACCAAACTTCACCCTTCACGGTGGGCTATGTGTGCCAACCTTCAGGGATATGGGTTCCTATTTAAAGGATACCTCTCCCCTGGGCCTTGTACAAGACTCTTACCAGGACTTTATAGCGAAATAGCGAAAGTGCTGGATCTTAGAGCCCAGTCCTCCGAAGAGAGACATTACAGGCGACGCCTCATGGATGAGGCCCGGATCCCATCCAGATTCAGCTCATTTGTAGGCGTCTTGGATGGATCCGAGAGCATAGCTCTTTTACCCCCAGAGGGTCTCTTTGGTAGAGCTTTCCTTTAGCACCTCCTAACGCGTCCAACACCTTTCGACACTGGCGAAAAAACTGAGGTACTTCCCTGATGGGAGGGGTTATATGGAGGGGAACTGTCTTCCATTGGTTGTGCCAGTGTCCAATCACCGCTGGTGACCCTTAACCATTATGTAATGACTAGCTCTGTGTCCCGTGGTGTACGATAAAGAAATACAGTTGTGCTCATAAGTTTACATACCCTGGCAGAATTTATGATTTCTTGGCCATTTTTCAGATAATATGAACGATAAACACAAACATCTTTCACTCATGGATAGTGTTTGGCTGAAGCCATTTATTATCAATCAACTGTGTTTACTCTTTTTAAATCATAATGGCAACAGAAACTACGCAAATAAAAAGTTTACATACCCCAAGTCTTAATACCGCGTATTGCCCCCTTTAACATCAGTGACAGCTTAACCACTTGTCCACCGCCCACCATCAATTGACGGTGGGCGGAAGACACTCTCGTTCTGACAGGACGTCATATGACGTCCTGCCTTTAAAACGAGCTAGGGGGCGCCCGCCGCGTTGCTGGGGACCCGATGCGCGTGCCCGGCGGCCGCGATTGCCCAGCACCAGAGCAGGAAAGTGGATCTGTGTGTGTAAACACAGAGATCCACGTCCTGTGAGGGGGAGGGGACCGATGGTGTGTCCCTTGTACATAGGGACAACCATCGGTCACCTCCCCCAGTCAGTCCCCTCCCCCCACAGTTAGAACACATTGAGGGAACATATTTAACCCCTTCCTGGCCCCCCTAGTGTTAACCCCTTCCCTGCCAGTCACATTTATACAGTAATACACAAAAAATATTCGCGCTACTAACACATATAAGCAGCTACAATGCCTGTGAAGAAAAGCAAATACAAACAATATACAAAAAAATGTAGCGCTAGGCGTGAAAAAACATATAACATATAACACCCAAGTGTAATGCTCAAAATAAATGAGTCTTGAAAAGTCTATATAAATGAATCCAGAATTCAGTGAAATGAAAAAACGCGTTGAAAGAGTTTCTGATAACAATTCAAGGTGAATAATAATAAACCTTCCGGAATAGAATGGTGACTTTCAGAAGACAAGTGACTGTAACATGACCACCACCACATAGAGGGAGGCTTACCGAATTGAGTGGACCCAATAAACCTACGTCTATAGGGTCAATTAGGCTTGATAAATGTATGTTTCCGTGGGTCCAGAATCCCAGCCGGCGTGGCACACATATGTACGTCAATGACCCCTCTGCTCCTCTGAGTCACAGTCCCATTGTGAGCCATTTAACCATCCGATTGGGCTTGGAGATTCTGTGATACCAATTGATCCTGGATCTTGGTTTATTATTATTCACCTTGAATTGTCATCAGAAACTCTTTCAACACGTTTTTTCATTTCACTGAATTTTGGATTCATTTATATAGACTTTTCAAGACTCATTTATTTTGAGCATTACACTTGGGTGTTATATGTTATATGTTTTTTCACGCCTAGCGCTACATTTTTTTGTACATTTATACAGTAATCAATGCATTTTTATAGCAGGGATTGCTGTATAAATGTAAATGGTCCCAAAAATGTGTCAAAAGTGTCCGATCTGTCCGCTGCAATATCGCCATCACAATAAAAATCGCAGATCGCCGCCATTACTAATAAATTTTTTTTAAAAAAAAGCTATAAATCTATCCCCTATTTTGTAGACGCTATAACTTTTGCGCAAACCAATCAATACACGCTTATTGCGAATTTTTTTTACCAAAAATATGTAGAAGAATACGTATCGGCCTAAACTGAGGAAAATTTTAATTGAAAAAAAATAAAATAAAAAAAAAATGGATATTTATTCTAGCAAAAAGTAAAAGATAGTGTTTTTTTTCAAACTGGATGCTCTTCTTTTGTTTATAGCGCAAAAAATAAAAACCGCAGAGGTGATCAAATACCACCAAAAGAAAGCTCTATTTGTGGGAAAAAAAGGACGCAAATTTCGTTTGGGAGTCACGTCGCACGACCGCGCAATTGTCATTCAAACTGAAAAATGGCCTGGGCAGGAAGGGGGTTTTCGTACCTGGTTGGGAAGTGGTTAAAGTCATTTGTGGATGAGGCTCTTTATCTTCTCAGATGGTAAAACTGCCCATTCCTCTTGGCAAAAAGCCTCCAGTTCCTGGAAATTCTGGAAAGGGCTGTCTTGTATGAACTGCACGTTTGAGATCTCCCCAGAGTGGCTCAGTGATATTGAGGTCATGAGACTGAGATGGCCACTCCAGAACCTTCACAGTGACATCACCAAAGCATGCACTCAGAAAGTCAGGCATACCGTGCTGGGCCTTCAGAGCCTGTGCGCGGGAGTGACGTCATCGCGCTTCCGGCCACTCATGTAGCGGAAGGCCACGAACATGGAAGGAAGACCGGGGAAGATGGAAGTCCTCTCAGGGATGACAGCATGTCACTGAAGGGCTTAGTTTTAAGGCAAGTCTCACATAATGTGCTAGTAAGCAATGCATACTAGCATATCATGACATTGCCTTTCCATTTTTTTACTTCAACTGCGGTTTACTACCGCTTTAATTGAACAAGCTGATGTTAGAAGCTGATTGGCTTCCATGCACAGCCGCACCGGATTTTGCACTCTCCAGTTTTAGTAAATTGACCCCTACGTTTTTTTTTTTTTTTTTTGAGAAAAAAGTTTTTATTGAACAATTTACATTTGGAACATAATTCTCCAAGTTACAAGGCAATACTGGAGAAATGCATAAAACAAAGAAATGTGGCTTATACATATATAGGCACAGTAGATCAAAAAACTTGTTCAGATTGAACACTGGATTCAGTGACTATCAATAAGTGGAAAACCCTATGTCCACGCTATTCATGGAATTGCACGCTAGAAGGATGTATAGTATTACGGACCATCAGTGCATGTGTCTGCGGACTCAAGCCATCGATCCCAGATTTTGTAGTACTTATCTGGACAACCTCTGTTGATGTATATGAACTTTTTGTAGGGAAGAGTGTTATTTATATCTAGTTTCCAATCGTTGAAGCTGGGGGGAGTGGGTCTCTTCCACTGTCTGGCTATAATTTTTCTAGCATTAAACAATGTTTCATGCAAGAATGTTTTAGTGAATTTGTCCATCTCAGAGTCGGGGAATATCCCCAGTAAGCATTGTTTGGGGTCCAGGGTCAATGGGGATCCCATGTCATCATGGAGGAAGTCAACAATCTGCTTCCACAGACCCTGAAGGACCGGGCACGCCCAGAGTAGATGGAAGAATGTGCCCGTCGCTTGGTTACACATTGTGCACAAGGTAGAAAACTGTCGTCTAAAGCGGGCGATTCTTAGGGGGGCGAGATACGCTCGGCGCACCACGTATAACTGGGTCAGCCTGTCAGAGAGCTTGGGGGATACAGTCTTGCACGAGTCTAGTGCTTCACTCCACTCCTCATCCTCCAGTGGGCCCACCTCTCTTTCCCATCTTGGTTTAAGGCTGTAAGCTAGTGTGGTAGATGATGGGGTGAGAAGCATGACATAAAAATCAGAGATCAGCTTTCGCGGGTCCACACCCTTAACCACTGCCATAATAACATTGGGCGTAGATTGTGGCAAAGGCTGGGGAAACTGAGCTTGGGCTGCGTGACGCACCTGGAAGAATCTAAAAAGCATAGAATTGGGCAGCAGGAACTCATTTTGGAGGTCCTCAAAGTTTTTAAGTGTGGCACCGGAAATTATGTGGTGCAAATAATATATTCCATATTCGCACCATATCTCTGTGTCAGGGATCAAGAGAAACTCTGAGAGTAGTCTATTGTGCCATAAGGGGGTATAATTGTTGTGTTTAGGGGTCGTTGATGTTTTAGTGGTGATGTCCCATACGCGCCTATATTGGTACAATAGGGACCCACGGTCTCTATTGGAGTTATTCCCACTATGTCCCACTGCAATTGCAGTGAGTGGGTCAGTGGTCAGTTGTGCCCACCGTGGACAGAGGAGGGTGAGGAATCTGAGTCTGTCGGTTTTATCTATGTGGTATAGTTGAGACAGTTGGGACGCAAGGTAATAAAGATTTAAGTCAGGGAGGGCTGTTCCACCTAGGTCAGTAGGGTTCTTAAGGACTCTCCAGGCCAGCTTGTGTCTGTTGGTACCCCAAATAAATGTCTTGAGTATGGCCTCCATTGACTTGAAAAATTTCAAGGGTAAGTATACGGGTGTGTGCCAGAGTATATACAATATTTTAGGAAATAATATCATTTTAACAATGTTAATGCGGCCCCACACGCCGAGCGGTAGTCTCGCCCATACCTTGGTTCTAGACTTTATGAGATCGAAAAGGGGTTCTATGTTCAGGGATATATAGTCAGCCGGTGTTCTATTCACCAATACTCCAAGATATTTGATAGTGTTCACTCGCTGGAGTGGTAACTGTGCCTGTAGCTTGGGAGAAGGGAAACTATCCATAGGCAATATTTGAGATTTCTCCCAATTAATTTTAAGGCCAGAGAACTGACCAAAGTGTTCAATTGTATGCAACGCCTTCCGAAGAGATGTGGCAGAGTCGGCCAGGTATAGTAGCGTGTCGTCTGCGTATAAGCTAATTTTTTCAGTCAGGGAACGAAGGCAGAGACCCTGAATCTCGGGGTCCTCTCTAATGGAGATTGCAAGGGGCTCCGCCGCCAAGGCGTAGAGGAGCGGAGACAGTGGGCAGCCCTGTCTAGTGCCCCTGGATAAGTCAAATGTCTGGGAGGCCCTCCCGTTGGCCGACCCCTACGTTTTTAGCTCATATCGTTAATTTAACACAACGCATAATGTGTTTTCCATGCATTCCTGTGCAAATCACATGCAATGTCTGTGCGTGTTATTTGGGCCATTCATTTGTATGGCTCAAATCGCACCCGCATTGAATCAGATCGCAAGTGTGTTCACACGTATGCCATCCGATCCCGGAAACTGCACTGCATTTTGTGAAGCGTTTTCGGGGGGCGTCATGAACACACATTGAAACCCATTACAGGTCGCATGTATGCGAAATGGGCCTAAATGTACGTATATCAAGCCTAAGACCCCTTTCACACTGGAGGCGTTTTTCAGGTGCTTTAGCGCTAAAGATAGCGCCTGAAAAATGCCCCATCTGCAATCCCAGTGTGAAAGCCGGAGTGCTTTACCACTGGGGCGCTGCGCTGTTGGGACGTCAAAACTCCTGGAAGCAGCTTCTTTGAGGCGCTTTAGGAGCAGTGGCTACACCACTCCTAAAGCACCCCTGCCCATTGAAATTAATGGGCAGCGCCGCCGAAACAAGCAGCGCTTTTTAAGCCTTTATTCGGCCGCTAGCGGGGGTTAAAAGCGTCCCGCTAGCGGCCAAAAAAGTGCCTCAAGGCGACAGTAAGTCGCTGCTAAAACTAGCTAAAATCTGCACTTTACCGCTGGCGGGTAGTAGAAGGGGGCACAGCCAGCGCAGTTGGAGCAATTCTTTGCTCTGCGTTGCCACTGCACCAGGGGGCAGTGTGATGCACAATTGCAGCACACTGCTCCCTCTTTTTTTTTGTACTAACTTTATTTGAACTATACAAAACATACACTTCATTTACTACAATGTTAGGGGGTGCGATGATCAACACTGCAGTGCGATTTGGGCCGGTGCACTGCAATAAAACGCAACGTGTCTGCATTTTAGCGTAGCACTAGGCTGCGTTGCCGTGTGACTGGGAAACAATTATTATCGGTGTATCCCTGCAGTGACACACATTTTACAATATGGTAATACAACTGCCACTGCATAAAGTGTGAGTTTGCCCTCAATGGAAACCTGTACTGAGGAAATACCTGGTCTACCATCAGAAGGATTTCCAGAAAACGATGCTAACCCAGTTCATTGACACAGACAGGACTCGCCCCCTCCCCCCGTGTCACAATGGCTCCAATGAGGATGCGAGACAGCAGCTGGAGCTGCCATCATGACAGCCAGGCAGTACACACAGTCACAACAGCTCCCAGGGAATGGTGACATGGGATACATGTGATGAGACGGTTAAATGACATACACCTCGGCTCGCCCTATCCCCAATCTCTCTATGGTACCTGTATCCGGGTGCACAATAATGCTTCAACTCCATAACGTAAGGCAAGTTTAGTCCCCGCCCCTAAGCTCCTTATTGGACACCCCGGACTTTTTGGGTCAGCTGACCCCGGACGAGGTAAACCTCAATAAATGCACGGTGTTTCGTCAGATTAGGCGTCCTGTCAATTTTTTGTAACGGAAGTGACGGTCCTTCGCCGCCATCTTGCTACACTCTGTACTCGGCGGCGAGCACGCTGAGCACAGCCCGCCCCCTAGACTCCTCATTGGACACTCCGGACAGCTGACTCTGGACGAGGTAAACCCCCAATGACAATCACAGGGAGCATGGCTGAGTACGGGGCGCGGGAAAGGCAAAGAAGAGACACGTGTGTGGGAGAGGAGCTGGGGATCAGGGATGGTGGGGGATTATCAGTGAGCGAACGATCTCAACTCCTCTCCGGATGAGTCAGTGTGCCATGAGGTGTATGGCCCCGTTATAGTTCCCATTACAGAATACGATACACAAAGCTCATGTACACCTCCCAACTTCTGATCAGGGGAAGAAGAGACACAAGGAG
The DNA here is from genome assembly GCA_029206835.1 of Rana muscosa. NCBI lineage: Eukaryota > Metazoa > Chordata > Amphibia > Anura > Ranidae > Rana > Rana muscosa. The sequence continues at coordinate 860,658,726 of CM055122.1, forward strand.
ATTTCTGCAGAGAAAAATGGCCATGGCTGAAATGTGAGAAGGTGGTTTAACCACCTCAATACCGGGCACTTGCTGCCCAGGCCAATTTTCAGCGCTGTCACACCTTGAACGACAATGGCGCGGTCATGCAATGCTGTAAATTTTGATCATTTTTGTGAGACAGGTAGAGATTTCTTTTGGTGGTATTTAATCGCCACTGGGCTTTTTATTTTTTGCAAAAAAAAAAAAAAGTTTCTTAGTTTTCTATTAGAAAATTATCTAAATAAGTGACTTTTTTTCTCCTGCTCTGATTGGCGGCATTGAAAGGCAGCACTGACTGGGCACTTATTGGCATCACTGTTAGGACTGCACTGAACATCTGTACAAGTCTCCCCTGTGAGAAAATGCAGCTGATTGGCTCTCCTCCCACACTGTCAGCGCAAGGAGAGGAAAGCTGATAACTGGCATTTCCCTGTTTACATGTGATCAGCTGTGATTGGCCACAGCTGATCACATGGGCAAAGAGCCTTGTCCATGAACCCCATTGTTCCATGGACGGGGACGAGCACAGCAGCTCCAGCTGCTGTCTCGCGTCCTCATTGGATAGATTGATGGCAGCAGGAGCCATTGTGACGGGGGGGGGGGGGCGCGAGTCCTGTCTGTGTCAATGAACGCAGCAGAATGACTCAGGAGTGCCCCTATAAAATGCTGCTTTTTAGGTTCAACTCCCCTCCCCAAAATAATTACCTGAGCCCAATCTTGGTGCAGGGCTGTGCATGAGAGCAGTGTCTCTCTTCCTCCTCACTGGACTCAGTGAGAGCAGTAGGAGCCATTGTCTCCTGCTGTTTTCAATCAAATGCAGTGACAAGGGGGTGGGGCCAAGCAGTGGTGTGTGTTCCAATGGATGCACAGTGTGGCTAGGGATCAACCTCCTAGGAATCAGCTTGCTAGGGAGGGGACTCGGAAACCTAGATGATTGGCAGTGACCCCAGCGGAGGAACGGGGCTGCTCGGTGCAAAACCATTGCACAAGGCAGGTAAGTATTATGCCGGGTACACACGACCGTTTTTCATGGCAAGAAAAATGCAATTTTTAAAAATGGTCGTTAGAAACGGTCGTGTGTAGGCTCCAGAGCATTTTTCTTGACGAGAAAAATGCCCGAATTTTTTTTAGAACCCGCTCTATTTTTTTCTTGCCGTTTTATAACGTCGTTCTTTTTAACGTCGTGAAAAACGGTCGTGTGTATGCTTTTACGAGAGGGAAAAAAAACGTGCATACTCAGGATCAAGTATGAGACGGGAGCGCTCGTTCTGGTAAAACTAGCGTTCGTAATGGAGATGGCACATTCGTCACGCTGTAATGGACTGAAAAGCACGAAGACTGAAAAGCGCGAATCGTCTCTCACCAAACTTTATTAACACGAGGATCAGCAAAAGCGTCCCAAAGGGTGGCGCCATTCGAATGGAACTTCCCCTTTATAGTGTTGTACGTCACCTCGCTTTGCTCGAGCGTTTTTTTTTTAATGAACGTGTGTATGCAAGGCAGGCTTGAGGGGAAACACGAAAAATCACGTTGAGAAAAATGTCTAAAAAGCTTGTAGTTGTAAACCTTTTAGACACAAAATATGAACAAAGCATATCCTTCTATAGAGTGTACTTGTCTTAATCCAGAGCACTAAGTTTTTTTTTTACTAAAGGCAAATCCACCTTCTACTACAAGTGCACTTGGAAATGCAGTCGCTGTAAATTTGAGGGGGACGTGCAAGGAAAATAAAAATCATTTTTGCTTGTAATATATCGGATGATAAAATCAGCAGAGCTTCCCCTCATTTCAGATCTTCCCCTCAGATCTGCAGCAACTGCACTTCCAAGTGCACTTGTGCAAAGTGGATTTGACTTTAGTAAATCAACCCCTAAGTGTCATTTCTGTCTGCTGCTTCATTCCTCTGCTGTCAGCATGAATCATTTTTGACGAGTTTTCCTGAAACCAAGAGAAAAATGGTGACAGGGGAAGGTACAGCCGCTGTTTGACAGTCTCAGCTCTGTTGCTGTAGAGAGTAATCCTTTCAATCAGCTCTAAGAGGTCTCACTTGTGTAACTTCAGCTCACCGCCTGTAACTTCACTGGGTATATTTGAGGGTTTAGGCCCACTTTAAATTGCAGCAATAATGTCTGGATCATTGGCCCCACTGCAGGCAGACTATGGAAGTCTAGGGCAGGCTGCAGCTGGATGGAGCTGAACACTACTAAATGGTACCACTGTTTAGGGTCCTGTGCTTTCAGGGACGAAGGTCCAGAACGCTGGGCGGGACGAACTACAACTGGATGGCCCATTGTGCAAGGGGACTAAAGTGAAGTTTAGCCAAAAAACATTTTTGCTCATTGTACTCTTCTAATGTGTTTTTAATTGCAAGGAGGGAGGATTTTTTTCTGGCAGTGGAGACTATGGAGGTGATTTCATAAGACATTTATGATCTATTTCTGGCATTGTGGGTAGGATTGTCCCGATACCACTTTTTTAAGACAGAGTACAAGTATCGATACTTTTTTTTCCAAGTACTCGCCGATACCGATCCTTTTTTTTTTTTTTTTAATGTTATGTGACGCACTAAAAGGTGGCACTGGCTGATGGGCACTAAAAGGTGGCACTGACTGATGGCTGGTAGTGGCACGCACTGATGGCTGGCACTGAAAGATGACACTGATAGGTGGCACGCACTAAAAGATGGCACTGATGGATGGCCACAGATGGGTGGCACGCACTGATGGCTGGCACTGAAAGATGGCACTAATAGGTGGCACGCACTGAAAGATTGCACTGATGGATAGCTGGCACTGACAGACAGCTGGCACTTATGGGCAGGCACTGAAATAAATGAGATGAAAGCAACCTAAACTATTTTTCTATGCTGCCTGCGACGCCCATCTTGCTACACCCTGCACTTGGCTACATAAAAGCAGCAGCGGATATCTTGTTACACCCAGCCCGAACTATATGGGCTTGGTGTAACAAGATGTCCGCTGCTGGCTTAATGTGGCCGAGTGCAGGGTGTACCAAGATGGGCATCGGGACCCGGGATTGGTTAAAGCACTGACAGTGTACAGCGGCAACACGGAACGTCACTAAAGTTACCTAATGTGATGGCTCCGGTCACCGATGGATGATGCGGCTTTCCCCCCCGTCAGCTTACCTGCTCGCTCTGCCCGCTGACTCCGCCCACGGACGTCCTGTTGCACGCCGCCTCTCTCTCCCCATCACAGGTATCGGATCAGGCATCGGGAGCATTTGCGCGAGTACAAGTACTCGCGCAAATGCTCGGTACCGATACTAGTATCGGTATCGGGACAACCCTAATTGTGGGTATACATTATTTGGAAGAATTGCACTAAATCCATGAAAACAGAGTGACATTTTTTGTTCCTTGTACAAATTTATGCAAAAAAGTCATGTCGTTTTTTGCTCATACACACATGCGATTTGGCCAGTACAGCATACCAGGCTTTTATTGGGTGCCCAGGAGGCTAAGATGCAGTGTACAGCCCACTGCCAGCAGCCTGTCAAAATCAATGACAGGCTGAAATACTCATCCGGCTGTACACTGTTTCGAGCAGTACTCACATTTAGGACAATATGCGTTCAGGGATGTATGTCCTAAAGGCAGGAATTGCATGTTCAGGGCATATGTCCCTGAACACATATGACCCTAAACATGAGTACTGCTTGGAGCAATGTAGAGCCGCTGTGTATTTCATGCTGCAGGCTGTACCACTGCCTCCCAGGGCCCATTATCTGCGATATTGGCCAATATTAGCTTCCCTATTTATTAAAGTGTTTGAAATGTACCACCCAGTCATTTGATTATTTATACTAGGGGGCTCCTTACCACACAACCATAGAGTTCTGTCGCTCCTGGCATGCTAAAACTATACACTGAAATATTTACACTGGGCACTTCTCATGCACAACCACAGAGTGACCATCTGATGAACAACATTTCCATTGGTATCAGAAGCTGGGCAGTCTCAAGCCTCGTACACACAGCCGAGAATCTCGTCAGGAAAAAACTTGTCGTTTTTCTTGACGAGATTCTTGGACAAGAAACTTGTCCCGGCCGAGTGTACACACGCTCGATTCAAAGAACCCGCGGTTCTTTGAATGGAGCGAACGCGGTGACGTAATCGACTACGACGAGCGTGCGCTCGTCACATTTCTTGACGAGAAACCTGATAGCCGCGTACACACGACTGATTAACTCGGCAAGAAAGCTCTGCCAGCAAGTTTCTTGTCGTTTTTTGACGAGAAACTCTGTCGTGTGTACGAGGCTTTAGACCAAAAACAGTTCTCTCAAACCACATGGGTTCATTTCAAACACGAAAACAATCTAGGAGAAATAACTATAGGCCAGCACTACCACACATCTGTAGTTTGGAGATCCCTGTACTAGATCATGGGTGACGGGAGGAATTAAAGCGGTTTTAAACCCAAGAGCAAAACTGTAATATATTGCAGCTTACCAATATTTATATGTGGTAGCTGCAATCGTTTTTCTTTTTTTTGCCTTTATTTTGTCCCGGTGATCTAGCCAGTAACACATTTCCTGTCTTAGGGTGTCTCCACTCTGGATAGAGAAGCACCAAGTACAGTCCATACCTCCCAAATTTCACATTGTCCACTGCGGGACTTTAATTCAAATTTTTTTTCCCCCTCTCATCGAAGTTGTTGAGCGGGGGAGTCATCGCGACAGTTGTTGAGCGGGGGGGGGTTCATCGCGAAGAGGGGGGGGTCATCGCGAGGGTCATTGCGAAGTTGTTGAGGGGGGGTGGTTCATCGAATTTGTTGAGCGGGGGGGGATGTCATCGAAGTTGTTGAGCGGGGGGGGGGGAATACAACACACAAGCCCGCCCGCCCGACTCGCCTGCTTTTCGCTGCCGCAGAATCTGGGCGGGTTGGGAGGTATGAGTACACCCTTGGGGAGCAGCACTGTCAATCTGGGGAGAGGGTAGTGTTAAGGCTCATACACACGATCAGACTTTTTTGACAACAAACTTCAAAATGACCAGGTTTTTCAGAAAATCCGACCGTGTGTATGCTCCATCGGACAAACTTTCGGTTTTCATCGGACAAATGTTCGCTCTGCAAATAGACAAACTTTCCGGCAACAAAATTCCGATAGAGCAAAGTCTTATCGTGTGTACAGAAGTCCATCGGACTTAAGTCCAAAGTACAAACATGCATGCTCAGAATCAATGCAAAAGATAAACCAGCAATAGCAGAAGTTGCCCAAAGGGTGGCACTAAAGAGTAGAAAAACCACGTAGTACGTCAATTACGTCACTACGTTCATGTTTGTTGGCTGAAAAAGTCCTACCGTGTGTATGTATACTAAGTTCACGGCCAACGCCCTTCTAACAAAAAAACACGTAAAAATTTGTTTGAAGTCTTATCGTGTGTATGAAGCTTAAGATGCACTAGCAGATCAAGGGATGGTTCACACTGGTCCGACATGCTCTCTGACTTCGAGAGCACAAGTTGCATGACATGTATAAATCAGTGGTTCCCTATGAGAGCTGTCCTAACTGGTCTGACTTGTGTTGGTCCGACTTTGAAAAAGGTTCCTACACTACTTTGGTTCGACTTGGGCTCGATTTCAGCCCATTGATTTGAATGTACATTAAGTCACATCCAAGTGGGATTATCATCTTTACTGATCCTACTTGTGGCATGCCACTTGTGCTCTGAGGATCTTGAAGCCAAACAAAACAGCGTAGAGTCCTTCAAGACCATACCAGACTTCATGGTCTGTTATAGATTTTTAAAGGGATACCCCACGCCAAAAAAAAAAGAAGAAAAACATGGTGGGGTCCCCCCAAAATCCATACCAGACCCTTATCTGAACATGCAGGTCAGGAAAGGGGAAGGACAAACGAGCACCCCCCACCAGACCATACCAGGCCACAAGCCCTCAACATGGGGGATTGGTGCTTTGGGGCAGGGGGGGCTCTGCACTCCCTACCCCAAAGCACCTTGTCCCCATGTTAATGGGGACAAGGGCCTCTTCCGACAACCCTGGGCGCTGGTTGTGGGGGTCTGTGGGCAGGGGGCTTATCAGAATCTGGAAGCCCCTTTAACATGGGGGCCCACCAGATCCCAGCCCCCCATGTGAATGAGTATGGGGTACATTGTACCCCTACCCATTCATCAAAAGAAAGAAGTGTAGTGTTACAAAAAACAAAGATGGTTTTTGACAAATCCTTTGTTAAAAATGAATGTCTCCCATCGTAGCTATGCATACTAGCTCATTATTTGGCACTTACCTCAGATCGAAAGCCTCCAAAGTGCATGCACCGTAGAAATCGGTGCAGGGTTCTCTGAAAATATCTCCTTAACCGTGTAGGTTAATCTAGGCTTACCTGTAGGTGCAAGTTGTGTGGTGGGGTTTACAACCACTTTAATGCATAGAATGCATTAGGCTACTTTCACACTGAGGCGCTGGCGGTATAGCGGCGCTATTTTTAGCGCCGCTATACCATCGTTTGTGCCGCGATTTGCGGGCGCCAGCGGGGGGATTTTAACCCCCGCTAGCGGCCGAAAATGGGTTAAAAACGCTCGCAATAACACCTCTTTGCATCGTTTTACGATAGTTTTGGAGGCGCTACCCCATTGATTTGCAGGGGCGCTATAGGAGTGCTATTTTTAGCGCTCCTATTGTGCCTCAAAGATGTGGCTTGTAGGAGTTTTTTGACCCTCCTGCAAGCGCAACGCTCCAGTGTGAAAGCCCTCAGGCTTTCGTATTGGATACTATTGAGCGGCTTTTTTTTTTTTAGCGCAATAGCACCTGCAAAGCGCCTCAGTGTGAAAGGGGCCTTAAGGTGAAAAACATGAACCTTTACAACCCCTTTAAATTATTTGAACCATGTTTTGAAACACTTGTGTAGCAGGGTGCTGAATTTAGGGGAAGTGTTTGGGTGGTAGTTGTGCCCAAACACCTTAATTGTTAGAGTTCTTGAAACTATTTTGCTTCACAGGTGGAGTATAGGTGTACAGTTCCCTGTGGCCTGCAGGTGGCGCTGCCATGGTGGGCCAGGGTTGAACCGCTGATACAGTGCTGTGCCTTGTGTGCCCCCTCTCGGCAGCCATCCAGTGGGTGTGGTCTACCTGCTGGGCATGCTGGGAGAGAATATAAAAGGGGCAGATGCTGCCTGTTGAGGGTTCGTTGTCGGGGGTCCTACCCCCAGGGTTCTTGTTCCTGGGCACCCTTAGCCCAGGGGCGGGTCTGCAGTTTGTGATCGGTGGATCAGTCACAGGCACCTTTTAGTCCTGGGGCTGCAACAGAGGCCTGGGCCCAGCACCTTCATCTGGAGCCCACCGGGGATCGGGGAGTCTCAGGGTGCCGCCTTGCGAGGGGACCTGTATCTTGGAAGAGGAGGCTGGGGAGGAACTGGTCCGAGGGACTGGTGCGGAAGTCACAGTGAAGGAAGGATCCCGGTAACTCTCCGGAGGGACGTCTTCTCCCTAAACGGAGGCCTTGTTCACCAGGTCTGTGGCAGAGACCGAGTTCACCAGGTCTGTGGCAGAGGCCTTGGGTAGAGTTGGAGTGTCATTTGGCTGCTAGTCTTGTCCTAAGTAGACAAGACTATTGAGGCTGAGTCCAGTCGAGAAGCCGAACAGTGAAGTGATTGAGATTGTGCCTGGACCTCTCCCATATCTAATGCTGTACTGTCTTTACTTCAACCTCTTTCCTATCAGAGACTGTTATTTTACTAAAAGAGAAAATAAACTCTGTGTTGGAGTTATAGCTAGGGTTGCCACCTGTCCAGGATTCACCTGGACAGTTTGGGTTTGGAATCATGCGTTCGGGTTTCAGACTGCCTGAAACCCGGACACATTATTGAGACTGGACTATGGCTTTCCAGCAGGGTTGCAGGCTGCAGTTGTCTAAGCTGAGAGTGTCTGTTACACTCCTTCACACTGCCCAAAGCCAGTACTAACATCCCCCCCATACACACACACACACAGGAGAGGAGAGAGAGCTTGATCTGTTCCTCTTCCTCTCGCCCCTACCCCTCTGTCTGCCCACACTCCAATCCCCGGCACTGTGACTTTAGAAAAGGAAAGTTGGGGCCGGAAATTTGAAGTCCATCAGCCTCAGATACATCTGGATGAGAGGTGCTGACTGCCAAGGGGTGAGTGAGCTCACCATCCATCCCTGTCTGTGACTGAAGTCTCCCTCTTCTCTCTCTAATGCCTCTGAGTGAATACACTAAGGCAAATCAGGGCTCTCAGAGCACCCCTTACATCAGAGTTCCCCTTTACACCAGAGGCCACAGTGTTCCTCCTTACATCTGAGTCCTCTCTGTGAATCAGAGTACTCAGTGTTCCCCCTTAAATCAGAGTTCCCAGTGCATCCCTTATGTTAGAGGCCCCAGAGCTCTCCCTTACATCAGAGTCTGCAGAGTCTCCCCTTACAGTGTAAGGATACTCTGCGAGTTCAAAAGTAAAAGGGGAACTCTGTGGACTCTGATGTAAAAGGGAACTCTTTTTATTAACTTCATATGATTAGAAATGTTATTTAATAGCAAAATATATGTATAGTTTATACAATAAAAAACAAAAGTGTTCGGGTTTGAATTGAAGAAAAGGTGGCAACCCTAGTTATAGCGAGTATGGACATTTCAGTTACTGGGGGAAACCAGGACTTATCTCTGTTGTTCACAGAGGTGAGAGACAATTTCTGGTTATCTGACTGTGGAAGACCCATCAACAACACCGCTCAACCTCTTATTACAGGAGGGTATGGGCTTGTGGCATGGTGTGCCCCTTCTTCCTGCGAGGAGCCGAAGCAGCCAGGTAAAAGGGGGTCTGTGTGCTACACTTGTAATGTATTTAGTTGATTTAAAGGGGAGTTCCAGACTTTTTATGTTTATTAAGAGTCAGCAGCTACAAAAAGTGTAGCTGCTGGCTTTTAAAACATACACTTACCTGTTCCACTGTCCAGCGACGCGACGCCCGGAGCTCCGCTCCTCTCCCCCCTTCTCCGCCGGCGCCTCCATTCATAGTGTGGGCACCCGGCCGTGACAGCTTTCGGCTTCACGGCCGGGCACTCACTGCGCATGCGCAAACGGCGCAGCGCTCTCTGAGTGGACAGGCGATCGCCTGGGACCTGTCACGTGTCCCAGGTGATCGCCTACAGGGAGGGGCCGCCAGAAGGCGATATGATGCATCGCCCAGGGAGGAAGTGGGACAGGAAGTCCCACTCCTACTGAAGACCCGAATCCCCCCCCCCCCCAAAAACAAAATTACATGTGTACAAATGTGGCATGTAAGGGGACAAGGAGTGGATTTAGTGGAAGTTCCAAATTTGGGTGGAACTCTGCTTTAAACTAATAGTTCAGTTGGGCTTTGCCTGTACACAGGCATGGGAGTTGTATTATCCCTGGCTGGGTGATAGAGATGGCTGTAGGCTTTGGACCTAAAAGACCAAGAAAATATGGCAGCAGTGGTGAAGGCGTGATAAGGGCAGCACAAAAGTTGCACAAAGAGGACTCTGGGAGGTAAGTTTGCCATAATGTGAAATGTAAAAAATGGACAAGGATTGCATCCTTTTCTGTTTTTCCGGACCTAAAGGTGATTGGTCAAAGGTAGCCTGATGTACATGGACACAAGTCTGTTTAAATTTGGCCACCCGGGTCTGCCAATGTCTGCTGTCAAAATATGGACAAAAAAGTAAACAGGTGCAGATGTCACAAAATCCCATTCTGCTCTGATTCAGCAGGGGATTGCCCACAAATCACCCACTGAACAGAGAAGAGCACCCCCTTGTAAAAGAGCCACAGTGACTTGTTTACACGATGTGCAGTGACCTCCATTTTTCCGCACCGGATTAACACAGATCACTGTGCTAGGGCACATAGAAAACAGTTGCTTTCTATGTGCCCCATCCACACCACAGCGCTGGTGTACTGTTCAGTGCATTTCAGTGTGGGAAAATGCAGCATTTCTGCATCTTTCCTCACTGTGCTGGATGCCCCTGCAAGTTGCTGCCCTGCAGAGTAGGGATGAGCTCGGTGTTCGAGTCGAACATAGGTTCGACTCGAACATCGGCTGTTCGCAGCGTTCGGCGAACAACGAACGATTTGGGCCGTTCGCGCCAAATTCGAGTGACGCGAACGGCCCACAATACACTGCGCCATCGCAGTGTAATCCCGGCACTGTGATTGGCCAAGCATGCACTGTGACCCTGCATGCTTGGCCAATCACAGCGCCGGCAGCGAGGAGAGCAATGATTGGCCACAGGCAGGATGCCTGTGGCCAATTATAGCAGAGGGGGTTTAGTACATGCCCCACACTATAAAAGGCCGCCAGCGCGGCGGCCTCGTGTAGTGTGTTCCGGAGCAGGGAAAGTGAAGGATAGGCAGGGACAGTGTCAAATCTTGTCAAATCTATTCTTTGCTAAACCTTGTGTGTAGGGACAGAGAAGGATAGGCAGGGAGAGTGTCAGTGTCATATACTTTGATAATCCTTGTGTGCAGGGAGAGAGAAGGATAGGCAGGGGACAGTGTCGGTGTCATTGTTGCTAAGCCTCCTGCACATTATACACCTGAAGTTAGCCTGTATTGCTGCTTTTTCCTGGTGTGTTACACCAACAGGATTTTGCGGCACTTACAGCGGGCGGAGTGTGCCTCCTGACCATATTACACCTTAACTTAGCCTGTATTGCTGCTTTTTCCTGGTGTGTTACACCAACAGGATTTTGCGGCACTTACAGTGGGCAGAGTGTGCCTCCTGACCATATTACACCTTGACTTAGCCTGTATGGCTGCTTTTTCCTGGTGTGTTACACCAACAGGATTTTGCGGCACTTACAGCGGGCAGAGTGTGCCTCCTGACTATATTACACCTGAACTTAGCCTGTATTGCTGCTTTTCCCATTTCCCTGCAGGCCATTAGAATGTCTGGAAGGCAAACAAGGAGAGGCAGACAGTCAGGAGCCAATAAAAGAGGGCAAGCAGGCTCTGTGTCTAGAGACAACAGTGCTGGTCGTGGACGCGGTGCATCGCCATCAGCACATGGCCATGGGACACGCTTGTCCTTTTCGGCAGCTGGACGTGTTGAGTCGCATCATGCCAAAGACTTGGTAGAGTGGATGACCAAGCCCTCCTCATCCTCCTCATCCTCTCTCACCCTCGCTCAGGGTACTGGCAAAGCAGCTGCCAAAGCGTCCTCTTCCCTGGTATCAATGTCCTCATCAGTCACTCCTTCCCTAGACCAACCATGTCCTCCTGAGGAGTCCCCCGAACTGTTTGAGCACAGTGTTGGGTACATGCTCCAGGAGGATGCCCAGCGTTTCGAAGGGTCTGATGATGATACCCAGCTAGAGGAAGGCAGTAGCGTGAGAGCAGAGAGAGGGGATGCTCAAGAAGGACACCAATCTGGCAGTCATGTTCCAGCAGCTGCAGCATACTGCCAGATTGGCTCCAGTGATGAGGAGGGAGGGGATGATGAGGTCACTGACTCCACGTGGGTGCCTAATAGGAGAGAGGAGGAGGAGGATGAGGAGGAGGCACATCTCCAACGAGGCAGGATGCCCTCGGGGGGGCCAGCGTAAGGGCAGCACACCGACAGAATCACACCGCAGAGCTCCGCCTGTGCAGGGCGCTGCCTCTGCCCGTTATTCAAAAAGTTCTTTGGTGTGGGCCTTTTTTGAGTCGAGTGCATCAGATCGCACAGCTGCTGTTTGCAACATATGTCTCAAGCGTATATCGCGTGGCCAAAACATCACCCGCTTGGGCACCACATGCTTGACCAGACATATGTTGACCTGCCATGCAGCTCGTTGGCAAGCCTACCTTTAAAGACCCACACCAAAGAACAAAGCGGACCTCTCCTTGCACCGCATCAGCTGGGATCTCCAACCCCACTATACCTTCAGTCCTCTCTGAAACCTGCACTGAGAGGAATGAAGGTGTAGAATTAGGTGTGTCACAGCCAAGTACTTGCGGGCACTCTGCTAGCAGTACACCAACGTCCGATTCTAGCAGGCAAATTTCCCTGCCCCAGCTGCTGGACCGTCGAAAGAAGTTCACTCCCAGCCATCCACATGCCCAGCGGTTGAATGCTAGCTTGGCTAAATTGCTAGCGCTTCAACTGCTGCCTTTTCAGTTGGTAGACTCGGCCCCCTTCCGTGAGTTTGTGCAATGTGCGGTTCCTCAGTGGCAGGTTCCCAAACGCCACTTTTTCTCACGGAAGGCGATTCCGGCTCTCTACCAGCATGTGGAAGGCAATGTCTTGGCCTCGCTGGACAGGGCGGTCAGCGGAAAGGTGCATATTACCGCTGACTCGTGGTCCAGCAGGCATGGACAGGGACGTTAACTTTCTTTCACGGCCCATTGGGTCACTCTTTTGGCAGCTGGGAAGGATGCAGGACAAGGTGCAGTAGTGTTGGAGGTTGTTCCGCCGCCACGCCTCCAAAATATTACTACTGGTTGTGACACACCTCTCTCCTCCACCACCCCCTCCTCTTCTTCCTCCGTGGCCTCTTCCTGTGCTTTGTCCTCGGAACCAGCAGTGCTCTGTAGGCGTTCAAGGGGCTACGCAAGTATGCAGGCAAAAAGATGCCATGCCGTGCTTGCGCTGGTGTGTTTGGGGGACAGGAGCCACACTGGGGCAGAGGTTCTGTCTGCTCTGCAGGGGCAGGCCGAGAGGTGGTTGACGCCACGCCAGCTTAAGCCAGTAATGGTAGTTTGCGACAATGGCACCAACCTCCTCTCCGCTCTCCGACAGGGACAACTGACCCATGTGCCCTGTGTGGCTCACGTCCTTAACCTGGTGGTGCAGCGGTTCTTGGGCAGGTACCCGGGCTTACAGGATGTCCTGAGGCAGGCCAGGAAAGTCTGTGTGCATTTCCGCAGATCTTATAATGCCAGTGCTCGCCTGGCTGAGCTGCAAAAGGAGTTGAACCTGCCCAAGAACCGCCTTATATGTGACATGCCCACCAGGTGGAACTCAACGTTGGCCATGCTGCAGCGGCTGCACACGCAGCAGAGGGCCATCAATGAGTACCTGTGCGACTATGGCACCAGGACAGGGTCAGGGGAGCTCGGGTTTTTTTTTTCACCACGCCAGTCGGGCATGATCAGGGATGCATGCACTGTCCTGGCACCATTTGAGGAGGCCACGAGGATGGTGAGCAGTGACAGTGCATGCATCAGTGACACTGTACCTCTTGTCCACCTGTTGGAACGTACGCTGCGTGGAATAATGGACAGGGCACTTGAGGCAGAACAGAGGCAGGAAGAGGAGGACTTCGGAGGAGGACTTCGGAGGAGTGTTGTGGCACCAGTGCCTAAGGCCCAATTTTTCTGCCCCTGTTTAACAGGGGCATGTAATTACAATTCTTGATCTAATAATTCACAGCAGGGCCCATTCATGCGCCCACCAAGAGTAACTGTGAGGGCTCACAGTGTTGTGGCAACACCAACATGTAAGGGGCAAATTTCAGTTGAGTATATACGGCAGGCCCCTACTTTCAAACATCCAACTTACAAACGACTCCTCCTTGCAAACGGAAGGATACAACAGGAAGTAAGAGGAAATCTACCCCTAGGAAGGCAAATTCTCTCCTGTAAGAGTTAATATGGGAAAAAAAGTGTCTCCTCTCCACTGATGCTTTATCACCAATTCTTGTTTCAATAAAAACCCCAAATTTTCAAAAAACATTTTGTCATTAGGACGGAAAGTGAGGTGAAATGTTTTGAACAGGTGCACACTGCACAGACAGCAAAACAAATGTTACAGGGGTGATAACCCTTCCCTATGTTTTCCAAAAAGCTTAAAAATAGATTTTTGGGCTGGAGCTACACTTAAACAATGTACCTGTTCAAAATTACAAACAGATTCTACATAAGAACAAACCTACAGTCCCTGTCTTGTATGCACCGCCTGTATACGGCTGTTCAGAGTATATAGGGTCTTTTTTATTTTGTGTGCGGGGTTCCCCTTAATATCCATACAAGACCCAAAGGGGCTGGTAATGGGCTGGGGTAAGGGGGGGGGGGGGTCATGCGGTAGCTATGCCATTTTTCTTAAAGATTTTCATCCATATTACCGGGACCAGACATTACATTAAAGCCGCAAGCAGTTTTAAATGGCTTTTTTTCCTTTAGAAATGTAATTTTGTGCAGGGACAGTTCTAAACATGGGAAACACGTGGCACTTCACAGGCATACTTTAGACACCCCCCCCAGGTACGATATTTAAAGGAATATTTGACTTTTTTTTTTTTTTTTTTTCACTTTATGCATCATTAAAATGACTGCTTCAGAAAAACGGCCGTTTTTAAAACTTCTTTTTGCATTGATACATGTCCCCTGGTGCAGAACCCGGGTTCCCAAACCCTTTTTAGGACAATAACATGCATAATAGTCGTTATAATTAGCACTTGAGATTTCGAACGTTCGCATCCATTGTATTTAATAGGGTTCTAAAGTTCGTGCGAACTTTCGGTCCGTTCGCGGGTTCTGGTGCGAACCGAACCCGGGGGTGTTCGGCTCATCACTACTGCAGAGTAACATTGTGCTGCTTACTTTGGAGTGACTTGAATAAGAAGTGACCCATGTTGATAGCAGCAGAATGAAGCAGCAGGCAGAAATTACACTTTTAACCGCATCTAAATCGCATAACATGTGAACCGGACCGGCTTTCAATGAAGCCGGTTCACACATGCAGGCTTTTTTGAAAAGAGTCTGGTTTAGATTCAAGTAAGAATTCGCACCTGAATCACACCTAAACCGGTGAACAAAGCCGCACAGGACCGGAAATGTGTGAATCTAACCTTAGGGATTGATTTACTAAAACTGGAGAGTGTGAAATCTGGTGCACCTATGCATGGTGGCCAATCAACTTCTAACTTCAGCTTGTTCAATTAAAGAATCCGTTCACATTTTTTTGCAGGTAAAAAAAATTGCAATTATTTCTTTTTTGGAGCCTGTAAAGCATTGCATCAGTGATCAGCAGATCGCTGGTGCCATGCAGGTATCCAGCAGATCTGCCAGTGTATCTGTGTGCCATACATCCCATAAGGGCAAGCAGATACACTGACAGGAAGAAATAGTTAACTGCTCTAATGCCGCAAAGGCTGCTGGACCTTGTAGTTTTCCATTCACAGGACACTGCGAATAATTGACGTAGCCCCGCATGGCCTCGTTTTTTTTATTTTTATTATTGTGACAGCTAGCGGGTCGGGAGAAGATCCCCACTTGCTGTCAAATTGGGGATTACGGAGGTGCGGGGACCGGTCCGTTTGTACCATGGTGAATTTATCCTTTAAGCTCAGTTCACATATATGCAAATTGGATGTGTTTTTTTTTTTTTTTTTTTACAGCATCCAATTCACATAACATGTGATTCGGACCGGCTTTCAATGGAGCTTGTTCACACATGTGCGGGCAGCTGCTGTGCAGTTTTGAAAAAAGGCTCTTGTGCGATTTTGGAACCAGTTCAGGTGCAAATTCAAGTAAAAATTTGCACCTGAACCGGTGAACAAACCGGCACCGGATTCCGGACTTCAAACCGCAGCCGAACATGTGTGAACCAAGGCTTAAGCTTTGACAATAAAACCCTGGAAGCTAGTCAGACCTTCACCAGACTTTGCACTCTCCAGTTTTAGTAAATCAACCCGTTAGTGCTCTCAAATAAGATAAGTACACACTAAGGCCGGGTCCACACATATGCAAATTGTATGAGGGTTTCCTCGCATCCAATTGGCATGACAGGAGAGTGTGACTGACTGACTGGTTCTCAATGGAGACGGTTCACACAGCTCTGGGGTGGCCGCGGTCCGCAACTAAAAAAGGGTCCTGTGCGTCTTTGGTTCCGATTCAGGCAAAAATTCGGACCTGAATCGGTGAACAGGGACACGCTGGACCCCATGCTGTAAACTGTGGCCATGGCATGTGTGAACGGAGCCTAAGGCCTCATGCCCACTGGCGTTTTTTCAGCCGCGTTTTTGAGCGTTTTTTACAGCTTAAAAACGCCTGTCCATGTTAGTCTATAGCTTCATGCCCACCTAGGCGTTTTTGAGCTGTAAAGAGCATAGGCGTTTGTAAGCTGTAAAAAAAACCCAGGGCCAGTGCGTTCCTCAGCGTCAGAATTTGGCAGGAAAAAACGCGAGCGTCAAAAAACGCGCACTAACGCGCGGTCGCGTTTTTAGCTCTGACGTTTTTTTTTTTTTTTGTTTTTTTTTTTTCAAAAAAAAAAAAAAAAAAAAAAAAAAAATATTTACAATAACATGGACAGGCGTTTTTAAGCTGCAAAAAACGCAGCTGTAAAAACGCCAGTGGGCATGAGGCCTAAAGCTTATACACATGATGAGATTTTCAGACGAATAAGTGTCCGTTTTTGTTTTTGGCACGCTAATGTTTTGTGATGTATTTGTATTGTATTTTCGGATGAAAACTGTAGGACCCCCTCCAGTAGATATACGTCGGCAGAATGGCACGGACAGGCACATCAACGTACCTGTACGTCGCCTTTAACTGCCCAACGTGGGGGTCGCGCACCGCCGGTGGCGCGCCCGCGACCCCGCTGCCTTCCCCGTGAGTCGGAACGTGGGTCCCGCGGACTCTATTGCCGCAGGGATCCCCGCGATCGTCTCACGGAGGGATGGAGCGGGGAGATGTTAGTGTAAACACAACATCTCCCCGCTCGCCTACTGACACTGTCACTGATTTCCGCTCTGTGTAATCAGAGCGGAGATTGGTGACGTGTCACTCGTAGCCACGCCCTCTAACAGTAGTAATCACTCCCTTAGGCACACTTAACCCCTTCAGCGCCCCTAGTGGTTAACCCCTTCACTGCCAGTGTAATTTTTACAGTAATCGGTGCATTTTTATAGCACTGATCCCTGTAAAACTGACAATGGTTCCAAAAATGTATCAAAAGTGTCCGATGTGTCCGCCATAATGTCAGTCACAAAAAAAAAATCACTGATCGCCGCCATTACTAGTAAAAAAAAATAATAATTTATAAAAATGCCATAAAACTATCCCCTATTTTGTAAATGCTATAACTTTTGCGCAAACCAAGCCTAGATTACGGCTTACCTGTAGGTGCAATAAATTATCTCCTAAACCTACATGGTTTAGGAGATATTTGCTAAAAATTACATGCATCGGTGTCTACGGCGCATGCGCGCTGTAGACAACGGTGCATTCATAGGGTTAATCCCATTCACAAATCCGGCCGGAGCGTCGCTGTGATTGGTTGGAGCGGCGATACCTAGCAGGGAGACGAGGATGGCTTCGGGGGCCCTGATCTAAGTTAAGTGATGCATAATGAACTAGTATGCTAGTCATACTAGCTCATTATGCCTTTGTCTTGCAGGTTGTATTTAAAAAAAAAAAAAAAAAAAACATTCCCAGGGTTTACAACCACTTTAAGTGGTTAAACAAAAGTTGTGTTTGTCCCTTCGGGAAATTTTTTTAAGAAAGTTGTGTACTGACGATCAGATTATCGTACGATCGCATCGAAAGTGGAATTCTTTGTCCGGTATTCTCATTGTGTGTACGAGGCTTAAGGAAGGATATGCTTTTTGTCTATTTCATGCCTGAGGTTTACCACCACTTTAAAGGCCCGTACACACGATCAGATTATCCGACTGGGAATTGTGTGACGACAGGCTGTTGTCAGATAATCCGACCGTTTTGTATGCTCCATCGGACAATTGTCGGATTTTCCGCCAACAAATTTGGGATAGCATGCTTTAAAATTGTCCGCCAACAAATGTGTGTTGTAGGATTATCCGATCATGTGTACACAAGTCCGTCACACAAAAGTCCAAAGTACAAACACGCATGCTAAGCAATGCTCACCATAACACATTAGCAGAAGTTGCCCAAAGGGTGGCGCTAAATAGCTGAAAACCCATGTTTCATGTTTGTTGGCCGACAATTCTTTGCCGTTTGTATGCAATACATGTTCACTGCCAGCGCCCTTCGGACAAAAGTCCAAGGTTTTGTCCGCAGAAAGTCAGATCGTGTGTACGAGACTTAAGGCTAGGTTCACACTAGTGCGAATTGGATGAGGATTTCCCGCATCCAATTTGCATGGCAGGAGAATGTGCTTGGTGTTCTGTTAGAATTGACGACCCGTCAGATTAGGTAACGGAAGGGACGTTCCATCTTCTGAATGCTTACTGCGCATGCGTATCAGGTTTGCGAATCTGACAGAGCAGCTGCAGTCAGAAGCGAACATCTTTTTACACCCAGCTACGTCTTGAATTTCACAGTAATTTTGGCAATAAAGTGAGCGCATATTAATAAATAAATATAGTATATTGACATCTGTGATGCTGTTTTTATTGTTACGTTTTGAAAGAAGCTGGACGCCAGCAGTAGGAAGGTGGTGGAGGCCATCTTGGTACACCCTGCACTGATCAGCGCTAAACCTTTATGCTTGGAAAATGTAACATGAAAGCAGCATAACAGATCTGATTATACTACGTTTATTTATATACGCTCACTTTATTGCTAAAATGACAGTGAAATTCAAGACGTAGCTGGGTGTAGCAAGCTGTCTGCAGGTGTTCTGTCAGATTAGCAAACCTGCGCATGCGCAGTAAGTATTCAGCTGATGGAAAGTCACTTCCATTACCTAATCTGACGAGTCCCCCATTCTGATTCTCAATGGAGCTGGTGTTCCATCAGATTAGGTGACTTGTCAGATTTTGTAATGGGAGTGACATTCCGTTGCCACCATCTTGCTACACCCCGCACTCAGCCCCAGTAAGGATACAATGAGAAGGCAGCAAGCGGACATATTCTTACACCCACCGGAGTTTTGCATTTCACACTTATTTTTAACAGTAAACTGAGCTTATATAGTGAAATTCAGTATTTTAAAATCCGCCAGACTATTTTGATGTTGATTTTTCAAATCAGCGGTGTTCTGTCATATTAACAAACCTGTGAGAACAGCAGCCTAACCGCTGCTTTTAAAATTTCAACATCTAAACAGACGGATTTTTAAATACTGAATTTCACTATACAAGCTCAGTTTACTGGTAAAAATAAGTGTAGGATGCAAAACTCTGATGGGTGTAACAAGATGTCCGCTTGCCGCCTTTTCACTGTATACTTTTAATCAAATATTTTTTTATTTCTTTATCACAACATTTATACATACATCCATTTCAATCCTGTGTTGCAATACAAATATGCCTTGACCTATGTTATACATTCTCCAACTCATTCCCCAACCCCCCCCCCCCCCCCTCATCCACCGTGCCCACCCATCAATCCATTTATTCCATATATTATTAAATTTCTTTTTGTTACCTCTTTTAGTGTATATAAATTGTTCTTTTCTTATTGTGTCATTTATTACCTCCTCCCATTCTGTTACTGTAGGTGGGTTTACCGCTTGCCATTTCTGTGCAATAAGTTTCCTTCCCTGAAACAGGCATCTCCTAATCGCTATACTCTCGCCCTTTGAGGGTACCCTCTCTTCCACCAAGCCCAGCACACATAGCCTCGCCTCCGGCTGTAATAATGTTCCAAATGTTCTATTGATCTTTTCAACTATTTGCTTCCAATATTGGTACAGCTTGGGGCATCTCCAGACCATGTGTATTAGGTCTCCTTTATCCTGTCCACATCTCTGGCATCCTGGGTCTGGTCTTCTACCAAATTGGAACATTCTTTGGGGCGTGTAGTATGTCCTGTGTATCAGATATAACTGAGACATATACTGGGAGGGGGACATTGACAATTCGGGGCCTATACCCAGTATTTGTTCCCATTGATCTTGTGAAATTGTGCCCACATCCTTCTCCCATTTCTCCCTAATTTTATTGGCCATGATCTCGCTTCGATCTGCCCTTTCTAGGGAGTCATAAATGGTTGAGATTACTCCTCTAGTGTCCTCAGTGTTTACCAAGTTTCGGAAGATGGCCATACCATTCCACTCCGGCATCCCATCCCCAAATTGTGTACCCAGCGCATGTCTAATTTGTAAATATCTATAAAAAGATCTATTTGGAACCGAGAACTCCTCTTATTTCTTGAAATGTTTTTATTCTACCAACAGCAAATAGTTGTTCCAGTAGATGTATCCCTAATCTGTCCCACTCATCAACCTTTCCCATGATTTTAAGTTCTTGTAGATTGCTATTATCCCAGATAGGGGAGAATTCAGAGAAACCTGTATATCCTAGAATCTTCTTCCCCTCTTTCCAACATTTTACCATTAATTGGACTGTGGGGCATTTAGAATGAAATGAATCTGCCTCCACTGCCTCAACTTCCGTGTCATGACTTGTGTCATTCATGACTACCCTGGGTCCTCTCTGATTACTATTCCTCGTGTGCTGCAGCTGGGCCGCTAAGAAATAGAATCTGGGGTTCGGGAGAGCGAGACCCCCCTTCTCCCTTGGATATTGCAAGGCTCGGAGCGAGATTCTCGCTATTCCCCCCTTCCAGATCAATTCCCTGAAAACCCCTTCTATCTTCCTGAACCACCGTTTTGGAATCCATACTGGGGAATTATGTAGAATATATAGGATTTGCGGCATCCACACCATTATCAGATTGCTCCTTCCTACTACAGATAGGGGAAGCCGATTCCAGAACCTGCATTTTTGTTTAATCTTTGTCAGTAATGGCACTAGATTTCCCCCTATATATTGCCCAGGATCCTTTGTCATGTTTATTCCTAGGTATCTTATCTGGGGCACTACCTTCACTTGATCTATCTGCCCTTTCAAGGGCTCTAGCGGCAGAAGGGCGGATTTCTCCCAGTTTATTGTTAGACCGGAAAATCTCCCAAATTCCCCTATGATATTCATTACTGTCGCCAGTGAGGCCTGTGTATCTCCCAGGAAGAGTAGGATGTCGTCCGCATATAATGCGACTTTCTCCTAGCTTTCTTTTGAATCCTTTTATCCCCGGAGATGCCCTTATTGCAGTGGCTAGTGGTTTTATGGCCAGGGCGAAAAGCAGGGGCGACAACGGGCATCCCTGTCTTGTCCCCCTGGCCAGTCTAAACCAGTCTGAGCACTCACCATTGACCCTTACCTTTGCCCTGGGATTCCCATATAGTAACCTAACCCATTGAGTAAACTTAGGGCCGAATCTGTACTCTTCTAACACCTTCCACAGATATTGCCACTCAAGGCTATCAAATGCCTTTGTGGCGTCCAAGGACAAGATTGCTCTTGCCTCTCTTTCTACTACTGGCAGCTGGATATTTAGGAATGTTCTTCTGATGTTAGAGCTAGTGGACCTTCCTGGTATAAATCCTGTTTGATCAGGATGTACCAGTTTTGTAACTATCCTATTTAACCTTGTTGCCAGTATTTTAGCCAGTATTTTGGTGTCAGCGCACAGGAGTGATATCGGTCTATAGGAATTTGCCTCTAATTGATCTTTCCCTTCCTTTAATAGTGTTATTATAGTTGCCTCTTCCATGGACCCAGGCATTTTCCCTGCCTCAGCCGCCCAGTTAAATACCTCTAGCAATTTTGGAAGCAGCACCTCACTGTAGGTTTTATATATTTCTATTGGGAGACCGTCAGGACCCGGTGACTTTTGACCCGCCATTTCTTTAGTTGCCAATTGTATCTCTCCCAGTGTCAGTGGTGCCTCCAGCTCTTCCCTATCTTGCTCTGTCAGCCGGTGTATTTTCAGGCCTGCAAAAAAAGTGACCATTTCCCCTTCACTGTTGTTATGCCAATTACTGCTATACAAATTCTGGTAATACCTTTTGAACACCTGCATTATTTCTGGTGTGTCTCTCTTAATCTCCCCATTCTCATCATGAATCGCCGGTATAATAGTAGGGGAATTGTCATCCCTTGCGGCCATGGCGAGAATTCTCCCCACTCTCTCACCCTCACCAAACAAGTTTTGTTTCTGAAATAGTTTTTTATTTTCCGCCTTTCTTCTTCTTATTTTTTTGTATTCCTCCTGTGCTTCTAGCCATTTCTTATGTTCCTCCTGGCTTGGGTTATTTATATAACAGATCTCTAAGCTCTTTACCTTTTCACTCACCGCAAGTTCTATGGCACGCATTTGTTTTTTAATAAGCGATATTTTTTGGATTAAGATTCCCCGCAGGAATGCTTTCAAAGTATCCCAAATTATTCCCATTGAGGCAGAGCCGGTATTTACTTCTATAAATTCTTTCAGACTGCCATTTATTCCCTCCGGCTCTTTGATAACCTCTAACCAAAATGGATTTAACTTCCAATCCCTTTTATTATATCCTCTATTCGTCTTTATTACAAAAGTCATTGGGGAGTGGTCCGATATGCTTCTGGGTTCATATACCACCTCTCCCAGCACCCCCATTGCCTCTTCATTGCAGAGTACGAGGTCTATCCTGGACAGAGTCGAATGTGTCCTTGAGTGGCAGGAGAATTGTTTCTCCATTGGGTGCCTCCTCCTCCACACATCTACCAGGCCCATCTCCCCACAAAATTGGGAGAGAGGGCTATCAGCCCGTGCAGAGGGGGCACCCGCCGGGAGTTTATCTATGTTTTTATTCATGGTCATGTTGAAATCCCCCGCCACTATTACCGGTACTCCCGGTCTGTCCATGATAAACTCCATCAAGTCCCACAGTGTTTCTATCCCGAACGGAGGGGGGATATATATACCTGCCACCACATATTCCCTTGTTTCTATCCGACAGTGAAGAAACACATAGCGTCCCTCAGTGTCAATCTTACAGTGGCTGCAGGAAAACACCAACCCTGAATCTATCAACACGCTCACCCCCCTTGAATAGGAGGTGTGTGTGGAGTGGAATTGTGTCTGATATTTCCTGTGTTTTAGTAAATTGACGGTTCCCTTATCCAGGTGTGTTTCCTGCAGACACAGCATTTTAATATTGTTATTATTGGCGTCTGCGAAAATTACCTGTCTCTTTATTGGGTCTTTTACCCCTCGACATTCCATGAGCGTACCTTGATGCCTATTCCCTGATTAGAAAAACTCTTCTCGCTATTATACTTCGGCATCCTCCCCTACTATTTCTTCCCTTTTTAGAATACCTCCCACCTTACCCACCTTAACCATATATGCCATGATAATATCAGGTTACAAAAACGTATTTTTTGTGGTTCTACTCTTTCTAGTGCTCTATACAACCATACATTCCTTCTTACTTCCCCCCTTCCTCCCTCCTCCCCTTCCCCACCCCCTACCCTCGTAAACCAAAGATATATTTTAGTGTGTTCATTCATCATTATGTGCCTTTCACAACAACTCCCTACCCTTCCTACCCCTCCCCCGCCCTATTTGGGGCCCTTGTGAAGGGCCTCTACAGTGACCAGATTCCCCTTTTGCTGTGTGACCTTTCCCCCTCCCCCTCCCCCCTCTTGGCACTTCCCTTGGTGTTCCTCGTGTATTAGTGTTTCTCTTCCGTTTTACTTGACATCTAGTGTTTTTTCTCCACCTCTGTGCCACTTTCCACAAAAACCCAACCATTTCCAACAGCCCCCTCCTCCCTCCCGCTCCCCCCGCCCCCCCGCTCCTATATCAAAACCTCGACAAAAAAGAGAGATAAGAAAAACAAGAACAGAAAAAAAAACCCAGGCAAAAGGGTAATGGAAAAAACAACCAAAAAAAAAAAAATGAAATAAAAAGAAAAAGGGGGTAAAAATATGAGGTAAGAGTCTGAGTTCTGTACAATAAGTCAGCGACCGAATCTGTGACTGTTTCCATTTTCCTAGATTTCCCCTTCTTTAGTGTTCATCCAGGACGTCAGTTCCGCAGGTGTGCTAAAGAATATATTTTCCCCATTTATAGTTATTCGCAGACGTGCCGGGTAAAACATTGCGTATTTAACCCCCTTTTCTTGTAGTCTTTGTTTCCCTTCAAAAAATTTAGCTCTTTGCCTCTGCAACTCTGGAGAAAAGTCTGGGTAAAATGAAATTTTGGTGCCATTAACCAGGACCTCTTTCATCTCTCTGGCTTTTTGGAGGATTGTAACTTTATCTGGAAAATGCAAAAGTTTAATAAGCATAGGTCTGGGGCGCCCTCCCTCAGCTGGGGCTCTGAAAGGTACTCTGTGGGCCCGCTCAATAGAAAAGTGCTTTGATAGACAGTCCTGTCCAAATACCCCCACAAGCCAGTTTTCCATGAATTCAGTGGGGCGGTTACCCTCGCACTTTTCGGGGAGACCCAGTACCCTAATATTTTTCCTTCTTAACCTATTTTCCATGTCGTCGATTTTGTTAACGCACAAGTTTAACTGTTCTTTCATTGTTTTCATGTCCATTATCATAGGGTTAACATCGTCTTCCACCTGGCTGAGTCTTTCCTCCAAAGCGGAGGTACGCTCCCCAACCCCCTGTACTTCATGTTTTAATATTGACATTTCGTCCTTTATCCCTTTCAACTGATCAAATATTTCCGTTAGGGAGGACTTGCAGTTGTTTATAGCAAATAAAATCTCTCTCATAGAGGGCTCGTCCTCCATCCCTGCTCCTGTATTTAAATCTGTCACTTTTTCCTGCACCTTTGCTTTGATCCCGTGCTCACCCGTTGCCTTTCCAGCCATTTCTATGTTTGGACCCAGACTTCTCCGTTGGGCACTTACTTGTTGTCCCCTTGGTGGTGTATAGCCTGTTGTGCTTCCCGGAATGTGCGCGTATTTTTCCAGTTTAGCTGCCACTGCTGCCTGTCCAGTTCTTGTTCCCCGTACCGACTGGGGCTGTGGCTGGGAATGGGGCCGGGGGCTGGATTGGGGTTGGGGCAGCTGGGGATGGGACTGTGACTGTAGCTGTGCGTTTCTGGTCATCACTGACAGTGTACCTGGCATTTTCCTTTTCTTCCTCCTCCTCCTCCCTTGTAAATGTACCTTTATATGCCTTTATAGTTATTCTATGTACCGTTCTGTGAAAATGTCCTTTCGCCTTTGATGTTCCAGCTTCCCAGTATTCCAGCTTCCCCTGCTACGATCCTTCGTAGTTCCACAGTTTAACCCCCGACCAACTCCAGCTACTGATTGAAACAGAGGGGAAGAGGGAAAAAAAAAAAAAAAATTTTCCCCTCACATCCACTTGCCCCAGCCTCCTTCCTTTCAAAATTATGGCAGGTTTATGGCAAATTTATGGCAGGTTTATGGCAGATTTATGGCAGGTTCAGACACAGCGAGTTACCCTTGACATCAGCTAATTTAAACACTGTATATATGTATCTTTTTTTCCTCTGCTCACCTCCAGCCCAGCCTCCGTCTTCAGGGTTTTCAGGGTGTAGTGGAGGGGGAAACAGACACAGAAAGACATAGAAAGCACCCACAGCGTCTCTCCTCTTGAAAGTGGCCGGTTCTGGTGCACACGAAGCAGGTGTAGCTCAGACAAACAGCTGACAGGCAAGCGGGCATCACAGTTTTCACCAGGTCCGTGATAGGTGGCTCGGACTCACTCCTCCAGCAGTCGGCGCTTGTTCCTTCCCATGAAACAGACCAACCAGCTGAGAGCGAGGTACCTTGTCTCTGTGCTCGGTAACCCAGCGGCGTCCCAGCGCTACTTGCGGCCCGTGGTCGCGGTCTTTCTTCCTTCCCTGGTGCCGGTTTCCTCTCTCCCTTCTCTGCCGCTAGTTAATCATTCATTGCGGCATGTAATGTGGAGCGAGGTACGGGGAGCGAGAGCGAGCGGACTGCTCTCCTCTCACAGCTGCATCCGGTCACGCCCCCCGCTCTTTCACTGTATACTTACTGTGGTCGAGTGCAGGGTGTAGCAAGATGGCGGCGATGGAACTTCACTTCTGTTACAAAATCTGATGGGTCGCCTAATCTGATGAAACACTGGTTCACATATGTCTGTGGGCCACTGCAAAGCGGATTGCACAAGGGTCCTGTGTGTCTTTGGCTCAGTTTTCATGTCTGAATTCACACAAAAAAAATTTGCCTGATTCGCCCCTGAAATGGAGAACAGGGATGCACCGGACCCCTGCTGTGAGTCACCTCCGCACTAAGCCTTTTCACACTGCCAGTGCGGTGGCGTTGGCTGTAAAGCGACGCTAGTTTTAGCGATGTTTTACTGTTTTTTGCTGCGCGTTTCGGGCGCTTTTAACCCCCGCTAGCGGCCGAGGAAAGGGTTAAAAACGCCTGCAAAGCGCCGCTGCCCATTGAATTTCTATAGGCAGGGGCGCTTTAGGAGTGGTGTATACACCGCTCCTAAAGCACCTCAAAGAAGCTGCTCGCAGGACTTTTTTTTTTTTTTTTACGTCGTGCCAGTGCAGTGCCCCAGTGTGAAGGCTTTCACACTGGGATTGCAGATGAGGCTTTTTTTTTTTTTTTGCGCTAAAGTGCTTTTAAAAGCCTCCAGTGTGAAAGGGGGCTAAAGCCTCGTACACACGGTCGGACCTCAAACAAACTTTACTGTGGATTTTTGTCCGAAGGGAGTTGGCCGGGCACACCCATAGCATACACACGGCAGGACTTTTCTGCAAACTTTCCCAAAATCATGTGGTTTTTCTGCTCTTTACCGCCACCCTTTGGTCAACTTCTGCTATTGTTGGTTGATTTTAACACTAGTTCTGGGCATACGTATTTGTACCTCGGACAAAAGTCCGATGGATTTCTGTACACACGATAGGACTTTGCACCATCGGACTTTTGTTGCCGAAAAGTTTGTCCGTTTGCAGAGCGAACTTTTGTCCGCTGAAAACCGAAAAAGTTTGTGCGATGGAGCGTACACACGGTTGGATTTTTTGAAAAACGTGCTCATTTTGAAGTTTGTTGGCAATAAGTCTGACTGTGTGTATGGGCCTTAAGTGTGAACCCAACCTCAAGAAGAGGTGGGGGAGAGGAGGCAAATAAGTGTAACTTCCTCTTTTGGGTAAAGTTCTGCTTTAATCCAAAACTAAAGAAAAATGAGTGAAATTAGCTAGAGATACACTGATGGTGCTTTTATAAATCAGCTAGTGTTGTCAGGAAGACCGCCTTTCCACCCTTTATAGAACTAACTACTATTCATTCACAAAGATCTGCTTCCGCCCTCACTGTACATTCCCCTTTACTTCCGCCAGGAGCTGGCGTGCGGAAGAAGGCGTGGCAGTCCATTGAAATACTAGCTCCCAATTTCCCATCATCCTTTACGCTCGGGCGAGATCTGGGCCTCTCTCGCGGGATCTCGCCCTCTTCCTAGGCCGTCACTGAGAGAGGACGGTGAGTGCGGCAGATCCTCTGAGAGCAATGTGTCTTTTTTCTGCGTGTTCCCCTCGCCGACGGCCCGAAATGGCGGCGTGTGCTGACGGTACAGGGCCCCCTCTTCCCTGGCGTGGGCTGGTTTCCCTGTGCGGGGCGGTGTGTGCGGAGGATGGCGATGGATGGAAGGATCGGAGAGGCCCGACTGGTGATGGTGGATGTGGTGGGGGATGGAGCCGGGACTTCACGTGTGCTGTGTGTATGTGTGGGGCGAGGGATGTGTGCGGGGAGAGTGCCATTTATAGGGCATACTAACAGACATGACTATACACTGTGTGGGCTCTCTATGGGGGCTCATTCGTGGCTATACACTGTGTGGGCTCATGCACTGTGTGGGCTCTCTATGGGGGCTCATGCACTGTGTGGGCTCTCTATGGGGGCTCATGCACTGTGTGGGCTCTCTATGGGGGCTCATGCACTGTGTGGGCTCATGCACTGTGTGGGGGCTCTCTATGGGGGCTCATGCACTGTGTGGGGGGCTCATGCACTGTGTGGGGGGCTCATGCACTGTGTGGGGGGCTCATGCACTGTGTGGGGGGCTCTCTATGGGGGCTCATGCATGACCATACACAAGAGTACCATCTACTCCAGTCCCCAGGGCCCACTAACAGGCCAGCTTTTATGTATTACTTTGGGGAGATGCAGACCAGAATACTGCAATCACTGAGCAGCAAATTATATATTTCTGTTATCTTGCAAACCTGGCCTGTTAGTGGGCCCTGAGGACAGGGTTGATGACCACTGGTCTACTCTACATTTGCCCATACTTTAGCATAATGGGGCAAACCCATACAAGCCGTTGCATTTCTATAACATCAGCTAGGCCCATGCACTGCATGCTTGTTGGTAGATCTAAGGCAGATTGTACAATCGGATTGTATGGTCAGTATTAATGAATACTACTGTGACATCTGATCACTCGGAGAGTATTGTCCCATCTAAGATCCATCACTAATCATTGTGTACATGAGGCATGGAGGGAGCTTCAGGATATAGATGGGATAGGGAGGTGTAATGTGTCCCTTATGTCTGTGATTTCCTACATTTGACCTGAACAGTGCCCAGGGTACAGTGATGATAGGAAGGGGGAAGTATGGTGATGCTGTATAGTGATTGGGTAGGAGGAGGTCATAATGCTTCTAGTCATCAAATGGGGATAATGGCTTGAAATTGGACAGCTTGGTCTCTTAAAGGAAGGTTAAAAAAAAGACTTAATGGCCAGTGTCCTGTCCAGAATACCGCTACCCATCAGAAAATGTAACGGAAGTGAGCAAAAACATGCCTACCGCGCCATGCGGTCCAACGTGGCCGCTATGTGTTTAATAGGATTCCTAATCTGACGGACACGAAGGCGGCAGCGGACATCTTCTTACTCAGGCAAGTCTTCAATTTCACTTATTTTAGCAGTAAACTGATGCTGTTTTCATGTTGCATTTGAAAAGCAGCGACAAGCCTGCAGGCAGAAGGTGGCGACGGCCATCTTGGTACACCCAGCACTGCTCAATACCAAGCTGATAATAGACTATTTCACTCGGTCATATTTCAGTATCTAAGGTGAGTTAACTGCTAAAATAAGTGAAATTGAAGACTTGCCTGGGTGTAAGATGTCTGCCACTGCATTCAAGTTATGTCAGATTTAGAAACCTATTGAAACGCCTAGTGGCCATGCTGGAATGTTTAGCACATGCGCAATAAGCAATATTGTTTGCAATATCACTTTTGTTTTGTTTTCTGTTGGGTAGCGGTAGTCTAATAGAACACCCGATCACCAGGTAAAAATTTAAGGAAGGACATCTAGAAAAGAAAACAAATGCAGCCATTTTATTTATTGCTGGGTACACATGGGCCAAAAGTGGTTGGTTTGGCAGTACAGCCAGCTGATCACTGCCCTGGCAAGGAGGCGGTTCCCCTATCTCACAGTAGCATATCGGGGAGGTCACTGTATTGATATAGCTTGTGTTAGTACAATTTATTTAAGCCTGCTGGGTTGAATGAAAAAAATGCCATTTTACCAGGTTTAAAGTGTTCTTAAACCCACACCAGTAAGATTCAGTAAAACATGCTTGTTATACGTACTGTGGAAGGGGTTAATCCTCTACATTGTCCAAAAGTCTGTTCGTTCCTGTCTTTAATCTCCTTCCACTGTCCCAAATCCATCTCCTGTAAGACAGAGGCTAGGGGAGAGTGAATGTGATCATTACAGGGCAAATCGGCACTGTCCAGAGGGTCAGGGGTCATGCAGCCTCAAACAGTCAGAGCAGAATGAAAACTCCAAGCTTTAACCAGACACTGATAGAGGTCACAAGACTGCTATATACTGCAGAGAAAGGGTGTTTAGCAGTTTTATATTTACTAAACTAATTGCATTTCCATGTTCTGTGGGAGACCAGATATAGGGAATGCAGGGTCCTGGGTTTAGTGACACTTTAAACTCTGGTTCACACTGTTGCGATGCGGGAACCAGCATGATTCCAGCCCCAGTTCCCGCATTGCGTCTCCCTAGCAGGCAGTTTACACTGCCCTCTGCGAACCGCTGCGGGTGTCAATACAAATTTTGACACCCCCGGATCGCAATGCAAACTGAATTCGGACAGGCATTGGATCACATGGGTGTGATCCAATGACCCATGCGATCCGATTCCAGTGCGGGGGGGGGGGGGGGGAGGTTCCTGCAGCATTTTTGTGCAAATGCCATGCAAGTTCAGCCATACAAACTGATATTGGCACCGAATTGCTGTGCAGATCACATGCGCAATGTCTGTGTTGGCAATAGTGTGGACCCAGGCTAAGGCCTCGTTTAAATACATGCCACCCATCTAAGGCTGCACCCACACAGGAATGCACAAGTGTTCCATGCATCCCCATGCTGGCAGTCCCATTGATGTTACTTGGGAGGCAGTCGTTGTTCCTGATTTTGACATCTGTGTGGGTGCGTGCCCCCCAACAAATGTACACACATGCACCCACATTGATGTCCACTTGGGAGGAGCAGCTGTGTCTATGCATCTGCTGCATACAAATTGACTGCAATGGGACTGCCTACACAGAACACCTTTACATCCTTGTGTAGGTAAACCTGGCCTTGCAAGGGTGTATGCATTGTTGTGTCCTGTGTGGATGAGGCCTAAGGACTGATGAGGAATAGAATACGTTTTAAGTTAAGTACAGTTTTTATTGCACTTAACTCCATGCTGGCTTTTCCAAGTACTTTTTGTTATTTGTAGTTGGATTTTGTGGCGCTCTTTTGGGGCTTGGTTCTTGCCATCACACACATGTTAGTGTAGTGCATTCATTCTGAATATAACTGCCTACAATTCAACATGAATGATTTCTGTGGTGCATGTGGCAGTTTGTTGAGATGTAACCACTGGGTTGATGTGAAAGGCCAACAACTACGTCAGACGAGTGTTGAAAACATCTGCTAGTGGGTATTGCCTGCCTTGTGGTTAATGCAGTTACAGGCCTTAATGTGGGCTTGAATGTTGCTGCCCTTTACAAATTTACAGCTTAACCAACGTGGATATCCTGTGAGGTTGCTCTCTCAGGCTCTGTCCTCGTGGCGTATGGGAGCGTAGCGTCTTTCTGGCGCAATGACGTACAGTCCCATTCCACAACGTTGGAGAACATGCATGTCCCCAGCCTTAAGGCTAGTGTGGATGGCGTCCTGTATATTCCTACAACTTCCCAGAGCCTCTAGGCCCTGACTGGGGAGAAAAACCATGCAGGATACAGATTTTAATTGATTGCATTGGCAACACATTATTTCCAGAAATTGCTGTTGGTGGTTTGAGTGCTATTGAATGATTGAAGTGAATGATACTGGGTGTTGGTGGTGATAAGGTAATGCTGATGACTATTCCTTTGTAAACAATCCTTGATTTCCCTTCTCTTACAGAAAGGCCATGTTCAGTTCAAGCGCCAAAATCGTCAAGCCTAATGGCGAAAAGCCAGACGAGTTTGAGTCTGGCATTTCCCAGGTGAGTGATTTCACATGTCCAGTAAACTACTACTGGTTTTAAAGAAGTTTTTTTACCATTGTGTTAAAAAAAAAAAAAAAATTCCCCACTCTTTACAGGTAAATAAATGTGCATTTTATTAGGTGTCTGTAAAGCCATTGCGCCCATGATCAGCAGATCACGGTGCAAGGCTCCTATTTACTGTACCTGTCTGCCTGGACTTCGTATGAGCAGGCAGTTACTGAATGACAGGAAGAATCAAACTACCTATAGCGCTCATCCCTGGTAGTTTGAGAACTACAAGCTGTTGGCTGCAATGGCTGATGGTAGTTGTAGTTTTCCCATTCACAGAACACTTAGTGGGCCACGTTTTTAAATTGTGACAGCTGGTGTAGGGAGAAGATCCCTGGCCTGCTGTTACAACAGGAGTGCGGGGGCTGCTGTTACACCCTAAATACAGGTGCAACATGTTATGAAAGGTCAACTTGGCCTTTAAAGTGAACCTGTGTCAATGTAGAGTCCTAAGCTATGTATGTGACCAATGCAGACCTGTCAGTGCATAGCACTACTCGCAGCCCTTCCAAAGTAGCTATACATTTAGACCCCTTTCACACTGCAGCGCCGTTAAAACAGCGCTAAAGTGCAGCTCGTTATTGCAGTGTTTTTAGCTGCGCTTTTCGGCGGCTAGCGGGAGGTTTTTGCCCAAAAAAAGTAGTCCAGTTTTGAGGCGCTTTGGAAGCGCTGCCCATTCAGTGCAATAGGCAGGGGCGTTTTAGGAGCACTAGATAGTGCTCCCAAGCCACTCCAAAGATGCTGCTTGCAGGACTTTTTCTAACATCCCGCAAGCGCACTGCCTGAGTGTGAAAGCACTTATTGCACAGAATGTGAGGCTGTTTTCAGGCGCTTCTTAGAGGCTATTTCAAGCGCTAAAATGCCTGAAAACTGCCTCAGTGTGAAAGGGGTTCAACAACTAAAGGGGGCAGTTATGCGTTGGTATGATTCTATTTAAATTTTTTCCCATTGCTGTACTACTAATTTAAATAAAGTGAAATTTTTAGTGCTATTAAGCCCTGGTTCACACTGGTGCAATTTGACATGTCAATGGCACTGTCATAATCGGTGCGATGCCGCATCTGCGGTGCTGCGCCGATTTCAAAAAGTAATTTCTGTGCTACTTGAGATTTCGGCCCACGATTGACATCTGTGCAGAAACCTGCACAGATGTCTCTGTAATTGTGGCTGAAAGCGGGAGTAAAATTGTCCGCGTTCAGCTGAACTCGCACAGCTTCACTCCCGCAGCCCAGTGTGAACCTGAGCTAAAATGTGTTTAAAAAAGTCATTCACCTGACCAGCCTATGCTCCAGTCGGAGCTTTCTGCTGCTTTAAGCAGAGAACTCTGGGATGTCACTTGCTCTACACATAGGAATGGCCTGATCAGTATTCTGCTGCTGTTGTCCCGTTTCAGGCTGTTCTGGGTTTTGGATGACGTATTGCTTAACCAGAGAGGTCCACAAGTGACATGGGTCATTGAGCAAATTTTTAATTTTTTTTGCAGATTATCCCCACATTTAACTGTATTTGTGTTCTCTTTAGTTCATATGTTTGCAGACAACAATTTAATCACCAACGTGGATATCCTGTGAGGTTGCTCTCTCAGGCTCTGTCCTCGTGGCGTATGGGAGCGTAGCACCTTCTGGTGCAATGACGTACAGTCCCGTTCCACAACGTTGGAGAACATGCATGTCCCCAGCCTTTGTGCTGGTGAGGTCACGTCCTGTATATTCCTACAACTTCCCAGAGCTTTTGGGCTATTACTGGGGAGACAAACCATGCAGGATACAGATATTTAAAATTGAATGCATTATAATGTTTGAGAGCACATATAAGCATCTGTCTTATGGTTGGGAGATCCAAATAAAATATGATTTGGAGTTTGTTTTTACAAAAACCCTCATGTATGTTAAAAGGGACAATTTGTTGCCTGGTAGTAAAAATTCATGTTTTCTCCTGATGGTAAGGCCCCATGCACACAGGGCGTTTTTACAGCTTAAAAACGCCTGTCCATGTTTTGCAAACATTTTTTGACCTTCTTAAAAAAAAAAATCCCGGAGCTCAAAAACGCAAATCGCTGCGTTTTTGCGCATGACACAATAGAATAACATGGATGGGCGTTTTGCAGCTGTAAAAAAAACATCTAACGCTGCTGTTAGCTGCAAAAACTCCCTGTGTGCATGGGGCCTAAAAGTGAGAACGTTGAAGTAAAATTCACCTAAAGCCGAATTGGTTCCTCTCCTAACTCTTTAACCTGTGTAAAAGTGTGTATACTTTACCTCTTCCCAACCTGGTCCAGTCATGTGACATGGCTGCGCCATGAGAGCCGATGGGTGACATCATCGCTCACGGATCTCACAGCCATTGTCTGGCGCTCTCCATTCTCTGCAGCCACCACTGGCTGACATGGGAGCATGTGACTGGAGTGGGCCGAAAAGGGTTGGGGATATATATATAAAAAATTTTGGGGAGGTTACAGAGGAACTTAAGACTAGTTGGGATTCTACTTTAACCATGGGGTTGGTTGGCGCTATATAAATCTTGTAGAATAGTAGTAATAGATGATTATTAACTAGCTTTGTTTTAGGGGTTCCTGGGCATGTACAGAGGAATGTGTCAAAGCCAAGCACGTGGCTTTGAAGTCTTAGCCATGCTCACTCCCATAGTTCCTTTTGGGTCTGGGACAGTGACCTAACTAGCAGCATATATAAACGAGCTATACTTCACTGTTCAAGATGTAAAGTCTACAGATGCTTTTGGCAAAGGCTCTATTCTATATGATAGAAAGTTGTGACGTGCTTGTGTTTTTTGGTTCCCTTTTTAGGTCTGAAGTGATTTTGCTTTCAAAATGCTATTTAACATCACTGTGCTCCTACTTGCATTAAGCGGCACATTAATCTGGTCATTTTTCTATTCTAGGCTCTGCTGGAGTTGGAGATGAACTCTGACCTCAAAGCTCAACTAAGGGAATTAAACATTACTGCAGCAAAGGTATGATATATATAATTGCTCTTAAACATCTCCCATATCTTATTGACATTCATGAATGACATGGCTGGGGGAGCATAGGGAAATTACCACTTTTCTTCTAAGGGGGGGGTTGTGTGAAGGATTTTTACAAATGGCTTTCAAAAATGGCATATTGAGCACCAAATTAGCCTTATTATTGGGAACTGCCTGTTACATTTTATTATACAGTTAGCCCTCAGTCTGCGTTTGGCTTTTGCTGATCTTTATAAATCCTATTTACCAACGTGGATATCCTGTGAGGTTGCTCTCTCAGGCTCTGTCCTCGTGGCGTATGGGAGCGTAGCACCTTCTGGTGCAATGATGTACAGTCCCGTTCCACAACGTTGGAGATAATGCTTATTCCCGGCCCTTGGGCTGGTGTGGATGGCGTCCTGTATATTCCTACAACTTCCCAGAGCTCTTGGGCTATTACTGGGGAGAAAAACCATGCAGGATACATAACAAAAATAAAAAAAATACTGCTGCTTTTTAGATGTTGCTTTCACTTGTTTAAATCGGTATATAGTGAGGTATTTACATTAGAGAAATGTTTAAGTGTGAGGTTTTTAATGGGTTGGGGAAGGATGGTACATGGCTTAGGAAGCCGGATTTTATTTTTTGATTAGTTGAGCATCCTACTTTTGCTTCAGGAAGTAGTAATATAAATAAATGTGCAGTTATAGTTCACATGTTCAGAACTTCATCCCCCCTCATTTCTGTCAGTCATGGTTAACAAATTGTGTTCTATGTGCCCAGTTTATTCCACCACTCTGCATTGAGCTTGATTGTGTTAAAATGTAGACCTGATGCATTTTTACACATTGCACCTATCAGAATGTCCCTGCAATGTGCACATAGGCTTGAATAATGTCTTTTGGTGTCCCTTCAAAAACGTTTAAAAAAATATTTAAGCTCCCCCATACACTGTATTGAATCTCTTGGGACCCCCAGGTCACCAGAACTAGTGTCCCCATTGGAAGATTTTACTTTTCGAAGCACAACCTTTTTTTTTTTTTTAAATGATGGTAAATGGGGAGATTCATCCTTTGCATCCAATCAGTGGCACCAATGTCAGTTTTATTGCCAGGTGTTCTAATCTATGCCCACTCAAACTTGTTTTTTGACTTGTACGTTATACTTTAAAGCAGTTCTAAAGCCAGAAAGTTTATTACATTTTATCTGCCTTGGGGTAAAAAATCTTCAAAACCCCCCCCCCCCCCCAACAATTACCATCTTTTTTTTAAATAAAAATTTCTAACGATGGACTTGCTGTTGCATAATACAACATTTAGGCCCCATTTACACGAAAAGCCCCATCGGATCTGCCTGTCCATTTTTTTTCAGAAAGGATCCGAGCGGATCACCCATTGACTCCTATGGGCAGGCGGATGTCAGCGGAGATGTGCCCGCTGCTCCCCGGTCCGCTCAAAACAGACGTATGGTGATATGTTTGCCATCCGTCTGGCGGATTGGATCTCCTTAAAACAGACATGCTGTCCATTTTTCGTCCGCTCTCCTATGGAAATCAGAGGGGCTCTGACCAGGTCCCTTCCTGCTCAGTGAGCTGAGACGGACCTGTCATCCGCCGGCTCAGCGGGGATCAATGGAGCGATCTCCCGCTGACCTAGCGGAGTCTGCTGATCGGATCTGCCCCATGTGAAAGGGGCCTTAGTGTTGTCCATCCACAGATACCCCATTCTCTTTTGGACGTTCTAAAAGGGCCAATACCAGAAATGTCATAGTCGGTGCACTCATGTGAGAGCTGACGCTATGTCATCTGCTCGCTGTAAACTTCTCTGAAGAGAAGCATCATTGGGAATTAAAAGACATTGACCACAGAAGAGGCCATTGGGCAAAAGGTTTTGACTTTTTAGTGTAGAGTGCAAACCTTTGTAGCAAAGGGTATGTTTGGAAACCACTAAGGCCCCTTTCACACTTATACGATTTGTGATGGCAGAGTAGCATGACAAGTCGTTTCCCATGATTTCCAATGACAACCATTCATATTAGTACAACTTCAAGTCGTTCTGACTTCAAAGTAGTCCCTACACTACTTTGGTCCAATTTTGATGCCACTTACAAATCGTGCGACTTTGAAGTTGCAGTAGTGTGAAAGGGGCCTAAAGCTTTTTCTGAAGGAAAATGTTACAATTTGAGAGGAACCTTTTAAAAATAAACTATCTTCTGGCTTTTATTTGCCTCTATGGCCCAGTGAAGGTGATCTTTGGGTAAACCATGGTATGCACACCTGAATTTTTGCTGTTTCTCACAGGAAATTGAAGTCGGGGGTGGTAGAAAAGCAATAATCATCTTCGTTCCAGTCCCTCAGCTGAAATCTTTCCAGAAGATCCAAGTTAGGCTGGTGCGCGAGCTGGAAAAAAAGTTCAGCGGCAAGCATGTTGTCTTCATTGCTCAGGTAAGAAAATGTACCCATATAATTTTTTTTTTTTTTTTTTTTTCCCTTTCAAGAATGTCTAAACTCACAACAGAAATATCAGAGCAATCATTTGCATAGAAAGTATTCTTGCATATCAAAGCAGAGCTCCAGTCTGATTTGGTCCATTTGACCTGAAACAATTGCGCAGCCAGCAGCACAGTAAAAATTCCCTGTTTGCATGCTTTTTAAAAACAAGGGGCTTAAAATATTGAAGCCAAGTGGGTCAATGTAATAGCTAAGCAACTAGCCTTTTACAAAATTGTGCAGTCTTTCATGTCTCATGCAGCTTTTACTTGTAATCACCAACGTGGATATCCTGTGAGGTTGCTCTCTCAGGCTCTGTCCTCGTGGCGTATGGGAGCGTAGCACCTTCTGGTGCAATGACGTACAGTCCCGTTCCACAACGTTGGAGAACATGCATGTCCCCAGCCTTTGGGCTTGTGAGGACAACGTCCTGTATATTCCTACAACTTCTCAGAGCTCTCGGGCTATTACTGAGGAGATAAACCATGCAGGATATAAAACTACATACCTGTTAGATGTCACAACATCTCCTGTGTTCAGATGAGGACCTTGATCACTGTTTGGTCTTGGTAGCATTTCTCTATTCTCTAGTTGCTGTATGCATATTGGATTCTCAGCAATGTATTGGCTTTGATTCTTTACCTGTTTAGCTGCCAGGTTTTTGAATTGCTAGAACTCCATCTATGAAAAGACAAAAATCATAGTTTAAAATTGCTGCTGTCAATCAAATCTATTGAGGGGTCAGGGCCAAGCCATGCTGTGCGTCATGGACATGGCCCAGCTCAGGAGCAAACCCGCACGAGTGCCCCATTGCACGCAGCTTGCTATGGAGGCATTTTAAAGGGGGGAGGAGGACCTGAGAGCGCCAGCAGGCTACTCCAAACGAAAATTGGGGGGCCACTGAACAGGCAATTGTATACCATATTTATTTTAATAAAAGCTTTTACAATCATTTTAAAGCGGAGCTTCGCCGTTAAATAAAAATATTAAAAGCCAGCAGCTACACATACTGCAGCTGCTGACTTTTAATATATGGACACTTACCTGTCCTGGAGTCCAGCGACATCTGCAGCAGAAGACGAGCAATCGCTTGTCTATCTGCTGCCTGCACTGCCATCCTCGGTGAGGGAATCGGGAAGTGAAGCGTTCCGGCTTCACTGCCCGGTTCCCTACGACGCATGCGCGAGTCGCGCAGCGCAGTCCTCACTGGTCACCGTTGTGTTCTGGGGGCCGTGTGTTTCCCAGAACACAATGGGCGTTCTGCGGGAAGTGACCCACAGAGAGGACTCCCGGAAGTGGGTGCAAATACCTGTCTTGGACAGGTATCTGCACCCCCCCTCCCCCTGAAAGTGTGACACCAGAGGGGGGGAGGGTTCCAAAGAGCAGAAGTTCCACTTTAGGGTGGAGCTCCGCTTTAAACTAAAAATGACTGGTTGACCCTTAACATCTTCTAAAGCAGTGTTCTCCAAACTGCAGCCTTTTTTATTGGCTTTTGGGGCATTATTGCACCCCCACCCAGTCAGCAACAGTGGTGCATAGTTCCTCCCACGGACACCAGTGGTAATATTACTCCCACTGGGCTGCCCCCCTTAGAGTCTGGACCATAAACTAGCTTTTTGTTTAGAAAGATTGAAGACTCCTGTTCTAGAGCATGTTCCAGAATTAATTCTTGTATCGCAAAATGGGTTTTCTGCTCCCCTGCAACACCATTTGTAGACTTGTAAAGTTCTTTCATGGGCAGCTGCTGAGAGAAGGTATCAGCAGGTGTGCTCTGCTTGTTCCTACTGTCCTAGGCACTACCTTGGAGCTACATATTCTTATTTGGGGCTGACAACTTGGCTTGGGATTTTAGTGATGGTGTGGTGTTTTAGTTGGGCTTTTTATTTTTTTATTAATGTGGGACAGACCGCTCAGGGTTTTTTTTTTTTTAAAATCTATACTGTGTTTTGTTAATACTATTTCACGCATGCTATTAGAAAGATGTGAATGAATTTTGTGTAATATATTTTGCTCCTTGAAGTTGCTGTTGAGACCTCTTAACCCAGACCTATTCATTGTCTCCAAAGGATCTTGTATGTTTCGATAATTTGTATGTTTTGTAGTTCTCTATAAAGTCAGTGTAGTGATGTGAATTGTATTTCCCTATACAGAGAAGGATTCTGCCCAAACCAACAAGAAAAAGCCGCACAAAAAACAAGCAGAAGCGTCCCAGGAGGTAAGTGGGCTTTCAAAAACTATTAATTAAAACTTGTAGCTTGAAATAACTGCTGTTTTCCTCTCTCAGCCCCCATTGCCCAGTTAGAGTTGGGGTTCTTGCTCAGACATCAGGTTTTTGAGGTGCAGTAGATGTCTGCTTTTTACTCTGCAGTGTTTTATTTATGAAAAATAAATGGAAAATCTAACCCAACATGGATATCCTGTGAGGTTGCTCTCTCAGGCTCTGTCCTCGTGGCGTATGGGAGCGTAGTGTCTTCTGGCGCAATGACGTACAGTCCCGTTCCACAATGTTGGAGAACATGCATGTCCCCAGCCTTCAGGCTGGTGTGGCTGGCATCCTGTATATTCCTACAACTTCCCAGAGCTTGCAAGCTGTGACTGGGGAGACAAACCATGCAGGATACATACTAAAAAAATATATATTGTGGATTTTTTTGCAACAAAGAATGAAAGCCAATCAATACATTATTACGGTTTGTTATTTAGGGGGATTTCTCCTAGCTTCCTCCCCATTCTGTCTAAAACAAAAATCTAATTTGTCTGGAGTTGGGCCTGTTTACTTTCTGGCACCCATACGAGAACTTTAAGTAGAAAGGCAAAACTTTTTTTTTTTTTGTCAGTCTCATTGGGGAGATTTGGTGTCACTTTCTGTCCTGTAGCAAAAGAGGAAGTGAGAAAGTGCCTCTACAGTGAGGGAATCCCTGGTTGTCACCTGAACTGGTGTCTTCATTAAAAGATATTCCCCACTCTTCCTGTTATGGGGACAACCCACAATTTGGGTTTTTATTTTTTAGCTTAAAAAAAAAAAAAAAATTGTTGTTGGTGATGAACACAGGACTAATGGAGGATGAATCGGAGCAAACAGGTGTCCCTCTCCACTCTATTTAAAACAGTTTTGCATTTAGTTACATTTGTTCATAGTGCTAGACTCTCCTTCTCCCAGATGTGACAAATACACAGTCAGGATTACTTTTTGTTTGAAAGAACATTGATGCCTGATTCAACCTATGCAGTTTGCGTATTGCAGGTGCATTTTTCAATACTCTTGATCCATTGAATTCTATGGAACCAGAAAAGTCCCTGGCCCTTCCATAAAATGCGCCGATGTGAACAAAATCCATAGGAAATCATATTAAATGGACTGTAGTGGGTTTCTACAAAACTAAAAACGCACTAAATGGATAGGTGTGAACCAGGCCTTAAGGCTTTATCTGTGGTATCCTGAATACTGTGCAGAGTTTCAGGTAATGTTTTCAGGGTTCGTACGGTCATTAAATTCCTGGAAAAGTCATGGGATTTTGACATGGCACTTTCCAGGCCTGGAAAAGTTTTGGAAAATGACTGAATCCACTAAGTTTTGGAAAAGTCATGGAATATTTTAGTCACTACTAGTCGTGCAACGGATCGTAAGCGATCCGTGATCCGAACAGGTCATCCTGTTCGGATCGGCACATCCGGGGCCTCGGCCATTAGGAAAGGCCGCGGCTTCGGCCTATCTCCGGAGCCGCGGCCATCTTGGTACACCCGGCGGCAGCCTATTGGCTTAGCGGCACGCTGACGTCAGCAGGAACTGGAGGGACACACACTGCGCCGTGTATTGCTGTTCTGAGGTCTGTAAGGGGTGGGGGGGTGCCTGCATTACTGGGGGTGTCTGTACTTGGAGGTCTGTACTGAGAGGTCTGCACTGGGGGTGTCTGCACTGGGGGTGGCTGTACTACTGGGGGTGTCTGTACTGGGAGGTCTGCACTGGGGGTGTCTGTACTGAGGGTGTCTGCACTGAGGGTGTCTGCACTGGGGGTGGCTGTACTGGGGGTGGCTGTACTGGGGGTGTCTGCACTGGGGGTGGCTGTACTGGGGGTGTCTGCACTGGGGGTGTCTGCACTGGGGGTGTCTGCACTGGGGATGTCTGCACTGGGGGTGGCTGTACTACTGGGGGTGTCTGTACTGGGAGGTCTGCACTGCAAGGTCTGCACTGGGGGTGTCTGTACTACTGGGGGTGTCTGTACTACTGGGGGTGTCTGTACTACTGGGGGTGTCTGTACTACTGGGGGTGTCTGCACTGGGAGGTCTGCACTGGGGGTGGCTGTACTACTGGGGGTGTCTGCGCTGGGGGTGTCTGTACTGGGGGTGTCTGCACTGGGGGTGTCTGCACTGGGGGTGTCTGTACTGGGAGGTCTGTACTGGGAGGTCTGTACTGGGGGTGGCTGTACTACTGGGGGTGTCTGTACTGGGGGTGTCTGCACTGGGGGTGTCTGTACTGGGAGGTCTGTACTGGGAGGTCTGTACTGGGGGTGGCTGTACTACTGGGGGTGTCTGTACTGGGAGGTCTGTACTGGGAGGTCTGTACTGGGGGTGGCTGTACTACTGGGGGTGTCTGTACTGGGAGGTCTGCACTGGGGGTGTCTGTACTGGGAGGTCTGTACTGGGAGGTCTGCACTGGGGGTGTCTGCACTGGGAGGTCTGCACTGGGGGTGTCTGTACTACTGGGGGTGTCTGTACTACTGGGGGTGTCTGTACTACTGGGGGTGTCTGTACTGGGAGGTCTGCACTGGGGGTGTCTGTACTGGGAGGTCTGCACTGGGGGTGTCTGTACTGGGAGGTCTGCACTGGGGGTGTCTGTACTGAGAGGTCTGCACTGGGGGTGGCTGTACTACTGGGGGTGTCTGTACTGGGAGGTCTGCACTGGGGGTGTCTGTACTGTACTGACGTCAGTACTACAGTTTGAATTTATTTGTGTGAACTGTGAAGTTAAGTCATGGATTGTGGAAACTAACTAGTGTCGGGTGATTGTATATAGTGTATACCACATTTACCACTGACTAATGCAGAGTTGCAATGCAAGGAGATCAGCTAAAGTAGTTGGATCTGTGCGTGCGTTATAATTAATCAAAATTAGTCGTTTAATCGATTTAAAAGAAAAAACGATTAATCGAACATATAAATTTTAATCAGTAACAGCCCTAATTTATATTAGTAAAAATATGCTGGGTGTGACATGGATTTTCTTCTTATTTAACATGTATACATAGACATTTCATGAAACATAAGGTCATGAATATTTATACGTGAAGTCATGGAAAAGTCATGGAATTTCATTGGTAAAAATGTGTATGAACCCTGTGTTTTGTAGTGCATCTTTGAAATTTTGATTCTTTCCTTTTTTTAGCCATTTTGATTTACTCAATGCGTTCAGGATGCAATATTATGAGATTACAGACTTATTGGTGGCACCAATATTACCTGAGACTGTCTTGGGGGCACCATCTTTTGTCATTAATTAGAAGCTATGGCTTTGATGTTTTTGGATCCTACAATCTCAGCTTTACTAAAATTGTTCTAACTTTGTCAGGTTCAGGTCTTTCATATCCTCAGTTGAGACTGAGGTTTTTACTTTTGTCTAGGGCAGTGATGGTAAACCTTGGCATCCAAGATGTTTTGGAACTACATTTCCCATGATGCTCATGCACTCTGCAATGCATGAGCATCATAGGAAATGTAGTTCCAAAACATCTGGGGGTTTGCCATCACTGGTCTAGGGCAGTGTTTCTCAACTCCAATCCTTAAGGCGCCCCAACAGGTCATGTTTTCAGGATTTCCATTATTATGCACAGGTGATTTGATGAGTTTCACTGCCTTCGTAATTACCACAGCCGTTTTATTTGAGGGAAATCCTGAAAACATGATCTGTTGGGGTGCCTTGAGGACTGGAGTTGAGAAATACTGGTCTAGGGCATTCCAAGACCACCACTCCCTTTATAACCACGCTTTGATTTTGATTATGGACTTTCTGCTAGAATGTAAGCTTTAGTCTTCTGTGTCTGTGAAGGCTCTAATCTATGCAAGTAAAGCTAGTAGTAGGTTACATTAAAAACAATAAAAAAAATAAAACAAAAACAATAGCTTTTGGGGCAGGGGGGCTCTGCAACAGTTGTCTTGACTTTTTTTTTTTTTTCTTTCGTATCAACCCACCTTTCCTTTTGATATTGGCTATGATTTGTTTCTGTGGACAGCTTTTCTGTTGCTATTAAGCTCATATGATGAATATCCACTAGTGATCAATGATAAATGCTTAGTGTCTTACAGGTAACCTTTACCTAAAACATGAATGACCCACAATGGGGAGATAATTTTGCCTCATTTTTGTTTTTTGCTAACTTGTGCTGCAACTGTTTTATCCCAGCCGTAC
Source organism: Rana muscosa (assembly GCA_029206835.1). Taxonomy (NCBI): domain Eukaryota; kingdom Metazoa; phylum Chordata; class Amphibia; order Anura; family Ranidae; genus Rana; species Rana muscosa. Next base: position 860,701,794 of record CM055122.1, read on the forward strand.
TTTGACTGCAGTACACGATGCCATCCTTGAAGATTTGGTGTACCCAAGTGAAATTGTGGGCAAGAGAATCCGTGTGAAGTTGGACGGCAGTCGGCTTATCAAAGTCCATTTGGACAAAGCACAACAGAATAATGTTGAACACAAGGTAACTTTTTGTTTTCTTTGAATGTTGACAGACAATGGAAGGGTAAAGCTTTTTGATGTTTTTTTTTTTTTTGTTTTTTTTTTTTTAGCGGTTGAACATAACCTTAGTTTAGTAATTGCCTAATGAGTTTAGCTGGGATAGATGAAAATACTGAATTTATTTTTTCTGGAGAAAATGCCCCCCCTGGGTTTTGTTCAGTAAAGGCCACATCTTTTTAAGTGAGGTCATTGGATCACAAATTGGGTTTGCTTGTTGGACTTATCCTCCCCCTTAGTTGAGATTGAACAGTCTAGACCTTCAGATTTTTAACCAGGATTTGAAGACAACTTGTCTCTTGCCAAAAAAATCTGCCCTCTATCCCAGCAAGACCTGTTGGCAAATGTGATTCATAAAGAGAACCTTTTTAGAGGGATGAAGGTTTTCATTGATGGCTCCTTATCAAAATGCCAGGCTTTTGTCAACAGACTTTACTATTTTGGGTCACTTGGCCTTGAACAATTAGGCAGCCAGTGCAATGAAATTCTTGTGTGAATGCTTATTCAAAACAAGGGGCTTAAAATATTTGACACAAAGTGGGTCAACATCATAGCCAAGCATTTAAATAATGGTGCAGTAGTGGCAGCCTTTCACATCTGTCTTGTGCAACTTTAATTTCAATCCCCAACGTGGATATCCTGTGAGGTTGCTCTCTCAGGCTCTGTCCTCGTGGCGTATGGGAGCGTAGCATCTTCTGGTGCTGTGATGTACAGTCCCGTTCCACAACGTTGGAGAAAATGCATGTCCCCAGCCTTCGTGCTTGTGCGGACAACGTCCTGTATATTCCTACAACTTCCCAGAGCCTTCTGGCTATTACTGGGGAGAAAAACCATGCAGGATACATAATGTGAATAATCTATTAATGTTTACAATCTGTTATTGCTTTTCGAGTAATTTTTTATTTTTATTTTTTTTGTCTAGGTGGAAACATTTTCTGGTGTCTACAAGAAACTCACAGGCAAAGATGTGATTTTTGAATTCCCAGAATTTCAGCTGTAGAGTGCTAATGATGTAATTAAAAAAAAAACAATTCTTGTACTTTGTCATTTTTTTTTTGTTTTGTTTTTTTCTTAGAAACTAAGCCGCTGTTTTGTACAGAGAATTATTTAATGTTTGAGTAGATGTGCAGGCATTGGTGCCTTTATCAGTGGGAAGTAAATTTTTTGTTAAACAGCTTCATCCATGAGTGACCTGCTTATACTTGTAGTGCTGCTCTAAGAAAACATGTGTATTGTCCTACTGGTGCTCAGGGATGGGGTGCCGGTATGAAATTACCCCATTCGGTGTGTCAGCGCGTGACGGTATAAGTTCGCCCTGCCCACTGGAGGCTTCTTCATGGAGATAGCCATAGACCTCTGACTAAGCCCCCAGTGGGGGGGCAAAATGTCAGAGGGCATGAACTGGAAGAGCAGCAACCTTTACTTTTTTTTTTTTTTTTTTTTTTTTTTTTTATATATATGTGTTGCTTCCAATTTTGGGGGGTGGTGTGCAAATATAGGTTGGTAGCACTGTGTAACACATTGAGGGAGATTACTAAAAGTTGGAGCACACAGAATCTGGTGCAGCTGTGCATAGTACCCAACTCCAATTGAACTTTGACAACCTGGAAGCTGATTGGATACTATACAGAGCTGCACCTGATTCTTTGTGCCCCTCAGTTGTAGTAAATCTGCCCCATGGTGTCTATGCAATAAGACTGCTTGTAATGTTATCACCGCAGTAGAGGAGCATCTTTATTAAGGCGGTTGTAACCCTAAAAGGCAAGCTTCTGTACTTTTTTTTTTTTATAGGCATGATCAGGAATATGCAATTAGCGTGCCTCCAGCTGTTGCAGAACTACAGGTCCCATGAGGCATAGCAAGACTGACAGTCACAAGCATGACATCCAGAGGCATAATGGGACTTGTAGTTTTGCAACAGCTGTAGGTCCGTTATTGCACATGCCTGATCTATAGCATCGTGCTTTTGCAGTGTAATGTCTTTTCTTTGTACATCACGGGACACAGAGTGGCATAGTAATAACTATGTGGGTATATAGGCCTACCTTCCGGAGATGGACACTGGCACACCCAAGACAGGAAGTCCCCTCCCATACCGGAAATACCTCTGTGTTTTTTTTTTTTTTTTTTTTTTCACCAGTGTCTTAAGGTGGTGGTCACGGTTGAAGATGTGTTTTCAGAGCTTTGCTTAGAAATGCCTTTTTGGGCCAAGCAAGCTGCAGCCAAAGTGGACGGTACCCGGGCCTCGGTTAAGAACGGGGTTTTGCCTGTAATGTCTTAGGAGGGCTGGATCCTGGGTTCCAGTACTTTGGTCTGACCAAATACCAAAAGTCTCTGGCAGGATGCGATACAGGTCCAGGGGAGTGGAATTCCTAGTAGGACCCTGGTCCCTGAAGGTCTTGCGACATAGCCCGCCGTGATGGGTGAAGATTGGGCTATCTGTTCCAAGCAGAGCCCTGCGGCGAGAAAGGTAAGTGGGGGTCCTTGTGGAACTTGGTTCCCATGGAGCTACTGTCTTTATGCCTGTGAATTGCCCCCGGGGCTAACATGCCTGTTACTAACATGCCAGTTTATACAATAGGTCCTGCTTCTTTCATTCAGCAGATCTCTGAGAATATGGTGTGGTACCGATATATATTGTCACCAGAGGGTGCTGTTACCGCTTATTTTGCTGGCTTGTAAGGAATGTTTGAGCGGTTAATGTTTTACTATGCCGCATGATACAGTACAGTTACATCATGTACTTGGCTGTGTTCCTTAGTGCTGCCTAGTCTCTCCTGTTCAGGGATAGAGGCTGTTACAGTGCCGTCAGTGAGCATGGCCGTATTTCCTCGGCGGCTCTCCCCTGCCCTCTCTGGCTTCTCCGGCGTGACAGGCACTCGCATGTGCACGCGTGGGATAGCCGGATATATGGTATGGGGAGGTGGGCGGAGCTTGGTGTCCTGACGCTACGTGTCCTCTACTTGTTGGCGCAGGGTGACCTGGTGCATAAAGGCTGCAGTCTTTAACCACTTGAGCCCCGGACCAATACGCAGCATAAAGACCAGGCACCTTTTTTGCGATTCGGTGCTGCGTCGCTTTAACTGACAATTGCGCGGTCGTGCGACATGGCTCCCAAACAAAATTGACGTGTTTTTAATTTTTGCGCTATAAACAAAAGTAGAGCGACAATTTTGAAAAAATTCACTATTTTTTGCTATAACAAATATCCCAAAAAAAAATATAAATTTTTTTTTCCCTCAGTTTAGGCCGATACGTATTCTCTTCGGTAAAAAAAATTAACAATCGCCGTTTTATTGATTTTTGCGCAAGAATTATAGCGTTTACAAAATGGGATAGTTTTATGGTGTGTGTGTGTGTGTGTGTGTGTGTGTGTACACTAGTAATGGTGGCGAACAGCAATTTTTGGGACCATTGTAATTTTTACAGCGATCAGTGTAGTAATTACTGTAAAAAAATGGCAGTGAAGGGGTTAACCACTAGGGGTGCTATAGGGGTTAAGTGTGCCTAGGGGGCGTGTTTCTAACTGAGGGGGCGTGGCTACAAGTGACACGTCACCGATGTACACAGAGCAGAGATCGGTGCCAGAAGGCAAGCGGGGAGATGTTGTGTTTTTACACTAACATCTCCCCGCTTCATCCCTCCGTGAGACGATCAAGTCCGCGGGACCTGCGGTCCGACTCACAGGGATGACTGCAGGGCTGCGAGCGCAACCACACAGCAGGCAGTTAAAGGGAATGTGCCATTCTGCCGACATGTATATGCCATGAGCTGTCCTTAAGTGGTTAAAGTACACTCTGGCGGACGGTGGGGCACGGTAACTATTGGCACAGAAATTATTTGGCAAGCATAATTGCCAGATTGCACTGTATACTACAAGCATACAGCAGGTGGTGTATTCAGGTATTTCCAGGCACACTCTGCATCAGGCTGACCTTTTTAATAGCAGCGTTTAGCTGGACTATAGCTCAGCAGTGGATGCGATTTTGGCTGTGAGTACCTCTGCTTTGTGCGTCGGACTATGCCTTCTAAGGGCTCTGGGAATAAAATCCTAAGAAGCTAAAGGGTTTGCCGTCGGGCTTGGAGGAACTAGGTCATGCTTCTGCTGTTCCATCCTCCCCTGATGAGCCAGGCAGTTGCCCGGGATGAGCCATCAGGGTTAGGTGCTGCCCTCAGCCTGCTCCTGTGTATGTTGCTGAAGAAGTTTTTGCTTAATCCCTAGGGGATTGGAACAGAGGTTGGTGGCATTAATCGTATCTTCCCTTCATCGAGGAAGCGTGCCAGGTCTCCCTCTCAGTAATACTTAACAGCGGAGCAGTTATCCCCAGACGAGGTTGACTTGCCCTCAGGGGACCAGGCAGAGGAGCACTCTGAAGTGTCTGCTTCTGAAGAGTCCACTTTAGAGGAACCATTTTCAGCTTCACAAACTGAAAAGTGGTTGGTGCAGTCTCTTACTGAGATGGTCTGTGCAGCATTTAAATTGCTCCTGTCAGAACCAACAGCGAGACCAGTTCTCTCTGGGTTCCTTGAAAGCCCCTCAGGCCAATTGCTCTTTTCCTGCTCACCATTTACTGGAGGCGCTTATTTATCAGGATTGGGTTCATCTGGATAAACCTTTTCTTCCTCCTAAGAATGTTGTATGCTATGGAGGAAAGATTCACCAAAAAGTGGAGGGTGCCAGCAGTGGATGCTGCCATCTCCTGTGTGAACAAGAGTCTGACTTGTCCAGTAGACAATGTACAGATGTTTAAGGATCCGACTGGTAAGAGGTTGGAGACATTAAAGTATTCTTTTTCTGTGTCAGGGGCGGTAGCCCAGCCTGCAGTGGCAGCTATAGGCATTTGCCAAGCTCTAAAGCAGGGATATGCAATTAGCGGACTGCCAGCTGTTGCCAAACTACAAGTCCCATGAGGCATAGCGAGACTCTTAACAAGCATGACACGCATAGGCATGATGGGATTTGTAGTTTTGCAACAGCTGGAGGTCTGCTAGTTGCATATCCCTGCTCTAAAGGATCAAATGAAAACAGGTTTTGAAAGATCCCTGCTCAGCAAGCACGAGACTTGGCTAACTTGCCCAGGGCATTATGTTTCGCCGTAGATGCCATTAAGGATTCAATCCGTCAGGCCTTGCGCTCTTATTGGTACACATGTGTAGGCTCCCGTGGTTGAAGAATTGGTCAGCTGAGATAACTTGTAAAAAGCTCTTGGCTGGGTTTCCATTCCATGGGGAACAACTGTTTGGGGATGACTTGGACAAGCATATCTAATGGGAAGAGTACTCTTTTGCCAGTCAAAAGAAGGCTCAGGCGTCTTTCCTCTAAATGGTCCACTTCTCCAGTCCCTGGGACATTAGCCTCTAAACAGTTCTGATGGCCTCCCCGGTCAGGCCCTTGAGGAAAATCTCAGGGTCAGGCCCAGAGTCGTAAGAAATCCTGGTAACGTAAGCCTGCTAAACCAGGGCCCAAGTCTACATTATGAAGATGCCCCCTCTCGGCTAAGTGGGGGGAAGGCTTCAATTGTTCTCAGGGACTTGGCGGGAAAGGATCCAAGACAGCTGGGTCCTCTCCGGTGTGACTAGGGTACAAGCTGAAGTTATGAGAGAGGGTGTTCCAAAGGATCTAGCAAAATTCTTTTTCCGGGCATTGGACCGCTTGTTATCTCAAGGCGTGATCATAGAGGTTCCTGTAGACGAGCACAGTTTAGGTTTCTATTCAAACCTTTTTAAAGTGCCAAAGCCAAATGGAGACATCAGACCTATCCTAGATCTCAAGGGCCTAAATCTGTTTCTAAATATCCGGTAGTTTCGCATGGAATTGATTCGTTCAGTGGTCTCCACCTTACAGGGGGGAGAGCTGCTAGCGTCAATGGACAGAAATCAGGCTGTTCGCAGTATGGTCAAGTATCTGGAGGCTCTAGGTTGGATTTTCCACCTGGAAAAGTCAGCCTTGCAACCGGTAAAAAAAAAAAATACTTGGGTCTGGTCATATATACAGAACAAAAGACATTTATCTTACACCATGGGACACAGCCTTAATCCTTACATAGTGGGTTGTATGGGTCACCAGAGGTGATTGGACACTGGCACAACCAATGAGAACAAGTTCTCCATATAACCCCTCCCGAAGTACCTCAGTTTTTTTCCCCCCCAGTGTGTGTTGGATGTGATTAGGATGTGCTAAAGGAAGCTTTACCATAGAGGCCCCCTGGGGCAAAAGAGCTACGCTTCGGGTCCACCTAAGATGCCTAATTTATTACGCCAAAACGGGATGGTATCCGGGCCTCGCGCACGAGGTGTCGCCTGTAATGTCTCTCTTCCGAGGACTGGGCTCTAGGGTGCAGCACTTTCGCTTTTGAAAAAAAAAACGCTAAAAGTCCTGGCAGTCTTTTACAAGGCCCAGGGAAGAGGCATCCTTTAAGTAGGAACCCAAATACCTGAAGGTTGGCACACATGCCTGCCGTGATGGGTGAAGATTGGTTTTGTCTGATTTTCAGTAAACCTGCGGCGGGGATAAGGTAAGCAGGGAAAAAGTCCTAAGTATGTATCTTAAGGACTTTCCTTTCAGTGGGTGTCTTCTCTATTGCCGCCACTAGAGGGAGTAAAGAGTCAAGTTTTTACTCGCCAGGCTCCAGTACAATGTCCGGTCTTTTCAGACAGCACACCTTCCGCTGTAGAGCTCTGCCATGGATCCCTCCTCACAAGCATGATACAGGATGACCTCTCCCCCTCCTCAGTTCGCCGCCATTCTAACCTAGGTCGCGAGCACAAGGGCACGCTTTTTGGTGCAGAGAGGAGGGGGCGGGTCGCGCGCACGTCATTCCACGGCGCTCTGAAGGCAGGAAGTGCACATGAAGCCTCACAAACCTGCCGCTCTCCCCTGATCGGTGACACAGCGGCTTACGGGCATGTAAGATCTCTGTGGTTGGTTATTGAGCACTCCCTAAGAGGACACCCACTTAGCATGAAACTGTGATTAGTTGCATACTGTATGTAGAATGCTTAAAGGAGTAGTAAAGGTACATGTTTTTTCACCTTAATGCATCCTATGAATTAAGGTGAAAAAACATGACAGTACCGGCCCCGAGCCCCCGTTTTACTTACCTGGCCCCTCGAAAGTCCCGCGCTCGTCCCCGTCATCCTCTTCGGTTCTCAGCCTGGCCGCTGATTGGTTACACTGGATGGATTGAAAGCAGCACAGCCATTGGCTGGCGCTGCTGTCAATCACATCCAATGACGCTGGGGGGCGGGGCAGAGTGATACAGTCGGCTGCTATGGCCGCCGCTGTATCACCGGAGCGCGGCCGCAATAACTCCACACCATGCGAGCTTGCTCGCATTATGGTGTGGAGTCCTTGCGGGGAGGAGCCAAGACAGCCGCCGAGGGACCCCAGAAGACCAGGATCGGGGCCACTGTGCAAAACGAGCTGCACAGTGGAGGTAAGTATAAACTGTTTGTTATTTTTTTGCAAAAAAAAAGGGAAGCTTTAGTGTCCCTTTAACTAGCACAGGAGTATATGCATTTGATTGTACCTTAGCTTTTTGCTTAGTAATGTCTTCCCAGAGGAGAAATTCAGGGACTAAAAAAAGCATCGCCACCTGAGACGAGAGCCTCTAGCCGGGCCCACTCGGTACCTTCCTCTCCGGTAATATATGATGCACCTGTACAGGATGAGCCATTGTCTCCATCTAGAGTAGCAGCCTCTCCTATGGTGCCTGGGCCTGCATATGTCACTGAGGACACTTTAGCAGGTGCCCTGAACAATTTAAAAGGAAGAACCGCTACGTTAATCGCAAAAGGACAATAAGCAAAGCAGAGCTCCTTCTGTTTCAGATCTCCTTTCAGAAAGGTCTGAGGAGGATGTAGCACCGTCAGGGGATAAAGATGAGGAGTCGGATGGATCAGGGGTATCAGAAGAACCTTTTTCTGCTTCTCAGGTTCTTAATTTACAGGTGCAATATTATACTGAAACAGTATGCTCTGCATTCAAGTTACCTTCTTTGGAGCTAACTGAATCACCTGTCTCCTCCCTAGGTTCATTAAAATCCCCACAGGCTGCATGTGCCTTTCCGATTTCATCCTTTATTGGAGAATCTGATTTATGCAGACTGGAAACATCCAGATAAGTTTCCCCCCCCCCTAGGAAGTTTGAAATTCTTTATCCCATGGAGAAGCTTACCAAGAAGTGGAGTCTGCCTTCAGTGGATGCGGCTATTTCTTGTGTAAATAAAAGCTTAACTTGTCCAGGTATTACTTAACAATGCCCAGGTATTTAAAGATCCTTCGGAGAAAAAGTTGGAATCTTTGCTAAAGTCTTCCTTTCTCCTGGTGGACGCAGTGACCCAACCTGCTGTGCCAGCAGTTGGTATGTGTCAGGTCCTAAAGGATCAGGTGAAACGGGCTAAAAGATCTGCCTCCGGAGCAGATAACATTTTGGGAGAATATGTCTAGGGTCTTATGTTTCACAGTAGATGCTATTAGAGATTCTATTTAACAAGCATCTTACCCTTACGCTCCAGCTGGTGCTAAGCTCAGGTTCTGGGATGTCAGATGTGGACCAAGACCGTCCGGGCACTGAGGAAGACTCCTCGTCCGGGTCAACGCAGGACAGAGCACTTGTGGCAGCTTATCAACGCAGTAAGGGACACCCTTAAGCTAGAAGATACAGCTGGGACATCCACTGAGGTGTCAGTCCCTTTTGGGTCTCACAAACCGACCCGCTCTGTTAAGGTTTTTCCTTATGTTGATTTCTTTGACAAGTTCATAGATAAGGAATGGGAACGGCCACAGAGGTCCTTTGTGGTCCCTCAGAGCATTGCGCTCCGTTACCCATTTTGAAAAAATGGGCTTCTCCACCTGTCGTTGACCCCCCCCCCCCCCCCCCGGTCTCAAGGTTGAACAAGGTAACCACTATCCCGGTAGAGGGGACTCCTGCTTTTAAGGACCATACTGATAGGTGGTCCAAAGCAGTGAGTCGGACCATGTTCACCATGCTGGGGTCAGCATTGCGGCTGATAATGGCTGCGACTTTGGTGTCTCAGACACTCACTGAATGGACAAAACTTTTGCACCAGGCAGTGGAAGAGCATCAGCTCCCACAGGAAATTGTAGCACTGGCCGACCAGCTGGTGCAGGGTCTTGTGTACGTCTGTGATGCAACACTGGATGTGGCTACTTTAATTTCCAGGGCCTCTGTATCCGTGGGGGGTCTTGCGCCGCCTAATATGGCTAAAATGCTGGTCCGCGGACCAAGCTTCTAAGAAAGCTATGACAGATTTAACTTTTAAAGGTGGGAGGCTTTCTGGTGCCTCACTGGATGATATTATTAAGGATGTCACTGGAGGTAAGAGCACACTTCTACCTCAGTCCGCTAAAGGTAAGGAGCCGTAAGCCGGGGCCCTCCTTTCCCGCACAAAGGCGGTATTTTCGTCAGTCAGGGCCCGCTAGCAGACCCTCCCAAGCCGATAAGGCTTCAACTGGGGGACAGAAGCGTCCCTGGGTGCGCAAGCAATTCAAGTCCGCAAACAAGCCCGCTTCAGCATGAAGTCTTACCCCCACCCGATTCTTGGGTGGGGGGCCGTCTTCGCGAGTTTGCAGCTTAGTGGACCTCCCTGCTTTCCGACCAGTGGGTTTGCGAAGTGATCACTTCAGGGTACAAGATCGAGTTTCTTTCTTGTCCACCAAACAGATTATTTTCCTAATCTGCCTCTCCTTCCAGCTCGTCGCACTGCCCTACTGGGGACGGTGCAAGACTTGTTGAGGTGCGGGGTGATCATACCCGTACCATCGCAGGACAGGTTCCAGGGATTCTACTCAAATCTGTTCGTGGTCCCAAAAAAGAACGGAGTTTGTCCAATCCTAGATCTCAAGGCCCTCAATGCCTTTGTGAAGGTTCGGAAATTCAGGAAGGAATCTATTCGCTTGGTGGTAGCTGCGCTCCATCCGGGGGACTTTCTGGTGTCCTTGGACATCAAGGACGCATACTTGCATGTCCCCATCTGCATCAGGCATTGGAGGTTCCTGCGTTTCGCGGTTGGAGAAGACCACTATCAATTTGTGGCTCTCTCCTTTGGCCTAGCATCGGCACCGAGAGTTTTCACCAAGGTGCTCGCCCCAATTCTGGCTTTGCTGAGACAGCGAGCCATTGCTGTCGTGGGCTACTTACTACTGAGAGCTGCTTCACGCTCAGAATTAGAGAAGGACGTGTCTATAGCCAGTCAGACTCTCTGAGAATTTGGTTGGGTACTAAACATCCAGAAGTTGGTGCTAGTACCGACTCAGCGCCTGGAATACCTGGGGCTGATTCTGGACTCCTCGGAGTCAAGAGTTTTCCTTACTCCAGAGAAGTTGCAGACGCTCCAGGCTGCGGTGAGGTTGTTATCATCCCGCAAATGGTCGTCTCTCAGTTTCTGCATGAGCGTCCTGGGCCTCATGGTAGCCTCCTTTGAGGCAGTACCGTATGCCCAATCCCACACTCGAGTTTTGCAGAAGGAGATTCTGTCCAAATGGAACAAAATCCCCATTGTCTCTGGATCATCAGATTCAGGTAAGTCGCCTCTCTGACTTGGTGGCTGACATCCCTGGCACTTCTGTCCGGGAAGTCGTTTCTTCTTTTCCACTGGACTGTGATCACGACGGACACCAGCCTGACAGGTTTGGGGGAGGGGGGGGGGGGTTCGGTCAGCCCAGGGCCGCTGGACTCCGGAAGAATCTCTCCTGCCGATCAATGTCCTCGAGGTTTGAGCGATCAGGCTATGCCTCTCCAAGTGGTCTCAGTGACTTCAAGGGCGTCCAGTCAGGATCCAGTCGGACAAAGCCACGGCGGTGGCTTATGTCAACCATCAGGGAGGAACAAGGAGCTTGGCCGCAGCGTTGGAGGTAGCTCACATCCTAAGGGGGGCGAAAGGAGCGTACCGGTTCTATCGGCTGTTTACATTCCGGACGTAGAAAACTGGCAGGCGGACTATCTAAGTCGCCAGATGCTGGACCAAGGGGAATGGTCGCTACACCCGGAGGTGTTTCAACTCCTTTGTCAGAAATGGGGCACACCAGATGTGGATCTCCTGGCTTCTCGACTCAATCGCACGGTGTCGAGGTTTGTGGCCAGGTCCAGAGATCCCTGGGCAGACGCAACAGACGCGTTTAGTGGCTCCATGGTGGTCACTATCGGCTAATCTATGCCTTTCCCCCACTGAAGTTGCTTCCTCGTCTGCTCCGCAGAGTGGAGGCCGAGGGGATTCTGGTGATTCCAATCGCCCCAGATTGGCCCCCGCGTCCCTGGTACGCCGACCTGGTGGCGGACGCTCCCTGCCGTCTGCCAATGCGGGAGGACCTTCTGTCTCAAGGTCCCATACTTCATCCTGCTTTACAGTCGCTGGCTTTAACGGCATGGCTATTGAAAGCCAGGTACTAAGGGACCGTGGTCTGTCAGACTCAGTAATCTCCACCATGTTGAGGGCTCGAAAGTCATCTTCCCGGAAGATCTACCATCGCACCTGGAAGGCCTACATCTCTGTGTGAAGAGATGGATTGGCGCCCACGGGCATATTCGGTTTCTCGGATTCTGCTGTTCTTACAGCGTGGAGTGGATCAGAAACTGGCCTTAAGCACTATTAAGGGGCAGATTTTAGCCTTAGCTGTTTTCTTCCAACGACCCCTGGCGGCTCATTTCCTTGTGCAGGGGGTCCGACACGTGATTCCTCTGATTAGACCACAGCTCCCTCCATGGGACTTGAATCTGGTGCTCTCGGTACTTCAGGAATCTCCTTTTGAGGACATCAGGGAGATTCCTCTTTTGACACTTTCTCAGAAAGTTGCCTTCCTAGTAGCCATTACATCGGTCAGAAGGGTTTCTGAATTGGCGGCCTTGTCCTGCAAGTCACCTTACTTGGTCCTCAATAAGGATAAAGCGTTGCTACGCCCGCAGCCCTCTTTCCTTCCTAAGGTAGTTTCGGCTTTTTACCTTAACAAGGACATTGTACTTCCATCCTTGTGTCCTCGGCCGTCGCATCCCAAGGAGGCTGCGCTACATACCTTGGATGTGGTACGTGCCCTACGGGTGTACCTGTCTGCTACTGCTCCGTTCCGGAGATCTGACTCGCTGTTCGTGTCGGTGTCTGGTCCAAAGAAGAGCCTGGCTGTCTCATTGGCCACCATTTCTCTGTGGATCAGACAACCAGTGATCCAGGCCTATGCCCTTAGTAGGCGTGTTGAAAATGATCGCCGCATCGATGCATCACGATTAGACCCTTCCCAATTCGGTATTCAGCAATAATCGATTATGTGTGACGTCATTCCGGCTCCTCCCCCCGCACAGCAGTGTCTTTGCTGGAATGACAAGCCGCCGTACGGCTGGCTGCGCCTGGTGCTGTTCCCTCCTCAATTGACTGTAGCCTCAGAGTGCTGCCCCCACCCACGCTCTCCCCCTTCTCTGGACACTGACACTGGTCATCTCCCTGATGGGTGGGAGACGCGCCGAGCCGACACACAGATCAATGCAAGGAGCTAAGACACACAGATCGCTGTAGCTGTCTTAACATCCGTGGGATGAGGCAAACAGTCGGCTTTTTGAAAGGAGCTGCGAGGAGAGGAGGGGGGATGGGAGTGCTCCGGAGGTGAGAGATCAACCTGTCATGCTTTGATATATGTGCGGTTGTATAGAAGTTGCACATCCCCCCCCCCACCTGCTGCAGCTATCCATTGTGTGTGTGTATTGTGTGCTTAACACATTGGGGGCTGCACAAACTCTTAAGCCCCGTACACACGATCGGTTTAACTGATGAAAACCGTCCGATGGATTGTTTTCATCAGACAAACCGATCGTGTATGGGACCCATCGGTCTTTTTTCCATCGGTTTTAAAAAATAGAACATGTTTTAAAATTATCCGATGGATAAAAAACCGATAGCAAATTCCGATCGTCTGTGGGCAAGTCCATCGGATAAAAAACCCACGCATGCTCAGAATCAAGTCGGCGCATGCTCAGAAGCATTGAACTTCCTTTTTCTCGGCTCATCGGAGTGTTTTACGTCACCGCATTTGGGACGGTCGGTTTTTTGACTGATGGTGTGTAGGCAAGACTGATGGAAGTCAGCTTCATCGGATTTCTGATGGACAAAACCATCGGATTAGAATCCATAGGATATCTGATCGTGTGTACAGGGCTTTATTGTCTAATTTCTTCCTGTGATTCTCCTATCATCTCTCCCCTCTGGAACCATCTACCAATCTGCAAGCAGTATGTTTCTTGCTGATTGGAATTTCTTCCTTTTTTTATTTTTGCAGTGATGTTGACTTGTTTACTATCCAAGTTGCTGCCAAAAGACTCAATGATTTCTTAAAGTGATACTAAAGGGTATTATTTTTTCTTTAAAGTAAAAAAGATATCATACTTACCTGCTCATCTTCTGTATAATTTCTGCAGTCTCTGACCACATCCTGTAGCATGTCCGCAGTCTCTCTGACCACCTCATGTAGCATGTCCGCAGTCTCTCTGACCATCTCCTGTAGCATGTCTGCAGTCTCTCTGACCATCTCCTGTAGCATGTCTGCAGTCTCTCTGACCATCTCCTGTAGCATGTCTGCAGTCTCTCTGACCATCTCCTGTAGCATGTCTGCAGTCTCTCTGACCATCTCCTGTAGCATGTCTGCAGTCTCTCTGACCATCTCCTGTAGCATGTCTGCAGTCTCTCTGACCATCTCCTGTAGCATGTCTGCAGTCTCTCTGATCATCTCCTGTACTATTGTCTGCAGTCTCTGACCATCTCTTGCAGTAGGTCTGCAGTCTCTGACCATATCCTCTAGTATTTTGGAGGAGAACATGGAGCTCATTTAAGTTGTTGTCTGCTTTGTTTAGACTTTGCTACATGCAGGGTGTGTTGTCTTTTTTTTTAAAAAGAACAGATAGAATAAAAAAAAAATGGAGTTCTCCTGACTGCTTTAATTTTTTTGATGAAAACCATGCGCACTTGCGCTGTAATCGTGATGCATCGCCGAATCGAATCGTTGACCTGATAATTTTAATCGAATCGTGAGGCCAGTAAATATGCGCACCTCTAGCCCTTAGGGGGCGGACCCCTCCTTTTCCTGTCACGGCGCATTCGACCAGGGCAATTGGTGCCTCCTGGGCTTTCCGACATCAAGCGTCTGTCTCACAGGTGTGTAAGGCGGCGACCTGGTCGTCCGTTCACACTTTTTCCAAATTTTAGAAGGTTGATCAAAGTTTTACAGGCGGCTGTTTGGGGTTGCAACTCCTCCATTGAGGAGCTCTGCTGTTTGGGGTGAACTTAGTTTTTTGATTGCTGTTCCCACCCCTCGTTTTTGTCTGACACTGCTTGGGGACATCCCACAAGTCAAGAATTAAGGAGCTGTGTCCGTCCATGGACCAAAAGAGAAAATAGGATTTTTGTACTCACCGTAAAATCCTTTTCTCTGTCGTCCATGGATGGACACAGCACCCACCCCTCCTTTTTAAGTTTGTACTGCTTTTTGACGAACTGAGCTGCTAGCTGCAGGGTGAGGGGTTATGACCGGAGGGACCGCCCCCTGGGCGGGGCTGTTCAACTCAGTTATTTAAACACATGTAACTTTAACAAACATGTCTGCCTAGTCCTTTCCTAATAGACAGAACATAACCCACAAGTCAAGAATTAGGGAGCTGTGTCCGTCCATGGACGACAGAGAAAAGGATTTTACGGTGAGTACAAAAATCCTATTTTTTTTTTGCCTCAGACAAAGATCGCTTCCTTGAGAGAGCTGGTCCACGTAGTCAGGACAAAAAAAATCCATCTATTCGTCTTTGCATGTGGTTATTGGGGAAGATGGTGGCTTCATTTGAAGCTGTCCCATATGCCCAATTTCATTAGAGGATGTTACAAAACGCCATCCTCTCCACCTGGAACAAGAAGGACCAAGCATTAGACTTCCCTATGGCACTGACCCCGGCGGTACGTCAAAGCCTCTTTTTTTTTTTTTTCTTTTCAATAATTTTTTTATTATTAATAATACACAACATACATGAAATGAAGCATATAATGGCATGTCAAGGAGTATGTACGTATCGAGGTGTGAAGTAAATCAAGCAATATACATGCATCAGTACAACAAAATATGCTGTATAACATTCAACCAAATATAACAATATATTAAAAAAAAAATTTTTTAACAGACCATAAAGGGAGAGGGAGAAAAAAAAAAGGGGGGGATAAGATTCATCTTTTCATCATCATTCTTCCCTTCCCTGTCCCTCCCTTCCCATCCTCCCCCCCCCCCCTCAACAAGTTTATAAGAAAGTAATAGTAGTAATCATGGGTCTACCCAAAAGAGGGAAGAAAATGAAGAGCAGGGGGCAAGGGAAAGGTAATTCAAAACTCCTTTCAAAGATGACTAGGAGTAGGTCCCTGCAAGGTAAGGGCATTAGTAAAATAAGTTAAACTATCTATATCACTCTCTTATGTGGAATGAGAAAGAGAATGGAATGCTGTCAAATTCACGAAATGAAGCCAGCAAGCCCATAGTTCAGTAAACTTTTTGGGGGAGTCCCTGGATTGCTGGATCAGATCTTCCATCTCTGCAATTTTTTTAACCCTCAGAAGCCATTCGGAAATGCTGGGAGGTGAGGTGTCTTTCCAGTGGACCGGAATGCAAAGCTTAGCTGCATTGATGTGATGCAAGATTATAGTTTTTTTGTATGTTGGCTGTGAGAAAGAAGTATGATGAAATACAAATTGGGCTGCTGTATAATCCAGAGTGTAGGATGTGATAAGAGAAATGAGGCGATGAATTTCTTTCCAAAAAGTTTGTATACGGGGACATTCCCACCAAATGTGAAGTAATGTTCCATGTTCAATCTCACACCACCAACACACAGGAGGAACACTAGGATTAAATTTATGAATAATAATAGGTGTTCTATACCACCTCGAATATAGTTTAAAGCCATTTTCTTGTGTAAGGACGTTTAAAGAACCCTTATGCATGTTGAAAAAAATCTTTTTCCAGTCATTTTGAGAGAGATCTATATCAAGTTCATTTTCCCATTTTTTACATGTCTCGTCTTCTTTTGGATCAAGAGTTGCAAATAAAAGAGAATACATACTAGAGATTAAATGTCTTTGGGGTTCTAGTTTGTCAAATAAGTTCTCAAAGGAGGTTTTTTTCCTGTACCATACAGAAGGTGAGTTGGAGGAAAGCAAAATTGATTCAATCTTAACAAAATCTAAGGAAGAGATATCACAATTAGGGTATTTGAGAAGAAAATCATTAAAAGTAATGAATTTCCCACCTTCGAAAAAAAATTCTGCTCTAATGGAAGGAAAGGTAGAGCAGCCAGGGGTATTATAAGTGGAGGCGATTTTAGGAAAATCTGGGTTGTGGTTAATAGGGACCATGGGACCAGGGGATGATGAGACGTGAAATTTGTCACAAAGTGATTTGAAAATTTGCAAAGTAGGTCCAGTGAGAGGGTGTTGACTAACGTTACGAGGTACTTTACGAGAATTAATCCAGGGCAAGTGCTGTAATGGAAACTTTGAGGTAGTTCCTTCTAAGTCAACCCAGGCTTTTGTTTTAGCATGTATGTGCCAGTCAACTATGCGGGTTAGATGACATGACCAATAATATTTCCTCAGATCAGGTAGACCAATGCCCCCGAGTAATTTTGGAGTAAGTCGTTTTTCCCATTTTATTCTGGGTTGTTTAGAAGCCCATAAGAATCTAGAACACATTGTTTTGTACGTGTTAAAAAAGGAAGCTGGCAATTTGATTGGGATGGTTTGCATTAGGTAAAGGAGTCTGGGGAGGACATTCATTTTGATTATAGCTGCCCTCCCGAACCAGGAGAAGAGTCCCTTGTCCCACCGTAGGAGATCCTTTTGTATGGTTTTAAAAATAGGGAGGACATTTTCAGAATATATGTTTTTTAGTTTCAGAGGAATTCGAATACCCAAGTATGTCAGGGCTTGGTCTTCCCAACCAAAAGGGAAATTATGTTTGCATAGAGAAACAGTTTCGGGGGTGAGAGAAATATTAAGTGCTCTGGATTTTGAAAAGTTGATTTGTAAATTTGAGAGTAGTTTAAAAAAGGAAAAATCTTTTAGTAGATTGGGAATTGTGACAATAGGATCAGTAAGGAAAAGTAAAATGTCATCTGCGTATGCAGCCAATTTATAGTGTCTATTTTTAATATCAATGCCTTTAATGTCCGAATTTTCTCTCAGTCTACGAAGGATGGGTTCTAAAGTAAGTATAAAGATAATAGGGGAGAGGGGGCATCCCTGACGGGTGCCATTCGAGATGGAGAAGGCGTCCGACAGGCAACCATTTATTTTGATTCTCGCAGTTGGTGCGGAATATAGTGTAAGGATATAGTGAAGCATCCGGTCCTTAATCCCAATCGCTTTTAAAGCTTCCGACATATAGTCCCAAGCCACCCTGTCGAACGCCTTCTCCGCATCTAGAGAAAGGAAGAAACCTGGGGTGGAGGCATTAGATAACCAGTGATGAACGTCAATGGCTTTCAAAGTATTATCCCTAGTCTCTCTCCCGGGGACAAATCCAACCTGATCCAAAGAAATTAAGCTGGGGATAAAAGGAAGTAATCGGTTAGTGAGGATTTTTGCGTATAATTTTATATCAACATTGAGGAGTGAAATGGGTCTATAATTAGAGACTAGGGAAGTATCTTTACCTGGCTTCGGGATCATAGAGATATGTGCTTCAAGAAGGTCTCTATTATTTTGGGAAGGTGTAGGAATAGCATTGAAAGTTTTCAAAAAATATGGGATGATAGCATCCGTAAAGGATTTATAATAGCTCACAGATAGGCCATCAGGTCCAGGACATTTGCCTGTTTTCAATTGTTTAAGGGCCTTAAGTGTTTCATCTAATACTATTGAAGATTCCAAATTGTCGGCGTCTGATTGGGAACTGGGATTCGGGCTATATTGTGATAAGAAATTTTTTATTAACTCTTTTCTGTGATTGGGGTGATCTATAGGGGTTGTTGTATTCAAATTGTATAATTTAGAGTAGAAGTTTTTGAATTCTCTTGCAATATCAGACGAGGTGCAAAGTTTATTACCCAAGGGATCTGAAATGGAATGAATAGTTGATTCAGCTTTCTTAGATTGAAGAGCTCTAGCTAGCAATTTTCCTGATTTATTGTCAAATTCATAGAAGAATTTGCTTGATAATGCAAATGACCGTCTGGTCCTTTTTCCCAATTCATCAAGTAGGGATTCTCTCGTTTTTTGGAGTTCAGTGAAGGTTTCAGCAGCCAGTGATTGTTTATGTTTACTCTCAAGAGAATGAATCTTGTCCGAAAGGTTTGCTATGCGTGCTTGTCTGGCTTTTTTCCTCTTGGAAGCCATAGAGATAAATTCCCCCCTGATCACACATTTATGTGCTGACCATAAGGTTAAAGGATGAATTTCCGGGGACTCATTCTCTTGAAAATAATGTTGCAAACAAGAATTTATTGATTTCACATTAGTCGGGTCCGTAAGAAGGGAATTATCTAGTCTCCAAATTGGGGATTTAGTGGGCATGGAGGAAAATGTAAGGGTGATTGAGATAGGGTGGTGATCTGAAAGGATCATGGGGTCTATAGTCGCTGTAACCAGAGAGTCAAGGTCTGCCTGTGTTAAAAAGAAATAATCGATTCTTGAGTATTTGTTATGAGGCGGGGAGAAAAAAGTAAAATCTTTAACGTTAGGGTATAGAGTGCGCCATGTGTCGTGTAGGGTCAGTCCATTAAGCATATTTTTAATCGCACGAAGTGCAGTGTAAGGTAATGAGGAAGAGCCTGAAGAAGTGTCAATTAAGGGAGAGAGAGCTAAGTTAAAGTCCCCACCTAGGATAAGTAAACCAGATTGAAAGGAAGCAAGAAGTTGAGTGATGTTTCTTAAAAAGGGAATTTGTTGTGTATTTGGAACGTAGATATTAGCTAACGTGATTGGTTTATTGTATAAAGTGCCCTTTAAAAAAATGTATCGTCCATCATCGTCAATCAAGGTAGATAGTATTTTAATAGGGCAATGTTTTGAAATGAGTATTGAGACACCCTTTGATTTAGAATCAGGGTTGGTAGTGTGGTAAGTTATAGGGAATAATTTATTACCTAGTTTTGGAACATTATTTGATTTAAAATGGGTTTCTTGAAGAAAAACGATGTCAGTTTTGGCTTTACGCAGAAGTATAAGTAATTTAGATATTTTTTCGGGTACGTTTAGCCCTTTGATATTCAGAGAGTATATTTTGACCTGGGGAGGGGGAAGTGTGTTGTTCAGGGTAGGCATTCAGAAAGCAGTAACGTCTATAAACTATATACTAAAATTATCTAAAAAAAAAAAAAAAACCCTTCAATTAGATAAAATCTCCCTAAGAAAAAACTGAGAAGATCTGGGACCTGCCCTGTCTTCAATGTATGTAAAGGACGGTAAGGTATAGGGGAAATACAGAGGTCAGTCACCTGGAAGAGACTAACCACTATTTCTCACTACTATGTGGGGGTTGGAAAAAAACCCAACCGGAAGAAGGAAATGAGTGTCATAACACCCCGCCGCTACAGATCAACTAATATAAATGATGTAGCGGAATTTAAAGGAGAGTGTACTAATATTCCCTTTCGTTTTCTTCTCTCTGACCCTTTATTTCATTTTTTTTCCCCCTTATTTCTCTCCCTATCTGTCCTTCCCTCCTTTTTCCCTTTCATTTCTTCTTTTCTCCCTTTCCTTCTTTTATACCTTTTTTACCCCTCTTTTTTCTTTTTCCTCTTTCCTTTCTTCCCCCTTTTTCCCTTTAAATGGGGGAAGAAGGGCAAAATTTGTCATTCATATATGAATCATATCAAGAGTGAAAATGTAAACTAATTCACTATTTCAACATCAATAAGAGAGGGAGGAAGATTCATGGCTCTAGATTTAGTAAGGAGTCAAACAGCTGACATAACATAACCATAAGCTGTTTGGATCAGAACTCAATGTGTCCTAACCGTAAACAAAAACTAAGCATAACAAATTACAAGAATACTTATGAGTAAAATAAGCCAGTGACAATAGGAGTATGTAAAGAGTAGTGATGAGCCGAACACCCCCGGGTTCGGTTCGCACCAGAACCCGCGAACGGAACGAAAGTTCGCACAAACATTAGAACCCTATTAAATACAATGGATGCGAACGTTCAGATTCTAAAGTGCTAATTATAACGACTATTATCCATGTTATTGTCCTAAACAGAGTTTGGGAACCCGGGTTCTGCACCAGGGGACATGTATCAATGCAAAAAGAAGTTTTAAAAACGGACGTTTTCCGGGAGCAGTCATTTTAATGATGCATAAAGTGAAAAAAAAAAAGAGTCAAATATTCCTTTAAATATTGTACCTGGGGGGTGTCTAAAGTATGCCTGTGAAGTGCCACGTGTTTCCCGTGTTTAGAACTGTCCCTGCACAAAATAACATTTCTAAAGGAAAAAAAGCCATTTAAAACTGCTTGCGGCTTTAATGTAATGTCTTGTCCCGGTAATATGGATGAAAATCTTTAAGAAAAATGGCATAGCTACCCCATCAACCCCCCCCCCCCCCCCCTACCCCAGCCCATTACCAGCCCCTTTGGGTCTTGTATGGATATTAAGGGGAACCCCGCACACAAAATAAAAAAGGCCCTATATACTCTGAACAGCCGTATACAGGCGGTGCATACAAGACAGGGACTGTAGGTTTGTTCTTATGTAGAATCTGTTTGTAATTTTGAACAGCTACATTGTTTAAGTGTAGCTCAAGGCCAAATACCTATTTTTAAGCTTTTTGGAAAACATAGGGAAGGGTTATCACCCCTGTAACATTTTTTTTGCTGTCTGTGCCCCTATTCAGAACATTTCACCTCACTTTGCGTCCCAATGACAACTGTTTTTGAAATGTGGTGTTTTTATTGAAACAAGGATTGGTGATAAAGCATCAGTAGAGAGGAGACACCTTTCTCCCATATTAATTCTTACAGGAGAGAATTTTCCTTCCAAGGGGTAGATTTCCTCTCACTTCCTGTTGTCTTCTTCCGTTTGCAAGTAGTAGTCGTTTGTAAGTTGGATGTTTGAAAGTAGGGACCTGCCGTATATACTCTGCAGAAATTGGCCCCTTAGGTGTTGGTGTTGGCACAACACTGTAAGCACTCACAGTTACTCTTGGTGGGTGCTGGAACGCCCTGCTGTCAACTATTATATCAGGAATTGTAATAACATATAATTGTTGAACAGTGGTAGTAAAAATTGGGCCTTAGATGGTGGTGCTGGTGCCACAACACTGTAAGGCCTGACAGTTACTCTTGGTGGGCGCAGCAATGGGCCCTGCTGTGAATTATTAGATCAATAATTATAATTGCATGCCCCTGTTGAACAGGGGCTGAAAAATTGGGCCTTTGGTGGTGGTGGTGGTGGTGGTGGTGTTGACACAACACTGTAAGGCCTGACAGTTACTCTTGGTGGGCGCAGCAATGGGCCCTGCTGTGAATTATTAGATCAATAATTATAATTGCATGCCCCTGTTGAACAGGGGCTGAAAAATTGGGCCTTAGGCACTGGTGGCACAACACTGCAACCCCTCACAGATACTGTACTTGGAGCACAGCAATGAGGCCTGTTGCAAAGTATTGCATCAAAAATTGTAATTACACGCCCCTGTCAAACAGGGGCTGAAAAATTGGGCCTTAGCCACTGGTGGCGTCACCCATAAACCAAAATGATCTTCCAAGCTATCATCATTAATCGTATCATTGAGGAGGAGGAGGAGGATAGCCAGTCAACATAACAGCACAGGCACTCAGCATCAGCATCAGTCTTGAAGGGATGTGACATTTTAAAATCAATTAGTCTGTTATATCAGCATCAGGTGTGTGGTAGCTGGTGGTGATCCAAGACTGGTTCATCTTGATGAAAGTCAGTCGATCAACCGAGTCGGTGGACAGGCGCACCCTGTGATCCGTGACAAATCCTCCAGCAGCACTGAATGTGCGTTCTGAAAGAACGCTGGATGCAGGACAGGCCAGTAGCTCAACTGCATACTGTGCAAGCTCTGGCCAGTGATCCATCCTCAAGACCCAGTAAGCCAGAGGATTTTCGGTGGGGAAGGTGTCCAAGTCTGACCTTGCCCCTAGGTATTCCTGCACCATGTATATCAGACGCTGGCGATGGTTGCTGGAACCGATCATACTTTGGGGCTGCGGACTAAAGAATTGTCTGAACGCATCGGTCAGACGGCCACCTTCCCCACCGCTCCTTCTTTGACTGCCCGAAGCCTCAGCAACTCGTTGTCCAGGACCAGGAGTTTGTAACCTCCCAGTCTCTGGGAACGCGTTGCACAGACCTTTCTGCAAGGCCTCCCGGAGTTGTCTCATCCTCTGCTCCCTCTGCGACGGTAACATAAGGTCCGCAACCTTACCCTTGTACCGTGGATCAAGGAGAGTGGCCAGCCAGTAATGGTCCCTCTCCTTGATCCGAAGAATACGAGGATCCTTCCGCAGACTTTGCAGGATCAGGGAGGCCATGCAGCGTAGGTTAGCTGAGGCATTCAGTCCGGAGTCCTCTGGGTCACTAAGGACGACATGATCCGCAGCCACCTCCTCCCAGCCACGTACAAGTCCACTGGTTTCTTGGGACTGTAAATCATCCCTAAAAGACTGCTGCTGATGATGCTGAGTGCCAGCCTCCACCTCCATGCTGACACAATCCTCCTCCTCCTCCTCCTCCTCCTCTTCCTGTGCGATGGGTGGGACAGAAGGAACACTGTCTGGGTAAAGGGGGCCTTGAGAGGCAAGGAAGTCCTCTTCTTCCTGCCTCTGTTCTGCCTCAAGTGCCCTGTCCATTATTCCACGCAGCGTGTGCTCCAACAGGTGGACAAGAGGTACAGTGTCACTGATGCATGCACTGTCACTGCTCACCATCCTCGTGGCCTTCTCAAATGGTGCCAGGACAGTGCATGCATCCCTGATCATGCCCCACTGGCGTGGTGAAAAAAACCCGAGCTCCCCTGACCCTGTCCTGGTGCCGTAGTCGCACAGGTACTCATTGATGGCCCTCTGCTGCGTGTGCAGCCGCTGCAGCATGGCCAACGTTGAGTTCCACCTGGTGGGCATGTCACATATAAGGCGGTTCTTGGGCAGGTTCAACTCCTTTTGCAGCTCAGCCAGGCGAGCACTGGCATTATAAGATCTGCGGAAATGCACACAGACTTTCCTGGCCTGCCTCAGGACATCCTGTAAGCCCGGGTACCTGCCCAAGAACCGCTGCACCACCAGGTTAAGGACGTGAGCCATACAGGGCACATGGGTCAGTTGTCCCTGTCGGAGGGCGGAGAGGAGGTTGGTGCCATTGTCGCAAACCACCATTCCTGGCTTAAGCTGGCGTGGCATCAACCACCTCTCGGCCTGCCCCTGCAGAGCAGACAGGACCTCTGCCCCAGTGTGGCTCCTGTCCCCCAAACACACCAGCGCAAGCACGGCATGGCATCTTTTTGCCTGCGTACTTGTGTTGCCCCTTGAACGCCTACGGAGCACCGCTGGTTCCAAGGACAAACCACAGGAAGAGGCCATGGAGGAAGAAGAAGAGGAGGGGGTGGAGGAGAGAGGTGTGTCACAACCAGTAGTAGCATTTTGGAGGCGTGGCGGTGGAACAACCTCCAACACTACTGCACCTTGTCCTGCATCCTTCCCAGCTGCCAAAAGAGTGACCCAATGGGCCGTGAAAGAAAGGTAACGTCCCTGTCCATGCCTGCTGGACCATGAGTCAGCGGTAATATGCACCTTACCGCTGACCGCCCTGTCCAGCGAGGCCAAGACATTGCCTTCCACATGCCTGTAGAGAGCCGGAATCGCCTTCCGTGAGAAAAAGTGGCGTTTGGGAACCTGCCACTGCGGAACCGCACATTGCACAAACTCACGGAAGGGGGCCGAGTCTACCAACTGAAAAGGCAGCAGTTGAAGCGCTAGCAATTTAGCCAAGCTAGCATTCAACCGCTGGGCATGTGGATGGCTGGGAGTGAACTTCTTTCGACGGTCCAGCAGCTGGGGCAGGGAAATTTGCCTGCTAGAATCGAACGTCGGTGTACTGCTAGCAGAGTGGCCGCAAGTACTTGGCTGTGACACACCTAATTCTACACCTTCATTCCTCTCAGTGCAGGTTTCAGAGAGGACTGATGGTATAGTGGGGTTGGAGATCCCAGCTGATGCGGTGCAAGGAGAGGTCCGCTTTGTTCTTTGGTGTGGGTCTTTAAGGTAGGCTTGCCAACGAGCTGCATGGCAGGTCAACATATGTCTGATCAAGCATGTGGTGCCCAAGCGGCTGATGTTTTGGCCACGCGATATACGCTTGAGACATATGTTGCAAACAGCAGCTGTGCGATCTGATGCACTCGCCTCAAAAAAGGCCCACACCAAAGAACTTTTTGAATGACGGGCAGAGGCAGCGCCCTGCACAGGCGGAGCTCTGCGGTGTGATTCCGTCGGTGTGCTGCCCATACGCTGGCCACCCAAGGGCATCCTGCCTCGTTGGAGATGTGCCTCCTCCTCATCCTCCTCCTCCTCTCTCCTATTAGGCACCCACGTGGAGTCAGTGACCCCATCATCCCCTCCCTCCTTATCACTGGAGCCAATCTGGCAGTATGCTGCAGCTGCTGGAGCATGACTGCCAGATTGGTGTCCTTCTTGAGCATCCCCTCTCTCTGCTCTCACGCTACTGCCTTCCTCTAGCTGGGTATCATCATCAGATCCTTTGAAACGCTGGGTATCCTCCTGGAGCATGTACCCAACACTGTGCTCAAACAGTTCGGGGGACTCCTCAGGAGGAGGACATGGTGGGTCTAGGGAAGGAGTGACTAATGATGACATTGATACCAGAGAAGAGGACGCTTTGGCAGCTGCTTTGCCAGTACCCTGAGCCTGGGTGAGAGAGGATGAGGAGGATGAGGTGGGCTTGGTCATCCACTCTACCAAGTCTTCGGCATGATGTGGCTCAACATGTCCAGCTGCCGAAAAGAAGGACAAGCGTGTCCCATGGCCACGTGCTGATGACAATGCACCGCGTCCACGACCAGCACTGTTGCCCCCAGACACAGAGCCTGCTTGCCCTCTTTTTTTGCCTCCTGACTGTCTGCCTCTCCTTGTTTGCCTTCCAGACATTTTAATGGATGGCCTGCAGGGAGATGGGAAAAACAGCAATAAGGGCTACCTTCAGGTGTATACTGTGCAGGAGGCTTAGCAACAAAGACACTGACACTGTCCCCTGCCTATCCTTCTCTGTCCCTAAACACAAGGATGTGCAATATGCTTCAGCAAGATTGGTTTAGTACGGAATAGCACACTGATAGTTTCCCTCACTGTCCTTCTCTGTCCCTACAAACAAGATTTAGCACAGAATAGCACACTGATAGTTTCCACGAGTGTCCTTCTCTGTCCCTAAACTCAAGGATTTCAAATATGGTTCAGCAAGATTGGTTTAGAACAGAATAGCACACTGACAGTTTCCCTCTCTGTCCTTCTCTGTCCCTACAAACAAGGATTAGCACAGAATAGCACACTGATAGTTTCCACGAGTGTCCTTCTCTGTCCCTAAACTCAAGGATTTCAAATATGGTTCAGCAAGATTGGTTTAGGACAGAATAGCACACTGACACTTTCCCTCACTGTCCTTCTCTGTCCCTACCAACAAGATTTAGCACAGAATAGCACACTGATAGTTTCCACGAGTGTCCTTCTCTGTCCCTAAACTCAAGGATTTCAAATATGGTTCAGCAAGATTGGTTTAGGACAGAATAGCACACTGATAGTTTCCCTCACTGTCCTTCTCTGTCCCTACAAACAAGGATTAGCACAGAATAGCACACTGATAGTTTCCACGAGTGTCCTTCTCTGTCCCTAACCTCAAGGATTTCAAATATGGTTCAGCAAGATTGGTTTAGAATAGAATAGCACACTGACAGTTTCCCCGAGTGTCCTTCTCTGTCCCTAAACTCAAGGATTTCAAATATGGTTCAGCAAGATTAGTTTAGGACAGAATAGCACACTGACACTTTCCCTCACTGTCCTTCTCTGTCCCTACAAACAAGATTTAGCACAGAATAGCACACTGATAGTTTCCACGAGTGTCCTTCTCTGTCCCTAAACTCAAGGATTTCAAATATGGTTCAGCAAGATTGGTTTAGAACAGAATAGCACACTGACAGTTTCCCTCACTGTCCTTCTCTGTCCCTACAAACAAGGATTAGCACAGAATAGCACACTGATAGTTTCCACGAGTGTCCTTCTCTGTCCCTAAACTCAAGGATTTCAAATATGGTTCAGCAAGATTGGTTTAGGACAGAATAGCACACTGACACTTTCCCTCACTGTCCTTCTCTGTCCCTACAAACAAGATTTAGCACAGAATAGCACACTGATAGTTTCCACGAGTGTCCTTCTCTGTCCCTAAACTCAAGGATTTCAAATATGGTTCAGCAAGATTGGTTTAGGACAGAATAGCACACTGACACTTTCCCTCACTGTCCTTCTCTGTCCCTACAAACAAGATTTAGCACAGAATAGCACACTGATAGTTTCCACGAGTGTCCTTCTCTGTCCCTAAACTCAAGGATTTCAAATACGGTTCAGCAAGATTGGTTTAGAACAGAATAGCACACTGACAGTTTCCCTCACTGTCCTTCTCTGTCCCTACAAACAAGGATTGGCACAGAATAGCACACTGACACTTTCCCTCACTGTCCTTCTCTGTCCCTACAAACAAGATTTAGCACAGAATAGCACACTGACACTTTCCCTCACTGTCCTTCTCTGTCCCTACAAACAAGGTTTAGCACAGAATGACACACTGACACTCTCCCTACCTATCCTTCTCTGTCCCTAAACACAAGGAATCCAGGATTAGTAAAGGAAAAAAATGACACTGTCCCTGCCTATGCTTCTCTTTCCCTGCTCCGGAACACACTACACAAGGCCGCCGCGCTGGCGGCCTTTTATAGTCTGGGGCGTGTACTAAACCCCCTCAGCAATAATTGGCCACAGGCATCCTGCCTGTGGCCAATCATTGCTCTCCTCGCTGCCGGCGCTGTGATTGGCCAAGCATGCGGGGTCACAGTGCATGCTTGGCCAATCACAGCGCCTGGATGACACTGCGATGGCGTAGTGCATTGTGGGCCGTTCGCGTCACTCGAATTTGGCGCGAACGGCCCAAATCGTTCGATCTTCGTCGAACGATCGAACAGCCGATGTTCGAGTCGAACGTATGTTCGACTCGAACACGAAGCTCATCCCTAGTAAAGAGAGACAGAGTATTAATTTGTTAAGTATATGTGTAGAAACATTGTACTGCCAATTGAACTGAGTGTCTCCCAATAGAAGGCAGCAGTATACATCAATTAACAAAACAAACATGTTCAAACTAAAGGTACCTTACAACCAGTGTCCATCAGGGGGCTGTGAAAAGAGAAGGAAGGTAAACAATGCAATCAAGTCTTATGTTGCTAAGTGACAAAGATTATAATGGTAAAGACATGTTAGTAGATATGACCAGGAACGTTTAGAGCAGATGATAAGTCCTTAGTCTATTAATTATCCCTTCGGAATCTTCTAGAGCGATGGGTCTCTAATGGGTACGATCCATCCTGTGATCCATTGGGTGCGGTAAGAGATCTGTCCTCAGAAGAAGAACGTCGTCTGCGAAAGCTGGTCGTTTGAGCTTCCATAGGTTCCTCATTTTCCTGTTCTCTTCTTCTAGTATTGTGGCGGAACTCTGCGTACCAGTTTGGGACATCAATCACCGGTATGCTTAGAGTGTCACAGAATGGTTTAATGTCCTCCGGTACCCTCAGTAATGCTGAACGACTTTGTGTAGTGGCTAGGAGGCCAAAGGGGAATTTCCACCTGTAAATTATGTTTTTATCACGTAAGACATCCAACAGAGGTTTAAGATCTCTCCTATGTTGCAATGTTATGTTAGAAAGATCTTGATAAATATGAATATCAGAGCCTCCATGGGAAATGTTAATTCTGTTTCTGGCTTTCCTAATAATCTCTTCTTTTAGTTTAAAATCAACTAAGCAGCATATTACATCCCTAAGGGGATCAGTGGCTCTCCCCCTAGGTCTAAGGGCGTGATGTATACGTTCCATTTCTATGACTGACTGTGGAGGTTTATCCAAGAGGTCATTGAATATGCCAGTAATGGTGGCATTAAGCTGATCCACATCCACTGATTCAGGTAGGCCTCTAACTCTAAGGCCTCGTACACACGACCGAGTTTCTCTGCAAGAACCAGCAAGAAACTTGCTGACAGAGAAATTGCCGAGAAATTCGTTCGTGTGTATGGTTTCTCGTCAAGAAAACCGACAAGTAATCTCGACGAGAAAATAGAGAACCTGCTCTCTATATTCTCGTCGGCATGTTTCTCGACGAGAAAAGTGAGTGTGTGTACACTTACCTGTCCTCCCGGAAGCCCGCGCATGTTCGAAATGAATTTGACGCATGCACGGTAGCTTCCTAGGCATAGGTAGGGTATACCAAGATGGCGGCGACGGCATCGAATGTGACGAGCGCATGCTCGTCGTAGTCGATGACGTCACCGCGGGTTCTTTGAATCGAGCGTCTGTACACTCGGCCGGGACATGTTTCTTGTCCAAGAATCTCGCCGAAAAAAAAGACAGTTTTTTTTCGACGAGAATCTCGGCCGTGTGTACGAGGCTTAAGGTTGTGGCGGCGTCCTCTATTATCGAGTTCTTCTAAATGTCTATGTTGGTCTCTGAGTTGTAATATGTGGGCATCTACCTTACGGGTCACTCGGCGGAGGACCGTTCCCTGTCGTTCAGCATTTTTCTCCACATCTTGTACTTTGTCAGTAATGGCACGGATGTCTATGCGTAGCTCAGCAATAGCAGCTGACAGGGTGTCTTTAATGTCAGCTGCCACCGAACGGAGGTCATATAGACTGGGGTGTTGTTGCCTCTGTGTCGAATTTCCCTCCGGTTCAGGAGCGGGAATGTGAGGGGTTGTCTCCGCCAAGTTTAGCGTCAAATTCTGTGAGGGGTCTTGTCGTGACACCGCCATATTGCGCCTCTAAGGCCTAGATGCGCGGGTAGTGTAATGGTCACTACCGTTCGGATATCTGCGCGGAGACCGGGAACGTGAGGCAGAAGAGTGCCGTGAAGCTGTCCCCATATTCGTTCGACCGTACAAGCGGTAAAGGGCTCTCCTTCAGGCTGAGAGAAACTGCAGCGGCGGGAGCTCTGGAGTTATGCTGCCGTCTTCCAGCGAGGTCAGGCCACGCCCCCGTCAAAGCCTCTTTTATGGTGGTTGGTACTCCAAAATCTGCAAAAAGGGAAGTCCTTTATTCCAGTTTCCTGGAAAGTAGTAACAACAGACGCCATTTTTCTGGGTTGGGGAGCCCTCTTAGGGAGTCTGTCACTCCAAGGAAGGTGGTCGCATTCCGAAAGGACCCTACCCATCAACATTCTGGAGATTCGGGCGGCTCGCTTAGCCCTGAGGACATTGACATCTGAATTACAGGGCTACCCTGTCAGAATACAATCCGACAACGCCACGGCTGTGGCTTATATCAATCACCAAGGAGGCACCAGAAGTCGCGCTGCCCAGAGGGAGGTGAACCAGATCCCGGTCTGGGCAGAAAAGCATGTTCCTTGCATATCTGCAATTTTCATTCCAGGGATACAAAATTGTCAGACTTTTTAAGTCGCCAACAGTTATTTCCAGGGGAATGGTCTCTTCACCCCGACATCTTCTTAACAATATGTCAGAGATGGGGGTACACGGACGTGGATCTCTTGGCGTCCAGGTTCAACAAAAAGGTGGGCAACTTTGTGTCCCGAACAAAGGACCCCCTTGCATACGGGACGGATGCGTTGGTAACCCCGTGGGATCAGTTTTCACTCATTTATGCGTTTCCTCCAATGCAACTATTGCCATGGCTCCTTCTCAGGATCAGGTTGGAGAAAAAGCCGGTGATTCTTGTAGCTCCGGCATGGCCCCGAAGGTCCTGGTACGCAGAGATTGTAAGGATGTCCGTGGGAAACCCATGGACCCTTCCACTTCATCCAGACCTACTTTCGCAAGGCCCAATATTCCATCCTTCCTTACAAACTCAAAATTTAACGGTTTGGCTATTGAATCCCACATTCTAAAGAATCGGGGACTATTTATTATAGAGTCTGGAGGGCATATGTGTCATGGTGTGAAGCTAGAGGTTGGCATCCTCGTAAGTATGTCATAGGCAGAATTCTTGATTTCTCTTCCGTTCATGGACCGACACAGCAGTATCTTGACATATGGGTATTATCCTCCTGTTAGGAAATTGACTAGGCAGAAAAACAGCATGTTAAGTGTTAAAAAAATCACACAGTACAGTACCGCCCAGGGGGGCGGTCCCCCGGGTACATCTCCTCTCCCTGCATCATGCAGATCAGTTTTTTTCTGCCTAGCATAGGAGAATGACATGGCTCCCTGTGGGCCCATGTGGCCTGGGGATTTTTTTCTATTTATTTTTTTTGATCCTGAGATCTACTATCAACTGCCGACTGGGTGACTGGCTGGATCCTCGATCCTTGTCTCCCCAGTTCGGCCATCGAGCGTGTGCCGGCCTTTTAGCTACGCGCTGGGCCATCCACGACATGCCCCATTGCTCCAGGGGTGGCCGGTGAGCTATATGCTCCGGGGCACACATATGACCGGGCTATATGTCCGTGTCACAGTGTGCCGGGCCGACAGCCATGCTGTAACAGCGCGGACGTTGGGTCTGTCAGGAATGCCTTCAGCTACAGGACGGGTAAGTAGCAGTCCCTCCAGCAGGGTGGTACGGCTGGGCATTCCCGGGGAGGTCGATAGAGGGTCCCAACCTTCCTTTCCCCTCTCCATTCCTTCCCTCCTCCCTAGTCTCTGGGTGGCTAGGATGGACGCTTAATGGGGGTCCACCTTGGGGGGCTCCATCCTATGGCTGGGGGCTTCACAGTGGGTCCGCTTTCCTGGGGGTGCTGTTCACTTGTTATGTGTGGGGGGGCCAGCTTTAGGGGGCCCTGGGTGTTCGCTGGATTTCCTTGGACATCAAGGATGCATACTTGCATGTCCCCATATGCTCCAGGCATCAGAGATTTCTTCGCTTGGCGGTTGGGGAAGACCACTATCAATTTGTGGCTCTCCCCTTTGGTCTAGCATCAGCGCCGAGGGTGTTCACTAAGGTGCTAGCCCCGATTCTGACCTTGCTAAGACAGCGTGAAATCGCTAGTGTTGGCTACCTGGACGATCTTCTTCTGAGAGCCTCTTCAAGCCCGGAGGTGTTTCAGCTCCCGTGTTTGAAATGGGGCACGCCAGACGTTGATCTCTTGGCGTCGCGACTCAATCGGAAAGTATTGAGGTTCGTGGCCATGTCAAAAGACCCATGGATGGACGCGTCAGACGAGTTGGTAGCACCGTGGGGTCAGTTTCGGCTACTTTACGCCTTCCCTCCTTAGAGTGGGGGCCGAAGGGATTCTAACGCTCCGGATTGCTCCAGATTGGCCTCGGCACCCCTGGTACGCCGACCTAGTGCGTCTGGTAGCAGATGTTCCTTGGCGTCTGCCAACGCGAAAGGACCTTCTCTCGCAAGGTCCCATACTTCATCCTGCTTTACAGTCGCTGGCTTTAACGGCATGGCTATTGAAAGCCAGGTTCTAAAGGACCGAGGCCTGTTGGATTCGGTGATCTCTACCATGCTGAGGGCACGGAAGTCATCCTCTCGGATGATTTACCATCGTACGTGGAAGGCTTACATCTCTATGTGTGAAGAGATGAAGTGGCATCCGCGTGCAAATGCGGTTTCCAGGGTCCTGCTGTTTCTACAGTGTGGGGTGGACCAGAAACTTGCCTTTAGTATGATTAAGGGGCAGATTTCAGCCTTGGCTGTCTTATTTCAACTGCCCTTGGCGGCTCACTCTCTGGTGAGTACGTTTTGTGCCGGGGGTTCGACATGGGGCCCCCCCGGTACGTCCTCCACTGCCTCTGTGGGACTTGAATCTGGTCCTCTCAGTACTTCAACGACTGCCGTTTGAAAACATTAGGGAGATTCCCTTACTGACTCTCTCACAGAAGGTGGCCTTTTTGGTGGCTCCCGATTTGATCTTTCACAAGGATAAGGCGGTGCTGCGTCCGCAGCCTTTATTTTTTCCTAAGGTCGTTTCGGCTTTTCTCCTTAATGAGGACATTGTACTTCCGTCTTTGTGTCCTTGTCCGTCGCATCCCAAAGAGGATGCGTTGCATTCCTTGGACGTTGTCCGAGCTCTGCGGGTGTACCTGTCTGCTCCGTTCTGGAGGTCGGACTCACTGTTTGTTTCGGTGGTTGGTCCTAAGAAGGGTCTGGCGGTTTCGTTGGCCGCCATCTCTAGGTGGATCAGACAGATCGTGATCCAGGCCTATGCCCTAAAAGGTCGGGCGCCTCTTGGGCTTTCCGACATCAAGCGTCTGTCTCACAGGTGTGTAAGGCGGCGACCTGGTCGTCCGTTCACATTTCCTCAAAATTTTACAAGGTTGATGTGGGTGCATCTTCGGATGCTTCCTGCGGCTGTTTAAGGTTGCAACTCCTCCGTTGAGGAGCTCTGGTTTGTTTGGGGTGAAGTTTGTTTGATGCTGTTTCCCCACCCCTCGTTTTTTTGACACTGCTTGGGGACGTCCTATATGTCAAGATGCTGCTGTGTCCGTCCATGAACGGAAGAGAAAATAGGGTTTTTGTACTCACCATAAAATCCATTTCTCTGAGTCCATGGACGGACAGAGCACCCACCCCTCCTTTTTTTATGTTTGTACTGCTTTTTTACTAACTGAGCTGCATGATGCAGGGAGAGGGGATGTACCTGGGTGGACCGCCCCCTGGGGGCGGTACTGTACTGTGTGATGTGTTTTAACACTTAACATGCTGTTTTTCTGCCTAGTCAATTTCCTAACAGGAGGATAATACCCATATGTCAAGATGCTGCTGTGTCCGTCCATGAACTCAGAGAAATGGATTTTACGGTAAGTACAAAAATCATATTACTCTTTCGTTCATGGACGGACACAGCTTCCTATTGACAAGTGGGTATTATCCTTCATTTAGGAGTGACTAGGCAGAAAAACTTGTAAAAAGTGTTGCATCACACCTTCTACAGCACCGCCCAGGGGGCGGACCCTCTGGGTATAATCCCTCTCTCTGCACCTCGCAGATCAGTTTTTTCTGCCTAGTAAGGAGAAGGACATGGCTCCCTTCAGGCCCATCTGGAGCGGGGCTGCGCTGTAGCTGTCATTTAAAAAATCATAATTTTTCTGCTTACCTGTGTGTGCCCTTCCCTCCATGCTGTTGGCGGCCATTTTGTGGTGGTCCACGCCTGTTTGGCCTCTGGTGACTGTCCGGCAGCCATTTTCTTGTGGTTCGCGCCCACTTTGGCCCCTATCGACTGCTAGGCGGCCATGTTTCTTATGATTCACACCTATATGCATATACCGCCGCCCGGCGGCCATATTTTTGTGGCCCGCGGCCGCTTTTGCCTCTACTGACGGCTTGGAGGCCATTTTCTTAGGGCCCACATTGTTTTCAATACAGCCGCCTGGCGGCCATTTTGCGGAAGTCTCGGCCTCTAGGGTGCATTTCTCTGGCGCAAATTTAACACAAGGAAACGCTGATAAGAATCAGACTGACACAGGCAGCGGTGGGATAGCATCACAGGCGGAGCACACGGCAGCAATAGCGGTACCGTTCCAAGGGTGGTGAGTCCTCTGGGAGACCCTGCATCTCTAGCAGCGTGGCCTATTGATACCTTGCCTGGAGTCCCTGTGGGTGTCAGGCGTTTGGGTCAGCATGGCGTCTGAAGCAGACGTTTTTTCCCCTGAAACACCTGAGTTGGCAGCTGGTGCCCCTGGAGGTTTTTTGTTGCCAAGGTGGAAGCGGCGCATGGGAACACAGGGGGTGGTAAACGCCCCCGTCCCCAACCATCTTTGGGGGATAATTCTGATGCAGAACCAGGCCCGACTGTAGCTCATGGCCCGGATTCTGATAGATCAAAGACTGCAGACCGTGACCGGTCGGACAGTGAGAATGACTCCAAGTCCATGTCAGCACGCAAAAAGGCTTTTGGTATCTGACCTTACCACTGCAAGGTTGGAGAATGCTGCAGAAGCAGCAAACACACCGGTCCCCTTTGGGTTCTGTAAACCGACCCGTATTGCTAAGGTGTTTTCTTTGTGTGTCTTATCTTGATAAGCCTTTGTACAAGGAGTGGGGAAACCCACTGAAGGTTTTTTTGCAACCCTAAAAAAATTTTTGCGGTTCGGTACCCCTTGAGGAGAGTTTCCTGAAAGAAGGGACCTCTCCCCCTGTGTCCAGACTTAACCGGTTACCACGATTCCAGTGGAAGGGGCTCCTGTCTTTAGGGACACTCGCTACCTATACACAGTGGGGGGCTCAGCGGTGCGTCCAGCACTGGCGGGGGTTTTCTGATGGCTCAGACACTGACTGAGTATGCAAAGAGGCTACTCCAGGGGTTAAAGGCATGGGAGACTCCTCTGAACAAGGTAGCTCTGACCGACCAGTTGGTACTGGGCCTTGAGTCTGTCTGCGAGTCAGACATGGATACTATTCCCTTGCTGTCTCGAGCCTACGTTTATGCGGTGGCGTTCGCCGCCTGATTTGGCTAAGGTGCTGGTCTGCGAACCAATCTTCCTAGAAAGCCCTGTTGGAGCTGCCCTTTTAAGGCGACAGACTTTTTGGGGCCTCTCTGGATGACATAATTTAAGATGCCACAGGAGGTAAGAGCACATTGCTTCAGCAATCCAAAAAAGATAAGGAGCCACGCCATAGGCTAGGGCCCTCCTTCACCGTGCACAAGCGGTTCTTTCGTCCGCCTAGTGCGGCAAGTAAACGACCCCAGGCCGATAAAGTGCCTGCTGAGGGACAGTAGCGTTCCTGGGTTCGCTAGCCCGACCTTGCTTGCCTACCGAACAGATTTTTTATTCTTTTTTCCCCTCTTAACCGTTAGCTTCAGCCGACTTGTCGGGAAGCCCTACATGGGGCGGTCCAAGACCTGCTGAGACGCAGGGTGGGCCTTTCTGTCTTAGTACAGGAACGGGTTCAGGGGTTCTACTCAAATCTGTTCGTAGTGCTGAAGGAGGGGGTTCCTCATATCTTGGATTTCAGGACCCTCAACTGCTTTGTGAAAGTACAAAGATCCGGAAGGGAGTTGGCTCGCTCTGTTGTCGCTGCCCTCCATCTGGGGGATTTTACGGCATCCTTGATCTTCAAGGACGCATGCTTGCATGTCTCCATATGCACCAGGCATCAGAGACGTCTGCGTTGGCGGCCGGGGAAGACCACTACCAATGATGGCTCTCCCCTTTGGCCTGGCATCGGCACCAAGGGTGTTCACCAAGGTGCTTGCCCCGATTCAGGCCCTACTAAGACAGCGTGGCATCGCTATCATGGGCAAATTGGACGATCATCTTTTGAGGGTCACTTCAAACTTAAAGTTAGAAGTGAGCGTGTCTATAACCTGTCAGACCCTCCGATACTTGGTTGGGTGCTGAACACTCAGAGGTCCGTATTGGTACCGTCCCAACTCCTAGTGTGTCTAGGGTTGATTCTGGACTCCTCAGAGGCGTAAGTTTTTTTCTCCTTGGGGGGGAAAGTTGCAGACCCTTCGGGCTGCGGTGCGGCAGTTGACATCCCAAAGATGGGTTGTCACGCCACTTTTGCAGGCGAGTCCTCGGCCTCATGGTATCCTCCTTCGAGGCGGTACCATAGGCACTATTTCACACGCGAGTGTTACAGAAGGTAACTCTGTCCTGAAGGGTCAAGTGCCCTTTATCCCTGGATTATCGAAATCCGGGTGAGCCACCTCATCAGGACCTCCCTGGTTGGTTGCCGACATCACCGGCATTTAGTCTAGGCAAGCTGGGTCATACACAGGTAGATCAGAGTCCAAACGGTACAGAATCAGAAGCGAGCAAGCAGGGTCAAACGAGACGGGTCATACACGAAATACACAGAGCAGATATCAGCTGTATCAAACAGTGGCACACAAAGGTAACGCTATCACGAGCACAGATTGGATGATGATACAGGTGATTTAAAGGTGAGCTGGCCAATCGCTGTTGTTTCCCAGGCAAAGGCTGTTTCAGGTGAGTTGTGCTGGGTCCTAAAGGGATCCTAGTACTGACAGTGCCCCCCCTTTCTCGAGGGGTTGCTCCTGCACCCCCAGGCTTACTTGGATAACGAAGATGGAACTTCTTCTTAAGTCGGTCAGCATGAAGATCACAAGCTGGGACCCAGGAACGATCCTCTGGGCCGAAACCTTTCCAATGAACGAGATATTGTAAGGAATTGCGTACTCGTCTGGAATCAAGATTAAATGCCACTTCATATTCCTGACTATCCAACACATCCACAGGTTCTGGTTCATTTATTTGGAGGCTGGAATGAACAGGTTTCAACAATGAAACATGAAAGACATTTGGAATGCGCATGGATGGGGGAAGTTTTAATCTATAGGACACAGGATTAACGATCTCTGATATTTCATAGGGCCCGATGAATTTTGGGCCAAGTTTTTTAGATGGAACATGCAGGGACAGATTCCTAGATGATAGCCACACTTTGTCACCAACTTTATATCCTGGTTCCTTTGAGCGCCTCTTGTCAGCCATTTTCTTAAAAGCCTGCACAGAGCGAGAAATAGCACGATTAACATCAGACCAGATTTTGAAGAAATTTTCAATCGTGGTGTTGGCATCTGGAACATCGGAGGGTGGAAGATTAAAGGAGCACACACGAGGATGCAACCTGTAAACACAGAAGAAAGGAGAGGTCCCTGTAGATGAGCTGGCACAATTATTAAAGGCAAACTCTGCCCATGGAAGGATGTTGACCCACTCCACCTCATCATTGGCCATCAGACAGCCTACCATCTTCTCTAGAGTCTGATTAGTCCTTTCTGTTTTGCCATTTGTCTCAGGATGATATGCTGAAGAATACGATAACTTAATCCCCAACTGAGAGCAAAGGGCCTTCCAAAACTGGGCTATAAACTGAGAGCCACGGTCTGAGACAATGTTAATTGGTGCCCCATGGAGCCTGAAAACATGTTTAATAAATAAAGATGCCAGTTCTTTAGCAGATGGCAGTTTCGGAAGCAGAACAAAGTGGGCCATCTTACTGAACCTGTCTACCACCACCCAGATCGTGGAACATCCCTGGGACGGAGGCAAGTCAGTGATAAAGTCCATAGATAAATGGGTCCAGGGACAGGTAGGTATTGGTAGAGGACGTCGGAGACCGGGGGGCTTAGAGGTTCTGCCCTTGCTTCTGGCACAAACTTCACAGGCCTGGACAAAGGCTAACACATCCTGCCTAATCGATGGTCATCAGAGATTGCGAGAGATAATCTCAAAAGTTTGTCTAAACCCCGGATGTGCTGCAGGTTTTGATGCATGTACCTGCTGTAATACCTGCAAACGAAGAGCCAGGGGCACAAAAAGCATACCAGAGGGAGTGGAGGGAGGGGCTTCAGCCTGTGCAGGTAACAAGGCCTCGGAGATGTCAGTCTGGGTGAAAGCCAAAATCCTATCATCAGAGATAATGGGTTGTGGAGGAAGCGGAAGGTGGAGACTCTGATAAAAAGCTGCGAGACAAGGCGTCAGCTTTAATGTTTTTTGGCCCTGGTAAATAAGAAATTGTAAAGTCAAATCTGGAGAAGAACAATGACCACCTGGCTTGACGTGAGTTCAGTCTTTCAGCAGAACGGATGTATTTAAGGTTTTTGTGGTCAGTCAGAACTATGAATGGATAGCGAGCTCCCTCCAGCCAATGTCTCCATTCCTCCAAAGCTAGCTTTATGGCTAACAGTTCTCTGTTGCCTATATCATAATTGCGCTCTGCTGGGGAATATTTACGGGACAGGAAGGCACAGGGGTGGATGGCAGCATTTGTAGGATCTTTTTGTGACAGAAGCGCCCCCACCCCTACTTCAGATGCATCTACCTCCACAAAAAAAGAAAAAAAGGCAGCTCAGGAACAGGATGGCGTAGAATTGGTGCAGAGGTAAAGGCTTTCTTTAACTGAGTGAAGGCCGCCTGGGCTTCAGTAGTCCATTTAAACTTAGTCTGAGTATTCCTGGTGAGAGAGGTGATGGGATGTGCAATGGTGGCAAAGTTCTTAATGAATTTCCGATAGAAATTTGCAAAGCCCAGGAAGCGCTGAACTGCTTTCAGGTCTGAAGGTGGTGCCCAGTCTAAAATGGCTTGAATCTTGGCTGGATCCATGGTTAGGCCTGTATCAGAGATTAGGTAGCCCAGGAAAGGTACTTGTTTGACATGAAATAAACATTTTTCGGGCTTAACAAAAAGGGAATGAGCCTTTAATTGGGCCAATACTGAGCAGACGTGCCTCTGATGTGTTTCAAGATTGGGAGAGTATATCAAAATATCATCTAAGTATACAAGCATGAAGCGACCCAACAGGTCACGGAAAATGTCATTCATAAAGTTTTGAAAGACAGCTGGTGCATTCCTGAGACCGAAAGGCATGACAAGACATTCGTAATGGCCATCCTTGGTGTTAAAGGCTGTCTTCCATTCATCTCCTGCACGGATGCGCACTAGATAATAGGCTCCCCTTAAGTCCAGTTTGGAGAAGATTTTTGCTCCCTGGATTTGGGAGAACAACTCTGTGATGAGAGGAAGAGGGTACCGATTGGGAACAGTTATTTTATTTAGACCTCTGTAGTCAACACAAAGCCTTAGTCCCCATCCTTCTTTGGGACAAAGAAGCATCCTGCGCCTGCGGGAGAAGTGGAGGGATGGATGAAACCCTTAGCTAGGTTTTCCTGGATGTATTCTTGCAAAGCAAGATTCTCTGGTTCAGACAGTGGAAAGACTCTCCCTCGAGGAGGCATAGTGTCAGGCAAGAGGTCAATGGGACAATCATAACTGCGATGAGGAGGTAAAGTGTCAGCAATCCCTTTAGAAAACACATCCTGAAAGTCCTTATAACAAAGCGGAATCTGTTCCATTCCCACTTGACACATAGCAAGTCGAACAGGGTGCTGGATGCAGTTTTTTTACACTGATTGGACCAAGCCAGAATATTTCCTGTCCGCCAGTCAATTACGGGATTGTGCTTCTGAAGCCAAGGAAGGCCTAGGATCATAGGAGTGGATAGAGAGTCAATGACGAGACATGAAATCTTCTCCCAATGCAAGGCCCCCAATTGTAACTGGAAAGGGTTGGTGGATTGGAGCGCTAGATTTTGTGAGAGAGGCTGATTATCCACAGAAATCAGGCGGACTGGGCAATCTAGCGCATGAGTTTCCAGGGACAAAGAGGTAATCAGAGTCTTATCAATAAAATTCTCAGCGGCTCCAGAATCTACCAAGGCCAGCAGTTCATGAGTCCCTGTTCCAAAGTGAATAACAGTGGGTAAAAGTATACGATTGTCCCCCAGGGGAGATGAAAGCAGACCTAAGGTGACCTCCCCACAATCACCTAGGTCCTGGAGTTTCCCAGACGTGTAGGGCACGAACGGAGCATATGACCCTTGAGGCCACAATATAAGCAGAGTCCCATGTTACGCTGGCGTGTGTGTTCCTGGGCAGATAACCGGGTGGAGCCTAACTGCATAGGTTCTTCCTCAGATCTGGCAAGGGAGGTATATAGTTTGCCACAGCCGTCGTTTGTTCTCGCCTCCTCTCTTGCTGGCGGCGGTCAATTCTAATGGCTAGACACATAGCCTCCTCCAGTGAGGCTGGGTAGGAGAAGTTGACCAGAGCATCCTTAATTGCATCTGAAAGGCCTATTCTAAACTGGCTGCGGAGAGCTGCATCATTTCAGCCAGATTCCGGGGCCCACCTGCGAAACTCTGAGCAATACATTTCAGCTGTGTTAGTTCCTTGCTTTAAGTTACGCAGGGTTGATTCTGCAGTAGCAGCGCGATCTGGATCATCATACAGCAAACCGAGGGCTTCAAAGAAGGCACCTACTGTTAGCAGGGCTGGATGGTTTGGTTCCAGGTTAAAGGCCCAAGCCTGGGGGTCACCCTGTAGTAGAGAGATAATGATTTGAACCCTCTGAGTTTCAGAGCCAGACGAGGATGGCCTTAACTTGAAATATAATTTGCAGCTGTTTTTAAAGTTGCAAAACCCTTTACGGTCACCAGAAAACCGGTCAGGCAAAGGAATTTTTGGTTCAGATAGAATTTTTGTAGCGGTGGTAGTAGAAGGAGATTGCACCTTGGTGAGCTCTGTGGCCATTTCCTGAACTTGATGGGATAAACGGCAAAGTTCCTGTGCAAACAACTGAGCCTGCTCAGGATCCATGATAGGTTTCCCTTTTTATGTATGGCTCGTGATAATGTCAGGATAGGAGCAGATAACAGGTAACAGTGCAAGGGTGCTGATTATGCAAAGAGTTCAAGAACAAGAGCACATACCATGAGCAGGTCTGCTGGGACTTGTAGTTCACCGCTGCAGATGAAGGTAGATGTTGGCTGGACCTTGTAGTTCACCGCTGCAGATGAAGGTGGATGTTAGCTGGTGCTTGTAGTTCACTGCTGCAGATGGATGTTGGCTGGTGCTTGTAGTTCACCGCTGCAGATGAAGGTACTACAGTAGAATCAGGCAAAGTGTAGTCTAGGCAAGCTGGGTCATACACAGGTAGATCAGGGTCCAAACGGTACCGAATCAGAAGCGAGCAAGCAGGATCAAACGAGCCGGGTCATACACGAAATACACAGAGCAGATATCAGCTGCATCAAACAGTGGCACACAAAGGTAACTCTATCACGAGCACTGATTGGATGATGATACAGGTGATTTAAAGGTGAGCTGGCCAATCACTGTTGTTTCCCAGGCAAAGGCTGTTTCAGGTGAGTTGTGCTGGGTCCTAAAGGGATCCTAGTACTGACATTAAGACGGTTTTCTGAGACGGCAGCCTTGTCATGCAAGGCTCCTTATCTGATCTTCCACAAGGATAGGTAGTGCTGCTTCCGCAGCCTTCTTTTCTTCCTAGGGTTGTTCATCCTTCCATCTCAAGGAAGACATTGTACTACCATCCTTGTGTCTTCATCCGTCGAATCCTAGAAGACGACGTTGTATTTTTGGACGCTGCCCGAGCTCCGAGAGCATCTAGCGTCTATTTCACCAGATGTGTAAGGCGGCGACCTGCTCGTCCGTTCACACTTTCACTAAACTTTACAAGTTGATGTGTGTGCATCTTCGGATGCTTCTTTCAGCCGCAAGGTCTTGTGGCTGTTTAGAGTTGCAACTCCTCTGTTGAGGAGCTCTGTTTTGTTTGGGGTGAAGTTGTTTTAATGCTGTTCCCACCCCTCGTTTTTGACACTGCTTTGGGATGTCCCACTTGTCAATAGGAAGCTGTGTCCGTCCATGAACGAAAGAGTAAATAGGATTCTTTACTCACCGTAAAATCCTTTTCTCTGAGTTCATGGACGGACACAGCACCCACCCCTCGCTTTAAGTTTGTACTGCTTTTTGACAAGAGAGAAGGATTATACCCAGAGGGTCCGCCCCCTGGGCGGTGCTGTAGAAGGTGTGATGTAACACTTTTTACAAGTTTTTCTGCCTAGTCACTCCTAAATGAAGGATAATACCCACTTGTCAATAGGAAGCTGTGTCCGTCCATGAATTCAGAGAGGATTTTACAGTGAGTAAAAAATCCTATTTTTTCTGTAGTTGAGTGTAGACATGAAGCTAGCCTTGAGTACTATCAAGGGTCAAGTCTCGGCCTTGTTGATGTTGGCCGCTAGCTACGCACCCCCTGGTTCGGGGATTTTTGCAAGGTGTGACACGGATTAATCCTCCGATTAGGTCCCCCTTGTGTCCATGGGACCGGAACTTGGTCCTATCAGCGTTACAGAGGCAGCCCTTTGAGCCCTTGCCCCATGTTCCCTTAGTCCTTTTAACTAGGAAATTGGTCTTCTTGATAGCCATATCCTCAGCTAAAAGGGTGTCAGAATTGGCTGCTCTTTCCTGTAAAGAGCCTTATCTGATTATTCATAAGGATAGAGTAGTTTTACGTCCTCATCCGTCCTTTCTTCCTAAGGTAGAATCAAGTTTTCACTTGAACCAGGCAGTGGTTCTCCCTTCCTTTTTCCCAGAACGTAGTTCTGCAGAAGAGAAATCATTACATTCCTTGGATGTAGTGAGAGCAGTTAGGCTGGCCATACACTATACGAAAAATCGGCCGAAAATTGCTCATGTAGACACTTCGTTTGTTTTTCGGCAAGTTAATGGGCACAAATCGTTGATGTTTTTGTGGGAAAAAAAATGAACGGCAAGTTTGGAAAAATTCTGCCGAACGAACAATAAATTGATAGGTTAAAGGGGTTGTAAAGGTTCGTTTTTAATTTTCTAAATAGGTTCCTTTAAGCTAGTGCATTGTTGGTTCACTTACCTTTTCCTTTGATTTACCTTCTAAATGTTTGTTTTCTTTGTCTGAATTTCTCACTTCCTGTTTCTCCTCACTAAACTTCACACCATCATCCGAGTGGTGTGGAGTCAGCCAGAACAGCTTACTGAACAGCTTACTGAGGAGGAACAGGAAGTGAGAAATTTAGACAAAGAAAAAAAATATTTAGAAGGGAAATCTAAGGAAAAGGTAAGTGAAACAGCAATGCACTAGCTTAAAGGAACCTATTTAGAAAATAAAAAACAAACCTTTACAACCCCTTTAATGCGTTATTCGTCCAAGAAAAAAAACAAAGGCTTGCTACTGCGCATGGTTGAAAAACATTTAACCCGGAAGGTAAATATTCGTATCAAAGAACGTTCACATCAAAAGGTCATGAAACACACCACCAACTATAAAACCTGCAACCTCATCAATCGTGATATACCTTTATCTTGTTAAAAATAATACAACAGACCAAATATGCAATCTAAAAACTTTATTGCAAAAGTTTTTTTTTT
This sequence comes from Rana muscosa, assembly GCA_029206835.1. Taxonomy (NCBI): domain Eukaryota; kingdom Metazoa; phylum Chordata; class Amphibia; order Anura; family Ranidae; genus Rana; species Rana muscosa. The sequence goes on from CM055122.1 coordinate 860,744,926, forward strand.
TTTAGAAAAGTAAAGAAATAGTGTTCAATCTTTTTTGTGCATAATTTTTTTTAAAATATATTTTAAAAAAATGTTATTCTGAGATTTTAATAATGAACATTATTAACATCATGCATCCATCAAACAATGGTTTTTAATTATCTCTCATGGTTTTTAAAACTTTAATTTTTTTTTCCAAACATTATCAGATTATTTGGCCTGCAGAATAAACGTGGTTTGAGTTTCTCCTTGAGGTTTGTGATGGCAGTCACCCCTACTATACAAGTCCATACATAATTGACTTTTGTCAGAACACAACTATAGTAGAGGTGACTGACTGCTCAAACTTTAAGGACAGCTTTGCTCCAACCATGTTTTTACATGGCAGGCCTGAATTTTAAATGTGCATGATGCACCAACATTAAAGATAGAGAGTGTGTATTTCCATAATAAAGTGCTTGTCCTCAACAGGAAAAATAGCCAAACTTTTTGTGCAAATTTGTGCAAATGAACACATAAACTGAACTATACAGACAAAAACACAAAAAAACATACATGGACCACACATGTTAAATGTTACTTAGGTTGTCAACTACAACCAGAAAACTTTTTTGGACAGAGGTTAAGTGATCTTTGACTTTTTCTAACTCTGGTGAGCACTTCAACAGATCAGATAGCAATCTTTGGTCAGTGAGGGTATTTAATCCCTGTTCCTCAGACAGATGATGTGCTGTTGAAGATAAAAAAAAAAAAAAAAACATTCAGGGAAATGTGTTTAAAATGGAGTTGATGTAAAAATGTATGTATACTGGCTTACCTGTGCTGCTTGTGATGGTTTCAGAGGAATTCTGTGCCTGGTCTGCTTCAACATCTGTTATAGTTGGCATTGTTCTGCATCATCATCATCAGTTCCTATAGCAGTAACTGGAGCTGTGTCATCAACCAGAACAATATTAATTCCTGTTTTCACAGTTCTGTTCTCAAACTGTGCTTTATTTGGTCTTTCTAGGTTTAAGATAAAAAAAAAAATCATGTAAAAAGCATGCATGCTAAAGAATATAGTTTGCATTGATGAAGACATTGCAGGAAGACTACATGGATTGCATGCCTAGCTGAGAGAGCAGAAATGGCAGAAGTTAATCTAAATTACCTTTTTTGACCATTCTATATATTTTATACAACTGGGATTCCTCTCTATGCTTTAGGTCAGACCATCTCTTGTGCAGCTGGTCCTTTGATCGCTCCACACCATACTTCTTCTCAAGCACATGGACAACCTTCTCCATGATGTTGTCTTTTCTTTTTTTATGTTTCAATGATGTTTATTAAAGAATTTTCAGAAATAGAACAAAAGTATCACAGTGCATTATTGTACAGAAATAGAAACATCTTGAGGGAAGCTTGCCATTGATCATCACATAACACAGACCACTCCTGTCGTATATACATTTACAAGTAATATCCCATTATGGGCAGCAGTAGTCTAAACCAGGCCAACCGGTCATGTATAAGCCTCCCCTAACATGGGCTCTCACGCTGTGACACATAGTACCGGCCTACCAGGCGAACCACCCCCCGGGAAGAGCCCACCCCCCATCCTACTATCGGGGGGCAGCCCCCCCACAAGGGAGCGAATCCCCCGAGGGCCAGACCACCCGCAGTCTAAAACTCTCGAGCCCGTACAAAGATATATACTGCAACATTCAATTAAGTACTCTAACGTGAGAACATAAAGAGGAAAGAAGACATAGGAGAGAAGAGAGAATAACATAGAAAGGAAAGAAAGAAAAGGAGCAAGGCGAAATAATATAGAGGGGGGTTGGGATGGGAGGATCAGGGGAAGGGGACAAGGAGGAGCCGCGGTCCAGAGCCCAATTACCTAGTATATGTGAGAACAATAAGTTGCAAGCGTCCTCGGGTCATTGGTAAGATAATCAAGCCATGGGTCCCAAACTTTATGAAATATCCCCATCTTGTCCTGGACCAGGGCCGTCAATCTCTCGTTTAACATCAGCCAGGATAATTTGCCTTTAAGCTGGCCGAATGGCAGGGCAGCGGACCTCCAACTCCTGGCTATAGTTATTCTAGCCGATACGAATATGAAATTTAGTAGCCTCCTTTGGGACCTGGAGATATCCGCCACCCTGTCACCCAAAAGGGCCTGTCTAGGCGATTTCTTTAAATTGATCTGAGTAAGGGTATATATGAAATTGTAGACCCTGATCCAGAACCTCCTAACCTTAGGGCATGACCACCAGACATGATAGGTGGTACCCACCTGACCACATCCTCTAAAACACCTGGAGGTGGTCCCCTGCACAAAGGTGGCCGGTCTGGCCGGTACCATATACCAACGTAACAAAACCTTGTAGTTTGCTTCTATAATTGAGGTATTTAGTAGTGATCGGGACGCTGTATCTGCAATTGCCAACCAATTGTCCAGGTCTAAAGTTTCCTGGAAATCTTTTTCCCATTGAAGCATATATTTCAGTTTAGTTGAAACAGTCATCAATATTGTATATATAGTAGATATAAATCCCCTAAGTCTATCATAATGCTTACACAAATGTTCCATGGGGATCAACGTCGCTAGGTCACTCTTACGAGCTAATGTTTGGACAAAATGCTGTATTTGAGTATATCTATAGTGTTCTATTGGCTGCATTTGGTACTTCTCAATCATAGAGCGTTCGGATATCATACCCTTATGATCACATAAATCAGCAATACGTAGTAATCCCTTATTGGTCCACCATGAAAACGCAAGAGGAGCGAGGCCCGGGGCGAACAAGCCATTCTTCAAAATAGGTGCCAATGGAGTATGTAGTGATTTCAATTTCTTGGACCTGGACAATCTGTCCCAAATATCCAGTGAGAAAGATAAGGATGGACATAATATCGTCTGCCTTTCTGTAGGCGGAAGCCACATCAAGTGGGATACAGGATCTGGGTGACAGGAATAGGATTCCATGTCCATCCATATTGCGGGTGGTGATTTTGAATGAAACCTAGCTAGGTGGGCCACCTGAGCCGCATAAAAGTATTTCTGGAAATCAGGCAGCCCAAGTCCACCCTTTCGTTTAGGGGCGTACATTGTGGCTTTGTTTACCCTAGGCCTCTTATCTCCCCATACAAATTGTAGAACTTTCCGTTGAAACATTTGCAGATCGCTGTATTGCAATGCTATAGGTATGGTGCGAAAAAAGTACAACAGCCTAGGTAGGATATTCATTTTTATCGAGTGTAGTCTGCCAAACCACGAAAGGGGGTTAATCTGCCATTTAGCCATATCCTCTGTTAATCTTTTAATAAGAGCTGGGTAGTTCCTCTTATATAGAGTTTGGATGGAAGAGGTCAAATTGATACCCAAGTAAGGAAGAGCCTCAGCTTCCCATAAGAATTGGTGGGACTGCTCAATTGTTTTCTGAATATTGCTTGGTAGTGTTAAATTCAATGCCCTAGATTTACCATGATTAATGTACAGCCCCGAGATATCAGAAAACGGGTGTAATACCGCGTAGAGGTTAGGGAGCGAAGTTATCGGGGAAGTCAAGGTGAGCAGTAAATCATCTGCAAAAAGCAGGCACTTATGTTCGCAATCTCCGCTAACAATCCCCTTGATATCCTGGCACGCACAAATTTTGATCGCCAGCGGCTCTATTGCTAGAGCGAACAAAATTGGTGATAGCGGGCACCCCTGTCTAGTTCCCCGTCTAATAGTAATGGGTTGAGAGGAGTATCCCCTTAGTATTAATGAGGCAGTTGGAGAATCATACAACCCCCGTAGGAGAGCCAGAAAGCGCCCTCCAAAGCCATAGCGACCTAGCACGTCAAACACATACTCCCAAGATAGGGAATCGAACGCTTTCTGGACGTCCAACGATAGTAACATACTTGATCTGCTACCCCCACCATCCCAGTTAGACTGCACTGCTGATATCAGGTTTATTAATCTGCGGGTTTGATCTGACGCCTGTCTATTGGGAATAAACCCAGTCTGGTCGGGGTGAATATAAAGTGGGAGGAATGTGTTCAATCTAAGGGCCAGGATTTTGGTTAAAATCTTTAAATCAGTATTGATCAGGGAGATTGGGCGGTAATTAGCGCAATCTCCATGATCTCTACCCGGTTTTGGTATAACATTTATAAAGGCCGCATTTTCCTGACCCGGAGGTTTATTACCCCTTCTCAGATCATTAAAATACGCGCACATATGAGGTGAGAGAATATCTATGTATTTCCTATAATAATGACCGGGGTAGCCATCTGGTCCAGGAGCCTTAGAAGGGTGGAGAATCTTTATGGCTGCCCTAATCTCAGATTCCGTAAAGACCCCGTCCATCAAGTCAGCATGGTCTTGAGTCAATTTGGGCAATTGGACGTCATGGAAAAACGCCTCAGTCCTCGACGGGTCAGATTCTGTCTGATGGCTATATAATTTGACATAAAATGCATGGAATTCTTTTATTATTAATTCGGGATTTTGAGTAAGGTGACCAGTCGGCAATCTCAATTTAGGCAACATTGACACATATGGTCGGGGTATCAGCTTCCTAGCCAACATAGTGGTGGGCTTATCACCCATGGTATAAAATCTATGTTTAGACCAGCTGATGTGTTTTTCAGCTTGCGTGGTTAGGCTAAGGTTTAATGTTAGTCGTGCTTCATCAATTTTATGGCTAATATCTATCAGGGGATTTTTTTGCTGTTCCGCCATTAACACCTCCAGATCAGCCTCTAGGTCTTTAATTACCTGCCCTTGCTCCCGTTTTAGTCTAGCCGCTATTTGTATTAACTTACCGCGAATCGTTGCTTTGTGGGCGGCCCAGTTAATGGTAGGTGAGGTGTCCGCGGGTTTATTAGTCTCAAAGTACGCCTGGAGTTCTTTCTGAATTTCCACATATATAATAGGATCGTTCAGTAGGCTAACATTAAGTCGCCATGGGGAGGGGGTGGCTTTAGTCCAAAGCCCTTTGGTAACGAGTTTCACTGGGGAATGATCAGACCAGGGGGTAATCAGTATTTTTACCGACATTATGTACGGGAGCAGGGGGGTACGTACTAAGAGATGGTCTATCCTAGAGTAGGTGTGATGTACCTGTGAGAAGTGCGTGAAATCTCTAGCTGTGGGGTTGTATTCCCGCCAGGTGTCAATCAGATCATGGAAGTGAAATAGGCGTGAAACCTTACTGCTGTCATTAGGTGGACGCTTTAAAAGCGGTTCCATACGATCTGACTTGTCTATTCTCCTATCCATAGGGATATTACTATCACCCCCCATGACTATCTGCCCCTGGACCTTAGGCATGAGTATCTCGAGCATGTTCTTAAAGAATTCGGGCTGACCTGTGTTTGGGGCATAGTATGAAACGAATGAAACTAATTGATCATGGAGATGACCCACCGCCATTAGGTATCTACCCCCCTTGTCTTTAACTATTGAGATGGGTGTGAAGGGGGTCCTCTTAGAAAAGCAGATCGCCACCCCCCATTTTTGGGGGCCACAAGCGAGAAAAAACTGAGGGTACTTCACGTTTAGATATCGGGGAGCTGAGGACTTAGAGTAATGAGTTTCCTGTATCAAGAGTATGTCAGCTCTCTGTCTATGATAGAATTGAAAGGCTTTCGTCCTCTTGATAGGGGAATTAAAACCGTGGACATTGTGCGTAATAACCGAATAATCAGTAGAATATGTCTTAGCCATCGTGGTGGGGCAGAGCACTCTTACCTTGTATCACAAGATGATTCAAAAAGGCTGTTGAGATTGGGGTTAGCCACATCCTCAGTTGTCTGAACCGTGCAGAAAGTGAGGGACCCTGGACTGGGGCTCGTTGGGAGGGAAGGGGAAGGACAAAAAAAGATAAAGTAAGACACAAATAAAGAATATAACAACAACAAATCGGCCATAGGCCGTAACACTCAAACTCAAAGTTCCTGAGTAAAGTAATAACTGCATGGGGAATAACCCCCGCCGGATTAAAACTCCGGACCAAAGTTAGCAAGGGTACCATCCTCCTTGAAGGATAAGCAGTCTTGCTAGTGAGCAGCATGTATTGCCGCCCCGACCCAGAACATATAAGTCCCCTTGTGTAGGCAGCTGGAGACAAACAGAAGGCCTAAATACAAGTACCGTTTATGAAGATTGATGTAGGCTGGCTGCATTCTCCAATCCCGGTCAGGGTCAAGACCCCGGGACAGGCAGGTTCCCCATCGGTTACTCCCGTCCCGGTGTCCCCACCCCAGTGGGACCAATCAGTCCCCTCAACCGGATAAAATTTATCAAGCAGCATCTGCAGCCAAATTTTCCAAAATGCACCAGCTAAACTGCTAAACTAACGACTAAGTAGCCGTCCTAAGCATGTTAAGATTTCGATGAACAGCATCACAGGGGTGCGACCAATGTGGCCCATCGAGGGCCCAGGGAGGGAATGAACAAGAGTCCCCGCCCTGCAATAAGACTTTAACAGGTCCCCAAAAGGGGCTTTGGAGGCCCAGGTAGTGATCATGTCTTTCGTTGCGATTTCCTGGACTGAGATTGCTTGCGATCCTGCCAGAGCGGAGAGAGAGGGCGATGTTCCTCACTTTGGGGGGACAGCGCCTGTGGATCATAAGTCACAATGCCAAGTTCCATCAGGAGTTCTTCGCCCGTTTGGAATGTAGAGAATGAATGGGATCGTCCTTTATAGGTAAAGGATAATTTAAAGGGGAATGCCCATCTGTATTTAATCTGTTTTGCTGTCAGCTGTTGGCGTAGAGGTCTCAAATTTCTGCGTTTCTGGACCGTAGAAGGGGCCAAATCTGTAAATAGTTGGATTGAGGTCCCATTGATTTGTAGATCCTGTCTGTTGCGGGCTATTAACATCATTTTCTCCTTAACACGGTAAAAGTGCGGTTTAACTATAACATCACGTGGCAGTCCATCTGATCTAGGGGCAGTCAGCGCCCTGTGTATGCGGTCAATCTCCATGTGGTGAGGTGCAATATCAGGGATCAATTCTTTCATCAACTCGCACATGGCTTCTTCCAGGTCGGTACACGTTTCAGGGAGACCCTGTATGCGTATATTGTACCTACGAGAACGGTTCTCTAAATCTTCAATTTTAGTGTTTGCCTCATCCAGCCTGTCCTGAAGGTCAGTTATCATGCGGGCATTCTGGTTGACCTTTTTAACTGTATTGTCCACCTTAGTCTCTATGTGATCAAAACGTTCCCCCAGGCTGTGAATGTCTCTCTTGAGATCAGTTGTAATTAAAGTGCAGGCTTTAGAGAGCTCCTGCTGTAGCATAGTGGCAAAGCGTGCCAAAAGCACTGAGTCAGGGGAATAAGGGGCTAGCTGGGGGGCCGCTGCTATGTCCTGGCTGGTCAGGCTGAACAAAGCCTCTGCTATCCCTGCCATATCCCCATCCATGGAGGATTCAGGGGAGTCTGCTGATTTCTGCAGGTCAGGATAGGTGCCCGGGGACCGGGACTGGGACTGCAGCGTGAACTCACCCCTCTGGTCAGCTTCATAGTCCCCTGATGACTGGGATGAGAACGGGTCCTTCATCTGCTCCGGATGGTCAACTTTATCCCTCCTCTGCACCGCGGTGTTACTCCTTGAGGCTGTGCTGCCTCGTGTGTCATGCCGCCCAGACGCCATCTTGGATCGCTCTGCAATGGCCGGGGAAGGCCCCGCTCCGCCGTTGGATCTGGGCCGTCTGCGCTGACCTCTTTTCGGCTGGCCCTGTGCCCGCCTATTCATCACCTCCCTGGGGACCCGGTCGCGGCACTTCCAGGCTGCTCTCCCCGCTGCCCACGCTGATTATCGCTGTAAAGGGTCGGAGCGAGTGGAGCTCGGCTAGAACGCGTCCACCTCCGAGATCCCGCGCATGCGCACTTGTTGTCTTTTCTTTTATTAGGCCTGGGGTCGTTTTTGTGCCTCCCATCATAGTCATTATTTTCCCAAATTTTGACCATAGTTTTCATCTCATCCAGGGACATAGTAGTTGCCTTTTTAAAAAAAAACTTTTCAGGCAAATTCTTTGGGGAAGGGCATGCTCCTGTTCTTCAGCCATCGTTCTGCTGCTAAAGATGGTGCCAAATGAAGAGGGGCGGAGCTTGCAAACTCCCATATTGCACTGCGGTACACTCGACACAGAGAACGTTGTCACACATGGTTTATATTGATGAGACGAACGAACGATAAAACAGACCAATCTACAGAAGATTCTTAACAACTTAACTTAAGGTAAGGCAGACCAGTACAATAGTTCTAGGATATTAATTGTTTGGTGTAGTTTGGCAAATAAACGATGATGTATTGTTTCTTATTACAGGAGCAATGGTGGACAAATTCATCTCACCACATTTCCTGCCACAATTCATTGACATGTATCGAGACCTTCCATGTCTATGGAAAGTACACTCCATAGATTATTCCGACTGGCAAAAAAGCAACGAGGCATATACCAAATTAGCAGAAATATGCACTGTTGTTTAAAAGCAGATATAGGCTATGTTAAACAAAAAATATCAAATCTGCGTACTATATTCAAAAAATAATTAAATACAATTAATGATTCAAAAAGATCTGGTGCAGGTGCAGAACAAGTATACGTGCCACGTTTGTGGTATTTTGAGAGTATGATTTTTAACTGAACAGGAGGAAGCACAACCCTCTGTGTCAAGTTTAGACAGCATCAGTGCCACTAATTCTGGAGATGAAGATGGAACCTTTGAGGAAATGGCATCCAGTCAGGTAAAGTTATATTCTTTTTTATTATACACTTTGATATATACAGATAATAAAATCAAAATGTAAGATAATACATAACAAATTATACCACACATCAATATTTTAAGCAAATGTATGTTTGTTCATTTTTTTAAGGCAAAAATAACATGACACCTGTGTTTATTCCAGAAATAATAGTTCAATTCAGCCACTGAAATTGCAATATAACATTTAGAGATTGTTTTGCCAATCTACCGCTCCAGGCCCTAGAAAATATTGCATATAATCAAGACGATTCTGACGGGCTAATTGACTAGAGAGACGTTGTGGGGCAAGGCCAAGGTTTAAAAGCCCTTCATTACGCCACTCACCAGGCATGACATCCCCAGACAGAGTATCTTCCCGGTCCATCATGGATTGTGACATGTAGGTGGAGCTAGTACGCCTTAGGAAATTATGTAACACACAGCAACAATGAACCATAATGTCAATTTTTGGGGGGGCTACATTTATTGGTGTATGGAAGATACGAAAGTGGTTGGCCATAATACCAAAAGCATTTTCTACCACATTTCTAGCACGAAATAACCTGTAATTAATTGGTTTCAACACATGGTCAGATAATGCAAATGCGTCATCTACGACAAATACAAAGTTCAGTCCTTCCTCTGTGTCCTCTTGGGTTGGTAGATTTAGAAGTCCATTTTCCAAACGATGAGAGAAAATAGTTTTCTCGATTACTCACCCATCTGAATTTCGTCCATTTTTGCCAATGTCCACAAAGATAAACTCATACTTTGCATTCACGATTGCCATTAGGACAATGCTAAAGTAGTCTTTGTAATTAAAGAAGGAGCCAGATTTTGCGGGGGGTGTTATGCGAACATGTTTCCCGTTGATGGCACCACCACAGTTGGGGAAATTCCAATAGTCATTAAATTGTTTAGCTGTTGCTTTCCATTCCTCCACAGATGCTGGGAGCTGTAAAAGGTAAAAATATATGTAAAAAACATTTTCAGGCTTTAATTCTTAATACATTCTTTTATTTTGTTTTTATACAGGATCTATTTGGCAGTGAATCACAGACTGTCACATCACCACCAGTAAGGAGGAACCAAAAAAAAGAGAAAGACAAGGCAAGAGTCTACAGGCAACTTTCTACTCCAAGCATCTGCAGCAGTGAATCAGAAGAGGGATGACTATGATGACCTGGGTGGATTTACTGCCAAGAAAATATGCCGGATGTCAGAAGACCAAAAACAATTGCTGGAACCATTACTAATTCAGCTTCTTAATAAAGGGTTAAGGGGGGAGCTTACCACAAACACGCACTTAGCTGAGTACAAAACCACACACACCCAATCATTACAACAACTTCAACAAATGCATCGGTGGCACGTACCATTCACACAGCATGATTATCAGTACACATCTTTGTGAATCACATAAATTTGGTTTAAAAGATGTTATTTTTTTCAGTTTGACATGTTATTACCTAGTTTGAGTTTACTCATATGTTTACAGCTTCAAAGTTCAAGGAAGCTAGCTGTACAGTGATTGACAGTTAAAAATAATAGCGTTGTGTCATTACTTTTAAGTATTCATCTTGTAATATTGTTATGATGGCTTGGCAGGTCTCAGGTATGATGCGGCCTAGCGACTGGGCAGAGATTCCAGTGGTGAACTTGATGTCTTCAAAACTTCGGCCAGTTGCCAGAAAACAAAGTGTTGCTACCAGTCTCTGCTCCGCTGTGATGCTACTTCTTTAAAGCGGAGTTCCAGCCAAAAATGGAACTTCCGCTTTAACAACTCCTCGCCCCCTTATGTAATTTTTTTGGGGGGATTGTGGGGCCTTCGGTAGGAGTGGGACTTCCTGTCCCAGTTCTGCCCAGGGACCGCTTAGGCGACTCGTCATATCGCTTAAGGCGGCCTCTTCCTGTAGGCGATCACCAGGGACACGTGACAGGTCCCAGGCGATTGCCTGTCCACTCCTAGGGCGCAGAGCGGCTCGCGCATGCACAGTGAGTGCCCGGCCATGAAGCCGAAAGCTGTCACGGCCAGGTGCCCACAGTTTGAATGGAGGCGCCGGCGGAGAGGGGGTAGAGCAGTGACTCTCCGGGCGGCCGCGTCGCTGGACAGTGGAGCAGGTAAGTGTCTGTTTATTAAAAGCCAGCAGCTACACTTTTTGTAGCTGCTGACTTTTAATAAAGATAAAAAAGGCTGGAACTCCCCTTTAAGACGGTGTCCTTTTTTGTTATGAGGGGTGAAACTTGACTCAGTAGAAGCTGAAAGGACTCATCAGGCATCATCAGATAGTTCCGATAATCATCGGGATTGTTTTCCTTGAGCTCTCGAACCAATCTCATATGAGAGAGTTATCACGGTTCTTCAGCCACTCTTTACTCCATAACCTTCGCTTTTTTTTTCTTGGCTCCTCTACTTGCTGTATAGCCATCACTCCAAGCATTACTATGGCAATGGTCCTCTCATCCACATCCATATTGAAGGTGGTGCTGATGTAGGTGATGCAGTAGAGATGCTCACTACGCACAAGGTTCGTTCTGACGAATGCACGTTGCTTCTCTGGGCGTATACATAAACCACAAGAAGCCAGGGAACAGAGGTCAAATACATTTTATCACTTCCTTTTTATATTCTAAAACCGCACAAAAAAAACGATAGATTGATGTTCACAAATGATTTATCGTTCAAAAATCGTTAGTTAGCTGATGGCGTGATCGTTTGCTCTCACGAACATATGTTCGTTTTTCGCGAGCGCACTCAGCCGATTTTTCGTATAGTGTATGGCAAGCATTAAAGTCTATCTTAAAGCTACTGCTTAGATTCGAAAAACTGATGTTTTGTTTGTTGACCCGAAGGGTCAGGCAGCTTCAAAATCTACTATTTTAAAGTGGATTTGGCAAATTATTGTTCAAGCTTATGATTTGAAAGGGAAGGTTCCTCCATTTAAGATTAAAGCGCACTCTACCAGAGCAGTCAGTGCTTCTTGGGTAGTGCATCACCAAGCCTCCATGGCTCAGATCTGTAAGGCCGCAACTTGGTCTTCAGTCCATACATTCATTAAATTTTACCAGTTGGATGTAAGAGGACATGAGGATATCGCCTTTGGGCGCAGCGTGCTGCAGGCTGCAGTATAGGTCCTCACGTCTGATGGCACCCTGCTTTATGGATGGTGTCTCCCTCCCCTCATTTGGCATTGCTTTGGGACATCCTACATAGTTAATACTATGCCGCTCTGTGTACCTTGATGTACGAAAAAGAAAATAGGATTTTTATAACAGCTTACCTGAAAAATCCTTTTCTTGGAGTACATCACGGGACACAGAGCTCCCGCCCCTCTTTTGGGGATACTTATTGCTTTGCTACAAAACTGAGGTTCTCCCGGTATGGGAGGGGTTATATAGGGGAGGGGACTTCATGTCTTGGGTGTGCCAGTGTCCATCACCTGAAGGTAGGCCTATATACCCACATAGTTATTACTATGCCGCTCTGTGTCCCGTGATGTACTTCAAGAAAATGATTTTTCAGGTAAGCTGTTATAAAAATCCTATTTTTTCTTGATCTAAAATGCCTGGCTGATCCTGCCTGTTCCTGTGTTCCCCTCTGTGTACTGACCACGGTAACTATGGCTGCTGATCCATGATATTGTGGTCTGTTTATGTGCCTCAGTCATCCTGCTCTCTGCTCTGAGTCTCCTTACCTCCCTCTCTGCCTGTCAGTTCCAATCTCCCTGCCCCTGCTAGTCCTTGTGGCTTGAAAGTTTTTTTTCTTCTTATACAAAGTACCTTCTACAGCACCGATGTGCGGTCACATGACTGCTCTCTGCTTGCTAGGTGACGTCAGAGGGGAATCTCAGCCCCTCCCACCGCTCTCCTTATATCGGTGAAGGAGAGTGGAGGAAACATGACAGCACAGCGGTGCTGTGAGAAAAGGCATTTAGGGCTAGAATAAAAAAAGACACAGTAGTTTGTATCTTGATAAACAGAGGGGATGTAAGTTATTGAGGATTATGACTTTACAACCACTTAAGGACCAAGCCTCTTTCTGAGATTTCTGTTAAAGATTTTTTTTTGCTAGAAAATTAATTGGAACCCTCAAACATACGTTTTTTTTTCTAACACCCTAGAGAATAAAATGGCGGTCGTTGCAATACTTTCTGTCACACCGTATTTGCGTAGCGCTCTTACAAGCGCACTTTTTTCTGTGAAAAACACTTTTTGAATTAAATAAGACAACAGTAAAGTTGGCACAAACTTTTTTTTATATATTGTGAAAGATATTGTTACGCTGAGTAAATTGATACCCAACATGTTAGCTTCAAAATTGCACCCGCTTGTGGAATAGCGACAAACCTTTACCCTTAAAAATCTCCATAGGCAACGTTAAAAAAATTCTACAGGTTGCATGTTTTGAGTTACAGAGGAGGTCCTAGAGCTAGAATTATTGCTCTCGTTCTACCGATCACGGCGATACCTCACATGTGTGTTTTTAACACCATATTCATATGCGGGCGCTACTCACGTGTGCGTTCGCTTCTGCTCACAAGCTCGGCGGGACGGGGCGCGTTTAACATTTTTATTCCTATTACAAGGAATGTAAACATCCCTTGTAATAGAAAAAAGCATGACAGGACCTCTTAAATATGAGATCTGGGGTCAAAAAGACCTCAGATCTCATATTTACACTAAAATGCCCAAAAATTTAAAAAAATTGCCCATTAAGAGCTATGGGTGGAAGTGATGTTTTGAGGCTGCTTCCGCCCTGCAATGGTATAGAGACGGGTGGGGAGGGGGGCATCTTCCCCTCACTCATCTCCATACCAAGCAAGAGAAAGGACCTGATCGCCTCCCCCTCTCCTGCCGCCAATAAAAGTGAATCTGCCACAGAGACCACTATTATCGAAAACCGGACCGCCTGCTGAAGAAAATACCGAGGTTATGGCAGCTAGTTGCTGCCATAACAAAGATAGCCTTCTTCAAAGTGCCGACGTATATCGGCGTGCGGCGGTCTGGAAGTGCTTAAAGGTTCTCTTTACTCTCGTGGGCCCAACTCTGCAACCAGCTAGTGCTGCAATTTCTGTTAGTTAAACCACAGCTAATTGAACTAGTGCATTGCACAACCTACAAACACATGTATTCTAGGATAGGACCATACTTTGAGAAATTGCCTTCTGTTTACTCTTTAGAAGGGCCCTGATTTATGTTCACATATATGAGTTTTTGTGGCTCAAAGCCTGGTTTGCTGAAGCTGTCTAAAAGAAGCCTCATGCTTATGCCCTTTAAAGAAGGATGTCTCTTTCACAATAGAAGGTTCCAAAATCCCCTTCAGGAGCTGTTATCTCTACAAGGACTGGATGGGCTCCAGTGCTGCCTGCTATGCTGTGAACACAGGAGGTTGGCTGCTCAGCAAAGGCACCTTACAGAGATTGCTTTTCATTTTCTCAATGAATGCAAAGTGTTCTCTGATTAGGTTAGGGATGCAGGCAGGGTGGTGACATCATGCTATCCACATCCTCCAGAGAATGTTTGATTGGTGCCTGTGCCCAGCTGCTGACCTGTGTTCACAATGTAACAGGGCAGCCACTCGGCATGGGACCCAGAAGCTAGTGCAGGTCACAGCAGTATCCATGTCTATTTGTTTTCCAGCTTCTAGAAGGTTACATCAGGTATGACATATGCATAGCCAGATGCCTCCTACACACGGCCGAGTTTCTCGTCCAAAACCGGCAAGAAAAGTGCAGCGAGAGCTTTATTGTCGAGAAAACCGTTCGTGTGTATGGTTTTACGACGAGAAAACTGCCGTGAATCTCGACGAAAAAATAGAGAACCTGCTCTCTATTTTCTCATCAGGATTCAAGATTTCCTCGTCGTGTTTCTCGTCGACCTGTTTTGTGACGAGAAAATGGTTCGTGTGTATGCTTTTACGACTCTTCCAAAAGCGCGCATGCTCAGAATCAAGTATGAGACGGGAGCGCATCTTCTGCTAAATCAAGCCTTCGTAATGGAGATAGCACATTCGTCACGCTGTAAATTATTGCATCGTTTAAATGTTGTGCATTGAAATCTTCTTTAGAATGTTACATTAATCTAAACGAATGAACTTGTTTTTCTGCTGATATTCACACAGAGTTATGACTATCTTTTTTAAAGCTTTTTCATGCTGCTCTTAATTAGATTTAGGTGTATTATATCGTGCAAGATCTTCTGAATATTTTAATGTTTTATATTTTTGAAACAGATGTTAATTGTAATTTGTCAATGTTTTGATAGTGATCTCCCATTGTATATTTGATTTTTTTTTGTGTCAAGTTTACACCCTATATTTTTTAAAGGATTTTTTATTTTTTTTATTTGGGGTTGTTATCTGTCCCTTTTTTTTGGTGTCAAATGTATCTGCTTACTCCAAAGCTAAATTAAAAATGTGAAAAAATAAACATAGTCAAGTATGAACTTAAACCAAAAAAACATTTATTCATGTTTTTACCAAAATAAAGAGAAGGCAGCGCTGGAGAACCTGCTGCCATTTGTGCATCCCAGGGACCCCAGAGCACACATCAACCCTGTGTGGACACTAAAATTGGGAGCTTGAGAAGGCCAACAGTTCTGAGCACAATCTGATGCTGGCCTCCCAGAGGTCAGGAACAGCAGCAGGTGATATATATGTCCCAAGTGTGTGGTACTACAACAGGCTGCCTTCTGTCCGACCACAATGAAGCAAGGCCATCACTTCCTCGTCTTCTTGGCAGCCTTCCCTGCAGCCTTCCCTGAAGCCTTCCCTGCAGCCTTCCTTCTTCGTGTGGCTGGAGGCTGGGCCACTCCTGTCAGGAGGAGGAGGAGGTGGAGGAGAAGGGGGTGGCGCAGAAGAAGAAGGTGGAGGAGGAGGTGGAGGAGAAGGGGGTGGGGCAGAAGAAGAAGGTGGAGGAGGAGGTGGAGGAGAAGGGGGTGGGGCAGAAGGTGGAGGTGGAGGAGGAGGGGGTGGGGCAGAAGAAGAAGGTGGAGGTGGAGGAGGAGGTTGAGGTTGTGATAGCTGTGCCATCTCACATATGGCCGTATTGGGGGTAATTCTCTCCATCACCCCCTTGTTCAGCAAGGTGATGAGCAGGGGCTCGCATAGGAGGCGTTGCTTCATGCTCATCACCTTGAACTTTGCCTCAACTAGGCCGGCAATGGCCTCTTCAGGGGATGTGGGCTCCTGGAGGGTGGCATGTGCCTCTCTAATAAGGGCCATTGCTGCCTCACTAGTGGTCCTGTCCCTCGTGCTTCTTTTTGGAAGGCGGATGGGAGGCACCTGAGATCTAGTGCTTCTCCTGGGCCCTGCCACCTCCTGGCTGCCACTGGGCCCTGCCACCTCCTGGCTGCCACTGGGCCCTGCCACCTCCTGGCTGCCACTGGGCCCTGCCACCTCCTGGCTGACAGTGGGCCCTGCCACCTCCTGCCTCACAGTGGGCCCTGCCTCCTCCTGCCTGACAGTTTCCAGACCCTCCTCTTGGCGGATTTCATCCTGTGTATGAAAAAGGGACATAGTTTAATATTTTGTTTTATTATTTTCATACAACTTTCAGATCATGAATGTAGCAATTTGAATGTAAATCAAGAAAAAAACTAAATTTTTTTAGGACTACATCAGATTGACTATTTAGCACCCAATTTAGGGCAGACTAATGTCTCGAGATCTTGATTTCACTTTTGGAACCCCAAATAGTTTATGATTTTCATCTTGCCTTTTTTATCCATCATTAAGTTTATCCCAATACATTTGCATTAAATACTATACCTGGCTCCAGATGGCCAAATCAGGTTCATCCAGGATGGCTGCCTCCTCTTGCTCCAGAGAAGGCTCAGGTTGGCTGCAGGGAAGTCTGGGGGGAAGAGTGGACAGTGATGGCCTTGCCTCAATGTGGTCATCCAGAAAGGACATCCTGCTGTAGTACCACAAATTGGGGACATACACATCATCTGCTGCTGCTCCTGACCTCTGAGAAGCCAGGACCTACGCTGCTTTTCGTACCCCTTTTTTTTATGGATGGGGTTTTTTGTTTCCCACAGAGCGGGCAGCTCCCTTACCCGGTCTATAAATTCCGCAAGGAATTCCTTGTCACTTATAAAGACATTCATTTTGGGTCTGCAAGTCAAAAAAAAATTAAAATAAATAATGTGAGGCACACAGTCTAACCTCCTTAAAATCTTATTCACCATATATATCCTCCAACATTCTCAAGACAGTATAGGCCACCAATTTATCAAAGTCACAAAATCACATACCTTCGTTCGCACGTCCGTCACTTGAACTCCTCTCTCTGCACACCGAACGTAGTATAGTCACATGTGTGTTTGCTATATATACACCACGCATGCGTAAAACTACGCACACGTCGCTCTGCACACGTCGCCCGCCCATGACGTTCTAACTAACATCTTTTCCCCGCCCCTTCTCTTTCGGTGGGCAGACAGATATGGCGGATTCACAGCAGGTGTCTGATAATTCCTCAAATAACGAGGAGGAGACAAGCCTGGAGACTGAGGAAACGTCACAATCAAGGAGGAGATTCAAGGCATCTAATATGTCTTATGCGGAGATGGCGGAGATGGTGGACATATTGCTAAAGTCGGATTATGACGCAAAGCATGGGCCGTATAGCAAACCTAATAGAAGGAAGGCCAAAATCATGAAGAAAGTCGTGAAGAGTCTGAAGAAGAATTTCGGGGTGAAACGATCAAATGAGCAGCTCAGAAAGAGGTGGTCAGACCTCAAACTGAGGGAGCCGGAGCAGTTAAGGAGCATTAAGAGAATGCTAGGAAAAAGTAAGTACTTTTTCCACATTTTTCCTATTATTGTATTTCACAACTTACATGTTGCTCCATGTTATTGCATTTTTCTATTGTACTACCTTACAAAATGTCATAGTTTGAACTTGGTTGGGCACAGTAATCGTTCGTTACACACACATCGTTCGCCCACTATCCTCGTTTTTTGGAGATTTTACAGGGTTAAATTAAATTAGACATCTGCCTGTTTTGATTCAATTGTTGTTCTTACATTGTTGGCTAGATGATGTGTTTGTAAAGAGAATGAAATGCAAACTTTAATCAGTGTAAAGGAGAGGACACTCAGCAGCTGGTTCCACATCTGTACTTTTGAGCACTATAGTGTGGGCCAACAGAACCGCCTTTTTTGGGTGTCCCACACAGGTGCATCAGTGAATTTTTGTGGTGCCTCCATGTCTCAAAATTGACAGCCAAAGGTAACCTAAACATATTTTTGAGAAGAAATAATGTCTTCATGTGAAAATTCCACACAAACACACACTTGTACCCCACTTCCAAGCAATTTAGCCCGTTTTCAGTTTTCATAGAGAATTTCAGTGTGATAACTAGACCTTTTGTTTGATTCTCATAGGGGAGAGAAGACTGGGAGGAGAACACTCCAGGGAGCACAGGAACCCCACAGCTTCGAAACAACCCCAACCTCACAAAGACCCACAACCTGAGGGTGTTGAGGAAGTTGAAGAGGTGGAGGAAGGAGAAGTGCAGGAAGGAGAAGTGGATGACGTGGTGGAACTGGTCACCACAACAGGTCAGTATCTGTCACCACAGCTTCAGGTAAGAGATGTAGGCCTGCAGAGTTATAATACCTTTTTTATTTTGTTTTTAGGGGATGTAAATGTTGTGGTGAAAGAAAGTACACGTTTCTCTGCTGACAGTGCCCTACGAATAATACAGCAAGTGATGGAATGTAGCACAGAACTGGACAGAATTAAACAAAGAATTCATGTGATGGATCAAACCTTTAAAGACATCCTAGATGTTTTGGGGAGAATTGAATAAGACATCAAAACCCCCATTTTTGTTTACAGATTGTTCTTCCCCCTTTTATTCTCTTTTAGACAATCAAACCAGCCAAAAATTGAATATGCACACAGTGTGTCAACATGTGCCATCTGCCATCAGGGGATATCCATGTACGGCTTTTGGGGGTGCAACCCCTTCCTCGTATCTGAAGTAGGTGAACTGAAGAAGGGGTTGCACCCACAAAACTCGTCCATTGATCACCCCCGATGGCAGATGGCACATGTTGACAATAGGGATCAGGAGTCTCAAATCCCTATTGGAAATGACTTCAAATTGTGTGCATATTCAATTTTTGGCTTGGCCAGGGGTGCCAAGACCCCATATTAGGACGGCCAGATAGAGACATATTTTGTGTAAGTGAATGTCTCATATTGCCCAGAGGTATCCAATGTTGTACTTTTTGGAATGCAACTGATGGTTTTGTATTTTCATTAAAAAAAAATTGCCGGTTTGTGGCCAGCCAAAAAAACAAAACAAAAAAGTATTTACCATGTGTGTGAATGTGCACAGAGTAAAATTTTTGAACACAAACAAAGTGTAGCTTCTTTTTCAAATACACTCTAACCTTATGTGTGTATATTTTTGAGGTTCATAGTGAAATGGTTGTTATTTACTAAAGGAAAAAAAAACTTGTCATTACAAATGCACTAAGACAAACTAGGAGACAGGAAACAAACAAAGTTCCAAGATAAAAAATGATTTTTAATGATTTCTTTATGCACCAATCTTTCCTCATGGCCTGGCATAGGAACTGCCCCCCTACCCGTGAAAAATTCCATATATTTATCCCGAACCTCATGGGCATTTTGGGGGGGCAAGCCAGGACGGGCAGATTCGAGGCCCGGCAGGGGATTGGCATATGAAAGTCCTGCCTCAGGCAATACTGAGGCCATATAATTACTTGATTTTCGGCACAGAAAATTATGGAGCACACAGCAGCATAAAACGACATAGTTTATCTTGTACTCCGCCAAGTGGATTGGAGTCATAAAAAGGCGGAACCGGCTGGCCATTATTCCGAAGGCATTTTCAACGACTCTTCGGCCCCTGGCCAGCTGGTAATTGAACACCCTCTTCTCTGGGGTCAGGGTCCTCTGGGGAAATGGCCTCATGAGGTGCGGTCCGAGTCCGAAGGCTTCATCAGCCAAAAAAACAAAGGGGAGTCCTTCAACATTCCCTGCATCCGGTGGCAATGCAAGGTCGTCACTCTGGAGACGGAGGGCAAACTCCGTCTGGATGAAGGATCCCCCATCGGACATCCGGCCATTCTTCCCTACATCCACATAGAGGAATTCATACCGTGCTGACACCACCGCCATCAGCACAATGCTATGAAACCCCTTGTAATTGTAGTAGTAGGACCCAGAACGGGGTGGCGGCACGATGCGGACGTGCTTCCCGTCAATGGCACCACCGCAGTTGGGGAAGTCCCACCGCGTGGCAAACTCCGATGCCACAGTCTGCCATTCCTGTGGCGTGGAAGGAAGCTGGGGAGTCAAACAAGATGAAAATAAATTAGAAATTTAAAACATAACATTGCAAGCAGATTATAAGAAAATACATTCGAGGCCAACATCAATCAAAATCTCAGTTTAAAGGTGTTTTGACTAAGTATAATGGAAGGCTCAAGTTTCATATTCATCACCCCCTCTGATGGTCCATTCTAAACAAATTTGGGGGGGGGGGGAGATGTGTTTGGCCACAGGATAGCATTGCAGTGGCGGTGCGTCCAGAGTGGACGCTGGAGCACTGCCCCCTCTCTCCTGCGCCCGTCACTCAGAACAATACATAGGTTCATGCCTTGCATTAACCTATGTATTGTCAATGTCGCCCACTATTCAGGTGGATGGCCCCCTGTTGAGCGACGGCCATATAAATAACTGCGGCATTTATGGGGTGAAAATTGCATATCAGAAACAGGGGGGCAAATAGGCTTGGCGATTACAGCCTGAGGGATGTAATTGGCTTGCTAAAAGTTAAATAGGGGACGCAGGGGGGGGGCATTCCTTGGGTAAACACTGACAGGCTGCTCTGCCAATCATGTTCACCAAGTCTGTTTAACGGTAACATGATTGGCTGATGCAACATCGAGGGCAGGAAAAGACATCAAGGACAGAAGAAGGATGGCGCTGACCAGAAGAAGGTAAGTGCAGGGCTGGGGGGGGGAACTGGCTGCATTGGAGGGGGCAAAATGGCTGCATTGGAAGGGGCAAAATGGCTGCATTGGAGGGGGCAAAATGGCTGCATTGGAGGGGACAAAATGGCTGCATTGGAGGGGACAAAATGGCTGCATTGGAGGGGACAAAATGGCTGCATTGGAGGGGACAAAATGGCTGCATTGGAGGGGACAAAATGGCTGCATTGGAAGGGGCAAAATGGCTGCATTGGAGGGGACAAAATGGCTGCATTGGAGGCGGCAACTGGTGGCGTTTAATAGGCACAGTCGCAAAAAAGGAGGAAGTTTATATATCTAATTTGAGGGTGGCCCCCCAAACATTTGGAGCAGCAGTCACCACTGCTGGAGAGGTTAGTAAAGGGAAATATGCATGGAGGAGAAAAAAGGGGCATTTAAAAGCTTCCAGCATGCATGAGGACAAAGGGGACATTCTCAGCATATTACAATCATGGTAATTAGGGAAGGATGAAAGAAATACAATACAATACATTAGCATACATGAAATACATAAAATGTGATGTTAATGGAGAAAACTTACCCTAATATAGTCCTCCTGCAGGACTTGTATAATGGCAGAACAGGTGTCTGGGATTATGAGGCCCAGAGCCTGGGGGGAGATGCCTGTCGTGAACTTCAGGTCCTGCAGACTTCTCCCTGTCGCCAGGTAACGTAACGTGGCGATGAGCCTCTGCTCAGCACTGATGGCTTCCCGCATAACGGTGTCCTGCCTGGTAATATAGGGGGACACCAAAGCCAACAGATGCTGAAAAACGGGGTCAGACATCCGCAGAAAATTCCTGTAGTCCTCAGGATTATTCTCGACGATCTCCCGCAGCAGAGGCATATGGCAGAATTGGTCCCGCTGGAGCAACCGATTCTTGGTCCATGAACTCCTCCTCACCCCGTTCATGGACTGGTCTTGGTCCAAAACAAGCAGACCAACACCAAGCGCCCGCACAGCACGAACTTGACGACGAGAACTTACCCGCGGCATGGCTAGGAAACGGTCGTCTGATCAGAACGTACAGAACAGAACGCACTTTAGAACAGCAAGGCCTATGAAGAACGAACTGAAAATCAGAAACGAACGGGCAAGAACGCACTGTAAAACAGATACGACCTGCCTACATGCCCTGAAAGACAAGATACGAACCCACAAGCACAAACTGAACCGCAGAAAACGAACTGAAAAGCACGAAGACTGAAAAGCGCAAATCGTCTCTTTCCAAACTTTTACTTCACACGCGGTAACACGAGATCAGCAAAAGCAGCCCAAGGGGTGGCGCCAGGGAAATCGATCTTCCCCTTTATACTGCCGTCGTACGTGCTGGACATGACCGCGCTGAACAACGAGGAAATTTGGAATTGTCAGTGTGTACGCATAGAAAGCTTGACGAGAAACTCGTCAAGGTTAACAAGAATCTCGTCGAAAAAAACGACGTGTTTTTAACGACGAGAAACTCGGCCGTGTGTACGAGGCTTGACTAATGTTGCTATGTAAAAATATCCATATCTGGAATTCTTTAACCACTTCAATACCATGCACTTATACAGCTTCCTGCCCAAGCCAATTTTGAGCTTTCAGCGCTGTCGCAATTTGAATGAAAATTGCGCGGTCATGCTACACTGTACCCAAACAAATTTTTTATCATTTTGTTCCCACAAATAGAGCTTTCTTTTGGTGGTATTTGATCGCCTCTGCGATTTTTATTTTTTGCACAACAAATAAAAAAAGAGCGAAAATTTTGAAAAAAACTACGTTTTTCTTTGTTTCTGTTATTTTTTTTGTAAATAAGTACCTTTTCTACTTCAATGACGGCACTGATAAGGCGGCACTGACAGGCACTGATAAGGCGACACTGATGGGCACCGATGAGGTGGCACCAATGAGGTGGCACTGATGAGGTGGCACTGATGGGCACTGATGATGGGCACTAATAAGCGGCACTGATGGGCACTGATATGTGGCACTGGTATGCGGCACTGATTGGCATTCATAGGCGGCACTGATTGGCACTCATAGGCGGCACTGATTGACACTCATAGGCGGCACTGATTGGCACTTATAGGCGGCACTGATGGGCACTTATAGGCGGCACTGATAGGTGGCACGGACGGGCACTGATAGGTGGGCACTTATGGGCACAGATGGGCACGGATGGGCACGGATGGGCACTGATAGGTGGCGCTGATGGACACTAGTAGGTGGCACTGATGGACACTGATGCCCAGCAATGCCAGCCACCACACATTGAGGTGGTGCCATCATAGTGCCAGTCAGTGCCCATTTGTGGGCACTGATTGGCATATTTTTTTATTTTTTTATTTTACTACATGTGGATGGCCATGGGGGCCATCCACATGCTTGGGGCTTCCCTGTGGTCCTGGGGGGCTTCCCTGGTGGTCCAGTGTGGGTATCCGAGGGGGGGCTGTGCTGATAAACAATCAGCGCGAACCCCCCCTGTCAGGAGAGCCGCCGATCGGCTCTCCTCTACTCGCGTCTGTCAGACGCGAGTGAGGAAGAGCCGATCAACGGCTCTTCCTGTTTACATTGTGATCAGCCGTGATTGGACACGGCTGATCACGTGGTAAAAAGCCTCCTCCGGAGGCTTTTTACCGAGATCAGTGTAGCGGTGGGTCAGACTGACCCACCGCTCCACCGATCGCCGCGATGCGCGCCCCCCCTGGCGCGCGGCGGCTGTTATCCCGCAGGACGTCATATGACGTCCAGTGTGGATAACACAACCACTTCCCGGACGTCAATCTGCTATTGACGGGGCGGGAAGTGGTTAAACAACTACTTTTTAGTCTTCTCAGAAGTAAATGACACACAAATGAGTTGGAGGACCATATTGGTTCTAGTGGTGAAGATTTAGTAGGCAGAGGTAGCAGATGAAATATATAAAGGAAAGAGAGCGCAAAGCAACCCTAGTATGATAACGTTTAATGTTAAAAGGCAAGATCAAATCAAAGAAGGTTACACTCGCAAACATGGAACTCAAAGGTTGCATGTACAACAATAGATGTCTCCCTTCATGGCCTGTATGGATGGGTTGGCTCCCAAAGAAGAGTGATGTGGATGTGGGATGTTATTGCGATCTCTGCTTCCTCATCGTGTCAGGCTGTGTTTTGCTGTAAAGCACACGCACGAGCCCGCCGGCGCTGCATGACGTCACTCGCGGCCGTGAAGGGAACACAAGGTGAGTGAAATAACTCCTCTTAGCTAGACAAAAGCTGTTGCCACGACTACATATTTTGGAGGCGGAGACTCCTTCTTTAGGTCACGCCCTTACCACCTCTAGCCTGCTTTTAAGTGAACCCTCCAGCCCCTCCCACGGAACAGCCAATGCCATTCAACAGGCCAGGAGCACGGAGCTCACAACAGGGAATATATTTAAAGAGGAGAGGGCCTGATGTAAAGCAACAGCATCCAAGGAAAAAAGATTTATATATATACACAGTGGGGCAAAAAAGTATTTAGTCAGCCACCAATTGTGCAAGTTCTCCCACTTAAAAAGATGAGAGAGGCCTGTAATTGTCATCATAGGTAAACCTCAACTATGAGAGACAAAATGTGGAAACAAATCCAGACAATCACATTGTCTGATTTGGAAAGAATTTATTTGCAAATTATGGTGGAAAATATGTATTTGGTCACCTACAAACAAGCAGGATTTCTGGCTCTCACAGACGTGTATCTTCTTCTTTAAGAGGCTCCTCTGTCCTCCACTCATTACCTGTATTATTGGCACCTGTTTGAACTTTTTATCAGTATAAAAGACACCTTTCCACAACCTCAAACAGTCACACTCCAAAATCCACTATGGTGAAGACCAAAGAGCTGTCGAAGGACACCAGAAACAAAATTGTAGACCTGCACCAGGCTGGTAAGACTGAATCTGCAATAGGCAAGCATATTGGTGTGAAGAAATCAACTGTGGGAGCAATAATTAGATAATGGAAGACATACAGGACCACTGATAATCTCCCTCGATCTGGGTCTCCACACAAGATCTCACCCCGTGGGGTCAAAATGATCACAAGAACGGTAAGCAAAAATCCCAAAGCCACACGGGGGGGCCTAGTGAATGACCTGCAGAGAGCTGGGACCAACGTAACAAAGGCTACCATCAGTAACACACTACGCCAACAGGGACTCAGATCCTGCAGTGCCAGACGTGTCCCCCTGCTTAAGCCAGTACATGTCTGGGCCCAGAAGAGGATTGGGAGAATGTCATATGGTCAGATGAAACCAAAGTAGAACTGTTTGGTAGAAACACAACTCGTCGTGTTTGGGGGAGAGAGAATGCTGAGTTGCAACCAAAGAACACCATACCTACTGTGAAGCATGGGGGTGGCAACATCATGCTTTGGGGCTGTTTCTCTGCAAAGGGAACAAGACGACTGATCCGTGTACATGAAAGAATGAATGAGGCCATGTATCGTGAGATTTTGAGTGCAAGCCTCCTCCCATCAGCAAGGGCATTGAAGATGAAAAGTGTCTGGGTCTTTCAGCATGACAATAATCCTAAACACACTGTCCGGGCAACGAAGGAGTGGCTTCGTAAGAAGCATTTCAAGGTCCTGGAGTGGCCTAGCCAGTCTCCAGATCTCAACCCCATAGAAAACCTTTGGAGGGAGTTGAAAGTCCATGTTGCCCAGCGACAGTCCCAAAACATCACTGCTCTAGAGGAGATCTGCATGGAAGAATGGGCCAACATACCAGCAACAGTGTATGACAACCTTGTGAAGACTTACAGAAAACGTATGACCTCTGCCATTGCCAACAAAGGATATATAACAAAGTATTGAGATGAACTTTTGATATTGACCAAATACTTATTTTCCAACATAATTTGCAAATAAATTCTTTCCAAATCAGACAATGTGATTGTCTGGATTTGTTTCCACGTTTTGTCTCTCATAGTTGAGGTATACCTATGATGACAATTACAGGCCTCTCTCATCTTTTTAAGTGGGAGAACTTGCACAATTGGTGGCTGACTAAATACTTTGTTGACCCACTGTTTATAAACATTCATAGTATTTAATCACATTGAAATTGAAAATAGATATAGTGTTTAATTATACTATTAAATTGGAATTATGTTAAAATATATATATATAAAAAAATAATATATATATATATATCTATATATATATAGATATATATATATATATATATATATGTGTATTTACATACACACATATATAAAATATAATATAAAAATAAAATTTGATTCTCATTATAATCATTAATTGTATACATACTTAGAGAAAGAGGAAAAAATACAATAGGGATTTTAGTGATTATCAAGCCAGTTTAGTTTTTGATTGGCAGAAGAAATTATTGGCAGAATCACAAACAGATAATAGTTCCAGGATGGACGCAATCACTCATAGTGATGGTGTCTTATCTGGTACAACAAATGAGGTACAGCATTTACCTATTAGGAGTGAAACATCCAAAACTCCTAAAAAAGCTCAGAATTCTGCTAAACAGGCCAAAAAGGGCAGAAGAGTATCACACCAGTCCCCTCCGAGGGCATCAGGACCCACGAAGGGGGGCCAGTATCCAAAAAACTCTGATTGGGTACAGCAGACCCAAATAAAACAGGGCTATGATAGAAGTTATGGACAACAATACTCTCAGGGTCAATATTACTCTTATAGAGAATCACCGAGACCTGTGAGAGTCCCTGAGAGGATTTATTCTGAAAATCATAGTTTTGATACATATCCTAACCAGAGATCACAATATGAAAATAACTACTACTCAGAACGTGATAGAGACGAGTATGGAGAGGACTTGGGGACTCGTAATAGATTTTTTCCATTGAGAGACAGAGAGGGGCCTGGGTATTCTGGTCATCAGGATTATGAACAGAATAATAGGGTACGTGAGGCATATAGGTCGGTGCCATCGAGAGATTTCCCTACGGGCCAATACGAAAAAGACATTGACCAACATTGGGGTTTTCCCAGGCCAAACCAGGGAATAAAAAGGCCTGTGGAAAGCAAAGAGGGACAAGAGGGGGGAGGAGAGCACAACTTAAAAAAGCAAAAGATGTGAGTCAGGATGGCATCTTCAATCTTAGCTCGACTAAGCCAGAACTAACCCTTCTCAATAAAGGTTTAAAGTTTGCACCTCCTAAGAAGTTGAATACATTTTTAACCTTTATGGATGTACATGAGTATGTTCGCAAAGTGAACATTAAGCGACATTTTGCAAACGTTCCAAGTAGGGAAGAGGAATTAGTCCCACCGTCATTCCAACATTCGGGACTAAGAAATGCTTCCACATTCAACCCCCCTGGAATTTTGGCTCCGTCACTCAGGGTCTTTAGAGATGTACTCTTACGAGACCTTGAGAAAATGAAAATTACCAATAATAAGATGGATCAACATCTAGAAAAAGGACTGGACTCTCTTTGTCATAATAGGGAGTTAGTAATTCGTCCTGCTGACAAAGGAGGTGGAATAGTAGTCCTTGAAAAGACTGACTACCTTAGAGAAATGCACAAAATTGTCGACGATCGTGATACTTATGTGTTATTACCTGGGAACCCAGTTATTAAATATAAGGACACCCTTGATGAATTGGTTCACAAGGGTTCCGATTTAGGTATCCTAAACGACAAAGAACAGTTGTTTCTGATACCTAGGGCTCCCAGGGTACCCGTTTTGTTTGGTTTACCCAAAATACATAAGAGCCAGACTTGCCCCCCCAGTAGACCAATAGTGAGTGGCATAGACTCAATTACGTCCCGGGTGGGCAAATACATCGACCATTTTCTACAACCTTTGGTTCAGCAAATGCCATCTTACCTAAAGGACACCAGACATGCCATCAATTTGGTGACCCAAGTAGAACCCAGGGAGGAATTGTGGATGGTGAGGGCTGACGTCACCTCATTATATTCTATCATTCCACATGAGATGGGTATTTCAGCTGTAAAATATTATCTGGATCTATGGTCAGGTCTGCCCCAGCTTCAAAAAGACTACATCATGGAGCTACTGGAATATGCCGCAGGGCATAATTATTTTTGGTTCGACAGCCAATATTATCGCCAAATACGTGGTGTTGCAATGGGGGCCAAATATGCCCCTAGTTTGGCCAATCTTTTTATGGCCAAATGGGAGGAGGACGCCGTCTTTACCAATCGCAGCCCACATCTGGTGCTGTGGGCAAGGTATATTGATGACGTCCTCCTCCTATGGGACGGCACCAAAAACCAACTTGATGATTTTGTCTCTTCTCTCATTGACAATGAACGAGGAATAAAACTTGTTCATGATGCAAGTCGAGAGGCTATTAATTTCCTTGACCTCACAATTATGAGAGAAGGTGCTGCTCTGACTACAAAATCCTTTTTCAAGCAGACAGATCGCAATTCCTATATTCCTGTTGAAAGTTGCCACAATGAATCTTGGCTGAGATCTGTACCTAGGGGACAGTTTGTCAGAATGAGACGAAATTGTACCTCCTTGGATGATTATAGATCACAGACAGCCATATTGAAATCTAGGCTCTGTGAAAAGAGCTATGGTGTAGAATCTCTTGAGACTCTAATTGAAGAAGTTGCTAATATTGATAGATCCCAACTATTGATGGATCATCATAAGAAGGAGAAAGAGAGACTGCAGATACCTTTCATTACTACTTTCTCTACACAGCACTTCGCAATTAAAAAAATCATTCATAGACACTGGCATCTGTTGAGAAACGACAGAGTCATTAGTCAATTTTTACCTTCGAAACCTCAAGTGATATTTAGGGGAGTACCTTCCCTTCGTGATAGGGTGGCCCCTAATGTGGTTGACCCTCCCACAAAAAAGGTTTCCTTTTTTCAGAAGGGTTTGTCAGGATACCATCAGTGTCGTAGATGCCAGGTCTGCACCCTCAATATGAGCAAAAATAAGAAGACAGAATCGTTTCATTCCACCAGTACGTCTAAGGAACATACTATAGAGCCTTTTATTACGTGTAGTTCAACGGGCATAGTTTATTTGTTACAGTGCCCGTGTGGACTTCAGTATATTGGCAGGACCAAAAGGACGATGCAGGTCAGGTTAGGTGAGCACATCACTAATATCAAAACGGGTTTCCAATACCATTCTGTTTCCAAACATTACGACACACATCATGATCGTAATCCAGCTAACAGAGGCGTTGCTAGGGGGGTGCGGGGGGTGCGGTCCACACCCGGGTGACACCCGCTAGAGGGGTGACACCCTTCCGACGGTGAGAAAAAAAAATTTTTTTTTTGACTTTTTTTTTTTTGACTTTTTTTTTTTTTTTTACAGCTGACACTTTAATTCAGCAACTTCACCCCGCTGGGCTGGAACAACACTTCCAGCGCCGCCGCGCCTGGTGTGTGTGTGTCCTCCGGTTCCTTATTCTTCTTCCTCCTCCCTCCCTACCCTACAGAGCGTCAGCCTGTCACATCATCACACTGCACTGTGATGATGTGACGTCACACACAACTTTCTCCGGCTGCACGCTGTGAGGGTCGCTGCCCAGCCCTCCTCCTCTCCAGTCAAGACTCCAGAACAGGTGGGGGGGGGTCTCCACCGCCGGCCCGACTCCCGAGCACAAGCACAAGATGAGGTAGGTGTGTGGGGAGCGGGGGGCGGTTGCCATTGTAAGAGGCAGAGCTACTAGCTAGTGTGGGAGGAGGACTCAGTCTGTCTGGCGCCCTGACCTGTATTGTATGATAATGAAGGGGGGGGGGTGCAAGGTGGCCTGCTGCGACACAGCTATAGATTATATATAGATATTATGTAATATAGCTGGTCCATCCGCCCCTCCCCCCACCAGTCCCGCTAACTAAACTACTGTGCCTATTATATGTAATATAATATATCTATATCCAGCATCACCCCCCCCCGCCCATTATCAGACAGACAACACTGACTATATAATTTATATTAGCTGACTGAGACACCCCCACCCTGAGCTGGTCTGATGATGATAATGGGGGGGGGGGGTGATGCTGGACACAGATATATTATATTACATATAATAGGCACAGTAGTTGAGTTAGCTGGACTGGTGGGGGGAGGGGCGGATGGACCAGCTATATTACATAATATCTATATATAATCTATAGCTTTGTCTAGCAGCAGCAGACCACCTTGCACCCCATGATGGAGTCCTAACCTGGCACCATACCACCCCAGCCTGCCTTATGCCACCGCAACCTGCCTTATGACACCGAAACCTGCCCTATGCCACTGCAACCTGCCCTATGCCACCCCAGCCTACCCTATACCACCCCAGCCTGCCCTATGCCACCCCAGCCTGCCCTATACCACCGCACCCTGCCCTATGCCACCCCAACCTTCCCTATACCACCGCAACCTGCCCTATGTCACCCCAGCCTGCCCTATGCCACTGCAACCTGCTGTATGCCACGCAAACTGCTCTATACCACCCCACCCTGCCCTATGCCACCGCACCCTGCCCTATGCCACCCCAGCCTTCTCTATACCACCGCACCCTGCCCTATGCCACCCCAGCTTTCCCTATACCACCCCAACCTGCCCTATGCCACCACAACCTGCTCTATGCCATCACACCCTGCCCTATATAACCCCAACCTGCCGAATGCCACCCAGCCTGCCATATACCACCCCAACCTGCTCAATACCACCCCAACCTGCTCTATACCACCCCAACCTGCCCTATGCCACTGCAACCTGCTCTATGCCATCACACCCTGCCCTATATAACCCCAACCTGCCCAATGCCACCCAGCCTGCCATATACCACCCCAACCTGCTCTATACCACCCCAGCCTTCCCTATACAACCCCAACCTGCCCTATGCCACCCCAGACTGCACTATACCACTGCAACCTGCCCTATATTACCCCAACCTGCCCTATATCGCTCCAGCCAGCCCAATACCACCCTATACTTTAATTTACAGGGGTCATTTGGGGGTGCGCCTCGTGACTGTGCGCTGCCTGGAGGGCGCTGGGCAGGATAGACAGGAGGGGGGGTGACACCATGTTTTGCCGCACCAGGTGACACCAACCCTAGTGACGCCACTGCCAGCTAACACCCTATTTTTGGGGATTGACAAATTTGAGCCCCACTGGAGGGGTAGCTCATTAGTCAGAGAGTTGTCCAGGCTTGAGATGGCCTGGATATATCATGTACGATGTTATAGCCCTTATGGCCTTAACATTGACACTGACGTCAATGCGTTCATTGACAATGGTTAATTGAGATACTTTTGTTTTACCTTTGTTCATGTAGTTAGTCCAGTTTTATAGGGCAACATGTAAACCAGCACTGAATTCTAGGTAAACCTCTGGTAAACTCATTGCAGCATTCGGTTTGAATTTCTGATGTGACTTTATAGTCATATTGGTTGCCTTAATATACGATCTGGAACTCATTTTTTCAAATTAACATCACATGTCGTCCTATCATATTTGAGTATGGGTTATTGGATGGTCTGTTTAGATAATCTAGGATCCATTCTTATCCTTTTCTTTTCTTTTCTTTTCTTTTTTGTGTTTTTTTAGTTTTTTCCTCAGGCACAATGGCATTATTGTTAAGATGTAATACCATTAACCTACCAGCAGGTGGCGCAATGGGATATTGCGCATCTTTGCTCTTAGGTTATGTCAGCAATTTTGAGCTGACGTAGTTCCAACCACTTATTAAATCATTTGTATTCTATTTGTGGTCTAGCACTTTAAATTTGCCCTCTTATGTCCAGTGCTGGGACACTGTGGTTAACACAATGCCTAGTAGTTATATTATATATGCTCACCATCCAGTATGTTTTTTATATTCGATTGGACAACATTTGGTTATTAATAAGGTGTCTATTGGTGGAATATCTGCCGTTCCATTAACTGACATTGCCAATGTTGTTCACTTTGTATCATCATTCTGCATGGCAATTCGATATGCATTGCTGTTTTTTTAGATGGCATTTGTGTATTCAATTTTTTTATATTAAGTTAATATTTACAACCTTTGGCACACCTACGGGTTTGTCTTTAGGGTATTGATTATATTATATTCAATAGCAGCCTTTATGACTGCATTGTATGCCGTAATACTAGCATTGGTTCTACCAGTAATATGGCGAGAACGGCGAAGTATGGGCTATTTTCCCCTTTCAAAGATGGCGGATTGAGACACGGTTTCCCGGAGCTCAGAGCTGGGCGTGCCTTTTGATTTTATGTTAGATATATAGCGGTGAGTCAGCACGCCGCTTGTGCCCCTGGAAGACGTCATCTCTGACGAAACGGCGTAGGGAGGAGCGGCGTGCTGACGTCACCGACGAATACAACGCTATCCCAGAAGGAACGAGCGGATAGTAAGAGCCGGCCGGCTTGATATTTTAAACTGCTTTTATCTTACATTGGAACTGTAAGTGTAATCTTTTCGTTTTACATATTAAATTTTACTACATACTTCACTATTGTGGCCCTTATATATGTCTTTTTGGGGATCATACTCCCGGGAGTGCATTGAGGAGCCAGAGTGTTGAGGAGGACTATATCTTGTATGCTGATCTACAGTTAAAAGACCCTTGGCGGGGGAATAAAGCCACAAGCGTTTGTGATCTCTTTCACTGAGATCCACATGAGCTGGTAAGCGGATCTGTTATCTGAGGTGGAGGATCTCTGCTTTTATCATCATTGCACTTTCTTCTTTGGTGTCTAAGAGTGTGGAGTCACGATTATCTACCTGCATGAGAGAGTTGCCTGCTATAGTGTCACTGTGGAGCTTTACATATGGTCACTCCTGCCATTCAGTATTGCAATGTGGACATTTTATGGAATATCTCAGACTGTCACATACTAGTTATTTCCTTATTAATGTAGATGTCCTTTTTTTCACAATATTTATTTTGATATTTATATTGGTTCATTCATATTAAGATAGCATTTCATACATTGTATATGTTGTTATTTTTGCAGCGCAACTGCCTTTTTCTTTTAATACTTAGAGAACTATTATCAATAATCAACTTATTTATGCTTGAATTCATCCTTATCTGTGTTAGAATCATCATTTTAGTTTTTGGTAAATTGGTTTGATAATTCTATACTCTTATTGATTTCTAAAGTTTTTTTCATATAATTTTTGATTCTTAATACTCAATATCCTTTGTATATATATATATGTATATATGAGTAAAGAAATCAGTCAATAAATATACAGAAAAATTATTATATACTGTATAAAAAAAAATATATATATATACACTATAATATAAAAATAGAGATACTAATACAAATAAAACAATATAATATTAAAATAATAAAAAAAATGAAAGGAAATAAAATAAGATAAGTATACATATGGCAAACGTTTTGGATTTGTAATATATGTATATATGCAGAGCCAACGTCCCTTGTAATAGAAAAAAGCATGACAGGTCCTCTTAAATATGAGATCTGGGGTCAAAAAGACCTCAGATCTCATATTTAGACTAAAATGCAATAAAAAAAAATTGTCATTTGAAAAAATGACAACAAAAAAATGTGCCTTTAAGACATATGGACGGAAGAGATGTTTTGACGTTGCTTCCGCCCTGCTATGGTATGGAGACGGGTGGGGGCCATCTTCCCCTCACTCGTCTCTATACCCAGCTAGGAAGAGGATCCGATCGCCTCCGCCGCTACCGTCGGCTCCGGTAAGCGGCGGAGGGGGGGGGGGGGCCCTCGCCCGCCGCCGATAACGGTGATCCTGCGGCGAATACGCTGCAGAGACCACCATTATCGTTTACAGGACCGCCGCCTGAATAGATGGATATCTCAGTCGTGGCAGCAGCTGCTGCCATTACCGAGATATCCCTCTTCAAAGTCAGGATGTATATATACAGGAGGTGGTCCTCAAGTGGTTAAGACGACTAGGCGCAATAAGGCTTTTGACATTAGTAGCACATCGAAAAACAACCTGGGGTTTACTTGGGAGTACTCTCCCAAGTGCTTTGTCTTGCCCCAGGATGGGCCAATGTTTTTGAATGGCTTTCTTAATGGCCCAATGTTGGTCATTGAATCTTGTAATAAATAGTTTACCATATTGGTCTTTAGCAGATGTGGACTCATCCCTGATAGTAATACCCTCTTTATTTTGGTCAACTGCCCTTTGGATGTGCTGTAGTTCACATCCCTTTTGTAGGAATTTTGTAGTTAATACGATGGCCTGATCCTCATAGTCTTTAACATTACTACAATTTCTACGTAACCGGCAGAATTGACTGTAGGGTATATTCTCTTTCCATTTTGGATGGTGGCAATTCTTTTGATGGAGATAAGAGTTGCCAGCTGTTTCGAGCTTTCACATTGGAGAAACAGCAGCGGCTGTTTCAGGTGCTATTTATAGCGCCTGCAAACTACCCCAGTGTGAAAGTGGTCCAAGGCTGGCCATACACGGATCATTCTTTTTTTGATCAAAAGACAAACAGAGTTCTCCATCCACAAAAGCAAGGTGAATGGAGAACCTCCCACTGAGTTATTGTACTCTGAGACCACCTTCACACTGGGGCAGTTTTCAGGCGCTTTAACGCTGAAAATAGCCTCTGCTAAGCGCCTGAAAACCACCTCCCATTCATTGCAGTGTGTCTTTTCACACTCGGGCGGTGCGCTTGCAGGACGTTCTGAAAAGTCAAGCAAGCAGCATCTTTGGGGCGGGTTGGGAGAGTTGTATTTAGTGCTCCCAAATGCCCTGCCCATTGGAATGAATGGGTAGCACTTTCAAAACGCCTGAGAAGCATTTTTAAAGTGCCACAAAACTGGAGTTTTTAACCTTTTTTTGAGGGTTAAAGGCGTCCCGTTAGCCTTTGCGCTGCTTAAACAGCGCTGAAGTGCTACTAAAATGAGCGAACAGCCGGCGCTTTCAGTGTCATACATGGATCAACATTCAGCAGGGACCAGACAAATTTCGATCCACGTACAGGTATGTGCAGGGAGATAGTACAGAAGTCAATCTACTGATTGACTACTGTACAACCACCCATCAGATATTCTCTGCTCGATCAGTGCCACAGGCTATAGCCAGCAGAGCTCATCAGTGTATTCTGATGGTGGGGAAGTCTCCCTGCTGTCACAATACAAAGGCTCAGTGAAAGGGAACTCCCCATTCACACTTGAATTAGGTCAGTTTTTTCAACCATTGACTCATCTATGGCCAGCTTAACAATTGACTCCTCCACTCTTAGAATGCACTGATCAGCATTCCAGTCACTAATTGAATGAAAATTTTCCAACATTCCAATTAGACAAAAGTTGATTATTAAATCAATGCCTGTCAATGGGACAGGGCATAGATGGATCAAAATTTGACTGGTCCCTGCTGAACTGGCTGAATTTCGATACATCTATGGCCCATTTAAAGTTTATGTAAGGTACTACATGGTGTATATGTAGCGCCCCTCTACTTTGAGGGGTGCTGTGTGCCTAAATTTAGGGGTTGTTCTGAGCTAGTAGCCAGGCTCAGACCGCTTTTATTGATAGGTACTGTTGTTTTGTTCCTCAGGTGTTGTACTGGTGTGCAGTTCCCTGTGGCCTGTAGGTGGCATTGCCATGACAGGTCAGGGTTGAACCACTGGTAACAGTGCTGTGCCTTAGGGTGTCCTCTCTCGGCAGTAGTAAAGTGGGTGTGGTCAACCTGCTGTGCATGCCAGGAGGGAATACATAAGGGGTAGACGCCGCCTGGAGGGGTTGTTGTTCCAGAGTTTCCAGGCCAGGGGTGCGCATATGCATCGGTCCCAGGCACCTTTAGCCTGGGGCTGCAACTTCGCCATTGGGCCCAGCACCTTTAGCTGGGGCTCAGCTCTAAGAGGAGGAATCCCAGGGTGCCCTGAGAGGGGACCCGCTCTAAGAAGAGGAGACCGGGGGGGAGGACCATTCTGAGGGACCGGTGAGAGATTCACGGTGAAAGAGAGGCCCAGGAAACTTCGGGAGGGATACCACTAATCATCTGAGGCCTTGTAATGTGCAGCAACTTGCACCTGTTCTTTAATTACAAGCGCTCAGAGGTTCGGGGTTTAGAGGTTCTGTGGCAGAGAATCTCCCGATCGTATCTCCAAGGGAAAATTAAGAGAAGTAAAGTTCATGTGTCCCTCCGGCTGCTAGTACCGTGAGAGGGGACTATCCGGGTGAGCAGAGTCCACTCGGGATTGAGTGGTGATACCAAGTGCCTGAACCTTCCTCCCTGTTTCTTTTATTCTTCAACACCAACTTTCCTATCCAGTTGTCAGCATAAAGAAAATAAACCTTCCTTCATTAAGGTTTAACCCTGTCTGGACATTGGCCTTATTGGTGCACCTACAACAGACTCTTCCCTACACTCTAGGGGTGAGATCCAACCGAGGGAAGGTAACTCGCTGCGGGACCCAACAATTTCTGAACACCGCTCACCCTCTTATTCAAGAAGGAACCAGGGCATTGTGGTACGGTGTGTCCTCCCTTGAGGAGGTAAGGCAGGGGATCTGTGTGCTACATATATAAGGCTCAATCCACAAAGCTGACACACCAGGATAAAAATCCTTATTTTCAAAAAAAGTGACAGTTCATTTCAGTCCAATGAGCTTTAAAAATGACAGTTACATGGATTTCCCTTATCAGAAATGGCGTCAGCAGCACCCGAGAGCTAACTGAAAAATCAGCTTGAGTGAAGATACCGCTGGATTCGTGGACAGGTATGTGTCCTAATATTAAAAGTCAGCAGCTATAGTATTTTTTCTGACAGATCCTGGAGCGCCTCTTTAAAGACAAGTACAAACATTTAATATGTTGTGTAGCGACCTCATCCCTTCTCATTCTCGGCTTGTTGGTCTTGTCTAGGGGTTTAGTACTGGGGGGAGGGATGCAATACACCACGGCCCATGTCCTCCAGAGAGACTGGAGGTGAAAGCCAGAACCATTGGGTTTTGTGTGTGTGTCCCAGAGTCAAATCCTTTCTTCGAAATGACTCCCTTTGCTCCTAGTAACCGGAGTTCCACACACTGAAAAGGTCAAACTCGTATTTATTCTCTTCTAGCAATAAATAGTCATACAGCACAGACAGGTTGAGACCCATAGAACACTTCAGTATTTGTGGGGAGTAGGTCAAGGCACAATCCTTTAAGTAGAGCTAACCACTGTGGTGTCACCAATGGTTATGATGTATAGTCACTGCCACCGACTATATAGAACAAAAGAATGAATTACCTTCGCTATCACAGCCCCTGTCAGAGGGAAGACATCCGTCCAAGAGAGTTACTGGAGGCCTCTCCGTCACCAGCAAATGCTGCGCCAGACTTTCCGGAGAAGTTCGGCTCACCGGCCTCCTCAATCTCAGACACGGGCACCCAAGGCATTAGGGCCCCCTCGGATTCCTCCACCCTCGCGGAACCCAGTCGAAGGTACTGAGTCCCAGGCTTCCGCATTAGTACCTCACCCCCGGCTAAAGGTGCCTGGGATGGACTCCATCTCCCGCTCCGGCCAGGTCAAGGGCACCTGGGCCCGGAACTCCAGAACGCCAGCACCCAGGCTGAAGGTGCCTGGGCGTGGCTGCGTCCTCCGACTCTGAACCCCAAGGTCAGGGCGTCCGCCCCTTTTATCTCCTCTCCCTTTGAGTCCCAGCAGGTTCCCCGCCCCGCTGTACCAGCGCCAGGAAAGGACAAAAAGGGATACAGTCTTGCGGTGAGTGTTCAGCTCCGGCCCAGGGCGACAGCGCCACCTGCAGGCCGCAGGGAACCTCACACCACCAGAGTCCTCCAAGAACCACAAAAGGGTCTCAGATTCCCTAACAATCAGTACCACCCAGATGCCTCCCCTAAATTCAAATACCCGCTACAGTTGTAATGAACAACAAATTATTTAAAGCCCACGGGACCTTTTGAGTTACACCTTAAACACAGTAAAATATACAAAAATCTATACTCCAAAGACATGCTGATAGGTTAATTGGCTTCTGTCTAAATTGGCCCTAGTATATGAATGTGAGTTAGGGACCTTAGATTGTAAGCTCCTTGAGGGTAGGGACCGATGTGAATGTACAATGTATATGTAAAGTGCTGTGTAAATTGACGGCGCTATATAAGTACCTAAATAATAATAATAATAATAATAATTTACATTCATTTAAAAACAGCAAGTCATACATGTATAGCAAAGATAGAAGTACATTCTAAATACTGTACAGTTCAATTACTGAAACTTTTGCATAGAACCTATATGGTCTGTATTGATATCTGCCATCAGCCTGCAAAATCTATGCTGGTATTCTCAATGCGTTTTGTGCGTTCAAAACCTTGCTTCCTCAGGAGAAGCACAGATAATATAGTTGTGAGAGTTGTGGCCAAATTCCACCTTGATATAATAGTATGGCAAGCAGATTATTAAAATCCAACATCTTCCAAGTATGTACAAAAAGGAAATGCCAGGATGAAACAGCCCACAGGTCCACTGTTTTGTAACCGGGAGTTGTGGATATGCGGGGAGAGGAAGCCAAGCACTCTCAGGGTGAGCCCCCAGGCGTGAGTGTCAGATCCAAAAAGAGACACCCAAATCCTTATTCAAAGCCACAGAAAGGATCAACCAGCCTGGTCTCATCCACAGATACTTGACATCAATGTGTTTGGTTCTAGGATTGACCCTTTCTGATTGCGTGAGCTTTATACATCCCAGGTTGTCTTCAAAAGTGGGAAATGGTTTTGACATGTCTACAAATCCATTTCGCTTCTTGACATGGGTGTGCTGCTGCAATGTACTCTGTTTCAGTTAAAGATAGAGCAACAGTTGCTTGCTTTCGACTAGACCAACTTATGGTTCCTTTCCCATACTGGAAGATAAATCCACTTGTGGATTTGCGGTCTGTGCAGTCCCCGGCCCAGTCAGCATCCACATATCCAACATATTCCTTTGTCAGCTCCTGCTTGGGTCTGGTTTCTAAAGCGTTAATAAGAGCAGTATATGTCTCTGGAAGGCTGCAGAGGAGCAGGGCAACA
Organism: Rana muscosa; assembly: GCA_029206835.1. Lineage (NCBI taxonomy): Eukaryota > Metazoa > Chordata > Amphibia > Anura > Ranidae > Rana > Rana muscosa. The sequence goes on from CM055122.1 coordinate 860,783,637, forward strand.
ATATGGTTTTCTTTGATGTCCTTTCCGATGGCGCGTAGCTGCTCTATGATCTCTAGCATAGCTTTCTTGTGGTCACACATTTGCTGGCCTTCTTCTAGTCTCATCTTGTACAACTTTCTTAGTAAAAATAGCTTGCTGTTGAGGCTTGAACGCTCATGTAGTTTTTGTAATGAAGTCCACATACCTTTGGCCATTGTCTCTGTTCTTATGTGGATAAGCTGGTCATCTTCCACTAGTAAGCTTATAATTGCATTTGCCTGTCTATCCTTTTTTTCTCAATCCCCTGTCTCTATGTTTGTGGGTCTGTCTGTATTCAGCACTTGCCACAAGTCATTGTTGTTCAGAATCATTTCTTGTTTAATCTTCCACAGCTGGTAATTGGCACTGTTCAGCTTTGCAATTGCAAACGTCACATCTGAACCACTTGCCATCTTTCCATAGCTTGTATACAGTACTCACTGTACTCACAGTGGCAGAGTTCTCTTTCCAGTGCCTGGGTGCTGCTGGGTGCCTGCTTGATGCGCTGGGTGTGCCTGGAGCTATAACCTGTTGTCAGAGTATTGAAATCATGCGCTGGAAGCGTCTTATATACAGCAAACGGCTTTGCTTTTATGGAGGATTAGCTGAACATATCTTTACAGCATGTCTTTATAATGGAACAGGAAGCAGGAATATAAGAGAACACATACACTGAGACAGTGGCGGATCCAGGGGGGGGGGGCAACAGGGCAATTGCCCCCCCCCGAGACCATCTGTCACACTCACTTGCTTGCTCTGTTTTTTTTTTTTTTGCGCCTGATCTCCCGAAATTTTGGGACCCGGTACCGGCCGGCCGTAGGACCCCTGGACCCCATGTCTTCTCTACAAGTGTGCAAAGTTTGGTGTCTGGGGGACCTACGGCCGTGGAGCACTGATTTTTTAAACCCGGGCACCCCTTCCATAGACTCCAATGTTAAACGGTCATTTCTCCAGTGATTTTGCGGACCCGGTACCGGCCGGTCGTAGGTCCTCTGGACCCCAAACTTGGCACACATGTAGCCCCATGTCTCCTCTATAAGTTTGAAAAGTTTGGTGTCTGGGAGAACCGATTTTTCAAAGCCGAGCACTCCTTCCATAGACTTCCATGTTAAACATCAGTCTAGTCATGGGCACAGTGAGGCATGGGCACAGTGAGGCAAAGTGAGGCAAGTATAAGCCTAGGACACCCTAGGCTTATACTTGAGTCAATAAGTTTTCCCAGTTTTTTGGGGTAAAATTAGGTGCCTCGGCTTATATTCGGGTCGGCTTATACTCGAGTATATACAGTACTTGTTCTGCGGCTGCCGCTGCATCTCTGAGTCTCTCTCTCAGTTTCTCACATCAGCCGATCAGCGGCGCTGAGAGAGAGACTCGTTTAATGTAGTTACGTGGCTCACTGACACGATACCAGGAGCGGAGGAGGAGGTGGGTGGAGCCTCTTCCCTGCACTCGCTGCTAACGCCTGGGCCGCTTGGCGTCTAGCAACGAGTGACGTCAGTGAGTCACGTCAGGCCGCTCTGCGGGCAGGTGCAATAGCGTGCGGCTCCACAGACGGGTAAGAAATCGGGCGGCTCCACTTGCGGCGTGGTTTGTTGTCGGAGGCGGCGCGGTTCGTGGGCAGACCGTGCTGCTCAGTGTGTTGGCAGCGCAGGTGAGAGTGAGAGAGCAGGCTCAGTGTGGCAGCTGGCCAAAAAGCAAGCCGGGAGCGGGGGAGCAGAGAGATGAGATCATCTCTCACCGCCCGTGCCTGCCCTGCATTCCTGCAGTGACTTCCGCCCTCACTGTGCAGGCAGCAGAGAGATTACATTATCTCTCTGCTGCCTGACTCTGGGAGTCTGGGACACAGCAAGAGACAACCAAAACTACACCTTAGCAGGCAAGTTAGTGACAATCCGCAAGGTGTGGCAAGCGACGTGGCAAGCGACGTGGCAAGTGACAATCCGCAAATTGTGTCAGGTGACGTGGCAAATGACAATCTGCATCTGGTGGCAGGCAAGTGACAATCAGAAAGGTGTGGCAGGTGACGTGGCAAGTGAGAATCCACAAGGTGTGGCAGGTGATGTGGAAAGTGACAATCCACAAGGTGTGGCAAGTGACAATCCACAAGATGTGGCAGGTGACGTGGCAAGTGACAATCCACAACGTGTGGCAAGTGACACGCTCAGGGCTCCCACTAATTGCAGGCGACGGTGGCAAGTGACACACTCGGGGCTCCCACTGATTCTGCATTGAACTATTTAATTTTATATTACAATGTAATAATAGAAATAATGCGCTTCAATCATCCTGACACCATAACAACCATGGTGCCGGGATGATTGAAGCGCCGACACCAACCATTTCCCCGATAAATTTCCCACAAAAAAAAACATTTTTTGGCAGTGCCCCTCCCGAGAAAAGACTCTGGATCCGCCCCTGCACTGAGAAAGATAACACTTCAGCAAGATAGGCATAATGCATACAGTATTATCAGTTTAATAGCAGCCATGCTGTTGTTCTTTTCAACAAAAAACACACTAGTGTGCATGCTAGCCTTGAAGCTGGCACAAAAATGCTATTATGAGCGGTTTTCATCCAGCGTTTTTCTGGCTTTTTTTTAGCTTGTAGTGTGCATGGTACCCAACACTTACAGGTTTCTTTCCCACCCCTCCCCTTTCACTGGAAAGAGAAGTTGCACACGGAATAGCTCATCTATCTGTCAGTCTGCTCTTTCCTGCTATCAGCATGCATCTTGCACTGAAGCACATTTGATTGGCTCCTTGTGCTGCTTCTCCCTCCTATAGTCTAAACTCTGTTGTACAGGGACTGAAAAGGCTTATGCCAAATCTAATTCTGGTACTTACACTGCTTGCATTTAATAAAATAAAATGAAGTATGTATTAATAAATACAGAGCTTCTTTCATTTCTTCATGGAGTTCAGTTTTAAATCTATGTGTAGCGGGGTGTTCCCCTTTAATGCAGAGAGACAAGAAGTTCCAGGTGAGAGGTGAGTCGGGAAGAAGAAAAGAGACATTATGGAAGTGAAAGCAGAGGAGAGAGAGACTACATCTCCCAGTACATCTTGCAGCACCCAGGGTGCATTGCTCCAGAACAGAGACTGCTGGGGCAGACTTTATAAAGGGGAGGCGGAGTTTTGGTCGGCCTCTTTGGACCCCCCTCTCCTAGCAAGAGGATGTCTATGCTGAACTGCTGTGTGCACAAGGCCTGAAGCCCGGGCCGTGTGCTCCTTTCCAAAGAGCCCTCTGCCAGCCTAGCAGAGCCTTAGAGACATCTAATCCTCCTTGCTGCAGTACACCAGAAGGATTGAAGACTTGGATGTCGGTGGATTCCTGTTCCTAGACGAATCGATGGAGGAAAGGGACTTGGACTTGTCCAGGTGGTGAGAGCTGTTTAAAGACAGATACTTTATCTTTACTATTCGTTGGGATTACAAAGTTGTTCTTCAAGTGCACCACCGAGAGATTGATAGCGAATATTGTTTCACTGAACTTCCATTTAGATCAGTCAGGCCTGACTGCATAGGTAGACATTGCTGGGTGTTAGTCTACCCATGAGGGGAAGTAGCTGTAAAAGGGCAGCGCTAGAGTTGCATAGCAATACTTTATTATTCTGATTACTCTGTTTATCTTTATTACTGTTTATTGCAGGGATCTGCAACTTGTTATACTGTTGTTTATTACTTGCCCATTAGCCTCAGTAAAATATCTGGGTAAAGTACATTTGGTGTCAGTTCCGCTTACTTTAATAGGAGTTTTAAAGTATATTCTGTGTATGTTTGTTATAGGACTGCGTCACCAACAGTTGCGATCACGCGGTCCTATCTCTCTATCACCAGCTGTGCCACGGGAGGTTAGAGCCGATTGCCGGGGGTTGACAGCGGTGCACTGCAGGGCCCAAATCAATATCAGCGGCTCTCTTAACTGGGGGTAGCGCTACACGTGGGGGCTCGAGTCCGGGATCCTTGTACGTTGCACGCTGCAATCAAGCCGGTCAGAAGTACCAGCATGGACCCGCTGGCAATGTCACAGTGGTGCGCAGCGATTGGCGCCGATCCAACCGCGGCGGTAGTCATTGTACTCCCGGGGGAAAGATGGAAGGAAGAGGAGATAAAACAGCTCGTATTGTTACTGTCTCCGAGCCACAAAGCATGGGTGATGGATTTTAGGCCAGATCCAGTGATCTCGTTTACATACGCACTGGTAGAATGGAAAAACGAAATCCCAGAGCATTTTAAAAGTCAGAGTATACAAGCCATAGATAATCAGATCTATCACTTGATACATACGCTGCCAGTGAAGGAAGAATGGTTTCAGACACCAAAGCCATCACTCCCACAATTATCTCCACCACTATCCCCTAAAGCAGAAAAGCTTAAGGAACTATTAAGCCCGGGATCACCGCTGGCCGCTATAGGGCCTGAATTGTTGAATGCTCTAGGAGACCTTGTAATTAAGTGCCAGAAAAGCAGTACGGTGCATGTGGAGGCCGGTTACCGGAAGCTTAGCACCTTCTCAGGGAAGCTCCCCATCCCTGCGGGGGAGGAAGATTTTGACACTTGGGTGGAACAGGCATTGCAGGCAGTAGAAGCATGGGAGGTGCCTGAGGCACAGAAGAGACAGCGAGTCTTAGAAAGTCTGAAAGGTGCCGCGGCAGAAGCGGTGAAGAGCTTCCGGTTTGGAAATGAAAACTGTACAGCTCAAGATTGCCTGGCCATGCTGCAGGAAGAGTTTGGTCAGCTGGAGAAGGTGTCAGAGATGATTTATCAAATTGAACACACTCTCCAGCAGCCGAATGAGAAACTGTCAGAATATGTAAGAAGGCTGAACAGGCAGTTATGCAAGATTGTACTGAAGAAGGGAATGCTGCCCAAAGATGCAGATGAAGCACGCATGAAGCAGATCATGAGGGGAGCGCGGCGCTCAGACCCGGTCTGGCTGCACCTGAAAACCTCAGGAGGAGGAATGTCACTAACCTACTCTGATCTAATAAAAATTATTAGGGACGAAGAGGCGCTGGAGGAAGATCAGCAGGTGGCCAAGGCGAATGTCACACCTGTACCAGTGTTGGTCCATTCGGTCAAGAGCCCAGAAAGAGATGCGGAGGTTGACACTCTGAAATCGCAAATGGCCCAAGTGTTGGAGATGCTGACCTCTTTGATGGAGAAAGATCAGAGAAGACAAGAGAAACCAAGCCCAAGAAAGGAGTTGTTCCCGAACACCTCAGCACCGGCCTCCCTACAGGACCGAGAAGAGGTGATTTGCTATAACTGCGGAGGGAGTGGCCACTTTGCTAACGTATGCTCCAGCCCAAAGAAGAAGAGAACAGATAATTGCAAGCCGGCGGGAAACTCCAAAGGGCCCCGGTGAAGGAGTCAACCGGGTGCCCATCATCTTCAGTGCGCTCCAAACTAAAAAAAAAGGCCAAGAATGGAGGAGACAAAACTCCTAGGAGGAGGTATAGTACACCCCCACCAAGATGTACCCCAGAGGGAGGGGGCAAGACCCCTCAGTGGAAGTACAGCACCCCAAAGAAGGAACATCCACCTAAAAGGAACAATAACATCCCTCAGCGGGTTTGTGCCCCCATTGAGAGGGAGAAAGTCAATGCATGCCAGGCTCAGGAAAAATTAAAGTCCAAAAGGAGCAGGGCAAGGGTCGAAAGCCAAAAAAAAGAGGTGACCCCAGTCCAGCCATACCCAAAGGAACTGGTGGGCCCGTCTCCTACTGTGCCCATTCAAGTGGAAGGAGTCTATACTAAAGCTCTTTTGGACACCGGAGCACAGGTGACTTTACTATACCGGGACTTCTATGATAGGCACTTGAGTCATCTGCCTATCCAGAAGATAGAAGAGCTGGAGATATGGGGACTTGGAACCCAGAGTTTCCCTTATGATGGGTACCTGCCCATAAAGATGACTTTCGACCCATCCGTGGCTGGGAAGGCTGAAGTGTTTGACACCCTGGCAGTTGTGTGTCCCCGGCCGCCTGGAGCCAGCAAGATTTCCCTGATCATTGGGACAAACACGGATCTAGTCAGGAGACTCCTGACCCCTCTAGTGAAAGAGAGAAACCATTCAGCCACCAAAATCCATCCCATGCTAAAGACGGCCTACCAACGACTGGTCTTAGAGCAGAAGACCCCGGGAGAGGGGATAGGGAAGGTGTGGAGACTTGGCAGAGAAGGAGTAGTACTACAGCCCGGAGAAGTAACCTGTCTTAGGGCCACTGTGAAGCTTTCGTGGGAACAACCTGGCCCCTTTGTCATGCTGGAATCAGACCCAAGGGAAGAGTCCTCAGGCCTGGAAGTGATACCAGAAGTGATTCCGTTCAAGGCTCTGAAGAAGGCCCATAGCAGAGTTCCGGTGAGTGTTAGGAACACTACGGGAGGACCCATGGAGATCCCTGCCAGAGTGTTGCTTGGTCAGGTGAGCCCTGCTGCCCCGGTCACTTGGTCCGAAGTCAAGGGGACGGGTGACGGAGGAGATGTTTGGGAGAAACTGTCCGTGGAAAACCCGAACCTACCCAGGGCTTGGAAAGAAAGAGCCAAGGCCCAGCTGACCAGGTGGGAGAAGATCTTTTCCGAAGATGAATTCGATGTGGGGTGTGCAAGAAGTGCCACCCATCGGATCCGCCTCCAAGAAGATAAGCCCTTCCGAGAGAGGGTCATGCGGGTCCCCCTGGCAGATCTGGAGGATCTGAGGGAACAACTTGTAGAACTAAAGAAGACTGGTGTGATCCGGGAGTCTAGAAGTCCCTATGCCTCCCCAATCGTGGTGGTCAGAAAGAAGAATGGGTCGTTGAGGCTTTGTATCGATTACAGGACTCTCAACAGGAGAACCATCCCTGACCAATACACCACGCCAAGGATAGAAGATGCCCTACAAAGTTTGTCTGGAGCCAAATGGTTCAGTGTGATGGACCTCAAGAGTGGGTACTATCAAATCCCTATGCATCCAGAAGACAGGGAGAAGACAGCCTTCATAACCCCGGTGGGATTCTTCGAATTCAATAGGATGCCTCAGGGTCTGTCTGGAGCTCCTGCTACCTTTCAACGCCTTATGGAGAAGACTGTTGGAGACATGAATCTTATAGAAGTCCTTGTGTACTTGGACGATGTCATTGTCTTTGGAAGAACCTTGGAAGAACATGAAGCCAGGTTGGAGAAAGTATTGAGAAGACTCAGCGAAGAGGGACTTAAGCTTTCCCCCGAGAAGTGTCGGTTCTACCAGTCTTCTGTGAACTATCTGGGGCACATAGTGTCTGAAGAAGGGGTGGCCACAGATCCTGAGAAGTTGGAAGCAGTCACTTCCTGGCCACGACCCACCACAGTAACAGAGCTCAGATCCTTCCTGGGGTTCTGCTCCTATTATAGGAGGTTTGTGGAGGGGTTTGCTCGGATTGCCCGCCCGTTGAATGAATTGCTAAAGGCAGAAGGGGAAGAGGATGACTCAGGGCCCAGGAGGCCTGGTGAGTCAGTTCAAGATCAGTGGAACCCAAGGTGTGAAGAGGCCTTTCATGCTCTGAAGAGGAGCTTAACCACTGCCCCAGTCCTGGCCTACGCCGACCCTACCAGACCTTATGAATTACATGTGGATGCCAGCCATGAGGGTCTAGGTGGTGTACTCTACCAAGAAAATGAAGGACAACTGCGACCAGTGGCCTATGTGAGCAGGAGCCTGACCCCCTCAGAAAAGAATTACCCCACTCATAAGCTGGAATTCCTGGCCCTCAAATGGGCGGTAGTAGACAAGCTAAAAGACTACTTGTATGGGGCAGAGTTTACTGTGAAGACAGACAACAACCCCCTGACCTACCTCTTCACCACCGCGAAACTAGATGCCACCGGACACAGGTGGTTGGCCGCATTGTCTGGATTCAACTTCAGTCTGAAGTACAGACCAGGAGCCGGAAATAGGGATGCAGATGCCCTGTCCCGGAGGTCTCATGCCACGACAAATGACTGGGAAGATTGGACCCAAGTGGCACCGGACGGGGTGCGGGCCCTTTGTCAAGGGGCTGAATTCCAAGCCAGAGGAGGCTCCAGAGCAGAAGAAATAGGGGTTACCATGGTAGGAGTCCCCAAACACTATTGTGGGGTAACTCAACTGGAGGAAGACAACCTACCGAGACTGTCCAAGAAGGAGTTGAGGTGTGACCAATTGGAAGACCCCATGGGGAGATTGGTCCTCGAAGCCCTGGAGAATCAGGATCCCAACAAATTCCTACATCACCCCTCAAAGGAGGCTCGCCTGTTGAGGAAGGAATTGGACAGGCTACAGGTACATCAGGGAGTGGTCTACCGAAGGGGCCCCTCTGATGACTCAGAAGATAAGTGGCAGTTATTTCTTCCAGAGAAGCACCGAGAGACTGTACTAATTGCCCTGCATGACCATCATGGTCACCCAGGGGCAGAAAGGACCTTCCAGCTTGTCAGAAATCGGTTCTATTGGCCCTGCATGAGGGCAGAAGTAGAGGAGTATTGCCATTCCTGTGCACGATGCATTCAGAGAAAGACCCTACCCCATCAAGCTGCCCCAATGGGCCACTTACAGAGTCAAGGCCCAATGGATCTGGTATGCATTGACTTTCTCTGCCTCGAACCCGACCTGAGTGGATTGGGGAATGTTCTGGTAATAACCGACCATTTCACCCGCTATGCTCAAGCTTTCCCAACCAAAGACCAGAAGGCATCCACCGTGGCCAAGATACTTATGGAGAAGTATTTTGTCCATTACAGACTACCACAGAGACTCCACTCAGATCAAGGAAGGGACTTTGAGAGTCGGTTGATCCGAAGACTTTTGGATTCATTAGGAATAAAGAAGACCAGAACCACGCCTTACCACCCACAAGGAGATGCTCAGCCGGAGAGATTTAACCGGACCCTGCTCAACATGTTGGGAACCTTAGAAACAGAGAAGAAGCAACACTGGAGTCAGCACATATCAGCCCTAGTACATGCCTATAACTGTACCACAAGTGACACCACTGGCTACTCCCCTTATCGACTTATGTTTGGGAGAGAAGCAAGGCTACCTGTGGACCTGGCCTTTGGCACTTCTATAGACAATACCTCAGCTACATCCCACAAGAGATACGTGGACAGACTTAGACGTAGCTTGCAGGTGGCCTATGAACAAGCCCAGGCGGCTTCGGATCAAAGGGGGGCCCGCAACAAGAGAAATTTTGATCTGAAGGTTCGAGTGCAAGATCTGCAGCCCGGGGACCGAGTACTGCTACGCAATCTGGGGGTCCCTGGAAAACACAAGCTTGCCGACAGGTGGAGATCTGAGCCCTATGTTGTCTGTAGGAAGTTGCCCGGTTTGCCTGTCTACAAACTAAAGCCAGAAGGAAAGGTGGGTCCACTGAAGACGTGGCATCGGAACCACCTGCTCCCACTTGCTGAGGCAGTCAGAATACCTCCCGTGAGAGACTCCCCTGAACCGGCCTCTATCCTGGATATTCCTAGGCCGAACATTCGGTCCCAGACCTCTCGAGCCAAAGATGGGGAGGCCTCCCAATTGAGTACAGAAGAAGGTGGAGAACTGGACTGGCTGTGGCCTCCCTCGACTCTGGGAACGTCCGCCATAGATCTCCCAAATGGAGGGGATACCCCAGATGCAACGCTGAATCCGGAGGCTACTGAATTCATACCCTTCAGTCCCTCAGCTGATTACTGGGAAGATGTTCCTGACACTTGCGCAGAGGAGGACTCTAGAGATTCCATACGTCAGTCGACTTCTGAATCAGAGGTTCCAGAACCAGCAATGTTACCTGAACTTACTCCTGAAGAAGAGCCTGTGGTGCCAGAGTCAGAAGCACCAAGAGAGCAGAGGGCTCGCAGAGTCATCAGGCCTCCCAAGAAACTAACTTACCCCCAAATGGGGACGAGCTCAGAGGACTCTGTTGTAACGGCTAGGAGAAGTGTTGAACAACCTGATCCTTCCACCGTCCATTTGGTGGAGGGCAACCCCAGCTCACTCTCTGGCACAGTTAGGCAGGCCACTCATGGTAGTGTGACCTGTGGGCAAGAGAGTTCCATCCCAAAGTTTTGGTGGGAATTCCCTATGCCAACATCATGCTCGACATTGTCCAAAATGGTAAACAGTATTTGTTGAAGTTTATCTTTGGGGACCAAAGAGTTCAAGTGGGGGGAGTGTGTAGCGGGGTGTTCCCCTTTAATGCAGAGAGACAAGAAGTTCCAGGTGAGAGGTGAGTCGGGAGGAAGTAAAGAGACATTATGGAAGTGAAAGCAGAGGAGAGAGAGACTACATCTCCCAGTACATCTTGCAGCACCCAGGGTGCATTGCTCCAGAACAGAGACTGCTGGGGCAGACTTTATAAAGGGGAGGCGGAGTTTTGGTCGGCCTCTTTGGACCCCCCTCTCCTAGCAAGAGGATGTCTATGCTGAACTGCTGTGTGCACAAGGCCTGAAGCCCGGGCCGTGTGCTCCTTTCCAAAGAGCCCTCTGCCAGCCTAGCAGAGCCTTAGAGACATCTAATCCTCCTTGCTGCAGTACACCAGAAGGATTGAAGACTTGGATGTCGGTGGATTCCTGTTCCTAGACGAATCGATGGAGGAAACGGACTTGGACTTGTTCAGGTGGTGAGAGCTGTTTAAAGACAGATACTTTATCTTTACTATTCGTTGGGATTACAAAGTTGTTCTTCAAGTGCACCACCGAGAGATTGCTAGCGAATATTGTTTCACTGAACTTCCATTTAGATCAGTCAGGCCTGACTGCATAGGTAGACATTGCTGGGTGTTAGTCTACCCATGAGGGGAAGTAGCTGTAAAAGGGCAGCGCTAGAGTTGCATAGCAATACTTTATTATTCTGATTACTCTGTTTATCTTTATTACTGTTTATTGCAGGGATCTGCAACTTGTTATACTGTTGTTTATTACTTGCCCATTAGCCTCAGTAAAATATCTGGGTAAAGTACATTTGGTGTCAGTTCCGCTTACTTTAATAGGAGTTTTAAAGTATATTCTGTGTATGTTTGTTATAGGACTGCGTCACCAACAGTTGCGATCACGCGGTCCTATCTCTCTATCACCAGCTGTGCCACGGGAGGTTAGAGCCGATTGCCGGGGGTTGACAGCGGTGCACTGCAGGGCCCAAATCAATATCAGCGGCTCTCTTAACTGGGGGTAGCGCTACATATGTTTTTCGACTTAGATATATTATTAATATTAGCAGTCGAAGCCGTTAGAATGACGATTGCTATTTAGGGTATAATACAGTATACAGTTGTAGCGGGGTGTTCCCCTTTAATGCAGAGAGACAAGAAGTTCCAAGTGAGAGGTGAGTCGGGAGGAAGTAAAGAGAGATTATGGAAGTGAAAGCAGAGGAGAGAGAGACTACATCTCCCAGTACATCTTGCAGCACCCAGGGTGCATTGCTCCAGAACAGAGACTGCTGGGGCAGACTTTATAAAGGGGAGGCGGAGTTTTGGTCGGCCTCTTTGGACCCCCCCTCTCCTAGCAAGAGGATGTCTGTGCTGAACTGCTGGGTGCACAAGGCCTGAAGCCCGGGCCGTGTGCTCCTTTCCAAAGAGCCCTCTGCCAGCCTAGCAGAGCCTTAGAGACATCTAATCCTCCTTGCTGCAGTACACCAGAAGGATTGAAGACTTGGATGTCGGTGGATTCCTGTTCCTAGACGAATCGATGGAGGAAAGGGACTTGGACTTGTCCAGGTGGTGAGAGCTGTTTAAAGACAGATACTTTATCTTTACTATTCGTTGGGATTACAAAGTTGTCCTTCAAGTGCACCACCGAGAGATTGCTAGCGAATATTGTTTCACTGAACTTCCATTTAGATCAGTCAGGCCTGACTGCATAGGTAGACATTGCTGGGTGTTAGTCTACCCATGAGGGGAAGTAGCTGTAAAAGGGCAGCGCTAGAGTTGCATAGCAATACTTTATTATTCTGATTACTCTGTTTATCTTTATTACTGTTTATTGCAGGGATCTGCAACTTGTTATACTGTTGTTTATTACTTGCCCATTAGCCTCAGTAAAATATCTGGGTAAAGTACATTTGGTGTCAGTTCCGCTTACTTTAATAGGAGTTTTAAAGTATATTCTGTGTATGTTTGTTATAGGACTGCGTCACCAACAGTTGCGATCACGCGGTCCTATCTCTCTATCACCAGCTGTGCCACGGGAGGTTAGAGCCGATTGCCGGGGGTTGACAGCGGTGCACTGCAGGGCCCAAATCAATATCAGCGGCTCTCTTAACTGGGGGTAGCGCTACACGTGTGGGCTCGAGTCCGGGATCCTTGTACGTTGCACGCTGCAATCAAGCCGGTCAGAAGTACCAGCATGGACCCGCTGGCAATGTCACAGTGGTGCGCAGCGATTGGCGCCGATCCAACCGCGGCGGTAGTCATTGTACTCCCGGGGGAAAGATGGAAGGAAGAGGAGATAAAACAGCTCGTATTGTTACTGTCTCCGAGCCACAAAGCATGGGTGAGGGATTTTAGGCCAGATCCAGTGATCTCGTTTACATACGCACTGGTAGAATGGAAAAACGAAATCCCAGAGCATTTTAAAAGTCAGAGTATACAAGCCATAGATAATCAGATCTATCACTTGATACATACGCTGCCAGTGAAGGAAGAATGGTTTCAGACACCAAAGCCATCACTCCCACAATTATCTCCACCACTATCCCCTAAAGCAGAAAAGCTTAAGGAACTATTAAGCCCGGGATCACCGCTGGCCGCTATAGGGCCTGAATTGTTGAATGCTCTAGGAGACCTTGTAATTAAGTGCCAGAAAAGCAGTACGGTGCATGTGGAGGCCGGTTACCGGAAGCTTAGCACCTTCTCAGGGAAGCTCCCCGTCCCTGCGGGGGAGGAAGATTTTGACACTTGGGTGGAACAGGCATTGCAGGCAGTAGAAGCATGGGAGGTGCCTGAGGCACAGAAGAGACAGCGAGTCTTAGAAAGTCTGAAAGGTGCCGCGGCAGAAGCGGTGAAGAGCTTCCGGTTTGGAAATGAAAACTGTACAGCTCAAGATTGCCTGGCCATGCTGCAGGAAGAGTTTGGTCAGCTGGAGAAGGTGTCAGAGATGATTTATCAAATTGAACACACTCTCCAGCAGCCGAATGAGAAACTGTCAGAATATGTTAGAAGGCTGAACAGGCAGTTATGCAAGATTGTACTGAAGAAGGGAATGCTGCCCAAAGATGCAGATGAAGCACGCATGAAGCAGATCATGAGGGGAGCGCGGCGCTCAGACCCGGTCTGGCTGCACCTGAAAACCTCAGGAGGAGGAATGTCACTAACCTACTCTGATCTAATAAAAATTATTAGGGACGAAGAGGCGCTGGAGGAAGATCAGCAGGTGGCCAAGGCGAATGTCACACCTGTACCAGTGTTGGTCCATTCGGTCAAGAGCCCAGAAAGAGATGCGGAGGTTGACACTCTGAAATCGCAAATGGCCCAAGTGTTGGAGATGCTGACCTCTTTGATGGAGAAAGATCAGAGAACACGAGAGAAACCAAGCCCAAGAAAGGAGTTGTTCCCGAACACCTCAGCACCGGCCTCCCTACAGGACCGAGAAGAGGTGATTTGCTATAACTGCGGAGGGAGTGGCCACTTTGCTAACGTATGCTCCAGCCCAAAGAAGAAGAGAACAGATAATTGCAAGCCGGCGGGAAACTCCAAAGGGCCCCGGTGAAGGAGTCAACCGGGTGCCCATCATCTTCAGTGCGCTCCAAACTAAAAAAAAAGGCCAAGAATGGAGGAGACAAAACTCCTAGGAGGAGGTATAGTACACCCCCACCAAGATGTACCCCAGAGGGAGGGGGCAAGACCCCTCAGTGGAAGTACAGCACCCCAAAGAAGGAACATCCACCTAAAAGGAACAATAACATCCCTCAGCGGGTTTGTGCCCCCATTGAGAGGGAGAAAGTCAATGCATGCCAGGCTCAGGAAAAATTAAAGTCCAAAAGGAGCAGGGCAAGGGTCGAAAGCCAAAAAAAAGAGGTGACCCCAGTCCGGCCATACCCAAAGGAACTGGTGGGCCCGTCTCCTACTGTGCCCATTCAAGTGGAAGGAGTCTATACTAAAGCTCTTTTGGACACCGGAGCACAGGTGACTTTACTATACCGGGACTTCTATGATAGGCACTTGAGTCATCTGCCTATCCAGAAGATAGAAGAGCTGGAGATATGGGGACTTGGAACCCAGAGTTTCAGTTATGATGGGTACCTGCCCATAAAGATGACTTTCGACCCATCCGTGGCTGGGAAGGCTGAAGTGTTTGACACCCTGGCAGTTGTGTGTCCCCGGCCGCCTGGAGCCAGCAAGATTTCCCTGATCATTGGGACAAACACGGATCTAGTCAGGAGACTCCTGACCCCTCTAGTGAAAGAGAGAAACCATTCAGCCACCAAAATCCATCCCATGCTAAAGACGGCCTACCAACGACTGGTCTTAGAGCAGAAGACCCCGGGAGAGGGGATAGGGAAGGTGTGGAGACTTGGCAGAGAAGGAGTAGTGCTACAGCCCGGAGAAGTAACCTGTCTTAGGGCCACTGTGAAGCTTTCGTGGGAACAACCTGGCCCCTTTGTCATGCTGGAATCAGACCCAAGGGAAGAGTCCTCAGGCCTGGAAGTGATACCAGAAGTGATTCCGTTCAAGGCCCTGAAGAAGGCCCATGGCAGAGTTCCGGTGAGTGTTAGGAACACTACGGGAGGACCCATGGAGATCCCTGCCAGAGTGTTGCTTGGTCAGGTGAGCCCTGCTGCCCCGGTCACTTGGTCCAAAGTCAAGGGGACGGGTGACGGAGGAGATGTTTGGGAGAAACTGTCCGTGGAAAACCCGAACCTACCCAGGGCTTGGAAAGAAAGAGCCAAGGCCCAGCTGACCAGGTGGGAGAAGATCTTTTCCGAAGATGAATTCGATGTGGGGTGTGCAAGAAGTGCCACCCATCGGATCCGCCTCCAAGAAGATAAGCCCTTCCGAGAGAGGGTCAGGCGGGTCCCCCTGGCAGATCTGGAGGATCTGAGGGAACAACTTGTAGAACTAAAGAAGACTGGTGTGATCCGGGAGTCTAGAAGTCCCTATGCCTCCCCAATCGTGGTGGTCAGAAAGAAGAATGGGTCGTTGAGGCTTTGTATCGATTACAGGACTCTCAACAGGAGAACCATCCCTGACCAATACACCACGCCAAGGATAGAAGATGCCCTACAAAGTTTGTCTGGAGCCAAATGGTTCAGTGTGATGGACCTCAAGAGTGGGTACTATCAAATCCCTGTGCACCCAGAAGACAGGGAGAAGACAGCCTTCATAACCCCGGTGGGATTCTTCGAATTCAATAGGATGCCTCAGGGTCTGTCTGGAGCTCCTGCTACCTTTCAACGCCTTATGGAGAAGACTGTTGGAGACATGAATCTTATAGAAGTCCTTGTGTACTTGGACGATGTCATTGTCTTTGGAAGAACCTTGGAAGAACATGAAGCCAGGTTGGAGAAAGTATTGAGAAGACTCAGCGAAGAGGGACTGAAGCTTTCCCCCGAGAAGTGTCGGTTCTACCAGTCTTCTGTGAACTATCTGGGGCACATAGTGTCTGAAGAAGGGGTGGCCACAGATCCTGAGAAGTTGGAAGCAGTCACTTCCTGGCCACGACCCACCACAGTAACAGAGCTCAGATCCTTCCTGGGGTTCTGCTCCTATTATAGGAGGTTTGTGGAGGGGTTTGCTCGGATTGCCCGCCCGTTGAATGAATTGCTAAAGGCAGAAGGGGAAGAGAATGACTCAGGGCCCAGGAGGCCTGGTGAGTCAGTTCAAGATCAGTGGAACCCAAGGTGTGAAGAGGCCTTTCATGCTCTGAAGAGGAGCTTAACCACTGCCCCAGTCCTGGCCTACGCCGACCCTACCAGACCTTATGAATTACATGTGGATGCCAGCCATGAGGGTCTAGGTGGTGTACTCTACCAAGAACATGAAGGACAACTGCGACCAGTGGCCTATGTGAGCAGGAGCCTGACCCCCTCAGAAAAGAATTACCCCACTCATAAGCTGGAATTCCTGGCCCTCAAATGGGGGGTAGTAGACAAGCTAAAAGACTACTTGTATGGGGCAGAGTTTACTGTGAAGACAGACAACAACCCCCTGACCTACCTCTTCACCACCGCGAAACTAGATGCCACCGGACACAGGTGGTTGGCCGCATTGTCTGGATTCAACTTCAGTCTGAAGTACAGACCAGGAGCCGGAAATAGGGATGCAGATGCCCTGTCCCGGAGGTCTCATGCCACGACAAATGACTGGGAAGATTGGACCCAAGTGGCACCGGACGGGGTGCGGGCCCTTTGTCAAGGGGCTGAATTCCAAGCCAGAGGAGGCTCCAGAGCAGAAGAAATAGGGGTTACCATGGTAGGAGTCCCCAAACACTATTGTGGGGTAACTCAACTGGAGGAAGACAACCTACCGAGACTGTCCAAGAAGGAGTTGAGGTGTGACCAATTGGAAGACCCCATGGGGAGATTGGTCCTCGAAGCCCTGGAGAATCAGGATCCCAACAAATTCCTACATCACCCCTCAAAGGAGGCTCGCCTGTTGAGGAAGGAATTGGACAGGCTACAGGTACATCAGGGAGTGGTCTACCGAAGGGGCCCCTCTGATGACTCAGAAGATAAGTGGCAGTTATTTCTTCCAGAGAAGCACCGAGAGACTGTACTAATTGCCCTGCATGACCATCATGGTCACCTAGGGGCAGAAAGGACCTTCCAGCTTGTCAGAAATCGGTTCTATTGGCCCTGCATGAGGGCAGAAGTAGAGGAGTATTGCCATTCCTGTGCACGATGCATTCAGAGAAAGACCCTACCCCATCAAGCTGCCCCAATGGGCCACTTACAGAGTCAAGGCCCAATGGATCTGGTATGCATTGACTTTCTCTGCCTCGAACCCGACCTGAGTGGATTGGGGAATGTTCTGGTAATAACCGACCATTTCACCCGCTATGCTCAAGCTTTCCCAACCAAAGACCAGAAGGCATCCACCGTGGCCAAGATACTTATGGAGAAGTATTTTGTCCATTACGGACTACCACAGAGACTCCACTCAGATCAAGGAAGGGACTTTGAGAGTCGGTTGATCCGAAGACTTTTGGATTCATTAGGAATAAAGAAGACCAGAACCACGCCTTACCACCCACAAGGAGATGCTCAGCCGGAGAGATTTAACCGGACCCTGCTCAACATGTTGGGAACCTTAGAAACAGAGAAGAAGCAACACTGGAGTCAGCACATATCAGCCCTAGTACATGCCTATAACTGTAGCACAAGTGACGCCACTGGCTACTCCCCTTATCGACTTATGTTTGGGAGAGAAGCAAGGCTACCTGTGGACCTGGCCTTTGGCACTTCTATAGACAATACCTCAGCTACATCCCACAAGGGATACGTGGACAGACTTAGATGTAGCTTGCAGGTGGCCTATGAACAAGCCCAGGCGGCTTCGGATCAAAGAGGGGCCCGCAACAAGAGAAATTTTGATCTGAAGGTTCGAGTGCAAGATCTGCAGCCCGGGGACCGAGTACTGCTACGCAATCTGGGGGTCCCTGGAAAACACAAGCTTGCCGACAGGTGGAGATCTGAGCCCTATGTTGTCTGTAGGAAGTTGCCCGGTTTGCCTGTCTACAAACTAAAGCCAGAAGGAAAGGTGGGTCCACTGAAGACGTGGCATCGGAACCACCTGCTCCCACTTGCTGAGGCAGTCAGAATACCTCCCGTGAGAGACTCCCCTGAACCGGCCTCTATCCTGGATATTCCTAGGCCGAACACTCGGTCCCAGACCTCTCGAGCCAAAGATGGGGAGGCCTCCCAATTGAGTACAGAAGAAGGTGGAGAACTGGACTGGCTGTGGCCTCCCTCGACTCTGGGAACGTCTGCCATAGATCTCCCAAATGGAGGGGATACCCCAGATGCAATGCTGAATCCGGAGGCTACTGAATTCATACCCTTCAGTCCCTCAGCTGATTACTGGGAAGATGTTCCTGACACTTGCGCAGAGGAGGACTCTAGAGATTCCATACGTCAGTCGACTTCTGAATCAGAGGTTCCAGAACCAGCAATGTTACCTGAACTTACTCCTGAAGAAGAGCCTGTGGTGCCAGAGTCAGAAGCACCAAGAGAGCAGAGGGCTCGCAGAGTCATCAGGCCTCCCAAGAAACTAACTTACCCCCAAATGGGGACGAGCTCAGAGGACTCTGTTGTAACGGCTAGGAGAAGTGTTGAACAACCTGATCCTTCCACCGTCCATTTGGTGGAGGGCAACCCCAGCTCACTCTCTGGCACAGTTAGGCAGGCCACTCATGGTAGTGTGACCTGTGGGCAAGAGAGTTCCATCCCAAAGTTTTGGTGGGAATTCCCTATGCCAACATCAGGCTCGACATTGTCCAAAATGGTAAACAGTATTTGTTGAAGTTTATCTTTGGGGACCAAAGAGTTCAAGTGGGGGGAGTGTGTAGTGGGGTGTTCCCCTTTAATGCAGAGAGACAAGAAGTTCCAGGTGAGAGGTGAGTCGGGAGGAAGTAAAGAGAGATTATGGAAGTGAAAGCAGAGGAGAGAGAGACTACATCTCCCAGTACATCTTGCAGCACCCAGGGTGCATTGCTCCAGAACAGAGACTGCTGGGGCAGACTTTATAAAGGGGAGGCAGAGTTTTGGTCGGCCTCTTTGGACCCCCCCTCTCCTAGCAAGAGGATGTCTGTGCTGAACTGCTGGGTGCACAAGGCCTGAAGCCCGGGCCGTGTGCTCCTTTCCAAAGAGCCCTCTGCCAGCCTAGCAGAGCCTTAGAGACATCTAATCCTCCTTGCTGCAGTACACCAGAAGGATTGAAGACTTGGATGTCGGTGGATTCCTGTTCCTAGACGAATCGATGGAGGAAAGGGACTTGGACTTGTCCAGGTGGTGAGAGCTGTTTAAAGACAGATACTTTATCTTTACTATTCGTTGGGATTACAAAGTTGTCCTTCAAGTGCACCACCGAGAGATTGCTAGCGAATATTGTTTCACTGAACTTCCATTTAGATCAGTCAGGCCTGACTGCATAGGTAGACATTGCTGGGTGTTGGTCTACCCATGAGGGGAAGTAGCTGTAAAAGGGCAGCGCTAGAGTTGCATAGCAATACTTTATTATTCTGATTACTCTGTTTATCTTTATTACTGTTTATTGCAGGGATCTGCAACTTGTTATACTGTTGTTTATTACTTGCCCATTAGCCTCAGTAAAATATCTGGGTAAAGTACATTTGGTGTCAGTTCCGCTTACTTTAATAGGAGTTTTAAAGTATATTCTGTGTATGTTTGTTATAGGACTGCGTCACCAACAGTTGCGATCACGCGGTCCTATCTCTCTATCACCAGCTGTGCCACGGGAGGTTAGAGCCGATTGCCAGGGGTTGACAGCGGTGCACTGCAGGGCCCAAATCAATATCAGCGGCTCTCTTAACTGGGGGTAGCGCTACACAGTATTTGATCATTTTTTGCTGGTTTATTTGATATAAAAACTTGTACGTGCACTTTGCTTTTCTATTTTTTTTTTTTTTTTTACAAATTTACAAATCTCAGCAGGATTTAATGAGCCATAACCATCCATGTTTTACTTTATAAATGTATGTCATGATAGTTCATGAAAGTAACCCCTGACATTTAGTAACCTGTCTTTCCTGGAACCCCACTGACATCTTATGTTCTAACAGATGGCATTATCTAAAAAGAGATAGCGTTTGAGTGGGTTACATCACAGGGCACCTTCTTGTTTCCCACACTTCTTGCCTAATTATCCAGCACAGCAGCTGAAAACTTTCAAACAGGAAGCTGTTTACAGATAACACTTGTGACTTCTTGAGCTGGAGAGCTGAAGGCATCTTTTTCAATTAAGATCTGTCAGGCTTTTGTAAACAGCGGCTATGAGGTCCTTAGGCATTGCAAGTCAGAGGACAGTTCCAGTCCCAAGCCTCAGGGGAAATACAAGGTAAGAAAACTTTTCACTAACTTCTATTCATCTTTTCTTAGTCTTCTTAATTGCAAGAATAGTGACAATATTTTCAGTTTTGTTGGATCATACCCCATATGACCAAACGTTTGTGAACACCTGACCATCACGTTTGATGGAAATCCTGTTTCAAAACCAAAGGCATTCATATGGAGCTGCTTTCCCCTTTGTGGATGTAACAGCCTCCACAAGATTTTAGAGTGTGTTATGGGAATTTGTGCCCAGTTAGCCAAAAGAGGATTTGTGAGATCAGTACGGTTGTTAGGCGAAAAGACCTGGCTCCTAATCAGCATTCCAATTCATCCCAAAGGTTTTCCCTATGATTGAGGTTTGGACCTTTGTGCATGCCATTGGAATTCCTCCATGCCAAAGTCATGAAACCATGTCTTATGGGTCTGGTTTGTGCACCTAACTCAATATTTTAGAGCAGCCTTTCTCAACGTTTTTGTCCAGGAGGAACACTTCCAAACTAAAATGGCACATTCAATAAGCTGCTTATGGTTTTAAATAAATAATAGAGATTAAGATATTTTTGGTGTCACTCAAAACATGTTTTACATGAAAGAAACTAATGTCATGTACTCAGGTAATAATAATAGTTACCTAGAATATTTAATAACCAGAGCAGATTATTTTTACATTGTTGTCTTGACAATAATAATCATGAAGGCTAAAGTGGTTGTAAACCTACATTTTCAATTTGTACCTATAGGTAAGCCTATAATAAGGTACAGTAAATATCTTCTAAACATGCGCCGTTTAGGAGATATTTACTCTGTACTGCGCCAATGATGTCATCGGCGCATGCACTGTGAAGAAACGGCCCTCCGTGCCGTTTCTTCACTAGCGAGTGCCGTGACTGGCGGCTCCCATGCACGTGCGCAGGAGTGACGTCACGCGGCTCCGGCCATTTACAGAGCCGGAGTCCGTGGGCCCGGTAGGAAGAGGGGCGAAGATGGATGTGGCCTCCAGCGGGGACAGGGCAGGCTTCGTTTGCCAGTAAATGCCACATAATAGGCTAGTATGCAATGTATGAAATAAGGGCGCAAATAGAACATATACTAATGCAGTAAATGAAACCAATAACTAAATAAAGTGCATATTGAATCAATGTGTGTGTCAGAGTCCAAAAATAAGACAAATTTAAAATTATATAGCAGTGTATTAAATCGGATCTTCTTTTCTAAACTCCAACACCGTGCCTTTGAAAGTGCAATGTGCTTCAAATCTTGAAAAAGTGCTTCACCCGACGTGACAAATAAATGTGCTCACCAGATATCTTTGGCCACATGGTATGCGATGTAGCCCATTACGCTTTTACTTTGCAAATGACAAAAGAGAAAGTAAAACCCTCCAGGGTTTACTTCCTCTTTAAAGCGGAGTTCCACCCACTTTTACAACTTTATCTTAAAGGAAAGACCACCCCTCCACCACTTGTTTTTGGATAACTATTTTTTTGTTTCTTACCTTTTCTGAAGTGCTGAGTGTACTTTCCGCGGCCCAGGGCATCATTTCCTCCTGCTCTCCCGCTGCTTTCTGGGACCTGCTTTAATGGTAGGTTTATTTTAACAGCGAGAGACAGAATAACAACAAAATCCAGAAAACCGCATTTCAAAAAAGTTATACATTGATTTGTATTTTAATGAGTGAAATAAGTATTTGACCCCTTTGCAAAACCTGACAATCACAGAGGTCAGACATTTCTTGTAGTTGGCCACCAGGTTTGCACACATCTCAGGAAGGATTTTGTCCCACTCCTCTTTGCAGATTCTCTCAAAGTCATTAAGGTTTCAAGGTTTCCCTCCACATATTTTCTATGGGATTAAGATCTGGAGACTGGCTAGGCCACTCTTGGACCTTAATGTGCTTCTTCTTGAGACACTCTTTTGTTGCCTTGGCCGTGTGTTTTGGGTCATTGTCATGCTGGAATACCCATCCATGACCCATTTTTAATGCCCTGGCTGAAGGAAGGAGGTTCTCACCCAAGATTTGACGGTACATGACCCAGTCCATTGTCCCTTTGTTTGATGCAGTGAAGTTGTCCTGTCCCCTTAGCAGAAAAACAGCCCCTAAGCATAATGTTTCCACCTCCATGTTTGACGGTGGGGATGGTGTTCTTGGGGTCATAGGCAGCATTCCTCCTCCTTCAAACACGCCAAAATGAGTTGATGACAAGGAGCTCAATTTTGGTCTCATCTGACCACCCAGTTCTCCTCTGAATCATTTAGATGTTAATTAGAAAACTTCAGACAGGCCAGTACATGTGCTTTCGTGAGCAGAGGGACCTTGCGGGCACTGCAGAATTTCAGTACTTCATGGCGTAGTGTGTTACCAATTGTTTTATTGGTGACTACAGTCCCAGCTGCCTTAAAATCATTGACAAGATTCCGGTGTAGTTCTTGGCTCTTTCCTCACCGTTCTCATGATCATTGAAACTCCACAAGGTGAGATATTGCATGGAGCCCCAGACTGAGGGACATTTATTTTGTATTTCTTCCATTTGCGAAATAATCGCACCAATCAGTAGCGGCCCGTGCATTAGGGGCGCACAGGTGCCGTCCCCCCCTATTCATGCGTCCGGCCCCCTGATCTACATACAGGGAAGTTGGATGCATGAATTCCAATGGCGCAGGTGCTTTTTTGAAGCATGTGGTTAGAGCCAGAGGCTCTAATAGGCTTAAAAAAAGGGTGGGCTCCGGGCGACGAGCATTGCGCCCAAAGCCCACCCAGTTGTGTGACGATAGCGAATGAATATTCGTTATCGCCACACTGATCCTCTTCCCGGCCAATCAGGAAGTGGGCCTGAGACCCGTCACCTGATTGGCTGAAAGGACAGGCAATCCTATTGGACACCTAGCAGGAGGAGAGAAGAGACGCACGGCGTGATCTAGGAGAGGACACAGGAGCCACTGTCTGACCCACAGCTCGCCGCCCGTCACCTGCTTCCCTGACCCACAGCTCGCCGCCCATCACCCACTGCCTGACCCACAGCTCGCCGCCTGTCACCCGCTGCCTGGCTGCAGCCTGCCACCCGTCACCCACCACCTAGACGGACAGACCGGTAGACAGCATGCGGGTGGGAGGAGGGTGGTGTGCTGGTTAAGTGCCATAAGGCTCTCTCCTGTCTAGCCTGCCACAATGCACTTGATGGTGTGACCCAAGGCTCAACCACGCCCCCACCACAACCCCCCACGGGAGGAGAGCACACCGCATTAAATGGTAGGTGTGGCCGAATTGCACTAACAATGGGAGGACCATACAAAGGCATTGTTAAATACCATGAGTGCTTTATGCACAGGATTCAAAAGTACACTACATACAGAGTGCAGCATTCAGGAATGTGATACAAACAGGGTGCAGAAGTTTTCTATGTACAGGGTGCAGGGCTCAGAAGTTTGCTATGTACAGGGTGTAGGGCTCAGAAGTTTGCTATGTACAGGGTGTAGGGCTCATAAGTTTGCTATGTACAGGGTGCAGGGCTCGGAAGTTTGCTATGTACAGGGTGCAAGGATCGCTATGTACAGCCAGGGTGCAAGGATTGCTATGTACAACCAGGGTGCAAGAATCGCTATATGTACAGCCAGGGTGCAAGGGTCGCTATATGTACAGCCAGGGTGCAAGGGTCGCTATGTACAGGGTGCAAGGGTCGCTATGTACAGGGTGCAAGGGTCACTATGTACAGGGTGCAAGGGTCACTATGTACAGGGTGCAAGGGTCGCTATGTACAGGGTGCAAGGGTCGCTATGTACAGGGTGCAAGGGTCGCTATGTATAGGGTGCAAGGGTCGCTATGTATAGGGTGCAAGGGTCGCTATGTACAGGGTGCAAGGGTCGCTATATACAGGGTGCAAGGGTCAAAAGTTCTCTATGCATAAGTACTGCGTGCTTCACAGGACAGAAAAGAGGACAGAAGAGTGGACAGAGGGGTTGCTGCCAAAGAGCAGCTTCAACTTACAGAGGGTGTGCAGTCTTTACATGGGCTGTAGAAGGAGCCGCTGGCCGAGATAGTGGAGCTGCCGCTGCAAGGATGGTAGAGCTGCAGTGCACATCATCCCCCTGCCCCCTGTCCCTTTCATAGAGATACTGCTGGGCAGGGAGGACTGTGCACACTGCTGGTTCTGTGTGAAAGTGAAAGCAGTGAGCACGTGTAAGGGGCTATCGCCAGCCAAAAAAAAGCTCTTGTGTCACCCCTCTGACGGGTGTCACCCGGGTGCGGACCGCACCCCCTGCACCCCCATAGCAACGCCTCTGTCGCTGATTGATAGGGGATCAAGTACTTATTTCACTCATTAATAATTTTTTTGAAATGTGTCTTTTTGGAGATTTTTGTTGTTATTCTGTCTCTCACTGTTAAAATAAACCTACCATTAAAATGATAGACTAATCATTTCTTTATCAGTGGGCAAACATACAAAATCAGCAAGGGATCAAATACTTTTTTTCCCTCATTGTATGGTCAATGGAGAAATATCCACTTACATTGGTAATCATTGTAGATGGGAGCTCAGTCTGTCATTGCTCAATGAACCTCTAGCAACCTCTGTAGGAACCCTGGTTCATAAAGCCTGCTTTGGAGGCTTTTTGGAAATGCTGCTGACCATATAGGGCAGTGTTTCTCAACTCCAGTCCTCAAGGGGTCATGTTTTCAGGATTTCCCTCAGATGAAACAGCTGTGGTAATTACTAAGGTAGTGAAACTGATCAAATGACCTGTGCAAAATCATGGAAAGCCTTGAGGACTAGAGTTGAGAAACACTAAAATAGTGTATCTTTTCCTTATATAATACTGGGCAAACCAAACACGAGCAACACAGATGAGTTAGTTATTCCTAAAGTTTAGAGAGCTGCCAATAAATATGGGTGTCTGGTGATGGATGCTCATATGCCAAGTCAGACTGCTGAGATACCACAGTTTTCTTGTCATATTTTTTGCTGTAGCAAATTATTTAATTTTGAATTATGCCAATGGATAAGAAAAAAGCCTTAAAAATGTTGTAAACCTCACATATATATGTAGTGGCTGGCCTCAGGTGATACACAGAAATGAACCAAATCCTCCTACATAAGTTGTACCTGTTTATCTAAAAGAATCCTTCCCCTACAGCCATTCAAAGTGCAGAATTTACCCAGGATCTCTCAGCTCTGAAAAGCAGGGGGCAGAGAGCTGAAATGACATCAGTGAGGAGAGCACTGAGAGGTGATTGGAGGAAAGGGACAACCCTCCCTTCCACAGCATGCAGGAACAGAGCTAAGGCAGTCAATCAGCTGGAGCTCCCTCCTGTCACCATTTTTCTCTTGGTGTCAGAAAAACTTGTCAGAAGTGACTCGTGCTTATAGCAGAGGAATGGAGCAACAGACAGAAATGACACTTAATGCTCTGGATTAAGTCAAGCACACACTATAGAGGGATATGCTTTGTTTATATTTAATGTCTTAGGTTTACAACAACTTTAAAATATGCAATAACAATGAGCACCTCAATATCCCTGAGATTGTTAACCTCAAAAAAATGGTTTCAAGCAACACTTAAATTATGTCATTTGTAGATAAAAGGATATATATGACCACTCCAATACGGCTGCACGTCCTTTCACTGTCTTTTTACCTTGATGCAATGAAATGTTACTTTTCTTATTCTAAATGGGGTCCATCTCTACTGTAAGGCACCAGGGTTTCTTCTGAAGTTTTAAGAATTGGTATTCAGACTTTTTGCACATTAAGCCATTGCAACTTTTAGAGACCTATCTCCTGAAAAATACATGCTATATGTGACAGGACCTCAGATCTGTTCAGTGTGTTCATTGTTGTGTTATGATGCTGGGAATCATTCTCCCACACATTGCCAGACAAAGCAGATTACATTGGGGTTTCAAGAAAAAAGACAGATCATTTCACAGATTATCTCATTTATTTATTTCTCATTGAAACAAATAACACCACTAGCTTCTACCTGGGAATAATGTGAAGTTTATTGATGTATCTATTAAGGAGAGAAGACCAAGGAGCCCATAAAGCAGAATGTGTACAGGTGTGTATTGGGTGGGCTTTTACCATAATGTTCAGGTATGCACAGTCGAAAAGTGTCCTGTTCTCTTTGTATGGCTTCTTTTGTGTGAAATCCCTGGTGTTCCTGCCAGTCCCTCTGCTTTCCTATTAAAAACTGACCACACTAAGCAGCGTACACCTGCTCTCCTCCAATGATCAGCCTTGTCCTGACAAGTCCCCCCGCACAGCCATTCACTGGGAAGCTCAGTGTGCTGCTGTTTCTCCTCCCCCAGCCCTTATGCAGCTGAGAACAGAGAGTATGTGATCACTTATAAAAAAGGGGAAAAAAAGGTAATTATAATTTTTTTGGAATCTTTACACAAATGTTTTGTCTTTCATTTCTATTTCAAACTGAGTGAGTTGTTTTACAAGGTGATTGTTTACAACCACTTTAAGTCAATAACATTGATTATGTCTTTACAATGGCATCTGAAAGTCGGTGGGATATAATAGGCAGCAAGTAAATATGTTGTTCATGAGCACCTACAATGGGCACGGGACCATCAGAACTGGACCAAGGAGCAATGGAATAAGGCGGCCTTGTCTGATGAAACACATTTTCTTTTACATCATGTGGATGGCTGGGTGCATGTAACTTGGGTCCTGCCATTCATGTGGATATTACTTTGATACCTACCACCTACTTAACCACTTCCTGCCCGGCGCATAGTCAAATGACGGCCGCAGGAACCCTTCGTTCCTCTGGGCGGCCGTCATGACATCCTAGGATTCCTGCAGTGTGGAGAGCGCGCGCGCACCGCCGGCGGCATGCGCACTCACTGCATCACTGGGGACCCGATGCGCGTGCCCGGTGGCCGCCGGGCACCCACGATTGCTCGTCACAGAGCCAGGGAGGTGGATCTCTGTGTTTAAACACAGAGATCCATATCCTGTCAGGGAGAGGAGACCGATGGTGTGTCCCTTGTACATAGGGACACAGATCGGTCACCTTCCCCAGTCAGTCCCCTCCCCCTACAGTTAGAATCACTCCCTAGGGAACACATTTAACCCCTTGATCGCCCCCTAGTGTTAACCCCTTCCCTGCCAGTCACATTTATACAGTAATCAGTGCATATTTATAGCACTGTTTGCTGTATAAATGTGAATGGTCCCAAAATAGTGTCAAAAGTGTCCGATTGGTCTGCCGCAATATCGCAGTCCTGAAAAAAATCGCAGATAACCGCCATTACTAGTAAAAAATTTCATAAATCTTTCCCCTATTTTGTAGGCGTTTATAACTTTTTTTTTACCAAAAATATGTAGAAGAATACATATCGGCCTAAAATGAGAATTTTTTATTTTTTTTTTTTAAATTAGGATATTTATTATAGCAAAAAGTAAAAAAAAAAATATATTTTTTTCAAAATTGTCAGTCTTTTTTTGTTTATAGCGCAAAAAATAAAAACCGCAGAGATGATCAAATACCACAAAAAGAAAGCTCTATTTGTGGGAAAAAAGGACGTCAATTTTGTTTGGGAGCCACGTCGCACGACCGCGCAATTGTCATTCAAAGCGTGACAGTGCTGAAAGCTGAAAATTGGCCTGGGCAGGAAGGGGGTGAAAATGCCCGATATTTAAGTGGTTAAAAATGGTTTGTGAACCAGTACACTCCTTTATGGAAATGGTAATCTTTAATGGCAGTGGCCTCTTTTAGCAGCATATTACGCCCTACCACACTGCAATAATGGTTCATGAATGGTTTGAGGAACACAAACTTGGCCTCCAAATTCTCCAGAACTTACTCCAATTGAGCATCTGTGGGATTTGCCTTGCAGTTTATAGGACTTCGTGCCAGATACCACAGCATACCCTCAGAGGTCTAGTGACATCCATGCCTCGATAGGTCAGGGCTGTTATGGTGGCAAAAGGGGGACCTACTCAAAATTAGGTGGGTGGTCATAAAGTTATGACTCATAGGTGTATATTCAAGCAAGAAGTGTTATATCCAATGTTTTAAAGTGGTTGTAAACCCTTTACAACCACTTTTACCTACAGGTAAGTCTAGATTAAGGCCCCTTTCACACTGAGGCGTATTTCATTCATTTTAGCGCTAAAAATAGCGCATAAATTCCGCCTGAAATAATCCTGCCCAGCATTCTCAATGTGAAAGCCCGAGGGCTTTCACACTGAGGCAATGCGCTGGCGGGAGGAAAAAAAATCTCCTGCAAGCAGCATCTTTGGAGCGGTGAAGGTTGGGTGTGTATACCACTCCTTTACCGCTTCTTCCCATTGAAATCAATGGGACACCATGGCTATACCGCCCGCAAACCGCTGCTGTAGCAGCGGTTTGCGGGCGTTTTTAATCCTTTCTCGGCCGCTAGCGGGGGTTAAAACCGCACCGCTAGCGGGCGAATATTGCGGCAAATCCGACAGTATAGCAGCGCTAAAAATAGGTCCACGGTTTAGGAGATATTTACAAAAATTACGGGCGCCGATGTCTACAGCGCATGCGCCGTAGACAACGGCGCAGGCGCACTTTAGCAACGGCATTCGTGCCGTTCCTAAAGGAGGCCATGCTGTGACTGGTGGCTCCCGAGCCGCGATAATCAGAAGTAAGCTACGGGAGAGATGTCCGCAGCCGGAGGGGGGGGTCGAGGACCACTGCGGGGGCTTCAGTCTAAGGTAAGTGAGGTAAGGTATGCTATGCATACTAGCTCATTATGCCTTTGTCTTGCAGGTTTTTTTTTTTTTTAAGGGTTTACTTCCTCTTTAATGGAGTGTAGTCCATCTTTTTTTGAGCTGACAATCCATGGGTATGTAGCGGGGTCCTCAAATTGATGGGATACACCTGGGGAATAGTGTGACCCAGGTGTATAATTGTGTTAGGATTCAGACCCCTTTTTGTTTCGTGGAGGACTGGAGGATGTAATATTCTCCTTTGCCTGTGGGTGGCGGGGTACCCACGGGCTTCAGGTAGAATCATCTCCTGCAGTGCTCCCTGTTTTGTCCCTTCCCGGAGATGGTATGGCTGGGGCGGGGAACCCGCCGGGCCGTTGATGGGAGGAGATAAAAGGGGGAGACGCCCTTACCACGAGGTTGTCGTCGTCGTCTTGCGGAGAAGGAGGTCCTCGGAGGAGGAGGGTTGCGGTCCGCACCCAGGCCCCTCAGGCCTGGGTGCTGGAGATCCAGGAGTCTGGTCCAGGTGCCCATGGCCTGGTCCGGAGTCATGTTGGCGTCCATCCCAGGCACCTTTAGCCTGGGGTGAGGTACTATCGAGGAGGCCTGGGGCCCAGTACCTTCGACTGGGTCCCGCTAGGGTGGACTGTCCGAGGGTCCCTGAGCGGAGGGACTCGTACCTGAGGTGAGGAGGCCGGGGAGGTTACCCACTGAAGACCCGGAGCAGCACCAACCCGGTGACAGTGGGCCTCTGGGAACTCTCTTGGGAGGACACATCCCCCTGATAGGGGCCACAGCGTATCGAAGAGGGCTCCACTGCTGTTCATAGGGGTTGCTGGAAGAGACCTCATCTTCCTGTTCTGTAACAGCCGGATTGGCTTAGGCGCCGCTGGTCATAGTACAGTGGCATAGAACTTAAACTTTAGGAAGTGCCTCGATCTGCTCGCCCCACCGTTGGCAAGGTTATAGGTCCCAACCAGTTTGCTGCAAAAGAACTGTTTATTGTGCTTTGCGTATTGGAGTGTCAAATAAACAAGTGTTGGACCTTTCTTCGGTGTGCGAACTCCAGTTACTGGAAGTAAAGGGGAGGCTGGTGAGCTTGCAATTACAGACTCAGTGCATTCACAGAACACACCGGCCCGAGGAAACATCAGGAAGTGGCCTTCACCTCCCTACTACAATGGGGAGGACATGGGCCGTGGCGCATCTCACTCTCACAACCCAGGAACCCCTAGACATGAGCTGGAGTGTAACCGATAAAGTCGAAGAGGGAGTGAGGCCGCTACACGTGGGGGCTCGTGAGTCCGGGACAGAGTGTGTTCTAAAGATGGACTTGAGAATGTCTACATTTGAACTTTGCTGCCCAGAGGAGTTCCGAGCAGATCGGTCATATTACTGGCCAAAGTGCGTCCCTGCTCGGAGTTGTGGAAATGACCCTAACACGGGAAAGGCCCATGCGGAGGAGCGGAAAAAGGGAGAGGTCCAGCCGTGTGACGTACTGCACGTGGGGACTGTTAACGCACTGCGCCACGAGGCACCCCATGGCGACATCGTTAGTGGGCGGAGTCAAGAGGAAGCCCGCGAAAATGTACAGCTCATGGGAGGAGTCTGGCCAGGTGTGGGGATACACGTGGAGACTCCGGCGCGGGGTCAGTGCATGATGGAGCAGCAGATAGTCGGGATGACCTCAAGTGCCCCGTGGATTATGGTTCCTCACCCCACGAAAATGACTTCCTTTGCTGCCCCCATCACAGACACGGGGATAAGACTTAGGCCCCGAGGGCGGTTGGCTCTGTACACTTGCAGAGACACGGAGGCCCTCGGTGTGATCTGTCCCGGCTGCTCGGGACTGGTGGTCACCCTGAAGCCATTCGGGCGATGTGAGGAGTGCAGAGAATTCCTTTTTGAGGTCGAGTCGTCCACAGCAAGACCCCGGGCCCTTCGCCTCAACCACCTCACGGGTACTGCTACTCCGGAAGGGGAGATCAAGGCCTCTGTCGAGGTTCCCGTGCGCGCTGACCAGGGCGATGGACTGCCCAACAGAGAAAAATCCGAGGATGCTGCCTCGGTCGCCACAAGTTCTCTGCTCCCACCACCGAAGAGGAAAGTTGGCCTAGTACAGGCATCCTATGGACGTGGTCGAGCTTCACCCCGCTGCTTGCCTGGCCTGGATGGCGCCGGTCGAGAAGGAAGTCCCGGACTTCCCAGTCCTCTACAAGGGTCAGGTGAGCCAGGGGCTGGGACTGTGGTGGTGGTTGGAGGTGTCGGGGGCCCATTGGAGGTGGAGCCCCCCAGGGAGGTTGATTCTGTGTCCACCGGAAGATATCTGCCTGCGGAGATGTATGACACCTCCGACCTAGAGTCGCTGTCTGATTGCGGAGATGATGGCGAGATAGACGAACTGTTCAGCCGCAAGGGCTGGGATAGAGTGCCACTTCTTGCTTCCCGTGCGGTACGGGATTCACCTATGTACACAGGAGACAGCACGCCTCGGGTGGAAGACCCGCAGCTTACGAGGGAACCTACCCCTCCACCTGTGTCCTCATCTACTGTTACCTCACCTACTTTGGTTGTGGGGACACCCCGCGCTTCTCTGAGAGCGCCGAAAGTCATTTCCAGGGAGCTGGTAAAGGCACCTCGGCATCCGGAAGCTATTGTGCTGCCTGGAACTGGAGAGAAAGCCACTATGCCACCTTTGGCCCGCTTGCAGAGACTGTTCTGTCATAAAGTAGCTCGGGAATATGGGTGGGAGTACCCGTATCTGCCCCGGGACTTGCTGTATGAGGTGGAAGTCTGGAGAACAAGATGGTATGACGAGTTTGTGTGGGACAAGTTGAAGGTGCCCCATGCTCGCAGGTACCTGGAATGTGTGCCGGCAGTGTCTAAGAGGTTTGAGGACTGCAAACCTGAATGGAAATTGGGGCGCCATATCCATGCTGACAAGATAGTCATTTGCAGAAGAGAAGGAGAAGATGTCGAGTATTCGATAGAGGCATTTGACAAACACCTGAAACCCCTGTACCTGCCGGATCCAAAGTTTTACTTATAGGAGAAAAGAACTCCTGTTTATTTCTTTTGTGCACTTGAACTTTCTGGAGGAGCCATTCCCAGACGCCCAGGACTGTGCCCTGCTTTTGTTTTTGTTTGGGCTTTTCTTTTTTTTTTCTCGTAGGAGACTTGGGGACTGTTGTGTTTTCGTGTTTCCCCTTTTCTTCATGTGCCAAAGGCAAGGACATTTGGGAATAGTGGCAGAGTAGGGAAAAGCTGGAAGAACGAAGACTCGTTGAGTGTCATGACCGCGGCGTTGTCACCAGGTGGCAGTGTTGCGCAACAAATGTTTGAAAATGTTTCACACACACATCACCTTGCTTGTTGGAGTGAGTGGGTCTCTCGGCTGACGGGCCCACTCATCCCAAATGACACGAAATTATGTTAGGATGTTGTTTTTTCTTTCCCCTGCAGGAGAATCGTCAGTCAAGATCATTGAGAGTGGGTGGCTCCTAGACAGTGTGGGAGAGGGGCTGTGACTATGCAGATGTTTAAAGTGTTTTATGACATAAGTTGTTTTATATATTCCCCATTCCCTGAGCAGGTCTTGGCACTTGGGAAAAATTTAGAGGAACTGCCTCAGGGGTTTCACTCCATGTCACCACTTTATGGGAGGCATGGGTGTGCACCTGACGCTGGGGACCAGCGTCCAATCACAGGGGGAGTGTGTAGCGGGGTCCTCAAATTGATGGGATACACCTGGGGAATAGTGTGACCCAGGTGTATAATTGTGTTAGGATTCAGACCCCTTTTTGTTTCGTGGAGGACTGGAGGATGTAATATTCTCCTTTGCCTGTGGGTGGCGGGGTACCCACGGGCTTCAGGTAGAATCATCTCCTGCAGTGCTCCCTGTTTTGTCCCTTCCCGCAGATGGTATGGCTGGGGCGGGGAACCCGCCGGGCCGTTGATGGGAGGAGATAAAAGGGGGAGACGCCCTTACCACGAGGTCGTCGTCGTCGTCTTGCGGAGAAGGAGGTCCTCGGAGGAGGAGGGTTGCGGTCCGCACCCAGGCCCCTCAGGCCTGGGTGCTGGAGATCCAGGAGTCTGGTCCAGGTGCCCATGGCCTGGTCCGGAGTCATGTTGGCGTCCATCCCAGGCACCTTTAGCCTGGGGTGAGGTACTATCGAGGAGGCCTGGGGCCCAGTACCTTCGACTGGGTCCCGCTAGGGTGGACTGTCCGAGGGTCCCTGAGCGGAGGGACTCGTACCTGAGGTGAGGAGGCTGGGGAGGTTACCCACTGAAGACCCGGAGCAGCACCAACCCGGTGACAGTGGGCCTCTGGGAACTCTCTTGGGAGGACACATCCCCCTGATAGGGGCCACAGCGTATCGAAGAGGGCTCCACTGCTGTTCATAGGGGTTGCTGGAAGAGACCCCATCTTCCTGTTCTGTAACAGCCGGATTGGCTTAGGCGCCGCTGGTCATAGTACAGTGGCATAGAACTTAAACTTTAGGAAGTGCCTCGATCTGCTCGCCCCACCGTTGGCAAGGTTATAGGTCCCAACCAGTTTGCTGCAAAAGAACTGTTTATTGTGCTTTGCGTATTGGAGTGTCAAATAAACAAGTGTTGGACCTTTCTTCGGTGTGCGAACTCCAGTTACTGGAAGTAAAGGGGAGACTGGTGAGCTTGCAATTACAGACTCAGTGCATTCACAGAACACACCGGCCCGAGGAAACATCAGGAAGTGGCCTTCACCTCCCTACTACAATGGGGAGGACATGGGCCGTGGCGCATCTCACTCTCACAACCCAGGAACCCCTAGACATGAGCTGGAGTGTAACCGATAAAGTCGAAGAGGGAGTGAGGCCGCTACAGGTACAAAGCCATCCCCAGGACTGGGGGCATTGAATGCTCTTCTGCTTTCAACACCCATGTGAATTTAGAAAGAAATGGTCAGGGGAATGTATACATTTAGGCTGCAATCTTACAATAAATCTGATTTATGGTTCCAGTTTTGCAATGCCTTGCTGTATAACAAATCTTTATCAACTGTTCTTTGATTTATTATATATTTTTGGTATGCATCTAGCTGCATTGTAAATGTGATTTTTGATTCTGTGACTGCAAGCCTACATGTGTGTACTACTATCTACTAGCACTGTGCAATTAATTGTAAAAGATAAACTGGACAGACATAAGGAATTGAATAGAGAAAATGTTAACGCTTTCTAGGAATGTACTGGCAGTTTGAGATTTGGCCATGAAAATTTCTGTCCCTGGAAGTGTGAACTTTTCAAATTGAGTATTTGTAATCACTTTTTTGCTGTTTTCACACATGAAAATACATGGAGTTTTTTGTGCTAACATGCAATATGACATGCACTGTTGTGCGTAGATTGTGTGTTTCACCACATTTGCGATTTAAATGTTTGTAAAGGGCTTTAAAAAAATAACAAACATGGTATACTGATGCCGAGCACACACTTATGTTTTTCATGATGAGAAAAATGCCATTTTTTAAAATGGTCATTAAAAACGATTGTGTGTGGGCTTCAGAGCATTTTTCACGACATGAAAAATGGCCATGAAAAATTTGGAACATGCTCTAATTTTTCTCGTCGTTTTTCACATCGTCGTTTTTCTCGTCATGAAAAATGGCCGTGTGTAGGCTTTAACGACGTGAAAAAAACACGCATGCTCAGAAGCAAGTGATGAGACGGGAGCGCTCGTTCTGGTAAAACTAGTGTTCGCAATGGAGATAGCACATTCATCACGCTGTAACGGACTGAAGAGCACGAGGCTGAAAAGCGCAAATCGTCTCTCACCAAACTTTACTAACACAAGGATCAGCAAAAGCAGCCTAAAGGGTGGCGCCATCCGAATGGAACTTCCCTTTTATAGTGCCGTCGTATATTTCGTACGTCACCGCGCTTTGATCAAGCATTTTTTTTCATGATCGTGTGTAGGCAAGGCAGGCTTGAGGAGAATCACGTAGAGAAAAACTTTCTTTTTTTCAATGACATTAAAAACGGTCGTTACAGTGCCTTGAAAAAGTATTTATACCCCTTGAAATTTTCCACATTTTGTCATGTTACAATCAAAAACGTAAATGTATTTTATTGGGATTTCATTTCATAGACCAACACAAAGTTGCACATATAGCGATACCCTCAGTTTAAGAGGGCTGCTTGTTTGTTTTGGGCCTTGTAATGCACCGCTATCAACCCCTGGCAATTGGCTCTAACCTCTCGTGGCACAGTTAGGAAAGGGGGAAAGATGGCACTACTGCAATATATCTATACTGTTATATGGTACAACCCCCTTTCCGTGTCCCAGCACAGTAATTGACACTGACCACCAAATTACTTAACTATAACTTTTTACTGTTGGTAAAAGTATAAAAGGTAATTTGCATACAATATCTCATGCAGATCCCTGCAATATAGGTGCACGCATTAGAGTATAACATTCAATAATGCAGTAACAATAAAATATCCCCGCTGCAGCTATCCTCCCTCGTGAGCAAAAATGGCGCCCAGCAATGTCCTATACTACCCAGTCAGGCCTGACTATAACTTTGGGGTATAGTTCGTTACAGAATCTTCGCTAGCAACTCTCGGTGGTGCACATAAAGAAACAAACTGTAATCCAATAGGGGTAGCAGATGATCGCTAACTTGGTAAAACTGGGGAGACCGATAAACTCAGTTCAGCAGACAGTCTCTCCAAAGTATAACTGTGGTCAATGATGGGCCTAGGCAAAGTTAATAGGCAACAAAGTTACTTAGATGTGGTTTTGAGCTGGCGCTCTCTCACCCAGACCGGACCGACTCCTGTCCAGTACCTCTGCTACGGTGAGTGGCTTCACCGTGCCCACGATGCACCGGGTCTTCGGTCCTCCAGAAGATGGTGGCACCTCAGATCGATCGGATGCTCCACAGGCTCCTCGTGGAACGGAAGGCTCTCTGGACAAAGTGCGAGGCCCAGGCTTTAGGCGTTCCATGAGAAAAAGCGAGGCTCCTCCTCTCCCTTTTAAAGTCCACCCCAGCAGTCCTTGCGTGGGGAAATGCACCCTGGGTGCCTCAAAGCGTGCTGGGAACTGTAGTTTTGTGGGTGAAAACGATACCCCGCTACACACTCCCCCCACTTGAAATCTTTGGTCCCCCAAAGACAGTATCAACAGTAGGAAAACCGGGCCATCTTTGAGGGGTCCTTCAGGAGTCTGCCTGGATCCTGGTCCTCCAATGTCTCCAATGCTAATCTTCCCCAAGGATCTTCTAACTGGTCTCTCCTTAGGTCCTTTTTAGACAGTTTTGGCAGGTCATCCTCTCCAACTTGGGTCACATTGCAGTAACACTTGGGCACCCCCACCGCAGAAACACCGATCTCTTCAGCCCTTGACCCACCACTAGCTTGAAGTTGTACCCCTTGACACAAAGCCCGTACCCCATCTGGGGTTATCTGGGTCCAATCTTCTGGATGGTGGGTGGGTGCGTGGCCTCTTCTAGACAATGCATCTGCATCACGGTTTCCGGCTCCGGGCCTATACTTCAGGCTGAAGTTGAATCCGGCTAGGGCTGCTAACCAACGATGACCCGTGGCATCCAGCTAGGCTGTGGTGAAGAGATAAGTGAGTGGATTATTGTCAGTCTTTACTGTGAAGTCAGCTCCATACAGGTAATCTCTGAGTTTATCCACGACTGCCCACTTTAGGGCCAGGAACTCCAACTTGTGGGTGGGGTAGTTCTTTTCTGCGGGTGCCAGACCTTTACTAAGATAGGCAACTGGGCGCAACTGCCCTTCATATTCTTGGTATAGCACCCCTTCTAGACCATCATGGCTGGCATCTACATGCAGTTCATATGGCTTCTTGGGATCAGCATAGGCCAGGACTGGTGCAGTGGTAAGACTCTTCTTTAACATCTGGAAGGCTTCTTCACACTCCCCCATCCATTGGTCTTCCATGGACTCTCCAGGCTTCCTGGGGCCAGTATCATCCTCCTCTCCTTCCGTCTTCAGTAGCTCATTTAGGGGTTTGGCAATTTTTGCAAAACCTTCCACAAATCTACGGTAGTAGGAACAGAAGCCCAGGAAGGATCTGAGCTCAGTCACTGTAGTTGGTCTGGGCCAGGAGGTGACTGCATCCAGTTTATTAGGGTCTGTAGACACTCCTTCTGCAGATACTATGTGCCCCAGATAGTGGACCGAGGACTGGTAGAACTGGCATTTTTCTCTGGAGAGTTTTAGTCCCTCTTCACTGAGTCTCTTCAGGACTTTCTCTAATCTTTCTTCATGCTCCTCCAGAGTCTTACCGAAGACAATGATGTCGTCTAGGTACACCAGGACTTCGATCAGATTCATTTCCCCAGCGGTCCTCTCCATCAACCTCTGGAAAGTAGCGGGGGCTCCCGACAGGCCTTGGGGCATCCTATTGAATTCATAGAATCCCACTGGGGTGATGAAGGCCGTCTTCTCCTTATCTTCAGGGTGCATTGGGATTTGATAATACCCTCTCTTCAGATACATGACACGTAACCACTTGGCCCCAGACAGACTCTGCAAAGCATCTTCTATCCTGGGGGTAGTGTACTGGTCGGGTATGGTCCTCCTGTTGAGAGTCCTATAGTCTATGCAGAGTCTCAGCGACCCGTTTTTCTTCCTTACCACTATGATGGGTGAGGCATATGGACTTCTGGACTCTCGGATGACCCCTGTCCTCTTTAGCTCTGAAAACTGCTCACGCAAATCTTCCAGGTCAGCCAGTGGAACTCTTCGGACCCTCTCCCGAAAGGGTTTGTCTTCTTGAAGACGGATTTTATGGGTGGCACTTCTCGCACACCCCACATCAAACTCATCTTCTGAGAATATTCTTCTCCACCTAGTCAGCTGAGCCCTGGCTCTCTCCTTCCATTTCAGTGGCAAGGCGGTATCTTCAAGGCAGAGCTCCTCCAGGGTGGCTTCTCCTTCTTTGGACTTCAATTCAGACAGGGGCACTGGGGTAGCAGGGTTCACCTTGCCCAGTAGTACCCAGGCTGGGATCTTCACCGGGGAATTAGTGACATTTCTGACACTCACTGGAATCTGGCCCTTGGCTTTCTTCAGTGCCCTCAACGGGACCACTTCAGGGAGTACTTCCAATCCTTGGTGAGTGTTGAAGGGGTCTGGTTCCATGACCACAAAGGGACCCGGCTGCTCCCAGGAGAGTTTTACCGTAGCCTGAAGACAGGTCACCTCACCAGGCTGCAGTATCTTCTCTCTTCTAGACAGTCTCCAGACTCTTCCCACCCCCTCTTCCGGGGCCTTTTGCTCCAGGTTAATCTTCTGGTAGACCTGTTGCAGCATGGGGTGGGTCTTCTGTTGGGGGGGGACTCCGCTCTTGCACTAACGGGGTCAGCAGTCTCCGGACCAAGTCAGTGTTGGTCCCTATCAACATGGACATCGTGTTGGCTCCTGGTGGGCGGGGGCAAACCACCGCCAGGGTGTCAAAGACTTCGGCCTTCCCGGTCACAGAGGGGCCAAAGGCCAGCCTGATTGAAGCATAACCGTCGTAGGGGAAACTGCGAGTGCCAATCCCCCCTATCTTCAGGTCTTCCAGCTTCTGCAAAGGCACGTGACTCAAATGCTTCTGATAAAAGTCTCTGTATAAGAAAGTCACTTGGGCTCCTGTGTCTAGGAGTGCCTTTGTGTAGACTCCCTCCACTTGAACCGGGACTAGAGGGGAGGGTCCTACTAATTTATCCGGGAACTTCTTAGGAGGTATTTTCTCCTTTGGACTCCTTGATTTTTCCAATGGTATTTTCTTCTTTTTCCACTTTTCTCTGGACCTCAACCCTTTTTGGACCTGGTATGCATTGATGTTTTTCCGGTTGTCAAGTTTCAACTCCCGACAGGCGGTATGGGGTGTTTTATGAGGGGCATTGTTTCCCTTCTCTTTTTGCTCTGATTCTTTTTGGATCTTCTTGGAGCTTTCTGTAGGTAGCGGGCGCCCGGCTGACTCCTTCACCGGGGCACTCTGAAGTTTTCCGTCGGCTGGTACTGAGTGCCTCGGTTCTTCCTTGGACTGGGGCACCTTCTATCAGGGTGGCCAACTCCTCCACAATTTAAACAGACAATTTCCTTCCTTATTTTTGGGGATGCTGGAATAGGGACATTCCGGTCCGGTTCCTTCCGGATCTCTTCCTTCTCCTTGGCTCCTGAGTTCTTCGGCAATAAAGCGGTCAACAAGTCCAGTACTTGGGCCATTTGAGACTTCAAGGTTTCTTTTTTTTTAAATCAAATACTTTTTTTTTATTATTACTTTACCATAACATTTATACATACATCCATATCATTTATGTATTCCAAAGTATATGTGTGATATATCATATATTAATACATTCTCCTACTCATTCCCATTCCTCCTCTATCCACCCCTCCCCCCCGTGCCTCCACTTCTAACCGTTTATCCCATATATTATTAAATTTCTTTTTATGACCTCTTTTAGTGTATATAAATTCTTCTTTACTTATAGTGTCCTGTACTACAACCTCCCACTCTGTTGCTGTGGGGGGACTTACTGCTTGCCACTTCTGTGCAATAAGTTTCCTACCCTGAAACAAGCATCTCCTTATCGCTGTGCGCTCATCCTTTGAGGGTCCCCTCTCTTCCACAAGACCCAGCAAACACAGCCTAGCCTCCGGCTGCAGAGATGTCCCAAATACTATGTTTATCCTTTCGACTATTTGCTTCCAATATTGGTACAATTTGGGGCATCTCCAGACCATATGTATTAGGTCTCCTTTATCCTGACCGCATCTCTGGAATCCTGGGTCTGGCCTCCTGCCAAAATGAAACATTCTTTGGGGCGTATAATACGCCCTATGTATCAGGTAGAGCTGGGACATATTCTGGGAGGGAGACATTGACAGTCCGGGCCCTGTTTCCAGTATTTGTTCCCATTGATCTTTTGAGATTGTGCCCACATCCTTCTCCCATTTGTCCCTGATTTTATTAACCAATATCTCACTTCGATCAGCCCTTTCTAGGGAGTCATAGATAGTAGAAATCGCTCCTCTAGCAGTCTTTGCGTTTACTAAACTTCGGAGGATGACCATATCATTCCATTCCGGTGGACTATGACCGAACTGTGCGTTTAGCGCGTGCCTAATTTGTAAATATCTGTAAAAGGATCTATTTGGGACCGCAAACTCCTCTCTTATTTCTTGAAATGTTTTTATTCTGCCGGTGGCAAATAGTTGTTCCAACAAGTGTACACCTAGTCTGTCCCATTCCTCAACCTTTCCTATGACTTTAAGTTCCTGTAGGTTTCTATTATCCCAGATGGGGGAAAATTCAGAGAAGCCTGTGTATCCCA
The DNA here is from genome assembly GCA_029206835.1 of Rana muscosa. Taxonomy (NCBI): domain Eukaryota; kingdom Metazoa; phylum Chordata; class Amphibia; order Anura; family Ranidae; genus Rana; species Rana muscosa. The sequence goes on from CM055122.1 coordinate 860,823,668, forward strand.
GAATCTTCTTGCCCTCTTTCCAACATTTGACCATCAATCGAGCTGCGGGGCATCTAGAGTAGAATGAATCTGCCTCTACTGCCTCAACTACCGTATCATGGTTTATATCGTTCAGGGCTACACTTTTTCCTGCTCCTCTTCCTTCCCTCTGATTACTGCCCCTCATATGCTGCAACTGCGTGGCTAGGAAATAATATCTGGGGTTCGGGAGGGCCAATCCCCCCTTCTCCCTTGGATGTTGTAGGGCTCGGAGTGAGATCCTTGCTGCTCCTCCCCTCCAGACCAATTCCCTAAATACCCCTTCTATCTTCCTAAACCACTGTTTTGAGATCCATACTGGGGAATTATGTAAGATGTATAGGATTTGCGGCATCCACACCATTTTTATCAAGTTGCTCCTTCCAGCTACTGATAGAGGAAGCCGATTCCAGACCCTGCATTTTTGTCTCAGCTTTGTCAATAATGGCACTAAATTTCCCCCTATGTATTGCCCAGGGTCTTTTGTCATATTTATTCCTAGGTATCTTATCTGGGACACCACCTTCACTTGGTCTATTTGCCCTCTCAGGGGGTCTAACGGCAAGAGTGCGGATTTATCCCAGTTTATTATTAGCCCAGAGAATCTCCCAAATTCCCCTATGATATTCATTGCTGTCACCAATGAGGTCTGTGTATCCCCCAGAAAGAGCAAAATATCATCCGCATACAATGCGACTTTCTCCACTCCTAACTTCCTTTTAAACCCTTTTATCCCCGGTGATGTCCTTATCGCCGTGGCTAATGGCTCTATGGCTAGGGCGAAAAGCAGGGGCGACAATGGGCATCCCTGTCTTGTCCCCCTCGCCAATCGGAACCAGTCTGAGCACTCACCGTTGACCTTTATCTTTGCCCTGGGATTCCCATACAATAACCTAATCCATTGAATGAACTTAGGGCCAAACTGATACTCTTCTAGCACTTTCCAGAGATATTGCCACTCAAGGCTATCAAATGTCTTTGTGGCATCCAAGGACAGTATTGCTCTCGCCCCTCTTTCTTCTACTGGCAACTGGATATTTAGGAATGCTCTTCTAATATTAGAACTAGTGGACCTTCCTGGTATAAATCCTGTTTGATCAGGATGTACCAGTTTTGTAACTATCTTATTTAGCCTTGTTGCCAGTATTTTAGCCAGTATTTTTGTGTCTGCGCACAGAAGAGATATTGGTCTATAGGAATTTGCCTCCAGTTGGTCTTTCCCTTCCTTCAATAATGTTATTATGGTTGCCTCTTCCATGGACCCGGGCATTTTCCCCATCTCAACCGCCCAGTTAAATACCTCCAGCAGTTTTCGAAGCAGCACCTCACTGTAGGTTTTATATATTTCTATTGGCAAGCCATCAGGCCCCGGTGTCTTTTGACCCGCCATTTCTTTTGTTGCCAATTGTATCTCTTCCAGTGTCAGTGGTGCCTCCAACCCCTCTCTGTCTTGCCCTGACAACCGATATATCTTCAGGCCTGCGAAAAAAATGTCCATTTCCCCCTCTCTACTGTTATGCCAGGTACTGCTGTACAGCGTCTGATAGTATTTCTTGAACACTTGCGTTATTTCTGGTGTGCCTCTCTTGATTTCCCCGTCCTCGTCATAGATCGCCGGGATGGTAGATAGGGGATTGTCGGCCCTCTTAATCAAGGCCAAAATCCTCCCCACTCTCTCACCCTCGGCAAAAAAATTCTGTTTCTGAAATAATTTTTTATTTTCCGCCTTTCTTCTTATTATTTTTTTGTATTCTTCCTGCGCCTCTAGCCATTTCTTATGTTCCTCCTTGCTTGGGTTGCTTATATAACTAATCTCTGAGCTCCTCACCTTTTTGCTCGCTTCGAGTTCCTTGGCACGCGTCTGTTTTTTAATAAGCGATATTTTTTGAATCAGGATTCCCCGCAGAAATGCTTTCAAGGTATCCCAAATTATTCCCGTCGAGGCAGAGCCAGTGTTTGCTGCTATAAACTCTTTCAAGCTACTACTTATTCCCTCCGGTTCTTTAATTACCTCTAGCCAGAATGGGTTTAGCTTCCAGTCCCTTTGATTATATCCTCTATTCATCTTAATTTCAAAGATCATTGAGGAGTGATCTGAGATACTTCTGGGTTCATATGCCACCTCTCCTAGCTCCCCCATTGCTTCTTCATTACAGAGTACGAGATCTATCCTGGACAGAGTCGAGTGTGTCCTTGAATGGCAGGAGAATTGTTTTTCCTCTGGGTGTCTCCTCCTCCATACATCGATCAGTCCCATCTCCCCACAAAATTGGAAAAGAGGGCTACCGACCATTTGTACAGAGGGGGGACCCGCCGGGAATCTATCCAAATTTTTGTTCATGGTCATGTTAAAGTCTCCTGCCACTATTACAGGCACTCCCGGCCTGTCCACAACAAACTCCATCAGGTCCCACAAAATTTCTGTGCCAAACGGAGGGGGAATATATATGCTTGCCACCACATATTCCCTTGTCTCTATCCGGCAGTGAAGAAACACATAGCGTCCTACGGTATCGATCTTGCTGTGGCTGCAGGAAAACACCATCCCGGAATCTATCAACACGCTCACTCCCCTTGAATAAGCGGTATGTGTAGAGTGGTATTGAGTCTGATATTTCCTGTGTTTTAACAAATTAACAGTTCCCTTATTCAGGTGTGTTTCCTGCAGACATAGTATTTTGATATTATTGCTGTCGGCATCTGAGAAAATTGCCTGCTTTTTTATTGAATCTTTTACCCCTCGGACATTCCATGAACACACCTTAATACTTTTTCCCTGATTGGGAGTTCTATTCTCACCATTATGCATCACCCTCCCCCTTTCTGTTACTTCCCCTTTTAGAATACCTCCCACCATGTCCGTGTATGCTTTAATAATATTGGTTTACATAAAAGTGTTTTTTGTGGATCTACTCTTTCTAGTGCCCTATTCAACCATACCTTCCTTCTCACTACCCCCACCCTCCCTCCTCCCTCCCCCCCACCCCAAAAAAGATAAATGCATATTTTGGTGAATTCAATCATCCCTATGTGACGGAGAAGACCGGCCCCTCCACTAGCAAAAGAGCTAAAGAAGTTAGTGGAGGGGCCGGCAGAAGAAAGAAGCGGGAGAAGAACCGGGAGAAGAACCGGATAGCGGGAGAAGAAGGCGACGGAGAAGACCGGGCCTCTGCTAGCAAAAGAGCTAAAAGAAGTTAGCGGAGGCCCGGCAGAAGAAAGGAAGAACCGGAGAGGAGAAGAGGGGAAAAGGCGACGGAGAAGACCGGAGCCTCCGCTAGCAAAAGAGCTAAAGAAGTTAGCGGTGGCCCGGCAGAAGAAAACCGGAGAGCGGCGGCGACGACACCGGAGACCCCCGAAGTCGGAAGAAGACCCCCGGAGCTGTGCAATAAAATACTTTATACAAAAAATGTAGCGCTATGTGTAAAAATAAAAATAAAAATAACACCCAAGTGCAGTGCTCTAAATGACTTAAATCACAAAGATTCTATAAATGAGTCCAACTGTGAAAAATAGTAAGTTAGAAAAAGTCTCTGATGACCAAAACGTGGATGTTGCTGAAACTTCCAAAACAGAATGGTGACCTTTCAAAAAACAAGTGACTTGTAACGTAACCACCACCACATGGAGGGGAGGCTTACCGGATGAAATGGACCCAATAGACGTACGTCTGTAGGGTCAAACAGGCTTGGTATATGTATATCCGTACATATGGGATCCCAGTTGGCACTGCACACATATATATCCAAAATCCGGAACAAGTGATGACACCAGATATCCAAGCCCGATGGATAGTAAAATGGCTCACATAGGAGTCATGGAGGAAAAAAGAAGGAGAGGGCACATAGCGTAATACCGTAAAGGATATTTAATAAATGTGGGTAAATACACTTACATTCAATCCATGAACATAGCGCTTTGCAAAACACTCAGTGGCAGCAGTGGAGTCTCCCGACGCGTTTCGCAATAACTTGCATCGTCTGGGGTGTGCCTCCACTGTTGCCTGCATGTTATTTATAGATTTCAGGGGCCCCCTTGCATCCACCCATTGTGCAGTCACTTCCTGGAGATCAAAAATGGCGCTTGGGCGTGCGTTCCACGCCTCTCTATGAAATCCCCACATAGAGTATCAATCTCAAAATGGCGCTTGGGCGTGCGTTCCACGCCTCTCTATGAAATCCCCACATAGAGCGTCAATGTGTCCGAATATAGGAAGGTGATAATAGCAAGAAGGGGGAGGAGGGAGGGGCCACTTACTATGTTAGACTATTGGCCTGTTCATCCATGCCTAACACAGAGGAGAACCGGCCCATGAAAACAAGCATAGAGCATAGCCGAGCGTCCACCGTCGCGGCCATGACGTCACGCCCAAACCATGTGATGGGGTCACGTGACTATCAGGCAGCGTCACAGACGTATGGACGTTCGTACCAGGTCGCGACGGCGTGATCGCATCATCCTGCAATAACGCCACGCCCCCCGGAACTAAATAGCTCTGCTTGTCAGATAGGTTGCGCTGCGCTCCACCGCCGTAAGGCGACGGAGAGCGTGAAACGCAAACAAATTCCAAAATGAATGGACTATAACTGGTCTGCGGAAGTATGACAAATTATCCAAATCAGGCCAGAAAGAGAAAAAAATTTCCTTAAAAAATACACAAGGCTAATAACTGCAAGTGTAACCACCTAATAATAGATTAAGATTGATTAATAAAAATCAACTTAAACTAAAAACATGTGTAGAATAATAACTGAATATGTAAAAATGATTATAGTTAAAAATAATTAAAATGAATTAAAAATGAGGTGTTAGTGGCAGGAAAGGGATAATTAATCCAATGTTAACTGCGGTTAACAATGTGATTAAATGCAGCAAGCATCTCTTGTATAAAGTTGGCTCTCACATTAGAACAGACAGGAACCTCAACCTGTCGAGGTCAATATTAGAGGAGAGCCCACATGCCTCAGAACAAAACTGCCCAATGGATGGACTAGGAGGTGATCCCAAATCGCAACATGCAACACCAAATACAACCATACAAAATACAGTAGATTATAGGCATATATTAAAATATATGTACCAAAAGATATTAAAAACTATCAAGGAAAGGCAAAAAAATTTTTTGATCCACAATCGCACAGAAACAACCATTACTAAGACTGGTCGATGAAGGAATTAATATCCCACTCGACATTTAAACCGGACGGCCTGTGCGTCTGTAATTGGTATATCCAATAGGTTTCCAGCTGGGACACACCCCTAATTTTGGGGGCACCCCTCCAAGGGGGGATGAAACGATCAATGATCAAAAATTGTGTACCAGCTGGATTTCTACTGTGATATAACCTATAATGTCTGGGCACCGTATGATTCACATCACCCCCTAAAATTAATGAAACATGTTCTCCTACTCTGACCGAAAAAGGCCTGATGGTACGACCCACGTATTGTTTGCCACAAGGGCAGGTGATGAGATACACAATATACGTGGTAGAACATGTACAAAAATGTTTAATTGGGTATGACTTCCCTGTACTGGTGGACCTGAACTCTAAGGTCTTACCTCTTCCAGATGTATTGTATCTACATACACTACATTTTTTACAGGGATGATATCCTACCAGTTGATGAAAAAAGGAAGGACGTACCGGGGGATTAATGATGTTGGGTGCTATTTTACCCTGAAGAGTAGGTGCACCCCTAAAGACCACTTTAGCCTGTTCAGGTAAAACTGTACCAAGGATGTTGTCATTCTTCAAAATATCCCAGTGCTTCGCTATAATGGCTTTCACTTGTTTATGTTGCACAGAGAAGGAAGTGAGCATTGCCCATTTAAAGGTGTTATTAGGTTCACCTTTCTGTTTAACCTCTAGCAAGGAGCATCTGTCAGTCTCCAGTACCTGTCCGAGATCGCTATCGATACTGACAGGATCATAGCCCTTATCGATAAAGCGTTTTTTCAGGATCTCGGCTTGAGTCAGGAAGATGTTCATATCAGTACAATTCCTCCTCAATCTGAGAAACTGGCTGCGCGGGACAGACCTCAACCAAGATTGGTGATGACAACTATCCTGCGGAATATATCCGTTCCGGTCAGTTTTCTTAAAGTGCGTTTGAAAACAAAACTGACGATCTCGGATACTAATCTCCAAATCCAAGAACTGAATCCTTTCATGGCTGGCAGTATATGAAAGAGAAATCCCTCTGTCATTGGCATTAAGATGGTCCATAAAGATTTCAAGTGATGCCAAACTGCCACTCCATAGGAGGAGGATGTCGTCAATATACCTAGCCCAAAACACCAGATGCTGGGTGTTATAAGTATAGACAACATCCTCCTCCCATTTAGCCATGAAGAGGTTGGCCAAACTAGGGGCGTATTTCGCCCCCATGGCCACACCTCTTAACTGGAGATAAAAGTTATCATTAAACCAGAAGTAGCTACTTCTCGTAGCAAACTCCAACAATTCCATGATGAACTCTCGTTGGAAGGGGGCTAATATTTCCTCCTTCTCTAGGAAATATTGTACAGCCTCTAGCCCCTTGCTATGTGGGATACATGTATATAGCGAGGCTACATCTGCTGTCACCAGAATGTAGTCACCTCCTATATTGGTATCCTGAAGTTTTCTAATAGTAGCCCCGGTGTCCGCTAGATAAGATGGCACGCGCTTGACTAACGGTTGAAGATAATGGTCAATATAGCGGCCAATTCTAGATGTGACGGAGTTAATCCCGCTCACAATTGGACGACCGGGTGGATGCACAGGATCTTTATGGACCTTCGGTAGATAGTAAATGGTTGGTATCCTAGGGACCGTAGGAACCAAAAACGCCTTTTCTTTTTTGTTTAAAATGTTTCTAGAGAAACCGCTGTCAACCAAGCTCTGAAGTTCAGCTTTAAACCTGGAGGTGGGATTGGTGGACATCTGTTGGTAGGTATTGGGTTCATGTAAAATCCTGAACATTTCTTGTTCATAATCGGATTTGTCCAGAACCACTATGCCTCCACCTTTGTCCGCAGGGCGGATCACCAAGTCCTTGTTGGAACACAAGGACTTGAGGCCCACACTGGACACAGTTTGGCGAGAGCATCGCCTCTCAGGGATTTCTGATAAGTCTTTCAGTACTAAATCTCTGAAAATACTAACAGAGGGTGCTACAGGGACAGGGGGATTGAACAACGACGGGTTGGATAGGCCCGAGTGTACCGTCCCAAACGCAGCTGCCCTGTCCTCACTCACAATGGGATTGGTGATGAGGTACCGTTGTATATTAACCTTACGAACATATTTTTGTATGTCGATAAAAGTACCAAACTTATCTAGTTTCTTTGGAGGGGCAAACTTGAGGCCTTTATCCAAAACTGATAATTCTTCAGGGGTAAACTCTTTGGTACTCAGATTAAAAACGCCTTGGCCTTTTAAACTCTCCTTCTTTTTCCTCTTCTGAACTCTCTGCCCCCCTCTGGTCCCTCTCTTGGATCCGAACCTCTTTGACGAGTATCTGGGACCTCGTGAAAATCCCGTGTGTTATGGCTTTGTTGGTTAGAATAGCCAGGACTATGGTAAGAGAATTCGGGAGGGTACCTAGTACGTGTATGATAGCTGTCATCACGTATCTCCGCCAGAGGGGCGAATCTATTATAAGTGGGAATGGAAGGGGGACCATAATAAGGTGTATGATCATGATGGAATGATGGAACGGCTCTCTGTCGAGCTGGAGAGACGTTATATGAATAATCATCATACCCATGATGAGGGCCACTATGATGATATGAGTGACCCCTAGATGAACCTCTGGCCCCTCTAGTTCCCCTGGACTTACCCCTGCCCCATTGGTGAGTGGGGGTGCGGGGATTTCTAGATGTGGGTGCTCGAGGCGGGCCCCCTTGTGAGCTAAACAAAGGGGCTGGGACATTGGATACACTCGCGGGCTGGGTTAGTGTTGGACCATTCATAGGGGCCTGGGCAGAACTGTTTAAAGAGGGAGTAGAATCCATCTCTGCTCCGAGAGATCTCGGGAATAACTTCTGCCATCCAAACACAGTATTATTCCTATAATCTCCAGCATCCCTAGAGTATTTCTTGTGTTTTTTTAACTTCTGATCTCTATCCTCTTTCTCGAGATGACTCTGTAGGCCGGCGGACAGAGAGAGATACTCAAGAGATTGTTTGTATGAAAAAAGTTTCTCCTTGAGTTCTTTGATTTCTCTATCCAACTCCGCCAATCTCACCTTCTTCCTAGAGATCAGAACACCCAAAAATTTGATCCCGGCATCATTGAAATAATTGAACCAGGAATCAATCTCTAGATCTCCCTGCTGGGGTTGGACCTCCCAGCGGAGACTTCTAGGAACCATACGATCTACTATGTATTGCTCCAAGAAGACCAAGTCCCATTGCAGATGTAGTTCTGAGGACATAACATTTTTAAGTCTGGTAAATAAACCTCCTAACTCTGTGTCACTATCGGTGGTGGAAAACACACCTTCAGTGTTAACAGTGCGAGAAGCTCTGTAATCAAACACATCCATAACAGGGTGTGTGATAAACAGAGTAAGTAGCTGCAGCAAATATACTCAAATCCAAAGGCAAAACAAAAATACAAACAATATTCGCGCTACTAACACATATAAGCAGCTACAATACCTGTGGAGAAGGGCAAAAAACAAACAATATACAAAAAATGTAGCGCTATGTGTAAAAATAAAAATAAAAATAACACCCAAGTGCAGTGCTCTAAATGACTTAAATCACAAAGATTCTATAAATGAGTCCAACTGTGAAAAATAGTAAGTTAGAAAAAGTCTCTGATGACCAAAACGTGGATGTTGCTGAAACTTCCAAAACAGAATGGTGACCTTTCAAAAAACAAGTGACTTGTAACGTAACCACCACCACATGGAGGGGAGGCTTACCGGATGAAATGGACCCAATAGACGTACGTCCGTAGGGTCAAACAGGCTTGGTATATGTATATCCGTACATATGGGATCCCAGTTGGCACTGCACACATATATATCCAAAATCCGGAACAAGTGATGACACCAGATATCCAAGCCCGATGGATAGTAAAATGGCTCACATAGGAGTCATGGAGGAAAAAAGAAGGAGAGGGCACATAGCGTAATACCGTAAAGGATATTTAATAAATGTGGGTAAATACACTTACATTCAATCCATGAACATAGCGCTTTGCAAAACACTCAGTGGCAGCAGTGGAGTCTCCCGACGCGTTTCGCAATAACTTGCATCGTCTGGGGTGTGCCTCCACTGTTGCCTGCATGTTATTTATAGATTTCAGGGGCCCCCTTGCATCCACCCATTGTGCAGTCACTTCCTGGAGATCAAAAATGGCGCTTGGGCGTGCGTTCCACGCCTCTCTATGAAATCCCCACATAGAGTATCAATCTCAAAATGGCGCTTGGGCGTGCGTTCCACGCCTCTCTATGAAATCCCCACATAGAGCGTCAATGTGTCCGAATATAGGAAGGTGATAATAGCAAGAAGGGGGAGGAGGGAGGGGCCACTTACTATGTTAGACTATTGGCCTGTTCATCCATGCCTAACACAGAGGAGAACCGGCCCATGAAAACAAGCATAGAGCATAGCCGAGCGTCCACCGTCGCGGCCATGACGTCACGCCCAAACCATGTGATGGGGTCACGTGACTATCAGTCAGCGTCACAGACGTATGGACGTTCGTACCAGGTCGCGACGGCGTGATCGCATCATCCTGCAATAACGCCACGCCCCCCGGAACTAAATAGCTCTGCTTGTCAGATAGGTTGCGCTGCGCTCCACCGCCGTAAGGCGACGGAGAGCGTGAAACGCAAACAAATTCCAAAATGAATGGACTATAACTGGTCTGCGGAAGTATGACAAATTATCCAAATCAGGCCAGAAAGAGAAAAAAATTTCCTTAAAAAATACACAAGGCTAATAACTGCAAGTGTAACCACCTAATAATAGATTAAGATTGATTAATATAATCAACTTAAACTAAAAACATGTGTAGAATAATAACTGAATATGTAAAAATGATTATAGTTAAAAATAATTAAAATGAATTAAAAATGAGGTGTTAGTGGCAGGAAAGGGATAATTAATCCAATGTTAACTGCGGTTAACAATGTGATTAAATGCAGCAAGCATCTCTTGTATAAATTTGGCTCTCACATTAGAACAGACAGGAACCTCAACCTGTCGAGGTCAATATTAGAGGAGAGCCCACATGCCTCAGAACAAAACTGCCCAATGGATGGACTAGGAGGTGATCCCAAATCGCAACATGCAACACCAAATACAACCATACAAAATACAGTAGATTATAGGCATATATTAAAATATATGTACCAAAAGATATTAAAAACTATCAAGGAAAGGCAAAAAAAAATTTTGATCCACAATCGCACAGAAACAACCATTACTAAGACTGGTCGATGAAGGAATTAATATCCCACTCGACATTTAAACCGGACGGCCTGTGCGTCTGTAATTGGTATATCCAATAGGTTTCCAGCTGGGACACACCCCTAATTTTGGGGGCACCCCTCCAAGGGGGGATGAAACGATCAATGATCAAAAATTGTGTACCAGCTGGATTTCTACTGTGATATAACCTATAATGTCTGGGCACCGTATGATTCACATCACCCCCTAAAATTAATGAAACATGTTCTCCTACTCTGACCGAAAAAGGCCTGATGGTACGACCCACGTATTGTTTGCCACAAGGGCAGGTGATGAGATACACAATATACGTGGTAGAACATGTACAAAAATGTTTAATTGGGTATGACTTCCCTGTACTGGTGGACCTGAACTCTAAGGTCTTACCTCTTCCAGATGTATTGTATCTACATACACTACATTTTTTACAGGGATGATATCCTACCAGTTGATGAAAAAAGGAAGGACGTACCGGGGGATTAATGATGTTGGGTGCTATTTTACCCTGAAGAGTAGGTGCACCCCTAAAGACCACTTTAGCCTGTTCAGGTAAAACTGTACCAAGGATGTTGTCATTCTTCAAAATATCCCAGTGCTTCGCTATAATGGCTTTCACTTGTTTATGTTGCACAGAGAAGGAAGTGAGCATTGCCCATTTAAAGGTGTTATTAGGTTCACCTTTCTGTTTAACCTCTAGCAAGGAGCATCTGTCAGTCTCCAGTACCTGTCCGAGATCGCTATCGATACTGACAGGATCATAGCCCTTATCGATAAAGCGTTTTTTCAGGATCTCGGCTTGAGTCAGGAAGATGTTCATATCAGTACAATTCCTCCTCAATCTGAGAAACTGGCTGCGCGGGACAGACCTCAACCAAGATTGGTGATGACAACTATCCTGCGGAATATATCCGTTCCGGTCAGTTTTCTTAAAGTGCGTTTGAAAACAAAACTGACGATCTCGGATACTAATCTCCAAATCCAAGAACTGAATCCTTTCATGGCTGGCAGTATATGAAAGAGAAATCCCTCTGTCATTGGCATTAAGATGGTCCATAAAGATTTCAAGTGATGCCAAACTGCCACTCCATAGGAGGAGGATGTCGTCAATATACCTAGCCCAAAACACCAGATGCTGGGTGTTATAAGTATAGACAACATCCTCCTCCCATTTAGCCATGAAGAGGTTGGCCAAACTAGGGGCGTATTTCGCCCCCATGGCCACACCTGGTGGTCCCACAAAATTTCTGTGCCAAACGGAGGGGGAATATATATGCTTGCCACCACATATTCCCTTGTCTCTATCCGGCAGTGAAGAAACACATAGCGTCCTACGGTATCGATCTTGCTGTGGCTGCAGGAAAACACCATCCCGGAATCTATCAACACGCTCACTCCCCTTGAATAAGCGGTATGTGTAGAGTGGTATTGAGTCTGATATTTCCTGTGTTTTAACAAATTAACAGTTCCCTTATTCAGGTGTGTTTCCTGCAGACATAGTATTTTGATATTATTGCTGTCGGCATCTGAGAAAATTGCCTGCTTTTTTATTGAATCTTTTACCCCTCGGACATTCCATGAACACACCTTAATACTTTTTCCCTGATTGGGAGTTCTATTCTCACCATTATGCATCACCCTCCCCCTTTCTGTTACTTCCCCTTTTAGAATACCTCCCACCATGTCCGTGTATGCTTTAATAATATTGGTTTACATAAAAGTGTTTTTTGTGGATCTACTCTTTCTAGTGCCCTATTCAACCATACCTTCCTTCTCACTACCCCCACCCTCCCTCCTCCCTCCCCCCCACCCCAAAAAAGATAAATGCATATTTTGGTGAATTCAATCATCCCTATGTGACGGAGAAGACCGGCCCCTCCACTAGCAAAAGAGCTAAAGAAGTTAGTGGAGGGGCCGGCAGAAGAAAGAAGCGGGAGAAGAACCGGGAGAAGAACCGGATAGCGGGAGAAGAAGGGGACGGAGAAGACCGGGCCTCTGCTAGCAAAAGAGCTAAAAGAAGTTAGCGGAGGCCCGGCAGAAGAAAGGAAGAACCGGAGAGGAGAAGAGGGGAAAAGGCGACGGAGAAGACCGGAGCCTCCGCTAGCAAAAGAGCTAAAGAAGTTAGCGGTGGCCCGGCAGAAGAAAACCGGAGAGCGGCGGCGACGACACCGGAGACCCCCGAAGTCGGAAGAAGACCCCCGGAGCTGTGCAATAAAATACTTTAAAAAGCTGTGTGGTTTATTTATTGCAATTTTTTTCCACCAGGTGAATGGGTAGGGGTACGATGTACCCCATACTCATTCACATAGGGTGGGGGGCCAGGATCCGGGGGCCCCTTTATTAAAGGGGGCTCCCGGATTCCGATAACCCCCCCGCCCGCAGACCCTGACAACCAACGGCCAGGGTTGTAAAGCTGCTCATATCACTCTGGTCTCACTAAATAGCTAAAATCGTAAATAATACTGTTTTTGGAGCTTAGGGCGGCTCCTTATCATATACATGCAAATGTGGTAAAACACGGCATGCAAACGCCACAAAGCTCGCCTTTCTAAACGCCACTTTCAACCTTAGTTCAGAACACTTTGCACCAGCGTCCCGTCTACATGGGGCCTAAAAACGCCTATGCCATTTACAGCTCCAAAACGCCATGGTGGCCATGAGGCCATAGGCTAACATGGAGAGATGTTTTTAAGCTGCAAAAAACGCTCAAACAAGCGGTTGGAAAAACGTCCGTGTGCATGTAGCCTTATATTAACCACTTGCGCACTGCCCAGCTCAAGTTTCACATTTCAGCGCTGATGCACTTTTAATGACAATTGCGCGCTCATACAACACTGTAACCCAATGAAAATGTTTTATTTGTTGGCACACAAATAGAGCTTGCTTTTGGTGCTATTTGATCACCTTTGTGTTTTCGTTTTATTTTTTTTCTATAAATACAAAAGACCGAGTTTAAAAAAAAAAAAAAAAGGATATTTTACCCACTTCAGCACTGGGCCTATTCTGGTACTTCTCTCCTTCATGTAAAAATCATAAATTTATGGCTATAAAATTACTTCAAAACACCAAACATTATATATTTTTTTGGAGCAGACACCCTAGGGAATAAGATGGCGGTCATTGCAAATTTTTATCTCGCTCGGTATTTGCGCAATAAATTTTCAAACGCCTTTTGTTTGCTAAAAATATTACAAAACAGTAAAGTTACGGCCAATTTTTTGGTATAATGTGAAAGATGTTGTTATGCTGAGTAAATAGATACCTAACACGTCACGCTTTAAAATTGCGCACACACATGGCATGACACCAAACTTCAGTAATTAAAAATCCCTCTAGGTGATGCTTTAAAATTTTTACACGCTACCATTTTGGCATTACAGAGGAGGTCTAGTGCTAGAATTGTTGCACTCGTTCTAACGCACGCAGCAATAACTCACATGTGTGGTTTGAACAGCGTTTACATATGTGGGCGGGACTTACGTGTGTGTTCGCTTCTGAGCGCGAGCTACCGGGGACATGGGTGTTTTTTATTAATTTTTTTTTTTTTACTTTTTTGTATTTCTTACTCTTTTTTTTAATTTTTTTTATTTTTTCTGGATCACTTTTATTCCTATTACAAGGAATGTAAACATCCCTTGTAATAGGAATGTGTGTGACAGGTCCTCTTTATGGAGAGATGCAGGGTCAATAAGACCCTGCATCTCTCCTCCAGGCTGGAAAGCATGATATTGTTCCAAAAAAATCACCAATCTCATGCTGACAGCCGAGATCACGGCTTGGTTAACATACGGGAACACGGCATGATGTCATAACGTCGTGCCCGCGCCTCCGACGGTCATAGAGATGACTGATGACCATCTGGTCACCAGTCATCTCCGAATCGTTCTCCGAGCCCCAGATGGCACGGGAGAGCCCGGAGAAGCACCGGATGGCGGCAAGAGGGGGGGGGACGTCCCCTCCCCCCGCCTATAAGAACGATCAAGCGGCGGAACTGCCACTATGATCGTTTTTATTGTGCACAGAATCGCCGGCTGAAAAGAATGATATCTGAATGATGCCTGCAACTGCAGGCATCATTCAGATGTCACCGCACAAAGCCAAGGATGTCATTTGACGGTGGGCGGTAGGGAACTGGTTAATATTTTTAAAAAAGGTAATTTTTCTTCTTCATTGATGTACACTGATGGGCACCGATAAGGTGGCAAGGGTGGGCACTGAGAGGTGGCATTGCTATTTGGCACTGGTGGGCAGTGAGAAGTGGCACTGCTAGGTGGCAATGATAGTTGGCAGTGATGGGCACTGATAGGTGCCACTGATTGGCACCAGTGGTGGGCATTGATAGGTGGCACTGGCAGGGGCTACTAATTGTCACAGATGATGCAGAATTGCCTCTTCCTCTTCGGGCCCCATGTCCCTTGCACATAAGCCGGTGATTTCCTTTTTTTTTTATGCTCACGCTGTCAGCACAAGGAGAAAACAAAAACCATTACCCAGCTTTTGTTTACATCACGTGATCAGCTGTCATTTGCTGACAGCTGATCACATGGTAAAGGGCAGGGATCGGCCCCTTACTCGGATCTGTCATCACCCGAGTCACAGTGACTCTGACCACAGCGCGCGCAAAGGGGAGGCCGTTTGACGGACTCCCGGCCATTGAGGACCATGCTGTGGCCGTCGATCAGTTATAGCGCTGATCTCAAGTGATTAAAGAGGGTCTAAATGGGCCATTGACATGCATCACAATTCAACCTAGGAATAAGTCTTTGAAAAGTTAAACTAAATAATTTGGCCACTTTATCCTTCCAAATAATTCACTTCCTGTCACATAGCCACACAGGAAGTGAGGGAAAATCCCTAACAATGTCTTTCCTTGGGGCACACAGGTCAGTCTAAATACTTTCCCCATTATGCACATTGCACTCGAGCATATTGCGGGGTACACCACAAATTATTATTAGGTAGTTTGGACTGTGGGGTTTATTTACTAAAGGCAAACCTACTTTGCACTACAAGTGCACTTGCTGTATATCTGAGGGGGACATGCAAGCCAAAAAAAAACATCTTTGCTTTTACATGCTTGTAACATCCAATCACCAGTACTTTCCCTCAGATTTTCAGCAGCTACACTTTTACTGCAGAGTGGATTTGTCTTTACTAAACCCCAAACTACCCAATGATTTGGGGTGTACACAACAAAGTGCTAGAGTGCAATTTGCTTAATGGGGACACTAGTTAGATTGATCTGTGTGTCCCCAAGAAAAGCCATTGGTAGGGTTTTACCTTCACTTCCTGTTTAGCTGTGTGACAGGAAGTGAAGCCAATGTTAAGAAAAGGAGACAAAGGCCAAACTACAAAAAAATATAAAAAAAAAACACGCAGGGGTTCTAACACTTACTTTGTTTCCCTCAAAATGCCCACAATTAGAATTGTATGGCCTTGAGCTATTTTTAAGTGCAGTGCTCTAAATCAGTGCTTCTCAAGTACCCCCAACAGGCCATGTTTGCAGGTTTTCCTTCATCTTGCACATGTGCTTTAAATCACAGTCAATGGTTTTGATTTTTGGACAGCAATTCTCCATAAGATAAATTCACAAAACATGTCCTGTTGGGGGTACTTGAGGACTGAGGCTGAGAACCACTGCAGTAAAAAAGGAAAATTGAATACTTACCGCTCTGTATTTCATTTCCTGGTGACGCTCCATGGCAGCACACAATACAATCCATGCATATACTACAATGAAGGCACCAGATTAGACAAATCACACCTGTTTTGTTTTGACATGCCAATCAGCTGTCACATTTGTTGCAAAGAAAACACAAAACAAACATCAAAACTTTACATCTAATTTTATTGTTCAACAAAACAAAAGGGAAGGCAAAATAAAAAAACATGGTCAATTTGAAACAGTTACAGACTCGCAACATCTTGAGCAATTTTTGGCCAAAAAAATGCAGCAGACAATTAAATCAAAGTGAGCAACACACATTAACAACATCAGAATTATTTCAGGGGAACATCTCCCCCACACCAAAAATATACAATCCACATAAGTTAACCAATCACTTGTTTTGCAAAGACATAACAAATAAAATACATGTGTTACAAACGCGATAAGGACACCAACATGTACATTTTGCCCCACACACACACTTGCCTCTTCTTAAGGCAATCGACCGAATGCTCTGTGAGCTTTATATAACATATGTTTGTGAGCTAATGAGGCAATTGAAAACACATGCACAGTCCATGAAACACCCAAAATGCAAGTTCTCCCAATGTAGAGACTGAAATTCAAAGTGGGCACACCTGTTAAGATGTCCTTCAATTTCTTACCCATAAAAACACTCTCTGAGTGAGCATGCCCAGAAATATCCAGGCGCTGTTCACACACAAAAAGCACGGCAAAAAAATAATAACTGGCTGGGCATGTGCAGAACAACACCAATGCAGCTAGCAAAAAATAACCCCCCCTCCCCCCGTCCAAAATTAAGCACATCATCCAGCATGCTACAAAGTTAGAGATGGGACAATCACCAACAAATACTATTGCAGTCTATGGGAACTGACTTGTTAATTTTGCTAGTCCCCACTTGGCTGGCTTATCTTCTAGTTATTGGCCTTAAAATGGGGGCCCAGGTCCCACCCTAAGGGACATATATCAATGTCACCAATTTGGAAAACACCAAAAACAAAACAAGGAGAAGTGCCTTTAAATATGCCAAATTGCTTAAGGGCCATTTCACACCACATGCAGTCCATTGCGTTTTTTATGCATTCAAAATGCATGGAAAGTTGGTTATATGGTTCTAAATGGCAGTGTTTGTTCCAGTTCCACCAAAAAAGTAGAACATGCTGCATTTTACCCGCACTGGACTGTACTGGAACACATCAAAACGCATCATAAACGCACTGGAACGCACAGGAACACACCTAAATGCACCAAAAACGCACTGGAACACACTTGTCCTTATCTATGGTTAATAAAAAAGAGGGGTGAAAACAAAGCACTGGACTGCATCAAAAACTTACCAAAAATGCACCGGAACGCATGAAAAACGTGCATGCAGAAAAGCACCTGGAACGCATCCGGATTGTGTTTCTATGGTGTGAACTGGCCCTAGTTCACACTATAGAAACGCAGTCTGGGTGCGTTCCAGGTGCTTTTCTGCATGCGCGTTTTTGACACATTCCAGTGCATTTTTGAGGCATTTTTGATGCAGTCCAGTGTTTTTTTCCGCCTCTTTTCACTTAGGACAAGTGTGTTGCAGTACGTCTTTGGTGCATTTAGGTGCGTTGCGGTGCATTCCAGTGCATTTTTGGTACGTTCCGTTGCGTTTTTGATGTGTTTTACTGCGGTCCAGTACAGTTTTGTACCTAATAAATGCAGCATGACCAATTATTTTTTAGCTTTCTGAAATGCACTGGAACGGACTGCAGTGGTGTGAACTATGCCATTGGCATTAATGCGATCAACTTTCTTTGCGTTTTTCAGGCATCAAAAAAACGCACTGCACTGCATCCGGTGTGAACTGGCCCTAAATATCATCCCCGGGGGGTGTCTATAGTATGCCTGTAAAGTAGCACATGTTTTCCATGTTTATAACAGTTGGAGAGCAAAATGACATTTCTAAAGTAAAATAATAGTCATTTAAAAGTCCTTGCGGCTGTAATGAATTGCTGGTTCCTGTCAATACAGATAAAAGTAATTGAAAGTCTTTGCTAACCAAAAAAAAAATGCGTGGGGGTTCCCCCAAATTCCATAACCAGGCCCTTCAGGTCTGGAATGGATATTAAGGGGAACCCCGCTGCAAATTTAAAAAAAAAATGACGTGGGGTTCCCCCCAATTATCCAAACCAGGCCCTTCAGATCTGGCATGGATTTTAAGGGGAACTCCACCCCAAATTGAAGAGGAAGATGAAGATGGAGGAAGAAACCCGAATGGAGAAAAGAAGAAGATGGAAGAAGAAGAAGGAAGAAGATGGAAGAAAAGAGAAGACATTAATAAAGGAATTGTCAAAAACCGGCTCTTGTCATTTTTTACATTTTGACACTTTCCTTGTGAAATGGTAGGGGTACATTTGTACCCCATTACCATTTCACACAGGGGGGGGGGCGGGATCTGGGGGTCCTCTTTGTTAAAGGGGTCTTCCAGATTCCGATAAGCCCCCCGCCCGCAGACCCCCACAACCACCGGGCAAGGGTTGTGGGGATGAGGCCCTTGTCCCCATCAACATGGGGACATCCTCCCCATGTTGAGGGCATGTGGCCTGGTACGGTTCAGGAGGGAGGGGGGGCCGCTCTCGTCCCCCCCTTTTCCCCTGCGGCCGGCCAGGTTATGTGCTCGGATAAGGGTCTGGTGTGGATTTTGTGGGGGACTCCACGCCATTTTTTTAGAAAATTTGGGGTGGAGTTCCCCTTAAAATCCATGCCAGATCTGAAGGGCCTGGTTTGGATATTTGGGGGGAACCCGCACGTCATTTTTTTAAAAAATTTGCAGCGGGGTTCCCCTTAATATCCATTCCAGACCTGAAGGGCCTGGTTATGGAATTTGGGGGGACCCCCACGCTTTTTTTTTTTGGTTAGCAAAGACTTTCAAATACTTTTCTCTATATTGCCGGGAGCCGACAATTCATTACAGCCGCGGCTGCTTTTAAATGGGTTTTTTTTCCTTTAGAAATGTCATTTTGCAGGCGCAATGGGAAATTCAGGGCTGCGCCTGTTCAACTTATGCAAATTGAGTTATGTGACTTGACATTTACTAAGATTTTGCCGGCGCAGTGTCTTGGCACATTTAAACCATTGAAATTCCCGCGCTGAGCTCAAAAAAACCTCCCGCAGCTCGAATCGGAATTGCCGGCGCAGCGGGCTGGTTTTGAAAAACGTACTTTCCCTCTCTATTTTGGGCATGTTTGTTATTTGGGCAGGTGTCACTATACTTCCTCACATCACCCCACATCACCCCCAATGTATTCTCACTTCCAGCTTCTTTATATTTAGATTTTAACATGCCGTGCGCCAGGTCCATAGTAGCGCACTGAGCGCCTCCTCCCGGGCGCACAGAACACTATAGTAAATGGGAAATAGGGCTGCGCTACAGGCGCTAATGTTTTGTAAATACCAAAACAGCCATTACGCACGCAGATGCGCCAATACTCATGGCGCAAACGTTTGGTAAATCAGCCCCACTGTCTCACTATCTCCGCTTCCGACCTCATCTCCGGCGCCGGCTCACGCTAGAAGTGGTCAGCTGATCACCCCTCTTCTGCTCTCTCTTTCTCCTGTCCCTTCCCACCGATCTATTCAGGCATTGCGGCATATGTTATGGAGCGGGGTCTGAGGTGCGGGGAGCGAGCGGGCCGCAGCTCTCCTCTCACAGCTACATCCGGTCACGCCCTCCCCCTTATGTCAATCTTTACTGCGGATACCATCGAGACTTCAAGGTTTCTACTTCTGAGTCATGTTCAGTAACTACTGACTCCCACTGAAACAGGTGGGCCGGTCTTCTCAACCCCCTCTTGATCCTTCATCAAGGCCTCTTCGTCCCTTATGATCCCCACAAGGTCTGTGTAATTCAGGGCCATGACTCCGTCAGAGGTCTTCAGGTGAAGCCAAACTGGATCTGACCGTAAGGCTCCCCTTAGGATCTGCTTCATCCTGGTAGCATCTATAACCTGTGGCTGCATTCCTTTTCTCAGTACAATCTGGCACAGCATTCTATTCAGTCTCCGGACATACTCCGACAACTTCTCCCTCGGCTGTTGAAAGGTGTGTTCAAATTGATACACCAGCTCCGACACCTTCTCCAGCTGGCCAAATTCCTCCTGCAACATAGACAGATAATCCATTGCTGTACCTAAGATTTTTCACAGCCTCAGCAGCCGGACCCTTCAAGCTCTCACTGATGAGCTGCTTCTTCTGCACTTCTGGGACTTCCCAGCCTTCCACTGCCTGCATTGCATGCTCAACCCAGGTATCGAAATCTTTCTCCCTGGGTGGCACAGGTTGTGTTCCTGAAAACACCCGGAGTTTCCGGTACCCGGCTTCCACATGCACCGTGTTGTTTTTCTGGCACCTAACAATGAAGTCTCCCAACGCAGTCAGCAGTTCCGGCCCTATGGCGGTCAGGGGTGACTTTGGGGCTTTCGTTTCGCTACTGCCTCCCATTTTGTGGAAAAGTGACAGAGATAACTGCGGGGAGGTCCGTGGAGACTCTTTCTTCACAGCCCCAGTATGCACTAAGCGATACGTTCTGTCATCTATGTCTTTTACACTCTGCCCTTTAAACTCTTCTGGGACTCCTCTTGTCCATTCTATTAGTGCATATGCCCCCGAGGTATTTGTCTTCACATCCACAGCCCCTGCTTTCCAGTTTGGGGATATTGACATTATCAGCTGCTTTACCTCTTCTTTTTCCTGGATCTCTTCCGGGAGTTCAATAGCTACCGCCCGGGGTGGATCCATAGCCTCCTCTGCGCACCATTGTGTCACTGCCTGCAAGTCCATGCTGGTATTTTAGACCGCCTTGATTGCAGCGTGCAATATACAAGGATCCCGGAACCGAGCCCCCACGTATAGCGATACCCTCAGTTTAAGAGGGCTGCTTGTTTGTTTTGAGCCTTGTAATGCACCGCTATCAACCCCTGGCAATCGGCTCTAACCTCTCGTGGCACAGTTCGGAAAGGGGGAAAGATGGCACAACTGCAATATATCTATACTGTTATATGGCACAACCCCCTTTCCGTGTCCCAGCACAGTAATTGACACTGACCACCAAATTACTTAACTATAACTTTTTACTATTGGTAAAAGTATAAAAGATAGTTTGCATACAATATCTCATGCAGATCCCTGCAATATAGGTGCACGCATTAGAAGAGTATAACATTCAATAATGCAGTAACAATAAAATATCCCCGCTGCAGCTATCCTCCCTCGTGAGCAAAAATGGCGCCCAGCAATGTCCTATACTACCCAGTCAGGCCTGACTATAACTTTGGGGTATAGTTCGTTGAAGAATCTTCGCTAGCAACTCTCGGTGGTGCACATAAAGAAACAAACTGTAATCCAATAGGGGTAGCAGATGATCGCTAACTTGGTAAAACTGAGGAGACCGATAAACTCAGTTCAGCAGACAGTCTCTCCAAAGTATAACTGTGGTCAATGATGGGCCTAGGCAAAGTTAATAGGCAACAAAGTTACTTAGATGTGGTTCTGAGCTGGCGCTCTCTCACCCAGACCGGACTGACTCCTGTCCGGTACCTCCGCTACGGTGAGTGGCTTCACCGCGCCCATGATGCACCGGGTCTTCGGTCCTCCAGAAGATGTTGGCACCTCAGATGGATCGGATGCTCCACAGGCTCTTTGGTGGAACAGAAGGCTCTCTGGAACAAAGTGCGAGGCCCAGGCTTTAGGCCTTGCACGCGCAGCAGGCGATTGCAGGGATCCTCTTGCAGGGAGGGCGGCGTTCCAAGAGAAAAAGCGAGGCTCCTCCTCTCCCTTTTAAAGTCCACCCCAGCAGTCCTTGCACGGGGAAATGCACCCTGGGTGCCTCAAAGCGTGCTGGGAACTGTAGTTTTGTGGGTGAAAACGATACCCCGCTACACACATAATTGTAAATTATGTGTAAAGATTACTAAAGCGCTGATATGAATAAAGGTAAAACCAAAGAATTTATGTGAACCAAAAAAATGAAGATAATCAAATGGTGATTGGTGCTAATATTGTGTAGTGTACTGATATCACAAATTAATAAGTGGTTAATACAGCGCTATCATCGACCTTAATAAATATTGCACAGTGATCCAATATGTGCTGCCGAGATAATAATAAATAAAGTGCTTCCAAACTGGTATAAATAAAATGGTTTCCAGAGTTCTGATAATATAAAACCAAGTCAGACACCACTGCTAGGTGAAATAAAAATCAGGAGGATGAGGATACCCAGATGATCAGGTTTTTGGTCTCCAATGCTGTAATGGATTGCTCTCAAACCTTCATTACTTCTCAATCCTTCTCGATCCTTCATAAACCCGTATTGCTCAAAAAAGAAAAAATGACAAACTTATTGCGCAGACGGACAAAACTGGGAGTGACATAAATGAAATACACCACAGTTGCACTCACACATGCCCCGCAATATGATCGCATGTAGGAAGGTCAGTTGCATAAATAGAGCTCCTCACTTGGCTGTCCGTGCTCACACAACACTAAGGTAGATGACTCCTCCAAGGTGGAGCTCTATTTGATGGCTCTGCTAAGGAGGAGCCATCTACCTTAGCGCTGTGTGAGCACGGACAGCCAAGTGAGAAGCTCTATTTATGCAACTGACCTTCCTACATGCGATCATATTGCGGGGCATGTGTGAGTGCAACTGTGGTGTATTTAATTTATGTCACTCCCTGTTTAGTCCGTCTGCGCAATGAGTTTGTAATTTTTTCTTTTTTGAGCAATACAGGTTTATGAAGGATTGAGAAGTAATGAAGGTTTGAGAGCAATCCATTACAGCATTGGAGACCAAAAACCTGATCATCTGGGTATCGCTATCCTCCTGATTTCTATTTCACCTAGCAGTGGTGGCTGACTTGGTTTTATATCATCAGAACTCTTGAAACCATTTTATTTATACCAGTTTGGAAGCACTTTATTTATTATTGTCTCGGCAGCACATATTGGATCACTGTGCAATAATTATTAAGGTTGATGATAGCGCTGTATTAACCCCTTATTCACATAATTGTAAATGCGGTAGGAGACTGATGCTGGTAACTACTTAGATGTATGACTGTAGCCTGAATAATAATCTCAAGTTCACCGTAACCGGTTCCTGACCGGATCACGTAGATTTACTGCGGCATAATGACAACGCTGCACGAAACCCCGTACGGGTACGGGGTCTCCTTTAAGAGCTGCCAGAGGGCATGCTCGTGCTCCCTCTGCATGGCGGGGGACCCGATGCGCGTGGCCAGCGGGCGCGATCGCCTACACGAGAGCCAGCACAGGAATTTGTGTGTGATAACACACAAATCCCTGTTCTGTTAGGGGAGAGGAAACAGAGCGGTTGTTCCTACTAAGTAGGAACAACCGCTCTGTCTCTTCGCCCAGTCAGTCCTAACCCCATACAGTTAGAACACATATAGGGAACACACATTTAACCCCTTGATCGCCCCCTAGTGTTAGCACCTTCCCTACCAGTGACATTTACACAGTAATCAGTGCATATTTATAGCACTGATTGCTGTATAAGTGTCAATAGTTCCAAAAATGTGTCAAAAATGTCCGATCTGTCCATCGCAATGTCGTAGTACCACTAAAAATCACAGATCACCACCATTACTAGTAAAAAAATAATAATAATAAAAATGCCAGAAATCTTTCCCATAGTTTGTAGACACTATAACTTTTGCGCAAACCAATCAATACACGCTAATTGCGATTATTTTTACCAAAAATATGTTAAAAAATATATATTGGCCTAAACAGATGAAGTAATTTTTTTTTAAAATATTGGGGATATTCATTATAGCAAAAAGTAAAAAATATTGTTTTTTTTTCAAAATTTGTCGCTTTTTTTTGTTTATATCGCAAAAAATAAAAACCGCAGTGGTGATCAAATACCACCAAAAGCTCTATTTGTGGGGAAAGAAGGACGCAAATTTTGTATGGGTACAGCATTGCATGACCGCACAATTGTCAGTTAAAGCGACGCAGTGCCAAATTGTAAAAGGTGCTCTGGTCATGGAGGGGGTAAAATCTTCTGAGGCTGAAGTGGTTAAAAAACAAAAAACCTAATAAATGCAAATTTTTTGCAGGTAAATAATGTGCATTTATTATTTTTCTCTAGGAACCATGAAAGCATTGCACCAGTGATCAGAAGATCGCTGGTGCCATGCAGGACTCCTGCAGACAGTCAGTGTGAGCTGTCTGCTTGTACCTCATACGGACAGGAAGATTCAATGAACTACCACAGCGCTCAACAGTGCAGTGGTAGTTCATTGAGGACTACAAGCCGACAGCCGCAAGGGATGTTGGTACTTGTAGTTCATTAATTCACAGAACTCTGTCAATGAATGACGCAGCTGTGTGGACGGAGCCTCCCATGCTGCTGTGCTCTTTTCAAAAAGTGGCTTCTCCCCCTACTGCTGTCACACAGAGGTCTCAGATTGCCAAGCCAATGCAGGAGCGCAAACATGTTACATGTTCCACCCTAAAAACGGGTGGAACATGTAACATGTTTCCGAAGCTGAACCTTTAAGATAAATTAACATAGTATAGATATGTAGCACACCCCCAGCTAAGAGGGCTGCTGGTATTGATTTTTTTTGGGCCTGTAACACGCTACTGTCAACCCCCAGTAACTGGCTCTAACCTCCCTTGGCACAGATAGTGATAAAATGGGATTGTGAAACCCGTTAGGTGTGAGGATCACAATACTGCAGCACAGTGGCGGCTGGTGGTCAAAATTTTTTGGGGGGGGGGGGTGCAAACAAACTGAAAAAAAAAAACATCAATTGCCGCCACTGTGCCCATTAAACGCAGCCACTGTGCCCAAACGCCACTAGTTTGTCCCCAAATGCAGCCAGTTTGTCCCCAAATGCAGCCAGTTTCCCCCCAAATTACAGGCAGTTTGTCCCCCATATACAGCCAGTTTGTCCCCCATATACAGCCAGTTTGTCCCCCATAATACAGCCAGTTTTTCCCCCATAATACAGCCAGTTTGTCCCCCATAATACAGCCAGTTTGTCCCCCATAATACAGCCAGTTTGTCCCCATAATACAGCCAGTTTGTCCCCCATATACAGCCAGTTTGTCCCCCATATACAGCCAGTTTGTCCCCATATACAGCCAGTTTCCCCCCAAAATACAGCCAGTTTCCCCCCAAAATACAGCCAGTTTCCCCCCATATACAGCCAGTTTGTCCCCCGAATGCAGCCAGTTTGTCCCCCAAATGCAGTCAGTTTGTGCCCATAATACAGCCAGTTTGTCCCCCTAAATACAGCCAGTTTGTCCCCATAATACAGCCAGTTTGTCCCCATAATACAGCCAGTTTGTCCCCATATACAGCCAGTCTGTCCCCCATATACAGCCAGTTTGTCCCCCATAATACAGCCAGTTTGTCCCCCAAATGCAGCCAGTTTGTCCCCCCCAGCCCTGCACTTACCTTCCTCGGGTCAGCGCCGTCCTCGATGTCTTCTCCCGCCCTTGATGTCGCTTTAGCCAATCAGGTTACCGGTAACCAGACCCGGTGAACCTGATTGGCTGAAACGCAACCAGGGAACGCACCCCCGTGCGTCCTCTCGTTAGCTATTTAGAAGCTGATTACAGCCCTCAGGCTGGCTCTGATAGGCACTTCTAAAGACCAACCAGACGCTGTTATTCAGATGGCCGGCGCTCAACAGGGGGCCGGCCATCTGAATAGTGGGGCAGCGGCGGCGACAATACATAGGTTCATGCAATGTATGAACCTATGTATTGTTGTGAGTGACGGCCGGGCGCAGGAGCGAGGGGGGGCGGCGCTCCTGCGCCCACTATGGACGCACCTCCACTGCCGCAGCAGACATATAACCACACAACAATAGGCTTAACCATAAGTTCTTTTACTGAGTAAGAAATATGTAGTTCAAACAGTAGTGCAGCAATACATGCAGAGCCCTGCTATATTAAACATACACAGCATATAACAATTGCTAAGTTAACCAGTAGCACCCACGTTAAGTGTCTATTAGCTATGCTCGCGAGCTTCCCCCTCGTGGGCAAGATGGCGCCCAAACAGTATCTAACAGTCTAAAGTCAGGCCTGACTATTGCAGATACGGTGCTTCCTTTGGGAAGGATCTTCGCTAGCAATGGTGGTGCACTTTGTAGGTTATTTGTAATCCACAGGATAACATAACAGTTGTCTGCTTGGCAAGTAACAAAGTCTATTTAACACTGCA
The DNA here is from genome assembly GCA_029206835.1 of Rana muscosa. Lineage (NCBI taxonomy): Eukaryota > Metazoa > Chordata > Amphibia > Anura > Ranidae > Rana > Rana muscosa. The sequence continues at coordinate 860,850,066 of CM055122.1, forward strand.
CAGCACAGTGTTTCTCCGGTGTGCAAGGTGACACTCTCTGGAGTTGCGGTTCCTTAACCAGGACTCTGAGTCTAAGACTTAGTCAACAATCTTCGAGCAAGTGCTCTCTCACCCGACCGGACCAGTTCGTACAACCGACTTCCACAGCTGGGACTTCAGCTCACAGTCTCCCGGCAGTTCTTGGAGGGATGATGAACCAGATGACTCCTGGATTCTTCCGGTGAGATGTCAGAGGGCTCTTTGGATCTCCGGGCCTGACTCTTAGGCCTAGTCCAGCGGCAGACCCAGTGCAGGTTCCACTTACTAGATGAGTGGCATCCAAAGAGACCCGCGTGTTGTTCCGCCCTTCCCTAAATAGCCTGCCCCAGAAGACCTTGCGCGGGCAATGTCTTCTGGGTGCCCCACTGTACACTGGGTAGGGTAGTCTTTCAGAGTTCCTTATGGTGGCACCCCGCTACAGATATATTGTGAATAATATTTAATTATTGCAGGTAATGATATGGCACCTACAATCTATGCAGCAGTTTACATATTGTTTGTTTACAGCAGTCCCTGCCCTCATGGAGCTTAGAACCTTATGCCGCGTACACACGATCATTATTCACGGCGGTTAAAAAACCGCCGTGAATAATGTCATTAAAAACGAGGGAACGGTCGTTTTTCACGTAGTTTTTTCTCTTGTCGAGAAAAACGACCGTCTGTGGGCTCCGCGGCAGTGTTTTCCTATGGGAAACACTGCCGCGGAAAACATGTCGAAATAAACGACGAGAAAAATTAGAACATGTTCTAATTGTTCTCGTCGTTTTTAATGCCGTTTTTCTCATCGAAAAAAACGACAGAAAGCCCACAGACTATCGTTTTTCTTGTCGAATGGGAAAAATGTCGTTTTTCTCGACGAGAAAAACGGCCGTGTGTACGCAGCATTAAAGTGGGAGTAATCTCTCTTGGTTGACTTTTACCTATAGGTAGGCCTTTATACCTATAGGTACAGTAAATACAGTATCTCCTAAACGTGCACCGCTTAGGAGATATTTACTTATGAAGCCGCGGGTGACATCACCGGCACATGTACTCTGAAGAAGCGGCATACCCATTCCCTCAGAGCTCTGTCTTGTGAACAGTCACTCCCATCCACATGCTGTCATCGCAGCTCATCCAATCAAAGGACCGGAGGTCGCCAACCTGGAAGGAAGACCGGATAAAGATGGAAGCCCTGTCAGCGGTGACAGCGCGCTGCTGGAGGGCTTAGTTTTAAGGTAAGTTTTGCATAATATTATTATAATAATTTTATTATGAACAAAACAGTGTAAAATCAAAAAAGACCCCACACAGCGGCGCTAAAGAGCAGTATCCTCCCCCCCCTATGTCCGTATTCAATGGACCGAGGGAAAAAATTACTGTTCAAAAAATTATTATATATATACACCCTGTGACATAAGTGAATAATGTGCACAAGTAAAATAAAGTCCACACAAATTCAATCCAAATGCGTGAGAAAAAATCTTCTTCCAATCCTCCACCACACACAGTGTTCAGTGTTTCGTGATCCCTCTCCCATCAGATGGACATTCACCAAAGCAAGTTGCCTCACACTCTCGTGTTTGGCATAAAAACGTGTACAGAAATCTCACAAAGCTGTGCAAACGATCCTCCAGACTCAAATCAGGTGTTTTAAGGGATTATTCCATATGCAAATATAAGAAAAAGCTCCAAATAGTGTAGTAACGTAAAATCTGTTTAATTACACACCAACACACACACTCCAAATATTGCAATTACCTAAAACAAAACTTAAATAGGCATATTAAAACCACTGCAAATCCAAAGCACAATGCACCGAAAAGCGAGTGTATAGGTCGCGGCGGACCCTCAGTAATCACAGTGAGATCTCACCAACTTCCTGCTACCACTCACTGATCCTTTGCTACTCAGTTCAATCCTGTGACGTCGAATAATCCGTCAGACGGTTACCGCATAGCCACGCCCCGACATGTTTCGTCGAATAGACTTATTCATGGGATTGGCCTGCGGTATACCAGCTCCTCCTTTTATCTCTCCTTGTTATGGGCGGAAGTTCGATCTCTCATCCATCCGCTTTGGGCGGATATGCGTCATTCCCATATGACTTTATCATACCACCCACCTTCCCAGCCCATTTGAGGGCGGAAATTTGCCATCCGATATTCGCGCCGTGGGCGGAAGTCGGATATAACTCCCACTGACAAAAACGAGTGTCCCCGCTGCCCACATACACTCGCTATTGGTATTAATCTACACTTAGACTCAAAATATCTTATACCATAATAACAATAGTGTGGCGCACATATACTTAGGGATGTGGTTCAGTGTTATTCAATATAAAAAACATTAATAATAATGTAAATGACATAATTTAAAACACAAATAGCACCATAAGATCTTAATATTAATCTACCTATTATCATTATTATTACTACTCTTTATTTTCTATAATTCAGATATACTCAGTTATGGGATCAAAAACACAGAGTATTCTAAACAAAAAATATATATAGTAAATATAAAAAATGTATATAGAGAAAAAAATTATTAATATATATATATATATACATACTGCAAATATCATGACTCATAAAAACGTTATCCTATATCACACATAGTATGTATATGCATAATAAACTGATGCACCTGTGTATAAATTACAGGAAACCGTTACTGGAAAACATTATGTCTGTAATATACATTCACTGATTAAATGTACTATCAGACCTAGACCGTACTGGAAAGCTAAAAAATAAATGTAATGGACACCCAAATACCTTAATAATTAAAATTATTAATCAAATATATTAAAAATAACTAAAATTATTTAAAATTCTTTAAAATCATTTAAAAGTTATTAATAAAACAGTTCAAATCCAATTCAATATTGAGGCCTCTAGGATAAAGACTTTTTAAAAGAAATATCCATTTAGTCTCTCTTTGTGATAAATCTCTCACGCGATTTGAACCTCTCCATGATGGATGCACATAATCTATGCCACAGAACTGTATTAAAGAGGGATCCTGCTGGTGTTTTTCCTTAAAATGCAGCAACACACTATGGTATTTAAAACCATTTTTTATATTCGTAAGGTGTTCGCCTATACGTGTCTTAAGTAGTCTTTTCGTTCTACCCACGTAATAAAGCCCACAAGGGCACCACATGAGGTATACCACATAAGACGAATTACAGGATATAAATTATTTAATATCAAATGTTTCCTGGTCCTTATTGGTAACACTCATTATCCCTCTGTTTTGCACTTTTACTGTTCTGCAGCACTTGCATCTCCTACACGAGTAAAATCCTTTCAGATCAAAGCGTAGGATACGTTCATTTGGGGGGTCCAAAATTTTATTGACCACCCTATCACCAAAACTCAGGGGTCTTCTATATATGAATTTTGGTGTGTTGGGTAGAGAATCCCCCAGATGTCTGTCACGCCCCAAAATGTGCCAATGTTTTTTAACAATAGTCTCAATCTCCTTATATTGATGATGAAAACCTGTTATAAAGCCCCATTGATGTTGTCCATCATTAATCTGAATTGCTTTATTTCCAAAACATTGGCTCCTTGGGGCTTCACCTATTTCATGTATCAAATTTTGAAGTGGTTCCTCCCTATACCCTTTCTGTATAAATTTTTCTTTCAACACATTCGCCTGAATCACAAAATCCTCCTGACTAGTGCAGTTGCGTCGCACCCGGAGTATCTGACCTTTTGGGATATTTCGTATCCAGGCTGGATGATGTCCACTCCTAATTGAAATATAACTATTTCGGTCCGTGGGCTTAAAATATACTCGGGTATTCAAGCATCCTAATCCCTTCATAATAGTAACGTCAAGAAAGTTTATCTCCTCATTACTGATTTGGTAATCCAACTTTATGTTGTTTATTATTATTATTTAATATTCCTAAGAACTCAATCACCGATTCTTTTGATCCCTCCCAAATAAATAGGAGGTCATCAATGAAACGTCGATAGAACCGTGATTGTGTTTTTTTATTCCTGAAAATATATTTATCCTCCCACTCGGCCATGAACAGGTTGGCAAGACTGGGGGCAAACTTAGCCCCCATAGCCACGCCAACCTGTTGTGAGAAGAAGCAGTCATGGTACCAAAAATAGTTATGGCTCATGCAAAAGTCCAATACGTGTCCTAAAAAACGTTTTTGCATATCCGGAATATCGTTTCTCTTACTCAAAGCCCAATTTAGTGCTAACGCTGCATCTTCATGCTGAATAACAGTATATAAGGCTGACACATCTGCTGTAACTAAATACGTCTCAGAATCCATATTAATTTCCACTTTTTCTAACAGTTGTAATAAGTCAGCAGTGTCTTTCAAATAAGCCTTTGCTCTTTAGCGCCGCTGTGTGGGGTCTTTTTTGATTTTACACTGTTTTGTTCATATTTATTTATTTAAAGTGGCTGCTTTATATTTAGTATAGGTTTATTTAACCCATAAGCGCAGTGGTGGTATATATGGGAAGGGCACAATTTATTTATACCATTTTTTTCACAATAATTTTATTATAACTAGAACATTTTTTTTCTTCACCGAGTTTATTACCGCTTTAAGGTCCCTTTCTCACATACATACACATACTAGGGCTAATTTGGACAGGAGCCAATTAACCTACCAACAGGCCTCTGTAGTGTAGGAGGAAACCCACGCAAACTTGGTCGAGATTTGAAAAGCAATTCAATGCTTCAAGATAGAAAGGCTTACTACAGAGGCTTAACTAGAAACTTCAGGGCCCCGGTGCAAGAAACCACAAATCATGATTTTGATACTTTTTTTTTGAAGGGTGTGGCAACGGCGGTAGTTGAGGGGGATGGCAGTGGTGATGTTGAGGGGGTGGCAGCAGTGGTAATTGAGGGGGGGGGTGGCAGCGGTGGTACTTGAGGGGGTGGCAGCGGTGGTACTTGAGGGGGTGGCAGCAGTGGTACTTGGGGGGGTGGCAGTGGTGGTACTTGGGGGGTGGCAGCGGTGGTACTTGGGGGGGTGGCAGCGGTGGTACTTGGGGGGGGTGGTAATTGGGGAGGGTGGCAGCGGTGGTACTTGGGGGGGTGGCAGCGGTGGTACTTGGGGATGGCAGCGGTGGTGCCATCCTCTCCCACCACCACCTTTACCTCTTACTGATCCAGCACCACTGATCTCATCCCTACCCCCCCCCCCCCATCACCTCTGTTGTAGAAGTGATGAGGGGTAGGGATGGGATCAGTAAGAAGTAGTGGTGCAACGGATCGGATCGGCACACACCGCGATCCGCGGCCTCGGCCTTAGGAAAGGCCGCGGCTTCAGCCTAGCTCCGGAGCCGCGGCCATCTTGGTACACCCGGGGGCGGCGGCCGCCTTGTGACGTCATCACCCCTCGCTGCTCGTGGATTTGAACTGGCCGGCGGGAGAGACTGGTAAGTGGGGGAGATGCCCATTACTGGGGGAGATTGTGGATATTACATACAGGGGGAGAGCGTGGATATTACATACAGGGGGAAGATTGTGGATATTACATACAGGGGGAAGATTGTGAATATTACATACAGGGGAAGATTGTGGATATTACATACAGGGGAAGATTGTGGATATTACATACAGGGGGAAGATTGTGGATATTACATACAGGGGGAAGATTGTGGATATTACATACAGGGGAAGATTGTGGATATTACATACTGGGGGATATTGTGGATATTACATACTGGGGAAGATTGTGGATATTACTGGGGGAAGATTGTGGATATTACTGGGGGAGATTGTGGATATTACAGTGGGGGGGGATGACGTGGATATTAGTAATTTTTTTTTTTTTTTGCTGATCCGAAAATGATCCGATCCGTGGCTCTGATCCAAGGATCGATCCGATCCGTGAGTTTTTTGATCCGTTGCACCCCTAGTAAGAAGCAGAGGTGGTGGAGGTTGGGATGGATCGATTGCACTGCAATTCGTCACTTACTTCCATCACCGGGCCTCAAGGGATGCATTTCCTCATGGGGAGAGCCCCTCCCCTTCACAGCTGGTCAGCTGACTTCATTTTTCAGTGTCCGCCGGGGCGGTGCAGAGTCTCTCTCAGCCAGTGTTCTCTCCGCTCAGCGGGCGAAAGCCCCCTCCCCACAGTGGAATGAACGGCACAGCCATATTGACGGCCTCCTCACACTGGCACATGGGCGGGCAGCGGGCCCCCCTGAAGTGGCGGATCTGCAGGGCCCAGTCGCAAATGATAATTCCGCCACTGGCTTACTACTACTAAGCCAGTGTGTAATTTTCCCTTTTATTAGTTGAATTAGATGGACTTGTGTCTTTTTTCAACCAGACTAACTATGTAACTATGTTGTTTCTTTAAGAAAGTAAAGTGTAAAGTGCAAGTGTCCTTGCCTGTACAGCAGTTTGTCCATTTGAATTATTCAAAAATATTGGCAGCTATGAAACGGATGCAGTTAAATATTTTTACCTGATGACTGGCCAACAGTTGGTTGATCTTGGACATTGTTCATTGACTAATAAAAACTATGTTCCTGTATTTACTCTCTATATTCGTATGTACTGGAAAAATAATGACTTTTCTCACATTTGGATGGCATCATGTTTTCCTGTGCATATGTGCCTGTTATTGCTTATTGCACTATAGAACCATTTCCAAGCCACATGTACATGTGCATACATGTACATACATGTACCTGGGGTGGTGGGTGCTAGGTTTTTTTACATTGTTTTTATTATTTTTATTACAGGTTTCGAAGTTAACAGTACATAACAGAGACTATTGGGCATACCCAGGCTCAATTGCAAAGCAAAAAAAAACAGAAACAAAAGCACAATAAAAAACACAATAAAAACAACCTAGCTAGGTTAGCCTCTCCTATCCTCTGGAACTGCCCCAGTATGTCCGGTCAGTTCCTACCCTCTTCCTACCCTGTCTGCCTTTAGGCGATCTCTGAAAACCCACTTGTTCATCGAAGCCTACCCCGCCTGTAACGGGTGGGCCCGTGGAACCCAGAAGTTCTTAGAAAGTATGAGCCAGGAAATAATGGACATTGAGAATATGTCTTGGATTGCTTTAAAATGGGTCTGTAATATTATTCCACAATATTTCCCAGGATATCTGTAAATAACTATTTTTGTTGATCCTGAACTTAACAGGTTAATTGGAAAGGGCTGATGTGTTCTAAAGATCCTTTCATTGTGAATAGTGATAATTAACTCTGTACTTGTGTGTATATAAAGGTCATGCCTAGTCATTTAACTTGAAAAGGGATTAGCTAACGAACCCACCTATTGTCTCTTAAGAGATGTCAAAATAATGTGTATTGTAGGAGACAGTAAGGCTAGCCTAAAGGTCATGTGTCTGAGTCATCAGCTGTAGTTAATTAGCTCATGTAAATTAGGTCTGGTCAAAAGTACATTGTGAGAGGAAGAGAAGAAACTCCTCTCTGTGTGTATGAAACTTGCAGTGTTTCAATAAAGAATGTGAGTCCAGTTGGAAAGATACAGAGCGTGTGTCTCGTATGTTTGGAAGGATTAATCCTATGGGAAGCGGTCGCCTGACTGTGGAGGGTCGGTAGTGGATGTGTGTTCAGGGAGGGAATATCCTAAACGGCGTTAACCCCTTTCATACTTGGGGTGCCGTTACATTGGTTGGCAGCGGTGGGATTTTCCCTCCAGTTACTGGGACACTTCAAACCACCACAGTGAATGACCAGCTATGCAGCCTGCAGGAAAGCCACGCTGAAAGACTTACTTGAGAGCCGTGGAGGGACCGGTGGGACAAAGAACAAGGCCACCTTGATCAGGGAGCTAGCCGAGATGGATCAGAGGGATGGTGATGCAGGACCCCGGTCAGTTGAAGACTTGTTTCAGCAATGAGTTCGAGAGCGGTTGGCATTATATGGGGCTAACCCATCAGAGACCGCCATACAGAAAGCCATTAGAGACATCCAGCTGCAGGATGAGCGACAAGAGAGAGAACTGGAGCGACAAGAGAGAGAACTAGAGCGGCATCATGAGCGGAGAATGGCGGAAATACGGCAATCGGAGACAACACCTAAAGATGCAGCGCCTGTCCGTAAGTTGACTATTTAAGGAAGGAGAGGAGGAAATTGAAGCGTTCCTGCAGGACTTTGTGAGACTATGCCAGATACATGAAGTACGGACCCAAGATCGGGTCGCCTTACTGGCGAGTAATTTAACTGGCAGAGCGGCGGATGCGTATCGGGCCCTGGAGGATGAGGACGCTAAAGACTATGACCGGGTAAAAGAAGCTCTGCTAGCCCGATTTGCCATTACACCCGAAGCCAGCCGGATTAAGTTTCGGGAATCCCGGAAACAAACCCACATAACATACGTGGAGTGGGCACATCGTCTGCAGCGAGACTTTAAGGGCTGGTTCCAGGGAAGCCACGCTCATACCATAGAGGACATCACCCAACTAGTACTCTTAGAACAGTTCTTTAACCACACCCCTCCGGTATTACGGGATTGGGTGCGAGATAAGCGACCACGGACTGTACAGCAAGCGGCTACTTTGGCCGATGAATATCTGGACTCTTGAAGGTCAGGCGAAAGCGAGCGCTATCCACTATCTCGGCCCAGTTTACCAGCCTCTAACCCAACTTCAGCACCACCTCCAGCGGCCACTTATCCTCAGCAGCCCAGGTTCAACTCCCAGGACTACTCACAACCCATCAGGTGTTTCGGGTGTAAACAGCTAGGGCACAAAAAGCCAGACTGTCCATTGAATCCAGCCAGGCAGTCCCAGTCGTGGAGACAGCCAGCAAGGGGGAACCCCCTCACATCCATGCCTGCGGCCCACTGCGTTGAGGAGGAATAACTTTTGGGGCGTCCTGCACGAGGCTGACCCAATACAAGCAGCTAACCGGGACAACAGGCAACAACACAGGCAGACTGTCCGGGTTAATGGAACGGTAGCCAATGGCCTACGTGATAGTGGTGCTACCATGACCCTACTACAGAAGAACCTCATCCCAGAGAGCCAACACACCGGAGACACTGTAGCCGTAAGAGTAGCGGGAGGTACCATCTTCTGGCTACCCGTTGCCCGTGTTCACCTGGATTGGGGGGTTGATTCAGGACACGAGAATGTGGGGGTGATGAAGGATTTGCCAGTGGATGTACTACTCGGGAATGATTTGGCCCCCCTCGTTTCTGCTTACGCCCCGATGGGCCCCGCTGAAGCAAACCCAGTGACTACCTGTGCCCAGACCCATGCTGCTGGAACTGGCCCGCTTACGGCTGAGAACTGGGTAAGACTATCTCCCCCGACATGTACCTTAGATCAGTCAAAATATCACAGTCTAGAATTGGAATGTGACAAGTTGGCCAGGGAGAAATCGGAGATGCAACGACACTACGTCATGTATTATGAAATGTCCCATGGCTTGAACATTGAAATGCACAAACAGGCTGAAATTATCAAAAGGTTAAATGGGATTTGCGCCCAGGTTTTGCCTTACCTTTCCCAAGAGCATCAGCAACAAGTTTTGGGAGCCATTGAGAGAGCAAAGCAAGTGACTGTTCCAGAACTGAATTCCATTATTCACCCTGCAACCTTACAACGGTAAGCAAAAGTGCAATGCTGATGGGTTGTCCAGGCATTAGAGGAATGGAACTATGGACTAACTTTGGAATCAACCCGTCTGGGGTCTCCTCCTGTGTTAGTCTCCTGCCGGATGGGGAGAGATGTAACGGGCGGGCCCTTGGAACCCAGAAGTTCTTAGAAAGTATGAGCCAGGAAATAATGGACATTGAGAATATGTCTTGGATTGCTTTAAAATGGGTCTGTAATATTATTCCACAATATTTCCCAGGATATCTGTAAATAACTATTTTTGTTGATCCTGAACTCAACAGGTTAATTGGAAAGAGCTGATGTGTTCTAAATATCCTTTCATTGTGAATAGTGATAATTAACTCTGTACTTGTGTGTGTATATAAAGGTCATGCCTAGTCATTTAACTTGAAAAGGGATTAGCTAACGAACCCACCTATTGTCTCTTAAGAGATGTCAAAATAATGTGTATTGTAGGAGACAGTAAGGCTAGCCTAAAGGTCATGTGTCTGAGTCATCAGCTGTAGTTAATTAGCTCATGTGAATTAGGTCTGGTCAAAAGTACCTTGTGAGAGGAAGAGAAGAAACTCCTCTCTGTGTGTATAAAACTTGCAGTGTTTCAATAAAGAATGTGAGTCCAGTTGGAAAGATACAGAGCGTATGTCTCGTATGTTTGGAAGGATTAATCCTATGGGAAGCGGTCGCCTGACTGTGGAGGGTCGGTAGTGGATGTGTGTTCAGGGAGGGAATATCCTAAACGGCGTTAACCTATTTCATACTTGGGGTGCCGTTACACCACCTCCACCTGAACTGTACCCAAGTCACCTCCATCAGATCATCCCCTGCAGCTATTACCTTTTGTACTACCCCCTCCTCCCTTTTGATTGTAAGCTCCATGAGCAGGGCCCTCCGTCCCTTCTGTATTAAACTGTATTGTAATTGTACTGTCCCCCCTCTACATTTTAAAGCGCTGTGTAAACTGTTGGCTCTATATAAATCCTGTATCAGTGGCGGCCGGTGCTCCAAATTTTTGGGGGCGGTGCAAACAAACTGAAAAGTTCTTAAAAATACTGAACAAAACCCTTAATTGCAGCCTCACTGTGCCATCAATTGCAGCCACTGTGCCCATAAAATACAGCCACTGTGCCCGATAAAATACAGCCACTGTGCCCGATAAAATGCAGCCACTGTGCCCGATAAAATGCAGCCACTGTACCCATCAAATGCAGCCACTGTACCCATCAAATGCAGCCATTGTGCCCATCATATGCAGCGCCTGTGCCCATCATATGCAGATAACAACAACAGGCCTGGGGAATGCCCAGGAAAAAACCAAGCATACTTACCGACCAGCTAGCTGACAACCAATTAACCTGTCTAACAGTATGCGTTAAAAACAGGGGTTTGTCCGCACGCATTTGCAAACGCATGCGTGAGCCACAGAGCCACGCCAAGGCCCCCTGGAATCTGTGGTCCTACACTAACTGTGAGTGTCCCCACAATGGAGGCACATGCATTCTGATGGTTAGTTGAGGACAGGTGGACTGAAGGGGAGCCACCCCTCCTTAAAGGTACAGGAGCACACCAAACACCCAGCAAAGCACAATGGCAGCAAAGGTGTTGGTGCGCTGCTGGACCAATACAAGCACCACAGGTGAAAACAAAACCATGTCCACTGCCCTCATCTATAGCTGGCCATAACAGTAAGCAGCATTGGAAGGCTAAAGCAGATAACAACATCATATGCAGCCCGTGCCCATAATATGCAGCCTATGCCCATCATATGCAGCCTGTGCCCATCATATACAGCCTTGTGCCCATCATATGTAGCCTCTGTGCCAATCATATGCAGTCTTTGTGACCCCCCCGCTTGCCGTATGACCGGGACACACACTTGCCCCTTCCTGGTGGTGGGTCAGGCAGCGGGTGACGGCAGCGAGCTCCTGTATCCTATGTGGTTCTCTGTCCTCCCGTGTGTCTTCTTCCGTTCCGTTAGGGTCCAATCAGGGCGCCTGTGCCTTCAGCCAATTAAGTGACAGGTATTAGATCCACGCCTGCTGATTGGCTGAGAGGCGGTTCAGTGTTAGAAAAGCAAATATTAATTTGCTTTGCTAACACACCTGGGTGGACTGCGAGCGCAATGCTCTGCGCTCGCAGTCCACCTTTTTTGAAGCCTATTAGAGCCTATGGCTCTAATCAGGTGCTTAAAAAAAAAAAACCCTGCCACTGTAATTCAGGTGCCCGGCTTTCGAAAAGGGGCAGTGCATGCATGAATCTATCCATTCTCCACCCAACCTATAGTAAAAAAAATGGTCGAGCAAGAGCACTGTTATCCCAAAGGACGTCATATGACATCCTCCCATTCATGCGATCGTTGTACCGGCTACTGTGTACAGCCCTGGTACCATGTGATTATTGGCTATATACCTTCTGTTTGCGAACTAAACTGTCCAGTGAACAATGCCCATACAGTACAGTGCTTGTGTGCTCGCTTGGAATGCGCATGAACACCTAAATGTATTTTTTAAAATGCTGTCCCACCCATTTATGTACAACTGGCAGACTACAAGTAGTTAAAGTCCCTCTAAAGCCTGGGGTTTTTTCTTCTCAGACCAATTTTCAATGCAAAATTACATGATAAATGTAATGTACCTTTTTTTTATTGATAAATGTAGCTGGGGAGCTGCCCGCATCTAAGCAGCTAAAGCAGCAGGACGATTGATGATGTTACAGTGATTTCACAGAAGGAAAAATGTTGCCATCCAGTCAAAGAAGGTGTTCATTTAATGGTTCTATTGGCAGGATCAACAGGTATTTATAAAAAGTTCCACGGGGGTACTTAGAAAAACATGAAGCCAACTCTCACTAGTGTGGAGAGCCCACATCACATACTGTATGTGATTTTATAGGTTGACCATAGTTCTACTTTAAACTGACAGTGTTAAAAAAAATTATATTTAAGTGTTATTCTTAACTCAAAAAGTGCCGTCTATTGCTCTCAGTCTCTTCCAAATCATTTTTTTTTTGTTTCTATGATCCAACTTTTATATGACTGTTCCTATTAGGTCCGCCTGTCAGTTTTCCATTCATCCCTATGGACTGGGGGTTGTAAACGGACTTGTATCTATTCACACCCGCCTACTTCTGATCCAATCCCGTGTCGGCCAAATGATCCCGATACCGAAACCGATACTTTGCAAAATGAATGGGCGCAAATCGCACTGCAAAGAATCGCATGTGATTTGAACAGGAATATGGTGGGGTTCCTGCCTAAATCGCATGTGATTTCCCCAACCACTCCTGCGTGTGTGTGTGAGTGTGTGTATAGAAAGGGATTAAAGTGCCATCTAGTGGGCAGTTTTTTTTTTAATTGGAAAAAACCAACTTTATTGAAAAGTATGCATGGTACATAAATCAACATAAGCCAGTATGGCCAATATAATAGTACATACATGAACACAGTGAAGCATCTGTGTGACATAAAGATAATAACAGCAGTGAAAGTAGAGCCGGTACACAACAAAAATAAAGAATCGACATGTCAAGTACACGTTTCACCATCCGCCATCCATCTGTCCCAGACCTTCTCATACTTTAGCGGACACCCTCCTATGTACATAAATCAGTTTTTTATATGGGAGAGCATCGTTAACCGCCTTTTTCCAGCACTGAATTGTAGGGGGCAGGGCCTGCATCCAATTACGGGCCACTACTTTTCTTGCCAAGAATAGCGTCTCATGTAAAAAGGTACGGAGGGGTTTGTCGGCATCCAAGTCTGGCAACAGGCCAAGTAGGCACATCTTTGGGTCAAGGGTAACAGGGGAGCCCATCTGATCGTGTAGGAAGCGTATCACCTGTGTCCAGTATGCCTGAATGGTAGGGCAGAACCATATGAGGTGGTAGAAGGAGCCCGGGGTATGGTCACAGAGGCGGCATCCTGGATTGTACGTGGGCCTGAAACGTGCTACTCTCTGAGGGGTCAGATATGTTCTATGTATGATGTACAGCTGTGTGAGGCGGTCCGACAGCTTGGGGGAAACCTTTTTCACGTCCTCCAAAATCTCGTCCCAGTCCTCATCCTCTATAAGTCCAACATCCGCCTCCCATCTAGTCTTAGCAGTATAGGCCAATGCTGTGGTGCTAGGGAGATGGATGGCGGAGTACAAAGTGGAGATGTGCTTAGCAGGCACATTACCCGTGACTGTGTCCACTATGGAGGGAACTGCCAGGGACGGGCAAGAGCCAGAAAACTGGGCCTGTATAGCGTGACGGAGTTGCAAATACCTGAAAAAAAGGCAATTGGGGAGGGAAAATTTGTTCTTCAGCATTTGGAATGGTTTAAGGCCTGAAGCGGTCATGATCTGGTGTATGCATAAGATCCCATGGCGTATCCACACCGCGGGGTCCGGAATGGACAATAATTCTGGCAAGCATGTATTGTACCAGAGAGGGGTATGAGAGTGTACTTTTGGGGTCCCAGTTCTTTGCAGTGCCGTCCGCCATACCCTCCGGTGGTGAGTCAACATGTCTGCTGTGCGTTGGGGGGGGGGGGCGTCTTGTCAATGGGGCTCTTAGGACCGATTGAAGTGGGGTATGGGCCGAGTCATCCGGGTGCTCACAGAGTAGTGTCTGGTATCTCGTTAGTTCATGTTTGTCAAAATAATAGAAGTGGGACAGTTGGGAGGCAAAGTAATAATCCTGAAAGTCAGGGAGAGCAGCTCCTCCCAACGTCACAGGGTTCTTCAGAATTCTCCAAGATAACTTGTGTCTGCCATGACCCCAAATAAATGAATTCAGGATGGATTCAATTGTCCTGAAAATTTTTTGCGGTATATAGAGGGGAGCATGCCAGACCAAATAGAGTATCTTGGGAAGGAGTATCATCTTAACTAAGCTGACACGACCCATAACACCCAGGGGTAGTCTGGCCCAAGTCTGCGTCTTGTTCTTGATCAGGGCAAACAGGGGTTCAATGTTCAGTAGTTTATAATCTGAGAGCGATCTGGTGACCTGTACGCCAAGGTATTTAATCTGGGAGACCCTTGGAAGAGCCAGAGGAGGGGACGCGAACGAGGGGGGGAAATGGTCAATCGGAAGGATCTGAGACTTAGACCAATTAATACTCAGACCCGAATGGCCACCCATACGTTCTATGGACTGGAGGGCTGCTATAAGAGAAGGACCGGAGTCCGCCAGATACAAAAGTGTGTCGTCGGCATACATCCCAATCTTTTCTTCCAGGTTCCCCATCCTGAGGCCTCGGATGCAAGTGTCCGCACGGACCATAATGGCCAACGGCTCCACAGCCAATGCGTAAAGCATGGGGGAAAGGGGGCAGCCCTGCCGGGTCCCCCTCTCCAGCGGGAACTGGTCAGAGAGCCAACCATTCACAAATACTCTGGCCCTTGGGGACTGATAGAGGAGTTGGACCCAGCGAATAAAGCTGGGGCCAAATCCAAATCTTGAGAGGCACTCCCACAGGTAGTTCCACTCCACGGAGTCGAAGGCCTTGGCGGCATCCAGAGCCACCACGACCCTCGAGCCAATTTCATCATGGGACCCCTGAATATTCATAAATAGGCGGCGAATATTCATGGCCGTGTTCTTCCCTGGCATAAAGCCAGTTTGGTCAGGGTGTATCAATGACAGAATAACCTGGTTAAGGCGGGAGGCTAGAATCTTAGCTAATATTTTAATGTCTACCTGTAACAAAGAAATGGGCCTATACGACTCCGGGTATTTAGGGTCCTTTCCGGGTTTGGGAATTACGACTATTTGGGCTTCTCTCATAGATGGGGGTAGAACTCCTGAGTCAAATACGGATTTATACAGGTCCTTAAATTCAGGGATTAGGATTTCAGAGTAGGTGGCATAGAATTCAAGGGGTAGACCATCCAATCCTGGGGCCTTGGATGAGGCCAGACAGGAAATGGCCTCGGAAATGTCCTCCTCAGTAATAGGGGCTTCCAGAATTTCAAGCTGGTCGTCTGTCAGTCTAGGGAATTGAACTCCCGCTAGGTAGTCCCTGGTGTCTTGGGGAGTGTGGGTGACCCTGGAAGTGTAGAGTGCACGGTAGAATCTCCCAAACTCCTCCGCCACCAGTTGCGGATCGGTGATGTCGTTCCCCTGTGGGTCGGTCAAGGACACCACCACAGGGGGACGCATATCCAAGTGGGCGAGATATGCGAGCAGTTTGCCCGATCTCTCTCCATACTCAAACACCCTCTGTCTACAGAAGAAGATGCGTTGTTTAGCCTTCTCTATGTGCAATTGGGAGACCTGGCGCGCCTGAATCTTTAGATTGTTGGCCGTGCTGGGCGAGGGGTCCCGGTGGTACGCCTCCTCCAGCACCTGCAGGTGTTCTGCAGCCTGCTGGACAATAAGTGTTGATGACCGTTTAAGCCTGTTAATACGTGTGGAAAGTAGGGAACGAGCGTGAAGTTTAAACATTTCCCACACCACATCATGCGTGGCAGTGTCCCTGTTGGCCGTAAAATAGTATTGCAATTCTGTGGGGATGTCATCCTGGTCCCGCAGGGCAGTCAGCCAAAACGGGTTTAACCGCCAAGAAGGAGCAGGGGAAGCCTTCAGGAGCTGGATCGTGACCCAGTAGGGGGCGTGATCCGAGAGTACTCTCGGAGCAAAGCCCACATCTCCTAGCTTAGGCAGCAGGGACATTGAGAGAAAAACAAAATCAATTTGTGACATTGTGTTATGACTGGCTGAAAAGCATGAGAAGACTTTAGTGTGCGGGTGTTTGTGGCGCCAAGTGTCGACAAGAGCAAAGTCGGTCATTATGCGGTGCAGTCTGGTATGGGTCGGTGGGTTAAGGGGGGGATCCAGTGTGCCCAGACGGTCCAGAGCGGGGATCAGGGTCATATTGAAGTCCCCCATCCACACTGCCGGTACGGAGGGGCACTGGGTCATAAAGGCAAGGCCCTCCTGAATTACAGCTGAGTTGTACGGGGGGGAATATAGCAGGCAAGTAGCAGGATAGGAGACCCATTAATGGTGGCGTGCATAAACACATATCTGCCCTGCTGATCCGTGCGGAGCAGTATTAGCTCAAAAGGTACCCGTTTGGCAACCAGGACGATACACCTCTGGAATATGAAGTGTGAGTGGCGTGGTAAGCCCACCCCACCCAAGGTTTTTTAAGGGAGGATTGCAAGTGGCCCGTGACATGGGTCTCGACCAGTGTGATAATGTCAGCTCTCTGAGATTTGAGAAATGTCAGGACCGCTGTGCGTTTGATCTTATTGCGCAAGCCTCTAACATTCCACGTGAGGAACTTCAGGGAACTCATGGTGGGTATATGGTGTGTATAATAGACCGCAGCCAGACCAGAACCAGCAGAGCAGATAAGGACACATCAGATAGTACAGAACATATCGGCAACCAATATTGATAGTGCATGTATGACAATGACATAGTACCTTTAGCAGAAATAAACAATTGTGAACATGGTGGCAAATAAAAAACAGCCAAAACATTTCCCTTCCCTCCCAGTCCAGCTTCCCCTGGTCCCTACCCCCCTACTGCTCTCCAGCCCCCCCAGTGCTCTCTGACCCCCCCTAGTGCTCTCCAGCCCCCCTTTGCTCTCCGGCTCCCCCTAGTGCTGTCTGCCCCTTCCCTGTGCTCTTCACCCCCCTGTGCTCCCTGGCTCCTCTAGTGCTACCATCAGTGGACCGGGACACCTATTTAGATTATTTTGCATGTGGCCAGAAATGTACTTTAAATTCTAACATTTGTTAAACTGCCCACTAGATGGCACTTTAATCCCTTTTCTACACACACACACAAGCAGTGGGGGACATCGCATTTGCATTCGATCCGATTCCTGTTCAAATCGCATGCGGTTCTTTGCAGTGCGATTTGCGCCAATTCTTTTGTATAGACGCTAATCACAACGCAAAGTATTGGTACTCAGTATGGCCGAGTACTTGACCGAAAGTATCGGTACTTGTACTCGCTAATAAAAAAAAATGTTGTTGGTGCAAACCTACTAAAAACAACCAAAAGGGGATCCGTCCTCCTCCATGTAGGTGGATCAGATCGGAGGGAGTCAGGTGTAAATGGACAGTGGAATCTGTTTACACCCAGCCGCCCATAGAGCAGAGCAAACTCTGTCTATGTCCACTCTCCATAAACTGAGCGGACACGGACCTGCCATTCGCCCGCTCTGCTCTGATCAGCAGGGGATCTGTGAGCGGATCCCCTGCTGATCGGAGTGGAGTCCACCCAGTGTGAAAGGGGCCTAAGAGGGTGGCTATGTTTGTTCTCCATGGTCCCACTGTATGTAGGAGTGTGTGTAGCCACCATCTCTTGTCCACTCTTGAGATGGACTAGGGATGGGATTTGGAGTGTGCATAGAAAAGTAAACAGGACTGCAACTAAGGCCTCTTTCACACTGCCACGACTTTCAAGTTGTGCGATTTTGACACGATTTCAGGGAATGACTGTGTAAACTTGAGGTCTATGGACATCAACTTGCATCAAAATCGGACCAAAGTAGTACAGGGACTACTTTGAAGTCAGTGTGACTTGAAGTCACAGATATGAATGGTACTCATTGGAAATCATGGGGTACGACTTGTCATGCGTCTTTAAAGTCCAAAGTCGCAGGACAAGTCTCACAAGTTTGAAAGGGGCCTTACCTGCTCTGTCCATGTCCACTCTCCATAAACTGAGCGGACACGGACCTGTCATCCGCCCGCTCTGCTCTGATCAGCAGGGGATCTGTGAGTGGATCCCCTGCTGATCAGAATGGAGTCCACCCAGTGTGAAAGGGGCATTAGAGGGTGGATTCAGAGGGGGGGAAAGGAGTTTGAGAGCTCACAGAGGACATTACAAGGAGGTAGAAAAAAACAGTAATGCCGCGTACACACGACAGTTATTCATGTCATGAAAAAAAATTAAGTTTTTCTCGACGTGATTTTTCGTGTTTCCTCTCAAGCTTGCCTTGCATACACACTTTCGTGAAAAAAAATGCTCGAGCAAAGCACGGTGACGTACAACACGTACGACGGCACTATAAAGGGGAAGTTCCATTCAAATGGCGCCACCCTTTGGGATGATTTTGCTGATCCTCGTGTTAATAAAGTTTGGTGAGAGACGATTCGTGCTTTTCAGTCCGTTACAGCGTGACGAATGTGCTATCTCCATTACAAACGCTAGTTTTACCAGAACGAGCGCTCCCGTCTCATACTTGATTCTGAGCATGCGCATTTTTTTTCCCCTCGTAAAAGCATACACACGAATGTTTTTCACGACGTTAAAAAGAACGACGTGAAAAACTACGAGAAATCATAGAGCAGGTTCTAAAAAAAATTCGGGCATTTTTCTCGTTGAGAAAAATGCTCTGGAGCATACACACCACCGTTTTTCACGACCATTTTTAAAAATTGAATTTTTCTCGTCAGGAAAAACGGTCGTGTGTACGCGGCATAACACACAATTTCATGGAAAATAGATTACAGGGCCATTTAGTAGTGGATGTGTTTAGATATGCCCTATAGGTGAGATCTTTGAGCTCCAAGATCGTACACTTTCTATAACACTTATCAATGGGCCCGAACCTCCATGCTGCGTCTCGCAATTTTTTAATACTACAGAAAAAGCAACAGGAAGAATGCGAAAACCCATTTTGTAAGAGAAACACGAGCCCCCAACTGGTTGGGAACTTATGACTGGTGATCTCAGCCCACCAGACTCCACCTATAACTAGAATATCATTTTTGGGTGCACCAACCCTTTAATAGGTGGATCTTTAGTAGCAGTTTTCATATGGAGTGATTTGCCATTCAGTTCTGCATGTCTTTGCTCTTGTGCGGCTTCCTGCTTGGCCACCGTGACACAAGCTTTCTCTCATTTGAAAAACAGTTTTGGGAATCTCGGCTTAAATCTTCTTTTTTGATGTGGCTCCAGTTCCTGCAGTCAGCAGTCAGTGTTTGCTCAGTTCCATCTTTGTGTTGTGCTTGGAAATCACTGTGGGTACAGATCTCAGAAAAAAAAAAGTTTCTTTCCTGTACCTCTATGCAAATATCACTGTAGGAGCGGAGAACAAGAGTACAAACCTAAGAAAAATAACAAAAACGTGAAAGTCTCCGCACAGCCAGCTATTTGTCCAGCTGACGGTGGGAAGCACAGTACACCCCGGACACCTGCACATCTCTGCTCTATAACAAGACGCCATTGGGACCACCAATGCCATTTTCTCTGCTTTCTTGTGTTTGGTTTGGTTAAATGTGGCCAATGGAGAGATAAGTACGCCGGTTGGACCTCTTGGATGCACTATTCTGTTTGCAAAGGTAAGAGTTCTCTTCTGTCACATGAGAAACGGTCATAAAAAAAGAGAGCTTGAACATGCAGCAGTTCACTAATGACATTAATGTATAGCTAAAGGCAAAACTTTCTTTTTACGTTTTGGATAGAGTGGAGAGGGTATAAAACATCTGTTAAACTTTTATTGCTGTCTGTGCCCCCGCTAGGTAGATAAATCCTCTCTACTTGTCCTGTTTACCATTATCACTGAGAGTGAAAGTAAAAGGAAATCACAAATTTTAGGTTGTCACCAGGACAGGAATAGAGGGGAAATCTTTCAATGGGGACACTAGTCCTGGTTACAGGAAGTGAAAAAAAAAATCTCCCCAATGGGACACAGATGGCAAATTAACTTTCATGGGTTGTAACCCCCTTATCCAAAATGAAAAAAAGCAAGTTTTGCCTAC
Source organism: Rana muscosa (assembly GCA_029206835.1). NCBI lineage: Eukaryota > Metazoa > Chordata > Amphibia > Anura > Ranidae > Rana > Rana muscosa. The sequence continues at coordinate 860,870,391 of CM055122.1, forward strand.
TTTGTTCTACTTTAACAGTAAGATTATGGTATATTTACAGAATGTGTGTCAGTGGCCAGATTAACATTACAATACAGGTTAAAGGCTCCTTTCACATTTGTGCGTCTTTTTCTGCGAATTTGGATACCAGGGTCGCATGACAAGTCCGTACCCTATGATTCCCAATGATAACCATTCATATCTGTGCGAGTTCAAGTCAGTCCCTGCACTACTTTGGTCTGACTTCGATGCAAGTTCAGGTCCATAGACCTCAAGTTTACACAGGCATTCCCTGAAATCGCATCAAAATCGCAGTAAAATTGCACGACTTTCAAGTCACGGCAGTGTGAAAGGTGCCTAAATGAAGTGTATGTGAACCCTAATAATTAACTTCTCTTATTTCTTTATCATTCATTAAGGGACATAGTATCTTATATAGTTATGGTTAATAATCAATATCAATAAATAGTATCAATAATAATAATTCATAGACAATTTAGAAGGAGGATAGCCGCTCCAGATGGGAACCTTGGAAGTAATCCACCCACAGAGATCTCAGGTGCAGACAATGTTATCAGCAGGGCAGGAATAGCAAAGATGTATTTCTGGACAGCCGCACTCTTGAAAAATGGTAGCCTTTATTTAAAATAAGGACAGCACTACAAGTCACAGCAAACAAAACCTCGGACAGCTGACGCGTTTCACAATAAAGGCTACCATTTTTCAAGAGTGCGGCTGTCCAGAAATACATCTTTGCTATTCCTGCCCTCATAGACAATTTGGTTATACTGCCAAATACTACTTATTCATCCTGTGTTTCTTAAAGGATTTTATGGTAAGTACAAAAAATCCTGTTTTTACTTTATCGTTCAATACGGAACCGGTTGAATTTCATAGACAATAGGCCAGTGGTAGGCAACCAGTAGCCCTCCAGCTGTTGTGGAACTACATTTCCCATGATGCATTGTAAGGCTGGCAGTTACAATTACTCCCAGAGGCATGATGGGACTTGTAGTTCTGCAACAGATGGAGGGCCCCAGGTTACCTACCCCTGCAATAGGCAGTATTACTCAACACATTAGATGCTATATGCCTTAATGAATTTCAATACACAGAATTTACAGACAGGGTCCATGCACACTGCCTTATAAAAACGCCAGTGCTCTTGCCAGAAAAAAACACAAATTTTGAGCGTGTTTTGTAATAGTCTGTATATGTAGTAAAGCATGCTTGTTATACTCACTATGGAACCTAAGGGGTTAATTCTCCACATTGTGTAAAGACTGTTTGATCCAGTCTTGGATCCTCCCCTTTTTCCACTGTCCCCAATACATCTCCTAATAATACAGAACCTTAGGGGCACGCTGCACATGCTCAGTTTGGTGTGTACAGTATTGATAACGTTTTTTTTTTTCTTGGGAGGGTGCATGTGATCAGCACAGGGCCAATCAGCACTGTTCAGACAGAGGGCCAGGGGTCCTGCAGCTTCATCAGATCAGATCAGGACAGTCAGAGTAGAATGAAAACTCCTCCTACAAGCTTTAAGTAAACACTGATAGAAGTCACGAGACTGCTATATACTACTGATGAGAAAGGGTATTTAGCAGTTTATATTTACTAAAATTATTGCATTTCCATGTTCTGTGTACTGTGGGAGACCAGATATAATGAATGCAGGCTCCTGGGTTTAGCAACACTGAAAATCGTCCAAACATTGTATACAAGCCAGTGGGTGGATACAGCCTGCATAAAGCCACAGGTTTTCACTGGGCACCATTACAACCTTCTAGCCACCGGCGTTCTATCAACCAATGACATCCTCAGTTGATAAGGACGTCAAACGCTTCCTGCACAGCATCCTTGTTTTCCCCTCCCCTGCCCCTCTCCGTGAGCACTGGGGTCACATTAGCTGAGTGAGGGAGAAGAGAAACATTGGAATACTAGTCAGTACCAGTGTGAAAAGGTGTATTTGCTTTGGAAGAATAAATCCCCTTTAATATTGGGTGTCCTACATGTGTGGATGTTGCTGCATTATGTAAAACTAATGTAGCAACAGTTTAGTTTTTTACAAAATTCTTGGGGTGCCTCCATGTGCATTATTTTAAAGGGTGCCCTGACTGAAAAAAGGTTGAGAAACACTGCTCTAAACGACCTAATGTGCTTGGACCCATAGGATAATATTAGTTGCTTCTACAGGAAAAATGCCAAAATCCTCTAGCCAGTGTGCATAGACCCTCAATAAAATTAAAAAAATCCTGTTTTTTTGGTTTGTTAAATATACCATTGACAGATCATTTACAAACAATTCTTGTTGATCCTGCCAGCAATCTTATAGGCTGATAACTTCATGGCGCTCTATGCCTGTGGTTCAGTCTTTTCAGTTACAATCTTTCCAGATATATGGAAAGATTGTAACTGATTTTGGTCTGTTAAATATACCATTGAAAGAGTTTTGTTCAATCTGTTTGATAAATAATAATAATAAAAAAAACACATAATGATCCTGCCAGAAATCTTGTAAGCTGATAACTTCCTGGTGCTCTTTGCCTATGCTTCAGTCTTATCAGTTACAATCATTCCAGATATCTCTGAGGACTACAGAACCTCTCCGCTCTCATTATGTTATGGAGAAGAGGAGGGGAGGGGAGGGTGCTCTGTAGTCCTGCCCTATCGTAAAAATGCTGCTCCTTCATACAGTAGGTACAGTACAGTAAGGCAAGATCACCATTAAAAACAAAAAAAGAAGTTACCTAAAAAAACTAATAATAATGCCACCACATCTAAGGACTTGTAAACTGCAATATATTACAATTTTATTCTCAGATTAGATATGCTTTAACCCCTTCCATACCGGGCCATTGTAAAATGACGCTGGCAGGAACCCTCTCTCCCTCCGGGTGGACGTCATATGACGTCCTGGGCTTTGTGGGGGGATATCTGAATGATGCCTGCAGCTAGAGGCATCATTCAGATATCCTTCTCTTCTGCCGGCGATTCTGCGCACCAAAAGAACGATCATATCGGCGGTTCTGCCGCTTGATCGTTCTTATAGGCTGCGGGAGAGGACACCCCCTCTCCCGCCGCCATCCGGTGCTTCTCCAGGCTCTCCCGTGCCATTGGGGGCCCGGAGAATGAATTGTCCGGCGCTGGTGGTTGGTCACATGACGAGCATAGAGATGACTGGTGACCAAATGGTCACCAGTCATCTCTATGACCGTCGGAGGCCCGGGCGCGATGTGATGACGTCACGCCCGGGTTCCCAAAGGTAAACAAAGCCGCGATTGCGGCTGAAAGCATGAGATTGGTGATTTATTTTTCCCGATCTCATGCTTTCCAGCCTGGAGGAGAGATGTGGGGTCTTATTGACCCCGCATCTCTCCATAAAGAGGACCTGTCACACACATTCCTATTACAAGGGATGTTTACATTACTTGTAATAGGAATAAAAGTGATAAAAAAAAAAAAAAAGGAAAAAAAAGTGTAAAAATTTAATAAATTAAGTAAAATAAATAAATAAATAATAATAAAAAAATTAAAACGCCCCTGTCCCCAATAGCTTGCGCTCCGAAGCGAACACACACAAAAGTCCCGCCCACATATGTAAACGCAGTTCAAACCACATATGTGAGGTATCGCCGCGTGCGTTAGAGCGCGTGCAACAATTCTAGCACTAGACCTCTGTAACTCTAACCTGGTAACCTGTAAAAATTTTCAAAGCGTCGCCTATGGAGATTTTTAAGTACCGAAGTTTGGCACCATTCCAGGAGTCTGCGCAATTTTAAAGCGTGACATGTTAGGTATCTATTTACTCGTCGTAACATAATCTTTCATATTTTACAAAAAATCTGGGCTAACGTTACTGTTTTGTTATTTTTCAATTCATGAAACCATTTATTTTCCAAAAAAAAGGCGTTTGAAAAATTATTGCGCAAATACTGTGCAAGATAAAAAGTTTCAACGACCGTCATTTTATTCCCTAGGGTGTCTGCTAAAAAAACATATATAATGTTTGGGGGTTCAGAGTAATTTTCTAGCAAAAGAATGATGATTTGTACATGTAGGAGAGAAGTGCCAGAATAGGCCCGGTATGGAAGTGGTATAAAAAGCCCTGTATTGAAAGGGTTAAAGTGGTTGTAAACCTTTGAAATTGAAATGAGCAAATCATATTCATCTATAGTTTGTACTAGAATCAATTCAAACCACCTAAAGGGGTTTCCACCTGTTCGCTCCTCCCTCTCCATAAATCACTTCTGACAGTCTAACTGGACACCAAGTAGTATTTAGAGATGGCCCCGCCTATTTTCCAGTACACGGCAGGTGATTGACAGCCTCCACTGTGCATGTGTCCCTATAACCATAGCTCCCAACTGTCCCTGGTTTCAAGGGACTGTCCCTGATTTGGAGCAATGTCCCTATCTATCAAAAAGTGTTTTCCAGCGCTGATTTCTAAGTTGCTGTATTTGTAAATTCCAAAAGCCAATATAAAGGAATAGTAGTGGTAAAAAAAAGCACTTGTGGGTTTAACCAATCTTGTTTTTTTGTACAATTTTCCTTTAACCCCCTTGGCAGTATTCCCGAGTCATGCTCGGGGTGAGTTTTTAATGCTAAGAGCGGTAACCCCGAGCCAGACTCGGGTTGCATCGCAGTATCCAGGGGAAGTTACTTACCTTGTTCCCTGGATCCTGCGATGTTCTCCCCGCAGTGTGTGTGAGCCGTGTCTCGCTCGATTCACACTGCCGAGTGCCGAGCTCCGTTCCCTGCGACGTTGCACCGCATATATTGATAATGAGAATATATAAAACAGTATATGCGTAAAAAACACGCACACACTCTGGTCCGGATTAACGACGGCAATATGACATGCATTTATATTCTGATAGGAGGGTTCGCCTTTTTATTCATGTACCACCATGTATGCCTTTGCTTGGAGGATATATAATTCATCAAAACACGGGGGGGACCCCTAAAAATAACCCAAAACCAACACACACATTTTTGTCTAATAACAAAAAATATAAATGACATAATAGGAATAAGACATAATTTCTTTATAAGAAAATGAAGAAAAAAGATAAAAAGATAAAAGATGTAATATATAGCACATAGTACACTAACAACACCAGCGGATACACTTTTGCTGTGTTGGAGTGATTATTGTTTTATTGTGCATATTTTGCGTGCGTGTATATACATCATTATCATTGCTATATCCATTTTGTTTTGTTTAGTCGTGTTTTGTTCTGTTTTGCTTTATCTTGCCCCTCCATCAGCACACATATGTCATGAATAAATTTTATCTATAGTTAAGGAACAACTACATATTTTTATACGTGTATTATTAACCCCATTAGTGCATATATACCATACACTTTTGGACACAAGGGTGTCCTTTTATGAAAATGCGGTAAGATACCGCTATTGTGTTCTCAGGCATTCTCAGAGGAGATCGCTCTCCTCTGAGTGCCTGTGTTATGAAGCTCTGTAGCTCGCTTCTCATGTTGAGTTGAGAGGCGAGCTACAAACGCTGGGAACTCCTGAGAACGGCTCCTCTCGCTGTAATCTCGCGCGATGTAGCGGGATTACAGTACGAGGAAGTGTAAAATACAAAAGTGAACACGAATTATACACCAAATATTAATAAAATAATACATTTACATTCCCACCAAACAATATACATTAACCTAATTATTAAAAAACATTGTTTTTATCAATAATTAAAGATTATACATGTGCCTAGTTAAATGTGAATGGTGTATAGTAAATTAATGTAATCCACGTATGTAATGCAGCTATACACCATTCATAAAAATGTAAAATACATTTATAATCATTAATTTTTTTGTTAAATAAAGTATACAAGTATAAATACTTATTAATAAATTAAAAAAAAAAATATATATATCAAAATTGATAAACCCCAGTATAACTGTAATAGAACAGTCCATGGGTAAAACCATATTTCAGGGTTTACAAAATGCTATTAACTAATAAATTAAAAATTATATAAAAAATTACTTTAATAATAGCATTTTAATGCAGGTAGAATAATATATATATATATATATATATATATATATATATATATATATAAAGAAAAGTTAAAGAGGAAGTAAAGCCATTTAAAAAAAAAAAACCCTGCAAAAGAAAGGCATAATGAGCTAGTATGCATAGCACACTAGCTCATTATGAATGACTTACCTGAGATCGAAGCCCCCGCAACGGTCCTCGATCACCTCTGCCCCCGCCGCCATCTTGCCTTGATGTCCCGTCACTGCCGTCAGTGTATCGCCACTCCGGCGCTGTGATTGGCCGGAGCAGCGATGACGTCACACGCATGCGTGCTCAGGCCTGCAAGAACCCATTCAGAAAACCGTCAATGAAGCCGGCCCGCTAGTGCGCATGCGTGTGACATCATCGGCGCATCGGTTTATAGTATCTCCTAGCATGAGAGACTGAGAGCGATAACACCAAATTTAACACACCTGATTCCCATTCACACCTGAGACCTTGTAACACTAACAAGTCACATGACACCGGGGAGGGAAAATGGCTAATTGTGCCCAATTTGGACATTTTTACTTAGGGGTGTACTCACTTTTGTTGCCAGCGGTTTTGACATTAAAGCGGAGGTTCACACAAAAAGTGAGCCTGCGCTTTTTGGAACCCACCCCCCCCTCCGGTGTCACATTTGGCACCTTTCAGGGGGGAGGGGGTACAGATACCTGTCTAATACAGGTATTTGCACCACTTCCGGGTTCTGATTCCCGCGGGACGCATTGCTATGCATATCGCATGCAATGTTTGTGCAATATTAATTTAAATCATATTGCATTTGCACCAAAATGATACAAGGCCCTTTATGTGGCCTGCACTGAAACGGATCGCATGGGTGTTCACACCCATGCGATCCGATTGCTGCACCATTTCATAGTTCACACTGCGATCTGTGAAATGATCTGGGGGTGGCATTAACTTTACATTGACAGCCGCAGCGGTGCGCAGATGTCAATGCAGGTGCGATGTGGAAACCGCACAGGGATCACGCTGGTTCCCGCATCGCACAAGTGTGAACCCAGCCAGAGACGTGAACATGTAAATAAAAATAATATATCTATATATAGATATATATATCTATATGTATATAGATATATATAGATATACCTATATCTATATATATATATATATATAAATATATATATATATATATATATATGTATGTATATATATATATATATATATATATATATATATATATATATATATATATATACACACATACACATTGAGATAAACACACACACACACACATATATATATGCTACATATACATATATATATACAGTATATATTGCTAACCTGCTCGTTTTGAGGTGTGTAATTGTAGGGAAGATGTATGGCTGCTAGTGGATGAAAGAAGGAAGTCAAAAGACTACCTTCTTCCTCCAGAATACTCAGCCAGCTTCACGCTTCTCTCTGATTCTCCACCTCTGAGATGGTGAATCAGAAAGTGAGAATTCTGTATGAGATCGCCAGTGAGGTGCAGAGATCGCACCTTCATACACTGGCCGTTTCTGTGACAGTCAGTTACAGATTCTCACTGTGCTGAGATAATCAGTGGAGAACATGTTCTCCGCTGATTACCTCAGTTTCATACACTGCTAATGACCTGAGATCAGCGGTGAGACTCGGGATTGCCTCTGATCTCAGTTTCATTAAAGGATACCGAGATCATGTATTTTATTTTTTCATTCACTTTTTTCACACATGTTCACATCATTGTGCACACCTTGTATATCTATATAATTATGTACATCTTACACATATGTTATTATATCATTCATTTTATTTTATTTTTTGCATTATGTAATTTAATCTTTATCACTAGTCTTGCCATTTCACAGGTGCTCTCCGAATAGGGAGTGTGATGGATCCAATTAAGCATTTAACATCCTACCACTGTGCTCGATGGTCTCCATTGGTGGAGAGGTTCCTATGTTACTCTTAAATGCACTTTTTGGGTCACTCACACTCCAGGTATGAGTAAGCATCATCTCAGATGTGAAACGCGTCAGTCTTGTTCTCCTGCATGCCTTTTCTGATTGCTTTTGATGGATTTTGATTATCTTTGCTTGAATATTTTTGTATTTTAATCTTTTTTGACCAATAAACGCTTCAACAGAGTGCGGCAGTCCAGACAACCTTCTTTCTCCCTGCGATGTTGCGGCGCACGGGGGCGGAGTTCGGCGCCAAATTCAAAAAGTGAAAAAAGACAGTATAGATACAGTATACTGTAATCTTACAGATTACAGTACTGTATCAAATAATAACACATCCCCTTTGTCCCTAGTGGTCTGTCCAGTGTCCTGCATGCAGTTTTATATTATAAAAACTGTTCTTTCTGCCTGGAATTTGGAGATTGTCCATAGCAACCAAAAAGTGTCCCTTTATGTCAAAAGTGGTTTTAGACCAGCTAGAAAACAGCGATAATAAATTAGAATCACTTGCAGAATTGAGCGATAGCGATTTGTGGGGAAATTCGTCATCAAACGCTGAATCTAATGACAGCGACAATTCTGCAACTGAGCAAATTTCAGCGTTTTTGATTTGATTACATTATTGAATAATTTTTATTATTATTACATTACTATTTGTTATAATTATTTATAGTTATTTATTATATTATAATTTATGATTTTGTGTTTCAAACTTTATCATACCCGGGATGTCTACTAGACTCTTGTTTGGTCAGGTTTAAGTGAGTTATTCCTAAGAATTACAGGCCTACAATATAAAACGGCAAATTCCATGCAAAATAATTGTACTGCTTTTGGTACAAAATCCCAGACAGAATCATACCGCCAGAGAGGTTAAGGGGCATGGCAAGGGGTGTGTTCTATGCCTGCATACTTTTGCTGATAGGTGTCTCTCGTTCCCATCCCAAAAAGTTGGGAGGTATGCTATAACTGAGTGTGGAGCAGGGTGTCTCCATTCTTTCCACTCAGGTTTCAGATTACACTGAACTCTCCTCTCATGCAGTGCTGTGTGTGACATCAGATCCCTGCCCCCTACCTTCTGGAGCTAAGAGAAAGACTTTAATCTGTGTGTTAGGAGGAGAGGACTGCAGATAAACAGGTGTAGCGGCCTCACCCTCTCTCCATCTTTATCGGTTACACACCAACTCATGTCTAGGGGTTCCTGGGTTGTGAGAGTGAGATGCGCCACGGCCCATGTCCTCCCCATTGTAGTAGGGAGGTGAAGGCCACTTACTGATGTTTCCTCGGGCCGGTGTGTTCTGTGAATGCACTGAGTCTGTAATTGCAAGCTCACCAGCCTCCCCTTTGCTTCCAGTAACTGGAGTTCACACACCGGAGAAAGGTCCAACACTTGTTTATTTGACACTCCAATACGCAAAGCACAATAAACAGTTCTTTTGCAGCAAACTGGTTGGGACCTATAACCTTGCCAACGGTGGGGCGAGCAGATCGAGGCACTTCCTAAAGTTTCAGTTCTATGCCACTGTACTATGACCAGCGGCGCCTAAGCCAATCCGGCTGTTACAGAACAGGAAGGATGGGGTCTCTTCCAGCAACCCCTATGAACAGCAATGGAGCCCTCTTCGATACGCTGTGGCCCCTATCAGGGGGATGTGTCCTCCCAAGAGAGTTCCCAGAGGCCCACTGTCACCGGGTTGGTGCTGCTCCGGGTCTCCAGTGGGTAACCTCCCCGGCCTCCTCACCTCAGGTACGAGTCCCTCCGCTCAGGGACCCTCGGACAGTCCACCCTAGCGGGACCCAGTCGAAGGTACTGGGCCCCAGGCCTCCTAGATAGTACCTCACCCCAGGCTAAAGGTGCCTGGGATGGACGCCAACATGACTCCGGACCAGGCCATGGGCACCTGGACCAGACTCCTGGATCTCCCGCACCCAGGCCTAAGGGCCCTGGGTGCGGACCGCAACCCTCCTCCTCCGAGGACCTCCTTCTCCGCAAGACGACGACCTCGTGGTCAGGGCGTCTCCCCCTTTTATCTCCTCCCTTCAACGGCCCGGCGGGTTCCCCGCCCCAGCCATACCATCTCCGGGAAGAGACCAAACAGGGAGCACTGCAGGGGATGATTCTACCTGAAGCCCGTGGGTACCCCGCCACCCACAGGCAAAGGAGAATATTACATCCTCCAATCCTCCACGAAACAAAAAGGGGTCTGAATCCTAACACAATTATACACCTGGGTCACACTATTGCCCAGGTGTATCCCAGAAATTTGAGGACCCCGCTACACACTCCCCCCTGTAATTTGACGCTGGTCCCCAGCGTCAGGTGCACACCCATGCCTCCCATAAAGTGGTGACATGGAGTGAAACCCCTGAAGCAATTCCTCTAAATTTTTTTCCCAAGTGCCAAGACCTGCTCAGGGAATGGGGAACATATAAAACAACTTATGTCATAAAACACTTTAAACATCTGCCTAGTCACAGCCCCTCTCCCACACTGTCTAAGAGCCACCCACTCTCAATGATCTTGACTGACGATTCTCCTGCAGGGGAAAGAAAAACAACATCCTAACATAATTTCGTGTCATTTGGGATGAGTGGGCCCGTCAGCCGAGAGACCCACTCACTCCAACAAGCAAGGTGATGTGTGGGTGAAATATTTTCAAACATTTGTTGCGCAACACTGCCACCTGGTGACAACGCCGCGGTCATGACACTCAACGAATCTTCGTTCTTCCAGCTTTTCCCTACTCTGCCACTATTCCCAAATGTCCTTGCCTTTGGCACATGAAGAAAAGGGGAAACACGAAAACACAACAGTCCCCAAGTCTCCAACGAGAAAAAGAAAAGCCCAAACAAAACAAAAACAGGGCACAGTCCTGCGTGTCTGGGAATGGCTCTTCCAGAAAGTTCAAGTGCACAAAAGAAATAAACAGGAGTTCTTTTCTCCTATAAGTAAAACTTTGGATCCGGCAGGTACAGGGGTTTCAGGTGTTTGTCAAATGCCTCTATCGAATACTCGACATCTTCTCCTTCTCTTCTGCAAATGACTATCTTGTCAGCATGGATATGGCGCCCCAATTTCCATTCAGCTTTGCAGTCCTCAAACCTCTTAGACACTGACGGCACACATTCCAGGTACCTGCGAGCATGGGGCACCTTCAACTTGTCCCACACAAACTCGTCATACCATCTTGTTCTCCAGACTTCCACCTCATACAGCAAGTCCCGGGGTAGATACGGGTACTCCCACCCATATTCCCGAGCTACTTTATGGCAAAACAGTCTCTGCAAGCGGGCCAAAGGTGGCATAGTGGCTTTCTCTCCAGTTCCAGGCAGCACAATAGCTTCCGGATGCCGAGGTACCTTTACCAGCTCCCTGGAAATGACTTTCGGCGCTCTCAGAGAAGCGCGGGGTGTCCCCACAACCAAAGTAGGTGAGGTAACAGTAGATGAGGACACAGGTGGAGGGGTAGGTTCCTTCGTAAGCTGCGGGTCTTCCACCCGAGGCGTGCTGTCTCCTGTGTACATAGGTGAATCCCGTACCGCACGGGAAGCAAGAAGTGGCACTCTATCCCAGCCCTTGCGGCTGAACAGTTCGTCTATCTCGCCATCATCTCCGCAATCAGACAGCGACTCTAGGTCGGAGGTGTCATACATCTCCGCAGGCAGATATCTACCGGTGGACACAGAATCATCTTCTCTGGGGGGTTCCACCTCCAATGGGCCCCCGACACCTCCAACCACCACCACAGTCCCAGCCCCTGGCTCACCTGACCCTTGTAGAAGACTGGGATGTCCGGGACTTCCATCTCGACCGGCGCCATCCAGGCCAGGCAAGCAGCGGGGTGAAGCTCGACCACGTCCATAGGATGCCTGTACTAGGCCAACTTTCCTCTTCGGTGGTGGAAGCAAAGAACTTGTGGCGACCGAAGCAGCATCTTCGGATTTTTCTCTGTTGGGCAGTCCATCGCCCTGGTCAGCGCGCACAGGAACCTCGACAAAGGCCTTGATCTCCCCTTCCGGAGTAGCAGTACCCGTGAGGTGATTGAGGCGAAGGGCCCGGGGCCTTGCTGTGGACGACTCGACCTCAAAAAGGAATTCTCTGCACTCCTCACATCGCCCGAATGGCTTCAGGGTGACCACCAGTCCCGAGCAGCCGGGACAGATCACACCGAGGGCCTCCGTGTCTCTGCAAGTGTACAGAGCCAACCGCCCTCGGGGCCTAAGTCTTATCCCCGTGTCTGTGATGGGGGCAGCAAAGGAAGTCATTCTCGTGGGGTGAGGAACCATAATCCACGGGGCACTTGAGGTCATCCCGACTGTTTGCTGCTCCATCATGCACTGACCCCGCGCCGAAGTCTCCACGTGTATCCCCACACTTGGCCAGACTCCTCCCATGAGCTGTACATTTTCGCGGGCTTCCTCTTGACTCCGCCCACGAACGATGTCGCCATGGGGTGCCTCGTGGCGCAGTGCGTTAACAGTCCCCACGTGCAGTACGTCACACGGCTGGACCTCTCCCTTTTTCCGCTCCTCCGCATGGGCCTTTCCCGTGTTAGGGTCATTTCCACAACTCCGAGCAGGGACGCACTTTGGCCAGTAATTTGGCCGATCTGCTCGGAACTCCTCTGGGCAGCAAAGTTCAAATGTAGACATTCTCAAGTCCATCTTTAGAACACACTCTATCCCGGACTCACGAGCCCCCACGTGTAGCGGCCTCACCCTCTCTCCATCTTTATCGGTTACACACCAACTCATGTCTAGGGGTTCCTGGGTTGTGAGAGTGAGATGCGCCACGGCCCATGTCCTCCCCATTGTAGTAGGGAGGTGAAGGCCACTTACTGATGTTTCCTCGGGCCGGTGTGTTCTGTGAATGCACTGAGTCTGTAATTGCAAGCTCACCAGCCTCCCCTTTGCTTCCAGTAACTGGAGTTCACACACCGGAGAAAGGTCCAACACTTGTTTATTTGACACTCCAATACGCAAAGCACAATAAACAGTTCTTTTGCAGCAAACTGGTTGGGACCTATAACCTTGCCAACGGTGGGGCGAGCAGATCGAGGCACTTCCTAAAGTTTCAGTTCTATGCCACTGTACTATGACCAGCGGCGCCTAAGCCAATCCGGCTGTTACAGAACAGGAAGGATGGGGTCTCTTCCAGCAACCCCTATGAACAGCAATGGAGCCCTCTTCGATACGCTGTGGCCCCTATCAGGGGGATGTGTCCTCCCAAGAGAGTTCCCAGAGGCCCACTGTCACCGGGTTGGTGCTGCTCCGGGTCTCCAGTGGGTAACCTCCCCGGCCTCCTCACCTCAGGTACGAGTCCCTCCGCTCAGGGACCCTCGGACAGTCCACCCTAGCGGGACCCAGTCGAAGGTACTGGGCCCCAGGCCTCCTAGATAGTACCTCACCCCAGGCTAAAGGTGCCTGGGATGGACGCCAACATGACTCCGGACCAGGCCATGGGCACCTGGACCAGACTCCTGGATCTCCCGCACCCAGGCCTAAGGGCCCTGGGTGCGGACCGCAACCCTCCTCCTCCGAGGACCTCCTTCTCCGCAAGACGACGACCTCGTGGTCAGGGCGTCTCCCCCTTTTATCTCCTCCCTTCAACGGCCCGGCGGGTTCCCCGCCCCAGCCATACCATCTCCGGGAAGAGACCAAACAGGGAGCACTGCAGGGGATGATTCTACCTGAAGCCCGTGGGTACCCCGCCACCCACAGGCAAAGGAGAATATTACATCCTCCAATCCTCCACGAAACAAAAAGGGGTCTGAATCCTAACACAATTATACACCTGGGTCACACTATTGCCCAGGTGTATCCCAGAAATTTGAGGACCCCGCTACACAGGTAAAACTTATGGAGGATTTGTTTCATGTGTTTCACCTGAGGCTTGTCACTTAAGTGGTTATATTGTAAAACCTGGTATACACAGGTATTTTTTTTTTGTTCAACCCAGCGGGCTGAACGAAAAAAAATAAAATAACAAGAGCTCGCTGTAAAAACCGTGTGATGTTAGAACAGTGATCTCCCTGCTGAGTTATTGTATTATGACGGAGGGAATGCCCCCTTCCCACCAGAACACACTGGTCAGCGCTCGCAGCCATTTGCTCCAAGTGCTGATCGGATGCCGGTCAGCTGCTGGTTTTCCAGCATGCCTAACATCCAGAAGCTGGACTTACATATTTGAAGTAAACTTATATTGAAGTAAGGCAGCAACAGTTCACAATAACCTGGTGGGACAGTTACCCAGCTGGGCACACTCACAGTTCCCAATAACGTGAAGAAGCAGGTTCGAGCCAAACCGACAGTGTCTGGTGAGAGGGGACAGAATATTGCCTGGCCTTCTCATTTTCAATGGGGAAGGTATCAAGACCACTCCGATTCTACTCTTTCCCTCCTTATCAGAAACCTTTCCCTAATTCTAGTACTGTCTCTGACAGACAGAGGACCTTTCCCTACTTGCAGGGGCCAGCGTCTTAAATAGACTCTGCTACACCTAAGATGACCACCAAAGTTACCTGGGCTGCCAGCATCCAATTAGATCTCTGCCCCAGTGACTCAGGAAACCATAGAGGAACCCTGTTCCCCATGTCTTCCTCTCCCTCTGAATTGCTGCTGTGGTTAAGCGCCACCTGCAGTGGAGACAGCGCACTGCACCTGCCTATAGGCAAGAAACGACTATTTCAAAAGAAGATATTAGCAATGGCAGTCAACATATTTCTTTTATGACCAGTATCTTGTTAGACTGAATGGACATTTAATTTGTTAAAGTATTAAGTATCATGAACAATAATTATTTTTAAAATAATATACATACCGTATTTTTAATCTTTTTTTGTTCCTTTGTTGCATCTCATTACTGATGTTTTTTAGCAGCATCTTTGTAGCCTCTTCCTATCTACATGCGCTCTCTCCAGTTGCATGAAATTTCTCATAGTGTTGCTTCCTGATGGTGACAACAGTGCACCATGCCTGAATAATGTGCATACCTCCAGACTTTGTGAAGAGGGATACATTATAGCACAAAGTAAACAGGCAAAGAACACACCCTGTCAGACAGACAGCCCGCGGCTGTGAGAGGAGGGGATGGTAGGTGCAGCGTTGTCACCCACCCTGCACCCACCCGCACACCCCCTCCCCCCTTGCATTGCCGATTCGCCATTATAGCTCGCCTCGACTCTCCCTGTCTGTGCCGCTGCGGGGCTGCCTAAACCCGCGGCGCTACCACCGCTTCAATCACGGAGGGGGGTGCCGGCCTGACACCCCCCAGTGTGTGGTACCCGTGGCAGCACGCCCCCCGCCCCCCACTTAGTACGCCTCTGACCCTCCAGTAACACAGATTAATGGATCAATGGTTTTTATTCATTTGTTTATTAATTAGCTAAATAATTCAAATTCTTCAGCACTGTATCCATCCCACTGGATATCATATGAGATAAAATACAGCATGGTTTCATGCGATGAATACCGCATGCAGTATTTTAGTAGTGTGTTTTTGTGAATTGCAAAAATGATTTTGGAAAATGCTATGAAGTATTTTACTACAATTTTTAAAGAGGAAAATACCGCTTTGTGAATGAAGCCCAATGTTGCTTGATTACTAGACAAGAAATGATCTACATTGCCCTGGGGTACCTGTTTTGGAAGGAACGTGTTATATCGCATGTTCAATCTTTAATTTTCTATTATATACTGTTTATGGCAATCGGTCCTTTACCTTGGGGACACATTCAAGAGTCAAGGATATTTGGCAGCTTTATAAAGAATGTTGCAGGGGTTAAATGCAAAGTAAAGTGTTTGTCAAGTCCAAAAACTTTTTTTTTTTTGGGTAGTGTGGGGAAGAATTCTCTCTTTTTTTCTCACTTCCTATCATGTAAAACTGTAGCCAGTAGGAGATTTCTAATAAAGCTCTAGATGGCAGTACAAACCAGACATGGGTTCTAATCCTTTTCCAATCTATCCAAAACTAGAAAAGTTTGAGTTGACATAAGCCTTAAGTAACCTGGCTAATTTTCAACAAATGTGCAGGCAATTGTACATGAAATGTGTGCTTAAATGAATGAATGATGTGGGGTGCAAAAGAAAATGAGTGAATGTAAAAAAAAAAAAACTGCATTGTAGCCACTAGATGGAGCTGAGGAGCATGCTTATTTCCTATGATAGTCAGCGTCTTCTAGTGGCCATAATGTAGTATAATACACCCAAGTGTTATTATTATTATTATTATACAGGCCAACAGTTTGCGCAGCGCTTTACAACATGAGGGCAGACAGTTCAGTTACAAAACAATTTAATACAGGAGGAATCAGAGGGCCCTGCTCATCAGAGTTTACAATTACACCCCCTTCACACTTGTGTGACTTGTCATACAACCTTGGACATGAAAGTCGCCCGAAAAATTATACCCCATGTCTTCCAATAATAATAACATTCATATACAGTATCTCACAAAAGTGAGTACACCCCTCACATTTTTGTAAATATTTTATTATATCTTTTCATGTGACAACACTGAAGAAATTACACTTTGCTACAATGTAAAGTAGTGAGTGTACAGCTTGTATAACAGTGTAAATTTGCTGTCCCCTCAAAATAACTCAACACACAGCCAAAGGCGTACTAAGTGGGGGGCGGGAGGGGCGGGCTGCCCCGGGTACCACACACTGGGGGGTGTCAGGCCGGCACCCCCCTCCGCGATTGAAACAGTGGAAGCGCCGCGGGTTTAGGCAGCGCTGCAGCGGCACAGTGACATGCACAGGCAGGGAGAGGCGAGGCGAGCGAGTGGCAAATCGGCGATGCAAGGGGAGGGGGTGTGCAGGGGTGGGTGTGCAGGGTGGGTGACACCGCTGCACCTACCATCTCCTCCTCTCGCGGCCGCGGGCTGTCTGTCTGTGAGATCCTGGATGTCACACAGCCAGCACAGCCGAGTGGCAGAGTGAAGCTACCTCCCCCTCCTCTCTGTTTATATGTAAACAGTTGGAGGGGACCTGCTGTGCATGTGCCGCCATGCTGATCAAAGGTACTGAACGGGGGGCTTACACTGAACGGGGGGCTACACTGAACGGGGGGCTACACTGAACGGGGGCTGCACTGAACGGGGGCTGCACTGAACGGGGGGCTACACTGAAGCACGGGGAGCTGCACTGAAGGGGGGGGGGTGCTGCACTGAACGGGGTGCTGCACTGAACGGGGGGCTGCACTGAACGGGGGGCTACACTGAATGGGGGCTGCACTGAACGGGGGCTACACTGAAGGGGGGTCTACACTGAACAGGGGGCTACACTGAAGGGGGGTCTTCATTGAACAGGGGGCTACACTGAAGGGGGGCTACACTGAAGGGGGGGAGCTGCACAGAACGGGGGGCTACACTGAATGGGGGGCTACACTTAAGGGGGGTCTACACTGAACAGGGGCTACACTGAAGGGGAGGGAGCTGCACTGAACAGGGGGCTGCACTGAACGGGGGGCTGCACTGAACGGGGGGTCTGCACTGAATGGGGGCTTCACTGAACGGGGGGCTTCACTGAAGGGGGGCTGCACTGAACGGGGGGCTGCACTGAAGGGGGGCTGCACTGAACGGGGGGCTACACTGAAGGAGGGGTCTATACTGAACGGGGGGAGCTGCACTGAACGGGGGGCTACACTGAAGGGGGGGAGCTGCACTGAATGGGGACTGCACTGAATGGGGGGCTACACTGATCGGGGGGCTACACTGAAGGGGAGAACTTCACTGAACGGGGGGCTACACTGAACGGGGGGCTTCACTGAGGGGGGGCTACACTGAAGGGGGGGCTACACTGAAGGGGGGTCTACACTGAACAGGGGGCTACACTGAAGGGGGGTCTACATTGAACAGGGGGCTACACTGAAGGGGGGCTACACTGAAGGGGGGAGCTGCACAGAACGGGGGGCTACACTGAATGGGGGGCTACACTGAAGGGGGGTCTACACTGAACAGGGGCTACACTGAAGGGGAGGGAGCTGCACTGAACGGGGGGGCTGCACTGAACGGGGGGGCTGCACTGAATGGGGGCTTCACTGAACGGGGGGCTTCACTGAAGGGGGGCTGCACTGAACGGGGGCTGCACTGAACGGGGGGCTACACTGAAGGAGGGGTCTATACTGAACGGGGGGAGCTGCACTGAACGGGGGGCTACACTGAAGGGGGCCTACACTGAAGGGGGGGAGCTGCACTGAATGGGGACTGCACTAAATGGGGGGCTACACTGATCGGGGGGCTACACTGAAGGGGAGAACTTCACTGAACGGGGGGCTACACTGAACGGGGGGGCTTCACTGAGGGGGGGCTACACTGAAGGGGGGGCTACACTGAAGGGGGGCTGCACTCAACACGGGGCTACACTGAACGGGGGGCTACACTGAAGGAGGGGCTGCACTGAATGGGGGCTACACTGAAGGGGGGCTGCACTGAACAGGGGGCTACACTGAAGGGGGGAGCTGCACTGAACGGGGACTGCACTGAACGGGCGCTACACTGAACGGGGGCTACACTGAATGGGGGGCTACACTGAAGGGGAGGCTGCACTGAAGGGGAGGCTGCACTGAATGGGGGCTACACTGAAGGGGGGCTGCACTGAACGGGGGGAGCTGCACTGAACGGGAACTACACTGAACGGGGGCTACACTGAAGGGGGGCTGCACTGAAGGGGGGCTGCACTGAACGGGGGGCTACACTGAACAGGGGCTACACTGAAGGGGGGCTACACTGAAGGGGGGCTGCACTGAAGGGGGGCTGCACTGAAGGGGGGCTGCAGAATGGGGGGCTACACTGAAGGGGGGTCTGCACTGAACGGGGGCTACACTGAAGGGGGGCTGCACTAAACGGGGGGGTACACTGAAGGGGGGCTGTACTGAATGGGGGGCTACACTAAACGGGGGCTACACTGAATGGGGGCTGCACTAAACGGGGGGCTACACTGAAGGGGGGTCTACACTGAACAGGGGGCTACACTGAAGGGGGGTCTACATTGAACAGGGGGCTACACTGAAGGGGGGCTACACTGAAGGGGGGGAGCTGCACAGAACGGGGGGCTACACTGAATGGGGGGCTACACTGAAGGGGGGTCTACACTGAACAGGGGCTACACTGAAGGGGAGGGAGCTGCACTGAACAGGGGGCTGCACTGAACGGGGGGGCTGCACTGAACGGAGGGCTGCACTGAAGGGGGGCTGCACTGAACGGGGGGCTACACTGAAGGAGGGGTCTATACTGAACGGGGGAGCTGCACTGAACGGGGGGCTACACTGAAGGGGGCCTACACTGAAGGGGGGGAGCTGCACTGAATGGGGGCTACACTGATCGGGGGGCTACACTGAAGGGGAGAACTTCACTGAACGGGGGGCTACACTGAACGGGGGGCTTCACTGAGGGGGGCTACACTGAAGGGGGGGCTACACTGAAGGGGGGCTGCACTCAACACGGGGCTACACTGAACGGGGGGCTACACTGAAGGAGGGGCTGCACTTAATGGGGGGCTACACTAAAGGGGAGGCTGCACTGAATGGGGGCTACACTGAAGGGGGGCTGCACTGAACAGGGGGCTACACTGAAGGGGGGAGCTGCACTGAACGGGGACTGCACTGAACGGGCGCTACACTGAACGGGGGCTACACTGAAGGGGAGGCTGCACTGAATGCGGGGCTACACTGAAGGGGAGGCTGCACTGAATGGGGGCTACACTGAAGGGGGGCTGCACTGAACGGGGGGAGCTGCACTGAACGGGGGCTACACTGAAGGGGGGCTACACTGAAGGGGGGCTGCACTGAAGGGGGGCTGCACTGAACGGGGGGCTACACTGAACAGGGGCTACACTGAAGGGGGGGCTACACTGAAGGGGGGGCTGCACTGAAGGGGGGCTGCAGAATGGGGGGCTACACTGAAGGGGGGTCTGCACTGAACGGGGGCTACACTGAAGGGGGGCTGCACTAAACGGGGGGGGGGGGGGTACACTGAAGGGGGGCTGTAATGAATGGGGGGCTACACTAAACGGGGGCTACACTGAAGGGGGGCTACACTGAACGGGGGGCTACACTGAACGGGGGCTACACTGAACGGGGGGCTACACTGAACAGGGGGCTACACTGAAGGGGGGCTGCACTGAACGGGGGGATACACTGAAGGGGGAGAGCTGTACTGAATGGGGGCTACACTGAAGGGGGGGCTGCACTGAACGGGGGGCTACACTGAAGGGGGGGAGCTGCACTGAACGGGGGGCTGCACTGAATGGGGGGGCTGCACTGAATGGGGGGGCTGCACTGAATGGGGGGGCTGCACTGAACGGGGGGCTACACTGAACAGGGGGGCTACACTGAACGGGGGGCTACACTGAACAGGGGTCTGCACTGAACAGTCTGTGTAACATGCAGGGGGTCCAGAGCTGCAGGGTGCTGTGTAATGCAAAGGGGTCCAGAAGGGCGGGGTGCTGTGTAATGTAAAGAGGGCCAGAGGTGTAGGGGGCTGTGTAATGTTAAGGGGGCCAGAGGTGCAGGGTGCTGTGTAATGTAAAGGAGGCCAGAGATGCAGGGTGCTGTGTAATGTAAAAGGGGCCCAGAGATGCAGGGTGCTGTGTAATGTAAAGGGGTCCAGAGATGCAGGGTGCTGTGTAATGTAAAGGGGTCCAGAGGTGCAGGGTGCTGTGTTATGTAAAGGGGCCCAGAGATGCATGGTGCTGTGTAATGAAAAGGGGTCCAGAAGGGCAGGGTGCTGTGTAATGTAAAGGGGCCCAGAGGTGCAGGGGGCTGTGTAATGTAAAGGGGCCTAGAGATGCAGGGTGCTGTGTAATGTAAAGGGGTCCAGAGATGCAGGGTGCTGTGTTATGTAAAGGGACCCAGAGATGCAGGGTGCTGTGTAATGTAAAGATACAGAGATACACTGAAGGGGGGGCTGCACTGAAGGGGGTCTGTGTAACATGCAGGGGGCCCAGAGCTGCAGGGTGCTGTGTAATGCAAAGGGGTCCAGAAGGGCGGGGTGCTGTGTAATGTAAAGAGGCCCAGAGGTGCAGGGGGCTGTGTAATGTAAAGGGGACCAAAGGTGCAGGGTGCTGTGTAATGTAAAGGGGTCCAGAGATGCAGGGTGCTGTGTTATGTAAAGGGGTCCAGAGATGCAGGGTGCTGTGTAATGTAAAGGGGTCCAGAGATGCAGGGTGCTGTGTAATGTAAAGAGGCCCAGATGTGCAGGGGGCTGTGTAATGTTAAGGGGGCCATAGGTGCAGGGTGCTGTGTAATGTTAAGGGGGCCAGAGATGCAGGGTGCTGTGTAATGTAAAAGGGGCCCAGAGATGCAGGGTGCTGTGTAATGTAAAGGGGTCCAGAGATGTAGGGTGCTGTGTAATGTAAAGGGGTCCAGAGATGCAGGGTGATGTGTAATGTGAAGTGGTCCAGTGATGCAGGGTGCTGTGTAATGTAAAGGGGTCCAGAGGTGCAGGGTGCTGTGTTATGTAAAGGGGCCCAGAGATGCATGGTGCTGTGTAATGAAAAGGGGTCCAGAAGGGCAGGGTGATGTGTAATGTAAAGGGGCCCAGAGGTGCAGGGGGCTGTGTAATGTAAAGGGGCCTAGAGATGCAGGGTGCTGTGTAATGTAAAGGGGTCCAGAGATGCAGGGTGCTGTGTTATGTAAAGGGGCCCAGAGATGCAGGGTGCTGTGTAATGTAAAGGGGTCCAGAGGTGCAGGGTGCTGTGTAATGTAAAGGGGCCCAGAGATGCAGGGTGCTGTGTAATGTAAAGGGGTCCAGAGATGCAGGGTGCTGTGTAATATAAAGAGGCCCAGATGTGCAGGGGGCTGTGTAATGTTAAGGGGGCCAGAGGTGCAGAGTGCTGTGTTATGTAAAGGGGCCCAGAGATGCAGGGTGCTGTGTAATGTAAAGGGGCCCAGTGATGCAGGGTGCTGTGTAATGTAAAAGGGTCCAGTGGTACAGGGTGCTGTGTAATGTAAAGTGGTCCAGTGATGCAGGGTGCTGTGTAATGTAAAGGGGTCCAGAGGTGCAGGGTGCTGTGTTATGTAAAGGGGCCCAGAGATGCATGGTGCTGTGTAATGAAAAGGGGTCCAGAAGGGCAGGGTGATGTGTAATGTAAAGGGGCCCAGAGGTGCAGGGGGCTGTGTAATGTAAAGGGGCCTAGAGATGCAGGGTGCTGTGTAATGTAAAGGGGTCCAGAGATGCAGGGTGCTGTGTTATGTAAAGGGGCCCAGAGATGCAGGGTGCTGTGTAATGTAAATGGGTCCAGAGGTGCAGGGTGCTGTGTAATGTAAAGGGGCCCAGAGATGCAGGGTGCTGTGTTATGTAAAGGGGTTCAGAGATGCAGGGTGCTGTGTAATGTAAAGGGGTCCAGAGATGCAGGGTGCTGTGTAATGTAAAGGGGGCCAGAGGTGCAGGGTGCTGTGTAATATAAAGAGGGCCAGAGGTGCAGGGTGTTGTGTAATGTAAAGGGGGCCAGAGATGCAGGGTGCTGTGTTATGTAAAGGGGCCCAGAGATGCAGGGTGCTGTGTAATGTAAAGGGGTCCAGAGATGCAGGGTTCTGTGTAATGTAAAGGGGTCCAGAAGGGCAGGGTGCTGTGTAATGTAAAGGGGCCCAGAGGTGCAGGGGGCTGTGTAATGTAAAGGGGCCCAGAGATGCAGGGTGCTGTGTAATGTAAAGGGGTCCAGAGATGCAGGGTGCTGTGTTATATAAAGGGGCCCAGAGATGCAGGGTGCTGTGTTATGTAAAGGGGCCCAGAGATGCAGGGTGCTGTGTAATGTAAAGGGGTCCAGAGATGCAGGGTGCTGTGTTATGTAAAGGGGCGCAGAGATGCAGGGTTCTGTGTAATGTAAAGGGGTCCAGAAGGGCAGGGTGCTGTGTAATGTAAAGGGGCCCAGAGGTGCAGGGGGCTGTGTAATGTAAAGGGGCCCAGAGATGCAGGGTGCTGTGTAATGTAAAGGGGTCCAGAGATGCAGGGTGCTGTGTTATATAAAGGGGCCCAGAGATGCAGGGTGCTGTGTTATGTAAAGGGGCCCAGAGATGCAGGGTGCTGTGTAATGTAAAGGGGTCCAGAGATGCAGGGTGCTGTGTTATGTAAAGGGGCGCAGAGATGCAGGGTGCTGTGTAATGTAAAGGGGCCCAGTGATGCAGGGTGTTGTGTAATGTAAAAGGGTCCAGTGGTACAGGGTGCTGTGTAATGTAAAGTGGTCCAGTGATGCAGGGTGCTGTGTAATGTAAAGGGGTCCAGTGATGCAGGGTGCTGTGTAATGTAAAGGGATCCAGTGATGCAGGGTGCTGTGTTATGTAAAGGGGTCCAGTGATGCTGGGTGCTGTGTAATGTAAAGGGGTCCAGTGATGTAGGGTGCGGTGTTATGTAAAGGGGTCCAGTGATGCACGGTGCTGTGTAATGTAAAGGGGTCCATAGATGCAGGGTGCTGTGTAATGTAAAGGGGTCCAGAGATGCAGGGTGCTGTGTTATGTAAAGGGGTCCAGTGATGCAGGGTGCTGTGTAATGTAAAGGGGTCTAGTGATGCAGGGTGCCGTGTAATGTAAAGGGGCCCAGAGGTGCAGGGTGCTGTGTAATGTAAAGGGGCCCAGAGGTGCAGGGTGCTGTGTAATGTAAAGGGGTCCAGAGATGCAGGGTGCTGTGTTAAGTAAGGGGGCCCAGAGATGCAGGGTGCTGTGTAATATAAAGGGGTCCAGAGATGCAGGGTGCTGTGTAATGTAAAGGGGCCCAGAGATGCAGGGTGATGTGTAATATAAAGGGGTCCAGAGGTGCAGGGTGCTGTGTAATGTAAAGGGGTCCAGAGGTGCAGTTGTGGAGAGGGGGTACACAGTAGTGACAAAGAGATATTGAAGGATGCAGAGGAATGCAGGGGGCACACTGGGGTGTTTTTACATTTTAATGTGGGGGGGGGGGGGTGCCAGATATAGGATCTGCCCCGGGTGCCAAATGCTCTAGGTACACCACTGCACACTGCCATTAATGTCTAAACCGCTGGCAACTAAACAAATGTCCAAACTGGGCCCAATTAGCCATTTTCCCTCCCCGGTGTCATGTGACTTGTTAGTGTTACAAGGTCTCAGGTGTGAATGGGCAGCAGGTGTGTTAAATTTGGTGTTATCGCTCTCATTCTCTCATACTGGTCATTGGAAGTTCAACATGGCACCTCATGGCAAAGAACTCTCTGAGGATCTGAAAAAAAGAATTTTTGTTCTACATAAAGATTGCCTAGGCTATAAGAAGATTGCCAAGACCCTGAAACTGAGCTACAGCACGGAGGCCAGGACCATACAGCGGTTTAACAGGACAGGTTCCACTTAGAACAGGCCTCGCCATGGTCGACCAAAAAAGTTGAGTGCACATGTTCAGCGTCAAATCTAGAGGATGTCTTTGGGAAATAGACGTATGAATGCTGCCAGCATTGCTGCAGAGGTTGAAGGGGTGGGGGGTCAGCCATTCAGGGCTCAGACCATACGCCGCACACTGCATCAAATTGGTCTGCATGGCTGCTGTCCCAGAAGGAAGCCTCTTCTAAAGATGATGCACAAGAAAGCCCGCAAACAGTTTGCTGAAGACAAGCAGACTAAGGACATGGATTACTGGAACCATGTCCTCTGGTCTGATGAGACCAAGATAAACTTATGAGGTTCAGATGGTGTCAAGCATGTGTGGCGGCAAGGGCTGCATGAGTGCTGCCGGCACTGGGGAGCTAAAGTTCATTGAGGGAACCATGAATGCCAACATGTACTGTGACATACTGAAGCAGAGCATGATCCTCTCCCTTCAGAGACTGGGCCGCAGGGCAGTATACCAGCATAATGACCCCAAACACACCTCCAAGATGACCACTGCCTTGCTAAAGAAGCTGAGGGTAAAGGTGATGGACTGGCCAAGCATGTCTCCAAACCTAAACCCTATTGAGCATCTGTGGAGCATCCGCAAACGGAAGGTCTCTAATATCCACCAGCTCCGTGATGTTGTCATGGAGGAGTGGAAGAGGACTCCAGTGGCAACCTGTGAAGCTCTGGTGAACTCCATGCCCAAGAGGGTTAAGGCAGTGCTGGAAAATAATGGTGGCCACACTAAATATTGGCACTTTGGGCCCAATTTGGACATTTTCACTTAGAGGTGTACTCACTTTTTGTTGTCAGCTGTTTAGACATTAATGGCTGTGCGTTGAGTTATTTTGAGATGTCAGCAAATTTACACTGTTATACAAGCTGTACACTCACTACTTTAGAAACTAAAAACAAGGATCCCTCCAGGTATTAGTCCCTATGGACATAAATTAACCATCAATGTATGTAACTCTCTAAACAATAGAGAAAGAGGGGAGGAGTGGAGTGGGAGCTCTCGGTAAGAACATGATAGAAAACTAAAAAAAAGCTCTACCAACATCAAACATGTGCCTATAAATGCAGCCCACTGTACAAATTAAATTTGCTAAATGTATATTATATCAAAAGCATAGAAAAAAACAATATTAAAATCCAAAAACATTCAATCTTGACATTCATACTGATAAAACTCCATGTCCACCATACATGCCTGCATCCAATGACAATACATGTATATATAAGAATATTGGTGTACAAAACATAATAGTAGAACTGACACTGTTCTGTCTCAACTACAAAGCGATAAAGTTCATCTCCAGGTTGATGTAGGCCTTACACAAGCTGGTTTGCTATTATCCCTTGCATTGATACAGGCAGCTTAACTCAATGAATAAACTCACAGTTAGGACGACAGACGATGAATCCTTTTGAATGTTCCGTTTAATGATGGATATTCATAGGTAGAAAAACGTTGCAGTTGTAAGCCACATGTAAGATGTTTAGCATGGAAGATATACAGGAGTAATGACCAGAATCAGGAAGTGGAGGAGATATATAAAGAACTACGGTGAGAGAGAGAGTTCAGCTAGAAAGAAGGGGACAGATCTTAAAGACACAGAGCAAGAATAATCACATAGTGTAACACAACACTCCCCGTCTGAAATCTTTAGATTTCATAACCTCAAACTAAAATATATATTTTCAAAAAGTCCAATACTGACGAATGTCCTGGAACCTGTAATGAAAAACATGCAACAAGCAAATAATAAACGTAAGTTCAACAGGATGAAGAACATAAAGTCACAGTATGATGTCTACAAAGAATTTCATAGTTCTGAGTAGAACCTGTAGATGGCAGCAATGTACTCCCCGCCGTGCCAACAGCATGGCTAGTCCTTGCACAAGTCACTCACCTGGCAAAAGGAGTACTAACTCTGTAATTGGTCGACTAAAGGTTCGTGTCGATCCTCCCTTGGTTACCTTGACTTCTACCTTCCGGACTTTGTTATCGTCGCTGGGCATAACTTTAGTAATAAGACCCATAGGCCACTCATTCCGACAAACTTTCTTGTCTTTTAGAAGGATGAGGTCTCCAACCTTAAGATTGAGCTTAGATGCTTGCCATTTGTTACGACCTTGAAGGTGGTGAAGAAACTTTTTCTTCCAGGGATGCCAGAACATATTGGCTAGATGCTGCACCTGCTTTCATTGATGCTCGTAACGGTGTGACCGCAGCTTCGGTTTTGTACTTACAGAAGTGTGGAGTGAGGTGTTCACAGTTCTTATTTCCTCATCATCTTCAGGGTTTACTAGCCCATAAGTGGTGTCAATAGGGAGTAAGTAAGAGTCCTCACACAGAAACCTTGGAGGTGACAGCCATAAGCTGTCCTGAAGAGCGGCAGGTGACATGGCTCTGGTCCCACAGTCAGCTGGGTTGAGTTCAGTGGGAACGTGATGCCATTGACTTGGTAGAGAGAATCTCTTGATACGTTCAACCCTGTTGCTGACGTACACATAAAATTGTTTTGTTTGGTTGTTTATGTAACCAAGTACTACCTTACTGTCTGTATAGAAGGTGAAAGAATCAATTGTAGTGACCATTTCACTTCGTATGACCTCTGCAATTTCTACTGCTAGCACGGCTGCACAAAGTTCAAGTCTTGGTATGGTATGTGCTGGCTTGGGAGTGAGTTTTGCCTTGCCTAGGACAAAACTACAGTGTGATTCTCCATTCAGTTCAGAGGTCTTCAAATAGGCTACTGCAGCAATAGCTTCAACTGATGCATCAGAGAAAATATGAATCTCTCTCCGGTTAGCAGTTGAAATGGAACCTGGAACATAGCAACGGGGAATCTGAAGTTTTTCTAGTGACTTCAAAGAATATCTCCACCTTTCCCACTTGTGTTGATTCTCACTAGGCAAGGGAGTATCCCAGTCTATGTTCTCAGTAGACAACTGTCTTAGTAAAATCTTACCTTGAATGGTAACTGGAGCAAGGAAACCCAGTGGGTCATAGATGCTATTCACCACGGACAGGACTCCTCTCTTAGTGAAGGGTTTGTCACAAGTTGACACTTGGAAGGTGAATTTGTCTTGTTTGATGTTCCACAACAAACCCAGACTTCGCTGTACAGGAGGCACATCTGTACCTAAGTCAAGGTTTTTTAGACTAGTGGCATAGTCCTCAGAGTGAAAGGCATTCATAAGTTCCTGGCTGTTGGATATAATCTTGTGTAGTCTAAGGTTTGCTACAGACAGCATCTCCTTTGTTCTGGTGAGAAGATCAATTGCTTCTTTAGCAGTTGGAAAGGACTTAAGTGCGTCGTCAACGTAGAAGTTTCTTTCAACAAATTGACGGGCATCAGATCCATATTCAACTTCTCCAGTCTGAGCTGTTCTCCTTA
The DNA here is from genome assembly GCA_029206835.1 of Rana muscosa. NCBI lineage: Eukaryota > Metazoa > Chordata > Amphibia > Anura > Ranidae > Rana > Rana muscosa. Next base: position 860,898,085 of record CM055122.1, read on the forward strand.
GCCCATAAGTTGCCACTGCTGGGGAAGGACTGTTACCGAAGACATGTACCTTCATGCGATAATCTATAACTTCCTTGTTGAGGTCATTGTCCTTGTGCCATAGAAACCTGAGGTAGTTTCTGTTGTCTTCTCTGACGATGAAGCAGTGAAACATCTGTTGAATGTCGGCCATTACTGCTACAGGCTCTTGTCTGAAACGAATCAAGACTCCTATTAGACTGTTGTTCAAGTTGGGTCCCGTAAGGAGCATGTTGTTAAGAGAAACACCTTCGTGCTGAGCACTGGAATCAAAGACAACTCTGATTTGGTCTGGTTTGTGTGGGTGATACAAGCCAAAGGATGGAAGGTACCAGCATTCTTCTCCCTCCTTTAGTGGGGGAGCAGGCTCTGCATGATCTCTGTCAAATACATTTTGGATAAAGTCCACAAAGTGCTTTTGCATCTCTGGTTTCCTGCTTAAGTTTCGCTTTAAGGAGGAGAATCTACTGATGGCCTGCTGTAAGTTGTTGGGCAATCTCTCTCTTGGGAGACGAAAGGGGTGCTACCCAGTTATTGGAGTCATCTTGAAAGAACTCATTGTCCATTACCTTGATGAATTCTTTGTCTTCCATTGAAGGAGCCAGTATGTCATCTTCACTGGTTGCATTAAACACTGTAGAGCCGAAGTCGCCATCATGGCAGGAGAAAGGGCTTGTGTCACCTGAGATACCATGTTGCCATTCGTGGCTGGCTATCTTCTCTTTCACCCAGTAGTGATGTGGGCATGGCTCAAAGTAAGTGTTTCGGCCATTTGGCAGAACATTTGTCTTGAATGACGAAATGTTGGTAGGTCTTTTCATTTTGCCTATGCAGACATTGCCTATGATGACCCACCCTAGATCCATGCGCTGGGCAAATGGGGCATCTGGGGGTCCACTGACTTGTCTGTGTACCTTGTGAACTCTTAGAATGTCTCTTCCTAACAGAAGAAGGATCTGAGCATCTTTGTCAAGCGGCGGTATCTCATTTGCTATTACCTTGAGGTGAGGGTGATGGAAAGCAGCAGCTGGAGTAGGGATTTCTTCCCTGTTAGCAGGTATCTGATTGCACTCAACAAGTGTAGGTAAGGGTAATTGCAAGTTACCTTTGAGAGAAGATACCATGAGTCCATGAGCCCTTCTTCCAGAAACCTCTATAGTTCCACTACAGGTACCCAAGGTGTAAGGATGAGCTTCGCCTTTTATTTCAAATAGATTGAACAATTCCGATTTTGCAAGTGATCGATTGCTCTGATCATCTAAGATAGCATATGCCTTTAGAGACCTTTCTGGTTGATCCTTGTGGTATATGTTCACCAAGCATATCTTAGCACAGGACTTACCACAGCGGTCTTCTCCACAAACTTCAGTGCAGGATGAAGAAATGATGGTAGAATTAGGCACTTGGTCTGTATTCTCCCCGCCATGCGTTAACCTGGGAGGAGTGTTGGCAGGTTGTGCAGAGCTGGGCTCAAGAGGATGGAGGGCTTGCACATATTCTTCAGAGCCACACTCTATGCACTTGATGGACACATTACAGTCCCTTGCAAAATGTTCTGTAGAAGCACAGCACCTGAAACACACCCTAAATGTCTTTAAAAGCTCCTTGCGCTCTTCCAGAGGCTTTTTCCTAAAGCCAAAACATTTATTGAGGGGGTGTGGCTTCTTGTGTATGGGACACTCTCTGTTAGGGTTTTCAATCTTCCTACTCTTGTTTTGTTCGTGGCCAGAACTGTGGTAGGAGTGGGAAGGATGTCAGTCTTTTTCACGGACACTGGGCCTCTATGGTTTCTATAGTTGCCCTGAAGACTGGTACTCTTAGGAAAGGGTGAGAAGAGGCTGTACTCACCGTAGGAAAAACTTGGATCGTTCTTGGTCTCTGCAATTTTCCTGATGAATTCGCAGAAGAAAGAGAATGGAGGGAAGGAAACCTTGTTCTCTCTTTTGTATGATGACCCTAGTGCAGTTCATTTCTCTTGCAAACCATACGGGAGCTTGGAGACAATTGGGTTTACCCCTCTTGGAGTGTCAAGGTAACTGAGTCCAGGTAGTTTTGGGTCTGTCTTGGCTAGCTGAAGCTCAAGGAGAAGGTCACTCAGTCTCTGGAACTCCTTGTTGTCCTTACCGGATATCTTTGGGAAAGTTTCCAGACGCATGAACAAAGCATTTTCTATAGCTTCTGGACTGCCATAACTTTGCTCTAGTCGCTCCCATGCAGCTGTGAGGCCTGCAGTAGGATTGTCCATGAAAACCGATCTTAATGGCTTAACACGTGCAGCAGATAGAGGACCAAGCCATTTGATCAGCAGATTCAATTCTTGATCAGCTGTAATGCCAATATTGCTGATTGTAGTTCTGAAGGCACATTTCCAACTTCTGTAGTTCTCAGGTTGGTCATCAAAACTTGTAAGACCAGTCTTTGTGAGCTCTCTGCGAAGCATGTACCTCACAAACTCTTCTGTCTCAGTTGTCTCCGCCTTTATGTGAGATGCTGTTGGCTGTATGGTGCTGATTGCGTTATCTTTGACATTATTGTTAAAGGACACAGGGAAATATGGTGCAGCAGATGCATTCAGGTGAGTTGCTTGCTTGAAGTCAGTTGTTCCAATGGTACGTTGATTCAAGGCTGTGCTGATGACTGGAGATTGATGACTTGCTTGAAGCTTGCGCTGATGCGCTGTGACGTATGAAGGCAGGCAAGGTAAGCAGGTAGGAAATGCAGTGGAGTGATTTTGAGTGCAGGAAGTTGCTGGAACCTCTTTAACTTGAGGCTGTGAAGGAGTCTCTATGTAGTCGGGAGCATTGGAGACAATGGAGTGTGCACTGCAGTGGCTTAGGACATAGTCTTTAGTGCGTTTGAGGGGGTCTTCCATATCCACTATGTTTAGGTTAATGCTTTCTTTCTCACTTGCACCTTCGTCTGCACTGATAGCTTGCTGTAGGACCCTTAGCTTTGCCATAGCTGCGTCATGTTTACACTGTTCATTTAAGGTTTCCATTGTTGCTCTTTGACGTGCTGACTGAGCTTCCGACTCTGCTCTCTGAGCTTCCAACTCTGTTCTTTGACGTGCTGACTGCGCTTCCGACTCTGCTCTTTGACACGCTGACTGCGCTTCCAACTCTGCTCTTTGACGTGCTGACTGCGCTTCCAACTCTGCCCTTTGAGCTTCCAACTCTGCTCTTTTTTCTGCATATGCCACCTGCACTTTGCTGGCTTCCACTTCAGCGCGGGCATTAATAAGTCGCTCACTGAGTGTTGAGTATCTTGAACTATGGGATCTTGACGAGTTTTTAGAACGTCTGGTGGAAACAGATCTGTGAGATGCAGTGTCCTGTAACAGCTTTATTTTTGCTTCTGCCTTTAATCTGGTTTGCTGGATAAAACTGTCTCTTTCAATATTGAGAGCATTGACGCGCTTTAATTGCATCATCGCATTTTCTGACTTCATGTTTTGTAAGACATTAGTGAATTTGATGCTGGTAAGCTGATAAAGCTCATATGAGGCAGAAAGTTGTTTAATGGCGCCCTCTAGTGTCAGTAGTTCACGTTCAACAGACACTGTATTGGCTTCAGCAAGGATTTTCTCCCAGACTAATTCCAAGCTATTTGACAATTCAGTCCTTGAAGCTTCATAATTCTCCATTACTTTCCAAGTGGGTTTAACTGAGCGTTTGGGTAACTCAGTTTCTTCAGGAACTTGTGAGGAAGGAGATGTGAGTTCACATGCAGAAGCTTGGTCACTCATGATAGCAGACTGACTGTGAAAGCAGGCAGGCTCTGTGTGCTGAAATATGACACTGTGCAGATTGTCTCAGGCTATAAGGCTGCCATGTGCTGCTCTGTCCCTTCTGTCTTGCTATGAGGGCAGTAAATCTTGTCTGTTTCAGTACTGACATGCAGAAATCTTGTAATTAGGCTGTGAAACTCCATTTTTCTACTGTTCTGTCTCAACTACAAAGCGATAAAGTTCATCTCCAGGTTGATGTAGGCCTTACACAAGCTGGTTGCTATTATCCCTTGCATCGATACAGGCAGCTTAACTCAATGAATAAACTCACAGTTAGGACGACAGACGATGAATCCTTTCGAATGTTCCGTTTAATGATGGATATTCATAGGTAGAAAAACGTTGCAGTTGTAAGCCACATGTAAGATGTTTAGCATGGAAGATATACAGGAGTAATGACCAGAATCAGGAAGTGGAGGAGATATATAAAGAACTACGGTGAGAGAGAGAGAGTCCAGCTAGAAAGAAGGGGACAGATCTTAAAGACACAGAGCAAGAATAATCACATAGTGTAACACAACAGACACCCTCAAATATTCCAATACGGAAGTATATGAGTGTATAACCATATACAAAGATCAGTGTTTGGCTACAATCCTGCAAGTGAATATAGCATTGGTCCTGAACTGGTAAAAACCTGGAATCCTGGGAATAAGCATGCAATCAGCACCAGTCCTTGGTGTTATCCAATGAAATGTTAGGGTGTAGCTGGGACCACTTATTCCCAGTATTCCAGGTTTTTATCAGTTCAAGACCAATGCTATACAGTGTAAAGTGTACCCCACTTTTAAGTACACAATGGGGTTTATTTACTATTGCTGGAGAGTGCAAAATCAGGCTCACTTCTGCATAGAAATCAATGAGCTTCCAGGTTTTATTACCAGGCTTAATTGAACAAGCTGAGGTTAAAAAATTATTGGTTTCTATGCAGAAGTGAGCCTGAGTGTACTTAAAAGTGGGGTATGCCCGTATTCACTTGCAGGATTGTAGCCAAACACTGACCTTTGTATATGGTTATACACTCATATCCTTCCTTATTGGCATATTTGAGGGTGTCAGTTCTACTTTTTTGTTTTATACACCAATATTCTCATATATATGTAGCGGGGTGTTCAATTTAGGGGAAGTGTCTGAGTGGTAACCAGGCTCAGACACCTTAAATTGTTAGGAGTTATGGACCATTTTTGTCCTCGGGAGATAGTATTGGTGTGGAGTTCCCTGTGGCCTATAGGTGGCGCTGCCATATTGGGCCGGGGTTGAACTATCAATACAGTGCTGTGCCTTTTGTGACCCCTCTCGGCAGCCGTACAGTGGGGCGGGGAACCTGCGGTGCATGCCGGGAGAGGATATAAAAGGGGAAGACATCTTCTGATCGGGGGTTCGTCCACCCCCAGGCACCTTCAGCCTGGGAGTGCGTGTGGTTCATCTCCGGGTGCCCTCGGCCCGGAGGCCGCATTCCGGTTCCACCTCAGGCACCTTTAGCCTGGGGTGAGGTACTACCTCACCGTTTCTGACTGCCTGGGTATGGAGGCCCAGGAGCTGCAGCAACGGCCCGGGGCCCAGCAATCTTCGGCTGGGGTCCACTAGGGATCGAGGAGTCCAGGGTGCCGCCTTGCGAGGGGACCCACGCCCTAAGAGAAGGGAGGATCTGTTCCGAGGGACCGATGCTGTGGTCACGGTGAAGGAAGGGTCTGTTGACTCTCTGGGGGGGACGTCTTCTCCCTGAAAGGGGCCATGTTCTAGGAAGAAACCAAGGTTCACCAGGTCAGTGGCAGTGACCTTGTTCACCAGGTCAGTGGCAGTGACCTTATCCACAGGGTCTGTGGCAGAGACCAACCTCATGGTCTGTGGCAAAGACCGTGTGTCAAAACTGTTTGAGAAACCTGAACAGTCAGAAGAGTTTGAGCTACGTTTGTGCCTGGACCTCCTCCACACCTTGAGCTGTCCTGTGTCTTTGCTGCAACCAGGGATGAGCCGAACAGACAAAATGTTCGTGTAAACTTTAGAACCCTATTAAATACAATGGACTCGAACGTTCGAAATCTAAAGTGTTAATTATAAAGGCTAATATGCAAGTTATTGTCCTAAAAAGTGTTTGGGGACCTGGGTCCTGCCCCAGGGGACATGTATTAATGCAAAAAGAAGTTTTAAAAACGGCCGTTTTTTCGGGAGCACTGATTTTAATAATGCTTAAAATGAAAAAATAAAAGTGAAATATTCCTTTAAATTTAGTACCTGGGGGGTGTGTATGATATGCATGTGAAGTGGCGCATGTTTCCCGTGCTTAGAACTGTCCCTGCATAAAATGTCATTTTTGAAAGAAAAAAATGCATTTAAAACTGACTCGCGGCTATTAATGAATTGTCGGCTCCCGGCAATACATTCAAAAGTCATTGATAAAAAAAAAAAAAAAAGCCTTCAGGTCTGGAATGGATATTAAGGGGAACCCCGCCGCAAATTAAAAAAAAAATTGACGTGGGGTTCCCCCAAATATCCATTCCAGGCCCTTCAGATCTGGCATGGATTTTAAGGGGAACTCCACCCCAAATTTTAAAAAAAAATGGCGTGGAGTCCCCCTAAAAATCCATACCAGACCCCTTATCCGAGCACGCAACCTGGCCGGCCGCAGGGGAAAAGGGGGGGACGAGAGAGCGCCCCCCTCCCTCCTGAACCGTACCAGGCCACATGCCCTCAACATGGGGAGGATGTCCCCATGTTGATGGGGACAAGGGCCTCATCCCCACAACCCTTGCCCGGTGGTTGTGGGGGTCTGCGGGCGGGGGGCTTATCGGAATCTGGAAGACCCCTTTAATAAAGGGGACCCCCAGATCCCGCCCCCCCCTATGTGAATTGGTAAGGGGTACATTGTACCCCTACCATTTCACGAAGAAAGCGTAAAAAAATGTTTAAAAAAAAACACACAAACACCTTGAAAAAGTCCTTTATTAAAAAAAAAAACAAAAAAAAAAAAAACATTCCAGCGGTGAAATCCAGTGTCCCGCGGCGATCCCGATGTCCAGCGCTGTCCTTCATTGGTTGTGCCTGAGCGGACCTGATGGGGAACTCCCTCTCAGTATTTTAAATGTATAGACCCGCCCCTTCTAAAGTTCCCCATCAGGTCCGCTCAGCGGACCAGATGCGGAACATGAGAAGGGGCGGGTCTATACATGTATTACCAAAGTGAGAGCAGTTCCCCATCAGGTCCGCCCCCTCGGCATGTCGGACCCGCCTACGTCATTGGCTTGAGCGGGGAACTTCCTTCACTATGTAAATTTAAATTACACAGTGAAGGAAGTTCCCCGCTCAAGCCAATGACGTAGGCGGGTCCGACATACCGAGGGGGCGGACCTGATGGGGAACTGCTCTCACTTTGGTAATACATGTATAGACCCACCCCTTCTCATGTTCCACATCTGGTCCGCTGAGCGGACCTGATGGGGAACTTTAGAAGGGGCGGGTCTATACATTTAAAATACTGAGAGGGGAGTTCCCCATCAGGTCCGCTCAGGCACAACCAATGAAGGACAGCGCTGGACATCGGGATCGCCGCGGGACACTGGATTTCACCGCTGGAATAATTTTTTTTATTTTTTTTTTAAATAAAGGACTTTTTCAAGGTGTTTGTGTGTTTTTTTAAACATTTTTTTACGCTTTCTTCGTGAAATGGTAGGGGTACAATGTACCCCTTACCAATTCACATAGGGGGGGGCCGGGATCTGGGGGTCCCCTTTGTTAAAGGGGTCTTCCAGATTCCGATAAGCCCCCCGCCCGCAGACCCCCACAACCACCGGGCAAGGGTTGTGGGGATGAGGCCCTTGTCCCCATCAACATGGGGACATCCTCCCCATGTTGAGGGCATGTGGCCTGGTACGGTTCAGGAGGGGGGCCGCTCTCTCGTCCCCCTCTTTTCCCCTGCGGCCGGCCAGGTTGCGTGCTCGGATAAGGGGTCTGGTATGGATTTTTAGGGGGACTCCACGCCATTTTTTTTTTAAATTTGGGGTGGAGTTCCCCTTAAAATCCATGCCAGATCTGAAGGGCCTGGAATGGATATTTGGGGGAACCCCACGTAAAAAATTGTTTTAATTTGCGGCGGGGTTCCCCTTAATATCCATTCCAGACCTGAAGGGGCTGGTAATTGAATTCTGGGGAACCCCCACGCTTTTTTTTTTTTTTATCAATGACTTTTGTATGTATTGCCGGGAGCCGACAATTCATTAATAGCCGTGAGTCAGTTTTAAATGCATTTTTTTCTTTCAAAAATGACATTTTATGCAGGGACAGTTCTAAGCACGGGAAACATGCGCCACTTTACATGCATATCATACACACCTCCCAGGTACGAAATTTAAAGGAATATTTCACTTTTATTTTTTCATTTTAAGCATTATTAAAATCACTGCTCCCGAAAAAACGGCCGTTTTTAAAACTTATTTTTGCATTGATACATGTCCCCTGGGGCAGGACCCCGGTCCCCAAACACTTTTTAGGACAATAACTTGCATATAAGCCTTTATAATTAGCACTTTAGATTTCTCCCATAGATTTTTCGAATTTGCCGCGAACACCCCAATTTGTTCGCTGTTCGGCGAACAGGCAATGTTCGAGTCGAACATGAGTTCGACTCGAACTCGAAGCTCATCCCTAGCTGCAACCTTTCTTCTATCCAAGAGGCTATTTGCTATTCAAGTGAGAATAAATATTGAGTTGGACTTTCAGCTGGTGTGGGCATTTACATTACTGGGGAAGTCAAGGACTTACATCTACACAAGGTAGAGGTGAGAATCATTCTCAGGAGGACTTTGTACTCTGGCTGCAGACAAGGCCCAAAAATAACACCGCTCAACTTCTTAACACAGGAGGGTACGGGCTTATATTGTGCCTGTCTCCCCCTGCGAGGAGCCGAGTTTAATGCAGGAGGGGGATAGGTGGGTGCGCTAGATATACATGTATTGTCATTGGATGCAGGCATGTATAGTGGACATGGAGTTTTATCTGCATGAATGTAACGATTGAAAGTTTTTAGATTTTAATATTGGCTTTTCTATGCTTTTGATACAAAAAACTTTTTGCAAATTAAATTTGTACAGTGGGCTGTGTTTATATATATGTTTGGTGTTGCTAGAGCTCATACAGGTTTTTTATTTTGAGTTTACACTCACTACTTTACATTGTAGCAAAATAGTAATTTCTTCAGTGTTGTCACATGAAAAGATGTAATAAAATATTTACAAAAATGTGAGGGGTGTACTCACTTATGTGAGATACTGTATGTGTGTCTTAAATCTGTAGCGACTTCACAGTATAAAAACAATCTCCTAAACAATGTATACCATTATATTGGAGAAACACCAATCCCCCTAAAATATCCGATTGGCTTAAACGTATTGATAAAATCTCTGAGATGGAGTACTTAATCCATCAAGCTAAAGACAACCCAACAAAATATCGGACTACATGGGCCTGTTGGATACACTTCAGAGACTCCTCGGAGTTTCAGGAGTTATTACACAATTCGTAACTTTACCCCATGGTGTCTATGATGGTACGTTTAACATATACTTCCCCTCCCTTTCCCTGGTTGGAGTGCCCGCCATACCCCCTTATTTAAGCGTTTAACCCCACATCTCTCCTGGTGAACCCTCCCCCACACCTTGATGTAGAGTAATAGGACTATAAACTCATAGTATATACTCACCTTTTTAGCAGATATTGCTTTAACCAGCGAATGCAAGGTCAAGCTCAAGACTCTATCAGGCTATATCTTCCCATGACAACCCTAACGCACCTCCAGAAAAGGGTTCTACAACACTGTATATTAGATGTAGAGGACAAATTTCACCACTTCGTGGGCCAACACGGATACTACATCGAGAGATGGTAATACTACCCCCTCCCTCGCACAGTATGTTCCCATTAGGTACCCCCTCCCTCGCACAGTATGTTCCCATTAGGGGTGCGTTGGTTGGGGGTGGACCTGCCTTGGTCCACCTAATCTTAAACTGACAAACTCCCCTACCATCATCCAAAGGTGATCCATAATATTGCTAGGTGCATTATTTTATGTTATTTTAAATTAGTATGATACAACTTTACATTCAATATCTGTTTGCTTTATATAGCAATTGTTACACAACGACATCATAATTAGCTATTATAACTATGTATCTTCTGACTACTTGTACCAAATGCATGGATTTTTATTCCTGTTGTCATTACATGTACCTGTTTTATTTTTTCCAATAAAAACGATTTGAAACGAAAAAATAAATAAATAAATATATATAAAAAAACAAACAAACAAAAAAAACAATCTCCTGCGCTTGAGAGCTTAGTCTATAGGTAGGTGGTGCAGTCAACCCTCTGGCTAAAATGTGGAATGTCAGTGGTTTTGCTGCCCTCCTCAGGACAATAGGTATCCTTAAAACTGAAACATATAAAGAGAAAAGGAGGGCGCACCGACTTAGTGCATTACCAAAGATAAATTTTTTATTAAAAAAGCTATAACAGCAATAGTCATACTACCAAACAAATGCGATAAAAAAGGCTTGTCAGTACATCAGCAAGTGGAACCGTGCCTTTAGACACCTGCAACCTGGACCAGATAGTGGGGGGGACCAGATGGCATCGTAAACCGGCTTACGCGTTACGAGGGAGGACCAAAGTGGTAAAAAGCCTTCACATTAGTCCATGCACTTATTTGGTCTGACTTTCATGCAACTTGAGGGCCATAGACTTCGATGTTAACCCTCAAAAGTTGCACAAAAGTCGTACCTGAATGTTTTACGTGCAACAGTGGGTCTGACTTTGCCGAGGGACAACAAGCCACATCCCTCCAAAGCTGCAGCAAAGTTGCACTTCAAAGTCGTGCAACTTGGAGTCGTACAAGTGTGAATGGTGCCTTAAATGTTACTTAGCCAATCTTAGCTATTCATAGTACCATGCTAGTGCACCTGGGTCTTGGTAATCTCAGGATGCTCTAAAGATATTCTTGAAACGTGTCCTGTGACCCTGTACATCAGAGGGGTAACACCATCCATCGACAATTGACATTGGGCATAAGGAAACCGAGTGACATCCCATGAACCAAGAAGAAGCTATGAGTAAGCACTCCTAAGTGTGAAACGCGTTAGCTGTCCCTGTTACCCCGTCGCTGTGACATGTAGTGCCTGTTTTATTTTATTTTATTTTTCCAATAAAAACCACGTTGGATTGGAGTGCGGCTATCCAGACTTCTTCATTTTTTCTTCATTGCCTTGTGCATTGCCAGCACCCTTGGTTCCTGGAGAGGTATTTGTTGTTGGGGTGAGTCTATTTGGAGCGGCAATTTTTGTTTTGTCCATGAACCAAGGAGTCTGAGCAGATCCACATTCAGAAGCTGGTGGTACCGGATCTGGACGCTGTGTGAGCCGCAGCTCATCCATTCATCTGCATTGTGAGCGGGATTTGGTCGATGCAGCAGGCTCTCTTATCCTTTTACATGTGTTATTTTATTCACCCTTGTGAGTATACAGATATTTTTTATTGGTTTGCAATAAACTATATGGAACTTACTACACTAGAGCGGTTGTGCTGTCTCTCCCCCTGCCCTGGTAAAATGTGAACTCTGCTGCAGCAGGTTAATGTACAGGGCAATAGGTTGACCAAAAGGTTGACACACAGACATGCTGTTTAAACTCATTCATTTGAAATCATTGGAGCAGAGGCTGTTCACTTTACAAAGTAAATGTTAATACATAAAGTGAAGCTGTGTTCGCTCTGGAAATGCAATCATGTACTAGCAAAAGTCCTTTTTTTTCTATTTCCCTTGCACATGATTGGGTATTCAAAGTGAACTCATGTTCTCCTTATTTATTCACATTCACCTTACCAACTAATATTATATATAAAAGTCCAGGCTAAAAACAGCTATATTAATAGCACAACACGATTTAAAGTATGAAAGCTAAAAAAAACTGCTTTTTAAAAAACCAATAGAAAAAACTGTGTTTTGTAAAAAAAAAAAAAAAAAAAAAATTGATTAATTAAATAATTATAACTACATGTGCAAAAATATCTGTGCAAATGGCAAAAAAAAAAAAACCTTTGCAAATCCAATTCAGTTAAAATGCTACAATAATGTGCAAACTGCAATTCAAATATATAAAAGTTCTTTCCTGACAGACTCCATGGCAGACTACGTGTGGGTTAACCCCGCCTCCTCTCCACAGCTATAGGACCCCTTACCCATAAATTTGAGCTCACCTCCACAGACAGGTGTTCCTTTTTTGTCCTCCTCACATGGACCCTTCATTATGCAATTCAGGTGCAGTCCAGGATGTCTGTCGGATCAGGTACGAGTTGTGCGGTGCACCAGGGGCCCAGCTATGAGCGGGTGAGTGGTTTTGGGCTGATGGATACCCCTATGGTGGAAGGGATGTGGCCCCAGCGTACCATGACGGACGGTGGATCTCAGCTGGCAAGGTCTGAAGACTTTTTCTATTTCCATGGCAGATAGTTTTTGTTTGTTTGTTTGTTTGTATGTCTTTCTCTGCTGTTTTTTCTCTGTCATACAGCGCCGCTAAGCTTAGTATATGTGTGGAACGCTTTTGCGTTCCAGGATGCCATTCCCTTCCTGATCCCAGCCTGTTGATCGTCTGTGCATGCGCAGAGCCACGGTGAAACCGAGGCTTGGTTTTTGCGCATGCGCAGTATGGCGGAGGGGTCAGGTGCCGCACAGGTGCAGTAGGTTCGGTCCCTCCGATGCATGCGCACAGCGGGACCGGCCATGACGTCATTCCGGCGGGTGATTTAAACCGCTGAGGAGCCCTATACAGGTGGGATAACCTGTGGGCATATAGCAGCAGCCTCCCGGAGTCTCAATACTACCAGGACGGGGTAAGCACTTCTTGGCAATGTAATGCATGTAATGCTTAGTGTCTCTTAAAGGGACAGTTTAAAAAAAAACAAAAACTTTTTTTTTTCTGCGCTGTTCTTGCATTGATTTGCCTATCCTTAGTCTAGGTAGTGGAGTTACGCATCATTGTGTGTCTTCCTCGTCATGGACTCATCTGCACCGCCGTGTGGCCAGCCCTCCCGCACAAGGTCTGTGCGGAGTGGGTAGGGGGTTGGTGTCTTTGGTGTCATTTTTTTTCTGGTGGTTGCTAACGGTTACAACCTGCCCACCTTCCTCCCCCTCCCTTTGTCTGTATTATCTCTTACAGCCCGGCTACATCAGTTCATCGGTCACAGGATAGGGACCTTGCCAGGCTGCACCATCATCATCACCATCATCATCACCATCACCAATCATCCTCCAGGTCCAGACGTGACACTCCGTCTGGGACCCACTATCATAGGGGACGCTCACATTCCCCCTCTAAATATAGGAGATGTTCCCATTCCTCCTCAAGTCACCGCTACCACCACCGCGATGATCGCTCTGATCATAGAGCCTGTTGGGGATGTAAAACTAGAATCCCAGAGGGCAAATCGCTGTGTGACCCATGCTATGCCCGAGCGGTCGGTGAGAAAGAGACCGAAAAATCAAAATCTTGAGTCTCTTATTAAACGTGTGGTACAGCAGTCTATGATGGAAATAGATGTCCCCCCACACGAGGAGCCAGTCCACCACCTTGTCTGGCTCCTTGGCTGACGAGGCCCAGGAGGATTCCGGCCAATTCCAGCCCCATGATTCCTCCCATTATTCCTCGCAAGACGAGATGGAGGGAGATGATTCTGTGATTCCTCCCATGATTCCTCGCAAGACGAGATGGAGGGAGATGATTCTGTGATTCCTCCCATGATTCCTCGCAAGACGAGATGGAGGGAGATGATTCTGTAGTGGGATTCGACTACGCTTTAGTCTCTCCACTGATCAAGGCAGTGATGGAAACCTTAAAGTTGGAAGATACCACTGCCCCCCCCCCCCCCCAGAGAAACAAAGGAACTGTTTAAGAAACTGGGGAAAGAATGTTCCAATTTCACACCGAGCTGAAAGGAGTGTTTAAGGAAGAATGGAGCAAGGGGGATAAGAAGGTTTGGAAAATGCTCCCCTCGTGGATGCAGCAGTAATGCGCCTAGCGAAGCATGTCACCCTCCTGCTAGATGACACTGTATCTTTTAAAGATGGTCTGGATTGAAAGATTGACCAAGACATTAAGAGAATATATAACTTGAACGGTATGGCTTGCAAACCAGCCCTAGCCCTTGCAGTCACCTCCAAAGCAATGGAGGCCTGGGTAGAAAATGTTGACTCCGTTCTGAAAGGTGTCTCGGAGGAATTGGCACAAAGTTCAGCAGTGCAAGAACTTAAACTGGCTATCGCCTTTTTGGGAGAAGCTTCAATTGATCTCATCCGCTTGATGGCTAGATCCATGCTATCTTTGGTCACAGCCAAACGAGCACTATGGTTGCGCCCCTGGCTTGTTGATCCTGCCTCAAAGCAGGCATGGTGCAAAATTCCTTCTGAAGGAACTTCCTTGTTTGGAAACAAACTGTATAATGCCATTTCAAAGGCTACAGGCGGAAAGTCGGGATTCCTCCCTCAGGACAAACGTCTGTTTAACCAAAGAAAACCTCAGCAGAGACGCAGTACAGAGCGTTCAAGAGAGGCATGCTCCTATAGGCCCGGACGGGATTTTAGGAGAAGCTGGAACTGGAATAGGCAGATATCTTTCCCAAAAATCTGGCAAGAAACAGACGCCCGGTGGGCGCGAGCCAACCAAGTCCTTTTGAGATTGGGCCTGCCCAAGCGGTCGGGTAGGGGCTCGCCTACGTCTCTGCCGGCACGTCTGGGTGACCTTGATCTCAGATTATTGGACCATCAAAACGGTCTCAACAGGTCACGCATGGTCCTTCACCAAAGTCCCTCCATGCAGACCAATGCAATCTTCACTGCCTCAATCAGAAGAAAAACAACAAGTTCTTCTTTCATATGTGAATGCCCTGAAAGATCAAGGAGCAGTGGTGCCCGTCCCAAAGGACGAGGAATTCCAGGGGGTATACTTCCCCCTCTTCCTAGTACAAAAGAAGAACGGCTCTTGGCGTCCAGTTATAGATCTCACTTTCCTGAACAGGTACATAAAGCACGAGAAATTCAAGATGGAATCACTCTCATCCATCCAAAAAGTCGTTCAACCAGGCGACTGGTTGATCTCAATAGATGTTAAGGACACGTATTTTCATGTTCCCGTGGCAGAAGAATTCCACAAATACCTTCGATTTCAGGTCGAACGAGAGCACTTACAATTTATTTGTCTTCCATTCGGACTAACGACCTCTCCAAGGGTCTTTTCCAAGGTACTGTTGGTAATTGTGTCTCTTATCAGAATACAGGGTGTGCGTCTGTATCATTACCTGAACAATCTGCTACTACTGTCCCAAGACAAGCAGCAGCTGCTGATCCACAAAGATCAAGTGATCTCTACATTGATAGAGTACGGATGGCTCTTAAACCGACAGAAAAGTCAGCCAGAACCGACCCAACGCCTAACCTACCTAGGAGCTCAATTCGACACAGTAGAGAATACCATCTCTCTTCCGGAAGAAAAAATCCCGGTCATTCGGGTAAGAATATCTTTAGCCCTAGACTACTCTAACCTATGGGCGTCACAGTGCCTGAAGATAATCGGCACGATGGTGGCCACGTTCCCCATGGTCAAATGGGCAATGTGGAGGCTTCGGCCTTTTCAATCAGGATTCCTTCAGCAATGGAAGACAGACGATCGCAATCAGCTGATCAGAACTACTCAGTCAATGAGGAACAGTCTTCTCTGGTGGCTTCAACACAAAAACTTGTTAACATGCCACTCCCTTGCTCCCATCCAATGGATGACTGTTTCATCCGATGCCAGCAATGCGGCCTGGGGAGCACATTGTGGGGCAGAACTGGCTCAGGGCAAATGGGATGCCCATCTCCACATTCCAGGGTCAAACGTTCTGGAATTGCGTGCGGCATGGTGCGCCCTTCAAGCCTTCTCCCACCTTCTGAAAGGGAAGTCGGTCCTACTCAAAATGGACAATACCACCGCCGTGGCATATGTGAAGAGACAAGGGGGCACTCGGAGCCCCACCCTTCTCCAAGAGGTCGAACCTATCATGACCTGGGCTCAGAGGAATCTACAAACTTAACAACAGTCTTCATTCCAGGGGAACAGAACATTCAAGCGGACTTTCTGTCACGCAGCAACCTAGACAACAACGAATGGTCACTGCATACACAGACATTCAAGTGGATCCTATCGTTGGGAATCGATCCAGAAGTGGATCTGTTTGCATCCCCCTGCAATCACAAGGTAGACAGATACTACACTCGAGGTCGGTGCAGTCAAGCCTTCGGAGTAGATGCATTAACAAGCCAATGGAAATTCAACAAGGCATATGCCTTCCCTCCACCTCCGATCATGCAAAAATTCCTGCAGCGGCTCCAGTTGGAGAAAGGCGAAGTGATAACAATAGCACCATACTGGCCGAACAGGCCATGGTTTCCTCTCCTGAATCTGATGAGCTTCAGGGACCCGCTAGAGTCTCTTGGGTGTGCTTTAGGGGTAATCTCTACCCTTATGAGCTCCAGAAAGCCTAACATGAACAAAACCTACAACAGAATCTGGACCAGGTTTGTCAGCTTCATGACTTCTGCTGGAAAATCTTTCAGAAATCCTGGAGTTCAAGACGTTTTAAGTTTTCTACAATCAGGCTTGGATCTTCCTTTGTACTCTGAGGGAACTGATTGACAAGTTTCAGCCTTATCGGCATTTTCAGGAACATCATGGGCAACTCATCCCCTGGTTCAACAATCCTTTCAGGGGGCTTCGAGAATCAGGCCTCAGAGGAAACCTAGATTCCCCAAATGGGATCTTCTGCTCGTCCTTGATGCTCTTTCAGCACTCAACAACAAGGATCTTTCTATTAAGGACTTATCAATCAAACTGGCCTTACTAGTGGCCATTACTTCAGCCAAAAGGGTTTCAGAAATAAGCTTCCTGGGTTGTCAAGAACCCTTTTTGACTTTCTTCCCGGACCGAGTGGTCCTTATTCCCATGCTTGGGTCTAAACCAAAAGTCAAGTCAGTTTTTCACGAGAATCAGGAAATAGTCCTTCCTACTTTCAATTCTCCAGAATCAGCAGATGTTCATCCCTTGGATGTAGGTGAGACTCTGAAAGAATATTTGCGAGTCACTTCATCTTTAAGAAGCTTGAACTACCTGTTCTTGTTACACACTGGTAGCAACAAAGGAAAGAGGGCTTCCTCCAGAACAATAGCAGCCTGGATCGTCCAATCTATTCAACAGGCTTACAGGGCAAAGGGCTTAGCTCCTCCAGAGGCGTGACGGCTCATTCCACCAGAGGCATGGCAGCCTCATGGGCAGCAGCTCGACACGTGGCTCCTGAAGTGATATGCAGGGCAGCCTCGTGGTCTTCTATTCATACATTTATGTCTCATTATTGTATTGAGCCTGCTTCCCTTTCCTCTGTTAATTTTGGTCGAAAAATCCTGTCAGTTGACGGGAAAGATTAAAATATTTTTTTTGAGCAAGCATACCCTCCCGTGTGGATTGGCTAGTTATTTCCCACACGTAGTCTGCCATGGAGTCTGTCAGGAAAACGGAAAATTTGTTGCCAAATACTTACCGTAATTTTCCTTTCCTGATAGACTCCATGGCAGACGGAGTTCCCACCCATGAATTAAAAATATGAGAGTTGAAATTTGAGTCGGCTAGTTATGGAACACCTGTCTGTGGAGGTGAGCTCAAATTTATGGGTAAGGGGTCCTATAGCTGTGGAGAGGAGGCGGGGTTAACCCACACGTAGTCTGCCATGGAGTCTATCAGGAAAGGAAAATTACGGTAAGTATTTGGCAACAAATTTTCCGTTTTATAGTCCCAGACTGATTCACACCTAGGGGGAGATTTACTAAAACTGCTGCACTCGATCTGGTGCAGCTGTGCATAATAGCCAATCAGCTTCTAACGTCAGCTTGTTCAATTAAGCTTTGGCAATAAAACCTGGAAGCTGATTGATTTCTACGCAGAGCTGCACCAGATTGTGCACTCTCCAGCTTTAGTAAATAACCCCCCCAAGTGTCCAAACACAATGATTAATCCAGTATATTCATCTGCTGTTTAAGTAAACTCTTCTTCCACTTCAATAAACCAGCTTCCTTCCACATCACTAAGGTAAATCCCCAATGGGATAAAACTCCCCAAGAGAAGATGACCAGGTAATTGGATAAGATGCCATTGATTTTGCAACTGAACCTTCAATAGCTGTTCCTTCAATCCTGGAATTAAGTAGACATATATCTCCAAAGCATACCAGGCAGAAAACAGAAAGTGACAGTGCAGTATCCTTTTTTGTTAAAAACATATACAATACAGAATACAAAGGGTTATACTTATAACTTGCATAGCCATTCATTCAGCGAATCTGCATGTACATTTGTTCTCTGTGAATTGGGCAAAAACAAATGTTCTTTAGGCAGTTTTCTCCTCTGAATGAATGTTCTTTTATTATGGGCAGCAATAAAATACCACATTATGGCCACTAGGTGGAACTGAGGAGCGTAGGAAATACCTACGTCTTTGTAACAAGTGATTCAATGTAACAATTCTAGAGAACACTAGAAGGGATAAAAAGGTAAATGTAACCTATGGTTTTACATTTATTTGCTAATTCCCACAAGTACCTTTTCCTGTAGTCTGTAGTGGTTAGGCTTGCTGGTTAATATCTGCTTTTGTAAATGTATTTCATGCATACCAAGTGGTATTTATTATATAATTTATGGATACTGATAAATATATTTAAATAAAATGTTTGTGTCTGGAGTTCAGCTTTAAACTTAGAGCCCATTCACATAGGGACGACTTTGGATCCGACTTTAAGTCGCCCCAAGTCGCCTCAAGTCGCGCTGCATGAGAAAATCAATGTAAGTGAATGGAGCCATCTTAATGCACACTACTGCAGTGGCTCCGACTTCAGAAAAGGTTCCTGTACTACTTCAATCCGACTTCTAGGCGACTTGTAGGCAACTTGTACCCATTGATTTCAATGAAGTCGCCTCAGAAGTTGGATCACTGTCTTAACAGAAGCAACAATACGGGAAGAGAACATACATTTCTTAGACAAACCCCTCCTTCCCCCCTCCCTCCCACAGAGCTGATTCTTGTTTGATTGGCCACTGGAAAGCCTCCTGTCCTGGAGGCAACTTGAATTTGCCTTGTAAGTTGCCTCATGTCGCGCTGTGATTCATACTCAAGTCGTGCCCAAATTGCCTCCCAAAGTCGCGCTGGAAGTCGTGTTGCCCCTGTGTGAATGGAGTCTTAGAATAGCCCTTTTCTCATGAACACAAACCTTACGCTGCATTAGTTGTGTAGCGATACCCCCGTAGGAGCCGCTGGTTTAAATCTAGGCCTGCCGTTACCTTACTGTTCCGTACGCTCGTCTCAGGGGTTCTCCTTGAAGAGTTGTCCAGAAGAAGTTTGCACCAACACAAAGTCTCTTTCAAGGGTTTTATTGAATAAAGTTTCCAACAGAGGGGGTTGAAGGGATGGGGAGGACTCCGGTACCTTCGTTGCGGATCACAGGAAATTTCCTAGGTCCAGAGGAACAACTGTCTCCACGCTGGACTCAGCAGACACCGGATAGGCCCAATCTCACCGGCCTAGCAACCGATGTGTAGCTCGATCACATATAGTCTCTGCCACAGACTTGGTGAAAATAGAACAGTCTCTACCACAAACTTGGTGAAAATAGAACAGTCTCTGCCACAGACCTGGTCAAAATAGAACGGCCTCTGCCACAGACTTGGTGTAACCCTTCCTTGGGTTACCTTCTGAATAAAGAACAAACAGCTCTCAGTGGCAGGATCTTCCAGCCGTTCCGGCAGCACTGTGAGGTAGATTATGATCCAGATGCATCCTCCAACTGAGTCCTCAATTGCTTGGTCCCTTCCAGCAGGCAAGGCTACACAGGATCATCCCCGGATCAGTAGGCCCCCAGTAACTCCTGGGCCTACATCTCAGTAACGGAGCCTCAGGCCAACGTGGCCCCCGAGGCGGAAACTGCCAGCACTTCCCTGAGGCCATGAGGGCCCTCAGGTCAGGATCGGGCGGGTGGTGCCCACCGCCAACGAACGACGACCCCACAAAATGGTGTCTGTCTCTTAAGTACCCTCTCCCAGAATGCACAGTGGGTTGACCACACCCCTGAGCCGCTTGTGAGAAAGAGATATCCAATGCATTCAGCCTGTTGCCTTTCCTATCCTGACCAGTGGTGACAGCGACACCCACTGTCAGAAGGAAAATCATGCAACCAGCTGAACTGAAACAGAGTATAATTTGTAACACAATCCTTCTGAGCCAAACTATTGCTAAGACAACTATCATTTTAACACATAGCGCCCACTCATTGGGAGCAGGGCGCTACAGTTGTAAACTACCATGTTCCATTAAAGAGATTTGTACTTTTGCAGTCATTTTTTATTTATTTTTGGCAATGATGAGTGTTGTAGGCATTTGGACTTACAGGAGAACACATCCTTTGATCGTGACCAGAGGTGTGACAAGGACTTGTCTTTTGTCTAAGAATAAAAGCACGCATTATTGCAACACATGGGAGCACACCATACTTGGATTTGTCAATTTAATTTATACCAATGCCACCCATTCTCTCCATTACATTTTCTTTTTCATGGGATGCCATCATCTGCTAGGTTTTATACGAGAAGCGTTACTCCCCATTTGCTAAATGCAGCCAAAAAATTGATACCTAGATTTTGGAAACAGTCTGGATGTCCCACTATAATGAAGTGGAAAAGGGAGGTAGAAAAAATAATGGAAGCAGAGAGATGGATACATACAGTTGAAGACTAACAGAATACATTTAAAGTAACATGGGCAGGATGGCCGTATTGCTCCTCAGAAATAGGGGCGGATTAAACCCTTTTGGGGGCAATGCTGCGTTATTGATCAGATAGTCTGTGGGATGCATCTGGTAAGGGGAAATTGGGAGGAGGTGGGGTCTCTTTTTTGTTTCTTTTTTCCTCCTCTGGGAGGCACAGTGAAGAGATGATTGATGTCATTAACCTCCCTGGCGGTATGATTCTGTCTGATTTTAGGTGCTGAAAGCGGTCCAATTATTTTGCATGGAAATTTGGCGTTTTATATTGTAGGCCTGCAATTCTTAGGAATAACTCACTTAAATCTGTCCAAACCAGAGTCTAGTAGACATCCCGGGTATGATAAAGTTTGAAACACAAAATCATAAATTATATTATAATAAATAACTATAAATAATTATAACAAATAATAATATAAAAATAATAAAAATTATTCAATAATGTAATCAAATCAAAAACACAGAAATTTGCTCAGTTGCAGAATTGTCGCTGTCATTACTTTCAGCGTTTGATGACGAATTTCCCCACAAATCACTATTGCTCAATTCTGCAAGTGATTCTAATTTATTATCGCTGTTTCTAGCTGGTCTAAAACCATTTTTGACATAAAGGGACACTTTTTGTTTGCTATGGACAATCTCCAAATTCCAGGCAGAAAAAACAGAATTTATAATATAAAACTGCATGCAGGGCACTGGACAGACCACTAGGGACAAAGGGGATGTGTAATTTTTTTATACAGTACTTTAATCTGTAAGATTATAGTATACTGTATGTGTATTGTGTTTTTACTTTTTTGAATTTGGCGCCGATCTCCGCCCCCGTTGCGCCGCAACGTCACAGGGAACGGAGCTCGGAGGCACTGTGTGTGAATCGAGCGAGGAGACAGCTCACACACACTGCGGGGAGACATTGCAGGATCCAGGGGACAAGGTAAGTAACTCTCCCTGTATCCTGCGATGCAGCCTGAGTCTGGCTCGGGGTTACCGCTTATGGTACTGAAATCTTACCCCGAGCCAGACTCGGGAATACTGCTAAGCAGGTTAAAGAAAGAGGATAAGTTATAATAGTAAATTAAGCACGGGGTGGGCAACACATAATGGAATCACACAAAGAAGGGTAGATTGAAATGAAAGGTTAAGAGGTATAAAAATGAAATAGTAGAGTGAGATTATATTGAGTTAAAACACTAAAATTATATTGAATTAAAACACGAAAATAGTAATTCGAAATTAAACACTTTTTTTTATTCATTTGTTTATTTTTATTTTTTGTATTGTTGGTTGTTTGACACACAAAATAGGGTGCCGCAAAGCCCCTTTCTTAATAATATTTTGAGTAATGTTTTGCACAAATTGAGTTTTGGTTATGGGTAGGTAAGTATGTGGGCTTTTTCCTTCTTTTTTTTCCTCTCTTCTGAAGAGGACATGATCAAGGACCCAATGTGTTTTCCCGGGGTGGTGGGGGGGGGGGGGGTTTAGTGTGGTGTATGTTAATGAAAGGATTTATATCGTTTTTGTGTGCAATGTGTATTTCTATGTTGTATGTTGGAATTTGTCTTAATAAAGAAAAAATGATTATATACCAATGCCACCACAATGCAATAATGAGATGCAAATATGTTGTAATGCACATATGTTGCAACGTGCTGGATTGGGTTAGAAAGAATGGCGCTTGTTCAGTTACTGGTCTGCTTTGGTGTGTTAATGTGCTGCACATTAATGTGTGTCAAAGTGACACTAAACGATATCCCTAATTTAAAAAAATACTTTGTGCAGATTCAATACTTAAAGAGGAACTTCAGTCCCTTTGATTGTGGCTCTGTGCCATGCTCGATAGTCCAGCATATGTGCAGATGTGTTAAAGAGCTCTCCCTGGCCTACGGGATCTGGTATAGACCCCTTTTTTTTTTTCCTTTACTGTTTCCTTCCGGTCTTTACTCAAGGTGTTCTTCCTCCCTATCTTTATTTTTAGTAATGTGGTAGTGTACAATGCATTCCTCTGGACTCCTAAAAGGGTTCTCGCTGTCCGGAATGACATCCCATATCTCACTAGCTCCGGGCCCACTTGGCCGCTAGGCCCGATCCCTTATTTCCCACCCCCTTGGATTTCGCACGAAAGGACGGCCGAGTGGACCCCTGACCACCACCAGTGATTGCCATTATTTCATCTGTTTATGCTTGTTTTAAGATCTCAAATTCAAATTGCTTATAATTTCCTGTGACATCTACTATTTCCAACATTTATGCTGACGTTCCTGTAATACTAAGCTCTTCTATTTGTATATAAGCCCCATTTTTCATTCAAACGTTATTTCATAAAAAAATAAAAAGAATGGATGGGCTATGGACTATGGGATTTGTAATATGCATATAGCAGTGCACATGACCACAATTAATGAGTTGTTCTCATGCATGCACAGTGAAGGAGGTGCCTACCTCCTTCACTGTGCCATCCTCGCGGGCTTGAGCATGAACGGGCCTCGAAGCCCAGCAGAGGCCTTCAGCACAACTGTGCATGCATTAACAACGTCATTCTCACCTAAGGCTGCATTCACACCTGAGCGTTATGTTTTCAGGCAGAAAGTCGCGCGTCCCCCAGCCCCGATTTTTACTGCTTTTTTGCTGTGTTTTTGCCACGGTTTTGCACAGGTCAAAAGGTCACCAATGTAAAAAGCAGAAAAACGCCTGTAATCTGCCCAAAAAGAATCTCATGTACTTTTTTCAGCTTCAGTTGTTTTTCTTCAGACTACAACACACTCAGATGTGAACAGGGGCCGTTTAAATTAATGAGATTTTGCTTGTTGGGCGTTTTTCTTGCGTTTTTTGGGGAGTTTTACGAGCTGTAAACGCTCAGATGTGAATGCAGCCTAAATCAAAATAAAATCTAAACTGTGGTAGAGGGAAGGGGCTGCAGCCAGTACATCCAAATTGTCTTTTGGGGTGAAGATCCTCTTTAATAGCCCTGTAATCTATATTTCATTGTTTTCTTGTAATGTCCTCCATGAGCTCCAGAACATGTCCTTTCCTCCCCTTCCATTTGGAACAAGCAGGGCTCATTAATTTTGGTCATGTGCACTGATATATGCACACTACAAATCCCATAGTCCGTAGCCCATCTTGGGGTTGAGAAAGAGAGGGGGGCTACGCTCTCTTTTACGCCAACTTTGACCAGAAGGTTTTGCAACGAGAGACAGAATGGGTGTACAAATTAAAAGGCGACTAACTATCCAGATCTCAATGACCTGGTCAGCTTCAAACCATTCCTGTAAAATACTCATATAACATCAGGAGAATGATGTCGACCACTCAAAAATTCCCCTTTCTCCATCCCATGTCATACTGTTCAATATGTTGACCCATTATTCCGCCATCCCCCTGTAGCGGCCTCCACTCTCTCCTCTCTATTCTTCTTGCTCTGGCTTTTGTCTAGGGGTACTCTGAAGGAGAGAGTGCGGGGTCACCATGCCAAGTCCCCCTGCAGAGTATGTGCAGTGAGAGACAATCCTCTTTTACCTTCGGGTCGGTTTTCTGCATCTGGAGACCTCCTCCTGGTTTTTTCGAACAGTGTCTGTCAGTAAATGAGCCCCACACCACTAAAGTCCAACACTCCTTTATTCTTCCGATAACAGAGTAATGCACAGACAGTTGGACTCCCTCAACGAACAGAACAGACGGGGGTGTGGATGCGAGTAGTCCCAGGCACAATGAACTCTCCACTTTCCTTCCTGAAAGTGGGTTGCGGTCTCCGAGCGAGGGGGGATTTCCTTCCAGGCGGTCTCCGATGGAAGGCTCACCTGTCACTGGCAATATGCTGCACCAGGTCTTCAAGCAAGTATCTCCCACCGGTCCATTACGCCCTCCGGATTCGGGTACCCACTCCCGGGGTCCCCTAGGATCTCCTTCCCTCGCGGAACTCAGTGTTGGGCACTGAGCTCCAGACCTCCATCTGAGTACCTCACCCCAGACTAAAGGTGCCTGGGATGGAACACGAACTCCGAACGTCCTCTAGGCCTAGGCCGCCTAGAGGACCGACACGAACCACCGCCCACAGGTTGAAGGTGCCCGGGACTCCACCTCGTGACAAAGATGGCCGGCCCCTTCATACCCTCTCCCAGCAAGCATGGCGGGTTCCCCACCCCACCATACCGCTGCCGAGGGAGGACAAAAAGGGAGCACGGCACACAGCAATGGTTCAACCCCAGCCCAAGGCGACAGCGCCACCCGCTGGGCTGCAGGGAACTGCACATCACTGGTGTCTCTGCCAGTTTTAAATACACAGAAAAGTGTATACCCGCTACACCCCTATTCCTATTGTTCTCCACTGATGCATTTTACTCACTGTTTATGTGCTATTGTTAATTTTTTATCTCCAGTTATTATTTTTCATAGTTCCTGGTAGAATATGTGTATAGTAAGATTCAATATGATCTGAGGGTACTTAACATATTGTACTGAGGGAAAAATTTCTAAATTTTCAAATAATTTAATTCATACATATGATTGAAATTCATACTTGTATATATTTTGTATACTACACTCAATGGAATGCTTCCTTTTGGATGATCACATATGATTTGAACACTTACCTATTAGTATGCACCGTGTTAACATGCAACTTAACAATGTTCTGTCAATTATGCGTGTTTGTCTTTCATGCACATCTTTAATTTCTAACTTTGTATGGTGCTTACCATATTCAGCGATCTATGCATCCGGCACCACTTTGTGGCTTATCACCGGTACATCAATTTGTTGTTTTTTGCAACTTTACCTTGCCTTTTACTCAGTATTGTACTCAGTGGCATTCTTATGCCTTCCCGGCTTAATATCATCAATATTTCTAATATCTCAGTTTTTTTATGATTTATATGAAGGGTTGACGCTGTTGGACTTTGTTCCAGCGCCTCTCCCTGCTGTAAAATGGCGCCTTTAATACTTCCGCCAATACATTAATGGCGCTCACTCACGCAGGTTGCACACCAATGACGTCAGCGCGCTGCACATGTTCCGTGCGGTGCACGCTGTCACTATAAATACACCCTTCGTTTCAGCCTGGCCCCTGTGCACAGCGTGAGGCTGGCTCCCGGGGGTGATGCTATTTACGTCTATTGGCCAAGTAAGTATCCTTTGTTGGCTTTGGCGTTTACACATAGTCTCTGATATTTACCTTACTCTCTGATGTAATCCTTTTCTTGTATCTAGATTTGGATGTTTGTGTATACTCCCTATCGGATGTGCTTTATTTTTTGCACCTCAATCTGAAGTGTCCTTACTGAATCTGTGTGGATACCACTAGGTTTCCCCTTTTCTTCTGTTTGGACGCCATACCCCGTTGATCGCACCCACCTGGATAGACGTGGTAATTCACCTGTATCTCAGCATAGGCTTTTTGTTTCGCTCTACATGTCTGTTTCTTGACACTTTTTTTATTGATATTTGTAGATCCGTGGTACAGAGTCCTATGTAGGCCTGGAACACCGGATGTTCTCTCCCACTGCTGGACATTACCTTTGCAAGAATATTGTAACTTTACTGACTTGCAGGTAGGATCACTACATTTACTTTATTGAAGGGATACAGACATGCATCTATATTTGCCTTGGCTGGCTCTAATGCAGTTGCCTTTGTTATTACTTGGGCTTATTTACTATCAATTTCTTCTATCAGATTCCGTATGTGCCTGCATTATCCTGACCATTCTATATATGGAACCCTCTACTTCTGTATAAACTCTTCGCTATCTGGACTCTTTGTGAGGTACCTTTCCTATGCCACTTTTGAATATGATGTACATGAAAGACTTACAATGCATTTTTAACCAGTAATAAAATGTATAATTCTTTACTTTTTTATTTGTAAATATTTTCTAATGTTACATATCTCATTTCAGATAGTGAGATTTGTTCCAAGTCTGTATTCTCTTGTTGTCCGTCCTGACAAAGCCTCATGGCGAAACGCGTCAACGTAGACGTACAAGGGACCTAACTCATACTGCTCTATATTTTGTATGTTTTTTTAATTGTGAACATTGTAACCAATTTTTTGATATTAAAGTACAAATTTCTTTCTCTATTCCATTTGTGTGTTGCCTTTAAAGTCCGACCTGTGTTTTGCTCTTCTTGAGCAACCCTATTTTTGTTTCTCTGGCTGCAATTATTTTAACTGTGGGTAGCTGAAGCTGCTGCCTGTTCACTTCCTGGATTTACACAGACACACCTACAGCTCTGCAGCTCTCATTGGCCCTCTTATGGCTCACCCCCCTCTTCCTGGCAAACTCTCACAAGAGTGAGAGAGAGCTGTGCATGATGTCATAAGCCTAGGCTTTTTACCAGACAAGAAACAGGAAGTAGGCTTTATAAGGTATTTACTGGCAGAAAAAAAATGTTTTACTATCCAAAGTTAAAACAACAAGGGCAGAAGATTTAATAGGTGGAAAGATGAAAAACATTACTGAAGTTCCACTTTAAGGTTTTATTCTTTCTCATCTATGGGATATATATATCAAAAGTATTGTGAAGCATTCATATTTTTAGTCATGACGTGCTTTAAATATAAGATTATTTATTACGGAACCTCTGTCTGGAGTGAACTCTTGAAGTAAATGTGTTTGTCTGTTTAAATTAGACATAAGGAGCTAAATATATGAGGTAATCCCAGTGCAGCCTCATGGACAGTGTATGTCCTGTTTAAAATACCCTGACAATTGGAGATAACAAAGTGAAGAAGTGAATGAGCATTACACATGCAGTTTGTTTCAGATGGAGTTTCCAGTAAAAGCTGTGATCACGCTGTCGATGTGGTGGGCCTAATTCAGTGAATTTGTTTATGCATTCTTCTCCTCAGGAGTCAATGATCTACAAGGCCTCATTATGAAGGCACTTCTGGTTTCTGTGGTGACTCTGATTAACTTGCTGCTCCTGATACTGCTGGGATCTGGCTATTGTCAGCACATGGCGGATGAGTCGTGCTCTGTTCAGATACTTGTGCCGGGTCTAAAAGGTACTTTGTTCAGTTTATTTGCTTTGCTTTGGGAGTTTAGGCAAAAAATTATCAAGTTGCTGATTTGTTACAAGTTCATTGTGTTTTTATTTTACTAAAATAATCAGATGTATTTTGCCAGATTAGAAGCTTAGACCCCTTTCCCACTGGGACGCTTTGCAGGCACTATAACGCCAAAAATAGCGCCTGCAAAGCGCTCTGAAAGAGCTGCTGCTGTCTCTCCTGTGTGAAAGCCGAGGAGCAGTGCGCTAGCAGGAAGGTAAAAAAAGTCCTGCTAGCAGTATCTTTGGAGCGGTGAAGGAGCGGTGTGTATACCGCTCCTCCACCCCTCCTGGCCATTCTAATGAATGGTCACCGTGGCTATACCGCCGGCAAAGCGCTGCTGCAGCAGCAATTTGCGGGTGGTTTTAACCCTTTCTTGGCCGCTAGAAGGGGTTAAAAGCGCCCCGCTAGCGGCTGAATACCCCCGCAAATACGACGGTAAATCGCCGCTTTACCGCCGACGCTGCGGACACCCCAGTGTGAAAGGGGCCTAAAAGTGATTGTAAAGGAAAAACTTTTATATAAAAAAATAAAAAACATGTTTCCTGCTCTGTGCAGTGGTTTTGCACCGGGCCCCAATCCTCCTCTTCTCGGGGCCCATGGCGGTGCTCTGGGCCCCTCCCCCTTACTGAGTGCCCCCATAGCAAGCCGTTTGCTTTTGAGGCACTCGTGCTCGCAAGGGAGCCAACTCTCTGTTTCCATAAGACACAGATAGCGTAGCTAGGCTCAGCCCGACTCCCTGCTCCCGCCTCACTTGCTGTGATTGATTGACAGCAGCTGCTGCATCTCAGCCAATCAGAAGGGAGAGACCTGGGAGAGCCTCTGGTCTCATGCACATTGCTGGATCAAGATCGGGCCTGGGTAAGTATTGGGGGGGGGGGGGCTGCACACTGAAGGTTATTTACCTTCATGCATAGAATGGTAAAATACCTTCAGCCTTTACAACCACCTTAAAGTGTAAATGTTGGTTAGATATAACAGCCTCCCCGCCTTAAATCCAGTTACCGTATGTGTTATTGAAAATAATACTTAAAGCTTAAGTTTGGTAAAAAAAAATTCAATAAGCAGAAGGGATGCTGCTTGCATTCATTGAGAAGTGTCCCTTATGCTGGTGTTTTGCTGTTTTAGTTGAAATCTTCCATCTTCTGCCCCCTCTCCATACTCCTGCAGTGGTAATCTGGTACTACGAGAGTTAATACAGCTGCTGGACATGTTATAGACACTCATCAAGAGTGCTGACGGTGCCTGCCCTTTCTGCCCATCTCATCCATATCTTCCATCAATTGATGGAATGGGAACGGAAATGGGGGACCGGAAGGGGGAAGCATCACAGGAGATGGGCAGCGCGACAGGAGGGGGGCAGTGTCCCAGGCACACAGAAGATTAGAGCAGGGGGGGGGTCATTTACCCTGACATCCTCCTCTTCTTCCTTCTTTTCCCCGGCACCCCCTGGCCTCACCCACCCCACACAGCCCTGCTATTCCTCATTGGAGCCTGTATGACACTGCTCCACCCTCCTCAGCATCCTTGCATGTCTACTCTGACAGCAGGACACGCAGACTGCCCCGCTTGCCTACTGCTCTCTCCTTGTTCTGCCAGTAGCTAGTAAACAGCAGGCAAACTAAAATCTCTCTCCTACCGAGTGCAGCTTGGAAGTTTTTGTTTGCTAGCTGGAGGGCACTGAAGACAGGTATCATGAATTTGAATCCCAAGCAAGTGGAGGTTTTACCGACAAACCCCCCCCCCCAGCCTGACGCACTAAGGCGGCTGCCTATGCTACCTTATGCTTACGCCAGCCCTGAGGGCTGCCTATGCTACCTTATGCTTACGCCAGCCCTGAGGGCAGACTACAGAAGATTTAAACTTAAAACAGCAGCCACAAAGACAAATAACACTTCTGTTATGTATCCGGTGGAGATCGAGCTGAAGAGGCTTCTCTTGCACCTCTTGTCCATCAACTCTGTTAGTGGTGACAGGAGATGTAAGGACACAGAGTGGCATGAAGACCGATGTAGCGGGTAGTGCCAACTGTTTGTTGCAGGATACGGATGACCGTGGATCACCAGACAAGGACCAGAGGTCGGAACACCGCGACACTTGATGAAAAGACAGGAGTAAAGCCAGGACACAAGTCAGAAGGTTATCAACTGCTGGACAGTGTGTTACAGAAACGTAAGGAAGAGGCAGAGTCAGGGTACAAGCCAAGGTCAGTTCACAGCCTGGAAGTGAGGTACAGAAAGGTAAGACAGAGGCGGAGTCAGGTTACCATCCAAAGTCACAACAGGTAGGCAGGAATCCAAAAACAGGTCAAAGTCAAGCCGGGTCTTGCATGGGAAGGCAAATGTGGCAGGTCAGAACACAAGTAAAGTGGGAACTAGCTGGAGACCACTGAGCAGTTCATATCATAATCCATCTCAAGCAAGCCATTTGGCACCAATGACAGTGCCAAGCCACTGCTTAGTGTGCATGCTAATAAGTTTGTGCGTGCGTGCATATTGCAGTGATTGCACAAGCAATACACCCATCAGTTGTGTAAATCACACATTAATATCATACAATTGCAGGTATTGGTTACGCAATACAAAAATGTATTATAAACATTAATAGTGCATAATAAAGTCACCATCAAAAGTGCTCTGTGCTGTGTATAGAACAAATCCAAACTGAATGTTGTGCAATATTTTTCAAATCAAAAGTCTGTGAATTGCACTGCACATCTGTGAGCTTTGTCCCCAGTTTCAGCCGGTAATCACCAGACATAAATGACCCCTTACACTAGCAAGTGAGTCAAGCCACACTTAGTAGATCTCCTGGGGAAGATATTCCTGGTGCTTAGTATATTTTTACACAAATATGTACTTGGAAACCCGGTTGTTCACACAACCACAAAAAGGTAGCAAGCAGATACAAAGGGAAGAAGAGGGGGCCTCCATAGTGTAAAACCATTTTATTAATTTAAACTCTAAAAACCAATGCACTTACAGTACATATCATAATAGGCATGTATCTCATAACATAAAAACAGGAGGTGCCGCTTTGCCTGTGTGTCAGTGTGTGCTCCAAAGAGCGGAAATGACATCACCTGAAAGTTCCGCACAACATGTTTCATCTCAAAACATGGATGTCATCAGGTGCAGGTTAACCTAAATCTCTGAAAGAGATATCAGTGGAAGGGTACACAGGACACCTTTGAATTTCTGACACGATCAACAACTTTTTTTTGTCATTATTAAACCGATATAGCAAAACACAATGGTATATTTAGGGTTTAGATACAGTGCCTTGAAAATGTATTCATATCCCTTGAGATTTTCCACATTTTGTTACAACCAAAAACTTAAATGTATTTTATTGGGATTTTATGTGATAGACCAACACAAAGTGGCACATAATTGTGAAGTGGAAAGAAAATTATAAATGTTTTAATTTTTTTTTTACAAATAAATATCTGAAAAGTGTGGCGTTCATTTGTATTCAGCCCCCTTTACTCTGATACCCCTAACTAAAATCTAGTGGAACCAATTGCCTTCAGAAGTCACCTAATTAGTAAATAGAGTCCACCTGTGTGTAAATTAATCTCAGTATAAATACAGCTGTTCTGTGAAGCCATAGAGGTTTGTTAGAGAACCTTAGTGAGCAAACAGCATCATGAAAGCCAAGGAACACACCAAAAAAATAAACAAACATTGCGCCAATAAAAATAGATTAAATAGCTATAGAGCTGCTCCCTAAATACTGTAGGCAAGCTACTGTGCAATCTGAAAATGTTAGAGGAGGCGCTAAATGTGTGACAATATAATAAATGTGCTGACAAACCAATTTCAGACCATAGGACGTGGAATATAGTGAGATAAAAAATTTGAAGAGTGAAAATATATACAAAGTATCTATTAAAAGTCCATAAAATCTTCAGTGAAAAAAATTGATGAATGAGTTCAAATGTGCAAAAAAAGTCGACAAGAAATCCAAATCACACCCAATGTACTCAAATGAAAAACCTACTCACCAGATGTCCATGACCTCTTTAGTTAAAAAGTTGGTCTGTGAATGCTTAGATTGGATTCAGGAACTAGTAGACTGGGGATGAATCAGGGAGCATCTGAACTGTAATCACCTCTCCACCATGGTTGCCCATAGGGGATGAAAGACAAGAGGGGAACCAATAGCGTAATACTGCTTTATTTTAAGACTAGAAGAAACATACACATGCTTGCTTGCATTATGCAGTGCCTTGTCCCGGCACTGGGGATAACTTGCACGAATGCTGATGGGAACCACACACTGCTCTGCTCACGCTGTGAGATAGGCGTGCGTTCCACTGCCACTGAGAGACAAACTGGAAGCTCAGACCCGGACATGATGTGACCGGAAAGCGCCTTGACGTATGGTTCGTAATGCTACGTCATCAGGAAGCGTGATGCTGCAGCATTACGAAACGTACGTCCGGGTTCACAGATGCTCTCCATCCAATCTGACAGAGCTATTTTATAAAGAAGAATGGGCAAAAATGTCACTCTCTAGATGTGCAAAGCTAAAAAGACCTAAAAAGACTTGCAGCTGTAATTGCAGCGAAAGGTGGTTCTACAAAGTATAGACTCGGGGGGACTGAATACAAATGCACACCATACTTTTCACAGACTTATTTGTAAACAATGTTGAAAATCCTTTATCATTTTCCTTCCACTTTCACAATTATGTGCCACTTTGTGTTGGTCTATCACATAAAATCCCAATAAAATACATTTACGTTTTTGGTTGTAACCTGACAAAATGTGGAAAATTTCAAGGGGTATGAATCTTACAAGTGCATACAAATACTACATTTACATTTGTTTTACAGGTGAAATGGGAGAAAAGGGAGAGAAGGGTGCACCAGGGAGACCAGGCAGAGTCGGTCCACCAGGAGAGAAAGGTAAGTAGCCCATCTTCTTTTCTAAATACAGGACATTATGGTTTTGGACATTTGTAAAGCATAAAATAAACCTTTCACAAAAACATGAAGATGTTGTAGTCAGCAGCATATGCTACAGACAGCTCTGTATATGACATCTGCGTGGAGGGTGGAAATTAGCCAACACATTTTTGGAACTAAGAGCCGGTTCACACAGGGGCAACACGACTTCAACACGACTTCAGACTTCAACACGACTCAGACACGACTTGAGCATGAATCACAGAGCGACTAAGTGGTGATTTACAACACGACTTGAAGTTGCCTCCAGGACAGGAGACATTCCAGTGGCCAATAAAACAAGAATCAGCTCTGTGGGAGGGAGGGGGAGGGAGGGGGAGGGAGGGGTTTGCCTGAGAAATGTATGTTATCTTCCTGTAAAGTTGCCTTCAAAATGAACACTGATCAGACATCTAAGCGACTTCCATTGAAATCAATGGTACAAGTTGCCTACAGGTCGCCTAGAAGTCTGATTGAAGTAGTACAGGAACCTTTTTTGAAGTCGGAGCGACTGCAGTCGTGTGCATTAAAACATCTCCATTCACTTCAATTAGTTTTAAAAATAGCTTGACTTGGGGCAACTCGGGGCGACCAGAAGTCGCGTCCGGAGTCGCCCCTGTGTGAACCGGGTCTCAGACACCCCCCTCTCATCGGTGCTGTAAAATGATACAAAATATAACCATAACTGGTAAGGCTAGGTTCACACTGTTGTGGGTGGTCACAGGTGTGGAACAGCGTGGAAATCGCACCTATTCCAGCACCTGAGACCACCCACAGCCAAAACACACTACTCTTCTGCAGATGTGCGGGTCTATCATTCATTCTTAATGGCACCCCCACACATCTGAAAAGCAGTACGTTTTCGGATTCGGAAAATTGCATGGTGCATTTTCCCTGCTGCTATGTTTTTAAATAGGTACAGGGACCTTTTTCCTGTGTTTCCCGCAGGTACAGCAGCCCAGTCAAATGAATAGGCTGCTGTGCCCATAGAAATGGAAGCCGCAGCAAAGACATAGGTGTGAATCTAGTGGTACCCACGTATTCATAACTTTTCTCCTCTAGTAAGGAGAAAAAGATACAATGTATCTTTTTTCTCCATTCAAGAGGAGAAAAAAATGGGGTGGGCTGAACAGTGACTATTCATTGTGAAAGTCAATCAGAGGCTATCACAGCAATAAAGTGATTGGGAACCAGGCATCGAACGGCTCCCGATTGTTAGTATGGGACCTTCGGTGAGATCCCGGTCTCTGTGCAGTGTTCTCTCAGCACAAACACAGCACAATGGATTGTTGGGTTTGTCCTTATATTACATAGTTCTAGTAAATCTAAAGAAGATTGTATGGAGATTGTACAAACAAATTATATAGTGTAGCTTTAGATCTACCGACCACTATGCAGTGACTGATTGATTAGGTGGGTCATCATTAGGGTGACCACATTTTTAAACTATCATTCAGGGACACCCTCCTTCCCAAAAATCAGCTTGTGCTGTAACGAATCACAGCACAGTGATTGGACACAAGAGGTGGGATTTATGATTTCTCCAATCACAAGCAGGGGGCGGGATTGTGCTCCTCCAGGCATTCCCGGCCAGGACAAGTACTGTCAGTGAGTAAAGCGGTGATATGGCAGCCTTTTTTTGGGGGCATCAGATTGGCCAGGGGGGTGGCTGTATCATTTCATTCCGGGACACTGTATTGTCCTGGAATGAAGGTGCCCGGGACAGATCTGCAAAATGCGGGACTGTCCTGGGCAAACCGGGTACACGTGGTCACCCTAGTCATCATATAAATCTAAAGTGTACAAATATTGTATGGTCAGAATATAATGTGTATACAGTGACCCTAAAGCCTCGTACACACGATCGGATTTCCATCGGACAAAGCGTAGGGCTTTTGTCCGAAGGGCGTTGGCCATGAACTTGTATTGCATACAAACGGCAAAGAATTGTTGGCCAACAAATACGAAACTACGTGGTTTTTCAGCTCTTTAGCGCCATCCTTTGGCCAACTTATGCTAATGTTGTGTTATGGTTAGCATTTCTTCTGAGCATGCGCGTTTGTACTTTGGATTTTTTTCCCGACGGACTTCTGTACACACGATCGGATAATCCGACATCACACATTTGTTGTCGGAAAATGTTAAAGCATGCTATCCCACATTTGTTGTCGGAAATTCCGACAACAATTGTCCGATGGAGAATACAAATGGTCAGATTATCCAACAACACCCTGCTATCACACTTTTCCCGTCGGAAAATCCGATCATGTGTATGAGGCTTAAGACATGATTTTAAAAAGATTCTCACCACGCTGCATTGCAAATTATATCTACCACAGGTCATTTGTTTCTGTACTATATCTAACACACCATATGTGTGACTATGCCATCTGAATATGTAAACTAAGGTAAAAAAAAGAGGGTTTGCCCCTTGTGGTTGTTTTCTTGCCCAACCAATGATGTTTTGCATACTTTGTTTTTGGTGACTCTATGCACTTGGATGAATGTGTTTTTGAATTTTGAATGCATTTTACTGCTTTATTGTATGTAAAATAGAAAATGTGATGAAACGAAAAAAATAAAAATAAATGATTGTAATCAGACGATAGGTTATAGCAGGAGAATATTTGAAAAAAGAATAAAAAATAGGGCCCAAATTGGTAATCTGGATGTCATGGTGTAGCTTTGTAAATCGCCAGGTATCGTAATGGTCTTTTTTTACATAAACCAATTACAGCCAGTAATGTTCTGTGCAAATGACAGATCTGTTATAACAGTATTAATGTTTGTAAGCAGTCAGGTGAAAGATTTCTTTCTTACAAACTGCAATTTTTAATACTCAAGCTCTCTTAATGTATGTTAACAAGTCAGAGAAAAATTCATGATCGGCCATAAACCCCAGCAAGGGGCCGGTCAGAGCAACCGATTCCGGGGAATAAAATAGAACTGTCTTTATTGCTTTACCTTTTAGTGCATGGGCTCTGATAATAGTAACATAAAGTCTAGTGGAGAGGTTTTATTGAAGAACCCGCTTCCCCGTCGTGTGCTGTTTTTCTGACATCTATAAAACGTGACATTTCATACATCAAATTAACAAGAGAAGGCACTAGTGCATCTGCTTAAGCATTATTTTTTTATGGTCTGCCATTCCGTCCTATGCTGGGGATGCTGGTGGAAGTAAGATTTGGGAAGGTTATATTTATTCCGGGCCATAGAAAACAAGATAAATACAAAAAAATGACTGCCCAGGATGGATGCATCCCATCTGTTAGTTATTACAGTTTTTTATTAATGTGTTATTCTTGTCACCACCAGAGGGAGCTGCAACCCACAAACAAGATTCTGATTTGGAAACCTTTGCATTGCACAGACTAAAGTTGTTTTTTTTTTTTTTTTATATTCATATAAAAATAATCTGCTTCATGTGAACATTCCCATCAATGTGTGTTAATTTTATTTATTTTTTGAAATCGTGTTCTTTTCAATGGTTACTAATCTGTATGTACCTAGGAAAGATATATTTGCTCACTACATATGTAGCACCACTTCAAGGTTAGTAATGATGCACAGTGTGGCATGTGACGTCAAGACGCTGGACGCCGCGGCCATTTTGATTGCTTGATAGGTGCGTGTTTGTTCTAATTACATGGGAGTGGGTTACTTGTACATTAAAGTGCTTTTTGTTTTTAAATAAACTTACTGCACTGTGGTAGCTTTTTCGTTCATACTTTCATGAGGTGCTAAACTGAATGACTTGATGAAGCTTGCCGAGGATGTGCATGTTTTGTTATGAGATGAGGAATTAATGGTGATAATGCAAAGGCATGGCTAATTTCCTTATTATTTCCCATGGTTGTGAGGCTAGTGCTGGATTGCAGAGGAAATTTGGTCCATATCTTAGTTGGGGATTTCCAGCACAAGGCTCAGTTCCCATCTATGCAGTTTGCAATTGATGTGTTCTACAGTGCATTTTGCAGTGCGTTTTGAGTTTTTGTACTCGTCTTTTTAATGCGTTTTGCTGTTTTTTGGGGGTCCGACGGACATTGTGATTGGCGATGGATCTACACTGCCCCCATTGTTTTTTTATTTTTTAGAAAAGGACTTGTCAAAAACTCGTGAAGTGTCTTTACTCAATTTTTACATTTTTTTTGGTGAATGAGTAGGGTATTATGTTCAGATGGGGGGGAGGGGGCCAGGATCTAGGGGCTTCCAGATTCTGAATAATCCTTCCGCCCGCAGACCACTGGCCAGGGTTGTGGGGAAGAGGCCCTAGTCCCCATCAACATGGGGACAAGGTGCTTTCAAGGAGAGCAGAACCCCCCTGCCCCAAAGCACCCGCCCCCCATGTTGAGGGCACGTGGCCTGTATGATTGGGGGGGGCGCTCACTCGTCCCCTCTCTTTCCTGACCTGCTAGGCCAGTGATGGCGAACCTTGGCACTCCAGGTGTTTTGGAACTACATTTCCCATGATGCTCATGCACTCTGCAGTGTACTAAAGCATCATGGGAAATGTAGTTCCAAAACATCTGGGGTGCCAAGGTTCGCCATCACTGTGCTAGGCTGTATGCTCGGATAAGGGTTTGGTATGTATTTTTTTTCAAATTTTGACATGGGGTTCCCCTCAATCTATACCGGAACTGGAGGGCCTGGTATGGATTTTATGGGGGTATGGATTTTATGGGGGATCCCACGCGTTTTTTTGCTGATTTTTTTTTTTGATTGCTGGTAATTCTCGTTTTTACATTCAGCTGTCAGTGGGGAAGCCCGTTGACAGCTGATGACTCATTGGCTGTTAAGGACGTGGCGACCCACTCCTTACCAAACAGATATACACAGTCTGTTATGGAGAAAATAAATAAATGAAAAAGGCATTTAAAAAATGCATTAAAAACGCAACACTTGCATTTTTTGGTGCGAGTCCATTGAAGTCTATTACACGCAAAGTGCAATCTGCTGCAGGAAACAAACAAACAAACCCTTTCCAAAAATGCAGCGACTGAAAAACGCATAGATGTGAACGTGTACCATAGGAAACCATGTTAAATGGACTGCTGTGTGTTTCTGCAAACTGCAAAACACCCAAAAAAATGCATAGCTATGAACCAAGCCTAATAGCTATAACAGCTATAAGGCGTTTTTAGACCACTCTATAATTTGAGTGTAAGCAAATTAGCCCCATCACTGTGGTGTTGTGTGTATTTATCTATCACACTGAAAGCTGGTGCCAGGATTCCTCAATCTTAACTATCCAAATAATATGGACTTATATGAACTTTGATGTTATTATCTGTTATTTAAGTGCTGCACAGTGGTTGTACCTTGCTGTTTTTCTCTTTTGTGGCCCATAGACCTTAGGTGCCAATTGATTGTGTAGCAGGGGTCCCAAATTTAGGGACTGCTATACCAAATTTAAGGGTGATTCGAGTGGTAGTTGGCTTGAATCTTTCAATTTGCTGGACTCTGCCTTGCTGCTGTTTTGCCTGGTGTGCAGTTTCCTTTAGAAGTATGGGTGGCGCTGTCACTTGTACTCGGGGTTGAACCACAGGTAATGGGGCAGTGATTTGGTGTCCTCTCTCAACAGCCGTGCAGTGGGTGTGGTTTGCCTGCTGTGCATGCCGGGAGAGGATACATAAGGGTCAGCCGCCGCCTGGGAGGGGTCGGTTCTTCTTGGTTCCAGAGTCGGAGTCCTGGTGCGTGGCGCGTGGCCCTCCAGGCCATGGGGCCACGTGCACTTCAGTCCCAGGCACCTTTAGTCCTGGGTCTGCAACTTCAGCCCTGGGCCCAGCACCTTTAGCTGGAGCCCACTTCGGGAGGAGGAATCCCAGGGAGCCACCTTGCGAGGGGACCCGTTTCTAGAAGAGGAGGCTGGGGGAGGACCGTTCCGAAGGCCTGGTGAGAGATCACAGTGAAGGAAGGGGCCCAGTAACTCTCTGGAGGGATGTCATCCATCCGAAAACAGGGATCTAAACAACAGGACCAGTAGGAGGTTTTGGACACTATAGATTCTGTGGCAGAGGATCTCCTGAACGCATCCATTAGGGAATCTAATAGACTGTTCGAGGTACACGCCGGCTGCTAGTGCCTTTGGGTGACTATCCGGGTGAGCTATACCCACTCGGGATCGAGTGGCGAAGAAATAAGAGTACAAATAAAATAATAATAATACTGCGCCAACCCTATGTAGTGAAAAAAGCAGCCAAACACAAAAATCAGACAGGATATAAAAAATGCATATAAAATAAAGTGTGGCGCTGTGAAAGAAGTAGAATGACCTACTTCATATATGCCATATGAATACACAGATGTGATATGGTGAAGTAATTTAAATAATATAAACTAAAATATCATAAACAATCCTGAAGGAGTGATAATGATATGTATATATCCACAAATGAATGTGATAAAAATGATATTAGTGATACCATAAAGGTATAGCAGTGGGTCGATAAAGCTTTGTCCACTCTATGGACCCAAGGAACAGCAAGGATCTGCAAAACACCTCCACTCTTATGTCGGCAGCTCCGTGTATCCAAACCAAGAAGGAAAAGATCCTGATGCAAAGGAATGACCCCTCAGTTTGCAGCAATCATGGAAAAAATGAAAAGAAGAGAAGTCCTCCACATAGCGTAAATCCAGGCGATTTATTGAAAATCCATAAAAAGTTCAAACAAATGGACATCCATAAAAAACCCAAATACAGGTAAAAGTAAAAAGCGTGGTATGGGCAGCTGGAGCTGGCGTATAAACCCGACCAGTTTCGTCTAAGGCAGACTTCAACTGGGGTACGAAGTCTAAGACAGACTTCAACTGGTACCCCAGTTGAAGTCTGTCTTAGACGAAACCGGTCGGGTATACACGGACCAGCGGTGCTGTCGACATAAGAGTGGAGGTGTTTTGCAGATCCTTGCTGTTCCTTGGGTCCATAGAGTGGACAAAGCTTTATCGACCCACCGCTATACGGTGAGCTGGGTCCACTCTGGCTGGTAAGAGTATTTATTTCTCCCCCATCGGCCCAAGGTGGAGGCACTCTTGGGTGATGTTACATATCTTACATGTCTGTACAGACCACCTGATACATCTACCTTCTTATACCTATCCACCATTGATGCAAGCTCCCTGTTGGATATTGATTTATGAACTTTATATATGAGATATGTCTGCATAGGACTTGAAACATATACTCATCTGTGAAGTATTGTATGAGTCTGTTTTCACCTATATATCTTTGTTTTCACCAGATTTTTTTTTTTTTTGGGTCATGATTAGTGTAATAGTCTGATTGTTGGTTGCTTCTGTGCACCGTATGCTACACAGACTACATCACTGCTGTGATCCTTTATGGTATCACTAATATCATTTTTATCACATTCATTGTGGATATATACATATCATTATCACTCCTTCAGGATTGTTTATGATATTTTAGTTTATATTATTTAAATTACTTCACCATATCACATCACACTGTGTATTCATATGGCATATATGAAGTAGGACATTCTACTTCTTTCACAGCGCCACACTTTATTTTATTAGAAGAAATAAGAGTGCCTGAATTGATCTGTCTTCCTAACACCTTTCTCTTCTCCTCATTTTGTGGATGTTCATGCATAAATAAATAAACTCTATGTTGGAGTTGACGCTGGTGTGGACCTTGGAGTTACTTGGGGTATAGAGACTTTTGTCCTTACATTCTAGGGACGGAAACCAATTCTGAGGGGAGGCTGCTGCAAAGACCGTAAGTGAAAACAAGTGTGCTTAACCTCTGGGGGTACGGGCAGGGTGGAGACCGTGTGCTTTCTTCTCCTGTGAACAAGCCAAAGAGAGGAGAAGGAGAGGAGGGCCGGGTGTGCTACAATTGCGTAGATTTAAAGTGCATGTATGCCAACACTATACATATTTTTTCACAAGCTTTTTGTTTTTTCCGAACGTTATTAGCAATTTTGCATTGAGCTACGGGTTTAGAGAAGCAATGGAGTAGGTGCTGTTGTGCCTTATGGTTTTGGGGATGTGAGTTTTGTGTAGATTGGAGGTGGAGTGTTTCTCACTCTTCCAATTGTGTGTTTGTTAGGAATAATACAAAAAGTAGCCTGGGGGTCAGTGGTGGCTGGTGCTCAAAATTTTTTGGGGGTCGCAAACAAACTGAAAAAAAAATCATCAATTGCCGCCACTGTGCCCATTAAACGCAGTCCACAGTTTGCCCCCTCAAATGCAGCCAGTTTGTCCCCAAATGCAGCCAGTTTGTCCCCAAATGCAGCCAATTTCCCCCCAAATACAGCCAGTTTCCCCCCAAATGCAGCCAGTTTGTCCCCAAATGCAGCCAGTTTGTCCCCAAATACAGCCAATTTCCCCCCAAATGCAGCCAGTTTGTCCCCAAATGCAGCCAGTCTGTCCCCAAATGCAGCCAGTTTCCCCCCAAATACAGCCAGTTTCCCCCCAAATACAGCCAGTTTCCCCCCAAATGCAGCCAGTTTGTCCCCAAATGCAGCCAGTTTCCCCCAAAATACAGCCAGTTTCCCCCCCAAATACAGCCAGTTTCCCCCCAAATACAGCCATTTCCCCCCCCCCAAATACAGCCATTTCCCCCCCAAATGCAGCCAGTTTCCCTCCAAATGCAGCCAGTTTCACCCAAATACAGCCAGTTTGTCCCCAAATGCAGCCAGTTTGTCCCCAAATGCAGCCAGTTTGTCCCCAAATACAGCCAGTTTCCCCCCAGCCCTGCACTGACCTTCCTTGGGTCAGCGCCGTCCTTCTTCCATCCTCGATGTCTTCTCCCGCCCCCAGCCGCTGCTATTCAGATGGCTGGCACTCGCCAGGGGGCGGCAGCGGCGGCGACAATACATAGGTTTATGCAATGTTGTTGTGAGTGACGGGCGCAGGAGAGAGAGGGGGTGGCACTCCTGCGCCCACTATGGACTGCTGGGGGTATGTTATATTGAGTACACAATGCTGGAATGGGTGGAGGGTTTAGAATGTCTATGATAAATAGATGACCTGTTGTGGAGATTCCACCCAGTTCCTCCATAAGGAGTAAGCAGCATGTTGCTGACTTTGTGGGAGCTGAGTAGTTCTCATTATGAGAAGATATTTGGATATGTAGGGAAGGGAATCAAATTTCCATCTAGTCTGCAATTTAGTGAGGCCCTTCTGTTCATGCAGTGGGGGAAAAACCTCAAGTGAGAGTTTTTCCATGAATGTGCCAGGGATTGCTACATGTAAA
Organism: Rana muscosa; assembly: GCA_029206835.1. NCBI lineage: Eukaryota > Metazoa > Chordata > Amphibia > Anura > Ranidae > Rana > Rana muscosa. Next base: position 860,939,977 of record CM055122.1, read on the forward strand.
GCTCTCTGAAGCTCTAAGAATCATGGCTTTACAAGTTCTTGCAAGCACTGTGTCAAGTATTCCAAAATAAATCTAAAACTGAAAAATAGAACAAAAAATCAGAGCATGGTGATTATTGCAGGCAAATAAAAATATGCAGCTTATAGGAAGATCCTGTCCACACTGTCAATGTGAAGCGGATTCAAATTCAACAGGGGCTTCACCCCTTCTCATAACCCTGCATGTCTGCTGAGTTTGTGGCATCTTCACACAAACAGCGCAGGCAGGATCTTCCTACACTTTCCCCCCTCCACTTGCAATATTTGTGGGTGTTAAGGACTTACACCAAAGAGTTTTTGGCCCAATGGTAGACTGTTTTTTCAAGCCTGATTTTCAAGCTTATGGAATATAAGTGTAATGTTTTTTTTAAATTGTAATAAACGATGTGATCTTCAAAATTCAGTGCGCTCTGTTTTTACATTGTACAGCCAACAGTTTATAGACCAAGAGCAGGCTTTCCACAAGCTTTTGGAGTGTGCCTGTGGAACTTTGTGCCTATTCACCGAAAAGAAAATTTATGAGATCAGGAACTGCTGTTGGATGACCTGGCTTGCATTCAGCATTCCATTTCATCCCAAAGGTGTTCAGTAGGGTTGGGGTTGGGCTGTGTGCAGGCTACATGAGTTCTTCCCCATCCAAACTCATTAAACCATATCTTATGGAGCTGGCTTGCTGCACAGGGGCACAGTCATGCTGAAAAGGAATGTTCCCCAAACTGTCCCTGAAATGTTGGAAGCCCACAGTTATAAAAATATATAATAACTATAGTCTGTAAATACTTTATGAGTGTATATTTTACATATTTTGTTGACATTTAATTAAGATAAAATATATTTATTATTATTACTAATGATGTGGATGCCTAATGCTCAAAATGCATTGACAGTGCTGACCCTGGCCCAGTTGTGACAGCAGCACATATGTGATACTTTGGATCCTTTACTCTTCTACATAGAGAATTGAGGACGGTACCTTATCCCTGTGCTCCCTAGGGTGCCTCAGGCACTCATTATGGTCTTCCTACATTTCAGAAATACCGCGATAATTGCCTACAGTGCTCTAAATTAAGAACATTGCTTTTGATGTTTGGATGGTCTATGGCGAGCCTTAATCATAGTAATATGCAAAGCCAACGTTACTTAACAAGACTACAAGACCACTTGCAGGAATCTGACATTTATGGTTTTGTTTTGCAGGAATGATGGGTGAAAAGGGAATGAAAGGAAGCATGGGTCGCCATGGTAAAATCGGCCCCATTGGTTCTAAAGGTATTTAATTCTGAGAGCAGATTACACTATATGCCTGTTGGTATGGTAAGCTGAAATACAGTACATTTTTGTTCTTGGGTTTAGATACACATTAAAGATAGCTGGAACAAAGCAAGCAGGGGATAAAGGTATTGCCTGTAAAGCTCCCTGCTGCTGATCTTTTCTCCATCACTAACTAATCATGCCTTTTTGTGCAGTGTGTCTCTGTGTGGAAGTGCACATCTTTGTAGATGACCTGGTGGGAAGTATTTAAGAATTCAATATTAGGCAAGATGCCATTTGTAAGAAACTCTATTGATGTTGTAAAGCGCTGCACAAACTGTTGGCGCTATATAAATCCTGTATAAAAATAATAATAATTTATATATTTTTTCTGAGCAGCTATGTTAATCAAACAAAAAAAGCCCCCTAAAAAATTATGATAAAGGCTATATCCACGTTCGACCTGCGGACCCTTCCCTGGTTATCTCCATCTCAAAGACCGCCCCTGACTACTGCTCCTTACCTGAGTCAACATCTTCTCTCTTTATGCGATAGATTAATCATTCCATGTGGGCTGCCACATCAACTATGACACTTATATCCTGACTGCACCATTTCACAGGTTCAACTTAATTTCCCTTCATCCTCTGTTTATAGCCACTGGTGGTTTACTCAATTCCAACTTACTGCCTTTCTCCATGAATTTAGGAAAGAAACCCACCCAGTGCTCAATCTCACCCAACCGGAAGGCTTTTTCTCCCGCAACGTACCACTTGACCACACTGTATCCCAGTTATATAGCATTTTGAGAGGGGGTCCTTCTGGAGGGGATCTCTTGTTTCAATCAAAATTTTCGGGTACCTCCTTTTCTGAAGAGTTTTAGAGGAAATTTTTAATTTTTACTCATAAACTGTCCATGTCTTCATATTTCCAGGAAAACATTCTACAAGATTATGTCCCTATGGCACCGGACCACAGTTGACTTTAACCGTATATATCCTGCCACCTCCAACATTTGCTGGAGATGCTAGGAACCTGAAAGTTCCTACCTTCACATTTGGTGGGACTGCCGCTTGCCCTTACCATTCTGGCAAAATATATTCCTTTCCTACAACTCCATGTGCATTTCTGATATCCAGCCTACCCCGGCCATTGCCCTATTGTCGATGATCCCTGGGTCCAGCTCCAAAATTAAAAAGGGCATCTTTTGCAGCATTATTTACTAGTGGTTCTTTTGGCTATATTCCAACACTGGAAATCTACCTCCTCACCTCACCTCTTGGAATGGGCCCAGAAACAGGATAATAGCAATAGAAACTTTAGTCACAGATAATCTTGAAAAGATACGCACAATGTGGACATGCTGGCGGGTTTTTAGTGATTTTTTCCTTAGTGGCAAAATAATTGGTTCACTCCTCTTGAGGTTTCTTTGAGTGTTTTTTTTTGGATTCTTTCTCCCCTTTCTAGTCACCCATCTCCTTCCTCCTACAAATCCCCCATAACACTTTTAAGGTATCCTTTTTAAGTGATATGTTTCCAACAATTGGTTTTCTTAGTGGATTTCAAGCATCCCGCTTACTGCAGGGTCATTGTATATACATGGTATTATTTCAATCTTAGATATCCTTTACAAATATGCACTTCTTGTTATAGTATTGTAAACACATGCACCTTTGTATATTAGTAATTTGAAAAGCTTCTCGAATAAACAGTTTTTGACAAAAAAAAAAAAAAGAATGATAAAGCTTTGCAATGCATTTTACTTTTCAGGTGAGAAGGGAGATGTTGGTGACATGGGTCCACCAGGTCCAAATGGAGATCCAGGTATACCTAAGATTTTCAGAATAAATATCATTAATGGTATTCACTGACTTAATATAATCTACTTTTATTTCCCGTGTGATAGTTTTTCCTGAAAGTGTCAGGTTTTTGTGCATTAAAAATCTCCCAGGCCCTAAAGTGAAAGTGACTTTTCCAGTCTTATACTCATCTGTCCCCAAAATCTCTGGTATGTGGCCTTCTCAGGATCCTTTCCATCTTGCGAGTTCATGTTCACTGCAATATTTATTTGGGTCCTATTAAGATTCTGTAATCCAACAAAAAATCATCTGCAGTTGCATTCTATTGCCTGTATGTTAATTTTTAGAAAAGGTTCTACCTTGTTTAAAGCTTTTATCTTTGTCCAGTCTTACAGGTTTAGCATCTTTGGCCATCTTGATTGCCTGTCCTGTAATGTCATTACTTCCACGCTTGCGCAAAGAAATTTCATCCCAGTATCATGGCATGCAGAGAAGATAGACTGAGCCATGCATGACCGACTCAAAGTATATTTAGTAGAAAAGGAGCTGTCAGGTAGAAGAGGAACTTTGATTGTAGAAGAGACATACCAGCAAGTTTTTATTCAAAAAGCACAAATTTTCAGCTTTAATAACATCCTAAATTAATAAATTCCACGGACCAAACCTTTATTTACTTTAGGGTCAAATGCTGCCACCATATACATTTAGCAATATTGCACTTAATACCTTTGTCAAATCTATTGTGTTCTTTTAGCCCTTGGTATATGTAATGTATTGAATACAATTCCTATGACGATTAGCCAAGAAATAAGAAAGGATAGTGATACCTGCTCTCTTGACTTCATTTTGCAGGGATACCCTGTGAGTGCGGACAGCTGAGGAAAGCTGTTGGAGAGATGGACATCCAGGTCACACAGCTGACAACAGAGCTGAAGTTTGTAAAAAATGGTATGTATTAAACTACCCTTGCAGTTGTGCATCCATGCTGCTTATATACAGTGGGGCAAAAAGTATTTAGTCAGCCACCAATTGTGCAAGTTCTCCCACTTAAAAAGACGAGAGAGGCCTGTAATTGTCATCATAGGTATACCTCAACTATGAGAGATACAATGTGGAAACAAATCCAGACAATCACATTGTCTGATTTGGAAATATTTTTTTTTGCAAATTATGGTGGAAAATAAGTATTTGGTCACCTACAAACAAGCAAGATTTCTGGCTCTCACAGACCTGTATCTTATTCTTTAAGAGGCTCCTCTGTCCTCCACTCATTACCTGTCTTAATGGCATCTGTTTGAACTTGTTATCAGTATAAAAGACACCTGTCCACAACCTCAAACAGTCACACTCCAAACTCCACTATGCTGAAGACCAAAGAGCTGTCGAAGGACACCAGAAACAAAATTGTAGACCTGCACCAGGCTGGGAAGACTGAATCTGCAATAGGCAAGCAGCTTGGTGTGAAGAAATCTACTGTGGGAGCAATAATTAGAAAATGGAAGACATACAAGACCACTGATAATCTCCCTTGATCTGGGGCTCCACGCAAGATCTTACCCCGTGGGGTCAAAATGATCACAAGAACGGCGAGAAAAAATCCTAGAACCACATGGGGGGACCTAGTAAATGACCTGCAGAGAGCTGGGACCAACTTAACAAAGGCCACCATCAGTAACACACTACGCCGCCAGGGACTCAGATCCTGCAGTGCCAGACGTGTCCCCCTGCTTAAGCCAGTACATGTCCGGGCCCGTCTGATGTTTGCTAGAGAGCATTTGGATGATCCAGAAGAGGATTGGGAGAATGTCATATGGTCAGATGAAACCAAAGTAGAACTGTTTGGTAGAAACACAACTCGTCGTGTTTGGAGGAGAGAGAATGCTGAGTTGCAACCAAAGAACACCATATCTACTGTGAAGCATGGGGGCGGCAACATCATGCTTTGGGGCTGTTTCTCTGCAAAGGGAACAGGACGACTGATCCGTGTACATGAATGGGGCCATGTATCGTAAGATTTTGAGTGCAAACCTCCTCCAATCAGCAAGGGCATTGAAGATGAAACGTGGCTGGGTCTTTCAGCATGACAATGATCCCAAGCACACCGCCCGGGCAACGAAAGGAGTGGCTTCGTAAGAAGCATTTCCAGGTCCTGGAGTGGCCTAGCCAGTCTTCAGATCTCAACCCCATAGAAAACCTTTGGAGGGAGTTGAAAGTCTGTGTTGCCCAGCGACAGCCCCAAAACATCACTGCTCTAGAGGAGATCTGCATGGAGGAATGGGCCAACATACCAGCAACAGTGTGTGACAACCTTGTGAAGACTTACAGAAAACGTTTGACCTCTGTCATTGCCATCAAAGGATATATAACAAAGTATTGAGATGAACTTTTGATATTGACCAAATACTTATTTTCCACCATAATTTGCAAAAAAAAGTCTTTCCAAATCGGACAATGTGATTGTCTGGATTTGTTTCCACATTTTGTCTCTTATAGTTGAGGTATACCTATGATGACAATTACAGGCCTCTCTCATCTTTTTAAGTGGTAGAACTTGCACAATTGGTGGCTGACTAAATACTTTTTTTGCCCCACTGTAGGCCTATTTAGCAAGACAAAGATCAACACGTTATGTAATATGGTATAAAACGTGTGTCGACATCTCACCTTCACACTTACACTGTTTGGCTAAAAATATTTCCACACCCCTCCAAATTATTGAGTTCTAGTGAAGGATACTGCTAATGCCACAGCACATAAAGACAGTTTATCGTGCTTTCAACCTAGTAACAACAGGTTGGAGAAGGTTTTGGTTCCAGCATGACTGTACCTCTGTGCACAATGCCAAGTCCAAAAAACATGGTATGACAAACTGTGTGTGAAGAAACTAAAGTGGCCTTCAAATAGTCCTGACCTCAACTCCACTAAGCACATTTGGGATGAAATGGAACGCCAATTGTGAGCCAGGTCTTGTCCAACATCAGTTCCTGACATCACAAATGCTTTTCCAATAATGGGCACATATTCCCACAGATCAATTCCAAAATATTGTAAAAACATTTCTAGAATGATGGAGGCTGTTATGGTTTCAAAGGGAGGGGGGGGGGGGCAATAGGATGTCCAACAAGTGCAAATAGGTGTCCGCAAACCTTTGCTCATGAAGTCTAAGTGCAGCAAGTCATAGCAGCCAAACCACTAAGCATTTCATTGCTCAGCCAAAATTTTATCAGTGGCTACAGGTACTATGTTGCACCTAATGCACCATCATTACACAAGTCTGTGCTATTCCACATTTTTAGCAACTCTTCAGAAATAAATACATTATAGTACATGTTGCATATTATTTTCATTAACAAGTACTTAAAGCAGAGCTCCACTCAAAAGGGGAAGCTCCGCTTGTCTGCCTCCTCCCCCTTCCGCTGCCACATTTTTCACCTTTTGGGGGGGAGCAGATACCTGGTTTTGAACTCGGCAAACTCAGCCGGAAGTTCGGGCCCCCTCTCTTTTCCTCTGCAGCCGGCCCAATGAGAGAGCACAGCGTGCTTCCTGCATGCGCAGTAGGGAACCAGCTGTGAAGCCGCAAAGGCTTTACTGACAGTTTCCCATAGTGCAAATGGTGGCGGCAGCACCCGATAGTCGAATGAAAAATCAGCTCTGATGAAGATACTGCTGGATTCCTGGACTTGCAAGTGTCCTAATATTAAAGTCAGCAGCTACAAGAGTTGTAGCTGCTGACTTTTAATTTTTCTGCCGGAGCCTGGAGCTCCTCTTTAACCAATTTAGTTAACTTTTTCTGAATTCTCACTGGATTTTTTTTTAATCTTTTACTGCTCACCATATAAGAAAATAGGGAACAGAAAAATTCCTGAAGTAAATTTAATATAAAATATATGAATATTTCAAATATATCCGGCCATGCAACATGGTCTTTCACTTTAAAACCTTTCCTATCCCCAAAATATGGATTATGAAGATGCAGGAACTGACTGATTTCTGTTAGTGTAAATATTACTAATCTGTGTAATGTGGATTTTCCAGTCAGTAGTTCTAGGATCGGCAGCCAGTTTTATGTTTGCCCCTTATACAGTATATTCCTGAATCTGACTGCCAGTACTGCAGGTGTGTTGTACTTGTGGCTGATGGACCATAAAGTTTAATAATTTGCTAATAGTCACTTCCGCCCTAAAGTAAAACCTGTACTTAGAGATATTTGAGACTGCCAATGCTGACCTTTTTCTGCATTTACTACGTGCCTGCATGTTTCTGGCTTAATTACCCAATGATTTTCTGGCCCAGAACAACGGTGCTTCCATTGAAGTTAGACCAAAATCAGAACTGTAGATCTGTGTACTTATTCCAGATCAGGGACTCAGAATATGGAATCTACTGTATCAGCATGCCAGCCTGGTAACTAAAATTTGTACTGAGGGAGGTTAAAAAAGGCAGCCTCCATGTTTCTCTTTTTACAATTTCCCTTTAACTTCCCTTTCCCAACATTTTGGGGAAACTAAGCGTATTTGTTATGGGCTCAGTCACACCTCTCCAGTGTAGTGATAATTTCATGTGTTAACAGAACACGTTACTGCATGCTACATGCCATGTTTCAATAGCACCCCAAAGCACCAACCTAAAGCCCCGTACACACGGTCGGACTTTTGGCCAACAAACTTCATTTTGAGCAAGTTGGACCAACAATCCGACCGTGTGTACGCTCCATTGGACAAACTTTTTTTTTTTTTTGTGTTTTCATCGGACAAAAGTTGGGTCTGCAAACGGACAAACTTTTGGCCAACAAAAGTCCGATGGAGCAAAGTCCGACCGTGTGTACAGAAAACCATAGGACTTTTGTCCGATGGACAAAACAACTAATGTTAAAAACAAACAACAATAGCAGAAGTTGACCAAAGGGTGGCGGTAAAGAGCAGAAAAGAGCTGAAAAACCGTGCGATGTTGCAAAAAGTTTTGGGAAAGTTTGCAAAAAAGTCCTGTGGTGTGTATGCTATGGGTGTGCCCGGCCAACTCCGTTCGGACAAAAATCCACGGAAAAGTCTGATGGAAGTCCGACCGTGTGTATGGGGCTTTATGCATCTTTGATGCACATGCACTGCAGCACACCACAATACATGGTAATGCACTACTGTGTATTGTGCTGCGCTGCATCGTAAAAAATGGTGCACATCCAATTTTTGGTCAACTTTGGTGCGTTGACAGTCATTTAAAGAAATGAGCTGCGTTAAAGCAACAATGTTAATGCACAATTTTTAATGCAACACATCAAGACAGTCAAGTGTGAATGGTCTCTAAAGAAAATCTAGAATCTTTTCAAATAGTTTTAGGATAACAATAGCATTGTGAACACCATAAAAGACATATTATGAGCTTCTAGCATTCCCAGGCAGATGTCACTGACTGACTCGGCTATAAAGCAGGCGCTCCTAAGAGTGCAGGTAGCGCTGGGCTTTCTTAATATTTATTTGCAAACTAAGTATCATAACTGCACCCCCTATTAAATCTCTATTTGTAAAATGAGGGTTGATATTAATAATTATACAAAAACCTGTAATCTTCCAAAAACAGGAAAATAGAAATGTGTCATGCATGTTTGTGGATTTGTCTCTGCCTAATTTTTTAAATGCACATTAAGATTGTTATAGAAATATAAGTGCTCACTTTTCAGCACTGCCCTCCCCCGCAGTTGTTGCTGGAGTGCGCGAGACAGACACTAAGATCTACTTCCTGGTAAAAGAGGAGAAGAAATACATAGAGGCCCAAGCCTACTGCCAAGGAAGAGGCGGCACACTCAGCATGCCCAAGGATGAGGCAACCAACAGTCTGATGGCTTCTTACATTAACCAAGCTGGCCTCAGCAGGATTTTTATTGGCATCAACGACCTGGATAGGGAAGGTCACTTTGTGTATTCTGACCGGTCTCCATTGCAGACCTTCAACAAATGGAGGCAAGGGGAGCCGAATAATGCCTACGATGAGGAGGACTGTGCTGAGATGGTCTCTTCAGGAGGGTGGAATGATGTTTCTTGTCTCATTACTATGTATTTTATTTGTGAGTTTGACAAAGAAAATGTATAATTGTGTTTCTATACAAGTACATGACATATGAAAGCACATACTTCAGCAATTTGCCAGTAAAACTTTAACGTGAGTGTGTGGCTATGCAGTTTTGCATTGAGATATTCTGTCTGATGTTTTTGCCAGTGAGATAGCACACCATTCCCTGCAGCCTACATGGCTACTGCTGTCCTCATGGGCAGCTTTAAGGGAGAAACATCTGGTCCTACATTGTCGACAGACAGCCTGATGCCAGCCATCTCATGAACCCAGAATTGCGGTCATATGGTATATCTGTTCTTCTTGGTAGCTGTACCATACACCAGACTCTGCATAGAAAATCAGTAACTACACCAAGTGACACCCAGGCGAACCCTATTTCTGGTAAGGTTATGCCCCCTCCATTGCAGTAACTTATCTAATCATCTGTCAGGTGGGCCAACACATGTTAAAAGACTGAGATCTCAGTTGAGGCAATATCACATAAGGGTGGAACACTTAGAAAAAAGATGTCCTAGTTGCATTGATAAGGTTTTTGAACTATATCTGTGTTATACCACTGATAGTCAAAGGGTCAGTTGCTGTTTTCTAATCACGTTTTTGAAAAAAAAAGTTATCGGTATCTGTTCTTGCTATGGAGACATTTCCATTCATCACATTACCATCTCCCCAGGAAAACTTGTATCTACAATTTTAAATACGCAAGTAAAGGGTTATTTAACAGATTATAAATGCAATTTGCTAAACTATAGACCATTAATTATTTGTTATAACGATTGTTATTTTTTACAAGGTTACTGTTATTTTTGGCTCAAATTGTTGAAAATAATGATCGCTATGGCAAATAATGATCAATACAGCTTAGCGAATTGACTCAGTTATGTTCTTATTCTTAATATATTCTGCAAATTACTTTGAGAAGGGTAGGATATAAATTCTGATTGGAGAAGGAAATGAGGGATACTGTAATTGTGGAATAAAGTTGACTACTAGGGTTAAACCTTTTCCATCTTTCCTAAGACTGGAGCTCATTCTAATGACAGTCAAATGCAAACCATGACAAATGCATAGCGATTTACTGACTCCCTATTTCCCAGACATCTACAAGGCAACCAGGTACACATCTATTACTTATATCCATCTCTTCTAATCAGTTTACCGTGGACAGCCACACAGGATCTTTTTTGGTGATCAAATAATTTTAGGCTTGTAAAGCAAACCCCAATATTAATTAATTCCATCATCCACCTTGCTCAGCAGGTAAGCAGAGCAGCATGAGATGTCTGTACACACATACATCACAAACACATCCAGGGGTACACCAAGAGCTTTGTGGTGCTCCCTAGGTACCACTTACTAGGTCAGCAGGCCCAGTCGCCCCCCCATGTAGATTAGGGGGCCAGATGCATGGACGGGGGGGCGCCTGTGCGCCCCTAATGGATGGGCCACCACTGTGTAGGTGTATACTATATCTCGCCCCAATAGTGTTTAGCAATATGAGGACATGAGGAGGAGAGAGGGGAGTGTCATTTACTACTGTGTATATGCACAGATAAGAAAAAAGAGGAAGTGAAGAGCTTAGCAGGGGACTGAAATTGACCATGCTATTGTAGCGGCCTCACCCCGACCTCTTTAACTAGGGGTATGTCGAGCGACAGAGTGAGGTGCGCTACGGCCCATGTCCTCCCCATAGATGTGGGTGAGGTGAAGGCCAGTACCAATCTTTTCCTCGGGTCAAATGTGTGCTGGTTACGAGGGTCAGTCCTTCCGTGCCAGAATCTCCCTTTGTTCCCATCGACAGAGTCCATACACCCATCAAAGTCCAAACTCAGGTTTATTGCGTATCTCCACATACAGTCAATGCAACGGCATGATACGATGGGGAAAGCAGGTCGAGGCACTGTACAGGTTCCTAGTCCCTACACTCCATGTGCTATGACCAGGGGTTGCAGGAATCTTGATGAAAGCTCCTCCGCTGCGCTGTAGCCCATATCAGGGGAAGATGTCCTCCAAGGGAGTTACTGAAGGCCCATCCGTCACCGGGTTGACGCTACACCGGGTCTTCGGATGGGTGACCCCCCCCAGCCTCCTCCCCTCAGATGCGGGTCCCCTCGCAAGGGGCGCCCTGGAGCAACTTTACCCTCGCGGGACCCAGTCGGAGTCACCGGGTCCCAGGCCTCCTTAATAGTACCTCACCCCAGGCTGAAGGTGCCCGGGATGGACTCCATCTTCGTTCCGGCCAGGCCTTGGGTGCCTAGGCCGGAACCTTGAACCGCCCGCACCCAGGCCTAAGGTGCCTGGGTGCGTGAAGAGATGATCCTCCCCAAAAGACCTCGTGGTGAGGGCGTCTCCCCCTTTTATCTCCTCCCATCGACACCACGGCGGGTTCCCCGCCCCAGCCGTACCATCTCCAGGAAGGGACAAAGAAGGGTAGCACTGTGGTAGTGATTCTACCTCGAGCCAGTAGGTACACTGACACCCACTGGTCAAAGAGAATATTACACCACCCAATCCTCCACGAATAAGAAAAAGGGGTCTAATCCCTGACATAATTACACACCTGGGTCTCTCTACCCCCAGGTGTATCCCACTAACTTTTAAGACCCCGCTACACACTCCCCCTGGTGATTTGACGCTGGTCCCCAGCGTCAGGTGCACACCCATGTCTCCCAAGGAGTGGTGACATGAAGTGGGCCCCAGAGGCTATCCCTCAAATTTTGGATACTGTATGTGCCAAGACCTGCTCAACAGAAAAGGGAACTATAAAACATTAAAACTTTTGTATAAAACATCTGTCATGTACACATATACAATCCCTCCCGTCACTGTCTAAGAACCACCCCATACTCAGTAGTCTTGACCGACGAATCTCCTGCAGAAGGGAAACAAACAAAAAAAACACATCCTAACACTCTGTGTTAACTTGGCATGAGTGGGTCCGTCAGCCGAGAGACCCACTCACTCCAATAAGTAAGTAATGCATGTGTAACATTTTCAAACATTCGTTGCACAACACTGCCACCTGGGGACAGCGCGGCGGTAATGAGACTTGGTGAGATCTTCATTCTTCCTGCTTTCCTACTCTGACTCTACCCCAAAAGTCTCTGCCTTTGGCACATGAAGAAAAGGGAGAAAAAAAAACAACAGCTCCCAAATCTCCAGTGAGTAAAAGAAAAGCCCAAATCAAAACAAAAGTAGGGCACAGTTCTAGGCGTCTGGGAATGTCTCTTCCAGAAAGTTTCAACAGCAACAAGATAGGAGCTCACTTCTCCTATAAGTAGAACCTTGGATCCGGCAGAAACAGGGGCTTCAGGTGCCCGTCAAACACTTCCACCGAATACTCGACATCCTCTCCTTCTTTCCTGCAGATGAGCACCTTATCGGCATGAATATGGCGCCCAAGTCTCCAATCAGCTCTGCAGTCCTTGAACTTTTTAGACACAGGCGGCGAACATGACAGGTATCGCCTGGCATGGGGTACTTTAAGCTTTTCCCATACAAACTCATCATACCACCTTGGTCGCAGGACCTCGACTTCATACAATAAGTCCCGAGGCAAGTAGGGGTACTCCCACCCATATTCACGGGCGACTCTCTGGGAGAAAAGTCTCTGCAACCTGGCTAGAGGCGGCATCACATCTCGCTCACCTTCTCCTGGCTGTACGATGGCCTCCGGATGCCGAGGTACCTTCACCATCTCGGGTTTCTTTGTCTTTGGTGCCCGCAACGAAGCACGCTGCATCCCCAACATCAGAGCGGGTGATGTAGTTGAATGCGGGAAGTTGGTCGGAGGACTAGATTTCCTCGAGAACTCTGGGGCCTTCACCCGGAGCGTACTGTCTTCTATGGACATGGGGGAATCCTGCGGTTTACTCAGCACAGGTAGTGGGCGTCTGTCCCAGCCCTTCCGGTGAAACAGTTCGTCTATCTCTCCGTCATCCCCACAGTCTGACAATGACTCTAAGTCGGAGGTGTCATACATCTCAGCGGGAAGGTAGTCTCTAGTAGACGGAAGGCTACCCTCCCTTGCGGGCTCCACCAACTGTGGACCCCCGACACCTCCAACCAACACCACAGTCCCAGCCCCTGGCTCACCTGGACCTTCTGAAGAACTGGGATGTCCGGGACTCTCTTCTCTACCGGCGTCATCCAGGCCAGGCAAGCGGCGGGGTGAAGCTCGACCACGACCATAGGATGCCTGTACCAGGCCGACTTTCCTCTTCGGAGGTGGGAGCAGGGAGTCTGTAGTGACCGAAGCAGTGTCCTCTGATTTTTCTCTCTCAGTCTCTGGTTGGGCAGTCACTTCGCCCTGGTCAGCGCGCACGGGAAACTCCGCAAAGGCTTTGATCTCTCCCTCCGGAGTGGCGGTTCCTGTGATGCAGTTGAGGCGTAGGGCCCGGGGCCTTTCCGTGTGTGGTTCAACCTCAAAAAGAAACTCCTTGCATGCTTCGCATCGCCCGAATGGCTTTAGTTGGACCACCAGTCCCGAGCATCCGGGACAGATCACACCGAGGGCCTCCATGTCTCTGCATGAATACAGAGCCAACTGTCCTCGGGGCCTGAGCCTTATCCCCGTGTCTGTAATGGGTGCAGCAAATGCAGTCATCTTGAAAGGATAAGGTACCGGCATCCACGGAGAGCCTGAGTTCGCTCCGACCACTTGCTGCTCCATCACGCGCTGACCTCGCGCCGGAGTCTCCACGTGTATCTCCGCATGTGGCCAGACTCCTCCCACGACTTGCACGTTTTCGCGGGCTTCCTTCAGTCTCCTCCCACGAATTGCGCAGTCATGGGGTGCCTCGTGGCACAGTGCAGCAAAAGTCCCCACATGTAGTTCGTCACACGGCTGGACTCCTCCCTCTTCCCGCTCTTTCTGCATGGGCCTCTCCCGGTTTTTCAGGGAAATTTCCACGACTTCGAGCACAGGGACGCACTTTGGCCAATCACATGGCCGACCTGCTCGGACCTCCTCCGGGCAGCAAAGTTCAAACACAGCCGTTCCAAACCTCAGGGTCAACACACATTTCATCCCGGACCGACGAGCCCCCACGTGTAGCGGCCTCACCCCGACCTCTTTAACTAGGGGTATGTCGAGCGACAGAGTGAGGTGCGCTACGGCCCATGTCCTCCCCATAGATGTGGGTGAGGTGAAGGCCAGTACCAATCTTTTCCTCGGGTCAAATGTGTGCTGGTTACGAGGGTCAGTCCTTCCGTGCCAGAATCTCCCTTTGTTCCCATCGACAGAGTCCATACACCCATCAAAGTCCAAACTCAGGTTTATTGCGTATCTCCACATACAGTCAATGCAACGGCATGATACGATGGGGAAAGCAGGTCGAGGCACTGTACAGGTTCCTAGTCCCTACACTCCCTGTGCTATGACCAGGGGTTGCAGGAATCTTGATGAAAGCTCCTCCGCTGCGCTGTAGCCCATATCAGGGGAAGATGTCCTCCAAGGGAGTTACTGAAGGCCCATCCGTCACCGGGTTGACGCTACACCGGGTCTTCGGACGGGTGACCCCCCCAGCCTCCTCACCTCAGATGCGGGTCCCCTCGCAAGGGGCGCCCTGGAGCAACTTCACCCTCGCGGGACCCAGTCGGAGTCACCGGGTCCCAGGCCTCCTTAATAGTACCTCACCCCAGGCTGAAGGTGCCCGGGATGGACTCCATCTTCGTTCCGGCCAGGCCTTGGGCGCCTAGGCCGGAACCTTGAACCGCCCGCACCCAGGCCTAAGGTGCCTGGGTGCGTGAAGAGATGATCCTCCCCAAAAGACCTCGTGGCGAGGGCGTCTCCCCCTTTTATCTCCTCCCATCGACACCACGGCGGGTTCCCCGCCCAAGCCGTACCATCTCCAGGAAGGGACAAAGAAGGGTAGCACTGTGGTAGTGATTCTACCTCGAGCCAGTAGGTACACTGACACCCACTGGTCAAAGAGAATATTACACCACCCAATCCTCCACGAATAAGAAAAAGGGGTCTAATCCCTGACATAATTACACACCTGGGTCTCTCTACCCCCAGGTGTATCCCACTAACTTTTAAGACCCCGCTACACTATATAGAGGACACCAGATGGTTTGCACAATCTCAGCCTGCAGTGGAGACACAGAGAAGATGGGAGGTACAGCTGAAGGCAGGATCAACCAAATATATTTCACTCTACACAAAACAAATGCTTTGTGAGTATGAAAACTCTGTTATATAGCATGTAATTAGAGTTTTTCAGAGTCTGGTTTTAATAACACTTTAGGCTCTACAAATACATTGTTTAAATGATTTTACTGTAATGACATACACATTTCCAATGTCCTTCAAGAAGACTGTAGAAGCAGTTTACTCAGTAGGCCTATAAAGTTAAATAGCATGTTTTACTTGGTTGATGCCATTTCTTATATTTTTACTGCAATTCTTCACACTCAGTTAAGAAAGAAATTTTAAAACACTTATGCCTTGTACACACGATCGGAATTTCCGATGAAACAAGTCAGATGGACTTGTTTCATCGGAAATTCCGATCATGTGTGGGCCCCATCAGACTTTTTTCCATTGGTGTAAAAAAATAGAACATGTTTTAAAATTTTCCGATGGAAAAAAAAACGATAGGAAATTACGATCGTCTGTGTGGAACTCCATCAGAGGAAAATCCACGCATGCTCAGACGTAATTAGGAGACGGGAGCGCTTGTTCTGGTAAAACTAGCGTTCATAATGGAGATAGCACATTCGTCATGCTGCAAATTAATGCATCGTTAAATCAATGTAGCACATTCTTTTCTTCTTTCTAATGCTAGAACAAATTTTATTTTTCGCTGTGGATATTCACACCGAGTTCTGACAAACGTATTTCTTTGTTTCTTGTGATCTCATGAATCTTTGTATTTTATTTTAAAGCCAGGTCTCCAAAATATCTTAATATTTATTTTAAGCGCGAATCAGCTAACACCAAACTTTTACTAACACGCGGTAACACGAAATCAGCAAAAGCAGCCCAAAGGGTGGCGCCGTTGGATTTGAACTTCCCCTTTATAGTGACGTTGTGCGTGTTGTATGTCACTGCGTTTTGGACGGTCGGAATTTGGTCTGATGGTGTGTATGCAAGACAGCTTTGAATGGAATTCCGATGAAAAATTCCATCGGATTTTAGCCCATCGGAATTCCGATCGTGTGTACAGGGCATTATAGGTCTATTTATCAATGTTCTCACACAAGATTCACCCAACCTTCAAGCAATGTTTACTGATTTTCTAAGATAATCTTATGTGAAAAATAAGAGAATCTTAGTTAAAATTATGATACATATACCCCTAAACATTTTTGATTTTCTTTCTCAACTGAATGTGCAGGATTTCGGTGTAAAATCTAAAAGCTGCCATCATGTATGTGCTTTCATATGATTCACTTTTTCTTTTTACGTTATTTAATGTCATATCATCAGTATGCATACCACTTTTGATAAACAGCATTTATATATATTGTAGATGTGTAAATATAGAGGACTACTGTAAATGATGAATTAGACTATCCAGAAATAATATTATTGATGTTCTGTGTTAGTTTTTTTGTAATATTGTCATATTCCCTGAGTTGTATGTGAACAAATCCAACGTGTAAAGTAAAAATGTGTGCATTAATACACATAGGTTAAACCTACACCTGGACACTATCTATAACATGTATTTAATAGATTGTTTATTACAAGCGTATAGTCCCCTCTATATTATTATTTTTTATGTGGAATCATCTTGTTAGATATGCATATTTTGTAGAAAAGCAACAACTTACTTACTGGTGAAGTATATGTTTATTTCAATGAAATTTAGGTAAAAATCAAGCAGACTGGTTTCCTAATGGGTATATGCAGTTTAGTATGACAGCTCTAGTTGATTAAACAAAAAGAAGGTATGTATTACAGTTTTAACTACACATTGCATAAGTCCGAGCAGATTTAAAAAAATAATAATAATGCATCTCTATTCATTAATCATTATTAAAAGTATTATTTTAATGCAGGGAGGACAAGTACCTAAATTTGAATTGGGTTCTTTCAGTCCCCTATGCAGCAGCACTCAGACTGGGGGAGGATAATAGGGTTTATTTCCCTGCAGATTCCTGTCAAATTTAAAATTGGTGCAGCTGTTCATGGCTCCTTCTACACAGCAGCATCGTTCATTCACAGAAAGTTGTGAATGAAAATACTACAAGTCCCATCTTCTACCATGACAAAGCGGCTTGTACTGAAGCTCTACATGTAGCACAAGTGTAATGATGTCATCTGATTTGTAGTCTATTGTATTTCCTCCATTTTTGTAACTGAAGGTCCATACCTTGGTATGGACCAGGGCTGGAGGAAGACTCTGCAGGAGCCAGAGTACTGTACCCACTATCCACTGATTGGGGGCAATGCACTCAAGGCTCCAATGCAAAAAAATAATAAATGCACATGGGTGGAATTCTGCTTTAAGTTACCAAGAGGGTAACTTGGAAAAAAACAGAAATATGATAGATTAAAAGGATCACTATAACAAAATCATTGACCAGATGTAGTCTTCTCCCTATTTAGAAAATTACAGCATAAGTGGTAGAGATCCAGGTGGCTAATGCATGTTTTACAGAAAGTGGCAAACCATCAGTTTCAGTTAGCTCTGAAATGGAAACTTTTTTTCTTTCCTGGGGTACTCTAAAAGATAAGGCAGTAAATGTGTACCTGAACATGTATGATGTGCCTAGGCAGGAATAGGGCTGCATATAAATATAAACAGTAAACTCTGATATAGTCTATAATCATTTTAGTGCTATTGCAGAACAGTGACAGGGAAATTTGTGGTAAGTGATTTTGAGGCGGTCTCTGAAGTTATAGTGGTTAAAAAAATGTACACTAATGAAAATATACATTATACTTAAAAATACTAAATTGGCAAAGTGACAGGACTCTTGAAAGTCCACCCCCACCCGACACACTTATACTTACCTTCCTGTGCTCCCCTGCTGCTCCATATCTCCATCTGAGCCCTTGCCAAATAGCCAGTGCTTCCATGTATGGGGAGCATGTGACCTCCTCCCAGGATGCAGTTCTTGGGCTTAAGCAGCCATTTTGCTGGGCCCAAACACTGTCACATGAGCAGGAGAATGTCAACCGTAGGTTGGCTCTGGCATCATCTGTCATGTAGCTGGCATTGAGTTAGAATGCTGGAGGAATTGAACAGTTGGGGAGCAGAGAGAAGATGAGGAAAAGTAGGTAAGGGTGGGCTAGGAAGAGACTTTGTCCTCTGGGGACAAGTGACATAGGAGTTGATTTACTAAAAGCAAATACGTAGTGCACTTGCCCCAGAGCTTAGTAAATGAGCAAAAGCTCTGGAGCAACTGCTATTTGCTTTTAGTAAAACAACCCCATGGTCTTTTTAATAACTGGATACTAGAAATGAATAAACATAAATTTGCCAGTCCTTTATATAAGCCCAAATCAAAATTCTAGATATCACCTATAATGGGCCTCTGCTGGAACTGATGCAGGTGACTGGAGTGAAGATAAATGTGATATAAGGAAGTAACAGAGAAACACCAAGCTGAGGCTCTATCAGAAAAAATTACACTGTCGGAACAGATTGCTCCAAACTGTCCCTCTCTTGGAACCAAATACCCCTGTTCCCTTTTCCTTTTCACTTGTTCCTCTTTTAGGCCTAATGAATAGACCTCTGTTAGAAACAATATATTATTTAACATCAAAGGTGTTATACTACACGAATCTGTCATTTAACCTTTATATTACTACATTTGTTATTTTGAAAAGCCAGTATAAAAGAAACTTTGTATGAAAAAACTTTTGTGCGCTTCACTAATAATTTGTTGTATTATTTCTTCATGGTCCATGTGTACCCGAGAGTGTGGCGGGGGGGGGGGTGTACTTTGCCTACAAACTTTGTGATAAATGGTGCCCTCCTTTAATCTCAGAAAGTTTGGAGGCATGAGAATGCTTTGTAAGTACATAATGTTAGACTAAAACAGTTGAATGTTTCAGAGCAGTTGGTGCTTTATAAGTACATAATGTTGAACTAAAAGTTGAATGTTGAATGTTTCAGAGCAGTTGGTCCTGGGTTCTATCAAGGGACCCACTTTGGGATTACACTACAACTCCCATATAGCATACTCCCATATATTCCTATAAAGCGGTATTAAATACAAAAGCAAACATTTATTATATTACAGCTACCAATTCTTATGCCGCATACACACGACCGTTTTTCATGACGTTAAAAAATCAAATTTTTTAAATTGGTCATTAAAAACGATCGTGTGTAGGCTCCAGAGCATTTTTAATGACGTGAAAAATGGGCTAAAAAAAAATTAGAACCTGCTCTATTTTTTCACGTTATTTTTCACGTCATTCTTTTTAACGTCATGAAAAACGGTAGTGTGTATGCTTTTACGAGGGGAAAAAAAATGCGCATGCTCAAAATCAAGTATGAGACGGGAGCGCTCGTTCTGGTAAAACTAGCGTTCGTAATGGAGATAGCACATTCGTCACGCTGTAACGGACTGAAGAGCATGAGGCTGAAAAGCGCGAATCGTCTCTCACCAAACTTTACTAATACGAGGATCAGCAAAAGCAGCCCAAAGGGTGGCGCCATTCGAATAGAACTTCCCCTTTATAGTGCCGTCGTACGTGTTGTACTTCACCGCGCTTTGCTCGAGCGTTTTTCTTCATGAACGTGTGTATGCAAGGCAGGCTTGAGAGGAAACACGAAAAATCACGTCGATAAAAATTTAGTTTTTTTAAATTACATTAAAAACGGCCGTGTGTACACGGCATCAGATGTAGTGGCTGCATTAGTTCTTTTTGTGTCTTTCTTTCCTTTATTTTCACCTGGTGATCCTGACAGTAAATCTGTTAATTTTTCAAAAGAAAAAGCTCTTTTGCAGGTGTAGCAGCTAGAGCGATAAGACAAACCAATTACCACTGACAATGATCTGCTTTTATTTATTTATAAAAACCCAAAAAATATCCTAAAAGGAAAAAACTGTTGCTGCTTATAAATTATTAGCTTAAGTTTGGCTTCAATTTGTTTGTGTTTCTAAATCTGCTAGTGCTTCTAACACTCCCCTCCCTCCAGACTAAAAATGCTGCTGTCCAAAGGTGCCCCTGTGGTCCTTCATCCAGAGTGAAGGCACTCTAATACAGGAGGTGTGTTACTGGCCAGATAACCAGGTGAAAAAAGAGGGAATAAAAGCCTAAAAAAAGAAAATGATTGCAGCCCCCCACATCTAATGATTGATAAGCTGCAATATATGACATTTTTGTTTTTGGGTTTAATACCACTTCAATTTTAGCTTCACAGTTTTCTGTCAAAATGAACAGTTTCCCAGGTGGTGCCTGGAAGGAGAGGTTGGGTTTTCAGGTCTACAAGAACAGTTTAGATAACTCAGCACTTAATCCAAGGCTTCCACTGGACTGGTTTTGCCCACATGAAGCAAAGTTTCTAATACCTGTCCAGAGACAGATATTTAATGGACTTAACTTGTCAATGTTAATAGCCATTTTAGTTAGGGCCATACACAAGAGATGACGTACCATTGATGTCTCCGTGCCAAAGATCATTCTTTGATCCTACATGATCATTGGAGTTGAATATTCATGTACACTTCCTGTCAGGTTTATCTCAGGGAAACAAATGCTATCATATGCAAAAGTGTTTTTAGAAGGTCAACTTTGCTGATGCAGTCAGTCAGAGGCTGTCTGCTGCATTATGATTGTGTCCTTAAAATGCAGATATCATCTCATGTTGATGGGTAGCCTTAGAGCCCATTCACACAGGGGCAACTTTGGATCCGACTTCAAATCGCCCCAGGTCGCCCCTAGTTGCCTCAAGTCGCGCTGGCTGAGGAAATCAATGTAAGTTAATGGGGCCGTCTTAATGCACACTACTGCAGTCGATCCGACTTCAAAAAAGGTTCCTGTACTACTTCAATCCGACTTTTAGGTGACCTGTACCCATTGATTTCAATGGGAGTTGCCTCTGAAGTCGGATCCCCTGTTTTAATAGGAGCAACTCTCCAGGAAGAGAAAATACATTTCTCAGGCAAACCTCTCCCTCCCCCTCCCTCCCACAGAGCTTATTCTTGTTTGATTGGCCACTGGAATGTCTCCTGCTTGCAGGCAACTTGAAGTTGCCTTGTAAGTAGCTCCAGGTGGCGCTGTGATTCATACTCAAGTCGTGTCTGAGTTGCCTCATAAAATCACGCTGGAAGTCGTGTTGCCCCTGTGTGAATGGGCCCTAACGGTGGCTTAAAGATGGCAGTTAAAAGTATTCTTCTATGGGGTTACACTGCATGTAAAAAAGCCTCCCCTTCTATACCACCTTTACCAGACATATGTTTCGATCTGATCAGGTACTGAAGCAGTCACATATTTACTAGCTATTCCAGGCAAAGTGACAGTACTTCCTGATGACTTATTCTTCCCCTCCAGCCATGTTTTGCCAAATTATACCACTCTGCTACCTCCTTGCTAAAGGAGTCCACCCAAGTAAATTCTAGTGTCAGGGCTTACTTAGGATCTTGGCTGTGCCAATCAAAATGGCCAAAGATCGAAACCTTCCAAAATAACAGCTAAATATGTCAACGGTCAGTGAGGGAACTCCAGGACACTGCAATGCTGGGGTAAAGGTGCAGTACCACTACCCCTGTCAGCCTATAGCAGAGCCAGAGGGAACAAGATGTCCTAGTGACCCAACGGCCAAACTGATTAGTCCGAGTCTCTGGGCAAGTTCCCAGCTATGCAGGTCCTAATTGGACCATTCTTTAATTTATTTGGCCAGTTTTAGATTGACATTAGTGATCTGCAGTGAGAACATTTAGCAATTACACTTTATGCTCTTGTACTCAAAGTTAGGTATAAAATATTACATGGTGATATGGCACAAAAGTAATTTCTTTGTATATCTAATTCTATAATAATATAAAAAATATCTGAAAACATGCCCAGGTATAGGAGAGAGAGTATGTAAATATAATAACATATTGTGATGTAATTCTGTGCTATCACTTTAACTTTCAAACCTCAGAGAAAATCAATAAAGTGTGGTAACTGATTGACAGGGTGGTTAGGACATGTCTACTTCTGTATTTATTTAGCCAGTTCAATCACACAGTGTAAGAGCTTTGAGCTGTGACTGACAGTGATCCCAGAGTACGTGGAATCCTGCTTATACGGTAAGATGGCATGATATGCAGTTACTATGTCAAGACTGAAGATTTGCCTTTGCAGCTCTTAACTTTCAATAGCTGTTTTCTCTACATCAATCAGTAAATCTGCCACACATGTAGCAAGATTTTAGTGTTTGGTATCAGCTTAAATCCATATAGTAATCAGCAGAGATAATTTGAGGCATAGGGACCCTTGTAAATTTACATTGTGCCCTGTTTGGGCACTGCAGATTCAGCGTAACTAAATCCAGTATTTTGACAAAACAATATTTTGAACACTGATAGGCAAATTGGAAACATTTTTATTTAGTGGGCTGCTGCATGTCTAAGCTTAACAACAGAGGCCTTTGAGTTTGAGGAGCCCTCAACTCTCCCCCCCCTCCCTCCAAAAGCCCTTGTAATCTAGGCCTTAATGGATTGTCATCCTCAGATTCCTCAATCGCTAAATTCTCATAAAATTCGAACATGTTATTGTACAGTAATTTTAAACATTGTTTTTAATCTTTTTAAATCTGCATCTTTCATTAAATAATAGACATGTGCAGAACAAAAATGTATTTTGTTTAGTCGCGGATGGATTAATTAAGTTAAATATTTTATTTAGTTACATTCATTATGTTAGAATGATTCATTTTCATAATTCGTATTGTTTTCGTTTCATTTTTGATTTTTGATTTGAATTTTTTGTCCATATTCAAATCGAATTAGATTCAAATCAAATATTTGAAAATTAGTTAGGTATTACTTGTTCATAGACTGTTTAAATATTTGTGATTTTATCAGATAAAAATACGTTTTCACAACATGAAAGCCCCCATTATGGGCCCAACAGAATATGTTATCACCATTTAAATGCATTCAAATTGTTGAACTACAAGAGTATCAACATGTGCTGGACCCCAAACACCTTGATGCTATTTATGAATGAGATGAGACGAGCGAGTGCCACGCCCCCCTGAACCATACCAGGCCACATGCCCTCAGCATGGGGGGGTGCTTTGGGGGCAGGGGGGCTCTGCCCCCCCAAAGCACCCTGCCCCTATGTTGATGGGGACAAGGGCGTTTTCCACATAACCCTGGCCGGTGATTGTGGGGGTCTGCGGGCGGGGGGCTTATCACAATCTGGAAGCCCCCTTTAACAAGGGAGCCCCCAGATCCCAGCCCCCCCTATGTGAATGAGTATGGGGTATGCCACCGCCGACTCACTTGTCCCCCCCTTTCCTGACCTGCCCAGCTGCATGCTTGGATAAGGGTCTGGTATGGATTTGTGGGGGGCATGCTTTTTTTTTATTTCGCAATGGGCTTTCCCTTAAAACCATACCAGACCCAAAGGGCCTGGTATAAACAGGGGGGCCCAAGCTGTTGTTTTTATTTATTTTTCATTGCCAGAATTTCTTTCACAAGTTGCACACAAGTCGCATGTATGTCATGCAGGTGTGACTTTCATGCGACTTTTGAGGGTTTACATTGAACTCTATGGCCCTAAAATCGCATAAAAGTCAGACCAAAGTAGTGCAGAAACTACTTTAAAGTCGCTGAAACTTTAAGTCGCACAGATATGAACGGTACTCATTGGGAAACATTGTTTGCCACTTCTTATGCGACTTTGGGGTCCAAAGTCACATGACAAGTCAGACAAATGTGAATGGGGCGCAATATGAATAAGAATAACTTTAATTTGTATATCATAACTGGTTCTTGCCATATGCAGACATGTTCCCAAAACATAATGTTTTTTGGTGATTATACAAAAGCTAAAGAAGCCCTGTCGGTTAGCATTGTCCCCATCCCTGTGACCAATAGGGAACAAACATTTTTTGATGGAATTGGAAATGTTACATTTGTCTCAAATTTGCAAAATTTGGTCCTATCTGTGTACGACCGTATCTATGGAAAGGTAAGTCTACCCTGTAACAGACATAGCCATCACTAATGGGGTCTACACATTATGTGATAATTGGAGGGAAAAAAATCGTATTCAGAGCGATCATAAGATTTTCATATAGTGTGTCCACAAATTTCAAGACAATTCAGAGCTTTGAATATAAAATTACCGAAGGAGCAAACTGCACAATTGTTCTCGTTCCTGAAAAGAACTTACGTTTTTCATGTAATGTGTACTGGTTTCTTGTTCAATAATTTTTATTGAAGGTATATCAAAACTGTACAACAATACAAAAGCGCCTTGTCCGCCCACGCAGGGGCTGTGACTGGCAATATAGAGAACCTAAATGTACTTACACAGCATAAGCAAAGGAGGGAGAGCCTCCTTCTCAAACAGGTATATCCAGGTACATCCAACTTAAACAAAACATATATGCATTTTGGGGGAAAACCCCATATTTGCCAAGGTGGTCAGGACCTTTATGTCAACACCTCCTTAGTGGGCAGTCCTGACACCGATAGGCAACCAAAGAGGACTGGAAAATATATAAAAATAAAAACACCAGAGCAGAGAGCAAGACAGGGGAGAGAGGGAAAAGTAAAGTAGAAAAGAAAGAAGAGGGGCAGGGCCCGGGGTCACCCGAGACATCAATTAGAGCCAACCCACGCTTGTCAGGGGGAGATCAGGGAAGGCATATGCCAACCATGGTTCCCAGGCCTTGAAAAACTTGGCGTGTGTGTCGTGGAGAATACTAGACATTTGTTCATTTAGCATCATGACTGTAAGATGATCCCTCACTCCCTGAAAGGGGACCGTGGGTTTTTTCCATGCCTGGACAATAGTCCTTTTGGCTGCTATGAACAAGTAAGACGCCAATTTTTTCTGACGAGTGAATAGGTCTGGAATGGGGCAATGCAACATAGCAAATTTAGTCTCCTTCCGAGTATTTAAATGGGATACAAGGAACAAGGAATACAGCAGACCAAAAACTCTGGACCAGAAGCCCACCAGTCGAGGGCAGGTCCACCAGTTATGTAGAGCATCCCCACGATGGCCACACCCCCCGAAGCAGCGATCACTATAAGTCAGATTAGAATGGACAACATGAGCCGGAAACCAATATCACCACAATAACACTTTATATGCTGCCTCTAAAGTGGCAATATTAAATGAACATTTTGCAATCGAAGACCAGGCCTCGCTCTAAACCGCCGGATCTATCCAGATCTTGCTCCCACTGAGCCACAAAGGTAAAGTGAAGTTAAAGATGATCGTAGTTGCAGAAAAGAAAATTGCACCATCTATGGCTGACTTAAAACTTTAATATAAGGATTGAAACTGAAAAAAGGGCCCTAGATTATAAAAGGCATAAATGTTGATCTGGACACAATTGATGTCAAAATTAATTCAGCAGAAATATTGATAGTTAGATTTTTTTCTTCTTTGTACTAATATGGTTTATTCAGAGTATGCAAAGTGTTCTAAGTTATAAAATGTATTTCTGACTTTGCATTTTTGTATTTTGACAATGCTTTAAAAAGATATATTTTACTTGTTTATTTTTATCAATTTAAAAAATGCAAAGTGAGTGAACAAAAGAAAAATCTAAATTAAGTCAATATTTCAATACCCCATGGCTTAAAAACATCAATTCTTTTAGGTATACTTGCACACAGTTTTTGAAGGAAATAAGCAATAGTCAGTAATATGTTTACTTTTCAAATTTGTTTTCAAATTGATTTGATTTCGAACGTCATTTTGTTTTGTTTTATAATTTATTTTGCATTCCTTTAAATTTGTTCCTATTGTGATTCGGAAATTCTAATAAATCTGAATTTCCGGATATAAAAAAAATTGTCAGAATATCAATTTGAAACGAACTGCACATGTCCAATAAATAATACCTGGTTATTTTGCCCTGAAGGTCCGTATTCTGCACTTCTTTTTATGTGGTGACAAAACTCTGTTATTCCAGTTTTCTCCTGAGTTGTCACCCTGTCACATATGCTCCTATTAAACACCGCAAAAGGCCATGTCAGTCCACTTTGTACAGGCATGGTCTACCTCTGTCACTATCAGGAAGCTGGTCCTGAGCAATGATGTGCAGTGGACGCTGAAATGTATGTACATAGCAAGTGGCTGAAAGATGCTGGAGGAATTCATCAATGTTGTGAGGCAACAAAGGAAAATAACTGTATTATTTAAAAAACATAAAATTATCTATGATAAATGTTGCTTTTGAATACTAAATGTTATCAACTTTTACGCACTGCTAACTAGTACAGTCGTGACTTGTTCTCTTTAAACTGTTGGTTGCTGATTGTACATGGACATAAAATTCCTATTGAGCCTGATGCCGCGTACACACGATCATTATTCACGGCGGTAAAAAAAACGCCGTGAATAATGTCATTAAAAATGAGGGAACGGCTTGTTCCCCACACACGGTCGTTTTTCACGTCGTTTTTTCTCTTGTCGAGAAAAACAACCGTCTGTGGGCTCCGCGGCAGTGTTTTCCTATGGGAAACACTGCCGCGGAAAACATGTCGAAAAAAACGACGAGAAAAATTAGAACATGTTCTAATTTTTCTCGTTGGTTTTAATGCCGTTTTTCTCGTTGAAAAAAACAACAGAAAGCCCACAGACTATCGTTTTTCTCGTCGAATGGGAAAAATGTTGTTTTTCTCGACGAGAAAAACGGCCGTGTGTACGCGGCATGAGAACATGAAAAAGATTGGACAAGTAGTAATGGGGTGTGGCGCTGCTCGTTCCTTAGGTACACCCTAAGGCAAATAAGAGGTGTGGCTATAACGGCTGGGCAAAAAACCCTAATCCAAAAATTATAATGGTAAAACTAGTGAAAATAAGACCTTTCCCCCCCCATTTTTTGATGTATAACAGAAAGCCGCACCACTAGCTGGGTGCGGTGACACCCCCTTGTAAATACCAATAAATGACAGTGGTTAGTTCACTGAGTGACCAGTGTCTCTGTAAAGTGCATAAGGTGCATTCAAAATAGTGCTAAATCATAAATATGTGCAAATATCAAGACCATAATGACATAACCATAAAATAAAATAAAAAATATATATATATAGTGAAAAAGTGAAAAATTATATATGTATC
Source organism: Rana muscosa (assembly GCA_029206835.1). Taxonomy (NCBI): domain Eukaryota; kingdom Metazoa; phylum Chordata; class Amphibia; order Anura; family Ranidae; genus Rana; species Rana muscosa. The sequence continues at coordinate 860,967,339 of CM055122.1, forward strand.
ACAAAATAAAAGTCCACTCCTTAGTAGTAACTAAAATGGTGACATATTCCCAGTGTTCATTAGAAATTGTTTGTTTGCCAGCAGGTAACTGTTTCAATGACTTTCCTGGTATTCCCCCACAAGGGTCCCCACTCACCAGCTCCTCGCACCCCCACAGGGGTAGACAACGTGATGTAATTACTCCCGACCAGGTCCGTGTATTCCCCAGCTGTTTTTCCAGATAGGGCAGACTGCAACACACTCCTGAAGTGTCCACGGTTTTCCTTCCAGGTAGATCCCGCTTCTTGCTCTCACAAACCAGCATTGTCTGTGTTTCCCAGGCAGATGTATTAACAAAATAGTCAGTTACATAACGCAACTGACATGCAACATATAGATAAACCGCTGAGTACACCCAATCCCAGGTTATGTAATCTATTAGGTTTCTGCAAATATTTAAAAAAATAAAAAATAATTTAATGGTAATTTTTTTTGCATATACATATATTTCTATAGAGCAGACAGCAGGTATTTATAAGATGACTGCAACATCCAGAGATCATGGAGTTCAAGAGTGCGTTCCTGAATTTGTACAGATGAATAACCTGGCCTGTGAGTCTGTTGGAGGAAAGGTAAACATGATAGTACAGGATTGTTTGAAGATGAACGCAGAGCAAATCTAAAACACATCATGTATAGCCCAGTTACCCCCCCCCCCCCCTTACTTCTCAATTTTTTTTTTCATACTTGCCTTCTCCAGATGTCTTTAGGTTGGTCATGTGCCACACATGGTCTTTTTTTCTTCTTTTTTTGGTTATTTTCTAGCAGTAGGTAGTCCTCAGTGATGAAGAGAGCAGTTCTGATGTGATGACTCTGTATCACTATAAGTAAGTGTAGGGCATTGTTATTACACCCCCTCAGGGGTGGGTCCATGATGCCCTGCTTGCAGAATTCTGTGATGATGGGAGTTTTTGAGCCCAGAAGATTGAGGACCCCTAGTGGATTAAGGAATGCACTGCAGGGGACAGCATTGGAAGGGAGGTGAGTATCGCAGCCAGGGCTACTTTTTTATTTTAAATCCATGCTGGGAGACTAGCATGTGTTTAAAACAAAAGTCTAGGTGCCAGTTAGGCTCTGATGCAGCTTACCGTGCATTTGTCGACAGGCAACATGCTGACAGAAGCAAAGAGTAATGACTCTTTAGTGTACTGCTGTTCCTAAAATGTTCAATAGCAGCCTGGGGTGTGATATTGATCAAACTGCGGAGGTGGAGGATTTGCCTGTGCTGTCTGAGATAATGCATGAGTAGCAAGCCTGGCTGCTCAGAATTATACATTTTCTGATAGTTAAAACAGGTCATATGTATTTAAAAGCTTCCCGACCAGCTGCCGCGGTTGTACTGCGGCAGGTTTGCTTTCCCGCGTGAATTGCCATCTTTGTACGTCCGGCGCGTACACGACGATCTGTGGGCTTGCACGTGTCCATTCGCTAGCATGGGGAGCCAATCAGCAGGTCCGGCACCCACGATCGCTCCACAGAGAGGCAGAATGAGGATCTACTAGTGTAAACAAAGCAGATCCCCATTCTGTCAGGGAAGTAGAGTGAGATTGTCTGTTCCTAGTGATTAGAAACAGCTATATCTCTGTACTCCCTGTCAGTTCACTCTCCCTGCAGTTAGAAAGCACCTCCCTAGGGAACATTTAACCCTTTGATTGCCCCTGGTGTTAACCCCTTCCCTGCTAGTGTCATTTATACAGTAATCAGTGCATTTTTATAGCACTGATCGCTAAAAAAGTGTCAAAAGTGTCCGATCTGTCCGCCGCAATGTCCCAGTCCCGCTAAAAAGCGCAGATCACTGCCATTACTAGGGAAGAAAAAATAAATAATAAAAATGCCATAAATCTATACCCTATTTTGTAGACGCGATAACTTTTGCACAAACCAATCAATATGCGCTAATTGGGATTTTTTTTACCACAAATATGTAGAAGAATACATATTGGCCTAAACTGAGGAAGAAATTCGTATTTTAAATTTTTTTTTGGGGGGATATTTATTATAGCAAAAGATAAAAAGTATATATATATTTTTTTTCAAAATTGTCGCTCTTTAATTGTTTAAAGCGCAGCAAATAAAAACTGCAGAGGTTATCAAATACCACCATAAGAAAGCTCTATCTATGGGAAAAAAAGACACCAATTTCATTTGGGTACAACGTCGCACGACCGCGCAATTGTCAGTTAAAGTGACGCAGTGCCGTATCGGAAAAAATGGCCTGGTCAGGAAGTGGGTTCCTTCCGGGGCTGAAATGGTTAAATTGTATATTTATCACTCAACCCCACCATCTTACTCTCTGGCTCCTCTCTGTCTTTCCTCTTTAGTCAGCTATGACTCTCCATCTGTTCCAGTGTTCCATTGTCAACTGTCCCTCTTCTCTCCCTCTGCCATGAAAAACTTTGACTCTGCTCAAATATGCTTCCCAGTACACAACCAGCTACCTCCACTAGCACACTACAGGTCTAGGTTTAGCCCTAATTTTATCTCCTATTTTCTCTGTCATGGTCCGTGACCAACTCCAACTCAGTGTATTGTGCTAGTGAACTATGATAAGCTTCAATTCAGACTCCCAGTGGTCTATATTCTGATCTCTTTAGGCCTTCTATAACCCCTTAGCTGCCCAACTAAAATATTGTCTTATTGGCCAGCGATGCTTACAGATGTGTTCTAAACTACTCAGAGGCCAAAAACAAATCTGCAAAAATGTACTCTTTTGGGAACAGGCACATGTTTACTAGCACCAATAGATTTGGAGACACTTGTTTGTATAGGTTATGTAGGGGAATTATTTTCCATTTAAAAAAGACTGAATATTTTTGTATTACTTTTAAAATTGTAAGCAGTGAAGCTTACAACATGTACTTGTACATGTACGTAAACAAGTTATTTTTGGAGTGTTCTGTCCAGTGACCTGAAAACTGCAATGTTAAGCATTAACACACTGCTGTCTTAAAGTTATCTAAAAAACCTTTCATGCAGAAACATTTTCCTTTTTTTACACTTTGGTCAAACGTAAAAACTATGTACATCTTAAACTGAGAACAAAAGTACATTTTTTATGAAATCTGCATATCATAACAATAACAGGTTATCCCTACTTCCTGGATAACCCCATAGGATTGTATGTTAATAAATGCTTGATACACTGCAAGGCCACAATTATTTTTATCCTCCTCCTGTAAAAAAGCGAAAGTGAATGAAAATCTTCATACTTGTTAAATAAAATCATGGTGAAGAGGATCTGGGTAAATTGTCCTGGTACAAAATTGCACCCCACTAAAGGCATGGTATGGTGAGATTGCTCATACAAATGCCTAGTTCCTAACACACTGTGAATTTAGTTAGTTACATTTTTTGTCAGCCGGACAGGCTAGGACATGCTTGAAGGTTCCAGCATATAAGTGGAACACCCTCTACATGTTCTTAGTAGTGGTCTGCCATTTCCCCTTTCACTTGACGGAATTATATTACAGAAGACTTAAAAGTGGCCACAGTGCAAGTTTCAATACAAGCATGTAGTAATTTTTTGGAGAAATAAAAGCAAACTTACATGTAAATAAACAAGGTGCTGCTTCGAGTGAGAGAGCTGTGATCAGCACAGCCAACTCAGTCACCGGCAAGACCAGCTGTCATGCATACCGTTCCAGAGCCACCAAGAGGATTTACGTTTTTACACTGATGGCTGGAAGCTGATAATGCAGGCAGGAAATGGAATTAAATTTGACAGGTTTTAAAGAGCCAATCAGCTGGCGGGGGGCAGGACTGGTGCATGACAGTTAGAACTCAAGGCATACAAACACACTGAACAATTAGTACATACAGACTCGGCAAGATATATAAAACACAGAGGAAAGGAACAAAGGCAAGAACAGAAGTTACAAAAATAACAGGAAAAATTGTATTGTTATTGGTACAATGACAGAAAGTAAATTGAGTACAACACTCTTTCGAAACAATATGTTTATAAAAAGTCACATGAAAGGTGGGGAAAAAAAAAGGAATTTTTTACATGCATCATGGAAGCATCCCAGCTCACATCCATTTCTGTGACATACAGTATCTTGTATTCATCTGTACCAAGGCTGTTATTCCCCAAACTCCCTCCTGGTCCACTCCAATGGAATTAAAACCTCCTAGAAGCACCAGTTTGGGAGCTTCGCCAATAACAATCAATATCAATACTTCTCAATATCAAAGTTTGATGTGCCTGGACTTTCGAGTGCAGAAAGACTCATTTTATTTTTAGGAGTTATATTACAAAAACCAGGGATAGAATTGGCATCTTACTGACGTGTGGAGATGCTTTTTTGACTGCAGAATGGCAGGCGTGTTCATGTCATAAACTGGGGCTATACGAACGCTATTTAAAACCTGGGGGTCTCAGTAATAGTGCGGTTTGATTGCTGGAAAAAACTGTGAGCTGTGAGTACAGCTCTTTGTTATGATGCAGTTAAGTAATTTATTTTGTTCTATACCTAGTCACCCCCTTCAGATTTACAGCTAGGAAAGAATATTTGATAATATTGGACAGTCACCTTGCTAGGACCATCCAGAGCATCCATAGTACTCCAGGTTATAAGTATCTATGTGATCTTAGCCCTTCTAGGTCTGACCAAAGATCAGGACAAGCTCAAAGGGATGAGAATCCAAATGTGCGTTGTTTTCCACACCCAGTTGTCATGCTCGGACACTGCGAAAAACTGATTAATTAATGCTTTACATAAAAAAGATATGAACAATTAAATATGTGGTATCACTTATAAGGCAAGCAGTACACAATGCACTGAAAGTCTTTACTGCCATTTCAACCTTGAGCAATATGGTTTCTGTCATAGCTGTGACATAGGCTGTAGATTCACCCACAGATTGGCCAAGTCATTTGGAACTCGACTCCTCAGGGCATTTCTCAGATGAGAGCACGGAGGATCAATATGTAGCAAGCTTTGACTTCTTGCTGGTCCAGCCTTATGTAAATAAAAAACCCTTAGTGGGAAGAGCCATCTCGGTCTCCTAAGAGGCAAAAGAATCACTAATAACATCTTAAAAAGGACACTCTTCCATTTATTGAGAAAATAAAAGCCCTGATGTAGAATGAATGGGCTACAGTGGACATTAAATCATTCCTAAACAGCCACCTGGCAAAATGAAACCTCTAAAGACTGTTCATTGCATTACTTTACCTCTAGATGAAGCAGTGACATGTAAAGATATTGTTAACTGAAGAATAGAATGTAATATTAAAAAAATGTGTCTAGCATGAGGAAATGGGTGTCAGTCGGTGGTAGTCCCCAACAGCAGTAGTGACGGCCATGAGAGTATGACTTGATATCCTTATATTTGCAGTCTGTTCGGGAGAGAGAACCAATTGAAATAGTCAGTGGAGTATTTAGGAGAGGCAGCCATAAATTACATTAGAGTTTCCTCTCACCATATGTTGTTCGGAGTGACAACAAAATGGGTACTTTGTCCTTTGGTGGCTGACCCTTTCTCCAAGAATGATTGGTGTAAAATACCCTACGCTTTTTGGAGAAAAGAGGCTAGATGGAACCATCTCCAAAGCGACTGGAGTAAAATCTGGAATGATCCCACAGGACAGGAACATAATCAGGCAGAAAAGGTTCCAAGTTTTCCAACCTAAAAGGACCATGCTGGAAAATAGTACCAGAAGTTATAAACCTTTGTCTGCCCCCTTCTGGACTGTACACATCACCACATACCTTTTCCAAAGTTATCCTATCTTGATCATTAAACTCAGACAGCAAGAATATTTCAATATCTAGACAATATTCTAGTAGAGGTACAGGACAAGCAGGCTGTATTACACCATCAAGATTGAGTATTATCCACTCAGACAACAAATAACAATCACTTGCAGATTGAAAACCAGTCTACAGTGATCGACACACAGCTAGAACATCTCTTGTGCTGACCACTGATGCGAGCTCCAGAGGATGCGTAACCCATTGTCACTGCAACCTACCTGAGGGAAGATGGCCATTCATGAACTCACTGACAGTTTTACATGTCTTATAATTAAAAGCAGTGCAGAAAGTTCCATGGGCCTTTTTTGTTTACTAAAAGGGCGAGACAATGGCCCGGGCCCAAGAAAACTTACAAAGTCTCAAAAAGAGGAAATGAAGAATGCCAATGTTAAACCCTTACAGGACATCTATACTGGAAAATCAAATATTCAAAAATAAGTGAACTACACAGCCAGTAATTTAGTCCAAAAATAAAATGATGCCAATGGATACAAACAAGGCCTCCTAAATATTGTATATGCAATACAAAAATTTAAAAATAAACTTTTTTCAAATGTCAACAAAATTAATCCCAAATTGTAGACGTACAAAACATATAAAAACATATCAAAAATAAGTTAAAAACTCTAGGGGGGCCCCATTCAAAAGATGACTTGGTGCAAGACCTAATAAATATTGCAAAGTGCATAAGTATATAAATGCCACAGTATGAAATCCCTTCAAAACCACAGATATAATGCAAATAATGTTTAATTAGCAACATTTTCACTTAAAAGTAATAATAAACATTTGAGTGGCAAAAAATAAATGAACAACATGTGCTAATTAGGAGGTGGTTGTGTAGAAATATATACGTTCATCAAAATGCTTTTTGCAAAGCTGAGTATCCGTGCAGTGATAAGCAATGAGTAATGTTAATAAGCAGCTTGATGAATATTGCATCAAAACGTATATATAAAATCCAACCTATGTGCAAATATAAAAACCATTAAGCGCATGGGAATTAAATGGGCCATCTTAAAAGATCAGCATGCATTTGATAGATAATTAATTTATATTCATAAAAATCTAAAATAGTCAAAGGCAATCAAGGGTAAATATGCTGATAACAGATGTAGTCATATAATTAAAGCTGAACTACACTGTATCTGAGCACCACAAACCAAAAAATGCTTGGTTTACACTAGCCCGCACTGTGCGTTCCAGTTGTGGGTGCGGGAAAAGCTTAATTGCGCTGCTCTTGCGAGATGTGCGAGCCGCCGCTCATTCTGAATGGCACCCTCATCCATCACTTCCCGCAGCGAGATAGCAGGTGCGGGAACCGCAGGAAAACCACATGGTTAAAAAGACTGCTGACTTTTAGAGTCAAATATGTGTTTATTTCGGCAAAGGAAAATAGCACAGCAAAATGTCAGATGCTCACAACATAGAATGAAACATAGCAGATCAAATTCTGCATATATGTAACTAAGCATGGTCATAATGAGGCCAGGTGAATCATTGCTTTGCCATGAAGGGCAATAACATAGTGAACTAAAAGCATGAGAGGCCATTGCAAATAGAAGGACATCTGACTTCCAGTTGAAATAAAAATAAAAAATATGACTAAAAAGAGAAGAGGGGAAAAAAGGTAGAAAAGAAAAGACAGGGAAGGAGTGGACAGTACGGAGAGGAAAGGTAAGGTGGACCTAGCAGACTAAGACACATCAAAACCTACAAGATGCAATCAGCTCGAACTACAGGGACGGTTTGGTTGCGTCAACATAGTCTTCAGTGAGTCTGAAGTAGAGTATTCAATCCAGAGGAGCCACAAGGACTTAAATTTATCATAAGCAATATTATCAATGGCCAGCATCTCCTCCATACGCATGATGTCGTTGACCGTAGAGACCCATAAAGATAGGGGGGGGGTAGTAGTAGTCTTCCAAAACTGGGGAATAAGCTGCCTCGCCGCCGAAAGGAAGAAGCGTAGTAGGGTGTGTTTCTGAGAAGCTATGGATCCGGGAAGCATGGACAGTAAAGCTACTTCTGGGGAAGGCGTTAGGGGCCTATCATATAGGTGACTGTATACGGTAAAAACCTGAGACCAAAGGGGCTGGATGGCCGGACACTCCCACCATATGTGTAGGTAGCTGCCGTCTGTTGAGTTGCACCTCCAACACAGGGGGGCACAGATGGAAATATCTTATTAAGAGATTTAGGGTCCCTGTACCACCTAGAAAGGAGTTTAAAGTTCTTCTCCTGGGAATAACAGGAGATTGAAGATTTGTGGGTAAAGTGGTACGACTTTTGCCAATCCACTGTAGGGAACTACCTCCCCAGGTCTGCGGACCACTTCCTCGTGTAAGAGCGAGGCTGATCATGTGTGAGAGCGTGTTGTAGCGTGTACATGTATGAGAGCAAGTGTCTCGGTGTTTCCGAGAGAGAGCACAGCTGTTCAAATTCCGTTAGGGGTCTGTGAAGTTGGGAAGAAGCGAAGAGGTCAGAGCAAAAGGAGGATATGCGGAGGGCCGTAAGCCAGTTCCCATGACCACCGGGCACTACAGGGGCGCCCGAGGTGGCGTCTACAAAGGAGCTCGCCGTAGGCCACGTGGGGCAGGAGTACGGACCCACTGACTGGGAGCCACAGCCTTGGGGTAGGGCAGGGTGGTCAAACAAGGGCGTGAGTGGTGAGGGATCCGTGGACAGTAAAGAGAGCATTCTCTTTTTATACCATAACTGTAGGACAGCGATAGTTAATGGGGACGCATCAGAGAGCAAGTGGAAGTGTTGCCCATAACCCCAAAGCAGAGCCCGGAGGTCAGGGGCTGACAGGTCCTGTTCCACCATAGTAGACGCTTTGGAGAAGGGGCGAGGGAACCATTCCAATGCCCTGGACAGTAACGTCGCTTTGTGGTACAGCTCAAAATCGGGTAAGCCCACCCCTCCCCGTGTCTTGGGGTACGTAAGTAGTGTGTGACGGATACGGGACATGCCTTGGTGCCAAACGAAACGGACGGACATGGAACGCAAGGAAGCGAAGAAGCTCCTAGGAATAGAGATAGGCACAGTTTGGAACAAGTAAAGCAGTTTGGGCAGAGTGTCCATCTTCAGAGTGTTTATACGGCCGAACCAGGGCATCGAGGAGGTGCTCCAAGCATCCAGCTCCTTTCGTAGCTGATTTAGTAATTGGATATAGTTGAGAGTATAGAGTTGTGATAGGTTGGAAGAAATTGTTATACCTAGATAGGAAATACCCCTGCTGCTCCACTGAAAGGGGAAATTGGCTTGCACTCGGGTGAGGGTTGTGCTGGGAAGAGATATGTTAAGGGCCTCAGTTTTGGACATATTCAACTTGAAGTTACTAAAGGTGCCAAACCTACGAAATTCGCTCATTAAGGAAGGGAGGGACGTGTGTGGTTGTTGGATATAAATCAGCAGATCATCAGCGTATAGTGAAAGCTTATGTGTGGCGGAGGGGGTCTGTATCCCCGCTATCGTAGGGTTACGTCTAATGGCCTGGGCTAGGTGCTCTATCACTAAGACAAAGAGTAGGGGCGAAAGGGGACAACCCTGGCGTGTGCCGTTGTTTATCTGAAAGGATGCGGAAGGCGAGCCATCAACCAGGACAGATGCCGGGGGGCGTGAGTAAAGTGCCATAGTCCGGGATAAAAAAGCAGGGCCCATACCCAACTGTTCCAAGGAAAGGCGCAGAAACTGCCAATTGACCCGATCGAAGGCCTTTTCCGCATCAAAAGAGAGCAGGCAGGACTTCAGGTTGTGGCGTTGGATATAGGATATTAAATGGATGGTTTTGGTGGTGTTGTCTCTGGCCTCACGGCCAGGGACAAAACCCACTTGATCTTTATGTATAATCGCGGGTAATAGGGGGGAGAGATGGTTAGCTAGAACCTTGGCGTAAAGTTTAACATCCAGGTTCAGGAGTGATATCGGCCGATAACTACCGCATTGGGAAGGGTCCTTACCTGGCTTGGGTATAACTGAGATGTTTGCGGCCAGGAGATTACTGGAATGTAGGTGGAGATCATCTATAGAGTTGAATGCAGATGATAACAGCGGGGCAAGGGATTGGGCAAAAGACTTAAAGAACCTGGGCGAAAACCCGTCGGGACCTGGGCATTTACCGGATTTCAAACCTTTGATTGCGGTGAGAAATTCGTCTACTGACAGGGAGTTTTCTAAGTCAGTGGCCTGTTCGGGGGTTATCCGAGGCAGTGCCGTCTCCAAAATGTAGTCTTTCATAGCAGACAGACGTGCGTCTCCCGTCTGGGTCGGCGAAGTCAGTGGGGGTAAGTTGTATAGCTCGGAGTAATATTGGCGAAATGCGTTTGAGATGTCCTTAGGATTACTAATTTTTTGCTTATCGGTGGTGCAAATGTGTTGGATGGGCCGGCGTGGGGGTCGGGGGTGGAGGACCCTTGCTAATTGCTGTCCACATTTGTTGGCTAGAATATAGTGTCTGTTGCGTCCCCTATCTCTGGCGATCAGAGAGTGTGCATCTAGGAGGCGGAGCAGTTCTCTTCAGGCGTTGGAAAGTTCAACGTAAGTCACCGGGTCTATGTCTTGTTTGTGTGCCGTCTCGAGCGCGCGTATAGTAGACAAGAGTCGAGTTATGTCTGCTGACCTTGCCTTCTTCAGGCGGGAACCATGCTGAATGAGAGTCCCTCTAAGTACGCATTTGAGGGCCTCCCATTTGGTGAGGGGGTTGGTGTCGTCCGATCGGTGATCTAGGATAAAGTTGCGAATCGCCAGTTCAATGTCCGCGGCACATAAGGTGTCCGTTAATAAATTGTCGTTCAGGCGCCACGAGTACGATCTGCGCGAGGTCAGTGGATGGGCGAGGCTGAGGTGAACGGGGGCATGGTCAGACCAGAGCATGTTACCTAGGGAAGCCTTAAGCGGTGTGTCAAGGAGGGATTGGGAAATTAAGAAATAATCAATACGACTGTAAGAGTTGTGGGCCACGGAGTAACAGCTGTAATCTCTCTCAAAAGGGTGCTGTATTCTCCATACATCCACTAATTGTGCGGAGTGTAGGAGCGCTTTTATGTGTGTAAGAGTAGTGTGTGATAAAGAAGTCTTACCCGAGGAAGTATCCGCGTCCGGGGAGAGGGCCACGTTGAGGTCACCACCTAGGATGAAACAAGGACCGCCAAAGGAAAGTAATTTGTCTATAACCATAGATAGAAATCCCCCTTGATCCTGGTTCGGACCGTACACATTGGCCACTGTAAAGACAGAAGAGTTAGATTTCAATTTGAGAAATAAGTACCGGCCTAGTGGGTCAACAAGAGAGTCTAAAACCTCTGGGTGGAAAGATTTGTGAAAAGCTATCGATACTCCCTTGGATTTTGCTAAAGGGTTCGTGCTATGATGCCATTCATGATAGTGGGGATTTTTAAGGGTCGGGCTGGCCGACCCTCGAAAATGAGTCTCCTGCAGCAATAAAATTTTTGTTTTGATTTTGTGAAAGTGATAGAGGACCTGACTACGCTTTTCAGGAGTATTGAAGCCCCTGCAGTTAAAGGAGGAGAGGGTAATGTGGTCAAGCGGCAACATGACAGTACTGAGGGGAGTTGGTATCGGATCTGATCTGCATCAGCCTCAAGGTCTGCTCGGTCCGGAAGAGAATGGGGAGGGAGGGAGGGAGCAAGGGGAGGGGAGGGTAAGTCCAGAAGGTGGAAAAAAAAGAGCAAGAACAATGGCCTAAAAGGTAGGGAGGTATCAACTCCAGAAAGAAAGAAAGTGTGAGGAAAGAGTCAAGGGGAATAGGGATCAGTAAGAAAAGTAGAGGAAAGAGGAGAAGTAATAGGCCACCAGGTGGCGGCATCGAGTCATGAGATGAAAAGTATAACATTTCTAGGCTGAAAGAGAAAAAAAAAAAAAGAAAAGATAGCTTAAACTAAGGAGAAGGGTACAGAGCTTGTTCAAGCACTGTCGGTCCTAAAGGGGGAAACGCAGTTAAAGCACAGAGCGTCTCCCGGTCCCGGGGTCCGCCAGGGTACACTAACTATTAATAAAGATAACATAACCATCAACAAAAATATAGTATAAACCTAAACAGAAAGCACAGCCATCCAGGGAGGGTGATCATCCCTCAACTCTTTGTAAACGTTAATAGTACAACACCGGAGGGTACTAGGTTTAAACAGCATAGAAGGGGGCAAAATGGGAATGAGGGTGTGTGCCAAACTCAGTGAACGTGCGGGTTATTCAGATAACCCTGGACATCCAGTTCCCCGAGCCAGAGGCGAGGGGGGGAGGAAGTCCAGTAACCAACCATAAAGAACAAATCCTGAGTTAGGGCGAAAGTGTGCTGTCATCCGAGGGCACAGGGGAGTCAGTCATCTGGAGATCTCGTGGGGGAATCCCTGGGGTGTTTGCCTTTGCCGGTCTTCTGCCATTGTGGATGGAAAGGGAGGCCCGGGGTGGTGGCCGGAATGGGCCAATCAGGCAAGGCGACTTGGGGCAGTTCCAGCGCCCCCAGAAACCGTGGTAAGTCTCCAAGAGTGCGAAAGAGGGCCGTTTTACCGTCATGGTGAACCCGGAGTTGGAAAGGGAATCGCCATTGATATTTGATGTTCCGTTCCTGCAGGATGGATGTAAGAGGTTTAAGAGCGCGTCTCATTGCTAGCGTTTGGCGCGAGAGGTCGGGTAGTAGCATAACAGGGGTGTCATTCAGCCGAATGGAGTCCTGAGTGCTGGCAGCTTTCATAATTTGGTCTTTAACTTTGTAAAAATGCACTCTACATATCGTATCACGGGTAAAAGAGGAGTCAGGTTTTCTCGGGCCCGAGGTCCTGTGCACTCTATCCAGTTCAATAGGGGAATCCTGAGGTTGTTGAAGAAGCTGGTTAAAGATGGTGGCGACCGCGCCGGCCAGGTCCTTATGTTCAACCGATTCAGGTATACCGCGGATTCTGATGTTATTCCTGCGATTTCGGTTCTCGATATCGTCCTGAAGGTACATAAGTCGCTGTATCATGACTGTATGGGAGTTAAGAGTCTCCTCATGGGATTGCAGCATGGTGCAAATGCCATCCGCAATATTTTCCACATCCTCCATGCGAGTCCCCAAATCTTTCTTTAGCTCAGAAATCTCCTTTTTATATGTGTGCTCCATGCGGGACACATAGTGCTCAAAGTCAGTTTTGGTGGGTAGGGACCGCATGTAAGCATGCATGGATCGCATCTGCGACTCCATATCCCAACCATCCCCAGAGCATAGAGATGTCTGTGAGAGGTGATGGGAACCATGAGGGCTACAGGAGGGGGGCTCAAGGTCAGTGAAGGAAGCTGAGCGGTCTCTGGACTGTACCTTTAGCAGATCCATAGGCTCAGAGCGGGCCGGGGACGGAGGCGCCGCCGCCATCTTGGATTTCTCCTGGTTCAGGAAGGCCGCGGAAGCGCGTGTTATTAACCGGTGCGGGTCGCCGTATCGGTGTCCGCTGGCAGGCTTATTGTGGTCCTTGGGCTTGCCTTTACCCATCGATGTAATTCGGTGGCTGTGCGTCGCGTGATGGCCGAGATATATCCCCTGAAAGACCGTCGGGACCGGGAGCTGCTGCGATCAGCGTCTTACGGCTCCATGCGCCAAGCCACGCCCCTCGACTGCTGACTTTTAATATATGGACACTTACCTGTCCTGGAGTCCAGCGACGTCCGCAGCAGAGGACGAGCAATCGCTCATCACTCTGCTGCCCCCACCGCCATCCTCGGTGAGGGAACCAGGAAGTGAAGCCTTGCGGCTTCATGCCCGGTTCCCTACGGCGCATGCGCGAGTCGCGCTGCGCCGTTCTGAATGGTCCCCTGTGTTCTGGGAGCCGAGTGTCTCCCAGAACACCACGGGGAATCTGCGGGAAGTGACGTGCTTCCCGCAGATTTCCCGCAGAGAGGACTTCAGGAAGTGGGTTTAAATACCTGTCTTAGACAGGTATCTGCACCCCCCTCCCCCCTGAAAGGTGTCAATTGTGACACCGGAGGGGGGGAGGGTTCCGATCAGCGGAAGTTCCACCTTAGGGTGGAGCTCCGCTTTAAATACATATCCAAAAAATAAAAAATGTCTTTATCAATTTAGGCCAATATGTATTCTGCTACATATTTCTGGTAAAAAAAATCCCAAAAAGCGTATATTGATTGGTTTGCACAAAAGTTATAGCGTCTACAAAATAAGGAATTGATTTAGAGACTTTTCATTAAAAACTTTTAAATTGTTTTTACTGGTAATGGCGGCAATCTGCGATTTTTAGCGGGATTGCGGCAGACAAATCTGACCCTAAGTGACAGCCTTTGAGGACCAGTGACACCAATACAGTAATCAGTGCTAGAAAAATGCATTGATCCCAGTATAAATGCCACTGGCAGGGAAGGGGTTAACTACAGGGGTGATCAAGGGGTTAAATGTGTTCCTTGGTAGCTGTTTCTAACTGTGGGGGGAGTGGATTCACTGGAGGAAAAGAGAGATCGTGATTCAGCTTAACTGTGATGTGCTTTGTTTACATCGGTTCACCGCTGGTCCGTCTCACCTGTAAATGATCGGCGGGTGACGGTGGCAGGGCCGTAACCTGGGCGCAATGGTTTACTGTAAGGATGGGGGTGCCTTCCTTCTGTTACAAGGCTGGGCAGTTTGGTGACTTTGCCCTGGGCGCTGGATAACTGTGTCCCAGCCAGCACTGCGTTGTGGCCATCGCAGACGCCGGACCCGCCGTCCAACCACAGCGCGCCTCCTAAACCGCGTGCACGAAATCAGGTACAGGTACCTGATTTTGCGCACCCGGGCCGCCTTGACGCAGTAAATGTACGTGGGGCGGTCCTGAAGCGGTTAAAATGGGCATGGTTCTACAAGAGGCATAGCGGTAATCTATTGTACAGTTTTATTTTAACATACTTTGTTTTATTTTAACATACTTTACATACAGGGAGATTTATCATGATAAGGACAGAAGCATGGGCAAGAAGTTATTGTTTATGGTAAAGGTCTCTATGTGTTTATTTAGCTAGCCACACCTTTTAGGCCTTGTTCACATGGGGCGTATCAATGCAGACCTCCGTGTGTGGCCGTGTTTACCCACACAGGGTAGCAAAGTTGTTTTGTGCATCCCTATGCAGGCAGTCCTATTGATGTCAATTCGGGCACAGTGGCTGCACAGACACAGTTTCTGCTCCCAATTTGACATGCGCGTGGGTGCGGGTGTTTTTGCGGGTACGTGTCCCTAAATGTACACTGTGAGTTCAGTTCGTCAGTTTTTAGGCAGACACCATGCAGCTCTATGGGCAGGCTGATGTAAACGGTCTTGTGTCCATTTAAACCTGCCTACCTCTGAGTCTGTCCTATCCTGAAAAAAAAAAAAAAGGGCACCCATAGAGCTGTTATGGGTCCGCCCGTGTCCACTGGAAACAAACTGAACAGGCATGGATGTAAAAAAACTGACATCCATCCTGTTCAGCTCTGATTCAGCAGGGGATCCCCTCACAGAGCCCTTATAGGTTTATTTCAAAGGAAGAGTAGTTTGCAAAATCAAAATATTGCATAATAGAACTAAATGACATACCGTGTTTCCCCGAAAATAAGACCTACCCCGAAAATAAGACCTAGCATTATTTTCCAGGAGAGCTGCAATATAAGACCTACCCCGAAAATAAGCCCTAGTTCAAAATGTTTGTAACATCCTATAATCCACTCTATTACAGTAGTATATAATGTACAATGTGTGTGTTTCTGTTATATAATTGCGGGGAAGAGAGCTCTGGTGGGTCACAGAAGAGCAGAACGGTGCTATAACGAAGGCATTTTGCACAATTATTTTACAGAAACACACGCATTATACATTATATACTACTGTAATAGAGTGGATTCTAGGATTTTACAAGCATTTTAACTCAGTTCACACTGGGGATTCCTGTCAGGCAGAGGGAGGGAAGACAGCACATTACATGGTAAGACCTACCCCGAAAATAAGCCCTCCTGTGTCTTTTGTTGCCAAAATAAATATAAGACCCGGGCTTATTTTCGGGGAAACGCGGGTAGTATATTATTTGTTTTTTCAAGACTCACTGAAAATATTTTTTTTACAGGTGTTATTTGCAACTGATGACTGGTTTGCTGCTGCAGAAAATTTATTGAAAGTAAGTTTCCTAGTTCATTTTTGCATGTTGTTTTTTTTCTAAGAAAAAATTATAGGAATCTAAATGTTAAGCAGGGGTCAAGTGGTTTGAGCCTCTTCTTTTTTAACCACACCTAAACTTTTAGAGTTTCATTTACTAAAGAATACGTGTATATGGTTGTCACCAGTCCTTTGCGAACAAGCAAATAATTTGCTCATGGAATTTACTATCTGCCCATATATATATGTGTGTAGCGGGGTGTCATATTTATGGGGGGCATCTGAGTGGTAACTAGGCTCAGATGCACTAATTGTTAGGTTTCATGGACCATTTCTGTCCCTGGGAGATAGTACTGATGTGCAGTTCCCTGGGGCCATAGGTGGCGCTGTTGCCATAGGCCCGGGTTGAACCGTGGTACAGGGTTATGCCTTTTCTTGTCCCCTGTCGGCAGCAGTACGGCAGGGCGGAGAACCTGCTGTGCCTGTCGGAAGAGGATATAAAAGGGGGCGGCCATCTTCCAGAGGGGTCGTCGGTTCCGCGCCCAGGCACCTTAGGCCTGGGTGTGTGTGTCGCCCCTGGGTGCCCTAGGCCCGGAGGCCTGGGTGAGTGTGTTGTCTCCGGGTGCCCTAGGCCCGGAGGCGGAGCTGCTGTTTCCATCCCAGACACCTTCAGTCTGGGGTGAGGTCATTTGGCGAGGGCCTGGAACCCAGCAACCTTTGGCTGGGGTCCGCTAAGGATCGAGGCTCCCAGGGATCTGCCTTGCGAGGGGACCCGTATCCAGGATCGAGGAGGCCAGGATAGTGACCCTTTCTGAAGACCTAGCGCAGAGTCGTGGTGACAGAGTGGGCCTCTGGTAATTCTCCGGAGGGATGTTCTTATCCTAAAAAGGGCCAAGTTACTCAAAGAAGGAAGTGCGGGTTCTATATGTCATAGTGGCAGTGACTCTACGCACACCAGGTCAGTGGCAGTGACTTGCAACTATTCACCTGGTCAGTGGCAGTGACCAACCTCATGGTCTGTGGCAGGGACCATGCGCCAAGCCTGTTCGTGCAAACCAGAACAGGAGAAACCCTAAATTATGTTTGTGCCTGGACCTCCTCCCACCTTATCTGACCCTTGTTTGTCTCAACCTGTCTGCTCTCAAAGAGACTATTTATTGCCCTTAAGAATAAATAAGAAGTTGGACCTTTCAGTTGGTGTGGACAGTTGCTTACTGGGGAGAACTAAGGACTTGTTTCTGGCTACTCCAGAAACAAGGTCAGCTCTGGAGGTTTTCAAACACTGGCTGCAGGCAGGCCCGAGAAACTAACACAGCTCCACCTCCCTATCCAGGAGGGTACGGGCTTGTGGTGCGGTGTGTCTCAGTCTTTTCTTGCGAAGGAGCCAATCAGAAGAAAAGCAGGTAAAGGCTGGGGTGGGTGCGCTACATATATATATATTGTGACAGCAGGAAGGTAAAGTCACCTGGTTGCATCCAGGGGGGTAGATATATTTCGCCCAGATTCAGGCTTTACGCTGACTTATACAACTAGGTGGAGAGTTGTATAAGCCCAGCTAAGGCTAGTGGGCTCATGGATGACTCATACCTCTAGGGAGAGTGTGGGGCGTCGTGCAGACAGAGATGAGGAGACCAGCTGAACCTTGTCAGCTCATTTAGGCCTCTATAAGAACTCCCAGCTTCATTAGATGTTAGCTCATGCCTGGAACCAGACCTGTGTGGACTGTCTAGGGAGAGTGAACCCCTGTGCGGTGAGGCAAAGCCTGTGTGGCTATTTGTTTGGACTTTTACTAAACCAGGGACTTAGGGACTAGGACAGCACTAGGCTGATCCCAGTTGTTAGTTAGGAAACCTGTATGTTTAGTCAGAGGTCAACTTGACCAGGATTTATTTTGGTTATGTTTCTTTTGCTTTGCTGTGTTTTGTCACTGTAAATAGAAAATAAACCGCACCTTTTTGATTTTGAAACCCACAACCTCCGTTTGCTGGGCCTGTTTTGTGTGGGGAGCCCATCCCGGGGGTCACACACACCCGCTGCCGAGCTAACCCCCTCACAGTTGGTGGAGAATGCGGGCAGTTTTTTTTTAAGCCAGCATGGAGGAGATACTGAAGCAGCTGGCTCTAGCAAATGCCAATCAACAGCAGACAAATGCAGGTTTGCAAAAGAGCCTTGCAGCTCAACAACAGAGCCTTGCAGCCCAGCAGCAGACAAACGCAACTTTGCAACAGAGTCTGGAGGCTCAGCAACGAGCCCAGCAGCAATCTGAGGCCCGCTTCATAGACCTGTTGCAGAAGCAAGAGCAGAGACTACAACAACAGATGGAAGCAGTAATGCAGCAACGTCCGCAGACCAGTGAGGAAAGCCGTCCCACTAATACCGCGTCCTTTGGGGTGAGTCGTTTATTGACAAAAATGACTGGAGAGGATGATCCAGAGGTATTTTTGACCACATTTGAAAGGACCGCTGAAAGAGAAAAGTGGCCTGAGGAGCAGTGGGCTGGACTGGTGGCTCCTCTGTTAACTGGTGAATCGCAGAAAGCTTACTATGACCTAGAGCCTAACCAAGCAAAAGACTATGTGATGCTAAAAGCTGAAATATTGGCAAGGCTGGGTGTCACCCAGGCTGTCCGGGCTCAGCGTGTGCATAACTGGACTTTCCAGCTTGGAAAACCCCCCAGGTCTCAAATGTATGATCTCATTCACCTGAGCAGAAAGTGGCTACAGCCAGAGACTTTGTCCGCACCAAAGATTGTGGAACGTGTTGTAATGGATCGGTTTTTGAGAGCTCTTCCTACTGCCATCCAAAAGTGGGTAAGCCATGGAGACCCAGAGACGGCCGATGGTCTTGTGGATCGTGTGGAGAAATACTTGGCTACAGAGAACCTGACGGCCTCTTCCAGAGACACTCGGACTTTCCACCCTAAGACCAGACCATCCCCAGGGGCGGATAAGAGGATTCCAAGGGGTGAGGGTGGAGAGAGTGAGAGGGTGGGAGCTCTACCCCAAGTTTGGCGAGAACAGCCTGGGAAATCAGCGGCTCAAGAGGCGGCAAGAAGGATCGTTTGCTACCGCTGCCGGCAAGCGGGACATATTGCAGCCAATTGCCCGGTTGTGGAGGAACCCATGCAGTGTGACTTTCTGACGGGCAGACGTCAGTCGCTGTGTGCGACAGTCGCATGCACTGCCATTCGAGGAACTGAGAAACATTTATGCAAAATGTGTGTTAATGGTAGAAATGTTGTGGTATTGCTGGATTCAGGTAGCCTTGTGACCCTGATAAAGGCTGAGTTAGTTAAAACAGAGGTCTCTGGGAATAGCAAGGTAGCTGTTATTTGTGTGCATGGGGACACCCGAGAGTATCCAGTGACTACAGTGTGTTTCGAGACCCCCAAAGGTACCCTCTCTCATCCAGTGGGCTTAGTATCTCAGTTACCACATGACGCCATTGTGGGAAGGGATTTTCCGAAGTTCTGGGAACTGTGGGATGATCCTGAGCCCCTCACTGGTGCCCCTATGTACCAGGAATGTGATAGCCAGAACTCCCCTGAGAGTGGTGAGGACTCTCCGGAATTTCCCTTATCAGTATTGGCAGGGGAGACTCAAGAAACTGGAGAGGAGCCCACCTCCTCAGACGAAAACCTACCGTCTGTGGAGTTTTCTGATCTTGAGGTTCACAGGGAAAACTTTGCCACAGAACAGTTGAAAGACCCCGCCCTAATAAAGGCACGGGAAAACGTAGTGAAAATAGATGGCGAGTTAGTGAACCCAGATAATACCTGCACTTACCCATACTTCAGCGTAGAGAAGGACCTACTGTATCGGGTGGCAAAAAGGGCCGAAGAAACCGTTGAGCAGCTTGTGGTGCCCAAACCTTACAGGAAGTTGGTGTTGGAGTTGGCCCATGGGCACATTCTTGGAGGTCATCTGGGGACAGAGAAAACCCGAGAGAGGGTATTACAGATAAAAAAAAGGGGAAAAGGCCCTAGGGCCAAACGTTGCGCCAAATAAACCGTGCTAAAGTATGTAGTAAAACAATTGAATCAAAAAATAAATGAAAAGTAAGCTGCTAGCATATATAGCTAAATACAAATAAAACTATAAAAAATCAAATGTGGTCAAAAGTATGCAGCGCTTATCAATCACATTAGCATAGTTAAACAAAATAAGCATATGATAAGAAATGTGCTGAGTGATAAAACATTGATAAAAATAATAAATAAAGAATATGTGAAGTGAAAGAAAGTCCAAAAACTCAATCCGAGTGGAAATCCTTTAAAAAGAACTGAGTCCAAAGTGAAGAAAACGATGTGCTCCAAAACACCTTGAAAAGGGTAGCTTCAACCAGTGAGTGTAATCCTCTAGATAATGCTGACACCCAAAGTGAAGAGAAAAAGTTTCTGCTTACCAGAAAGCCATGACTGCAAATTGACAGTCTCGCCTAGCATAGGAAATAAGGTATTCCCACAACCATAAAAGCTCCAATGAAAAACCAGCGGAGTTTATTAAAAGTTAAATTGCACTTACAGAATCCAAAAGCAAGTTCAGCATTGATGCGATGAATCAAATAGTTACGGCATTCGTCCGTGTCTCTCCCTAAGCTCCGTATGTTCCGCAACGCTGCTTCTCATCCGAGGAAAGCGTGATGACGTCACCGGCCCCCTACGCCTTTCGTCACGATGGGACATCAACTGGGGATTGGCCGAATCAACTGGGGATTGGTTTTTCATACTACACCATGAGCTTTTCCCTTTATGTCTGAGATCAAGGTACACTGTGGAAACCTGCTGTATTGGAGCTTTTATGGTTGTGGGAATACCTTATTTCCTATGCTAGGCGAGACTGTCAATTTGCAGTCATGGCTTTCTGGTAAGCAGAAACTTTTTCTCTTCACTTTGGGTGTCAGCATTATCTAGAGGATTACACTCACTGGTTGAAGCTACCCTTTTCAAGGTGTTTTGGAGCACATCGTTTTCTTCACTTTGGACTCAGTTCTTTTTAAAGGATTTCCACTCGGATTGAGTTTTTGGACTTTCTTTCACTTCACATATTCTTTATTTATTATTTTTATCAATGTTTTATCACTCAGCACATTTCTTATCATATGCTTATTTTGTTTAACTATGCTAATGTGATTGATAAGCGCTGCATACTTTTGACCACACAGGGTATTACAGAGATTCTATTGGCCGGGGGTGATGAAGGACGTAGAAAATTATTGTTCCTCCTGCCCTGTGTGTCAGAGGTTGGCCCCGATGCCACATTTCCGTAGCCCGCTGGTCCCTCTACCCATCATTGAGGTCCAGTTTGAGAGGATCGCCATGGATTTGGTAGGTCCTATAATCAAGTCCGCTAGGGGGCACCAGTACATATTAGTTATAATGGACTATGCCACCCGTTATCCAGAAGCGATCCCTCTCCGAAATACCTCGGCCAAAACCATAGCCAAAGAGCTATCTCTTGTTTTTAGCCGGGTGGGTATTTGTAAAGAACTGCTTACGGACCAAGGTACACCCTTTATGTCCCGGGTTATGAAAGAGCTGTGTAAATTGTTCAAAGTGACGCAATTGCGTACGTCTGTGTATCACCCCAAAACCGATGGGCTGGTTGAAAGATTCAACAAAACCCTAAAACAAATGTTGAAGAAAGTGGTGGATAGAGATGGAAAGGATTGGGACTGTTTACTTCCTTATTTGATGTTTGCTATTAGGGAGGTGCCCCAATCCTCTACGGGATTCTCCCCCTTTGAGTTACTGTATGGGAGACACCCAAGAGGGCTGTTGGATATTGCCAAGGAAACTTGGGAAAGTGAGAGTTCTCCCCACAGGAGTGTGATTGAGCATGTCGCCCTGATGCAAGATCGAATTGCACAGGTAATGCCCATCGTGAAGGAACATTTGGCCCAAGCGCAGTTGGCACAGCAGAGAGTGTACAACCGTGGAGCCAAGACCCGTACCTTTTCCCCGGGGGATAGGATATTGGTACTTGTCCCTACGGTTGAAAGTAAATTCCTTGCCAAATGGCAAGGCCCCTACGAGATAATGGAAAAAGTGAGCGAAGTGAATTACAAGGTCAGACAACCAGGAAGGCGAAAGCCCGAACAGATCTATCACGTTAATCTGTTGAAAGCCTGGAGGGATAGAGAGTCCCTAGTCGCAGACACTTGGTCACCAGCTCAAACTGGTTGCGTGATTCCTGAGGTTGGAATAGCAGCCACCTTGTCACAACCCCAACAACAGGAGGTTAAGGAGTTTGTGCTTCGCAACAAGGAGGTATTCTCTGAGCTGCCGGGACAAACATCTGGGGTAGAGCATGACATCATTACCCCGCCCGGTGAAAGGGTGAAGTTAAAACCCTATCGGATCCCAGAGGCTCGACGGGAGGCAATACGGGAGGAAGTACAGAAAATGCTGAACTTAGGGGTGATAGAGGAGTCCCAAAGTGATTGGTCTAGTCCCATCGTGTTGGTGCCTAAACCGGATGGGAGCTGGCGATTTTGTAACGATTTTCGTCAGTTGAACAAAGTTACAAAATTTGACACCTACCCCATGCCACGTATAGATGAGTTGATCGACCGGCTGGGAACAGCCCGATACATGACGACTCTTGACCTCACAAAAGGGTATTGGCAAATCCCCCTGGCCAAGTCGGCCAAAGAGAAAACCGCATTTGTAACCCCAGACGGGGCGTTCCAATATAAAAGAATGCCGTTCGGGTTACAGAATGCGCCGGCCACATTCCAGCGGAAAATGGACCAGATGCTGAGGCCCCATCGGAAGTATGCTGCGGCTTACCTGGATGACGTAATTGTCCATAGCACAGATTGGGCCTCACATCTGCCAAAAGTGCAAGCAGTCCTGGACTCTGTTCGGGAAGCGGGGTTTACGGCTAACCCCAAGAAGTGTACCATTGGGCAGGAGGAGGCCAAATATCTTGGGTACACCATTTGGAGGGGAGTAATAAAACCCCAACTCAACAAAGTCGAGGCCATCCAGAGTTGGCCACGTCCCAACAGCAAGAAGCAGGTACGAGCCTTTCTGGGAATCGCTGGGTATTATCGGCGATTCATTCCCCACTTTGCTTCTAAGGCTGTGCCCCTAACCAACCTGACGAAGGGGAAAGGGTCGGTCATGATTAAATGGACCCCCGAGGCTGAGGCAGCATTCCAATTCTTGAAACAAGCCTTATGTAGCCAGCCAGTGTTGTACTCACCCGACTTCTCTAAAGACTTTGTCGTACAAAGTGATGCGTCAGATGTGGGGTTAGGAGCAGTATTGTCCCAGGTCTGGAACGGGGAAGAGCACCCAGTCATTTACCTCAGCAGGAAATTGAAGTCCCATGAGGTAAATTACGCCACCGTTGAAAAGGAGTGTTTAGCGGTGAAGTGGGCTCTAGATTCCCTTCGGTACTACCTGCTAGGTAGGCACTTTGACATGGTTACGGATCACGCTCCGTTAAAGTGGATGGCTCAAAACAAGGAAACAAATAGAAGAGTGAATAGGTGGTTCCTGGCCCTCCAGGAATTCAACTTCACAGTAAAGCATCGCCCTGGCGTTCAAATGGGGAATGTGGATGCTTTGTCTCGAGTACATGAATGCCTGATTGCTGGTGTTCCAACCCCGAGGTTAAAACAAGAGGGGGGGGTATGTGACAGCAGGAAGGTAAAGTCACCTGGTTGCATCCAGGGGGGTAGATATATTTCGCCCAGATTCAGGCTTTACGCTGACTTATACAACTAGGTGGAGAGTTGTATAAGCCCAGCTAAGGCTAGTGGGCTCATGGATGACTCATACCTCTAGGGAGAGTGTGGGGCGTCGTGCAGACAGAGATGAGGAGACCAGCTGAACCTTGTCAGCTCATTTAGGCCTCTATAAGAACTCCCAGCTTCATTAGATGTTAGCTCATGCCTGGAACCAGACCTGTGTGGACTGTCTAGGGAGAGTGAACCCCTGTGCGGTGAGGCAAAGCCTGTGTGGCTATTTGTTTGGACTTTTACTAAACCAGGGACTTAGGGACTAGGACAGCACTAGGCTGATCCCAGTTGTTAGTTAGGAAACCTGTATGTTTAGTCAGAGGTCAACTTGACCAGGATTTATTTTGGTTATGTTTCTTTTGCTTTGCTGTGTTTTGTCACTGTAAATAGAAAATAAACCGCACCTTTTTGATTTTGAAACCCACAACCTCCGTTTGCTGGGCCTGTTTTGTGTGGGGAGCCCATCCCGGGGGTCACACACACCCGCTGCCGAGCTAACCCCCTCACAATATATATATATATATATATATATATATATTGCAGCTTACCAGTCCTTAGATGTGGTGGTTGAATTAGCTTTCCTTCTTTTCAATAACACTTTCAGCTTGTACAGTAAATATATGCTAAACTTGGCAGAAATCGAATGTTGATGTAACTTCCGGTGTACTGAACTGAAATCTCAAACAATTTTCTAAGTTTTTCAAGCGATTTTGTCTGACCTACTAAACACCTCCCCTTATGTGATGAAGATCAGGTGAGGAAAAGGGGTTTGTATTTCAAGCCAGGAGATCAGTCTGAAGCCCTGTACACACGATCGGATTTCCTATGGATTCAAATCCTATGGATTTTTCCATCGGAATTCCGATTAAGCTGACTTCCATCAGTCTTGCCTACACACCATCAGTCAAAAAGCCGACCGTCCCAAACGCTGTGACGCAAAACACTCAGACGAGCCGAGAAAACGAAGTTCAATGCTTCTGAGCGTGCGTCGACTTGATTCTGAGCATGCGTGGGTTTTCTCTCCGATGGAGTTCCGCACAGACGATCGGAATTTGCTATCGTTTTTTTTTCCATCGGATAAATTTAAAACATGTTCTATTTTTTCTCACCGATGGAAAAAAGACCGATGGGGCCCATACACGATCGGTTTGTCCGATGAAAAAAGTCCATCGGACTGTTTTCATCGGTAAAACCGATCGTGTGTACAGGGCATAAGGCTTCATGCACATTTGGCTTAAAAAACGCCATTTCCCTTGACAGAAAAAAGCGCTCATATAAAGAATTTTTGCCAGAAAGCCCTAATCAGAAACGCAAAACAGAAGAGGTTTTTTTCTTGCCTCTAAAAATGCTGAGCTCAAAATATACCTCTAATCATCCTAATGTGCATGGACACATAGGATAGCATTGAGCTGCTTCTACAGGCAAAACACAGAACTCCTGTAGAAGCAGCGATTTTTAAGCCAGTGTACATGGAGCCTAAGGTGACAATACTGCAGTACAGTGGTGAGCATTTTCACCCTAGGACAGGAAGTTTGGCAAAATCACCAGGGGAAAATAAGGTACCGTATATACTCGAGTATAAGCTGAGTTTTTCAGCCCTTTTTTTTAGGCTGAAAATGCCCCCCTCGGCTTATACTCGAGTCAGTGTCCCCACTTACTGTTCCGGGGCTGCTCCGGTGTGTGCGGGTGTGCTGGTGGCCGCTCCAGTGTGTGCGGGTGTTTTTCTGTCTCTCTGGGGCCGCTGTGTGCTTTTACTGCGAGAGGTGTGAGCCGCGGCTACAACAAAATGGCGGCAACTCATAAACAACGCAGGCCGCTGGTAGACCTCTAGAGGCGGATCGTCTTGCTATACAGAATATGAGGCATAGCCGCCACTAGAGGTCTAACAGCAGCCTGCATTGTTTACGAGTTGCCGCCATTTTGTTGTAGCCGCGGCTCACACCAGTCGCAGTAAAAGCACACAGCGGCCCCGGAGAGACAGAAAAACACCTGCACACAGCGGAGCGGCCCCGAGCACACCCGCACACATCGGAGCGGCCCTGGAGCAGTAAGTGATTTAAGTCTTTTTCCGCCTGTTGGTGACAGAGGATTTACCGGTATTTCACTCTGTGACACCAGTGTTCTCTGAGAAACCACTTTACACCCTCTCCCTAATGCTGCCAACACTGAACACTATCCTAGAATGACAAGCCTGAACTTTAGGATGTGGTGGTCCACAGAGGTCTGAGGGGTTTTGTCGCAAAGATATGGTCCCTGGGGCAGCTTGGAATGTTGTAGCCGCGGCTCACACCTGGCAGTTTCTGTGACTGTCATATCCAGAAAGAACTCTTTCTATGCTAACCCTTCTCCAGTATCCACTTAAGAAAGTTGACTGGAGATATACTTTCTAGTCTCCACCCCATTTTAGGTTTATTTTCCGTACCTCTGCATGGATTTATGACTCAAATAAAAATTACACTTCTTACACATCAACTGCAGTGCTCTGTGCTGAAATAACTGAGCAACCACCACTGTTTATCAAAAGTCTCCTTATACAAACTTATATTGCAGAGGAATAGAGGGGATAAGTCTGACCAGGTCTAATACTGGATGCTGGTTGCTTAGAAATTTACCGTACCAGTAGCTGCTGCATTTCTCACCCTAGGCTTATACTCGAGTCAATAAGTAGTTTTCCTAGTTTTTTGTGGTAAAATTAGGTGCCTCGGCTTATACACGGGTCAGCTTATACTCGAGTATATACGGCAAAAGAAGCCTGAAGAAAAATAAAATAATGTAGCCACTACATCTAAGAAATGGCAAGCTGCATTAAATTACATTTTTGTTTTTTGCTTTCGAGGCTTTAATTTGCTGCACCTGGACAGATTTTTGTACACATACACAGAAGTTCAAGAACTAGCTTCTGTATGAGGTTCAATGCACTGGTACCTAGTATACAGATCCCAATGATAAATATTCATAAATACATTATTTTTTCCTTCATCAGCTTATATGCAGATTTTTTTTATAAGGCTCTTAACTTGGAGCATGTGTGTTTTAGCCAGTAACATTCATTTTTTACTTATTTTTTATTTCAATTCTTTGTACAGAAAAATGCTGGTATGTGCATTCAGAGGTGCACCTATTATAAGCAGAAGACACAGAGGCAAAATTAGTTGAATTATATAGTAAAGAATACCGCGCTAAATACATTTCCAAAAAAGCACACTCTGTAGCTGAAAGCACTACAATCGACAAACCATTGTGAACAAATATTATATACAAAAAGTGCAGCGCTTAAAAGGCAATATGTGAATCGACAGTGATGTTCTCACAGAAACTTATATCCTATGAACCAATATAGTGTAAAAATGTTAAATAATTAAAAAGCAAAAGTTCAATTCATATATACAGTATACACAAAAGTCCAAATTAGAAAGAGTTCAGTCTAGTTGAAGTGATTATACTGTATATGGCAATGGTGACTGTCCATTTATAACACCCAATGTGACTATCCACCACCAAAGACGGGTATTGCGCTTACCGGAACATATGGACTCAGATACCGTAGTACTGAGTCAACAAGGCATATGTAATCCACATATTGATTATGGAAGCAGTTTAGAGGATCTCACATCACCACCTCGTGACAGGATTGCCACTCACTTGATTGTTTTGTACATTCCAAAGGATCATAAAAATATAAAAGAACCTCCACACAGTGTAGAACCGTATTTGATTAATTTATTTTAAAAAGGTAGAACACTTACATCACATCCAAAGATAAAAGCCTGTCATAAGATCCAATAAGGAAACGACATGTAGAACGCAATGGCCTAGATAGAATTGTTGACCCCATAATTAATATATGGATTACATATGCCTTGTTGACTCAGTACTACGGTATTTGAGTCAATATGTTTCGGTAAGCTCAATACCTATCTTTGGTGGTGGTTGTTCACATTAGGTGTTATACATGGACTGTCACTATTGCCATATATAATCATTTCAACTACACTGGAATTTTTCTACTTTGGACTTTTGTAAATGTATGACTTGAACTTTTTCTTTTCAATTATTTCACATTTTTACACGATATTGGTTTATAGGATATAAGTTTCTGTGAGAAGATCACTGCCAATTCACATATTGCCCTTTAAGCACTGCACTTTTTGTATATAACATTACTTGAATGTAATGCATGGCAAACTAGGATTGTTCCATATGCACTAAACTTCAGTGTAGATAGGTTTAGTGGTTGCGATTTTCTGTGCACACATGCTGACCTAAAGTCGGTGCCCCCATTACGGAAATTCATCCTCTCTGTTTGTCCTGTTTACCATTATCATTGAAAGTGAAACTTAAAGAAAATCCCAAATTTTGGTTTGTCCCAAGAACAGTAATAGAAGGGATGAGGATGCTAGTTCTGGGGACCCTGGTAACAACCAAAGATTCCCTCAATTTGGAGAGATTCCGTCTCACATTTTGTTTAGGCTATGGGAAAGGAAGGGAAATGTCCCCAATGGAACACATGGCAAAAAATAAATAAAAAATGGCTATATTATAACCCTCCCTTACTCAATCCAAAATGAAAAAAAAAATATTTTTGCCTTTAGTTTTACTTTATGGGTAAATGATCTTTAATGAACACATTAACAAATACATGATTATATTTGGTACCAAATGCATCATGTAATAAAATGCATTTTCAAAAATTATTTTTTATATTTGTCGTTTAGAAAAATGACCCAGAATTTAAAGTTGGCCTCTTTACAGAATATGGCAAATGGATGGATGGTTGGGAGACAAGAAGGAAGAGAATTCCAGGTAAGAAGTATATATATTCCTGGCTCTGCCTCTTCACTATTACAATTTATAAACCCGACGGGAGAAGAAGTAAGGCCCCATCTTAACGTAGACCCTTCCTATTCCTTCTGGGTTTAACTATATTGGAAACCCGCAATCCAACTGCTTAATTATTTCCGAAAGACAGCCACAGCCTACTCAGAGCCTAGGCTATAATTTTATCCTCTGGATAAAATCATTGTCAATTCTGGCTGCAACTGAGTTGTAAAAATACTGCCTCTATGTAGAATTACAGCCCAAAACCTACAGACACTCATCCTTGTACCTCTCTGCAGGCTCTCTGCAAACAAACTGCCTTCTGTTCCTGCAAAATATTTTAAGTTTGGACTAGTGTTTTTGTGCATAAACAAATCACTTGGTCTTATTTCCATGTTAAAGTTATGGCTTTTTAGTTGAAAGCCTTACATGAAGGCCACTTCTTTTTTTTATATTCTTTATTTTATCGAAATTTATCATATACAAAGAAGTAAAAACATTTTCCCTACTCAATAGGGACATACATTGACAAATTGTATTTCCAAACCTTTGTCTATCCTTACCCACCCTCCTCCCCTTCCCTCCCTTCCACCCCATTCTTAGACCCTTCCTTCTCCTCTTTTCTAAGTAATCTTAATCTCACTATATTTCTTTGCTAATTTAAACTTTTTTTCCACTTTTCCCATCTCTTAATGAATCCCTCTCTAGTATTCTCATGGCTATGTCTTAGATATTCCATGTTATATATCTCTTCTATTTTATCAAACCACTCTCTAATTTTTGGGCTCTTTACTTCCTTCCATTTCCTCTGTATCAAACTTTTTGCAGCGTTCATCATATGTACAATCATTGAGTTTCTATATTCTTTTGTCGGAATATCTACCCCATGAAATAGACATGTCCATGGTTCCTCAGGTATATCTATATTAGTGATTTCCTTGATATAACTCAGTATTTCCTTCCAGTACATTCTAATTTTGGGGCACCCCCACCATATATGGGCCATACATAGTTCCCGTTTGTTTACAACCCCGCCAACACTCCGTTGTTTGTCCTATTTGATATTTCCCTAGTGTTTCTGGAGTTCAATACCACTGGGTTACGCACTTATAGTTCATTTCCACCATCCCATTGTTTACTGATGATCCATGTACTAGTTTCAGGATTTTTCCTACTTCTTGGTTCCTTCCTCGTTTCCCCAATTCCCTCTCCCAATTTTTTATAAATGTCTGAACTTCCAGCTCTTCCACTTCTATCAAAGTTTTATATATCCTATATATATTCCCACTTGTTTTTTCGATGGTACATAATCGCTCTATCAGTGTAAGTGCTTCTCCTCCTCTTATTGGGTGAGGAATTGCTGCTATGAATTATTTGAGCTGAAAATACCTCCATTCATTAATCTCCATTACATCTTTTTTTATTTTTAATTCTTGTAAAGTGCAAATTTTTCCCCCTTGTATTATATCACGTAGTTGTGCATTTTCTTTTTTAATCCAATTACCCCCTATCAAACTTTTCCCCGGTGCAAATGCATTATTTTCCTTTAGTGCCATCAGTGGTGAATTATATTTCCATTTATTTTTCTTGTGTAGTGCATCCAAAATTTTCAATACTATCCGTGTCAATGAGTGTGTATTTTCTCCCAATGTCCTATAATGTGGTGGTATCCATATATTCCTTCCGAATTGTGTATTAGCCATTATGTGTTCTATATTAACCCACCTTTTCTCATTATTTGATTTAGCCCATTCCACTACGCATGATAACAAAACCGCCTCATAATATTTTTGAAAGTCAGGTACATTTAATCCCCCTTTGCTTTTTACTTTTTTCAGAGTTGCCAGAGAAATTCTAGGTTTCTTATTGTGCCATACTAATTTAGTGATTATAATTCTTAAAGTTCTAAAATAAGCTGGGGTTATAAATATGGGCAGCATCTGAAACTTGTACATAATCTTCGGAAGTATTATCATCTTTAGGGCGTTAATCCGGCCCATCCATGATAGGGGGCGTGCTGCTATCCTTTTTATTTATATTTTTATCTCCTCTAATAGTGGGATATAGTTTGCTTGATATATTTCCTCTGGCGATGCCGTAAATTTAATCCCAAGATATTTTATTTCTGTCCTCCTCCAAGGGAATGGGAACTCTTGTTGTAAACGCAGTTCCTCTTTCAATTTCATATTTATATTTAATATTTCCGATTTACTCGGGTTGATCTTAAAATTAGATAGATCTCCGTATTCCTTTAGTGTTTTTATAAGGTTGGGCATTTTAATTCGGGGGTTTGATTTATAGAATAATATATCATCTGCGAATGCCGCTAATTTATGCTCCTCTTCTCCGACTTTGAAGCCCCCTATGTCCGCGTCCCCCCGTACTGTCGCCATGAAGGCCACTTCTGACCTGACTTCTCTGGACTGAAGATTAGCGTACCAGGGTCTCATTGGTTTCTGCCAAGTCTGAGCTGATGGTGGACATCTTCAGAATGTGAAGGGAAGTCAGCATGACGTGTCTTTCATCTGCTGCTCTATTTTGCTTTAGCCAACCACTGCATTTTTTCCATCCTCAGTGTTACCAGTTTCTTTGTGCTTCTGCAGAATAGCTTGGACAGCACGTCTGAAAACATCTGTCTTCCTTGAAATGTCTGCCTGTGAGATATATTGTTGCTGTGCTAATGCTTGCATTGTGTAAGATGTTTTAGGCCATGGGTAGGCAACATTAAAGAGGTGGAGATCTACGTGAACAACATGGGAAAATCAAGATCACAGTGTCGCCCAGTGTTGCCTCCTCACACTTGATTTAAACCTGTAATTGCCACACTACCGTGTCACAATCGCATGCATTGCACGGCAATCATGAGTTTAAATCAGGTGGTGAGGAGGCAACATATCGCCTCTTCATCACCTGTCAAACACACTTGGATCACTTTTCAGAGGAAAAGCAGTGCCTGCTGCACTTGTGAATGAGCCCTTAGTTGCATTCAGCAGCGGTACCCTTCACACAAAGTTGGGTGGTGGTAAAACCCTGCAGTTTATTTGCTGCAGCAGGAATTAAACCCCCTGTTGCTTTGGGTGGGTGCTACCGCCTGCCAAATGTGACCCATTCAAGTAAATAGGACCAATCTGCAAGTGCCCCGTAACTGCATGCTTCTGTGGGGTCCAAGTGGTTAAAGCAGGTGGTGAGAGAACAACTGTACTGCACAAGGTTGCAGGGCATTTTCAGTGTGGCCTCATTTACTTGAATGGGTCATGCTTGTCAGGTTCTACACCCACCAACCATGACAGGGTGTACAACTCTTGCTGCGGTCGTGACATGTTGATAAATGTAAAGTTATGCACTTGGGGGCTAAGAATATGAATGCATCATACATACTAGGGGGAGTACAACTGGGGGATCCGTAGTGGAGAAGGATCTGGGGGTTTTGGTAGATCATAAGCTCAATAATGGCATGCAATGCCAAGCTGCGGTTTCCAAAGCAAGCAAAGTCCTTTCTTCTATTAAGAGAGGTATGGACTCCAGAGATAGAGATATCATTTTGCCCCTGTTCAAATCTTTAGTAAGACCTCAACTGGAATATGCAGTTCAGTTTTGGGCACCAGTTCTCAAAAAGGATATCGGGGAACTGGAGAAAGTGCAGAGAAGGGCAACCAAACTGATAAGAGGCATGGAGGAACTCAGTTATGAGGAAAGATTAGAGGAACTGAATTTATTCACTCTTGAGAAGAGGAGAATAAGGGGGGATATGATTAACATGTACAAATATATAAGGGGTCCATATAGTGAACTTGGTGTTGAGTTATTCACTTTACGGTCAACACAAAAGACAAGGGGGCACTCTTTACGTCTAGAGGAAAAAAGATTTAATCTCCAAATACGGAAAGGTTTCTTCACAGTAAGAGCTGTGAAAATGTGCAACAGACTCTCTGCAGAGGTGGTTCTGGCCAGCTTAGTAGATTGCTTTAAGAAAGGCCTGGATACTTTCCTAAATGTACATAATTTATAGGTAAAGTTGATGCAGGGTAAATCCAATTGCCTCTTGGGGGATCAGGAAGGAATTTTTTCCCCTGCTGTAGCTAATTGGATCATGCTCTGCTGGGGTTTTTTGCCTTCCTCTGGATCAACTGTGGGTATAGAATTGGGTATATGGGATTGTACGATATTTTTTATTTTATTTATTTTTTTATTTTATTTTTTTATGGTTGAACTGGATGGACTTTGTCTTTTTTCAACCTGACTAACTATGTAACTATGTGTACACACCTGGCAACTGCAGTTGGGGCAGGGGTGGTAAAGACACATCTTAACTATGGGGTTTTACCACCCAAAATGTGAATGTAAACGAACCCTTACTGTTCTGAGCACCCTATAAGGCTACATTAACACTGATGTGCTGCAGTTTACCTGCACCGCGGGTGCAGCGCAGTGCATCTGCCACCGTTCTTGGTTAGCTGCACTTTGCCATAGACGTCTATTATTATATGCAGGTTTGGTGCACTTTCTGAAAGTGCACCAAAACTCCTGCATTCAGAAAGTGCACCAAACCCGCAGGATATTATTGAAGTCTATGGCTAAGCGCAGCAAACCCCTAGGAAAGTTGCAGGTACACTGCACTGCACCCGCGGTGTGGGTAAACTGCAGCACATCAGTGTTAAAGTAGCCTTATACTATTATGCCCAGTGTATTGCTTCACATTGACCCGAAGATCTCTTCTTTTTGGCTGCTGGCACCACTTTGGAGGCCGCTAGTAGGGATAAGAGATGCAGTGAAGATGGTATCACTCCACTTGGGACAGGAGCCAGCACTACAGAGGAGGCATTGGCTTATGTGGCTCTTGCTCCCTACTCCAGGTCCAACTTTACAAGTAGTCCCTCTGCATTTAAATCAGTGATGTCCGCGCTCAATGGAATAAAGGCTGCTGCCCCCCTGTTGTAAGAGTGACCAAATGGAAACCCAGAAATAAAATCAGTGAGCCTAATAGGGGTGGTGGCGCTGCCTATTAGCCTATGTAAAACCACCAAGGTGGTGGCGACTAATTAATGGAGAGGAGTAGACTCTGGTGGTGCCTCTCAATGGATGGTGGGTGTAGAGAAAGTAAGTGCCAGCAAAGAAATAAAAAATATATTGAAAATAAATTATTAAAATTAAACGTATCCAATGGATTGGGTAAACCCCAGTGAAAATGTGTACAAAATGGCCTCTGAAGGGCGATGGACCCTCAATCGCTCTTTGGCCTCACCTAAGTGCCTGGTAGTGAGTGGGTGTATCCTAATACACTTCTTATTGATAAACCATATGACAAAATGGCCTCACCTATACTGGGTGTGTGAGACAATATTGTATAAAAATAGGTAAGTGATGCCTGTCAAAGTATATATAAATCTGGTGAAAATAACAACAAACAATAGTGATGGGTCTAACGTATTACATACATAGGTGAACAAGCATCAAGTGATAAAAAACTAAATAAAATGTGTATAGATACAAATGTTTAAGTCCAAGTGCAATTGTATCCTGAAAGAAAATTATGAAGTTCCTCATTGGTTTCCGCACAGGGCTGAACAGTGTATAATCACAGTCCCATTAACCACTTAACGACCGCTCACTGTATATGTACGTCGGCAGAATGGCACCGACAGGCACAATCACGTACAGTGTACGTGATTACCTTTGTACAGTTGGGGGGTCCGATCGGACCCCCTCCTATACAGTGAGCGGTCGGTATTCGTTGGGGAGCGATCCGAGATGAGGGGGCGGCCATTCGATTCTGGCCACCCCCCCGCGATCGCTCCCGGCGAATGGAAATGCTTCCTCTGCTGTGTAATGTAAACACAGGCAGAGGAAGCAGGAGGAAGTGATGTCATCTCTCATGCGGCGTTCACATATACCGAGCGCCGTACAAGAGAAGACATACAGGTTAGTGCACAAACAGCACACTGACACCAGGACACATAGGTACACAAATCGCCCCCCCAGGCCCCCCCAGATCACCCCCCAGCCCCCAGTCACAGTGTCACTTGCAGTGACCATTTATTTACTGATCACTGCAATCAGTGACATTTGTGACTGTAAAAGTGTCACTAAAGTTAGTTTTAGGTCCAGTGTAGCCCCCTAACCCCCCCTAATAAAGGTTTAACCCCCTGATGACCCCCCAGATAACCCTTTCACCCCCTAGCACCGCCGTCGCTAAGCGATCATTTTTCTGATCGCTGTTTTAGCGTCGGTGATGCAGATCGGTAGCCAGTAATTTTTTTTAGGTTCGCCGCAGGTTTTTATAGCGTCGGGTACCCCCATAAATTATCTAATAAAGGTTTAACCCCCTTGATCGCCCCCCAGGTAACCCTTTCACCCCCTATCACCACTGTCGCTAAGCGATAATTTTTCTGATCGCTGTCTTAGCGTCTGTGATGCAGATCGGTAGCCAGTAATTTTTTTTAGGTTCGTCGCAGGATTTTATAGCATCAGGTACCCCCATATATTACCTAATAAAGGATTAACCCCCTGATCACCCCCCAGATAACCCTTTCACCCCCTAGCACCGCCGTCGCTAAGCGATCATTTTTCTGATCGCTGTCTTAGCGTCGGTGATGCAGATCGGTAGCCAGTATTTTTTTTTAGGTTCGCCGCAGGTTTTTATAGCGTCAGGTACCCCCATAAATTATCTAATAAAGGTTTAACCCCCTTGATCGCCCCCCCAGGTAACCCTTTCACCCCCTATCACCACTGTCGCTAAGCGATCATTTTTCTGATCGCTGTCTTAGTGTCGGTGATGCAGATCGGTAGCCAGTAAATGTTTTTAGGTTCGCCGCAGGTTTTTATAATGTCAGGTACCCCCATATATTATCTAATAAATGTTTTAACCCCCTAATTGCCCCTAGTTAACCCTTTCACCAGTGATCACCATATAAGTGTTACAGGTGACGCTGGTTAGTTAGTTTGCTTTTTATAGTGTCAGGGCACCCGCCGTATATATAACCCAATAAAGGTTTAACCCCCTGATCGCCCGGCGGGTGATATCAATTAGGTTTTATCGTCAGAGAGGGTCTGCGTCACACCCCAGGCAGTGTCAGGTTAGTGCCAGTAACGCTAACACCCACGCGTGAAGCATACGCCTCCCTTAGTGGTATAGTATCTGAACAGATCAATATCTGATCTGATCAGATCTATACTAGCGTTCCCAGCAGTTTAGGGTTCCCAAAAACGCAGTGTTAGCGGGATCAGCCCAGATACCTGCTAGCACCTGCGTTTTGCCCCTCCGTCCAGCCCAGGCCACCCAAATGCAGTATCGATCGATCACTGTCACTTACAAAACACAACACACATAACTGCAGCGTTCGCAGAGACAGGCCTGATCCCTGCGACTCCAGTGCTGTAGGAGGTGATTTCACCACCACAGTTAAAAAAAAAAAGCATATATGCCGAAGCATTGGGGCAGCAGGGGCGGAGGAGCGATTTTGCTCCTAATGCCGCGTACATACGGTCGAAATTCCGACGGAGGCTTGCCCGTGGAAAAGTCCGACCATGTGTGTGCGGCATAACTTTTTTGCGGGAGGATGCCCCCATGCTTCGGCATATATAAATGGTGCATGTATGCCCATCATTAGAAGTGGGTGGATGAAGGGCGGTATTCTAATGGTGGGCATACCCACCGATCAATCTCTTTTTTTGTTCAGCCAACTGGCTGCATGAAAAAAAAAGATTACAATACATGTCCAACAAGGACCAGCAACGTACTGGTATGTTGCTGGACTTTGAATGTTTATACCAGAATGATGCCTGCCGGTTTAGGTATCATCTTGGTATCATTCTTTTCA
This sequence comes from Rana muscosa, assembly GCA_029206835.1. NCBI lineage: Eukaryota > Metazoa > Chordata > Amphibia > Anura > Ranidae > Rana > Rana muscosa. The sequence continues at coordinate 861,003,624 of CM055122.1, forward strand.
GCCAGCGGCCGGCTTTCATGTAAAAGCAATCCTAGTGGCTAATTAGCCTCTGGACTGCTTTTACAAGCAGTGGGAGGGAATGTCCCCCCCCGGATATAAAAAGCGCCATTGGGAAATTGGGAAAGCATTTTATCACACCGATCTTGGTGTGGTCAGATGCTTTGAGGGCAGAGGAAAGATCTAGGGTCTAGAAGACCCCAGTTTTTTCAAAAAAGAGTACCTGTCACTACCTATTGCTATCATAGGGGATATTTACATTCCCTGAGATAACAATAAAAATGATTAAAAAAAAAAAAATATGGAAGGAACAATTTAAAAATAAAATAAAAAGCAAAATTAATTTAAAAAAAAAAAAAAGCACCCCTGTCCTGCCCTGCTCTTGCCCAATGGCGAACGCAAGCGTCGGTCTGGCGTCATATGTAAACAGCAATTGCACCATGCATGTGAGGTATCACTGCGAAGGTCAGATCGAGGGCAGTAATTTTAGCAGTAGACACCCTCTGTAAATCTAACGGGGTAACCTGTAAAAGCTTTTAAAGGCTTTTAAAAATGTATGCAGTTTATCGGCAATGCGCGTTTGTGCAAAATTTTAAAGCATGTCGTGTTTGGTATCTATGTACTCGGCCTAAGATCATTTTTTTATTTCATCAAACATTTGGGCAATATAGTGTGTTTTAGTGCATTAAAATTAAAAAAGTGTATTTTTTCCCAAAAAAAATGCGTTTGAAAAATCGCTGCGCAAATACTGTGTAGAAAAAAAAATGCAACACCCACCATTTTAATCTGTAATCTGTAGGGCCTTTGCTTTAAAAATATATATAATGTTTGGGGGTTCAACATAATTTTCTTGCAAAAAAATAAAGGGATTTTTATAACAGCTTACCTGTAAAATCCTTTTCTTGGAGTACATCACGGGACACAGAGCGACTTAGTCATTACTAATGGGTTATATAGATTACCTTCAGGTGTTGGCACTGGCCAATTCCAAACCGGAAGTACCCTCCCCTATATAAGCCCCTCCCATCCGGGAGCACCTCAGTTTTGTAGCCAAGCAATAAGTGTCCCAAAAAGAGGGGTGGGAGCTCTGTGTCCCGTGATGTACTCCAAGAAAAGGATTTTTACAGGTAAGCTGTTATAAAAATCCCTTTTTCTTTTTCGTACATCACGGGACACAGAGCGACTTAGTCATTACTAATGGGACGTCCCAAAGCAATGCCAAATGAGGGGAGGGATACATAAGCTGGGCGCCATCAGGCATGAGGCTCTTTTGCGGCCTGCAACACACTGCGCCCAAAGGCGACATCCTCCTGACTTCTGACGTCTACCTGGTAGAATCTAGTAAACGTGTGTACTAAGGACCATGTTGTGGCCTTACAGACTTGAGCCAGGGAGGCTTGGTGATGCACTGCCCATGAAGTTCCAACTGCTCTTGTGGAGTGCGCCCTAACTTTGAACGGAGGCGGTCTCCTTTTCAAGCCATAGGCTTGTATTATGACCTGTCGAATCCACTTGGCTAAAGTAGATTTTTGATGCTGCCTGACCCTTTCTGGGGCCTTCCGGCAGAACAAACAAAGTATCCGTTCTACGAATCTGAGCAGTGGCTTTAAGATAAGCTTTAACTGCTCTTACTACATCCAAAGAATGCAATAACTTTTCCTCTACCGAACTAGGTTTGGGGAAAAAGGAAGGAAGAACCACATCTTGGTTCAAATGGAACCTCGATACCACCTTAGGAAGAAGGCTGGATGAGGACGTAATACTACTCTGTCCTTATGGATAACCAGATATGGCTCCTTACAGGACAAGGCGGCTAATTCCGATACTCTTTTAGCCGAACAAATGGCTACTAAGAAAATCAATTTCCTGGTGAAAAGAACCAAGAAAATGTGCCGCAATGGTTCAAATGGTTGTTTCTGTAGAACCGACAGAACCAGGTTTAAGTCCCATGGACATATGGGAATACTAACCGGAGGGCTAATACGCATCACTCCTTGTATGAAAGCTTTGACTAATGAATGCAAAGCCAAGGGCCTTTGAAAAAAATATTGACAAGGCCGTCTGACCCTTGATAGTACTCAAGGCAAGCTTCCTATGTACAGCCCACTGTAGGAAGTCCAGAATCCTACCTATTACGTACTTACGTGGATGCCATTTCCTGGCCTCACACCACGTGATGTACGCCTTCTAGATCCTATAATAGATCTGCCTGGATACCGGCTTCCTGGCATTGATCATGGTAGATACCACAGGATTAGAGAGCCCTCTCTTTTTTAGAATGTGGGCTTCAATAGCCAGGCCGTCAAACCTAGGGCTGGTAAGGAAGGGTAGTATATCGGTCCTTGCGAAAGCAGGGCCGGACGATGTGGGAGGGTCCAAGGACTTCCCACTGACATTTTTACAATCTCTGCGTACCATGCCCTTTGGGGCCACGCTGGAGCCACCAGAATCACTGGTTTCTTTTCTACCCTGATTCTGCGGAATAATCGCGGTGGGAATGCATATATCAGCTTGAACTGATCCCAAGGGAACACTAGGGCATCCGAACCGCAAGCTAGGGGATCCTTTGTGCGAGACACAAAATTGTCCACCTTTGCGTTGAATCTGGATGCTAGCAGATCTACATCCGGTGTTCCCCACCGCTGGCATATTGCCTGGAAAACCTCGGGGTGAAGAGACCATTCCCCCGGGCATAATTGCTGGCGACTTAAAAAGTCCGCTCTCCAATTTTCCACTCCTGGGATGAAAACCGCTGATATGGCTGTGACATACCTTTCTGCCCATTCCAGGATGCAATTCGCTTCCCTCTGGGCTGCACGACTCCTGGTGCCACCCTGGTGATTGATATATGCCACTGCTGTGGCATTGTCTGATTGAATTCTGACAGGTGACCCTTGGAGTTTGGATGTCCATGCTACTAGGGCATACCGGGCTGCTCGTATCTCTAAGAGATTGGTGGGCAGGGCCTTCTCTGCTTCTGACCACTTGCCCTGGAGAGACCATTGCTCCAGTACTGCCCCCCAGCCTATGAGGCTGGCATCTGTAGTGACCACCTTCCAAGAAACCGGACTGAAGGGTTTCCCTTTTTCCAGATTCTGGTACCAACCACCAATGGAGGCTCTTGCGAACGGAAGGGGACAGGGACATTGGTAAGTCTAAAGCCTGAACTTTTTTGTTCCAGGCTGACAGTATGGCCCTCTGCAAGTTCCTTGAATGGAATTGACCGTAGGGTACTGCTTCGAATGAAGCCACCATTTTTCCCAGCAGCCTTATACACAGGCGTATGGATGGTTTTTCTTTTTTGTACCCACTAAGTGGGTCAAATCTTTCAAAGACGACACCTTCTCTGGAGGTAAGAAAATCTTTCTCTGATTTGAATCCAGTCTTAGCCCCCAAGTATTCCAGGCTTTTGACTGGTTTTAGGGCTGACTTGTCTCGGTTGATAATGCAACCGTGAGATTCCAGATACTTGATTATCTTGTGAACGACCACTTCTAGTTTTTTTCACTGAGTGGTCTATCAGCAACAAGTCGTCTAGATATGCCATGATCGTTACACCTTGTGTTCCTAGTTTGGCCAATCGTAGGGCCAGAATTTTTGTGAACACTCGTGGTGCCGTGGCCAGACCGAAAGGTAAGGCTCTGAACTGAAAATGGCGCCCTTCTACTGCAAGGCGTAGAAATTTCTGGTGGGCCGGACAGATGGGAATATGCAAATAAGCATCCCTTATGTCGATCGAGGCTAACCATTCCTGCCCTTGTAGGGCGGTGGCCACCGATCGGATCGACTCCATCCGAAAAAGTCCTGATATGTAGGAACTTGTTTAGCCCTTTTATATTTAATATGGGCCTCATGTCCCCATTTGGTTTGGGGACTGTGACAAGGTTCGAGTAAAACCCGAACCCGTTTTCTTCCAAGGGAACCTTCATGATTACCCTTGGGGCAATAGTTGCTCTAGTGCCAGAAGGAGGGATCCACTCTTCTGGGGATCGCTTGGCACGTTTGACCTTATAAAATGGGCAGGAGGAATGTCTTTTAACTCCAGCCTGTATCCCAGACTTACTGTGGAGATCACCCATCTCTGATGGTATCCCGCCAGGTCTCTGTGAACAACTGAAGTCTTCCCCTCACCCGATTGAGTGGGGGCAACCCTTCATGACTTAGGGGGAGGTTTTGTACCTCTCTTGACCCAGGGTTTCTTGTTACCCTGTGATTGTCCCTGATTTCTGCCCCCTGGATTTGACCGCGGAGGCCGTCGGAACTGTTTTACAGCCGATGTGCCAGGGACTGGAGAAGTAGGCCTCTTAAAAGAAGGACTTCTACCCTTGTTCTTAACCGGTAAGAGTGAACTTTTACCGGCAGAAATTTTCTGGATATATTTGTCCAGATCTTCTCCAAATAAGCGTTCTCCATGAAATGGGAAGCTAACCAGCAGTTTTTTACAGGGAGCTTCAGCAGACCAGTTTTTGAGCCACAGAAGCCTACGCATATGTACTATAGACAGCGTAAAGCGGGAGGCCTGTTGGATTGTATCCTTTATGGCGTCCACCGCAAAACACAAGGCTCTAGGCAGGTCAGCTAGGGCAAGAGCCTGCTGATCTGGTAAGTCCCTTAAGACTTGTTTCAACTGATCTTTCACTGCTTGGCAGACTCCAATCGCTGCTACCGCAGGTTGTGTCACCATGCTTGCTGTAGAGAAAGCAGATTTTAGTAAAGACTCCAATTTTTTATCTATTGGGTCTTTGAACATTGGAACATTATCTACTGGACATGTCAGTGATTTGTTAATAGAAGAGATGGCTGCGTCCACTGTAGGGACCCTCCATTTTTTTATGAACTTATCCTCCATGGGATAGATCACCGGAAATCTCTTGGGGGGAGCAAATATTTTATCAGGATGCTCCCAATCCTGGTAAATAAGCCCTTCTAATAAAGGGTGGATTGGGAAGGAACAGACAGCCTGGGGAGCTTTTAGCGACCCCAGCGAGGAAACCGTAGTGGATGGTGGTTCCGCCAGAGGCATTTTAAATGCTGATCGGACCATGTTAGTCAGAGACTGAACCCATAATCTTTCAGCCTGAGATGCTGAGAAAGGTTCTTCCACTGTTGATTCCTCTATAACTGAATCAACCTCATCCTGATCCCCTTCAGGTAGGTCGATCTCTGTGTGGGGCTGTTCCTCCACTAACAGGCACTCTGAAGGAGGAGACGGAGATCGGACGCGCTTTTCCTGTGACAGGGAAGCAGCGATCAATGCTGTTAATCTCTCTTCCAATCCTCCCAGAGTTGAGGATAAAACCTCCTCTGTTATATATACAGGAGCAGGTGGACTGGGGACAGCCGCAGCACCAGGCACTCCTGCGGGGTTTCTACGGCTACTGGCCTCTGAATTCTCAGGGGAGATTGGTGCAGTACAAGCATGCCCAATATCCTCAGAGCCCGATGGAGACCCCTTTGGCTTCCTGGAAGACCTATTTCCGGAGCGTCTGGACGACATATCCTTTAAGCACAAAGCTGAGGTATTCCCGTCGTCATACACCAATTTTTGCTGGTAATAGTCTAACACAGTTGCTGCTATATACCAGCTGGTGTCCACTAAAGTGCCTTTCTATGGGGATGCCTGCATCAACCGCCTCTGTGTGCCACTGTTTGTTGCTAGCTCTGTTTGCATCCAGCCGACACTTGTACTGTGTCTTTTAACCATGCTGGGACGCCTGCACATGCGCAGAAGCGCCGCGGCGCGCATCGAGCGTCATCCACCCGCCCCGCCCCTTTTTTTTCATAGGAGGCGCGTGCACGCGCCCGCGCGCGCGCCCGTGCGCCATTGGCGCCCTTTTCGAAATCAAACAGGGACTAGGAGCCAGGGCCCTTTTTGCCGGAGGGCCTGTGCGGTGGATGAGCGCAGCAACAGGGCAGAGGAAGTGGATTCCCACAGAGAAACTTACCAACTGCCTGGATCTTTTGACTTGAGAAAACCAAAGATCCACATGACAAGATAAATGGACTACAGCGGCCTCTAGTGGTTTAACACAGGTACCGCGGTCCCTTTTTTTTTTTTTTTTTCTTGATTACTATTAAAATTTTACATTTTCAGTAGTTACAGGCAAACACAGATATTAGCGGGAATACCGTTAGGTAACAGACAGAAAGACAAATTAGGCTTGGGGGTCCCCCAATAGAACCAAGTTCCTGGGGGCCCCCACTTACCTGATCCCCGCCGCAGGACTTTGTTTGGTCCACAGAAGTCCAAACTTCACCTATCACGGCAGGCATTGTAATTAAACCTTCAGGGACCGGGTTCCCAAGGATTCCACTCCCCTGGACCTGTATAGCACCCTGCACAGACAACATCTTGGTCGTGGGTATGACCAGAGCTCTGGATCCCAGGGTCCAGCCCTCCTAAGAGAGGCATTACAGGCAAAACCTTGCTCTTCTGCTGCAAGGCCCGGGTACCGACCGTTTAGCTATGAAGCTTTTTTGGTGGGATCCGGAACAGCTTACTAAGGCCCAAAAGAACCTGTACGCAAGCCCAGTGAAAACACATGTTACTCTTTGGCCAACACCTTAGACACTGGCAAAAAACTGAGGTGCTCCCGGATGGGAGGGGCTTATATAGGGGAGGGTACTTCCGGTTTGGAATTGGCCAGTGCCAACACCTGAAGGTAATCTATATAACCCATTAGTAATGACTAAGTCGCTCTGTGTCCCGTGATGTACGAAAAAGAAAAATAGGATTTTTATAACAGCTTACCTGTAAAATCCTTTTCTTAGGAGTACATCACGGGACACAGAGCGACATAGTCATTACTAATGGGTTATATAGATACCGTCAGGTGCTGGCACTGGCAACTTCCAAAACCGGAAGTACCCTCCCCTATATAAGCCCCTCCCATCCGGGAGCACCTCAGTTTTGTAGCAAAGCAATAAGTGTCCCCAAAGAGGGGCGGGAGCTCTGTGTCCCGTGATGTACTCCTAAGAAAAGGATTTTACAGGTAAGCTGTTATAAAAATCCTATTTTCTTTCTCGTACATCACGGGACACAGAGCGACATAGTCATTACTAATGGGATGTCCTAAAGCAATGCCCAATGAGGGGGGGGATACACCATATATAAGCTGAGCGCTATCAGACATGAGGATCTTTTGCGGCCTGCAACACACTGCGCCCAAAGGCGACATCCTCCTGACTTCTAACGTCCACCTGGTAGAACCTAGTAAACGTGTGAACTGAAGACCACGTTGCGGCCTTACAGATTTGAGCCAGGGAGGCCTGGTGATGAACTGCCCATGAAGTTCCAACTGCTCTCGTGGAGTGCGCTCTAACTTTGAACGGAGGCGGTCTCCTTCTCAAGCCATAAGCTTGCATAATGACCTGTCGAATCCACTTGGCTAAAGTAGATTTTGACGCTGCCTGACCCTTTCTGGGGCCTTCCGGCAGAATAAACAAAGTATCCGTTCTGCGAATCTGAGCAGTGGCTTTTAGATAAGCTTTAACTGCTCTTACTACATCCAAAGAATGCAATAACTTTTCCTCTACCGAAGTAGGTTTGGGGAAAAAAGAAGGAAGAACCACATCTTGGTTCAAATGAAACCTCAATACCACCTTAGGAAGAAAGGCTGGATGAGGACGTAACACTACTCTGTCCTTATGGATAACCAGATATGGCTCCCTACAGGACATAGCTGCTAATTCCGATACTCTTTTAGCCGAACAAATGGCTACTAGAAAAATCAATTTCCTGGTGAGAAGCACCAAGGAAATATGCTGTAATGGTTCAAATGGTTGTTTCTGTAGAACCGACAGAACCAAGTTTAGATCCCATGGACATATGGGAATATTAACCGGAGGACTAATACGCATCACTCCTTGTATAAAGGCTTTGACTAGTGAATGCGAAGCCAAGGGCCTTTGAAAAAATATTGACAAGGCCGAAATCTGACCCTTGATAGTACTCAAGGCAAGCTTTCTATCTACAGCCCACTGTAGGAAGTCCAGAATCCTACCTATTACGTACTTATGTGGATGCCATTTCTTGGCCTCACACCACGCGATGTACGCCTTCCAGATTCTATAGTAGATCTGCCTGGATACCGGCTTCCTGGCATTGATCATGGTAGATACCACAGCATTAGAGAGCCCTCTCTTTTTTAGAATGTGGGCTTCAATAGCCAGGCCGTCAAACCTAGGGCTGGTAAGGAAGGGTGGTATATCGGTCCTTGCGAAAGCCGGACGACGTGGGAGAGTCCAAGGACTCCCCACTGAAATTTTACAATCTCCGCGTACCACGCTCTACGGGGCCACGCTGGAGCCACCGGAATCACTGGTTTCTTTTCTACCCTGATTCTGCGGAGTAATCGAGGTAACCATTGTGGCGGTGTGAATGCATATATCAGCTTGAACTGATCCCAAGGGAACACTAGGGCATCCGAGCCGCAAGCTAGGGGATCCCTTGTCCGAGAGACAAACCTGTCCCCCTTTGCGTTGAATCTGGATGCTAGAAGATCTACATCCGATGTTCCCCACCGCTGACATATTGTCCAGAAAACCTCGGGGTGAAGGGACCCTTCCTCTGGGCCTAATTGCTGGCGACTTAGAAAGTCCGCCTTCCAATTCTCCACTCCTGGAATGAATACCGCAGATATGGCTGGGACATATTTTTCTGCCCATTTCAGGATGTAATTTACTTCCCTCTGGGCTGCACGACTCCTGGTGCCCCCCTGATGATTGATATATGCCACTGCTGTGGCATTGTCTGATTGCATTCTGACAGGGGACCCTTGGAGTTTGGATGTCCATGCTACTAGGGCATACCGGGCTGCTCGTATCTCTAAGAGATTGATGGGCAGGGCCTTTTCTGCATCCGACCATCTGCCCTGGAGAGACTATTGCTCCAGTACTGCTCCCCAGCCTATAAGGCTGGCATCTGTAGTGACCACCTTCCAAGAAATCGGACTGAAGGATTTCCTTTTTTCCAGATTCTGGGGAACCAACCACCAACGGAGGCTCTTGCGAACGGAAGGGGACAAGGACATTGTAAGTCTAGGGCCTGAACTTTTTTGTTCCAGGCTGACAGTATGGCCCCTTGCAAATTCCTTGAATGGAATTGACCGTAGGGTACTGCTTCGAATGATGCCACCATTTTTCCCAGCAGCCTCATATACAGGCGTATGGACGGCTGTCTTTTTTGTACCCACTAAGTGGATCAAATCTTTCAAAGACAACACCTTTCCTCGAGGCAAGAATATTTTTCTCTGGCCTGAATCCAACCTTAGCCCCAAGTATTCCAGACTTTTGACTGGTTTTTAGGGCTGACTTGTCTCGGTTGATAATCCAACCGTGAGATTCCAGATACTTGATCGTCTTGTGAACGACCACGTCTAGTTTTTTCACTGAGTGGTCTATCAGCAACAAGTCATCCAGATATGCCATTATCATTACACCTTGTGTTCTTAGATTGGCCAATAAAGGGCCAGAATTTTTGTAAACACTCGTGGTGCTGTGGCCAAACCGAAGGGTAAGGCTCTGAACTGAAAATGGCGCCCTTCTACTGCAAAGCGTAGAAATTTTTGGTGGACTGGAAAGATGGGAATGTGCAAATAAGCATCTTTGATGTCGATCGTGGCTAACCAATCCTCCCCTTGTAGGGCAGTGGCCACCGATCGGATCGACTCCATCGGAAAGTCCTGATATACAGGAATTTGTATAGCCCTTTTAGAATTAATATGGGCCTCCCGTCCGCGTTTGCTTCGGGACTGTAAAGAGGTTTGAGTAAAACCCGAACCCTCATTCTTCCAGGGGAACCTCCATAATTACTCCTTGGAGCAATAGTTGTTCTAGTGCCAACAGGAGGGACTCTCTCTTCCAGGGATCCCTTGGCACGTTTGACCTCAAAAATGGGAAGGAGGAGAGTCTTTTAACTCCAAACTGTATCCCAAACCTACTGCGGAGAGTACCTATCTGTCTTGATCGTGTCCCGCCAGGTCTCTTGCGAACAACTGGAGTCCTCCCCCCACCCGACTGAGTGGGGGCTTCATGAATTTAACTTTGGGGGAGGTTTTGTACCTCCCCTGACCCAGGGTTTCTCATTACCCTGCTACTGTCCCTGTTTTTTACCCCCGGGATTTGACCGAGGAGGCCGTCGGAACTGTTACACAGCCGATGCCCCAGGGACTGGAGAAGCAGGCCTCTTAAAGAGGGACCTCTAACTCTGCTTTTAACCGGCAAGAGCGTATTTTTACCGCTGGAAATTTTCTGGATATATTTGTCCAGGTTTTCCCTGAATAAGCGTTCACCATGAAATGGGACGCTAACCAGCCATTCTTTACAGGGAGCTTCAGCAGACCAGTTTTTGAGCCATAGGAGCCTACGCATATGTACTATAGACAGCGTAAGGCGGGAGGCCTGATGGACTGAATCCTCTATGACGTCAACCGCAAAGCCTAAGGCTCTAGGTAGATCAGCTAGGGCAAAGCCTGCTGATCTGTCAAGTCCCTCAAGACCTGTTTCAACTGATCCTTCACTGCTTAGCAGACCCCAATAGCTGCTACTGCTGGTTGTATCACCAAGCAGATTTTCATAAGGACTCCAATCTTTTATCTATTGGGTTCTTGAACATTTGGACATTATCCACTGGACATGTCAGTGATTTATACATACAAGAGATGGCTGCGTCCATTGTAGGGACCTTCCATTTTTCTTTTTTTTTTTTTTTTTTTTGATGAACTTATCCTCCATGGGATAGACCACCGGAAATCTCTTGGGGGAATAAATATTTTCTCAGGACGTTCCCAATCCTGGTAAATGAGCCCTTTCAGTAAAGGGTGAAGTGGAAAAGAACAAACAGTCTGGGGGCTTCTAGCGACCCCAACGAGGATACAGTAGTGGTTGATGGTTCCGCAAGGTGCATTTTTAAATGCTGATCGGACCATGTTAGTCAGAGACTGAACCCATAATCTTTCAGCTTGAGATGCTGAGAAAAGGTTCCCCCACTGTTGATTCCTCTATAACAGAATCAACCTTATCCTGATCCCCTTCAGGCAGGTCGATCCCTGTATGGGACTGTTGCTCTGCTAACAGGCATTCTGAAGGAGGAGACGGAGATCGGGCGTGCTTTCCCTGACAGGGAGGCAGCGATAAATGTTGACAATCTCTCTCTAATCCTCCCAGAGCTGAGGAAAAAACCTCCTCTGTTACATACACAGGAGCAGGTGACTGAGGACAGCCACAGTACCAAGTACCCCTGCGGGGTCTCTACGGTCACTTACCTCTGAACTTCAGGGGAGACTGGTGCAGCAGGAGTATGCCCAAGATCCTCCGAGCCCGATGAGACCCCCTTCGCTTCCTGGAAGATTCAGTTCCGGAGCTTCTGGACGGCATATTCCTAAGCCTAAAGCTGAGGTATTCCAGCCGTAATACACCACTTTTACTGAGAATAGTCTAGCACAATTGCTGCTATATCACAGTTGGTGTCTACTAATGTGCCTTTCTAGGGGATGCCTGTATCAACCGCTTGCTGTATGCCTTTAAATGTTGCCAGCTCTGTCTCTGTACTTCATAGCCAGCTCACTACAATATTGTGTTTTTTTTTTTTTTAAACTGCTGGGACGCCCGCACATGCGCAGAAGCGCTGCGGCGCGCACAGAGCGTCATCCCCCAGGCTCCGCCCCCTTTCCCGGCTCACCTCTATATATAGAGGCGCGTACACGCGCACGCGCGCGGGCACGTGCGCCTTCGGCGCTAATTTCAAATAGGGTAACAAGGGACAGGAGCCAGGGCCCCTCTTTGCCGCAGGCCGGGGGATGGACGAGCACTGCAACATGGCAGAGGAAGCAGTTTCCTATAAGAGAACTCACCATCTGCCTGGACTTTGCTCTGCTGAGAAGAAGCTAGTCCACATGACAAGAAAACATTCCACAGCGGCCTCTAGTGGACAAACACAGGTACCGCAGTCTAATATATTAAATATATATATATAAAAAAAAAAATTTTTTTTTTTTTTTTTTTTCTTGACCACCATTAAAAATTATTACATTTTTTTAGTAGTTACAGGCATGCACAGAATTTTGCGGGAATACCATTAGGTAACAGACAGAAAGACAAATTAGGCTTGGGGGTCCCCCAATAGAACCAAGTTCCTGGGGGCCCCCACTTACCTGTTCCCCGCCGCAGGACTTTGTTTGGTCCACAAAAGCCCAAACTTCACCTATCACGGCAGGCATTGTAATCAAACCTTCAGGGACCGGGTTCCCAAGGATTCCACTCCCCTGGACCTGTATAGCACCCTGCACAGAAAACATCTTGGTCGTGGGTATGACCAGAGCTCTGGATCCCAGGGTCCAGCTCTCCTAAGAGAAGCATTACAGGCAAAACCTTGCTCTTCTCTGCAAGGCCCGGGTACCGACCGTTTAGCTATGAAGCTTTTTTGGTCGGATCCGGAATAGCTTACTGAGGCCCAAAAGAACCTGTACGCAAGCTCAGTGAAAAACACATGTTTCTTCTTGGCCAACACCTTAGACACTGGCAAAAAAACTGAGGTGCTCCCGGATGGGAGGGGCTTATATAGGGGAGGGTACTTCCGGTTTTGGAAGTTGCCAGTGCCAGCACCTGACGGTATCTATATAACCCATTAGTAATGACTATGTCGCTCTGTGTCCCGTGATGTACGAGAAAGAAAATATGTTTTCATGTTTTTTTAGTCATTATTCAATCACTTGAGACAAAAAAAAAAATATTCAATGGGCTCAACATGCCTCTCAGCAATTTCCTTGGGGTGTCTACTTTCCAAAATGGGGTCATTTGGGGGGGTTTGTACTGCCCTGCCATTTTAGCACCTCAAGAAATGAGATAGGCAGTCATAAATTAAAAGTTGTGTAAATTCTAGAAAATGTACCCTAGTTTGTAGACGCTATAACTTTTGCACAAACCCATAAATATACGCTTATTGACATTTTTTTACTAAAGACATGTGGCTGAATACATTTTGGCCTAAATGTATGACTAAAATTGAGTTTATTCGATTTTTCTTATAACAGTAACTTATAAACGTAGAAAATATCATATTTTTTCGAAATTTTCGGTCTTTTTCCGTTTATATCGCAAAAAAGAAAAATCGCAGAGGCAATCAAATACCATTAAAAGAAAGCTCTATTTGTGGGAAGAAAAGGACGCAAATTTCGTTTGGGTACAACATTGCATGTCCGCACAATTTACAGGTAAAGCAGCGCAGTGCAAAATTTTGAAATCACCTCTGGTCCTTTAAGTGGTTAAGCAGATGATAGTGACACTGGGTGACAGCCCCTCTGCATTGAACTCTGTTTGATGCTCTGGAATGGTGGCTCAGCAAGCCCAGACCGTGATCCACCAGTCACCTGGCCTCAATCTACTGGTAGATCGCAATCTACTGGTTGCTAGGCTTGTGCAATTCGTTTCGTAACGAATCGAAATTCGTCCGAATTTAGCAACTTTCGGACATTCGGAAGCATTCGAATTTCCGAACAAAGCATATACGAATAAAACCGAATCCGAAATAAATTATACCGCAAAATAGCGAATGCCCGAATGTCTTCGGCATAATTCGTTATGAAAAAAGTTATGAATGTACGAATCCATTCGAAGCACAATAACACTCACTCTGCTCTCTGCTTCTCCCTCACCATGCTGAACTCCCTCTCAAAATGGTGTACAGGGGCGGAGGCTATAGCCGCATGAAAAAACGAAAGTAAAAGACGAGATTTCGAATCCATTCGAAGCACAATAACACTCTGCTCTGCTCTCTGCTTCTCCCTCACCGTGCTGAACCCTCTCAAAATGGTGTACAGGGGCGGAGGCTATAGCCGCATGTAAAAAACGAAAGTAAAATACAAGATTTCGAATCGTTACAAATAACCGCTATGTATTTAGAAAAGTACAAATCCATTCGAAGCACATTAGGCATAATAGGCAGCGTCGTTGTGAGAGAGACACGGAAAATTCCGAATCAACGAACCCCAAAAAAGTTACGAAAATAGGAGTTGTGTCCAGAATCAACGAAAAACAATGTACCCTACCGAAAGTACGAATTATAAATCAACTAAAAATTCAACGAAAAATGACGCTTGCGAAAATACGAATTAGTCCGAACACGAAAAATCCCGTCTAGCAAAATTACGAATGATTACGAATCAACAGGACCGAAAAGAAACGAACCGAAACTAAACGAATTTTTCCGTTGTGCACAAAAAACGAACCGAAACTAAACAAATTTTTTCGTTGTGCACAAGTCTACTGGTTGCTGACCCCCGCTTTAGGCTGTCCATAGATGAGTCGAAAACTGAATGAAAATTCTTGTCTATCTTTAACCGCTTGCCGACCGCCGCACGACTATTTACGTCAACAGAATGCCACGGCTGCGCAAATGGGCGAATATATACGTCCCCTTTAAGTTGCCGCCGCGTGGTCGCACGCGTGCCGCCGGCGGAGTGCTCGCGACCCTGCCGCGAGCTCCGTGACTGTACCCGCGGGACCCGTGGACTCGGTGTCCGCCGGTGTCCCGTGATTGTGTCACGGAGCTGAAGAACGGGGAGATGTTAGTGTAAACACAACATCTCCCCGTTCTTCCTAGTGACATGTCACTGATCGTCTGTTCCCTCTCTTCGGGAACAGCGATCAGTGATGTGTCATGGCAAGCCATGCCCCCTTACAGTTAGAATCACTCCCTAGGACACACTTAACCCCTTCAGCACCCCCTACAGGTTAACCCCTTCATTGCCAGTGTAATTTTTACAGTAAACAGTGCATTTTTATAGCACTGATCGCTGTAAAAATGACAATGGTCCCAAAATGGTGTCAAAAGTGTCCGATGTGTCCGCCATAATGTCGTAGTCACAATAAAAATTGCTGATCGCCGCCATTACTAGTAAAAAAAAAAATTATTAATAAAAATGCCATAAAACTATCCCCTATTTTGTAGACACTATAACTTTTGCGCAAACCAATCAATAAACGCTTATTGCGATTTTTTTACAAAAAATATGTAGAAGAATACGTATCGGCCTAAACTGAGGAAAAAAAATGTTTTTTTACATATTTTTTATGGATATTTATTATAGCAAAAAGTAAAAAATATTGATTTTATTTTCAAAATTGTCGCTTTATTTTTGTTTATAGCGCAGAAAATTCAAATCACAGAGGTGATCAAATACCACCAAAAGAAATCTCTATTTGTGAGAAAAAATGGACATCAATTTTGTTTGGGAGCCACATCGCACGACCGCGCAATTGTCAGTTAAAGCGACGCAGTGCCGAATCGCAAAAAGTGGCCTGGTGTTTGGCCAGCCAAATGGTCCGGAGCTGAAGTGGTTAAGTCATTAGTTTTTCACATCATTAGTGTGCCAGCTGCGACACACGATTTTCATATTGAAAGTACCTGATCCAACATGCTGGATTTTTTAAAAGAAAATCAAAATAAATAAATGTCACAATCGTATACGCCATTTTTTGGTTTTCATTTGACTAAACATTCGGTTTTCAAATCATCTATGGCCGGCCTTACATTTAACTGTCTTCAGTGGCCTCAGCTTGCTAGTAGAGCATGTTTTTTTTCCTCACCCAATTTCAATCCTCCTACACAGCTGATTGATCTATTGATTTTATTTTAACCTATATGTAGTTACCTTATTGATTATTACCACCCTTTTGGTATAACAGTACAGTACTGTAGTTTCTGAAGCAGACAACCTATTGCCTTTTGAAGGTTTTGAGATGTGACTGGCATTATCCTTTAAATTCTTGTAACATCCTTTAATTGTAATTGTCACATTTACAAAGCATGGCTTAAAACTTATAGATCACAGTATCAAGTGGAACAACGAAAAACATAATAAACTGCATTTTCTTCTGTTAGGTCATGATTGGTGTATTATTGAACTGGGTGTTCCAGGGATAATTTATGGATTTCATGTGAACACACGATTCTTCACTGGAAACTACGCTCCTCGAATTTCTGTCCAAGCTGCATGCTTAGAGCCAGGTAAATGATGTTTCTCAGAAAATGGACAGAACTATTTATCAGGTGTTTTTTTCATTGATATGGGGATGAAACATGTAACAATGTGTCAGGGTAACCAGCCCGTAGAACTGGTTACCTATTTACAGCCCAGAAAAATAACTTGTCCCAGTCAAGGTTGGATACCCACAGTTTTCATGTCAAGCTACAACAAGTCCATGCATAATGCATTCCTAGGCTACGTTCACACTGAAGCACTGGGTGCGCTGGTGGGTAAGCGCTGCTATTTTTAGCGGCGTTTTACCGTGTTGTTTGCCGCGATTTTCGGCCATTAGCGTTGCGGTTTTAACCCCCTCTAGCTGCCGAAAAAGGGTTAAATCCGCCTGCAAAAACGCCACAAAAACGCCTCAGGCTTTTACACTGGATAGAAAAGAGCGGCTCGTTCAGGGCGCATTGCAGGCGCTATTTTTAGCGCAATAGTGCCTCAGCGTGAAAGCAGCCATAGCCCAGGTTCACACTGGGGCTGCGGGAGTGAAGCCGTGCGAGTTCAGCTGAACTCGCACGATTTCACTCCTGCCTGTCAGTCCCGATTTTAGCCGCGATGCGGCGTTGCACCGATTAGGACGGTGCCATTGCCCGCAATTTGCGGCAAATTTCGCCGATTTGACATGTCAAATCGCATGTCAAATCGCACCAGTGTGAACCAGGGCTTAATGTAATTTTACGATGGTAAATTTGTGGTTTGGTAGGTCTAAAGCAATGTTATTATTATTCAATTTTAAATATAGAACTTGTTGCAACAGCATGTGTTCTGTGCTCTGACTGTTTCCAAGCTCTAATATTATACAATAAAAAGGCTTACTTAAGCCTAATGCCTCGTACACACGATCGGACTTCCATCGGACAAATCCGTGGATTTTTGTTCAAAGGACGTTGTCCGTGAACTTTTTCTGCATACAGACGGCAGAACATTTTCAGCCAACAAACACCAAACTACGTGTTTTTTTAGCTCTTTACCGCCACCCTTTGGGGAACTTCTGCTATTGTTGTCTGATGTTTAACATTGGTTCGGAGCATGCGTGTTTGTACTCTGGGTTTTAGTCCGACGGATTTGTGTACACACGATCGGATAATCCGACAGAACACATTTGTTGTCGGACAATTTGAGAGCATGCACAGCCAACATTTGTTGTCAGAAATTCCGACAACAATTGTCCGATGTAGCATACAGACGGTCGGATTATCTGACAAAACACGTCCGTTTTGTTGTCGGAATATCCGATCGTGTGTACAGGCCTTAAGTGTACTTAGGCATATGCCCATGTGAGGGCTGTGTTTGCATGCATGGGGTTGCACAGGTTTCATGTTAATTGGGATGCAGCAGCTGCAGGGACACAGCCGCTGCTCCTTATTTGACAGTTATGAGTGTGAGTGCGGGTGCTGGTCCCTGAATTCAGACACTGTACATGCGGGGACCCATGTCAACATGGGAGCAGCAGCTGTGTCTGTGCAGCCGCTGGGTTCCAATTGACATGAATGGGATGGCAAGCACTGGGATGCACGGAATACCTGTGCATCCCCAATTCAGGCAAACAGAGCCCTCATTTGCTTAAGTATGCCCACACGAACGAGGACTAATAGTCAAATATTCATGCTTGCAACAGATTATCATGTAATGAAAGCAGTGTAATTGGCTCATAATTAAAGGCAAAATAATACTTTTTTTATTTATTTTTCACTGACATAAGGGGCATCCTTAATTAGCCTGCATGTTTTGCTTACGGTCTATAGGTTTCTAGACGGATGGCAACTGTACTATGATTATAAAATTAAATACAAGTGTAGCGCACCAACCCCAGACTTTACCTGCTTTTCTCTTCTTGGCTCTTCCGCAGGAAAGACTGAGGCACACCGCACCACAAGCCCGTACCCTCCTGGATGGGGAGGTTGAGCGGTGTTAGTTTCTTGGGCCTGCCTGCAGCCAGTGTTTGAAAACCTCCCGAGCTGATCTCGCTTCTGCGGTAGCCAGAAACAAGTCCTTTAGTTCTCCCCAGTAAAACGACTGTCCACATCAACTGAGAGTCCAACTCAATATTTATTTATGAGAACGATAAACAGTCTCTGTGAAAGCAGACAGGTTGGATGAGAACAGTTCAGATAAGGCTGGAAGAGGTCCAGGCACAAACTCAGCGTTGATAAGGGGAGCACTGTTCTGATTAGCACGAACAGCTTGGTGCACCGTCACTGCCACTGACTTGATGAATAGTTGTAGTCACTGCCACTGACCTGGTGTGCGTAGAGTCACTGCCACTATGACCTACAGAACATGCACTTTTCCTTCCTTGAATAGTTAGGTCTCTGTAGGGAGAAACCATCTCTCCAGGGAGTTACCAGAGGACCCTTCTGTCACCACGACTCTGCGCTGGGTCTTCAGAAAGGGTCACCTCCCTGACCTTCTCGTCCTGGTTATGGGTCCCCTCGCGAGGCGGATCCCTGGGAGCCCTTGATCCCTTGCGGAACCCAGCCAAAGGTCACTGGGTCCCTGGCCTTCTCAAAAGTACCTCACCCCCAGACCTAAGGTGTCTGGGGATGGAACAGCAGTTCAGTCTCCAGGCCTAGGAGCACCTGGAGACCATCCTCACACACACCCAGGCCAAGGGCACCTGGGTGTCACAAACAGCAGCCACTAGGCTGAAGGTGCCTGGGGCTCGGACCTCGACCGGAAGATGCCTGCCCCTTTTATACCCTCTCCCGGCAAGCACGACAGGTTCCCCGCCCCACCGTACCACTGCCGCGAGGGGACACAAAAAGGCACAGCCCTCCAATGGTGGTGCAACCCCGGCCTATGGCGACAGCGCCACCTATAGGCTACAGGGAACTAGACACCATTGATATCCTCCATGACAAAAATGGTCCACAACCCTAACAATTAGCGTATCTGAGCCTTGTTACCACTCAGATACTTCCCCTAAATGTAACCACCCGCTACACATCCCCCTCGCTTAATGGACACTGGTCCCCAGTGTCTGAAACTAACCTATGCCTCTCAATCAGAGTCAGTATAATCCAGATCCAGAAACAAACTACCAAAAAAAAATAACAATTTAAAAATGTGAGTTTGTGCCGGAACCTATCATAAGGGAGGGAGAAAAAGCACAGAAAGGAAGAGAAAATAGAACACATAGAAGTATAAACATCTTGAGATCACACAAAAAAAACCTCACAATAAATTAGCATTTCCCTCCCGCAACACTAGCTAAGACCCACCCCATACTCAACAGTCTTGCTTGACGTTCTCCTGCAGAGGGAAAGAAAAACACACATAATCTAATACAATGTGTAATTAGATCGAACAGGTTCCTCCCTGAAGAAAAACCCTTTCATTCTAAAATAAGTGCAGTGTAAGGCTAACGGTATAATAGTTGCGCAACAACGCCACCTAGTGGTAGTGCCGCAGTCAGAACACCTGTACATTGCAAGGAAATCCTCTACTTCCTTGAACTGTGGCCCTTAACTGACTACAACCCCAAAGTCCTTGTTACCTCTGCGGTGGGAAGAGAAGGGGAGAACAGCAAACAGCAACAGCTCCCGCTCCTCCAATGAGCAGAACACCCCTTAAACTAGGGCAGAGTCCCTGAGATCCGGAAAAGGCACTCCAGAAGAAAGCAACAAACAGGAGGAGTCTATTCTCCTAGAGGTAAAACCTCGGGTGTGGCAGTACCAGGAGCTTTAAGTGCTTGTCAAAAGTATCCACATGGTACTCAACATCATCTCCTTCCCTCCGGCAAATAAGCACCTTGTCCGCATAAATATGCCGACCCAACATCCATTCAGCCTTGCAGTCTTTGAACCGTTTAGTGGCCGCAGGGGAACAGGAAAGATATCTACGGGCCTGGGGTACCTTGATATGTGTCCATATGAAGTTATCGTACCACCGATGTCTGTAGGCCTCCACTTCAAAGAAGAGCTCCTTCGGCAAGTAGGGGTATTCCCACCCATATTCTCCAGCAACTCTCTGATTAAAAAGTCTTTGCAAGCGGGACAGAGGTGGCATGGTGGCGCGGTCTCCCTCGCCAGGCAGAACAATAGCATCGGAATGCCGAGGCACTTTAACTGCCTCCGGGCCAGTTGCAGGGGCCCGCAATGACTCCCGTCTCCTCAAAGTGGTGGAAGCAGGTGCCTCCGAAGGTGGAAGGGCAGGTAAGGGGACAGATCCCTTCTCAGGCTCGGAAGCCACCACCCGGGGTGTACTTTCCCCAGTAGACATGGGTGGGTCCCTGGACCTACAGGACAAGGACAGAGGCATCTTGTCCCAACCCTTCCTCTCGAATAGTTCATCAATCGCGGTATCATCACCCGCATCACTGATGGACTCCAGATCGGAGGTATCGTATTCCTGCGCAGGGAGGTAACTCCTGGTGGAGGACGAGTCACCCCCCCTGGCCAATTCATGGACAGGTGAACCTTCAGGGCTAGGGGCCTTTAACAGAGTCTCTTCCCCCGGCTTACCTCCGCTTGTAGAAGAACTCGGACGTCCGGGACTTTTCCCATCGGTTGCATCCGTTCCAGGTAAGCGCTGGGGCGTTGCTCGACCACGTCCGAGGGGAAGCTTTTACAAGACCGATCTTCCTCTTGGGCGGTGGGAGAAAGGACTCCGTGGTGACCGAAACTTCCTCCGGCTTCTCGCTCGCTACAACAAGCTCCTCTTTGACTTCCTCCGAAGTCCCGTCAGTGCGCGCAGGGGTGGCTGTACAAGCTCTGATTTCTCCTTCTTGAGTGGTGGCGCCGGTAAGGCAATTGAGGTGGAAGGCCCGAGGCCTTTCTGTAGGTTGCTCCACCTCAAAAAGGAATTCCTTACAGCTCTCACATCGCCCGATTGGCTTTAGATGAACCACCAGTCCCGAGCAGCCGGGACAAATCACACCGAGGGCCTCCACGTCCTTGCACACGTAGAGGGCAAATCTTCCCCGGGGCTTGAGCCGAATCCCGGTATCCGTCAGCGAAGCAGCGAACAAAGTCATCCTCATGGTTGTGGTAGCTGGAACCCACGAAGCATAAGTGGACATGTTGACCGTTTGCTGCTCCATCGCGCACTGACCTTTTTCCATGCCAAAGTCTCCATGTGCAACTCCGTACATGGTCAGACTCCTCCCATCTCCTGCATCGTTCGCGGGCTTTCTGTAGAGGCACGCCCACGAACTACGCAGTCAGGGTTCTCCTCGTGGCGCAGTTTCCAATATGGCCGACCTCCACGGAGCTTCACTGGGGAATAAAGTTCAGCTTCTGGGGGGGGGATCTTCCAGTCTTGACCGCAGACAAATCCCGGACTCGAGCCCCCATGTGTAGCGCACCCACCCCAGCCTTTACCTGCTTTTCTCTTCTTGGCTCCTCCGCAGGAAAGACTGAGGCACACCGCACCACAAGCCCGTACCCTCCTGGATGGGGAGGTTGAGCGGTGTTAGTTTCTGGGGCCTGCCTGCAGCCAGTGTTTGAAAATCTCCCGAGCTGATCTCGCTTCTGCGGTAGCCAGAAACAAGTCCTTTAGTTCTCCCCAGTAAAACGACTGTCCACATCAACTGAGAGTCCAACTCAATATTTATTTATGAGAACGATAAACAGTCTCTGTGAAAGCAGACAGGTTGGACGAGAACAGTTCAGATAAGGTGGGAAGAGATCCAGGCACAAACTCAGCGTTGATTAGGGGAGCACTGTTCTGATTAGCACAAACAGCTTGGGGCATCGTCACTGCCACTGACTTGATCAATAGTTGTAGTCACTGCCACTGACCTGGTGTGCGTAGAGTCACTGCCACTATGAACTACAGAACATGCACTTTTCCTTCCTTGAATAGTTAGGCCTCTGTAGGGAGAAACCATCCCTCCGGAGAGTTACCAGAGGCCCCTTCTGTCACCACGAGACTCTGCGCTGGGTCTTCAGAAAGGGTCACCTCCCTGGCCTCCTCGTCCTGGATACGGGTCCCCTCGCGAGGCGGATCCCTGGGAGCCCTCGATCCCTCGCGGAACCCAGCCGAAGGTCGCTGGGTCCCTGGCCTTTTCAAAAGTACCTCACCCCCAGACCTAAGGTGTCTGTGGATAGAACAGCAGTTCAGTCTCCAGGCCTAGGAGCACCCGGAGACCATCCTCACACACACCCAGGCCAAGGGCACCTGGGTGTCACGAACAGCAGCTCCCAGGCTGAAGGTGCCTGGGGCTCGGACCTCGACCGGAAGATGTCTGCCCCTTTTATACCCTCTCCCGGCAAGCACGGCAGGTTCCCCGCCCCGCCGTACCACTGCCGCGAGGGGACACAAAAAGGCACAGCCCTCCAATGGTGGTTCAACCCCGGCCTATGGCGACAGCGCCACCTATAGGCCGCAGGGAACTAGACACAATTGATATCCTCCACGACAAAAATGGTCCACAACCCTAACAATTAGCGTACCTGAGCCTTGTTACCACTCAGATACTTCCCCTAAATGTAACCACCCGCTACACAAAGTTAAATTATAAAAGACTTATCAGAAATAAAATAAAAATTGCATAATGATTTTTATAAGTTCTCTGTTCTCAGAAAAAAGAGCATTGCCACCACGTGGGGACAGAATTGGATCTGCTGCTTCAGAGGAAGACTATCAAGTTGCAGAAAAGGTAGGAGAAATAGACACATACAGTACATCTCACAAGCCTATGGGCTAAGAAAATGTAACACTTTAAAGCGGAGGTTCCGCGGTACAACTTTTTTTTTTTCTTCTGTGCAATCAATAATGTTTCAGATAACAACTTGGCACTCACTTTTTTCGCGATTAAAACCATCCCCCGTCCGTTTTAGTTTAAAAGATAAACTTTTAAAAAACAATTCTTGCATGTTCCATTTTGCTTGTGGGCATTGTGAAGCCCACAAGCACGGACTTCCGTGAATCGGTGAATGCTAGTCCCCCGGCATCTCGCGCATGAGCAGTGTTGACGGCGAGCAGCGCCGTCAACACTTCCTGGTTGCCATCTATTCACCTGTGTGCCCTGATTTAAGTTGGCGGAATTGGATTCGCCCTCGTCACGTGACCAGCTTGATGAGTCACGCGACGAGTGAAATCTCGAGAGATTTCGATGGATAACGTTCATCATTGTCTCCTGGGAAGCATGACGCTGTGCTCCCAGGAGACATTGCAGAGACATCCCAGCGACGGGGAAAAGAGATACGCCTACTCCCGCGGTAGGAAAACCCGGAAGTCCACCTTTACAAAGCTTATTAAAGGTATTTAAATCATCACAAAAAAAAAAACATTAGGCTTATGTATACGTATATGGTGCACTAATCAGGATAAGCTAATGTTAATATTTTGTGTGAACCTCCGCTTTAAGTCCTGCCCATTATTACTTTCTAGACACCCTGTTGTGCTGATTAAAAGGAAACAATAATGGTTTTGGACCATCTTTTTTTCATTAGTTACTTTAGTTTTTTAAAGCTCCGTTCACACATGCGGTCTGGTGCGTCCCTGTTCACTGACTCAGGTGCGAATCAGCTTCGAATTTGTGCCTTTATTAACCCCTGAATCGCACCAGAAGACGCACAGGATCTTTTTTTTAATGCAGACTATGGCCACTCCGGAGCTGTGTGAACCAGCTCCATTGAGAGCTGGTCACACTCTCCTGTCATGCAAATTGGATGCATGGAAAGCCACATCCAATTTGCATATGTGTTAACGGAGCCTAAATGTTTTTAACTGTAATATTACTATTTTTTAAATAAATAGATGGTGCCTTGAAAAAGTACTCATAACCCTTGAAATTTTCCACATTTTGTCCTTTTACAACCAAAAACATACATGTATTTTATTGGGATTTTATGTGATAGACCAACACAAAGTGGTACATAATTGTGAAGTGGAAGAAAAATGATAAATGGTTTACACTATTTTTTACAAATAAATACTGTATGTGAAAAGTGTGGGGTGCATTTGTATTCAGCCCCCTGCGTTAATACCTTGTAGAACCACCTTTCGCTGCAATTACAGCTGCAAGTCTTTTTGGGGATGTCTCTACCAGATTTGCACATCTAAAAAGTGAAAATTTTGCCCATTCTTCTTTGCAAAATAGCTCAAGCTCTGTCAGATTGGATGGAGAGCGTCTGTGAGCAGCAATTTTCAAGTCTTGCCACAGATTCTCAATTGGATTTAGGTCTGGACTTTGACTGGGCCATTCTAACACATGAATATACTTTGATCTAAACCATTCCCCATTGTAGCTCTGGCTGTTTGTTTAGGTTCTTAGTCCTGCTGAAATGTGAACCTCCGCCCCAGTGTCAAGTTTTGCCCTGTATTTGGCTCCATCTTCCCATCTTCCCTGTCCCTGAAGAAAAGCATCCCCACAACATGATGCTGCCACCACCATGTTTCACGGTATGGATGATGTGTTCAGGGTGATGTGCAGTGTTAGTTTTACGCCACACATACCGCTTTGCTTTTAGACCAAAAAGTACAATTTTGGTCTCATCTGACCAAAGCACCTTCTTCCACATTTTTGCTGTGTCCCCACATGGCTTCTCCCAAACTGCAAATGGGACTTCTTATGGCTCTCTTTCAACAATGGCTTTCTTCTTGCCACTCTTCCATAAAGGCCAGATTTGCACGACTAATAGTTGTCCTGTGAACAGATTCTCTCACCTGAGCTCTGCAACTCCCCAAGAGTTATCATGGGCCTCTTGGCTGCTTCTCTGATTAATGCTCTCCTTGCCCGGCCTGTCAGATTAGGTGGACGGCCATGTCTTGGTAGGTTTGCAGTTGTGCCATACTCTTTCCATTTTCGGATGATGGACTCAACAGTGCTCCGTGAGATGTTGAAAGCTTGGGATCTTTTTTATACCTTAACTCTAATCTATCTGGTATGTTACTTGGCCTTCATAATGCTGTTTGTTCACTAAGGTTCTCTAACAAACCCCTGAGGGCTACACAGAACAGCTGTATTTATACTGAGATTAAATTACACACAGGTGGACTTTTTTTTACGAATTAGGTGACTTCTGAAGGCAATTGGTTCCACTAGATTTTAGTTAATGGAATAAGAGTAAAGGGAGCTGAATACAAATTGAATGCCACACTTTTCAGATATTTATTTGTAAAAACAATGAAAACCATTTATCATTTTCCTTCCACTTCACAATTATGGGCCACTTTGTGTTGGTCTATCACAGTGGTCTCCAACTGTAGCCCTTTGCTTGCTTTTATCTGGCCATTGGGACACTATTTCATCTACTGATACTAACATTGGGGCATAATTCCACCCACTGACACCAACGATGGGACACAATTCCTTTCAATTATACCAAGGACAGGACAAAATTCCTCCCAATGACACCAACGATGGAGCACAATTCCTCCTAACAACACCAACGATGGGGCTCAATACCTCCCAATGGCACCAACGATGGGGGACAATTCCTCACAATGACACCAACAATGGGGCATAGTTTCTCTCAATGAAAGCAACAATGGGGCTAAATGACATCAGTGATGGAGCACAATTATTCATATTGAAACAAACAACGGTGCATTATTTTTTTCCCAGTAATGTCAGGACCTTTCACTGTCTGGCCCTCGTAAAGTCTGAAGGACAGCAAACTGTACCTTTGTTTAGAAAGTTTGGAGACCCCTGGGCTATCACATAAAATTCCAATAAAATACATTTACGTCTTTGGTTGTAACATGACAAAATGTGAAAAATTTCAAGGGGTATGAATACTTTTTCAAGGCACTATAGATAGATAGATAGATAGACAGACTAATATTTAATTAATGCCAAAGGATTCCTAAAGCACTATGGGTTAGCTGAAATGTCTGCATGCCTCAAGAGCAGGTTTTGTTTAATTGAAACCTTGGACTGAGCCATCGGATTAGGGATGAATTAATGGCCATGATTTATGTAAATCTATGTGTAAATTGCAGCTTTCACTGTTGATTGCTATAAGTAACAGCCTATTTTTTTTTTAACACTCTGTAAGAACATGTAAAATGTAGCTGAGCTAGGGGGATAAACTTACAGTACATTAGAAAGTAAAAGCATATCTCATGAATGCCAGAAAAGAGGTCTTCCTCTAATAACAAAGCTGTTCGACAGCTGGCTGCGCATGTGTGGTAGCGTGCGTGTGGCGCCACCCTATGCGTTTCGTCATACGTGACGTGATCAGGGGCACGCACACACGACAAACCACACTCATATATGAAAACCAGCCAAGGAGGATCATCATGATTGGTTAGAAATTGCTAATGGGAGGATTAAAATTCTGAATGCTAATGTCAAACGTATACCAGTCAGAATATTTAGAGGCATACCTAAGGTCAATGTAGAGCCTTGTGAGCAGAATGAGACAGGGGTATGACATTTGTGGTGATACTACATATGTATAAATTATTTTTTGTTTGTACCTGTTTTTGGGCCAAGAAAAGATAGTTTTCTTTTAATCCTACGTAAGTCATGCCGACATACAGAACTTTTTGTTTACTAGAAGACGTTCCAAAGACAATTGCTGGTGCACATTTTATGCAGTGCCACAGAAGAGGGCCCACCTCAGTGATGCCCGCATATATGTGCGACACCAGTGAGAACAGGTTAAAAATGTGCAAATACAAACAATACTACAAACAAAAGTGTAGCGCTGGATGAATAAGCTATATGTGGCCATATAGCTCAAATTAAAATATTGGCAAAAAAAATGTGGTAATAAAATAAATCACATAAATGTTCTCAAAGTTCATATAAATCCATGTAAAGAAAAAACTCCTGTCCGGAGATGTAGTGAAAGTTCAGTCAAACTGTGCAGATATCCAGTGACAGAAATATAAGTGGCATCAAGTGCATGGAGAGACCCGCCACCAGGAGGAGAAATAAAGGCTTACCAGACAGCCTGCGATCGCCCTTCTCAGGGGGGCCAAAACAGGCTCAGCAGAGTAATGGTCCTCACTAAAGCGTTCACCAGGGACGCCTCATCCACGCTATCCAGAGACCGGAAGTGATCCACACACTCTTTCCGGGTCTTTCTATTCCGGGGACCCCGCAGCTTTAGATGTGACTGTCGGTGCAAGAGGAGGCAGAGAACGGGAAGGCGGAGCACTAAGGGAAAACCTAGGGAAGAGCCAGCGTGACGTCAGTAGCAGGGAACGTGATAGGTTAAAAATGTGGCAATAGGTAGTGGGCAAAAAATCCACTGTGCCACTTGCTGGTCACAAGTGGTAACTATGAAATATTAATAAGGGAACATTACATTTCATTGGTAATAATAAACATATTAAAACGAGGAAAGGAATAAATCATATACACAATCACCATCAATGGCAAAATCCTAATTTATGTTACCAGCTGTTTAAATTGTACCTTAAAAAGATCCTTCAAAGTGTAACAGGTGCTTTTTTTTTTTTAGTTTAAGTCAGAAAACTGGGACTATCTTTTAAAAATGGTGGAGTTAAAGCCGGGATATGAGGAGAGCTCTCACAATTACTTCCATGTCAGTTCAAGAAAAAGATGGACACATGTTCGCCTCAATATGTACCCAGGTAACTGGAAACACACAGAGCTGAGAGGTATTGTTAGAGGTAGCCACTTCATACACATTGTTAGGCATTGCAGAACTGACAATTTCACTTACTATGTACCAAGGGTTAAGTGGTATGCCCCAGGGTTCTGTACTGGTCTGGGACTAATGCTGTTTAACTTATTTATCAATGATATTGAGGTTGGAATTAAAGCTAGCCATACACTAGTAGAAGCAAAAATCATTTGATACCTTGCTGAACATCTTTCAAAAATACTTTAAAATTTCATTTGCTTTCAACATTTTCTTTTTTTTTTTTGAACGAATGGACTTTCCCAAATGAAAATCACATTCACTGTTAGAAATCAGTTCATTTGAGAATTTTTTATAATGCCGCTCCTTTGAATTTTCTCATCACTGCAGCCAAAAATGAACATCGATTCAACCCCACTAATGATTAGAAAAACCTATGAATGTTCTTAAATTTTCTAACAAAATTCTACTAGCGTATGGCCAGCTTTGGAGTTCAATTTTAGTGTTTGCTGACATTACCAAAATTAGGCAGGAATAAAAATTCAGCACAAGATGTATCATCATTACAGGAAAATCTAGATAAATTAGAGGGATAGGCAGCTGCATAATAGATAAGGTTTAGTATTGAAAAATGTAAAGTTATGAACTTGGGTACTAAAACGAGCATGCAACAGAGGCTTCCCTGTGTGAATATTTGATGGTGTCTGGGAGTCCTTGTAGATTATGCAACAGCATGCAATGCTAATCTGCAGCTAAAAAAACCTTCAGAGTACTCTCATGCATTAAAAAATGCATTCATTCAAGAGATAAATCAATAATTCTACCCCCTTACAAAACACTGGTTTGGGTTCATCTTGAGGATGCAGTTCAGTTTTGGTCACCAATCCACATAAAGGATGTCCTCGCACTAGAAAGAGTTCAGAGAAGGGTAACAAAATAAACAATTATGAGGAACAATTACATTAGTTCACTCTGGAGAAAAGGAACTTAAGGGCATATGATCACAATGTGTGAACATATCAAAGGTGATGATATAAACTGTAATAACCTGTTTACTATAAGGTCTTCCATTGAAATGCAATCTATGAATAGAGGGGACAGACCTTTCAATCATCCACCCATCCTCCCTTCATAGATCACTATTTATTCATAGAAGCTATAGTACGGCTTATGTGAATGGAGGAGGGGGCAGAATTGGATGCTCTGAATGAGTATCTGTGAGAGCTCCTTAGTTCTATTAATCCGCCAGATGCTTATGGTGGTGGTGGTGGTGGGGGGGAGGTTGGATATCGGATGAGAAAGGTGACTACTAAGTTAGAAGACGGAAGCACGAGGGACACGTCACACTGAAGGTAAGTCACACCCCTTGTACTATTTTTTTTTAGTTTTTTTTTGTAAACTTGGGCTTTAAATTAAAAAGGAGGTTGCTTCATGGCTTTATCTAATTGCCAGTATGTGGCCAGAAAGATTGTTTTATTTTCTCTTTTAATAACCCAGCTATAGCAAATTGACCAATGTTTGTAAAGTTTTTTTTTTCCCTTGCTCTGGATCAAACACACTAAACTCTATCTATTATGTAACTATGTAGCAGCTTGCCAACAATATAGCTCAGTAGAATTCATACTACCCCAAAATGGCCACCAAAATTTACCTCTATGGAATAGCTACAGAAAGGAGGTACATATGTGCCAGCCTGGAGGATGGATGTGACATCAGAGGAAGGAATGCTCTGAAACACAGCCTGGGAGGAAGACATTGAGGAGGGAACTTTCTGGAAGAAGGCAGCTGAGAGAGACTACAAAAATGAATCCTGTGGAAATCTTAATCAGATTGCTGTTTGTTCAGGACAGACAGGACAGGACAGAGAGGTTGAAGCAGATTCCACCTGGTTCTTTCGTCTGTCTAAAGTGGCCATAGATTGTGCGATTTTCTTTCCTGCAGCCCCCATCAACACATGGGAAATCTCTCCACGAAGCTATTGTGTTCTCTCGGTGAGGGGGCGGGGGATCCGTCCCTTCTGGGAGAACGTACAATAATTATTGCTAGCGGCTATGAAAATGTTTGGTCAACTACAGTCATGACATTTATCTTATCAGCTATTTATCTTAACAGCTTATTTACATTTTTTTCCAGATGGTGGTATAGCAAGATTTAAAGTGTACGGCATTGGACAGAGAAACTGGTCCTTGTGTAGTCCAAACGACTTGGAGGATCTTCTGTCAATGGTTAATGGAGGTGTGTGTCTTGGATTCAGTGACGCACATTATGGACATCCTCGGAATCTCATAGGTATCTACAAAACCAGCTAATCATTTCCATTATATGCTATAACTAAAGGACATCAGATTATGGACATTAATCATTATTAACATCACTTTTCTTAATTTATTTTTTATTTTTATAACTGTGTTGATTTAACCTTCAGGAACAGGAAAAGCAGCGGATATGGGTGATGGCTGGGAAACAGCGAGAAGACTGGATCGCCCTACAATATTAAAGGTAAAAAAATATACCAGGATATGCATTAAAGTATTTGTGCGGCTTTACTAAATGATATTTAGTTTACTAAAGCACTGTGTATCAAAAACAACTGCCATTTTTTTCTTTCGAAAATACTTGTTTTAACCCTTTTTTCTATTACTGCTCCTTATGATCTCAACTGAAAGCAAATGTGCCAGGGTGAAAAAACAGGAGCACAATCAGAAGACAGAAATAGGTGTTGTCCTATAACAGGAAGTGCTCGAGCAAGGACCAGACATTATTTTAATGACTTGAAAATACATTGTAAATTAACACGATTTGCAGGATTTTAGTGATTGGATTTAGATACATTTTAAAGTTTAATAAGTCTTCAGGAACTACTGAGTTTGCTTGCTTAGTGAGTTTCTGAGTATTTTTATTACTCTCGTCCATAGTTTGAAAAGTTGGTTCATCAAAAAAACATATTTAAAAAAATAAGGAAATCTCAGGTGGCTAGAGAAGAACTTAGATCAGAGATCACACTACATGATCAGACTGAAAATTAGATCAAATAGCAGTAGTTGAAATTAACCTAAGGCCTTGTACACACAATCAAATTTTCCGTCGGGATAAACTCTGACTGATTTTTCAGACGGAATTCCATTCAAGTTGTCTTGCATACACACTGTCACACCAAATTCCGAGCCTCAAGTACTCGGTGATGTACAACACTACGACGAGCCGATAAAAATTAAGTTCAATGCTTCCGAGCATGCGTCGACTTGATTCTGAGCATGCATGTTTTTTTCTCCGTCGGAGTTCCACACAGACGAATGGAATTTTGACGGAAATAAGTCTGATGGGGCACACACACGGTCGGAATATGCGATGAAAAAATTCCGTCTGACTTTTTCCATCGGAAATTCCAATCGTGTGTACAAGGCATTAGGAACCCTCAGATATTAACAACAACAGAGGATCTGAATATTTAAAGTAGATAGAGCAAATAGAACTCACTTGCACTTTAATTTTGCCAGTAAACTGGAGGCTTTCTTTAAAAATAGGCCAATTCACAAATATAGGTAAGTAATGCCTTATTTAGATAGACCTCATATACTATATATATTTAACTGTCCCTGCACATGTGCCAACAACCCCTTGAAAGAATACACCACCATATATTTGTATGACTTTAAATGTTTGTAAAATCGAAGAAGGTGTGATGTTTCATCAGTTACATTTTTGCTTTATAGGCAGATGACAAAGGCATTCTCCAGGTTCCAGGAAAGGAATGGACAATTTTTCATCTTGGTCACCCAGGTCTCATAACACATATAGAAATAGACACCAACCATTTTAAAGGTATGGTCCTTAAACCAGCCTGCAGTTTATCTGATCTATAGAAAGTATTTACAGCGCTTCACTTTTTTCCACATTTTGTTATGTTACAGCCTTCCAATTCCAAAATCGATATAATTCATTATTTTCCTCAAAATTCTACAAACATTATCCCATAATGACAAAGTGAAAGAAGTTTGTTTGAAATCTTTGCAATTTAAAAAAAAATAAAAACAAAAAAAATCCCATGTACATAAGTATTCACAGCCTTTGCTCAATATTTTGTTGAAGCACCTTTGGCATCAATTAAAGTCTCACGTCTTTTTGAGTATGATGCTACAAGCTTGGCACACCTATATTTGGGCAGTTTCTCCCATTGTACTTTGCAGGACCTCTCAAGCTCCATCAGGTTGGATGGGGAGCATCGGTGCACAGCCATTTTCAGATCTATCCAGAGATGTTCAATCGGGTTCAAGTCTGGGCTCTGTCTGGGCCACTCAAGGATATTCACAGAGTTGTCCTGTAGCCACTCCTTTGTTATCTTGGCTGTGTACTTAGGATTGTTGTCCTTTTGGAAGATTAAATTTTGCCCCAATCTGAGATCCAGAGCGCTCTGGAGCAGGTTTTCATCAAGGATGTCTTTGTACATTGCTGTATTCATCTTTCCCTCAATCCTGACTAGTCTCCCAGTTCATGCCGCTGAAAAACATCCCACAGCATGATGCTGCCACCATCATGCTTCACTGTAGGGATGGTATTGGCCAGGTGATGAGCGGTGCCTGGTTTCCTCCAGACATGATGCTTGCCATTCAGACCAAAGAGTTCAATCTTTGTTTAATCAGACCAGAGCATTTTGTTTCTCATGGTCTGAGAGTCCTTCAGGTGCCTTTTGGCAAACTCCAAGCATGCTGTCATGTGCCTTTTACTGAGGAGTGGCTTCCGTCTGGCCACTTTACCATACAGGCCTGATTGGTGGAGTGCTGCTGAGATGGTTGTTCTTCTGGAAGGTTCTCCTCTCTTTACAGAGAAATGCTGGAGCTCTGTCAGAGTTACCATCGGGTTCTTGGTCACCTGCCTGACTAAGGCCCCTCTCCCTCAATCGCTCAGCCACCCGCTCTTGGAAGAGTCCTGGTGTTTCCAAACTTCTTCTATTTATGGTTTATGGAGGTCACTCTGCTCATTAAATGCTGCAGAAATGTTTCTGTGCCCTTCCCCAGATCTGTGCCTTAATACAATTTTGTCTCGGAGGTCTACAGACAAATCCTTGGACGTCATGGCTTTGTTTGTGCTCTGACATGCCCTGTTAACTGTGGGACCTTTTATAGACAGGTGTGTGCCTTTCCAAATCATGTCCAATCAACTGATTTTACCACAGGTGGACTCCAATCAAGTTGTAGAAACATTTCAAGGATGATCAGTGGAAACAGGATGTACTGGAGCTCAATTTTGAGTGTCATGGCAAAGGCTGTGAATACTTTTGTACATGTGATTTTTCAGCTTTTTATTTTTATTAAATTTGTGAAAAAGATTTCAGACAAACTTCTTTCACATTGTCATTATGGGGTTTTGTTTGTAGAATTTTGAGGAAAATAATAAATTTAATCCATTTTGGAATGAGGCTGCATAACAAAATGTAGAAAAAGTGAAGAGCTGTGAATTCTTTCCGGATGCACTGTAGGTACAATGAAACCTTATGGAAATGCTGTAAGTACACAAGCAGAATGCTCTGGCTGATGTCTGTAATGGGTGTTGGGTGCACCGCATAAATATTGCAAATAATAATAATATTTTATATTTAGTACTTGAAGCGAACAGGTGCCATATTAGAGGCTTCTGGCTGCAGATTTTCTGCTAAGTGGATTACTGCTGCACCATTAGTAGACTGAATAGCCTGTGTAATTTGATATCCTGCCATTCATGTATTTTATTAGTCCCCACCCTATCTGCTAGTTCATACAACCCTGTTCATTGGTGGCTCTGTCAGCTCCCTCCTGCCCGTCATCCTTCTAATGAAAAATTGAAGGAGCCATGCAAAAAATTGTTAATTAAGCAGCAGCTGCATCCAATCAGATGCAGCCATTCTTATGGTTTTCTGCTAGTTGCCAGGACTGACCGTCAGCCGTAGCTGTAGCTAGAGATTCGTCCATCTGTGCTGAATAATGTGCATGGAGGAATCAGATTTCTTCATTTCACTTGCAGGCTGAATAAAAATAATCAATATGTGTATGGCCGACCTAAAGGTATTCAAAAAGTGAACTTGAATATATTAGAAAGCCCTTTATGTTCTGCAACTTCATTTTCATAGAAGCACAATATATTACGGTATATGTTTACTTGTCTACAGTAGCAGAAATTGTGGGAAAGTAGTCCAAATGGCAATATATGTATATATACCTGTATATACAGTCAGGTCAATAAATATTGGGACATCGACACAATTCTAATCTATTTGGCTCTATACACCACCACAATGGATTTGAAATGAAACAACCAAGATGTGCTTTAACTGCAGACTTTCATCTTTAATTTGAGGGTATTTACATCCAAATCAGGTGAACGGTGTAGGAATTACAACAGTTTGTATATGTGCCTCCCACTTTTTAAGGGACCAAAAGTAATGGGACAATTGGCTGCTCAGCTGTTCCATGACCAGGTGTGTGTTATTCCCTCATTATCCCATTTACAAGGAGCAGATAAAAGGTCCAGAGTTAATTTCAAGTGTGCTATTTGCATTTGGAATCTGTTGCTGTCAACTCTCAATATGAGATCCAAAGAGCTGTCACTATCAGTGAAGCAAGCCATCATTAGGCTGAAAAAACAAAAACAAACCCATCAGAGAAATACCAAAAACATTAGGTGTGGCCAAATCAACTGTTTGGAACATCCTTAAAAAGAAAGAACGCACCGGTGAGCTCAGCAACACCAAAAGACCCAGAAGACCACGGAAAACATCTGTGGTGGATGACCAAATAATTCAAATTCACTGTGGTGGTGTATAGAGCCAAAAAGATTAGAATTGTGTCGATGTCCCAATATTTATGGACCTGACTGTGTGTATATATATATATATATATATATATATATATACACAATCTTTTTAAACAAAGTCATTTGTGAGGATTCTAGGATTTTAGGGTTAATCGAGTGTGCTGGTTTCTGTTTATGTCAGGTAATTCACCCAACTCATGTAAGATAGAAGCCGCAGTTCTGACACCTAAAGAAGAGGAAGAGAAAACCAAAGCAAAATGGGATGTAAAGTTGGACGACATTTGGAAAACACTTCTTCCTATTACACAGGTATTTTAAAGCTTAATGTCCTAGTATAAGATGCACTAAAGAGTAACTTTGGATAGCTGTGGGAATTTGAGATATATAAAGCCCCATTCTAAGCAAAAATTGTTTTTACATTTTGGATGAAACATAGAAGAGTTGCACTGTCTGTGTAGTTTTTAACTGCTATCTGAGATTTCACAAAGAAGATTTCCCTTCACTTCCTGTGTGTGGAGACAATCTTTCCAAGGGCAGCACACACGGCAATAGACCAACTTCCTTAAGCAGGATAAGGAGGAGTTAGAATTTTTTTTCATTATTGTTGTCTATGACACTGTCAGACTGATTCCCCTCACTTCCTGTGTTGACAGCAAGACAGGCTGTGTTAGAAATCATTCCAGTGTAGACCCAGACTATAATAATATACTGACAGAGGTTCTTACTCTTCCTCAAATTTTCAGAAAACTAAGAAAAAATGTTTAGACTTGAGTTGGGCTTTAAGATACCCATTTGAGATTGTTGGCAGGATTGGCTGGTGGTTCTATTGTGTAGAGATACACAGAACCAGATACCCCCAGCCAACTGAATATTAGCTGGAAATTTTGGCAAGTCACTATTATTTAAATGTAGAAAAGCCAGTGATGGAGGTGTGTGGCTGTATCATGTACCAAGTACCAATAGTGTGCATGTTTATGGAAACATACTTCAAAAGAAAGATATTTGAGGAGTGTGACCATACCCACATGTAGTGCACAGACCACATTGGTCTGGCGGTTTGGTCCCAGATTCTATTCCCTGTTTAGCACACAGCAGTCAGGCACACAACATTTTCACACTCTGAAAAAATAAACAGGCCATGGTAGCTCTTTTTTGGTTGTTTATTTTAGGGGTAGAACATGGATGGGGTAGAAGTGAGCCTGGGGATACTGCAGAAAACTATAGTACAAACAATGAGGACTTAACCAGAACTTCAGGGTGAAGGCACCCCCTTTAAAGTTGTACAACTGAGCAGCAGGCAAGCAGGAATCCCAATAGAGATGCAGTCCTGAATGCAGAAAATTGCAGCTAAAGATCTTCCAGAGGAGTTTAGGAAAGTCTTTAGCTCACAGAGGCTGGTACTCACTGTTTTTGATTTCCAGGCAGCCATGTGCAGGTTCAGAAAACTTCAGTATTCCAACAGTCTGTATTGTAGTGGACTTTCAGAGAATACTCCTGGAAGGCAGAGGTCCTCCCCAGCCAAGCCATAGCTAGGACCTCACAAAAGTGCTGCAGTCCAAGGTGAAACTCCCAGGGATGCCACAGCCATGAGGCTGGGTCTTACTCCCCTAGGACCAAGAGGCCTCTGCTCTAGGCCCAAGCCTATTTATACCTCCCTAACAGGGAGGCTGGAATTTGAATTCTCCCAGCCACTATGTCCCAGGAGCCCCTGGGATACAGGGGGAAGCAATTGAGTCCAAGCCAATAGAGCCCAGAGCAGACCTGTTAAACCATAGGTGTTCTCCCTTACAAGGAGGCCAAAAACTAAATTTAGCACAAAACACTAAACACAGTAACTCTGAGGATGCTACACGCATATTCATTCAAAATTGAATGTGTATGATTAACTCTATTGCACTAATGAACGTTCTGCTCCATTGTGCTATCTGAGACAGAACTGGACAGCTACCATCAAATTGCCACTGCTAAACTCTTCCAGGATCCTATAAAGAATAAAGTGAATTGCACTAACTTATAATTGTCCAATCCTATATCCCTATGTTTGTCAAAACAATTGGGTGTGTCAATCATGTGAACTTAATATTCTAATGAGGTATCCACAATTACTTGTTTGATGCCAATATTAAATTATACTTGCCATCAACAACACTGAATCGTGCTGCGATTTTTAAAGTGCAATGTGCAAAAAAAATATGTATGTGTTGTGCCAAATAAAACTTATATTATACATTGTTGAGTCCATCACATAAATATATAAATAAAGGGAGATATGCAGAAAAATATACTCCAATAACCAAAATAGTCGCAAAAAAAACGCAAAAAAGTGCACAAAGAGTCCTATGTGAACAATTCCTCTTTTCACAGGTGACTTGCTGTGCTTCCACCTTCACCGTCTGTGTACCTACACCACCACCAAGTAGAATGGCCACTCACCAGATAGGCTAAATTATGCGCCTTTGGTTCATAAGGATAACCAGTCCGTCTCTCAGACTTGTCAGCAGTTCCTCCCAATGTGCTGGTAGAAAATCTTGCTCTATGATCGCTCATGGAACATATAAAAAACTATCATGGTGTAGTATGTCATAAATTTTTTATTGAAGTTAAAAAAATTCCATCCACTCACATGTAAAAGTGCCTTCAGAGCCGGCACTGAGCTGATCCAGCTGTATATAGAAGATACATATGTCTGGTTCGCACGTGTGCCCCTGTGTTTCCTTCACATGCTGGCTTGCATCTCAAGCCTCATTATGATACCAGAAGTGACGAGCAGATAATGATATCGCAGCCTCTATGCATTTCACATCAAGTGCGTCGTCAGGAAGCTGCCTCATCTCTGCTTGTCTCCTTATTTATACCCCCTTGCCCTCCATAATTAACCCATCCCTGTTTTTTTTTTTTTTCCCCGGATCCTAGCTGTTCTTATCATTATAGATGGACATATACAGTATCTCACAAAAGTGAGTACACCCCTCACATTTTTGTAAATATTTTATTATATCTTTTCATGTGACAACACTGAAAAAATGACACTTTGCTACAATGTAAAGTAGTGAGTATACAGCTTGTATAACTGTAAATTTGCTGTCCCCTCAAAATAACTCAACACACAGCCATTAATGTCCAAACTGCTGACAACAAAAGTGAGTACCCCCTAAGTGAAAATGTCCAAATTGGGCCCAAAGTGTCAATATTTTGTGTGGCCACCATTATTTTCCAGCACTGCCTTAACCCCTCTTGGGCATGGAGTTCACCAGAGCTTCACAGGTTGTCACTGGAGTCCTCTTCCACTCCTTCATGACGACCTTACAGAGCTGGTGGATGAGACCTTGCGCTCCTCCACCTTCCGTTTGAGGATGCCCCACAGATGCTCAATAGGGTTTAGGTCTGGAGACATGCTTAGCCAGCCCATCACCTTTACCCTCAGCTTCTTTAGCAAGGCAGTGGTTGTCTTGGAGGTGTGTTTGGGGTCATTATCACATTGGAATACTGCCCTGCGGTCCAGTCTCCAAAGGGAGGGGATCATGCCCTGCTTCAGTATGTCACAGTACATGTTGGCATTCATGGTTCCCTCAATGAACTGTAGCTCCCCAGTGCTGGAAGCACTCATGCAGCCCCAGACCATGACACTCCCACCACCATGCTTGACTGTAGGCAAGACACACTTGTCTTTGTACTCCTCACCTGGTTACCGCCACACACGCTTGACACCATCTGAACAAAATAAGATTATCTTGGTCTCGTTCGACCACAGGACATGGTTCCATTAATCCATGTCATTAGTCTGCTTGTCTTCAGCAAACTGTTTGCGGGCTTTCTTGTGCATCATCTTTAGAAGTGGCTTCCTTCTGGGATGACAGTCATGCAGACAAATTTGATGCAGTGTACGGCATATGGTCTGAGCACTGACAGGCTGACACCCCACCCCTTAAAATTCTGCAGCAATGCTGACAGCACTCATATGTCTATTTCCCAAAGACAACCTCTGGATATGAGGCTGAGCACGTGCACTGAACTTCTTTGGTCGACCATGGCAAGGCCTGTTCTGAGTGGAACCTGTACTATTGAACCACTGTATGGTCTTGGCCACCGTGCTGCAGCTCAGTTTCAGGGTCTTTGCAATCTTCTTATAGCCTAGGCCATCTTTATGTAGAGCAACAATTTTTTTTCGTCAGATCCTCAGGGAGAGTTCTTTGCCATGAGGTGCCATGTTGAACTTCCAGTGACCAGTATGAGAGAGTGAGAGTGATAACACCAAATTTAACACACCTGCTCCCCATTCACACCTGAGACCTTATAACACTAATGAGTCACATGATAACAGGGAGGGAAAATGGCTAATTGTGCCCAATTTGGACATTTGCACTTAGGGGTGTACTCACTTTTGTTGTCAGTGGTTTAGACATTAATGGCTGTGTGTTGAGTTATTTTGAGGGGACAGCAAATTGACACTGTTATACAAGCTATACACTCACTACTTTACATTGTAGCAAAGTGTAATTTCTTCAGTTTTGTAACATGAAAAGATATAATAAAATATTTACAAAAATGTAAGGGGTGTACTCACTTTTGTGAGATACTGTAGATAGTGATACTATTACAGAAATATACAAATTCTCCATCCAAGCACTGTTTTTAGTGTTTTAAACACAAGCCTAGATGGAGGACCACAAGAAAGGTTGGAACTTGTCTCATGCAACCTGCTAAGGCATCATTCTAACCTTGGCTTATGGTGGTAATAGCCCAGATATGCAATCACTTTATTTGTTTCATGGCAGTTATCAGATTATTCTGTAAAATGTTTTAATTAACATATTTTCACGTGTTTCTATGCCTTTAGCTTCAACCTCACAAGCGGCATTTCATTGAAGGAACTTTAATTTCACTGCAAGAGGTTGTGACTCATGTGAGGATCACTATTGCTCCAGATGGAGGTGTAAGCAGAGTACGGCTCTGGGGTTTTCCACGACAGCTTCGATAAGAAGATATCAGTAGTCAAAGGAGAGGTTGATTTGTGAACTTTTTGACCTTTTGATCTTCTGCTTGATCACTGAAAATGTCTTATGCAAAAGACGTATGTGAGGATCACTATTGCTTCAGGTGGAGGCGTAAGCTGAGGGCAGTTTGCTGGTTTTCCATGACAGATTTTATAAGAATATTCTATAAAAATTAGTCAAGAGAGAGAAGTTGATTTATAAATATTATTTCTTTTTAATCTCTTGGTCTTCTTGATTCACATGAAATGTAAAGGCAGATATTTTATGAAATTAAATAAACATGTTGTGAATACCAGTAAGAGGAAATTTTTGTTGGACCTTTTGTTTTTATCAAACTGTATAATCTATTCTTTTGTACGTATGCTAGTATAGTAAAGGGAATTTTCCTAATTTATTCTGTAGCTCTCTTTGAGCACAGTCCTTCTCCATGGTGGTGTCCACGGTGCATTCTGCATTTATTGTAATTTTATTTTTGTTAATCTGCCTGTGCAAGCTTAAAGTGCCTTTGAATTCGACCACACCAGTAAGAGCTGATTACTTAGGATTGCCAAAGATACCTTCTGCCAAAACATAGCTCTCTTCTCTTCTGAAAATATCTAACTAATGTCTGTGCTGGCCTGGCTCCTTATCTACTCACCTCTCTAAATAACCTTTCAGGTAGCTGCCAGAGAATGAGCAAAGGGAAATAGAGTGTAATTTCAGAAACATCTCTGAATCTTCTGGGGCTGCTGAGATCACATCAAAGATGGCGGCACCCAGCAGCCATCTCAGGTATTTGGATGTCTACACAAGGGTGGTCTTCACAGATAAATCCCATGCATATAATACATTAAATGCAGATATAATATTATGGGAAAATTATTGTTCAAATGATTGGTCTAGTAACAGGGTCTCTTCATTCTGCTGTATAAGGTAGGAACAGTTTCAGTACCCTGCTGTTGTTGCATTTCCACTTGACATGATATTATCTTACGGCTACTCAAAGTTGACCAGAGACCATTACAGTGTATACAAAGTTGGAAAAATTGCCCTTTGTCATGCAAGCTTAAAAAAAAGCAAAAAAAAAAAAAGAAAAGCTGTAAACTGGGAAATACCAATAATTTATGCCTTAGTTAGGCAGAATGGCTGAAAACTGCTATGCAGATCACAGTAATTGCACCATAACATTTAACAGGGCAAATAAAATTCAAATGTCACATATTCTAATCATCCATAAAAAGACAGGGAATGGATATATAATATACACAGTATTTTATTAGTCAGAATAGTATTTCATTATTAACTTTATACAATTATACTGAGAGGAAGGAAAGTTTAACAAGCAGACTCCAGTGAGGTGGCCTCAGGAGTCTTTCCAAGTGTTATTCTAATCATTGTTTTCCTTACATCTCTGCCATATAAAGCTAAGAGGATCTGATGGAAAACATCCTCCTGATGACCTCCTAGATAACCTTTCAGCTACTCTTATCTTATGAGACAACAACTTCATTTAAGGAAAAGTAAAATAAAATTAAACTTGTTTGGATAGGACAAGTAAGTAAATAAGAGTCAAGTGGAGCAGAAGCAGATCACAGTGTTCCGATACAAGCAGCAATTGAAACAGAGGCAGAGGTTAGAGATATGGAGACAAGATATTTTACTTACCGTACATTTTAAAAGTAATTTAGGTCAACAAATAAGCTTCAAGTGTTCTAATGTCAAAATGAACAAGTTGTGCAACAAACTTCCTTTACTTTGAAGTTCATGTCAAGCTTATTATTCTTTTAAGGGAGTAGCCTTGCAGGAGTTAAAATAATAAAGCAGCTCCAATGCAATACTTACCTTTTTTCGACAATGTTCCCTTGAGATTCACCACTGTACAGTTCAGTGCTGGTCCTCTTCCAGGTTAAATGACAACCAGCTTTATTCAACCCACTTGTGAACACAGGGTGGGATGGACTCTCCCACTTGGGTTAGATTATACAACCACCCAGGACTTTAAAGAAGAATGCTACAGATACTAGTGCCGGCATCCTTACTTGGTGCCATTCTTTACTGGATTCAAGACTGCCCACTGCTGGAGGAAGAGGATAATCTGTGATGTCACCTAACCAGACTAAAGACCAAAGGGTTTAAGGTATGCATACAATGTTTTTAAAAAAAAAAAAAAGGATGATCTGGAGGTTCAGGGAGGATAGATGGGGGGGGGGGGGGTTGTGGTCACAGTAATGCTGGACCTAGGTTTTAATATGCATACAATTTGTACACACCTCCATAACCTTGGCTGATACTCCTTTGCTGAGCCTGCTTAGGGGGAAGTTTTCCTCAAGACAGTGTTTTTTCCTCCCTCCTCAATAGACACAGCTATCTGTAAAAAGATCACTCATTAAAGCAGAGCTCTACCAAAAGGAGAAGCCTCACTTGTTCGTACCCTCCCCCTCACCACTGCCACATTTGGCACTTTTTGGGGGGAGCGGGTACTTGGGTTTGACAGGTACCCACTCCTACTTCTGGGTAAGATCGCTGCGCCAATCTCCGAGTATTTCCGACCCCTCCTCCTTTCCCCGGTGCCTCCTGGGACACGCACAGGTCCCAGAAGACAACGGGTCCATTCAGAAAGCGCAACATGGCTCACACATGCGCAGTAGGAAAAAAGCTATTAAGCCTGAAGGCTTCACTGCCACTTTCCCTTAGTGAAGATGCCGGCGCCTGCACCCGAAGCT
Organism: Rana muscosa; assembly: GCA_029206835.1. Classification (NCBI taxonomy): domain Eukaryota; kingdom Metazoa; phylum Chordata; class Amphibia; order Anura; family Ranidae; genus Rana; species Rana muscosa. The sequence goes on from CM055122.1 coordinate 861,045,638, forward strand.
GATTGATGAATTGGCTCAGGCTGCCGACATCGCTGAATCCCTGGACAGGTAAGTGTCCTTATGATTAAAGTCAGCAGCTACAGTATTTGTAGCTGCTGACTTTTATTTTATTTTTTTGCCCAGACTGGAGCTCCTCTTTTAAATGTATCTATGGTCAAAATGTAAAATAATTTATTAATTTCCATGTTGTATTTTAATTAGGGCTGTTACTGATTAAACTTTTCGTGTTCGATTAATCACTTTTTTTTAAATCGATTAATCTACTAATTTCGATTAATTATATCGCACATACAGATCCAACTACTTTTAGCTGATCTCCTTGCAGGCTGATTCCCAGTGCAGCTACCAACCACTGGAAAAATGGATAGCAGGATACAAAAAACACACAATGGCAGCGCTCGATGGGAATAGCATTAAAACTTTTAAAGTCTTCAAGTAGGTAACAAAATAAATATTGCACTGGAGATAAAATCAATGTAGCTACATAAACTGTAAAAATGGTGCGAGTAATACCAAACGGTAGCAAAAGCAGTCATAAAAACATGTAGCTAAGTATGATACTGGTATAAAAATGTGTACAACAATACCACTGCTGAATCTAGGTGAGGAGGGGTTAACATCAGTCCGTCGGCATTTAGATGTCCCGTGAAGGGAACTATCACAACTCCCAGTGGATGGCTGTAGAATCCCAGGTTGATAGAGGGAAGTGTAACAGCCCTTGCGTGTGGCAGATAGTAAGGTCCCGCCGGCATGCAGATATGAAGGCACAGCAAAGGAGCCCTTCAGATGGACACGGCAAGCCCCGCCGGTGTCTGTGGCGTCACTGGATCTCCGACGGAACTCCCTGAAGACCCGGAAGCCGGCGGAGAGGCAAATACCCATCAAAAGAATTTTGATCGATCAAAAAACGTAATCGATTAATCAAGGAATTAATAGTTAATTTCCACAGCCCTAATTTTAATTATTTCCAGCCAACACCTATTAATCTGAACAACAAGTTTGTAAACCTACTTTGTGAAGTTCCCCACCCACTTACCTGAATTTTGTGACCTGTATTCACTATGCGAATAGGCACTGCTGTATTACCCATTTCAGAGAGCCTGCCTTCTAAACTACAGAGGTGCTGAGAGGAGGGGTTTCAGGAGGTGGAGTCCATACAGGAATCACAGCTTGTAGGCAGCAAGGTGCCATGGGATTAGGGTGACCACATTTCCAAACTATCATTCAGGGACACCCCCTCTCCCAAAAATCAGCTTGTGCTGTAACGAATCACAGCACAGTGATTGGACACAAGAGGCGGGATTTATGATTTCTCCAATCACAAGCAGAAGGCGGGATTGTGTTCCTCCAGGCATTCCCGGCCAGGACAAGTAAAGCGGTGATGTGGCGGCCTTTTTTGGGGGCATCAGATTGGCCCGGGAAGGTGGCTGTGTCAGTTTCATTCCTGGACACTGTATTGTCCTGGAATGAATGTGCCCGGGACAGACCCGAAAAATGCGGGACTGTCCCGGGCAATCCGGGACACGTGGTCATCCTACATGGGATATGTAGTACTAGAAATAAACAGTCAACAGCAGAGGAGAAGCTGGAAAGGATGCAGGGAATCTAGTAAGTTGTAGAAGTTGACAGCCAGCAGACAGGAAACATTACCAACATGAAAAGAGATTTTTCAAGCAAGTTCTTATTAGGTTGTTAAAAATAACAGTTTTTTGTATTGTTATTTATATCCTGATATTATTAAATAAAAGTGTATGCTGTGACCATAGACCTCCTTTAACACAGAATGAAGAATGCAGCTCCTAGATCTTTAACCCTTTTAGTTGGATTTTAAACTGCCTTAAAAAAACATGTGTTTTGCACGAGAAACGTTCATCTGCTGGATACATTTTAATTGTTTTTAGTCTTGAGTGAGTTCCCTGGACTTTGTTTTTTTTTGGATTGTTGTACTGGGCACCTACTTACCAGGGGCAGCGAGATCCACTGCTGTAATTTAACACAGGTCAAAAGTGTTGAATTTCTAAAGGCAATCTCTTCAATATGCACTAGTCTGAGTTTTCTTCAGTTACTAATGGTGAGTGCCACATATCTATTTTACGTGCATTGTTCTCTCACCCTAGTGCTGGTGAAGGCAAGAGCTGCACAATAATTAGATCTGACACAGACACAAGCACCACAAGCAGGCACAGCATTCACAGATACAGAGAGCTAACCCACCAGGCAGCTGGAAGAAGTTTTTATTATATTAGCACTCCTATGTATGGGATGCAACACAGAGCGGAAGGCAGTGCATGCATTGGATGGTGTGTGACTGAGGGGTGGGTGAACAGGAAGTTGTCCTTTTTGTATGGCGAATAGGGATCAGCTAGCTGTTGCAATACATGGGAATAGGGGAATCAATCAGTCATGACATTTAGGCTCATCACACCAGGGGCGGATCCAGAGTCTTTTCTCGGGAGGGGCACTGCCAAAAAATGATTTTTTTGTGGGAAATTTATCGGGAAAATGGTTGGTGTTGGCGCATCAATCATCCCGGCACCATGGTTGTTATGGTGTCAGGATGATTGAAGCGCATTATTTCTATTATTACATTGTAATATGAAATTAAATAGTTCAATGCAGAATCAGTGGGAGCCCCGAGTGTGTCAATTGCCACCGTCGCCTGCAATTAGTGGGAGCCCTGAGCGTGTCACTTGCCACGTCACCTGCCACATCTTGTGGATTGTCACTTGCCACACCTTGTAGATTGTCACTTCCCACATCACCTGCCACACCTTGCGGATTGTCACTTGCCACGTCACCTGCCACACCTTGCTGATTGTCACTTGCCTGCCACCAGATGCAGATTGTCATTTGCCATGTCACCTGACACAATTTGCGGATTGTCACTTGCCACGTCGCCTGCCACACCTTGCGGATTGTCACTAACTTGCCTGCTAAGGTGTAGTTTTGGTTGTCTCTTGCTGTGTCCCAGACACCCAGAGTCAGGCAGCAGAGAGATAATGTAATCTCTCTGCTGCCTGCACAGTGAGGGCGGAAGTCACTGCAGGAATGCAGGGCAGGCACGGGCGGTGAGAGATGATCTCATCTCTCTGCTCCCCTGCTCCCGGCTAGCTGATTGGCCAGCTGCCACACTGAGCCCGCTCTCTCACTCTCACCTGCGCTGCCAACACACTGAGCAGCACGGTCTGCCCACGAACCGCGCCGCCCCCCTACAACAAACCGCGCCGCAAGCGGAGCCGCCCGCTTTCTTACCCGTCTGTGGAGCCGCACGCTATTGCACCTGCCCGTAGAGCGGCCTGACGTGTGTCACGTACCTGGTAGGAGTCTGATATGATGAGGTCGGCCTCTCTTGTATCTCCAGTCCAAGCCCCACTGAGGGTGGAACAGATGGTGGCTAGGGCCAGGAGGAACACGAGTGCCTGAGGAAGTTGCTTGCAGGACTTGCTGGAACAGATGTGGCTTGGAGACCCAGACAGCCGGACAGACACTGGACACAGGAACACTTGGAGGATGGGTAGAGGTTTGAGGGGAACTCCAACCCACTTGCAGGTTCTGGGAACTAAGCTCACAGGAACAGAGGTCAGGAGGATAGCCAGGGTTCAGCAACAGACAGGCGGCACGGTACAAAGGATCAATCAGAAGCAGGGTCAGTGGAAGCCGGGATCAGAAGCCAGTAATCAGGAAGTGTTTCAGAGTCCAAAGACAGAGTCAGGGAAAGCCACAGTCAGCAACGGTTATCAAGCAGCATAACAGGAACCAGGAAGTTTTCAGGACACAGCTGAAGACCAGTCAGCACTTGCTTGAGAGTCAGGACTTCCTTAAATAGATAGGAAGTCTTGTAATCAGGCTTCAGGTCACAGCTGAGGGCAGGAAGTGCTGCCTGTCCCACACTGCCGGAATACACCCGCTGGTGGACACCGGTACTACAGTCCGTGGAACATGCATTACCACCAGCAGGTGAGATCCTTGCAGACTGGCGCCAAAGGAGATTAGGGGCGCGCACCCGCGCGTGCACGTCGTCCCCGCGCACGTGTACTAGCACTCTGGAAGGGCTGCTGCAGCCCGGGGGTGCGCGCGCCAGTATTCCGAGACTGCTGGCGAACGCGCGCCTGCGCAGGAGAGTTCCTATCAGTTCTCTTACATTGCCCCCCCCTTAGGGGCAGCCTCCGGATGCCCCTCAAGTCTCTCTTTTCCGGGTGGCGTTGAAAGAAGGCTTGTACCAGTCTTGGGGCATGAACATCAGAAGCTGGTTCCCAAGAATTTTCCTCAGGGCCGTAGCCCTTCCATTTAACAAGGAACTGCATCTGGTTACTCCTACGTCTACAGTCCAGCACGGCCTCCACTTCAAATTCCTCATTACCTTCGATGAGAATCGGAGGAGGGGTTCCAGACACCCGATCAGGGAAGGGATTAGGCGTGGTGGGTTTCAACAAAGAAACGTGGAATACTGGATGTATCTTCATGCTTTTGGGTAGCACCAATTCAAAAGCTACTGCATTAATCCTCCGCTTGACAGGAAAAGGGCCCAAAAATTTTGGACCGAGTTTCTTAGAAGGACAGCTTAACTTTAGATTTGCCGTGGACAGCCAGACTTTGTCCCCAGGTTTTAAATCCAGGTTACCCCTCTTCTTTCTGTCGAAAAACTTCTTGTTGCTAGCCTGGGTCTTGGAGATCGTCTCCTGTAAAACCTGATTGTTAGTACTGAAGAAGTCTAATCGGTCTTACACAGCAGGTAAAGAAGACTCAACAGGTATTTCCGGCAGAAAAGAGGGATGGTACCCAAAATTGGCAAAAAAGGGGGACTGTTTGGTTGCTGAGTGGATGGTATTATTATATGAGAACTCCGCAAGCGGAAGGAGGGATAACCAATCATCTTGAGCAAAAGAGGAAAAACACCGTAGATACTGTTCAAGGGTTTGATTCGTCCTCTCAGTCTGTCCATTGGTTTGTGGGTGGTAAGCTGTAGAGAGGCAGAGTTCAATATTAAGTGCTTCGCATAGAGCCCTCCAGAATCTAGAGGTGAACTGCACCCCACGGTCGGAGATAATGCTATCAGGAATACCGTGCAATCTAACGACCTCTTTGATGAAGGCTGAGGCAGTCTCAGTAGCGGAAGGAGTTCCTTGTAAGGGTACAAAGTGCGCCATCTTGGTCAGGCGGTCTACCATGACAAAGATGGTAGTGAAGTCTTCAGATGGAGGGAGTTCTACAATAAAGTCCATTGAGATCATACTCCATGGTTTCTGAGGTATGGGAAGAGGCTCCAAGAGACCCCAAGTTTTAGTTCTGTCGGTTTTGTTTTGAAGGCATGTAATACAGGATCTAACGTAATTTTTACAGTCCTGCATTAAATCGGGCCACCAGAAGGTACGGGAGACCAGATCGGCAGTCTTGCGGATCCTGTAATGTCCTGCTAGAGGGTGGTCATGACAGCGACTCAGAATGGACACTCGAAACTGCTCCGGGACAAAGATTTGTTCCTTATGGAAGAAAAGGCCATTCCTTGATTGAAGAGCCAAGTCCTGGGAGGGTGGTTGGTTAACCACACTGGTCTTAATTTGAGATAACAGATCAGCTTGAAGAAACAAAAAATTATTGGCCGGGAGAATGGTATCAGGCTCCAAGGGACTCACAGGATCATTAAACATACGGGACAGGGCATCTGGTTTGCCATTCTTAGAACCAGGACAAAAAGTAATATGAAATGAGAAACGGGAGAAGAACAGCGCCCATCTTGCTTGTCGAGGTCTTAATCGCTTAGCTGTTCTCAAGTACTCTAGGTTCTTGTGATCCGTAAATATGAGGATTGGGTGGGCAGTACCCTCCAAGAGGTACCGCCACTCTTCAAGTGCGGCCTTTATGGCCAGCAGTTCCCGGTCTCCCACATCATAGTTCCTCTCGGAAGGATTTAATTTCTTGGAGAAAAAAGCCACAGGGTAGAGTAAGGATTTCAGGCCCTGACGTTGGGACAATATAGCCCCGACTGCACTTTCAGAAGCATCAACCTCCAATACATAGGCCAAGGATGGATCAGGGTGCTTCAGGATGGGAGCTGAGGTAAATAAAAGTTTTAACTGTTCAAAGGCCTCGAGCTTTTGGTGTCCAACAGAAAGGGATGTGTTGCTTAGTTAGTTGTGTGATGGGAGCGATGATACCAGAAAAGTTCTTGATGAATTTTCTGTAAAAATTAGCAAACCCCACAAACCTCTGAACAGCTTTTCTGTCTGTAGGGACAGGCCATTCCAGAACGGAAGTAACTTTCTGCGGATCCATGGAGATACCGTCGGCAGAGATGACAAGTCCCAAGAAATTAACAGTTTGTTTCTCAAAGTCACACTTTTCGGCTTTGGCATAAAGACAGTGTTTTCGGAGTCGGGCCAGCACTTTCTTAACATGAGCTTGATGAGATTCCATGGATTCAGAGAATATCAAGATGTCATCAAGTAGATTATGACGAATAGATCAAGATAATCCCAAAAAACGTCATTCACTAGGTGTTGAAACGTAGCTGGGGCGTTGCAGAGCCCGAATGGCATGACCAAGTACTCGAAGTGGCCAAAGCGAGTTCGAAAAGCCGTCTTCCACTCGTCCCCTTCCCTGATTCTGACGAGATTATACGCACCCCTTAAGTCTAGCTTGGAGAATATCCGTGCCCCCCGCAGCCTCTGGAAAAGTTCAGGAATTAACGGAAGGGGGTACCGGTTCTTGACTGTAACTTTGTTAAGGTCCCGGTAGTCAATGCAAGGTCTTAAGAAGTGATCCTTTTTCTCTACAAAGAAGATACCGGCACCTTCTGGTGACGTGGAGGGCCGAATGAACTTATTTTTCAAACTCTCATCGATATAGACACGTAAGGCTTCCAGTTCAGGTTCGGAGAGGGGATAGATCCGACCAAAAGGAATCTCCGCCCCTGGTAAGAGATCAATAGGGCAATCATAAGTCCTTTGGGGTGGAAGGGTGTCTGCACCCTTCTTGTTAAATACGTCCAGGTATTCGTGGTAAGCAGCAGGAACCAGATTAATGGTTTCTGGGTCAGGCTGTAGACTCAGGAGAGGAGTGGTACTAGCAGTCCTTTCAGGGAAACAGTGCGTCTGGCAATAGCTGGAGGAAAAGGTGACGTCTCCTGTACGCCAATCAATGTGTGGATTATGTGCCTTTAGCCAGGGAATGCCAAGAATGATGGGGAACATAGGTGAGGTTATGACATCCAACCGAAGGAATTCATGGTGACCAGAGGAGGCTTGACAGGAAATAGGTGCAGTCTCTTGTGTGACCGGGCCTGATTTAATACCAGAGCCATCGGCCAGGTGAACCCGGAATCCCTGTTTCTTGGGGCACACGGGAAGCTGGTGTAAAGAAACAAATGAGGAATCCACAAAACAGCTGCAGGCCCCTGAGTCTATTATGGCGGATACTAAGAGTGTCCTTCCGGCAACAAAAAGATTAACTGGGAGAGAGATGTGAGACCGAACCTCTCCAGAAGGATGCTCCACAGGAAGCTGACGAAGGCAGATTCTAGTGGTTTTTGCCGGGCAAGTCTGTATGAAGTGACCTGCTTCTCCACAATAGAGGCATAGATTGGCACGTAATCGTCTGAGACGTTCTGCCGGGGAAAGAGGCGATCTGGGGAAACTCCTGTGGCATGTCTTACGCTGAGCCTTCTTTCCAAAAGATGTGCTCAACGGGGCAGCAGATATGCTGGGTGTAGAAGTCACAGAAAGGATTCCTTGAGTCTTTTCGTATTGCCTCTCACGTAGTCGCCGGTCGATTTGGATGGCTGAGCTAATCAGTCTTTCCAAGGATGTAGGAACTTCAGTTCTGGCCAGTTCATCTTTGAGAGTGTCGGAAAGACCAAGCCGAAACTGATGGCGAAGAGCAGGATTGTTCCATCGAGTGTCAGCACTCAGGACATGGAAGTCAGTGATATACTCCTCAACAGGCCTTGACCCCTGTTGTAACCTGCCAAGCTTGGATTCTGCAGACTGCTGGCGGAAGGGGCCAGCATATAGCTGAGCCATAGCCGAGAAGAACGAAACTGTGGTTGCCAGAACTGTGTCATGCTGCTCCCGGAGGTGATGAGCCCAGGAGAGTGGTTCGTTCACGAGAAGGGTGATCACAAATCCCACTTTAATGTCTTCAGATCTAAAGGTCCGGGGCAGCAGGGAGAAGTAGAGCTCGCAGGAGTTCCGGAAGGTTCTGAACATCGTACGATCTCCGGAAAATCGTTCGGGAATAGGCACTCTGGGTTCCGGGAGAGGAATAATTCCATGGAAGGAACTTGAATCGGTTTGAGCAGAGGGATCTGCGACAGAGGGAGAAACGCAAGCTGATGCGACTCCTATCTTGTCAGAGAGTCGCTCCTCCATGCGACTGAGATCGCTCTGTAAACTCTGCACGACATGTGTGAGTGTAGAGATTGTCTCAAACAAGTCCTCTGGTGGAGAGACCTCCCTTTCAGACTCCATCCCTGGCTGACTGGTACTGTCACGTACCTGGTAGGAGTCTGATATGATGAGGTCGGCCTCTCTTGTATCTCCAGTCCAAGCCCCACTGAGGGTGGAACAGATGGTGGCTAGGGCCAGGAGGAACACGAGTGCCTGAGGAAGTTGCTTGCAGGACTTGCTGGAACAGATGTGGCTTGGAGACCCAGACAGCCGGACAGACACTGGACACAGGAACACTTGGAGGATGGGTAGAGGTTTGAGGGGAACTCCAACCCACTTGCAGGTTCTGGGAACGAAGCTCACAGGAACAGAGGTCAGGAGGATAGCCAGGGTTCAGCAACAGACAGGCGGCACGGTACAAAGGATCAATCAGAAGCAGGGTCGGTGGAAGCCGGGATCAGAAGCCAGTAATCAGGAAGTGTTTCAGAGTCCAAAGACAGAGTCAGGGAAAGCCACAGTCAGCAACGGTTATCAAGCAGCATAACAGGAACCAGGAAGTTTTCAGGACACAGCTGAAGACCAGTCAGCACTTGCTTGAGAGTCAGGACTTCCTTAAATAGATAGGAAGTCTTGTAATCAGGCTTCAGGTCACAGCTGAGGGCAGGAAGTGCTGCCTGTCCCACACTGCCAGAATACACCCGCTGGTGGACACCGGTACTACAGTCCGTGGAACATGCATTACCACCAGCAGGTGAGATCCTTGCAGACTGGCGCCAAAGGAGATTAGGGGCACGCACCCGCGCGTGCACGTCGTCCCCGCGCACGCGCATGTGTACTAGCACTCTGGAAGGGCTGCTGCAGCCCGGGGGTGTGCGCGCCAGTATTCCGAGACTGCTGGCGAACGCGCGCCTGCGCAGGAGAGTTCCTATCAGTTCTCTTACAACGTGACTCACTGACGTCACTCGTTGCTAGACGCCAAGCGGCCCAGGCGTTAGCAGCGAGTGCAGGGAAGAGGCTCCACCCACCTCCTCCTCCGCTCCTGGTATCATGTCAGTGCGCCACGTAACTACATTAGACGAGTCTCTCTCTCAGCGCCGCTGATTGGCTGATGTGAGAAACTGAGAGAGAGACTCAGAGAGGCAGTGGCAGCCGCAGAACAAGTACTGTATATAATCGAGTATAAGCCAACCCGAATATAAGCCGAGGCACCTAATTTTACCCCAAAAAACTGAGAAAACTTATTGACTCAAGTATAAGCCTAGGGTGTCCTAGGCTTATACTTGCCTCACTTTGCCTCACTGTGCCCATGCCTCACTGTGCCCATGACTAGACTGATGTTTAACATGGAAGTCTATGGAAGGACTGCCCGGCTTTGAAAAATCGGTTCTCCCAGACACCAAACTTTTCAGACTTATAGAGGAGACATGGGGCTACATGTGTGCCAAGTTTGGGGTCCAGAGGACCTACGACCGGCCGGTACCGGGTCCGAAAAATCACCGGAGAAATGACCGTTTAACATTGGAGTCTATGGGTGGGGTGCCCGGATTTAAAAAATCAGTGCTCCCCGGCCGTAGGTCCCCCAGACACCAGACTTTGCACACTTGTAGAAGAGACATTGGGCTACATGTGTGCCAAGTTTGGGGTACAGGGGTCCTACGGCCGGCCGGTACCGGGTCCCCAAAGTTCGGGAGATCAGGCGCAACAAAAAAAAAAAACAGAGCAAGCAAGCGAGTGTGACAGATGGTCTCGGGGGGGCAATTGCCCTGTTGCCCCCCCTGGATCCGCCACTGCATCACACATTACAATCTGATTGTACAATTTGCTTTAGATCCCCCAGCAACTATGTAGTACAAGGGCCTGTCTGATTGGATACAGATTTACTGGATAGATTAGCTGGGTCCTCATATTACGGTACATAGTTTTGTTACATCTAAAAGTTGATTATCTTAAAAATGTGGAGTCAGATTGTAATATGTGTGTTGAAAAAGCCAGTCTCCCTCCATCCATCCTTACTACATTCTATAGGGGAACCATTGAAAGCGTGCTGACCAGCTTCATCATTGTCTGGTATGGGGACTGCAGTCCTGCTGACTGCCGACTTCCCTTAAACAAGGAATAATCAAACCCCTCCTAAAGAAACCTAACCTTGACCCGAATGACCCAAATTTTAGAAGACCGGTAACAAGCCTGAACACCATCTCCAAGATTATCGAGAAAGTTGTAACACAACAGCTACAACTTCATTTGGATACCCACAATCTCCTGGACCCACTTCAATCGGGGTTCCGCCCAGGCCATGGGACGGAAACGGCACTTCTCAAAATATGGGACGACGTACTAGAAGCAGCAGATGACGGAGAATCATGTCTCCTGGTGCTGCTGGACCTCAGTGCAGCCTTTGACACAGTAGATCACAAAATCCTACTTACGCGTCTCACCGAAGTAGCAGGAGTCGCAGACACGGACCTACCATGGTTCGCATCCTTCTTAGAAAACCGATCCCAGACAGTGAAACTGGGAGCCTTTACCTCGGCACCACGCACAAATACATGCGGAGTACCTCAAGGATCACCCCTGTCACCGGTACTCTTCAACATCTACCTTCGGCCACTCCTCAAAATCATCAGTGAACAGGACATGCGTTATCACTCCTATGCAGATGACGCTCAACTATACTTTCGCATCAACAACAAAAAAGATCAATATTACGGACTGGAAAAATGCCTTACATTGATCAACAATTGGATGACAGAGAGCTCCCTCAAGCTTAATGGATCCAAAACAGAACTGCTCATTTTCCACGCTAACCGAAAGAAAAACGCCAGGACCACATGGACGCCACCCACCATCCTGGGACAAAACATAACCCCAAGCACCAAAGTTAAAAGCCTGGGAGTTATCTTTGACTCAGACATGACTATGGACGCACAAATAGGATCAGTAGTCAGTGGATCCCACCACCTTCTCCGCCTGCTACGAAGACTCATCCCGTTCATCCCGGAAAAAGACAGAGCAGTAGTAGTCGGAACCATTATCAATTCACGGCTTGACTACGCTAACTCACTTTACCTAGGACTACCCAAATACCAAGTTGCACGTCTACAAGTCGTCCAAAACACAGCGGCCAGACTGGTAACAGGGAAAAAACCCTGGGAATCAATCGCACCATCCCTGAAAAGCCTCCATTGGCTAGCCGTAAAGGATCGGATCACATTCAAGACCCTCTGCCTCACCCACAAATGCGCACAAGGAAACGCTCCTGAATACTTATGCGAGAAAATAAAAAACACTACACCACTACTCGTGACCTTCGATCAACGAACCAAAATCTCCTCCACATCCCCAAGACCCGCTACAAAGCCAAGGGAGAACGAAGGTTTGCTGTCCAAGGACCAAGGCTATGGAATGCGCTACCCACGAATATCCGCATGGAAGAAAACCATCGGGCCTTCCGGAAAATACTAAAGACCCATCTCTTCTAACGATCTCAACGACACTGGATGCAAAGCGCCTTGAGGCGATTTAGTTCGCAATTGCAGCGCTATACAAGTTACTCACTCACTCACTCACTGCAAGACCCTGCTGCGGCTAGTGAAGATGGCTGAAATGATTATTAGTGTCTCTCTCCCCTCCACCCTGGACATTTTCCATACACGATGCTCCAGCAGAGCTACCAGTATTGTAAAGAATCCTGCCCATCCTTTCCACAGTCTCTTCCAGCTCTTGCTATCAGGTAGAAAGTACCGGAGTATCAAAACCAGGACTGTCAGACTGCTCAACAGTTTTTTCCCCCAGGCTGTGAGAGCCCTCAACTCCAATCCTCTTTGAAACCTCTTCTACAACCTATATATTGTGACCAGGAACGTCTCACTTCCCCTCCTTTTTACTCTTGAATATGCACTAGACACTTTTATAAACACTTGCTGCTACAAAGACTTTTAGAAATATACAGTATATGTACAGTTACGTAGTTCCCAGATGTGTATAGTTTTATAATTTTTTTTGTAGAATGACAATAAAGCTTGATTTGACTTGACTTGAAACCATAGGTTCAGCCTATTGCATTAGGGTATGCACCCCAAATTTCAAACCAACATGTGTGTATGTATGTGTGTATGTGTGTATGTATGTATGTATGTATGTATGTATAGACACACACACACACACACACACACACACACACACACACATATATAAATTTAAACAAATATTTTAAAATGTATTAAAACATGGACAGTTTCAGTAGAGCAGTTGATGTGTAAGTAGGGCAGACGATTATGTCAGTCAGTAGAGCAGGGGTTGGTGTAAGTAAGACAAGTGTCAGGACAGTGTCAGTAGGGCAGTGGAGGGTGTCAGTAGTTTTTTTATTTTTATTATTTATTTATTCAGGAGCTGCTGATTTATTTTGGGTCATGCAAACTACTTTATTTATTTTTTACAATATGTAGCACTGACCCCTGAAGGAGCTGCTGATTAATTTTGGGTCACGCAAACTACCTCCATGGCTTCCGTTGTCAGGGTAAAGAGTTTTCCAGAAAAGTCAATGTCCACACAGATGTAAAACCTCAACAATAAGGCTTTATTTTCTTTTGCTGTAGAAAATGAGAGAAAGTGTGAAACGAGAGAAGTAGGGGAAGGTTCAGGCACGCGGTACAATAGATGCAAACAGTTATTATATTCGCCACTCAAGCCTGAGTGGGTATTGCTCACCCGGATAGTCCCCTCTCACGGTCCTAGCAGCAGGGATGATGCACGGATCAAACTTTAGACAGTTTCTGCCACAAACTACTATAGGTGAAAGCAAGTCTCTGCCACAGACCTGATGAACTTGGGTCTCTGCCACAGACCTAGTGAACTTTAGGATGCATCCGGGAATCCTCTGCCACAGGATTTCAAACGTCCCGAACCTCCAGCCAAGCAATAATAGAGCTTTTTAGTGTATCCCTCCTTGAATGAGATACCAGGCCTCTCCCGAGACATCGGCGTACTGCCAGTCTCCTCCAGGGTAGGTCCTCCCCTGGCTCCCCACCTCAAGAGCTTCCTTCCCACGGATGGACAGCTTGGGATACCTTCAAAGCTGTAGGCCCGAACCAGCAGAGCTGGGCCTAACGAGCAGAGATGTAGCCTCGGGCTGAAGGTGCCCGAGGCTAGAACACACACATGCACCCCGTGCCATGAGGGCCACGAAGCGTACCAGGAAAACCCCTAATAATGGCGTCTGCCCCTATGTACCCCTCCCCAGCATGCACAGTGGGTCAACCACGCCCACCGCACGGCTGCCAAGAAGGGACACCAAATACTGCTGTGATACACCTGTATTCCAACATGGGCTAGCAGTGGCAGTGCCACCCACGGGCGAACAGGGAATATAACTGCCAGGCAGTATCACAACCAGAGCAGAAGCAAAATTTTAAGGAAATCAGCAAGTCAGAGCCCAACTATTAGCTCAAACTATCCCCTAAATTTAAACATAGCTTGGACCATTTTGGGCCGGCGCTACAAATATAAAAAAAAAAACGAATTCGTTTAAGGAGCCCCATTGGGCGGCTTTGGTAAATATCAGTACCAGACAGAAGGGGGAACCTGCACCACACAGGGTAAATAGGGTGTGCCCAGGCACACCCCCTACGCATGCCTATGGTTGAACCTAAGAAAGCATGCCCATTTTTCATTGTAAAGAAAGAGGTGGGTGGATTGTTTGTAATGTGCATGTTGAATCTGCGTTTGTTGCACACTTTTATGATGCTCTATACCTCACAATGATAAAAATAATGAACAAAGGACAAACTGAACGATGATATGATGGAATAAAAGGATGTAGCCCTTTTTTCGGCCCCTTGCACACTGGGCGTTAGCTAATCTCTCCTAAACACCTTTCCACTTGTCAGCTATATTTTTGCAGAAAAAAACACTTGACGCGTTTAAACGCCAAGAGCTTGGGCTTCAACTCTTGTCATTCGAATGAATTTTGGCCATTTAAATTATATAATGCTTAAGTGGTTGCCGCTAATGCGACGGTAATGTACATTTTTTTGCTGCCGAGGTGAAGCTGCTCCTGGACAAGCTGGCAGTGTTTTTTTTTTCCTGCCTCTAAACTCCTCTAAATGCCTATGTGTGGATGGACACATAGGCTAACATGGAGGGGCATTTAGAGGCAGAATTTTTTTTCCAGAAGCCACTAAAAGCAATTTTAAAACCATTGTGTATAAATTAGCCCTAATTCAGGCTAGAATGTTTTTTACAAAATGAAATACACTCTGTGAAGTTACTCAAGTTCCAACAAACAAAGCCCCCTCCCTTCGCTTAAAAATCCTTTCCTATCCAGTCTTGATTAGCAGCCCCATGACAGAGAAGCTGAGCTGTTATGAGCAGACAAGCAATATGTAGACCAGCAGACTGTGTGCTAGACATGTGGGAGTAATGACTGTGCACAGCAAGGAGACCACAGCTTATTATACTCTGTACACTGCCTGGTACAGAACTCTCACTAATTCATTCACATGATTAATAGCAGAATTTTCAGCAATCAGTCTAAAAGGTACTATGTAAATGGCATCAGTATTGCATACATACATAACAAAAGGGTAAGAACAGTCCTGTGCCAGATCCAAAAGCCCTGTTGCCAATTTCAGTAGCTTTACCAAAATGTGTGACAGATTCAGGCAGTTCTTGCTATTACAGCACCAAATTCAAAACTGGTGGTAAAGAGGACCAACTGTAAGTTGGCATAAAGAGACAGTCACAATGCCTGTCTCTATACACTATGTGGCAGAGTGGCATGTTTGCCACTACTGCTCCTTCCCCACATTTCACTGGTTGGTAAGAATCTTTCCGCCTCAAAGATGTTGACAGTGGTAAGAGCTGTATATTGGCTATTGAAACTACCCACTGCCAGTGGCGGGAGGGAGCACAGCTGCACTGAGGATTGAGTATACTTAGCGAATACCATTCCGTGTTGCCTAGCAAATGGAACAGCAGCTGAACTCTGGGTACATACACTTTAATCTAAATATATTCCTCAGTAGCCCAAAGGATATAAATCCACTTTGTGTGCACCAAATGCCTTGACAAATCTAGATATTACCTTGTAAAAGTAGCAGTGACATCATCACTGTGCCATACATAGCCTGTGCAGAGGACAGACCTGTGGAAAGGACCTAAGAGGCCCCTCCCACTACAGGCTGCCTACAGAAAACTACAGGAGGGGGCAGAGACAAGACCAGTCAACCTGTACAAGGAGAGAGGGCAGCAGTGACTGGTCTTGACTATTGTATAACCAATGTATTTCAGGTCTGCCCACCACATTCTACCCCCATACCTTACTTATACTTAATCAAGAGACCACACATTGATGTTTGGAGTAAAACATGGCCGTAGCAGCCTCCTTTATTTTTTTTAACTGTTCCATCAGTTATCAAAAACTTTAACCATCAAAACACATAAACCCAGAACATATCCGAAATATTGCCTCCTAGTGTTGGTCTTTGCAGGAACCTCAAAATTGCCATAATCATATTAACCCGATATAAGTCACCATACTAATATCGTATTACCACGTGACACTGCGGTACCTTAAAAATGGTCATAGGCCTCAAGCCGATCAGCTACTCAGAGACGACCACTGACCGCAGTGCCCCCATTATCCAACTCATCCAGCTAAACTCCTGTTAGCTGGAATCCACCCACAGGACCCATACCACCGATAGGTCCTGACCACTTCCTTTTTTAGGTACTTCCTTCTCCCGCAAAGACCAAACACCCGCCACAGCACCCAAGGGAAAACACCTTTACCCTTTGGTGCCCCTCCAAACCCTAAGGGCTCGTTGGATCCCATCCTGCCAACCCAAAGTCCATAAGTCAGTCCCCACATCGTTCAGGTGGACCCCATCCCTCCGTAGATACCACCATGTATCCACCTCCAGCTCCAAATGTCGAACCACCAACCCCCCGTTCCGTACCACAAACCTGCCCATGTCCCGGTTAATTTTTTCTCCGAGCCCTATTGATGCCATCCACGGACCTCGCCCCCCTCCACTCTGACCTTGCCACCATGTCTGACCAGACAATGATCATGTCCGTCAATGACATCCTGAGCCGAATGAAATCAAATTTCATATCTCTTAAACTTCTAACATGGACCTAAAGCCCAGGTCATTGCCACCTACATGCAGTACCAAAACGTCAGGTGGCCTGTCCAAACGAGCAAAACGGTGCACCTCCGGAACCATCCTACTCCACCACATTCCTGGAAACTCCCAGCCAGCGGACACACGCCTCCGGTCTTGGGAATCCCAACAGCCGACCCTCATAACGACGCCAGCCCTCTTAGCCCCCCAGAACACAAACAAATTGCCCAGTATCCAGACCAAAGCTTGTGTCTCACCTGAAAGTAGACGAAGAACAATAACCCCCATGAGAAAATTCCCAAAAACCCAACCTGTACAACTCAGCAGCCCGAATATAACACCCCGGGCATGCCCCCAAAATTACTCACGCCCCACTACTAGCTGGGGGCGACCGTACTGCCGGAACCTCCTGGCTTCCCACCGGTCTAACCTCATTAACAGCTTCCTCGTCTATCCCACATCTGGCCGCCTCTGTAGCTGCCCCTATCCTGAAGGAGTGAGAGGAAAAACTCCTTATCACGGATTCCCAACGCCCGAAGGCACTTTCGGAATACCGTAATAAACTGATATCTTGAAAGGGGGGGTCCCGTCCTTGTGCATCAAAAAAGAAACCACACTGGGCGGGCGAACCTCCCAATACCCCTTAACAGCCCTTACAGGGCATACCAGAGAACCTGGAACCGGAAAACCTGTACCAACTTACCTCTGCCCATCTGGTCCGTCGTAGACTTTCTAAGCGCCAGTGACACCCCGGCCTCAGTCCAAACCACATCGCAAGCCAGCAACCCCCCTGTGCACCGCTTTGGATGGGCTGACCAACCCCCCTATCCGGAATGCTCCAAAGAACGCCAATGAGAAGGACAGCACCAATAATAATATTAATCGTATCAATATACTATTTCCTATAGCAACCCACGTGACACTGCGGTACCTTAAATGGTCATAGGCCTAAAGCCGGCCAGCTGCTCAGAGACAACCACTGACCGCAGTGCCCCTATTATTAAACTCTTCCAGCTAAACTCCTGTTAGCTGGAATACCCTCTCAGAACCCATACCACCGATAGGTCCTGACCACTTGCTTTTTGAGGAACTCCATTCGTAACCTTGCGGTACCTTAAATGGTCATAGGCCTCAAGCCGACCAACTGCTCAGAGACAACCACTGACCGCAGTGCCCCCATTATCAAAACTCTTCCAGCTAAACTCCTGTTAGCTGGAATACCCTCTCAGAACCCAGACCACCGATAGGGCCTGACCACTTGCTTTTTGAGGAACCATTCGTAACCTTGTGGTACCTTAAATGGTCATAGGCCTCAAGCCGACCAGCTGCTCAGAGACGACCACTGACCGCAGTGCCCCCATTATCAAACTCTTCCAGCTAAACTCCTGTTAGCTGGAATACCCTCTCAGAACCCCTACCACCGATAGGTCCTGACCACTTGCTTTTTGAGGAACTTCATTCTCCCCCAAAGACCAAAACACCCTGGTGCCAACTCTCGTAACCTGTCCCACTGACAGCGCATAAGCTATGACATCGTCCCCCCCGGCAGGTGTACCGCATACACAATGACATTGAGCTGCAATCATCTCAACACCAGATGGCGCAGCAGCCGCACCACAAGGGGGGGGGGGAGGATGCCAACACCTTGTTAATGACCTGCACCACCCCCATGTTGTCCCAGCGAAACCGCACCTCTAAGTCTCTGAAACAAACCCCCCACAGTTCCACCGCCAGTACCACCGGGAACCGTTCCAGCAGGACCAAGTTCTTGGTAAAACCAGCATCAATCCATGCCTGAGACCAGGGGCCCGCACTCCACCTTCCCTGAAAGAAAGCCCCAAAACCTGACCCCCCCAGCTGCATCCGTGTACAGTTCGAAACAAAATTGCTAATTGGGCCGGACCTCCCTACCGCCCTCCCATTGAAGGACTCCAGAAATGAATGCCAAACTTGCAAGTCAGCCTTGTGCTCCCTGCCCAAACTCACAAATGTGTGGGAGACCATACCCCAGCCATGCCAGCCGACAGCCGTCGGCAGAACACCCTGCCCATTGGCAGGATGCGGCACGCAAAATTGAGTTTTCCCAGCAGCGACTGCAACACCCTAAGCTGCACCTTACTCAGCCCCACCATAACTCTCAGCTCCCCCTTGAGAGCCTCCAACTTGTCCAATGGTAGGCGGCACTCCATGGCCTCCAAATCCAGGACAACGCCCAAGAATGTGATAGCCGTGCGAGGTCCCTCAGTTTTTCCAGGCGCCAAAGGGATCCCAAACTGTTCCGCAATGTGCTCCAAGGTGGCCAGGAGCACTGCGCAGATCCTGGATGAGGCCGGACCCTCACACAGAAAATCGTCCCAAGTAGTGAATAATTGAACTCACCCCGACACATCCCTGCCAACCCATTCCACAAATGAGCCGAACTGTTCGAACAATGCGCACGATATGGAGCATCCCCTAGGTAAACACTTATCCACATAGAACGCATTGTCCCAATGACATCCCCAGGAGGTGAAAGCTATCAGGGTGAACCGGCAACAATCTAAACGCCGCCTCTATGTCGGCTTTTGCCATCAGCGCCCCCTGCCCGTACCGGCGAACCCAGCCCACTGCAGCATCAAAGCAAGTGTAACTGACTGTACATGCTTCCGGATCAATCGCGTCATTGACCGACCCACCCTTCGGAAAAGACAGGTGGTGAATGAGGCGGAACTTGTTGGGCTCCCTCTTGGGGACAACCCCGAGCGTGGAGACCACCAAATTCTCCAAAGGGGGAAAGGGAAAGGACCGCCCATGCGGCCTAAAGTAACCTCCTTGAGCAGTTTCTCTGCGACCGTAGCAGGCTGCTGCATGGCCGACCGCAAATTGCACGCGATCGGGGGATTAACCTGCAAGGAACATGTAATGTGAAACCCCTCTGAAAAAACCCCCGATCCAACAATCCGGCCGCCCCCCTGTCCGGATACTGACCGAGAAACAGCCGCCTCCTTTCCACCATCACCGGAGACCCTCCTGAAAAAACTGACTAGGAGCCCTCGGCGAGATCATCCACCGCATCCATAAGCTGATGTCCTTATTATCCCACAGTAGATCTGGCCGCACTGCTCTCCTCTGTCTGAACTGTTCGTCATATCGGAGCCACTCCGTGCCCCCGTACACCCTGTAGGCCTCTCCAATGGAGTCCTGATAGCCAAATAGTGCTGAACAGTGCTCCAGATTCTTCTGTCCTATAACACTGGCCATGACGGCGAACGCCTGCAGCCAATTTGCAAACGTCCGTGGGATAAGCCTGTATCCCCTCTTCTCCTCATTCTCCTGTCTAGAATCATCTGGCTTAACCCTGCCCAGGTGAAACTTTTTCAATGGTAACAGTGAGAACATCTCCACATACTCACCTTTCCATATCTTCTCCCTCACATCAGGTTTCAGGTGTGCTCCCAGCGGTGCCTCATAACACACATACACCTCACATTTTGCAGCATCAGCCAACCCAATCATATCCTGCCGTGCCGCCTTTTCCACCGCTCTACCCATCTGTGTGGTCCCAAAGCCACGGTAGCCACCCCTGCCGATTCCCCCCACCGCAGTAGTCGACGCAGGTGGAACCGACGCTACCACCGCAGCCATGGGCCCCGCCGGCGGAACCCACGCCACTGCCGGGCTGACCTGCCCACCAACCCCCCTCTCAAATTGGCTGACCAAGGACTTGATACCCGCAAGAAAACCCCTGCAGCCCATCCAGCCGTGCACCTCCCCCATCAGGGACTGTAACCCCCCCAGCCTGCCCACTACCTGGATCCAGCACCTGCACCGCTAAACCCTCACCCACAGCAGGCCTAACCACCTGGCCACTACCCCCAGTATGGCCCCCAGAATGAGTAAGTAAAAATGACTTACCGGGCTGCCTGGAAGAAATCCCACCAGCCGATCGACTCGACTCCACCGCTGCCACCGACCGTCCGGGTCTCCGATCCTCCTCCGAGCTGCACACTTCCCCCTCCGACAGCACACCAGACTGCTCCTCACTACCAGAAGAAAGCTCACCAGGCGACTGGAAGCCGAGAGTCCTGCACCCGATCGATCCATCCTCCGCGCACCAGACCCGCACACCGATCGTTTAGCCGACTTGCCACCACGCTGTTCCCCAGCACCGCCGTCATCTCTCTCTGGCTCCCCCATTCCTGAACCCGCCTGCACCAGCCCATGATGTCCGGCCGAGGGGGGAATGCCCGGACACCGCAGCCCCCGATAACCCACGCTGTGGTCCCGACCCTGCGAGCTCGCCATCCTCCCTCTCCATGGTACCTGCTGATCCAGACGGACCCGACAGCATCAGCCCCAGGGTCTCCTGGAGCCAATCCTCGCCACGTGTAGCAGCCTCTGCCCGCAGCTGGGCCAGGAGTTTTTTTTTTTTGTCACAGACATGCTGCTGTTAGCTGAAACTTTCCCCTGCACTGTGTCAACTCAGAGGGGCGGGGTCTTCCTTTTATCTAGCCTTCTCCCCTCCCCTCTATATTTCCATTAGCCAATAGTTAATACCCTCTTATTACATACTCTGTTCACTCAGTCATGCCCAGCCCTGCGCCTATGGCATTCTGTCTTTTTGCTCCGGGCTTTTCTTAATTACAGGAAGTTTCTACACAGAGGCAACATTTCGCACTGGATTACTGCACAGATCTGGAAGACATACACAAAGCACAGAAAGATTTAAGTTAGAATACATGACTCTTGTCTTTAGACAATATTTGCTTAATTGGGCAGCACAGTGGTGTAGTGATTAGCCCTTTCACCTAGCAGCAAAAAGGGTCGCTGGTTCGAATCCCAACCATGACACCATCTGCCTGGAGTTTGCATGTTCTCCCTGTGCCCGCGTGGGTTTACTCCGGTTTCCTCCCACACTCTAAAGACATGCTGGTAGGTTATTCGGATCCTGTCAAAATTGGCCCTAGTATGAATGTGTATTAGGTTGTAAGCTCCTTGAGGGCAGGGACTGATGTGAATGTATATGTAAAGTGCTGCATAAATTGATGGAGCTATATAAGTACCTGAAATAAAAAAAGAAATAATAATAATATGGAATTCACCTTTAAAGGATGAATATGCTTTAAAAACACAGTAGTAATTTAAAAAATATATCCAGAGACACCAATAAAATGTGCATATATAGACTCCT
Source organism: Rana muscosa (assembly GCA_029206835.1). Taxonomy (NCBI): domain Eukaryota; kingdom Metazoa; phylum Chordata; class Amphibia; order Anura; family Ranidae; genus Rana; species Rana muscosa. The sequence continues at coordinate 861,067,318 of CM055122.1, forward strand.
TTCTAGCAGTGTGTGATTTCCTGTATCTGCATACATTCACTGTAACATAGAGACCATTATTTATGGCTCCTGGGAGTAAAGACGTTAAATCAAACATGTAAGGCGCCTTACACAAGGGTGATCTGATCAGGTCCGCCTGTCAGTTTTCCAGACGGATCTGATTGGACCCTCCATTCAGCCCTATGAACCAGTGGGTATAAACAGGCTTGTGTCCATTTACACCCGCCTACCTCCAATCTTATCCAGTCTGCTAGAAAAAAACTGAAGGGGATCCATCCCTTTCGTCTAGGCGGATCGGGTCCGAGGGCTGTCAGGTGTGAATGGACTCTGCTGTCCCATAGAGCAGACTGGCTCTGTCCGTGTTCACTCTGCAGAAACTGAATGGACATGAACCTGTCATCTGCCTGCTCTGTTATGATCAGCAGAAGATCAGCGGACAGATCTCCTGCTGATCAAATCTGAGTCCATCCCATGTGAAAGGGGCCTATGTGAGGCAAATGTTCCCTGTTCTCACTCTCTGTCCTCACCTCCTCGGAAGTTAGAATTTAAATGTAAGCATAGCAATACTGAAACTGGACATGGGCCTGTGATGGCAGCTCTCAAACGCAGGGAAAAGAATCAGACATAGGTATGCTTGCAAATTAGCTGATGGAATTGTGGGTTGTGTGTAGAGGTGTAACAATCACACTTTTCCCTAAGTAACTCCTGGATAGTCAATATGCAAAGGTCAAATCTGAAGAAGTGGCTCTTCCAGGACAACCCAGAGTAGCAATGTGGATTGCATCCCAGGCCCAGGTAGCTGTGAGACTACTGAGGACTTGGGGAACAGCTGTAATTCTTACATTCTGGGTCAAATGATTCTTGGATACTTCCCAATTCCCAATTTCTTAAAGTATGTACACCAGCTATTGGAACAACAGTTCACAGCCACATACCAAATTATAGTCACAAGGAAAGATTAAGGAGGAAACCCCCTTCATAACAACATAGGACTTTACCGGTTGTCTGTGAGGTAACACAATTGAATTTATTTTTTATTTTTTAAAACACAACTTTATTACAAATGGATAAAACAGGTTGTGCAGGAGTTGAATTTTGGGAGTGATGAGGATGTGGTTAGGTTCGGCTTGTGTGGGCAGGTTTGGTGGTTGATGGAGTGAATTGAATTGGCTGGATTGGATATGGTGTAGTGTTGGAGCAGGGGAGTCCTACATGGTGGTGGGTCTGATAAGTTGGGGTGTGGGTAGGGAGATGGAGAGGTTGTGGCTGTTGCTGTGTGTGATGGGCGTAAGATGGAGGATGGTGGTTGCTGGCTGGGATAGGTTTGATGGGTTCACACCCTTGCAGGGGATAGTTCTGTTCGGCTGGGTCTGGTCTGGTGTGTGGGTGTGTCTGTGGTCACATACTTGGTTGTCTGGTTGTTGGTTGGGGAATGTATGTGTTATGGCTGTTGGCGTTAATAGCTGAAGTGATAAAAAATGTATGTGATGCTCTGTGGAGCTTAGATGTCACATGTCTGGACTATAGGAGTATTTTGTAGTCAATTATAATATTTCTATTGTTTCAGCTGTCGCGGTGGGCTTGTGTCAGGAGAGTACTTACCGAGGCCGAGATGCTGAGAGCGGTTCACCCTTGCGACTAGGCGCACTCCGCCCCCTGGAGGTGAGACAGGGAGAGGATGGCACAAAGAGGCACGGGCTACCACGGAAGGAAGACTTGTGTAGAGGTCCTCTGTAGAGCAGGGCAGCTGTGCGATGACTGGGGGTCGCAGGACAAGACTTCCACAGAAAGTCCAGAACAGACTGAGGATAAAACACAGGAGGCCAAAGGCAGATCTGGGTACAGGCCGAGGGTCAAGGACTAGAGACAAGAGGCTGGTCCGGGTCACAGGCAGGAGGTCAAGCACTGGAGACAGGAGACAGGTCCGGGTCACAGGCAGAGGGTCAAACACTGGAGATGAGGCGGAGTCCGTAGGCAAGCCAGAGGTCGGTGCAGGAGAAGAGCAGAATGGTCAAGATCAATCCGGGTCACAACAGGTAATCATATGCAGGAAACAGGAAGCAGAACACAACAGGAAGCTGAAGACAAACCAACAATTCCTCTGAGCATTTGCACAGCTTTTATAGACAGCCAGGAAGTCATGTGATGCGTGCACTAAGCAGCTGAGTGTTTCCCTGGCAGCTTGTTTGCTGCCATCTAGTGTTCAATGTATAATATGTTTCCCTGACAGCTTGGTTGGGGCCTCTGTTTCCCGTCTGAGTGGTCCAGTGCTCATTTGGCTGATCTAGCTGGGGGTTGGGTGACATACGGATGTGGGTTCCCTTTTTGGACTGCAGCGAACATGTGAATCTAGCAATATTTACAGTTGGTAAGCCTCATTGTTCTGCAATAGGAAGAATAATATATTTTGAAATATGTAATAATGTACTGTTGAAATTATGATTTCCTAGATATCTACAGAAGTTCCCTGATGAAGCAGATACGGTCTGCGAAACGCGCTGGGATAAACTATTTGCAATCATGAATAGCATCTAATGCTAGTTGTTCAACAATGTATTGTTACATAATTAGTCAGGTTGAAAAAAGACACCACAAGTCCATCTAGTATATAGTTGTAGCACTACCCTCAGTTAAGAGAGCTGCTGGTTTTGTTTCGGGCCTGTACCCTAGCTATCAACCCCAAGAAAACTTGGATCGAACCCTCCCTTGGCACAACTGGTCTGTACTGTAATTGTGAACTCACTGATGGTTGGGAACACAATAATACCACACAACAGTAAAATGGTACTTACATTTTTTACCTGGTATAACCACTCGTCCAGCAGGATAACAGAGAACTTCACACAGTGTTCTGCTTAATAAAAGATCAAGTTTACTCAATAATAAAAAAGAATAGCAGAGTTAAACAGTATTGCAGTTGACTAATGCAGGGCTCTGCAAGGTCAATAATATATCTAAGGCAATAGTAAAACACAGTGTTAATACACACTTTCTACATGAGTATCAGCCTTATGCTCGCGAGCTCCCTCTAATGGGCAATACTATACCGTGTCCCATCACTAACAGTTCTAGTCAGGCCTGACTAATTTCAGTGTACAGTTCCTTTAGTAGAAGAAGTCTTCGCTAGCAAACATTGGTGCACATAACATTTGTAATCCAAAGAGTTAAGAAAGCAAATAACTTCCACAATGTTCAGGAATGTGAAAACTCTCCGGCGGTTCAAACACCAAACTTTTAAACCACACGACCACCGCGAGATGCTCTATGTCCTGGCGTGTCGCGCACTACTCTAATGATGGTGAGCCTTTAACAGTCACAGACCTACACAACAGTAAATGAGTTCTGGGCAGGTGCCCTCTCACCAAAGTAGGCCTCGTCCCTCAGGCACGTCCCGCTGTCGGTATCTTGACCCGCAGTCTCCGGTTTCCTCACACACCCGCACTGGGTGTAGGTAGGTGGACAACTCCGGTCTCTGAGAAGTGAGGGCTGAACACACGGGAGAGGATCCCTCTTTATGCTGAGTGATCCCACCGGATGGTTATAGGCCCAGGCTTCAGGCCTAGACGCTCTGGCAGCAGGCCCCAACGCAGGCTTCTTGTTTGATCGAGGGCGAGGTCCAGAGAGAGCGAGCGTAGCTCCTCCCTTGCTTTAAGTAACCTCCCCCAGAAAGCTGTGCGAAGATGCAATGCACTTTGGGAGTACAGCTGCACTGTGGGTACCATAGTCTATTTGATACCCCTGGCAATGAAGTCCATTTATTCCTGTACCATAAGTTCCACAATGCATTGTTCCATGTAGTTAAACCACAGTTACTGTAATATCATGAGTGGACTCCGGAGGGAGCTGCGGTAAATTCTCAAGTTAACAATAGTCTTTAACACGCTATAAAGTGACACCCGGCTACATAGTGTATGGTCAATAATTTCCAAAGATAACCTACCCAAGCCCAAGTTTTATTTTATGAAGAAAAAATGTAAGCTTTAAATCACTTTAATATTTTTACATGTTTGTGCACAAGCAGCAAAAAAACTTTAAAATACGCCCTCACTCACCTTTCCAGTTACATGTACTGTGAAGTTATCTATTCTCAAAGACCCACAATAGATAGCAGCAGAGACTCTAAGGCAGGGGTGCCCAACCAGTGACCCGGGGGCCACATATGGCCAGCGGAGCCCTCTGATGTGGCCTGCGACCTCCTGCTCTGGGATGGCTGGTTGGCAAGCCAAGATTGCAGGTTGCAGACCTGCCATCTCAGAGCATCAGTGTTGTGAATGAAGCTGGCGGTAGAGGAAGCAAGCGGCTTTTCAGAAAGTGCACCACACCTGCAGGATATAATAGACATCTATGGCAAAGTGCAGCTAACTGGCGGGAAAACCACAGGAACACTGCGCCGCACCCACGGTGTGGGTAAACCGCAGACATTCAGTGTAAAAGCAGCCTTAGGACCCTTTCAGATGAATGGTCCGACCCAATCGGACCCTTCAATAACCTCTATGGAGCGGCAGATGTAAACAGACTTTTGTCCGTTTACACCCACCTACCTTCAATCCGATCTGCTTAAAAAACAGAAGTGGATCCGCCCCCTTCCACCTATTTGGATCAGAGGGCACGTAGAGTAGATTGGGCTGTCCCTGTGTCTGCTTTGCATATGCAGACTGGACACAGACCTGTCATCTGCCCACTCCGCTCATTGTGGCCCGCGACTCATTTCTAAGTCACTTAAGTGGCCCTCGGCCTTCAAAAGGTTGGGCACCCCTGCTCTAAGGCTTGGTTTACATATGTGTGATGTGGCATCGCATATGCACATTTTTTTGCGTGTTATCGTGCGTTGCGGTAGGGCAGCCCGTTCATTTGAGTAGGTAGCCTACTGCATCCAAATCCCTCTGAAGAAGTGCATGACACTGTTTTTAAATTGTTCTGCACTAAAACGCATGCCATTTAGGTGCGCAATTTCGTGTGCACATTAGTAAGGTATGGTGAGTTGCCATTAAGAATTAATGGCAGCGCTGCGTGCTTGCAAAAGGAATGTGCACTTCTTGTGTGCTGTGGGAATGCACATGATTTTGCATGGGTTCCTGCATTGCACATAAGTGCACCTAGCCTAAAGTTAGGGTTCAATGGATTTCTAACAGCTTACTAATACTTGCTGTGTGTATACATAGAAAGCTCTCAAACTGCCAAAATCTGCTTTCTATAAAAATAGCTGAAATTTCAGGGTTTCTGTTGTGAATTTCAAAGATTCGTTTTTTTGTAACTCCTACAGCTACAGAGGTGAGGGAGAAAAGTGCTGTTTGTTCAGAAAATATTAATATATTTAACATAAAATATATTAAATATATTAGTGTGCATAGTCTGGGCCCAGGTTCTCCTTAAGCATCCAGAAAAAAAAAAAATTTGCTTTAGGATTTTCATTTTACTATACCGTTCTTCATATGCAATAAGTGACACTTTTACAGAAACCAATCTGTAAACCAATTCTGAATTCATAATTTATACACGATTGACAGACATACCATGCCTCTTTTTACAGAGTACATAGGCCCAGTAGAAAAATGTGAGTAAATCATTAGTGCACTGAGATTTTCCACTAGATGGCTCCAAATAACCACATAATAAAACAATACAGTCTGTTTCAGCTTAGTCTTTGTGTATATGCAGATACGTATACAGTATACAAGTTACTACACAGGATGTCTAGACCATTGCATTCTCTTATAAACTTTTTTTTTGTTTTTCACACTTTCTTCTAGTACAGATTTTATTTTGAAATTGGCAAATAAATTATTTAAAAAATAAATATAACTAGCAAAGAACAAACAGGTTCTGAAATCAGAAAAATCCCAAATTCCCATGTTTTTTTATTTCATTCTATACAGGCAATCAAATTAATTCAATCATACAAATCATGAATCAGGATTACCCAAATTTCATATTATGTGATTCTCTATAGACCTTACATGTAATGATTCCAGCCAATCAAAAATGTGCAAACTGCCTACTTTCCTGTTGTGTTTGTCGCTAGCATTTACAGGTAACATGTAACATCAATTTGCTGTTATGTAACAGCATTCTATGAATATGAAATGATATCCAACACACCAGCAGTAGGGCCCCGTTCACACCTGAGCGATTTTTCTGCTTGAAGATTGTAGCTCTAAAACACTCAACAAGCCAAATCCTATTCATTTTAATGGCCCCTGTTTACATCTGAGGGTTTTGTCACTTGTAACAAAACACCTGTTGCTCAAAAATGTACATACCTGTAAGCTTCCTTTTGGCTTATTAGAGTCATTTGTGGCCCCAAAGACTTCACTGGAAACACCTGAACATGAGCAACATTAACATTTTATTGAAGTTTTGTCGTTTTCTAGCCACATAGCTGGTCTCCACCCATTATCACCATCACTCCACCTCTAAACACACCTTTTCTGATGAGCAGAGAGCTTCACCTGGTGCATATCAACACAGGTCTATCTGACACAAAGCACCCCCAATATCGAAATAGGGGCCAGAAGATTCCGGGCCTGGGAAGACCTTTTATTCCAAGTATTTTTAGACTGGGCCAGCTAACATGCCTCCTGTAGACAGAAAAAAAGGTAATCTCACACCAGCATTGCTTCTTTGCTTATGTCTGCAACATTGCAGCTGCATTTCTTGCAGACATCTGAGACAACTGTAGCACACACACCCCTGCATGGGAAAGAAAAGAGCCCTGGACTGCCGCACTCTGTATAAACAATTTATTTTCAAAATTAAAATCCAAAATTAATCCATAGATTCAAAAGTCCAAAAACAGACAAAAACAGAAAACTGACATGCAGGGGTGGATAGCTGACGCGTTTCACATCAAAGATAGATGCTTACTCATAGTATTTTGAAAATAAATCATTTATACAGAGTGCGGCAGTCCAGGGCTCTTTTCTTTCCCATGCATTAGTGCAGAGCCAGCACCTGTTCCAGTATCAGGGCGGGAGCATTCCTTGGAGCTTCACAGCTTGGAGCGGTACACACCTTTCAGCACACACACCCCTCTTCCAACCTTCGGCTCACTTGTAAGAAAAGGGGCACACCATACCGCATGCCCGATCCCTCCTGTGTGAAGAGGTTGAGCGGTGTAATGTAACTGGGTCTCCACGGCTAGGTTCTCCAGAGAATGGTTCTCATCTCTACTGCAATAAAGACAAGTCTCTATCCCCCAATAACTCCAAGGTCCACACCAATTGAAACTCCAACGTAGAGTTTATTTTCTCATATGCATAGTCATTAGATAGAAAAGGATGGATTGAGAACAGGACAGCAAGAGGTGTTGGAGTAGGTCCAAGCACAAACGGAGATATATTCTCTACCTGTATCTTCAAGTAGTCTCAGCTCACCCGGATAGTCTCCCGTTAGAGTGGATCCTAGCAGCCGGATTGATGCTCGAATTATATAACACACACAGTCTCTGCACAAACTATTACGGGTGAATTTAGGCCTCTGCCACAGACCTGGTGAACTTTGGGTCTCTGCCACAGACCTGGTGAACTTTGGGTCTCTGATTAGGCCTCTTTCAGGGAGATGACATCCCTCCAGAGAGTTACCGGGCCCCTTCCTTCACTGTGATCTCTCACCAGTCCCTCGGAACGGTCCTCCCCCGGCCTCCTCTTCCAGGGTACGGGTCTCCTCGCAAGGCAGCACCCTGGGATTCCTCCTCCCTCTGTGGGCTCCAGCCGAAGGTGCTGGACCCAAGGCCTTCTGTTGCAGCCCCAGGGCTAAAGGTGCCTGGGACTGATCCGCCAGTGTACCGGGCCAGAAACCCCACCCCAGGGCTAAAGGTGCCTGGGGTGGCCCGCGAACAACACAACACTCTCCCCGGGGTCGGACCCCCGGGAACTCCCTCCACAGGCAGTGCACAGTATCCTCTCCCAGCATGCACAGCAGGCCGACACGCCCACCACACCACCTCCGAGGGGGACATCCAAGGCACAGCGCTGTACCAGCTGTTCAACCCTAGCATCAACAGGCCACAGGGAACTATACACCAGTATCCCACCTGCAGTATAAAGATGGTTTTACAGAACCCTATCAAATAGTGTATTTGAGTACAACTACCACTCAAACATTCCCCTGGATTTAAAGACCCTGCTACACAACCATGTTATTTCTACCAGTATATGCATCATACTTTGCTATGGTCAGATGGTCAGGAGTGCCATTAACAAATATTGACACTGCCATGCATCTGTTAAGAGGCAGCGTGTTAATGGGCACAACTTTGCACACAGTCATGACATGCACAGGTGTGAACGGAGGCTAAATGTCTCAATTACATTGGCATGGTCCATGTAAATTACATTGCTACTCAGTGTAGAATCCTTTCTATATCAGTGTGAATGTCTGCCTTACATTGATAGTCAGTGTAAATCCCCCTTACATTGGTGATCACTGTAAATGCTCCTCTTACAATAATGATCAGTGTAAATCACCCCTTAAGTCGGGGGTCAGTGTAAATGCTCCTATTAAATTGATGGTCAGTGTATGTCCCCCCTTACATTTGTTGCCAGTGTAGAAATCTCCCTTTATACTGGTGATTGTTGTAAAACCCCCATTTACATGGTGGTGGTCAGTGTAAATTCCCCATTACATTGATGGTCAGTGTAAATATCCCTATATGGTGATCAGTGTAGAGCCTCCAAATACATACATAAAAGAGATTTCCAGCTTTGCGTTACATGATTCAGAATTTTCCACATTGTGTTGCCACCTAACTAGTTGTATTACCCAGAATTTTTCCCACCTACAAAAACCTACAAGCCAGCAGCAATTACAACATGTATTGCAGTACTCAGTAGAAAGGGCAGTGGTCAAACAATGTTTTCTAACCATTTTATGACAAACATGTTTGCAGTGCAATTGGTGTTTATCACTGTATTCTCCTACAAGAACTGTTGGATCGCCACATATTAAATAGATTGTATAGACTAAGGCAGGCCATACACTTGAAAATGTTTCTTGTTCATCCCCAAATGAGAGAAATTATTTGATTCCCCCATCAACACTAAATAGGATGGATGAGGGAATCTCTTCTGGTGGCTATTGTATTTAGACAGCTATATAAATACAGTCGTAGCAGCTATGCCTGTCTGAATACCCAGACAGTGACTGCATCTGATTGGATGATGCATCTAAAAGGGTTAGTCACTGTCTGGCTGATATAATTTGTCACCTGGTTCCTTTGATTTTGAAGCTGGTTTTTGTTAAACTGGGTGGTGCTGACAGGGTCACCCATGGTTTAAATTTCAGGTGATTCAGCAGGTGCTGTGCATGGCCAGCTTATTAGCAAACTAGACAAATACATAAATAATTTTTACTGAAGAGTATCCTCTTGGCTATGTTTCTATCTCTATGATAAATGGTTCTGTCTATACAGTATTTTAAAATTAAATTGTTTAGTAGGTATGCCTCTTGTAGAGCCACGTCCACTTTAAATGAATATCTCATCCCTAATTAAAGTACAGTACATTCTCCGGTTACAATAGCTTGCTGGTGTAGCACAACCCCTAAATAGCTAATGGATTTATGCATTTCCTAAGTATGAACCAACCAGAAATTAACAACACCAATGTAAGTGAGTTTGTAATAGTATTCACTGAACAAGCTCACACAAATTTACAATGCCACAAATGGAATATACAACACAATGGGGGTTATTTACGAAAGGCAAATCCACTTTGCACTACAAGTGCACTGCAAGTGCACTTGAAATGCACTGCAAGTGCACTTGGAAATGCAGTCGCTGTAGATCTGAGGGGGACATGCAAGGAAAATAAAAAAAAGCATTTTAGCTTGCACATGATTGGATGATAAAATCAGCACTGCTTCCCCTCATTTAAGATCTTCCCCTCAGATCTACAGCGACTGCACTTCCAAGTGCACTTGTACAGTATATAAGTGCAGGCAGAATATATAATACAGTGCAGCTAGTGTGTAGAATATACAATGCAGTGCAGGCAGTGTAGAATATATAATACAGTGCAGGCAGTGTGCAGTATATAATACAGTGCAGGCAGTGTACAGTTTATAATACAGTGCAGGTGGTGTGCAGTATATAAGTGCAGGCAGTGTACAGTATGTAATAGAGTGCAGTCGGTGTACAGTATATAATACAGTGCAGGCAGTGTACAGTATATAATACAGTGTGTGCAGTATATAATTCAGTGCAGTCTGTGTACAGTATATAATACAGTGCAGGCGATGTACAGTATATAATACAGTGTAGGCGGTGTACACAGTATATAATACAGTATGTACAGTATATAATACAGTGCAATCAGTGTACAGTATATAATACAGTACAGTCGGTGTACAGTATATAATACAGTGCAGGTGATGTACAGTATATAATACAGTGTAGGTGGTGTACACAGTATATAATACAGTGTATACAGTATATAATACAGTGCAGTCGGTGTACAGTATATAATACAGTGCAGCCGGTGTACAGTATATAATACAGTGCAGCCGGTGTACAGTATATAATACAGTGCAGCCGGTGTACAGTATATAATTTCTGAGGCTTCGTTCAGTCAGAGGAAGAGCGGTGGAGATGGTGGCCGGCTGACTGATGCCTTTAAACAATTCTTTAATGCTCAGCACCCAGGGCAGTTAGGTTTAAGCAACCATCGGCAGCGTCTGCATTATATGGTGCAGGAATATCTAGTGGCAAGAGCAGACTTGGAGACCTTTCGAACTGAGCATCCACTGGGTTACTGGGTCTTGAGGATGGACCACTGGCCAGAATTTGCTCAATATGCAATCGAGCTTCTGGCCTGTCCTGCATCCAGTGTGCTTTCTGAACAAACATTCAGTGCCGCTGGAGGGTTTGTAATGGATCAAAGAGTGTACCTGTCCACAGACTCTGTTGATAGGCTGACATTTATCAAAATGAATGAGTTCTGGATCAGCAGCTATTAAGCTCCTGATGCTAATGTAACTGATTAAATTTGCTAGGGATCTGGGATCCCTTGAAGACTGCCTATGCTGCCTATCCTATTCCTTAATCTTGATTATGCTAGCTTCCAACAATATTTTTGGTTTGGGGAACCACCAAAACCCAAGGCCCAATTTTTATGCACCTGTTTGACAGGGCCATGTAATTTAAATTTTGTTACAATTTTTTAAACAGCAGGGCCCATTCCTGCACCCAACAAGAGTAACTGTGAGGGGTTACAGTGTTCAGGCACCTCTTGGGATGGGTGAACGGTTTGGGCCGAGCACAAGTTTGGCCTGAACATCGCTCCAGGACCTTCAAAAGTGTGATAGGTAGGAATACAGTTAGGCCTCGTACACACGACCGAGTTTCTCGGCAAGAACCAGCAAGAAACTTGCTGGCAGAGATGTCTTGCCGAGAAACTCGTTCGTGTGTATGGTTTCTCGTCAAGAAAACCGACAAGTAATCTCGACGAGAAAATAGAGAACCTGCTCTCTATTTTCTCGTCGAGATTCTCGTCGGCATGTTTCTCGACGAGAAAAGTGAGTGTGTGTACACTTACCTGTCCTCCCGGAAGCCCGCGCATGTTCGAAATGAATTCGACGCATGCGCGGTAGCTTCCTAGGCATAGGTAGGGTATACCAAGATGGCGGCGACGGCATCGAATGTGACGAGCGCATGCTCGTCGTAGTCGATGACGTCACCGCGCACGCTCCATTCAAAGAACCGCGGGTTCTTTGAATCGAGCGTGTGTACACTCGGCCGGGACAAGTTTCTTGTCCAAGAATCTCGTCGAAAAAAACGACATGTTTTTTCCGACGAGAATCTCGGCCGTGTGTACGAGGCTTTAGATTTGTAATTTATGCTCCTAGAATGCCTGATGGTGATCCCTGCATGTTGGGCCTCTCTATGTGGCCAGGCTGTGAAAAAGTCCCACACATGTGGTATCACCATACTCAGGAGTAGCAGAATGTATTTTGGGGTTTAATTGGAAGTATGCATATTCTGTGTGTGAGAAATAACTTGTTATTCTGACAATTTTGTGTAAAACAAAAAAATGTATTTCTTAATATTCCCAAGAATTGTGGGAAAAAATTACATCTATAAAAACTGACTATGCCTCTTACTAAATACCTTGGACTGTCTACTTTCCAAAAAGGGGTAATTTGGGTGGTATTTGTACTGTCCTGACATTTCTGGGCCTCAAAAAATGAGATAGGCCGTCAGTATATCAGGTGTGATCAGATTTTTAGCTTGTAGAATCTATAACTTTCACACAGACTAAATAATATCCACTAATTTGGGTTATTTTTACCAAAGATATGTAGCAGTATAAATTTTGGCCCAAATTTATGAACAAAAATTACTTATTTTCAAAATTTTATAACAGAAAATAAAAACAGTGTTTTTTTTTTTCCAAACGTTTGCTCTTTTTTTACTTATATCACAATTTTTTTTTGCATTGATACTTGTCCCCTAGGGCAGTGCCCGGGTCCCCATACACTTTTTATGGCAATAACATGCATATAAGCCTTTAAAATTAGGACTTTTGATTTTTCATGTTCGTGTCCCAAAGACCCGGGGGGTGTTCGGCCCATCCCTACTTACAAACACAAACGGTAGAGCAGGACTTCTGGTTCCTGGCAAAGGAGAGTTCACAGGCAGGCAGGCAGGACAAGTTAATTTTCGCGCAACATCTGTCCAAAGGTAGAATGAGCAAAAATACAGGGGTCAGAGCTGCTCCCTTATGACCCTGTGTCAATATAGGGAAAGCAAGGATTTGCATCTGTCACTGCCAATAGGATAAAAGAAAATATCTTTTATAATAAAGTACTTTCTGCCACTCAATATTGGCCTGATCATTCTTATGTGTTTCCCATCAATTGCTAACACAATTGCAGTGCTCCCAGAAAAAGATTGGCTATACTGTAGATGACCATTCGCCCTTGTTGGCTTTGCCATTTTGTCATAACCATATCGTGCATCACATTCCATATAATAGAGTGTCTCAGATAATGTAGCTTGATGTCGATTTTTCAACCATGAATGCAAAGTGCAGACTAAGCAAGGATTGATTGGTTGCTAAGAACCTAAAGGGAGGAGAATGATTATTGAGAGGGGTGCGGAGTGTATGGAGGCCGGTAGTATGTGCATTAGAGGGGCGCAGAGTGTACTTGAATAAAGATGGCCATAAACTATGCAATCTGATTGTGCAATATCTGTACAATTTTCTTTAGATTTAACAGAACTATGGAATAAGAGGACCCACCTGAACAATCTATTCAATTTGTATCAAATTGTTCTGCATAGCTGATGGGAGATCTAAAGGAGGTTGTACAATCAGATCATATAGGAAGTGGGTGGAATGTAGTATTGAAATCAGGGAGGTGTGGTCCAGAGTGGTAAACACACCCTATTACACCCTTTTCTGCGATGCAACAAGGAAGGGAAGGCTTCTGGGAGATAACCTAACAGGAAGTGAGAGCTGAGGAAGTGATGGAATCTGAAATCCTTTTAAAAATACAAATAAACTGACAAGATTTTAAACCTCCTATGAATAAGGTAAGTGAGAGAAAAGCACATTGGAATGGCTAGGCTAGAAAAGGCTTCTATTAACCTCTACAGGCCTGCGCTATAGCCGAATGACGGCTGCAGCGCGGACCTAGAATGCCGGGAGGATGTCAATTGACGTCCGCCCCTTTCCTCGTTCCCGGCGCGTGCTCCCGAGCGCGCAACGGGGAACTTACGTGCCCGCGGGTGCCGATGCGCGTGTCTGGCGGCCGCGATGTCCGCCAGGTACCCGTGATCGGCATTTACAGAGACAGGGACGTGGATCTCTGTGTGTAAACACAGAGATCCACGTCCTGTCATGGAGAGGAGACCGATGGTGTGTCCCTTGTACATAGGGACACAGATCGGTCTCCTCCCCCAGTCAGTCCCCTCCCCCCCACAGTAAGAATCACTCCCTTAGGTACACTTAACCCCTTCAGCGCCCCTAGTGTTAACCCCTTCACTGCCAGTGTCATTTTTACAGTAACCAGTGCATTTTTTATAGCACTGATCGCTGTAATAATGACAATGGTCCCAAAATGGTGTCCGATGTGTCCGCCATAATGCCGCAGTCACAATAAAAATCACTGATCGCCACCATTACTAGTAAAAAAAAAATATTAATAAAAATGCTATAAAACAATGCCCTATTTTGTAGACGCTATAACTTTTGCGCAAACCAATCAAACGCTTATTGCGATATTTTTTTTACCAAAAATATGTAGAAGAATACGTATTGGCCTAAACTGAGGAAAAAAAAAAATATATAAAAAAAAAAAATGGGGATATTTATAATAGCAAAAAGTAAAAAATAGTGTTTTTTTCAAAATTGTCGCTCTATTTTTGTGCATAGTGCAAAAAATAAAAAAACGCAGAGGTGAGCAAATACCACCAAAAGAAAGCTCTATTTGTGGGAAAAAAAGACGTCAATTTTGTTTGGGAGCCACGTCGCACGACCGCGCAATTGTCATTCAAAGCGTGACAGGGCTGAAAGCTGAAAATTGGCCTGGGCAGGAAGGGGGTTTAAGTGCCCAGTAAGCAAGTGGTTAATTATGAAAACTGAAATTCTGCCCGAAAAGGTGAACTTATCCTTTAAGAATGAATAATGCAGCTACTGCATAAGCCAGGAAAGTGTGTTTGGCAGACATTGTAAATAGCTTGGAGAATGCAGGGAACAACCACATGGTGAAGAGTTTGGAAAAAATGCAGGAAACAAACACGCGACAACACACTAATTTAACGCTTAAAAGACACTCAAAAAACGCTTAAAAATCAGGAAGGTGTGAATGAAGACTAAATAACTATGACTGGACCATAAATGACCATCATAGCTTTATAATGATTTATGCTATGGAATGAATATGGCAGTCTCAAGTCGGAAAATAATAAACAAATCCTGGTTGTGCATTCTACATATAGCGATACCCCCAGTTAAGAGGGCTGCCTTGATTGTTTTGGGCCCTGTAGTGCACCTCTGTCAACCCCCGGCAATCTGCTCTAACCTCTCGTGGCACAGTTAGTAAAGGGGATGATAGAATTGCAATCACTCTAATATTCTCTATGAAACAATCCCACAGTAAGGCACACAGTAATGGTATAGAACAGTAAATGACACTGACAACCAATATACTTAACTCTAATATTTTACTGTTGGTAAAGGTTAAAATGATAAGCAGTATGCAATGTCACATGCAGAGCCCTGCAATATGGGTATACTTATTAAAACATCAAAACGTTCAGCAATATGATAGACAGTTTAACAGACCCCGCTGCAGCTATCCTCCCTCGTGAGCAAAATGGCGCCCAGCAATGTCCTATACTACCCAGTCAGGCCTGACTATGACTTGGGTATAGTTCTATGGAAGAAATCTTCGCTAGCAAAACACGGTGGTGCACTTTAAGAACAAATTGTAATCCAACAAAGTAACGATGATCGGTTACTTTATAATGCCAGGGAGACTGATAGCTCAGTTCTGTGGATATGCTCCTCAAAGTGTAACTGCAATCACTGTGGTGGCCCTGAATACAGTCAGTGGGCCTAAAGATACTGTGGTGTAGTTCTGAGCAGGTGCTCTCTCACCCAATCGGACCAGTCCTTGTCTGTTACTTCCGTTGCTGTGACTCGAATCAGTGTCCACGACACCCGGGTCTTCGGTCCTCCTGATGACAGCACTCAGCAACAGACGCTCCGCAGGCTCCTCGTGGAGCGGAAGGCTCTTTGGAAAAGCACAAGGCCCGGGCTTCAGGCCTTGTACACACAGCAGGTCAGCACAGAGATCCTCTTGCTGGGAGGGCGGTGTCCAAAGAGAGAGAACTGGGGCCCGCCTCCCTCTTATAAAGTCCACCCCAGCAGCCTTTGCACAGGGCAATGCACCCTGGGTGCCTCAAGGTGTACTGGGTACTGTAGTCTCTGGGGAATTAAAAGAAAGGGCAATACCCTGCTACATACATATCTGTATAGCATATATAAAAATGTCAAGATTTGAACAATAGTATAAGATATAATACACTTTTAAATCAGAATGTGGGTGGCAGCAAGGAGGAGAATGTGATTGATCAAAAAATGTAGCTCCAGCTTTGTTTACACTTGTGTTAAGTTGGATACTGTTAGACAGCCCAGTAAGTGGATCTAGTTTTGGTATGTCTGCACAAGAATGCTAGGGATTAAAAACTAACATGTGATTGGAATTCTTACACATTTCTCCATCTGTATGCAGCCCAGCCAGTGGTCCCTTCAAGCTTTGCAGCCTACCCTTGCTGGGAAAACTTCCACTGATTTGGTTTTCTTAAAGGGAATCTCCACATCCTTTTACTGTCTAATATTTTAGGACATTTTGCAAAGAAATACTTGCGTTTGTGGATTATAAACACCTTTACTTGAAGGTTGATCACTTTTGATAGGTTTTTCCACTGGCCAGTGGTTGGATACGGTCTGAAATTGTAGTTAGGCCCTTATAATCAGTTACATCCTTTTTGCTACATCTTAGGGATATTTATTGCATTGTGTGTGTTGTTTATTACTGCCTGCAGTGTTGTCTCCCGCATGTCTTGTCAGTTGTCACACCTCTCACATGTAACAGGGGAAACAAACTTCATCCTTATTCTCCTCATTGAGTTACTGAACTGTATCGCTGTCATTGAACCAATGCTTCTACTATAGTTGAGTTAGTTTAACCACCTCTTTTGGTGTGTCTGTATATTGTCAGTCCAGGTACAGAGTGGGTCACCACTAGAAATGGTAGACAAAACCAACATTTCCAGCAGCTCTTTTGGGGGGGGGGGGGGTGGTCATCATGATTTTTTCTAGCCCTCTTTGGAGAGTGATGACTTTGCCAGGAAGCATGATCCAAGCCAGTAAGATGGGCCCAGACATCAATTCCCTGTGGTGTGCAGAACAGAAAGGTCAACTGTAGTTTAGTGTGGTGATGGATCTCACCAGAGACTGAAGGACAGAGGCAGATCTGCAGCTTTAGCAACTTATTGTTGGGTGTGACAAGAAAATAGACCCTGATTCCTTGCACATCTGTGGGCTCCTGGCATGGGGATGATACCTTCCACTCTGCTTTTAGGGTTCAACTCTACAGCTGACAGGCGACACCCAATTCCAGCTCATGTCTTTGCACTTTGCACCCATGGGGCGGTCCTACTGGCTATAACCCCTCACACTGCTACCAGCAGCTCAGTTTTTTTCTGCCTAGTGTAGAAGGACCTGGCTCCTGGTAGGGACCATTTGTCCTGGAGATTTTAAAAAAAAATTCTGCTTTTTCATTCCTGTGATCTACTATCAACAGCTGGGCTGGGTGACAGGCTGGATAATATAGATCCTGGAAGTCTCCCCAGCCCGGCCATCGAGCGTGAGCAGGCATTAGCTACGCGCTGGGTCGGCCACGACATGCCCTGTCTGATCCAGGGGTGGCCGGTGAGCTATATGCTCTGAGGCACACATATGACTGGGCTACTGCTGTCTGTGTCACAGTGTGCCGTGGCCGTCAGCCACTCCATACCGCTCGAGTGATGGGTCTGTCCGGAATGCGTCCAGCAGTCCCCACAGGAGGGGTAAGTATGGTTCCACCTGTCTCGGCAGGACGGAGCAGCTGGGCATTCCCTGGAAGGTCGATTTGGGGGTCTTTCATTCTCCTCTTCTTCTCTCCCTTTCCTTTTCCCTCCTCCCCATACTTGGGCCGCTGAGCAACCTGGGGGGGTCTTCCGGGGGGCTCCGCGTCCGGCGAGGGGGCTGCGCTGGGTGTTAGGGGTCCGCTGTTCTCTTCCCTATTTTGGACATAGTGGGGTGTTCTGGTGTGCACATTGTGGGAGGCCACAGCGCGGAGGGTCAGCGTGGCTGTGCCATTTTCCTGTGGTTTTAGTCAGGAAGATTCGGCGGCCATTTTCCTGTAGTTTTAGTCAGGAAGTTCAGCGGCCATTTTCCTGTAGCCTTAGTCAGGAAGTCCAGCGGCCATCTTTCCGGAGCCCTCAGGCGTTTTTCTTGCTGAGGTGGCCGGCGGCCATTTTCTTGTAGTCTCTGCTTGTTTTTGCCTCTAGCGCTGACTATCCTTCTGGAACGGCGCAAATTGAACAGAACACCTCATGAGGGAGAGCGGACGACCGCACGGCACGGCACACCACAGCGCAGTACCTGGGCCGGGGTGGTGAGTCCTGCGGGTGGCCCTTCAGTCTGTGGCAGCTAGGTGGGTGGACTTTTAGTGTAACTGACCTGCGGTCCCTAACGGGTGTCAGACGAGTGTGGGTCAGCATGGCGTCAGAAGCTGTCGCTTCTTCCCCAGACATACCCGTGGTGGCAACCTGCTCCCCTGCACCTGCGATGCCTATGGACGCTTTGTTGACGGTCCTGGAGTTTTTCGTTGCCAGGGTGGAAGCAGCGTGCGGGCACAAGGGGGCTAAAAAACGCCCCCTCCCCCCACGTCTTCTGGGGAAAGCTCTGATTCGGACTCGGGCCTTGCTGTGGAAACCGGCCCCTGTTCTGAATATTCAGAGGATGCGGACCAGGACCGTTCGGACAGTGAGGATGATTCCTGGTCAGTGCAGGAAAGGGCGGTTGAAGGAGCACTTATCACAGCGGTGCGGGATACCCTAAAAATGGAGGACACGGCGGGGGCATCTACAGAGGTGTCGGTCTCTTCTGGGTCTCACAAGCCGGCCCGCACGGCTAAGGTGTTTCCCTACCTGACCTATTTTGATAAATTTATCTACAAAGAATGGGAATGCCCGCAGCGGGCCTTTTCGGTCCCAAAACACATGCATTAACCCTTTGAGGAGAATTTTCTGAAAAAATGGACATCTCCCCCGATGGTTGACCCCCTGGTATCCAGGTTAAATAAGGTAACCACGATTCCGGTGGAGGGGACCCCTGCCTTTAAGGTCCCTGCCAATAGGAGGGCTGAGGCGGTTGCCCGATCCATGTTTACGGTGGTGGGGTCAGCATTGCGGCCAGTGTTGGCCACGGGCAGCTTCAACCTCAGAATTAGAGGAGGATGTGGCGATAGCCAGTCAGACTCTTCGGGAGTTCGGTTGGGTTCTGAACCTCCAGAAGTCGGTGTTAGTACCGACTCAACGCCTGGAGTACCTGGGCTTGATTCTGAACTCCTCAGAGGCGAGGGTCTTTCTCCCTTCGGACAAGATGCAGACTCCTCAGGCTGTGGTGCAGCTGTTGACGTCCCGCAAGTGGTCGTCGCTGAGTTTTTGCATGCGAGTCCTGGGTCTCATGGTGGCCACTTTCGAGGCGGTACCATATGCTCAATTCCACACTCGAGTCTTGCAAAAGGAGATTCCGTCCAAATGGGACAAGTCTCCGTTGTCTCTGGATTGTCGGATTTTGGTGAGCCATCTAGTCAGGGAATCCCTGGTCTGGTGGCTAAGGTCTCCGGCCCTTCAGTCCGGGAGGTCGTTCCTTCCTTTTCATTGGACGGTGATCACGATGGACGCCAGCCTGACCGGTTGGGGAGGAGTTTGGGGCGTACAGTCGGCACAGGGTCACTGGATGCAGGAAGAATCCCGCCTGCCGATCAAAGTGCTGGAACTTCGGGCAATCAGGCGGTGCCTCTCCACTTGGTCGCAGAGGCTGCAGGGATGCCCAGTCAGGATCCAGTCGGACAACGCCACGATGGTGGCTTATGTCAACCATCAAGGAGGAACGAGGAGCTCAGCTACAGCATTGGAGGTCGCTCACATCCTGAGGTGGGCAGAGCGGCGCGTGCCGGCTCTATCGCCCGTGTACATTCCGTGCGTAGAAAACTGGCAAGCAGACTACCTAAGTCGCCAGATGCTGGACCAAGGAGAATGGTTGCTACATCCGGAGATCTTTCGACTCCTTTGCCTGAGATGGGGCCCGCCAGATGTGGATCTCCTGGCCTCTCGACTCAATCAGAAGGTGCTGAGGTTTGTGGCCAGGTCCAAGGACCCATGGGTGGATGCGGCAGACACGTTGGTGGCTCCTTGGGGGCATTATCGGCTGATTTATGCCTCCCCCGATAAAACTTCTCCCTCGTCTGCACCGCAGAGGGATTCTAATTGCCCCAGATTGGCCTCGGCGTCCCTGGTACGCCGACATAGTGCGAATGGTGGCGGATGTTCCTTGGCGACTGCCGATGCGAGAGGACCTTCTGTCGCAGGGCCCTATACTTCATCCTGCTTTCCAGTTGCTGGCTTTAACGGCGTGGCTGTTGAAAGTCAGGTGCTATGGGACCGAGATCTGTCAGACTCAGTAATCTCCACTATGATGAGGGCGCGGAAGTCATCTTCTCGGAAGATTTATCATCGCACATGGAAGGCCTACATCTCTATGTGTGAGGAGATGGGGTGGCGTCCGCGTACGTATTCAGTTCCCAGGATTCTGCTGTTTTTACAGCGGGGCGTGGATCAAAATCTTGCCTTAAGCACCATTAAGGGGCAGATATCAGCCTTGGGCTGTCTTTTTTCAGCGACCCTTGGCGGCTCATTCTTTGGTGAGTACGTTTGTGCTAGGGGTTCGACATGTGACCCCTCCGGTTTGGCCACCGCTGCCTCCGTGGGATTTGAATCTGGTGCTCTCGGTTCTTCAGAAAACGCCGTTTGAAACATTAGGGAGATCCCCTTATTGACACTCTCTCAGAAGGTAGCCTTTCTTGTGGCTATTACATCTGCCAGGAGGGTTTCTGAGTTGGCGGCCTTGTCTTGCAAGTCTCCCTACTTGTTCCTCCACAAGGATAAGGTGGTGCTATGCCCGCAGCCTTCATTTCTTCATAAGGTTGTTTCGGTGTTTCATCTAAATGAGGACATTGTGCTTCCGTCCTTGTGTCCTCAGGCCGTCGCATCCGAGAACTTCAGAGAAAAGGATTTTATGGTGAGTACAAAAATCCTATTTTTTTACAGATGTAGGAAGTGTAGTAGAAAATTTTAAGATTTTCTTTTATATCTGCCCATTATGGGTATAAAAAGCTGTAGCTTTTATTCTGGGAAGACACCTGTGCCAGCTCTGGAAGAGAACTCTGAAACCCAGAAAGATCAGACAGCACAGGCCATGGAAATGTGGGAAGTTTCTGATACTATTAAGAAACAGAGCCTTGTAGAAAGCTTGTAAGCAGTTTCAGACATCATTCAGAATCTGAAGAGGCACAAGCCAAGTTGCTCTGCTGTGAACAGGGTCTCCGATAAGACAATACAGCTGGCACTCCTGTACCGACCAGAGCAGACACTGATCCTCTTGTTCTTCCCCCTGTAGTGCTGCTTGCTTCTCCTCCTCTCTCTCCCTCCAGTTTCACTGCAGGGGGGTCAGTTCTGGCACCTGCACCCCCATCCCCCTGCTGTCCGGACCCCCTGTGTGCCCCTTTTCCCTGTAGCGCTTCCGGCTTCCATCCTCTCCCACCAGAAGCTGTTGGGGGCACATAGGGGGAGGATGGCAGCCATCTTTAGACTCTGGAGCAATACAAAGTAGTAACGGACCACTTGAGTCCATGGATATATCTTCACTGGTTACAAAGTCTACATGCTTTTCATCTTCTTTTAGAGGCGGGGTCTTCTGGGCCTGTCCACTCAGAGTCTTCTTCTATATGTTTTTAATTAGTTTTACATTTTGTATTCTCCCATGCTCATAGTCACAAAGTGTTGACTTTTCTGAAAAAGCAGGCTTTTACCTGTGAAACACATTGAACAATCAAGATAACCCCATCTGGAAAACCTATTTAAGGGCTGTATACAGAGAGCAAGGTTCTCCCTTGTGGGATTTTAAGGGCCCTAGTGGTGATATAGCACCAACAAACAATATACATATTATATATAAAAATATAAATTTATTATGCTATAAGCAGTTCAAAGAATAAGTGACAAACAGATAATAGCTAAAGAAAACGTGGCTTATATAGTTGCACAACAACATGACATAATGGCTAAATGTTATGAGGGTCCTAAGACATCACAGCGGGTGGCGGCTTGTACCATCTTGGGCAATTTGTTTGCTGGACAGTAGCCTTTCCTCCCCTGGGTTGCTTGGCAACCCTTGGTGGTGTTTGGCCGCATCGTCCTGGCTCTGCCCATTTGTGACTCGGCGGGTGCGGGACGTGGCTCTGCCCCTTGGACGTGGTCGTGCCGCACGCCGTGCTCTTGGGGGTCAGTAGTGGAACGCACACCAACCCAGCATGTGTCAATGTGCCGTGGGGCAGCGTGACAGCGCGGTTAATACCCCTTATGGGTATATAAGGTGCTCAGCCAAGATTGCCCTGTGACCTCCATATGCTCTTCGGCAGTAGGGGGCTTTCACCACCTTCCAGGGGATGCTCGAACTCATGTTCTCTTCTGGTGAGTAACGCTGTGATGTTCTACTTTTGACTTTCTCTGGATGGCCAGCATATCTGTTATGCATAGGGCCACATATATTAGGGGATAAAATAATGACATTGATCTTTAACTTTGATTACTATGTCTATATATTTATTCATGATCTTTATAGTCATATCTATACATCCATGTTCTGCTTACTACAGTAATCATGATATATATATACATATTTTTACTTTGGTCATTTGGCTATTAAGATGCATACCTTACTGGGCTAGTGGTTAAATCTTTCCCCTAGTGCCGTGGCTTGGCGCATGGAGAGGAAGGACGTGTGAGAGCTCAGCTCCCGCTCCAGCGTCCACAAAAGGCACACAGCACGACCGCAAACAGCGCCAGACATCCTCCACATGAGCAGGAGGGGTGGATGTAACACTCCCCGCACAGCGGGACCGCAAAAACCGGCCGAGATCGGCGACTATTTCCCGCTGAAGGGATCGAGCAGCAAGGCCCCTATCACGTACCTGGTACTAGAGGCCAATGGAGAGAGATGGCTTCCCTTGCGGCTAAGTTCCAGACCCCCCTGAGGGTGAAAACAGGAAAGGTCAGGCCCAAAGCAGCACGGGTTGCCTGCTGGACTGTATGCAGGAGGTTCTGGAGTACAGCTGGTGTGCTGGGGTAGAATCAGCAGACAGGTGACAACCGTGAGGTGTTGCAGGATTCAGATAATGCTGCGACTGGAGCGTGGTCACAAGGAAGCCTAGGTCGTGAGCCGGGTTGGGATCAGAGCAGACGTGGTCAGGTGGATAGCTGGAGTCGAACACAGGAAGAAAACAGGAGACAGGTCAAGGACAAGCCGGATCAGTAACAGGAGACACAGGAACAGGAATATCACGAAGATAACACACTGGAGGAGCCGAAGATCAACCAGCAAATGCAGACACTTGCAGACTTCCTTATATAGGCCCATGTGACCTGCTGGTAGAGATTCTGGGTTCTAAAGTCCTTCTGCCAGAGATTCTGGGTCCTAAAGCCCTTCTCCTGCTGTTGGTTCCCTGACAGTGCCCCCCCCTGACGGGCAGCCTCCGGATGCCCATCTGGGCAATTTTCTCCGGGTATTTGGCCCGAAACTCTCGGAGGAGTCTAGGAGCATGTACATTGGCTTCAGGTTCCCAGGAGCTCTCTTCGGGTGGATACCCTTTCCATTTAATTAGGAATTGGGTTTGTCTCCCTCGCTTCCTGCAGTCAAGGATTGATTCTACTTCAAATTCTGTGTCCTCTCCAATAGTTACTGGTGGCGGCGGTGGCTCCGCTCTCCAGGGAAATGGATCTGGAACAGTTGGTTTAAGCAAGGAGGTGTGAAAGACCGGATGGATCCTATATGATTCAGGCAGAGACAGTTCGTACGCCACTGCGTTTATTTCCCGTTTGATCTGAAAGGGGCCAATATACCTTGGTCCTAGCTTCCGTGAAGGGCAGGCCAATTTCAGGTTGGCAGTAGACAGCCACACTTTGTCCCCTACCTTGAAGGCAGGATTCCCCCTCCGTTTCCGATCAAAGTGTTTCTTGTAATCCACTTGGGCTTTCTGTATGGACTCCCGGAGGACCTGATAATTGTTTTGTATGAAAACCAGTCTGTCCTGCAAGGCAGGTACAGTAGTTTCAGGCATAGTTTCAGGCAGGGCAGCAGGGTGGAATCCATAATTGGCCCAGAATGGGGACTGGTTTGTAGCTGAGTGGACAGAGTTATTATAGGCAAATTCTGCCAGTGGGAGCAGGGATGCCCAGTCATCTTGGGAAAAAGCTGAAAAGCAGCGGAGGTATTGCTCCAGGGTTTTATTTGTGCGTTCTGTTTGCCCATTACTTTGGGGATGATAGGCGGATGATAGGCAGAGTTCCACTTCCAAGGCTTTACAAAGGGCTCTCCAAAACCTGGAGGTGAATTGCA
Organism: Rana muscosa; assembly: GCA_029206835.1. Classification (NCBI taxonomy): domain Eukaryota; kingdom Metazoa; phylum Chordata; class Amphibia; order Anura; family Ranidae; genus Rana; species Rana muscosa. The sequence continues at coordinate 861,091,548 of CM055122.1, forward strand.
CCCCCCGATCTGAAACAATGCTCTTTGGGAGTCCGTGAAGTCTGATGACCTCCTTGATAAAAGTATGAGCCGTTTCGGCCGCAGAGGGAGTACCAATCATTGGTATGAAGTGGGCCATCTTGGATAGTCGGTCAACCACAACCAGGATGGTCGTGAAGTTTTCAGAGGGAGGAAGGTCAACAATAAAATCCATAGAGATCATCTCCCAGGGGTGATTAGGGATAGGCAAGGGTCTCAATAACCCCCAGGCTTTGGCTTTGTCGCCTTTGCTACGTAGACATGTTGTGCATGACTTGACGTAGGATCTGCAGTCCCGACTGAGGTTAGGCCACCAAAAGGACCGCTGAATGAGCTCATTAGTCTTACGGGCCCCAAAGTGCCCTGCAAGTTGGTGGTCGTGGAATGTCCTGAGAACCTGGAGCCTTGCTTCCTGAGGTACGAAGATTTTGTCCTGGTGCCAAAGTAATCCATCCAGCCTCCTTAATGAGTCCTGTTCAGATTCGGGGCAAGATGCAGAAGCTTGTTCAATGGATGCCTTTAGGCTGGGTTGAATTAGATGGTGCTTGGAGGAGCACATTCAGTAGATTCAGGGAACATCCTGGAGAGGGCATCGGCTTTCCCGTTTTTGGAACCCGGGCGGTATGTCAGGTGGAAGTTAAATCTAGAAAAGAATAAGGCCCATCTGGCTTGTCGAGGTCTTAGGCGTTTTGCAGATCTTAGATATTCCAGATTTTTGTGATCTGTGAAAATCATAATTGGGTGGTTAGCACCCTCCAGCAGGTACCTCCATTCTTCGAGGGCGACTTTAATTGCCAGGAGTTCTCTGTCACCCACATCATAGTTTCTCTCGGCCTGATTCAGCTTCCTGGAGCAAAAGGCTACTGGATGAAGCAGGGACTTTGGTCCCTGACGCTGAGAGAGAACGGCTCCCGTAGCTACTTCGGATGCGTCCACCTCGAGGACAAAGGGAAGAGCTGGGTCTGGGTGTTGCAACACGGGAGCAGAGGTGAAGAGGGCCTTCAGCTGTTTAAAGGCCATTTGAGAATCCTGGTTCCAGGAGAAGCGTGAGTGTAGGCGAGTGAGCTGGGTGATCGGGGCAATGATAGTCGAGAAATTTCGAATGAATTTCCTATAAAAGTTAGCAAAGCCCACGAACCTCTGGACCCCTTTCTTGTCAGAGGGTGCAGGCCATTCCAAGATTGCAGAGACCTTCTGAGGATCCATGGAGATCCCCTCTGTGGAGATTATGAGTCCCAAGAACTGGATAGATTGTTTCTCGAACTCACACTTCTCTGCTTTGGCATATAAGCCATGAGTTCTTAAGGTCTTTAACACTTTTCTGACGTGCTCTCTATGGAGTTCAAGTGAAGCTGAGAAAATTAGTATGTCATCCAGATAGACGATTAAGAACAGGTCGAGGTATTTCCTGAAGATGTCATTTACAAAATGTTGGAATGTCGCGGGGGCATTACATAGCCCGAATGGCATTACAAGGTATTCAAAGTGCCCAAAGCGTGTTCGAAAGGCGGTCCTCCACTCATCACCGTCCATAATAGGAACCAGGTTGTAGGCCCCCCGTAAGTCCAACTTTGTGAAAACCTGAGCTGTTCGAAACCTTTGGAATAACTCAGGAACGAGAGGGAGTGGGTATCTGTTCTTGATGGTGATTTTATTAAGGTCCCGATAATCAATGCATGGTCTGAGAGAATGATCTTTCTTCTCAACGAAGAAGATGCCAGCTCCAGCAGGCGAAGAGGAGGGGCGGATGAATCCTTTGGCTAGGTTTTTATCTATATATTGTCGGAGGGCCTCCAGCTCCAGCTCGGATAAAGGAAAGATTCGCCCGAAGGGTACTTCTGCCCCGGGTAGCAACTCAATTGGGCAGTCATAGGACCGATGCGGGGGCAGGGCATCAGCCCCTTTCTTGTCAAAGACATCAAGGAAATCAAGGTAGGCTGAAGGGACAGTATGACAGGGATCTGGTGTAGGTTGAACTGAGAGACACACTGAAGGGTTGACAGGCGTGGGGATGCCACAGTGTTGGAGACAGTAGGGAGATGAGAAGTTGATTTCTCCCTTGGGCCAGTCGATTTGCGGGTTGTGGGCCCGCAGCCAGGGTATCCCTAGGATGGCTGGGAATATTGGAGACCTGATGACGTCAAAGCAGAGTAATTCCTGATGGCCTGCATCTGTGGTGGCAAGGATAGGGATAGTCTCCTGAGTGACAGGTCCAGAGCTGGGATAAGTACCATCTGCTAAATGTACATCAAGTCTTTGATCCTTTAGTTTCAGGGGTATGCGCAAGTTCTTGGCAAGGTTGATGTCCAAGAAACAACTACAGGCTCCAGAGTCAACGATTGCCCACAGCTTGACTTCCTTTCCAGCCACCTGCAGAGATATGGGGATAATTACATGAGTGGATACAGTCCCAGGTAAATAGAGGTGCGAGGGGTGTGGAAGGCTGGATTTACTTGGGCGAACAGGACAACTGCGAAGGAAGTGGCCCGAAGCTCCACAATAGAGACACAAGTTAGCTTGTCGTCTGCATGCTCTCTCTTCAGAGGTTAAAGCAGGGTGGAGTAGGCCAATTTGCATAGGTTCCCTGTCAGAAGTATTGATAGGCTGGGAATCAGAGACTGGGATTGTTGGTCCTGGAACCATTGGCCTTACCCATGTGGGTCGGAAGGTCTGGGTGCGTTCGGACCGTCGCTCCCGAAGCCGTCGGTCTAGTTGGATAGAGATTTGGATGAGGTTCTCTAATGACGTGGGAGCCTCGATCCTAGCTAACTCGTCCTTGAGAGTCTCGGATAAGCCTTGCCGAAACTGGTATTTCAGGGCGGCATCATTCCACCCGGTATCAGCTGACCACTTGCGGAACTCCACAATATAATCCTCCACAGGCTGTCTGCCTTGTACTAGGGCATGAAGGGCAGACTCGGCGGAAGCAGTCCGCTGTGGATCGTCATATAGTGTAGCCATAGCTTTGAAAAAGGTGGCAACTGAATCCAGTACAAAGTTCTTTTGCTCAAGGAGGTTATGAGCCCAGGACTGTGGCCCATCTGATAAGAGTGAGATGATGAAACCCACCTTGACGGTCTCAAGACAAAAAGTCCTTGGTTGCAGGGCAAAGTAAAGTTCACATGCATTTTTGAAGGCCCTGAATTTCCAGCGGTCACCTGAAAAGCGCTCAGGAGTGGGGACTCTGGGCTCTGGAGGAAGTAATCCCACAGCAGGTGTGGCTATGGCAGGAGAGCTGGCCATTGAAGCTGAGCCAGTGGAGCTAGTAGCTTGGTTAGAATCAGCAGGAGTCATAGAGGTAGTAAGGGGGAGAAGGCGTCCTTCCAGCTGAATGTAGCCGTCTTGTAAGCTCTGGACTACTTGCGTAAGAGCCGTCATCTGCTGACATAGGGACTCCAACGTGGAAGCACCTCTCTCGGCCTCAGACATCATGGCTGGTTGATACTATCACGTTCCTGGTACTAGAGGCCAATGGAGAGAGAGGGCTTCCCTTGCGGCTAAGTTCCAGACCCCCCTGAGGGTGAAAACAGGAAAGGTCAGGCCCAAAGCAGCACGGGTTGCCTGCTGGACTGTATGCAGGAGGTTCTGGAGTACAGCTGGTGTGCTGGGGTAGAATCAGCAGACAGGTGACAACCGTGAGGTGTTACAGCATTCAGATAATGCTGCGACTGGAGCGTGGTCACAAGGAAGCCTAGGTCGTGAGCCGGGTTGGGATCAGAGCAGACGTGGTCAGGTGGATAGCTGGAGTCTAACACAGGAAGCAAACAGGAGACAGGTCAAGGACAAGCCGGATCGGTAACAGGAGACACAGGAACAGGAATATCACAAAGATAACACACTGGAGGAGCCGAAGATCAACCAGCAAATGCAGACACTTGCAGACTTCCTTATATAGGCCCATGTGACCTGCTGGTAGAGATTCTGGGTTCCAAGATGGCGGAGACCCGCGCAGCGGTAGCACAGGCGGCCCACGCTGCCTCTAAGGTACAGGCCTCACAGCCTTCACCGTCCCCCTCCTCACCCCGATCCCCAGGCTCAGACCAAACAGCTCACATGGCACCACTCCACTCGAGAGGCTCATCGCCAGACACACATAGCCAGAAGTGGGATATGGAAAGTTACATTAAAGCCCTTCCAACTAAAGGGGACATTGAGGCCTACATCAGCAGGCTGGAGAGGTCTTACAAAAGAGAGATCACTGATCTACGCCATGATATTGGCCAGCGTTTTGAGGATGTTGAAATAGCTGTGGAGGAGAATGTGTCCAGGATCACAGAACATGATGACATATTGCAGCAACACACAATTCAGACACAGCAATTGTTTTATGGCTTAGACGACCAAGAGAACAGAAGTCGCCGCAACAATATCCGCATTCGCGGAGTACCTGAGTCAGTAGAAAACAAAGATTTATCTGCAGCGGCCATTACCATGTTCAACAACATACTGAATAAACCCATTGATGATCCCCTGGAAATTGGTAGGATCCACAGATCCCTTGGGCCCCGCAACCCCAACCCTGCATACCCCAGAGACATAATATGTCGCATACACTTTTTCAACGTCAGAAACGACATAATGCAAGCTGCACGCAATCAGGAATCCATTTTGTTTGATGTTTGATACCTTCCCAGTCATGCTTCTGACTGATTTATCAAAGCAAACGCTAACCATGAGGAAAGCCCTGAAGCCAGTTACGAACGCTCTGCATGCACAGCAAATCAAATACAGGTGGGGATTTCCCTTCCACCTGTTCGCTTCCCAAAATGGCAAGTCAGCGACCTTCCGCACCCTCAGAGATTTACCCAATTTTTTAGGCACATTTGAATTGCCCCAAATCAAAATCCCAGATTGGCCACTGCACCCAGCAACTCCAGGCCTTCCCAGGAGACCAGGATGGGGAAGACATCTTAAGAAAAAAGGATCCAGATCCAACGCCACTTCTTCTCCTCCAGGATAATCACCTTTTACCCTCACCGGCCGGTGGTGGCCCTACCTAAGTTCACTGGAACTACATAGAAATAGCTGGTCCGCATCCAGAAACCTTACTGACTCTTTCTCTAACAGTGTGTTTTTCTTTTTTTTTTATTATTCTATCTCTCTCTTTGATTCCTGACTGATCATTTTGATATTGGTTGTTTCCCACTGTTGTTGAAATGCCTTACCTGATCTACGATTCCCCTGACTTTATACCTGATGACCATGTCTAACCTATCACGTGGGGATGATATGATTATCAGAGATATCTAGGGAAACTGCCAAAGACCCCCTGTTATCAAGAAAACATGCAGTTGTTATATTAAGGTTTAAATGCTCTACGTTTTGTTGCTGTGTGCCTTGATTTTACTCATTTAGACAACTTCTATTTTTTAGGTTGGAGCGGAGCTCCTGTTCAAAGACCAAACACGTTCCCCACGTTAGGGTTTACAGAGTCTTAATTGCCTCTGTGGTGAATCTTTTTTTTTTTTCTCTAGGTTTACTAGGTAGTGTCCGACGTTTCTTATACACTTTGGACACTAGAGGGAATAGCTTCCCTATAATTTTGCACAACTTACCAATTCACTAGGTGAATTGATACACTGACACGGGACACACAACACCAGTAACGTCATAGTTTTTTTTTTCTCTGTGCCCGACACCAAGCACAAAACCCTACCTTCCTATACCTTCTCTTTTTTTTTTTCTTTTTCTTCCCCTCTTTCTTTTTTCTCCATCCATCTATCCTCCCCCCCCCCTCTTCGTCTTTCCCCCTAATATTTTTCTTATCTTTTTCCCTCTTCCCCCCTCTTCCTCCTTACTCCCATTCGACACCCCACCTCGCTTCCCTCCCCATATCTAGGTGGCGTAGCTCAGCAAAAGTCATACAGTCTAGCAGCAGGTGCCCTGGAGCAAAAAGAACACACAATATCACACTTGTAACATTGATACCATGTCAGCTCCCTTAGGCATCAAGATATCCTCTCTCAATTGTAGAGGATTCAATACCCCTGAAAAGCGCAGACAGATTCTCCGCCATTTCCATAAAGCCAAGTCTCACATTCTACTGCTTCAAGAAACCCACTTTAAAACCGACAAGATACCAACACTTCCAGATAAACACTTTACCACATGGTTCCACAGCACCAACCCCCTAGCTAAAACAAAAGGGGTATCCATAGCGTTTCACAGTTCCTTCACCCCTGAAATACTAGACACTTGCATTGACCCGAACCGTAGATATTTATTCTTGAAATTGCAATATTCGCAAACGGTACTAACTCTTGCTAATGTCTATCTCCCTATTCAGAACCAACAATGATTCCTGTCCTCCGTGACCACCCGCCTACAAAGTTTTGGGACGACTAACCTGATTCTGGCAGGTGACCTGAATGCTCCACTTGTACCGAGGATGGGCTCGTCCACTGGTAAGTCGCACATGCCGCCATCCTCACTAAACGCCATGCGTATCACCCTAAAGGACATGTCCTTGGTGGATGTCTGGCATTTTACACACCCTACGGAGAGAGATTACACGTACTACTCCCCAGCCCATAAATCATACAGTAGAATTGACTATTTCCTTCTTTCACAAACTCTCTTAGACTATGACCCGAATTGCGAGATTGGCCTGAAACTATGGTCGGACCATGCACCGATACATATGACGCTAGGGAAACTACCATACACCAACCGTCGCTCCTCCTGGAGACTCAATGACAACTTACTTAACGACACAGTATGCTGTGCGGATGTGTCTAACACAATTGCAGACTTCACACAAACCCATGTGCACGATGAGACCTCTAACCTAAATAAATGGGAAACCCTTAAATGCGTTCTACGCGGGATCTTCATAAAACATGGATCCAGACTGAAAAAAGCACGTACCGCTGATATAAAACGCCTCTTCTCTCAAATAGCCGTTCTCAAAGCTCAACACAAACGCACGTTAGACACGAAGACCCTGACCGAACTGTCCAATGCCCGTAGAGACCTTTTACAGATCTTCTCAGACAGGGCACTAATCGCCTGTAACAAAGGCCATCATGTCCATTATGCTCAGGCGAACAAATGTGGGAAACACCTTGCACGGATCTTACACCCAAGACAAAAGAGACAGAACATCAACCATATTATGTCCCCATCACAACAGAAAAAATCTAAAAACTCCGAAATCATCTCGGAGTTCAGGGAATACTATTCCACACTCTACAATCTCCCATCTTCTCATCACTCTCCCTCCTCAACCACACTGGCCTTACAACGATATGTGCAAAATACAGCTTTACCCACGATATCACAATCAGACACGGAAGCCCTAGAATTACTCATGACTGGATCTGAACTCACAACTGCAATCAAAGGCCTTAAAAATGGCAAGAGTCCAGGTCCAGACGGATACACACCCCAATTTATAAAAAATGTGCTCAACAGCTGGCCCCAATCATGATGAAAGCTTTCAATGAGGTAGACGATACACATCCCCTCTCTCCCCAACTTCTACAAGCCCAAATAGTTGGGATCCCCAAACCGGGGAAAGACCCCTCACTATGCAGTAACTACCGTCCCATCTCCTTATTGAACATTGACCTGAAACTTTACTCTAAAATTTTAGCCACTCGTATAGCCCCCCTGCTACCTGACTTGATTCACAGTGATCAGGTTGGATTTATACCGGGACGCGAAGCCAGGCACAACACAACAAAAACACTTCATCTTATTGCATATGCGAAATCGCACAACATTCCGACCTGCTTACTGGCTTGTGACGCTGAAAAAGCGTTCGATAGAGTCAGCTGGCCTTTTTTACACGCGTCATTACAACAAATAGGCATAGGACCACAGATGATTTCCAAAATCATGTCCCTATATTCGCGTCCATCAGCGAAAGTATCAGCTAACGGGGAATCATCGGAAACGTTTAGCATCACTAATGGCACGCGACAGGGTTGCCCCCTTTCGCCATTATTATTTGCCATCACTGTGGAACATCTGGCGCAAGCCATCCGCAAAAACAAGAACATAATGGGATCCCTACCCCCTCCGCCACACGTAAATTGTCGCTCTATGCCGACGATTTACTATTGTATGTCACACAACCCCGAAACAGCATCCCGGCCATCTTGACTGAACTAGACAGATTTGGGACATATAGTAACTTTAAATTAAACATCACTAAAACGGAAGCCCTGAATATATCTCTATCCTCCCCGGAGCTTCAATCTCTCAAGCTGCGATTTCCCTTTAGATGGCAAGCAAAATCAGTTAAATACCTAGGCACCGAGATCCCTACAGACGCACAAGACATTTACTCCCTGAACTACAGTCCTCTCCTAACTACGATTAGACGCTCTTTAGAATCCTGGCATAACCTCAAACTGACATGGTGGGGGAGAATGAACGTAATAAAAATGGACATCCTACCTAAAACACTCTATTTATTTCAGACGCTGCCGATTCTCCTTCCTAAAGCGTTCTTTCTCTCCCTCCATACCTTAGTGAGCAAATTCATATGGCAACACCACCCGCCCAGGCTTAAACATAAAGTACTGTGCGCCCCCAAACACAGGGGAGGCATAGGCCTCCCTGAATTCCAAACATATCACAACTCCACACTCTTCTCTAGACTCCTTGAATGGTTTCCAAGACCCCTGCTCAAACCATCGATTATTATAGAACAAGACATGGCGCAAATCGACCTGAGAGCCCTACTGTGGGGATATAATACTAAATATCGCTCGCTTCCAGGGTTATCCCCACTGACATACGCAGCTCTGACCCTATGGTATGATAAAGCCAGTAAACTTGCACTTACCACAGACCCAGGCCCTCTCTCCCCCCTATTTGGTAGTGCAGCCCTTCTCACCTCTCTGTCCAGGGAGAACTTAGGAACATACCACCGAGAGCAATGGCCCACAGCCAATCAATTCGTCCACCCCTCCACAGGTCACTTCCGACCCACGTCGGATCCCCCGACTAACACTAAAGTGGACTGGTTGTCTAAACTCTCACTGAACCACCTCAGCAGATCTCTACACCTCTCAGGCCAGGTTCATAGACAACTCACTAATTTTGAATCAATGTGTAATCTCTCTCCGACCCCCAGACATACTTTGTCCCTCATATATGTGAAATCCTCCCTGCATACACCCACAAATGGGCCCGTGACCTAGGAGTAGAAATATCCCCTGCCCAGTGGAACACGTCTTTTATTCATACGCACCAAACATCCAGATCAGGATTCACACAGGAGAAGAACTTTAAGTTACTTTCCAGGTGGTACAGAGTCCCGTCCTCGGTACACAGAATGTTCCCCGCTACCACGGACACCTGCTGGAGATGTCTCGGAGGACAGGGATCGTACATACACGTGTGGTGGGACTGCATCAAGGTACGCCCCTTCTGGGACAACGTATTTAAGACTTATAATGATATGTACCAAACCACTCTAACCCCCTCCCCCGCGATTGCTCTCCTATCTATTATCCCAGGGTCCATCAAATCGCAAAAACAATGCCTCTTAAGGTTTATTCTCTCAGCAGCGAGACATAATATATCTCTATATTAGAAGAAGGACTCCGCCCCCCCCTATCGGGGTGGGCGAATATCCTTAATGATACCATGCTAATGGAAGAAATGCAAGCAAAAATGGATGATAGATATGATCAATTTAACACTTTGTGGTCAATATGGCGACACCACTCCACTTCGGTTGGATTCCTAAACAATGTATAGTATTGCAGTGTACGCTAGACATTGGCTAAGAGTGCAAGACCGGTCTGTCCAAAACGGTCGTATACTGAGCTACCCCCCCCTCCTCCCCTTGGGTCGCCATTTTGCTTTTGACTAATATCTTTCACCAACATAGTCAATACTTACCAGAAAGGTTTGAAATATTACAGTAAACGAACCTTGGGCGGTGTCTGCTGAGAAATGACACTGCGCAGGGACAGTCCAGTTCGCTGCTCGACAAACCTTGCCCATAGATAACCGGGTGAATTAGCACAGCAACTGTATAAGCACCCTCATGGGAGCGACCTATACTCTGTTTTTAGCTATGATTCTACTACCCCCTACCCTTTCCTACCTCCCCAAAGTTTTCCCCCCATCCCCCCAATCATATGCTTTACTGTTTATGTTGTGTAAACTTTGTTATAAATACGAATTTATTGGATTTATATATGTATATATTGCTAATAAACATATATTCAACCTTAAATCTTTCCCCTACTGATGATTTGATATTTTTAAGTAGCATTTTTTGCTGTGCTTTACAGCTTAAGTGTTGTTTCATATAACTTACATACATACCTGCTTCTTTGCTCAGCAGCCATACCACTTAGAACCTAAGAACCTTGTCTGCTGCACATCAGCCCTGCAGCGTTTGTTCCGTTTTCTGACCTCGCTGGGTGTCATTCTGTTGAGCCCCGGTGATGGTGAGTGGTTTTTGGCACATGGGTTACCCCTGGTTGGACTTGGCTGTTTTTAAATCTATGTGCGATTTTTTTTTTCATCCTCAACATGTAAGTCTGTTTTTGGGCTGGGTTTCCATAATAGACAAAGGCCACACTGTTTTGATATGTTGTAATTGTTTAAACTTTATCTATTTGCATTTTTAGTATGAATGCTTGCATCTACTGATACACACCTTAAGTAATTTCTGAAACGCGTTGGATGCGGAGCCTGCATTCCATCTTGTGATGTTTTAGGACCCTCATAACATTTAGCCATTATGTCATGTTGTACAACTATATTAGCCATGTTTTCTTTAGCAATTATCTGTTTGTCACTTTTTCTTTGAACTGCTTATAGCATAATAGAATTCTATTTTTATATCCACTATGGATATTGCAGGAAAAGCCTTTTACAATCTTTAGTATGTTTTTTTTTTCTCTGTACTGAGGCATCGTAGGCTTGAATGGGCCACATATCAAGACTGGGCATGTTCTTTTATAAAGCACTGTGGCTAGTGCAAATCATGTCAGAATTGAACCTGCTCCTGCTAGTTATTTTAATAAAGGAACAATATTATTTTGCATCTTTGCATCTTGGTGTGTGGCATTAATGCCGCTGGTACAATTGAATGCATCAGGCCAAGCCAACATCTGAGATGTGATTGTGGAGTGTGGAGCCTGATTCTGCCTGGAGTGGCATGTGAAATATTTGACATTGGATGGATCCAATGTCAATCATGTCGTCCAACGATGTACATCCATGCTAAAACAATGGCCCATTGTGCCATATGACATTGACCTGCTACTACTCATGTGACAAATGACTAGTCCCTTGCCAGCTTTTGCATGTAGTAAAACAGTCCGGAAATTCTGGGTGATTTCATTGACCAAACATGTTTGGTATAGGACAGTGATGGCAAACCTTTTTGAGCCCGAGTGCCCAAACCGCGATGCAAAACCAACTTTTTTCTTTCAAAGTGCCAACACAGAATTAAACCTGCCAGCGGCTCTGTACAGAGGATGGGACTGATCATCCCTCTCTGAATGACCATTACACTGACCTACCTGACCATTACACTGGCCTACCTGACCATTACACTGACCTAACTGACCATTACACTGACCTACCTGACCATTACACGGACCTACCTGACCATTACACGGACCTACCTGACCATTACACTGACTTACCTGACCATTACACTGACCTACCTGACCATTATACTGACCTACCTGACACATGCAATGACACCTATAATAAGGCACCATGTCACCAATGAGGGGGACAAAATGTTTCCCAATGACGCTAATAATGAGTATGGCTGGGTATCACCGAGTATGGCTGGGTATCACTGAGTATGTCTGGGGGGGGATGGCAGAGTATGGTGGGATGGCAGAGTATGGTGGGATGGCTGGGTATCACCGAGTATATCTGGGTATCACTGAGTATGTATGGTGGGATGGCAGAGTATGGTGGGATGGCAGGGTATGGTGGGATGGCAGAGTATGGTGGGGTGGCAGATCTGTGGCTGCAATTGTCACTGAGCAGCCTGGTGCCAGTAATGCAACTAATTGTGACTGGTCACGAATGCATCATTAATAAATGAACTGTCTGGATCTGATTGGGAGAGAGGAGAAGACTGAGGGGAGGTCAATTACCAATGCTATTTAATTTCTGTAATATGCAGCATGGGGGGGGGTTAATGTATTGCCATTGGTCACTGATGCATTCGTGACCAGTGGCAGTACATTAACGCCCCCATGCTGCATATTACAGAAATTAAAAAATAGGTAGCATTGGTAATTAACCTCCCCTCAGTGTTCTCCCCTCCCCCAATCAGATCCAGACAGTACATTATAATATCTGCAGATGGCATGGCATTCATTATCTGTTTAGTGCTTACTATTGTGTCTTGTGTGATACACACGTTGTTGGTTCCTCCTCGGTGGCTCCTCTAGGTTGCAGCTTCTGCAGCAGCTCTCTATGATCTTCTCCCATCCCGCCTCCGGCCGTGAGGGACGTCACGCCGATGGGACGGGACTACGAATCGCCTTCATAGGGGAGTAAAGCGCTGACAGGGAAGTGCTGGTGCGGTCTGTCTTGGCTTCTGCCAGGTGCAGGAGCGCTCTTGGCACATCGTTAGAGTAGACTATATTACAGCTATTAGCAGCGCCGGCTAGTGTGTATGTACTATGAAGCACACTGCCAGTGCCAGCACTTCATCTGCGCCCCCCTCCCTTCAGCAAATGGTATTGCCCAGGGCATCTGTCCCTTCCCCCCTGCTTTGTACCGGCTCTGCCGGTCAGTAAGTGCTTTTCTCCTGGCGTGCCCACAGAGACGGCTTGCCGTGCCGGGAGCGGCACGCGTGCCACGCGTTCGCCATCACTGGTATAGGACATTACCCAGGATACCTTGTTTATTCAAGAGTTAAAAAAAGTCATCTTGTCACTAAGGCTAGGTTCACACTACTGCAGTGCTGGAAACGGCGCGATCCACGCGTATTTCTCACACCGCATTCAAATTGCACTGCCTTTGTAATCTACAGCGGGTGTCAGTGCAACCTTAACAACGCACCAAGCGCAGGTCTTTGGTGCAATGCGGTACAATTTGAGCCCATTCAAAATCAATGGGCTCAAATTGCACTGTCCTGAATCACATGTGAATTGAGCAGGATTGCGGTGCGGTTCCTGTGTGACTCACATGCGGTTCTTAGTGTGAACCGAGCCTTAACATCAACCAGACAAACTAAGAGATCTGCAAGATCACCCAGTAAACACATATCACTTAGTAAACAGCTTATAAGGGCTCATGCAGAGACAGAGGCTGCTAAGGTACAAGCTGCCTTTGCAGGAAAGAAAGAAGAGATGGATGCAGAAGCTTCCTGCAAGAAAGCAGAGATGGCGGAAAAAACTGGCCACAAAAATGCAGAATAAAGTGCAGAAGCTGCTGACATCTATGCACAAGTTCCATGCAAGAAAGCAGAAATGGAGGCAGAAATTGCCCACAAGGATGATGACATTGGCATTCCTTCAGAGCATCAGCCTCCCAAAATTACTAAAACCCATCACAGGTATGTCAGTACTGTAATTTTCTCCAGTCACCAAACTGAACACTCATGCTATACTAGGTGACCTAAGTTCCAGACTACAGAGCAAGAGGCTATCAATTCTGGAGTCATTGCCCATGCCAAACCACAGCCACTACATCTGGTTAGTGATCTACCTCCAACTACTTTACTCCAGAGTCCCTTCCTGCCACAGCAATGAACTGCCAATCAGTTCCTTATTTAAAAGTCTCTGAAAACCCATACTTTCCTAGCACATAATGTATTGACATGTCATACTTTGCCAGATACACAATCACTCTGCTCACAAGTGTAGCGGGGCCTCCTTTAAGACCCCCCGGGACTACATTTCCCAGAGTCCCGTTTGGCACCCAGGGTGCAATGTTGTCACCGCAGAGACTTGTGGGAGGGAGATAAAAGGAGAAGGGGTGGAGAGCTCGCTCTCTTTGGGACACCGCGCAGCTGCTGACTGGTCTTCCTGTGCGGATCTGCTGGAGTGCAGGGCCTGAAGCCTGGGGCCTTGTGCAGCTTCCGAAAGAGCCTTCCATCCCACTGCAGAGCCTGGGTGGCATCTGACTTTGTTTACCGCGGACATCAGTTGGATCGGGGACCCAACCGTTGCAGACGCTGTGTGTGGAGACACAGCAGGTGGAAGTCCCTGACTGGGATCACGTCCGGAGTGGTGAGCGAGCACCTGCTCAATTCAATAGGCTGTACTGTGTTTAGGCCTATAGACTGCCTTGGCCCACCGATCCTTTATTTGCTGTTCCACTGGAGGCCGGTAGCAGGACAGAGTTAAAGGGTCTCCAGTATAGTGATTTTCGTACTTTGTGGATTACAAATATTGTTCCTGAACGTGCACCACCATTTCAAGTTTGCATGCGAAGAAATCCTTATTCTAAAGACTGAGTTTAATTCTGTGTCAGGCCTGACCAGGGAGGAGAGATAGAATATTGTTTAGTGCGCCACAGGGCGCGTAGATAATAATAGCTGCGCGTGGTGGATTACCACACCGTGCTATTATTGTATGTTATACCTATTGCTTCAGAGTCACTGTGAGGCAAGTTATATGTTATGTTTTAACCTATGCCTTTTAAACTAAAGTAAAACCGTTATATTCTACCACTTGCTATCACTGTGTTATCATTGCACATAGTGCTTATATCTCATCTGAAGTTGGGGTGTGTGTACAATCAGGTATAGACTGTGATAGATAATATTCCTAGACTAACTGTGCCATAGGGGACTAGACAAGATTGCCGGGGGTTGGCGGAGCTGTACTCAGGGCCCGAAATCAAACCAGCGGCTCTCTTAACTGGGGGTAGCGCTACACAAGATTTTAAGACTGGATTGAAAACTAGAGAGGGTGGTAGTCTACCTTTAAAGCCACCATTAGTGACCTAGGTATCCCTCTTGGTAAGGAATTAGACATGTTAATAAAATGTCTCAGCCCTTTAATCCTGCAAGTGTGTCAAAAGACTAAAGCCTTGTACACACAACGAGTTTCTCGGCAAGAACCAGCAAGAAACTTGCTGGCAGAGCTTTCTTGCTGAGTAAATCGGTCGGGTGTACGCGGCTATCATGTTTCTCGTCAAGAAACCCGACAAGAATCTCGATGAGAAAAATAGAGAACCTGCTCTCTTTTTTCTCGTCGAGATTCTTGTCAGCATGTTTCTCGACGAGAAAAGTGTGTGTGTGTACACTTACCTGTCCTCCGGGAAGCCCGCGCATGCTCGAAATGACTTTGACGCATGCGCGGTAGCTTCCTAGGCATAGGTAGGGTGTAGCAAGATGGCGGCGATGGCATCGAATGTGACGAGCGCACGCTCGTCGTAGTCGATTACGTCACCGCGTTCGCTCCGTTTAAAGAACCGCGGGTTCTTTGAAAGGAGCGTGTGTACACTCGGCCGGGACAAGTTTCTTGACGAGATTCTCGGCTGTGTGTACTAGGCTTTAGACCTGTTTATGTTGATAACTGGGCTGTAGGTCTTAATGCTCAGGAGCAGCTAAATCAGAATTGCAGAAGTCCAGAAGCTATAGAAGGTGCTCTGTTCAAAAGGTTTCAAGAGTTTCAAGGTTTCAGGTTCTTTGACACATTTAATGTAAAGTTAGAGGTTATGTTTCTGTACCCTGCACATGTGCTGGAACATTTGAAACCACAGAAAGAATTGCTCAAGAACATATTAATTCAGACTTAAAGGGAAATGAAGGAAATAATCTTCCTACACTGGTGTTCAAGCAAGTACCTAAGGATAGATCATGCGCACAAAAATTTAAATGAATGGAATGACAGGGCCTGTGCCCAAAAGCCCGAGCTAGGTTGGATTGTTATTGTCGCTACTTGCTTCAGTGGGAAGCAGAGTTAAAACAGGGTTGGGAACTAATAAAACTGTTGGTAAAAGAATTCAAAATGGTCCTTTTATCTCTCAAAACTTGTGCTTTGGGAACTCAAGATACCAACTCCGACATCAATTCGTCTCTACGTGAGAATCATTTTACAGCAGCGTAAGCATAATACTGATATCCTACACAACATTACTGATGTTCATCAGTTCATGAACTGTGTATCTTGTTTATTTTGTGCATTAAATTACACATAGCATTACATATGGTACATTATACCATACTATTCTATTGGGGGACACCTTGTGAAGGAGTACAATAGAGTTGGGTGAACAGTTCCAGCCGAGCAAAAGTTCAGCCTGAACATTACTCGTTTGCCCATTCAGCGAACATACAAATTTGCCCGGCAAATGCCCCACCATGAACTGCGTGCTACAAAGTGCATTATAAGCCCTGATTGGGCAAAGCGCATGAGTCATCAGCTGTCAATGGCTTTCCCCGCTGACAGCTGAATGAAAAAAAAAAACATTGCCGGCAATAGAAAAATGGCGTGGGGGTCCCTCCCAATCCATATGAGGCCCCAGAGGCAGTTTTTGACAATTCCTGTAGTAAAAAAAGAGAAACAAAAAACAATGTTCCCCGATGTAGATCCATCTTCGATCATGACGCTCTTGCCACCACTGGACCAAGAAAAAAAAAAGCTTTGCCATCAACAAAGTCTAACCGCCTACTGCAGGTTCCGCTGTTTGACAGTTCTTATATAGGTAAGGGGCTGAGCATGCACTGGTTGGTGACGTCACATTGGGCAGTGCCAACTATACCTTACCTATATAAGAACTGTCCAACTGCGGAGTCTGCAATTGGCGGTTTAGCATTCATCCCGGGCAGAGATTTTTTTTTTCGGGTCCAGCGGTGGCTTCGGGCATCATATTTGAAAATGTCAGTTTTACTGAAGCAGGTTCTATACACGGTACAGATGCACCACTTTACAGGCAGACTAAGGGGACCCCCAGGCACTATATTTAAAGGAATTTTTCCTTTTTTTTGTTTCACTTTAAGCATCATTAAAATCCCTGCTCCTGTAAAAATTATCTTTTA
This sequence comes from Rana muscosa, assembly GCA_029206835.1. Lineage (NCBI taxonomy): Eukaryota > Metazoa > Chordata > Amphibia > Anura > Ranidae > Rana > Rana muscosa. The sequence continues at coordinate 861,108,505 of CM055122.1, forward strand.
AAAAAAAAAATTTGCATTGATACTTGTCTCCCAATAACTTGCATATAAGCCTTCAAAATGGGCACTATTGATTTTTCAAGTTCAGGTCCCATAGACTTTAATAGGGTTTGGAGTTCGGGTCTGAACTTTTGTGATGTTTGAGAGTTCTGGCACCAACTGAACCAGGGGGTGTTCGGCCCAACTCTAGAGTACAAGACCATAGGGTAGGTTCTAGAACAGTTTGGGATTGCTGTATTACCTTCATTGCTGTGTCCTTGCTGTTTTACGATCATTGCTATTTTTGTTAGGACCATATAGGTCTCTTCGTATGGAAGTCTTTTTTGATTGACTACTTCCACATATTTTCCCTTTTTTTTTTTTTTTTTTTCATTTTCTTATATTTGGAGTGTTTTTTTTTTAGGGCTGTGGAAATTAACTATTAATTCCTCGATTAATCGATTAATTGTTTTAATTGATCAAAATTCTTTTGATCGATCAAAATTCTTTTGATCGGTACTCACCTCTCCCCCGGCTTCTGGGTCTTCAGGGAGATCCGGTGACGTCACGGACACCGGCGGGGCTTGCTGTGTCCATCTGAAGGGCTCTTTTGCTGTGCCTTCATATCTGCATGCCGGCGGGACCTTACTATCTGCCACACGCAAAGGCTGTTCCACTTCCCTCTATCAACCTGGGATTCTACAGCCATCCACTGGGAGTTGTGATAGTTCCCTTCACGGGACATCTACATGCCGACGGACTGATGTTAGCCCCTCCTCATCTGGATTCAGCAGTGGTATCGTTGTACACATTTTTATACCAGTATCATACTTGGCTACATGATTTTATGACTGCTTTTTCTACCGTATGATATTACTCGCACCATTTTTACAGTTTATGTAGCTACATCGATTTTATCTCCAGTGCAATATTTATTTTGTTACCTACTTGAAGACTATAAAAGTTTTAATGCTATTCCCATCGAGCGCTGCCTTTGTGTGTTTTTTGCATCCTGCTATCGATTTTTCCAGTGGTTGGTAGCTGCACTGGGAATTGGCCTGCAAGGAGATCAGCTAAAAGTAGTTGGATCTATGTGTGTTATAATTAATCAAAATCGGTCCATTAATCAATTAAAAAAAAAATAGATTAATCGAACACGAAAATTTTAATCAGTAACAGCCCTAGTTTTTTTGAGTGGTGAGACTCCTAGGCATGTGGGCATTGGTACACCTTACGCAACATTGCATTATGGTACCCTGGTAATTGTATTTTTTGTGTCATTGCTTTTATTGTCTTTGCAGAGTTTTTCACAGGTGTGGCTGCTGGGTGTGATGTCCCCATGCTCCATGTGTAAGTACATTTAGTCCACATAACCATCCTGGAGGTATAATATATGATTTCTTATTGTATGTTTTTTCTAATTTCCAGCCTTTTGAGTGAAATTTCCTACTCATTTACAGTAGCTATTGGATTATTCTCTTAAATGAGTAGGAAACTCGAAAATACGTTTCACTCAAAAGGCTGGAAATTAGAAAAAAACATACAATAAGAAATCATACGTTTTACCACCAGGATGGTTATGTGGACTAAATGTACTTACACACGGAGCATGAGTACATCAGAAATTTCAAATGTATATTAAAAATGTATATTGCTGTGATGGGATCTATTGGGGTTCTGCTTTATTTTTGTATGTTACCATACCCACATGAGACTTAAAGTGATTGTAAAGCTTTATCTTTTTTCTTTTTTTTTTAAATAACAAACATGTCATACTTACCTCCACTGTGCAGTTCATTTTGCTCTATCAGTTCCTCCCCGCATCGTATAACCCCCTAGGAAAAGCGCTCTCCCGGTGCTTACCCTGTGGGCACGCTCCCGAGTCCAGCATTCGGTGTCCTTAGGCGCTGAATGTAGGACTCAGCCCCGCGCCCATGTCATTAGATTTGATTGACATCAGCGGGAGCTAATGGCTGTGCTGCTATCAATGTATCCAATCAAGAGCCGAGAACCCCGGGCAGAGAGGTAGCGCGTCTTCGCCGGGGGATCGAAGGAGGTCAGGTGAGTAAAACGGGGGGGGGGGGGGCTGGTGGGGGATGGGGGCTGGGGGGCCTGTCACTGTCAGAAGTTTTTTCACCTTAATATATACGATACATTAAGGGGAATAAACATGATGGTTTCACAACCCCTTTAATTGGTTTTAAGTAGGGGTATTTTAGAGTAACATGTAATGAAAGACTATTTATTTTATATGTTTATTGCTGTGTGAATTTCTTCAAGAGATTATCCACCTTGAAACTCCCGTTTACATTTATTTCCTCGGTTTATCTGGGGTTAATTTTGTCTAACTTCCTTTATGGAGGCTGAAAATCAATTTTCACAACACTCTTTTTTAAATTGCTGTCTTTTTTCTTTTTTAAATTGCTCGGTCTTTATTGTCTTCTAGGAATGTTCAATCCAGAAATTGTATTCTGACACAAAAATATTTATCACAGACTGTGGTGCCTGCAACTTGATAAAAATTCAATCTGGAATGAGAACATTTTATGCTTTTATTACAGCCATTATGAAGGATTTAAGGCTTGCTTATTGCTGGATTGGTGTAAATGGGCATCTGCCGCTTGGTTCTTTCTGAATAAAAAATAAATAAATAAAATATTGGCATTAACCCTGTAAATTCTGTGAACCAAAGGGATGCATCTTATTTAGAACAAACATGTCACATGGGAGGAAAGATCACATTGTGAAGAAGTTTGAAACAATGTAGATATTACATTTGTGAGTCACTCTACCCATGAACTCCCTCTGCCCTGATTTACTTCTTACGGTGCTTATTTGTAGAGCTGGGTGCTCACACCTGCCCCTTGTTAATCAACCATATCAATCTCACTGTAATTTCAAAATTGGTGGAGTGGTGGACGTGTATTTCTGAAGGGCCATTTATAAACCGCACTTCAAAAAGCACACTCAGGTGGCCAGTGTGCCTGTGAATGGCTGTGATCTGAACCACCACTGGACAGCTCAGTTCACAGACACAAAGTACAGAGATGATCCAAACTGCTCTGTACCTTGTGATCGCTGTGATGACCAATCTAGTGTTTACATTATTTTCTGACCAAATGGTCACCCTCCTCTTGTCCTGTATCTCATCTCAATGCTCTCTACATGTGACTTGTATATTAATCCTTCACCTATCTTATCCTGAAAGTTAATCCCGTAGTCTCCAATCTCCCACTGTATAGGACCAGTACATTAAGTCCCTCTGTGTATGACTTTTATATTTAATAATACTGTACATGTATTCATACATAATAATTTAGTGCGCCATATAGTACTCCAATCTCCATGTTTTAACCACCTCAATATCGGCATTAGGGATGAGCTGAACACCCCCCGGTTCGGTTTGCACCAGAACCTGTGAACGGACTGAAAGTTTGTGCGAACTTTAGAACCCTGTTAAATACAATGGACTCAAACGTTCAAAATCAAAAGTGCTAATTATCAAGGCTAATATGCAAGTTATTGTCCTAAAAAGGGTTTGGGGACCCGGGTCCTGCCCCAGTGGACATGTATCAATGCAATTTTTTTTTTTTAAAACTGCAGTTTTTTCGGGAGCAGTGATTTTAATGATGCTTAAAGTAAAAAAAAAAAAAAGTGAAATATTCCTTTAAATATCGTACCTGGGGGGTGTCTATAGTATGTCTCTGAAGTGGCATGTGTTTCCTGTGTTTAGAACTGTCCCTGCACAAAATGACATTTCTAAAGGAAAAAAAGTCATTTAAAACTGCTTGCGGCTTTAATGTAATGTCTGGTCCCGGCAATATGGATGAAAATCATTGAGAAAAATGACATGGGTACCCCAGCCCACTACCAGCCTCTTTGGGTCTTGTATGGATATTAAGGGGAACCCCGCACCCAAATTAAAAAAAGGCCCTATATACTCTCAACAGCAGTATACAGGCGGTGCAAACAAGACAGGGACTGTAGGTTTGTTCTTAAGTAGAATATGTTTGTAATTTGGAACAGGTACATTTTTTAAGTGTAGCTCCAGCCAAAAAATCTATTTTTAAGCTTTTTGGAAAACATAGGGAAGGGTTATCACCCCTGTAACATTTGTTTTGCTGTCTGTGAACCTGTTCAGAACATTTCACCTCACTTTCCGTCCCAATGACAAATGTTTCTTTTTTTTTTTTTTAATATGATTTGTGATAAAGCCTCAGTGGAGAGCAGACACCTTTTTCCCATATTAACTCTTACAGAAGAGAATTTCCCTTCCTAGGGGTAGATTTCCTCTCACTTCCTGTTGTCTCCTTCCGTTTGCAAGTAGGAGTCGTTTATAAGTTGGATGTGTGAAAGTAGGGGCCTGCCGTATATACTCTGCAGAAATTTGGCCCTTAGGTGTTGGTGTTGCCACAACACTGTAAGCCCTCACAGTTACTCTTGGTAGGCGCTGGAACGCCCTGCTGTGAACTATTATATCAATAATTGTAATTACATGCCATTGTTGAACAGTGGTAGGAAAAATTGGGCCTTTGGTGGTGGTGGTGGTGGTGGTGCTGGTGCCACAACACTGTAAGTCCTCACAGTTACTCTTGGTGGGCGCAGGAATGGGCCCAGCTGTGAAATATTAGATCAAGAATTGTAATTACATGCCCCTGTTGAACAGGGGCAGAAAAATTGGGCCTTTGGTTGGTGGTGGTGGTGGTGTTGCCACAACACTGGTAAGCCCTCACAGTTACTCTTGGTGGGCGCAGGAATGGGCCCTGTTGTGAATTATTAGATCAAGAATTGTAATTACATGCCCCTGTTGAACAGGGGCAGAAAAATTGGGCCTTAGGCACTGGTGCCACAACACTGCAACCCCTCACAGATACTGTACTTGGAGCGCAGCAATGAGCCCTGCTGCAAAGTATTGCATCAAAAATTGTAAATACACGCCCCTGTTAAACAGGCTGAAAAATTGGGCCTTAGCCACTGGTGGCGGTGCCCAGAACCAAAAATGTTCTTTCAAGCTATCAGCATGATCATTGAGGAGGAAGAGGATAGTCACTCAGCATAACAGGATAGTCACTCAGCATCAGCATAGGCAGTCTTGAAGGAATCTGACATTTCAAAAAAAAATACTCGGTTACATCAGCATCAGGTGCTTGGTAGCTGGTGGTGATCCAAGACTGATTCATTTTTATGAAGGTTAGTCGATCGACTGAGTCGGTGGACAGGCGCACCCTCTGATCTGTTACAAAGCCTCCAGCAGCACTGAATGTGCGTTCTGAAAGAACGCTGGATGCAGGACAGGCCAGTAGCTCAATTGCATACTGTGCAAGCTCTGGCCAGTGATCCATCCTCAAGACCCAGTAACCCAGATGATTTTCGGTGGGAAAGGTGTCCAAGTCTGATCTTGTCCCTAGGTATTCCTGCGTCATGTAAACCAGACGCTGGCGATGGTTGCTGGAACCGATCATACCTTGGGGCTGCTTACTAAAAAATTGTCTGAACGCATCAGTCAGACGGCCACCTTCTCCACCGCTCCTTCTTTGACTGCTCGAAGCCTCAGCAACACGTTGTCCAGGATCAGGAATTTGTAACCTCCCAGTAATGATCCCTCTCCTTGATCGCACGAATACAAGGATCCTTCCGCAGGCTTTGCAGGATCAAGGAGGCCATGCAGCGTAGGTTTGCTGAGGCATTCGGTGCAGAGTCCTCTGGGTCACTGAGGACGACATGATCCGCAGCCACCTCCTCTCAGCCACGTACAAGTCCACGGGTGTATTAGGACTGTAATTGATCCCTTGAAGACTGCTGCTGATGCTGAGTGCTAGTCTCCACCTCCATGCTGACACAATCCTCCTCCTCCTTCTCCTCATCCTCTTCCTGTGTGATAGCCGGGCCAGCAGGAACACTGTCTGGATAAAGGGGGCCTTGAGAGGTAAGGAAGTCCTCCCCTTCCTGCCTCTGTTCTGCCTCAAGTGCCCTGTCCATTATTCCACGCAGCGTGTGCTCCAACAGGTGGACAAGAGGGACAGTGTCACTGATGCATGCACTTTCACTGCTCACCATCCTCGTGGCCTCCTCAATTGGTGCCAGGACAGTGCATGCATCCCTTTTTTTTTAAAGGTAAATTTTTATTACGTTTTTTTTCAAAACAAGACATACAATAGACAACAAACAGACACACATGGAGCGAACATCGCCCAATCCAGTACAGTGCAAAAAAATGTTTTTTTAGAAAGCTGGTAAACAATTGGCATATATCAGGAAGACAATATTCAGTCACATTTTTATGGAGCAGTAGAAACAGTGCTCTCAGAATCAACCCAGTAGCCCCAAACTTTCCTGAATTTTTTCGGACACCCTCTAGCCTCATATGTCAGTTTGTATAATGATACAGCATGGTTAATATTTGTGAGCCAGAAGGCAATAGTGGGCAAGGATGGAGACTTCCAATGGAAGGTTATTGCTTTCTTAGCATAAAACAATACTATTCTCAGAAATGTTTGTGTATTCTCGGATATACTATCATCATCAATATAGCGCAGTAAACACCTTAGAGGATTACATACATTAGGTAATTGTGTCAATGAACTAATGAAGGCCGTGACCTCCGACCAGAACTGCCTGATCGGAGCACACTCCCACATTAAATGAAAGAACGTGCCATCAGCCATGCCGCAATGAGAGCATAATGCAGAGGGCAATCTATTCAGTTTAAATAGTAAGCATGGAGTAAAGTAGGATCTGTATAACAATTTTTTTTGTATTACCTTGTCACGAGAAGAGATGACAGAGGGAACCTGGAGGGGCAAAAGCTCCTGCCAGATTTCCTCCATCAGCTCAGGGATATCAGCTCTCCATCTGGCAGCCGTCTTGCTCAGCCTTTGAGTCGTGGAATGCCGAAGGGACCTATAATATGTAGAAACTAGCTTGGTGTGAGAGGAGTCGGTCAACATACGTTCCAGTGGGGAAAGCTAAATAGATATGTTGCGAAGACCAAACTGCGTTGCTGCAGTGTGGCGTATCTGTAGGTAGAGGAAGTAAGCTGTGCATGGTAGATTGTAATCTCTACGAAATTCATCAAAAGAACGAAACACATTGTCTGAGAATAAATGCAAAATAGTTTTTACCCCCCTTTTCGACCAGAATCCCCCATCAGATCTGCGGAAGAACTGGTAGAGTCGGATTCCCCCAGAGTGGAGTGTTTGGCGAGTAAGTATTACTGTCAGTGAACGACTGTAGTTTTGTTAGCTTAATAAGCCTTATAGTCATTGCCAGGACACTCGTACCCTCCCGCTCTCTAAGGGACATACGATAAATCAGGTTCTGCAGGGATTCATAGGAGGTAAGGATAGCAGCCTCCAAAGCAGTGGCTGCGTTGTTGGCTCCAGGAAAAAACCACCAATGTGCATGAGCTAATTGTGAGGCAATATAATAGGTGTGGAGACAGGGTAAGGCCAATCCGCCCTCCAGTACCGGTAACTGGAGGGTGGTCTTGGCAATCCTGACTACTCCCCCCCCCTCCACAAAAAGGAAGTAAGAATGGAGTCTATTTCTTTAAATTTAAGCTTAGTGACGTATACTGGCGAATTACCCAATACATACAGAAATCGTGGCAGGAATATCATTTTAAAAATATTAATCCTGCCCAATAAGGTAAGTGGGAGATTTGCCCAGGTTTTGAATGTGGTCTTCATTCTCCCTATAAGGGGGTCTATATTGAGTTTAGCATAAGAGGTAATAGGGAGCTGTACCAGAACTCCTAAATATCGGAAGGAGGTGACTATTTGTAGTGGGCAAGAGGAAGGTAGCCTGGGTGGGTCTGCCTGGTCAATCTGAAATAGGATGGGCTTGTCCCAGTTAACCCGGAGAAATGCCCAAACTTGCCAATAATCTCCAGCAGGACTGGGAGAGATGACTGGGGGTCCAACAAATATATTAACATGTCGTCAGCATAAAGAGACACCTTCTCCTCCAGACCCCCAATCGTCAGTCCCGCAACCTCCCCGCAAGATCTTATCAGTGCTGCCGAGGGCACTATCGCCAGTGCAAAGAGCAACGGCTACAGAGGGCACCCCTGTCTGGTGCCTCTCTTTATCGGAAAGGGATCAGACATGGCTGCGTTCACCCTCAGTCAAGCAGTGGGCTTCAAATATAACAACTGGACCCATCTGATGAAGATACCGCCAAAACCAAACTTTGCCAAGACCTCCAGCAGATAAGGCCACTCGACTGAATCAAATTCCTTGTATACGTCTAAGGCCAGAACAGCCCTGGAACCCATCTCTGCATGAGTGGCCTGAAGATTGGTGAACAATCTCCGCAGGTTGATGGAGGTCGATCGCCCAGGGATGAACCCAGTTTGGTCCGCACCAATAATGGTAGTAATAACTGTGTTCAATCGCGAGCACCTTGGCCAAAATCTTAACATCCGAGTTGATGAGTGATATTGGTCTGTAAGATTCGCATAGGAGGTGATCCTTATGTGGTTTAGGAATGAGGACAATCAATGCCTCCGACATAGAGGGGGGTAGCTGTCCCGTTTTCATAGCAAAATCATACACCCTGCTTAGATGGGGTATAAGCAAATCTTTGTATTGCAGATACCACTCGATGGGGAACCCATCCAGTCCCGGGGTTTTGTTTCTGGCAAAGGATTGGATAGCCTCCCCAATTTCCTCAGTCGTCAGAGGAGCGTCAAGGTCTGACGCCTGTTGGGTCTGAAGTCTGGACAACGAAATATCAGCAAGATAGTCATCCAATTCTACAATCGTGTAGTGAGCTCTAGTAGCATATAGGGAGGAGTAAAAGAAGATATAGGCTTCCATGATCTCATTGTTCTGTTCTACCACTATGCTCTCTGCACTCTTAATTCTGGGTATGCTGCATGGCTGTTAGTCAGGTTTAGAAAGATATGCCAACAAACGGCTGTTCTTGTCACCAAACTCAAAGATTCGCTGATTCTGGTATAACAGCTTCTTCTGGGTGCGTTCCAAAAGCACTAGGTCCAATTCTCTGGACCCATGCTACCAGGCAGCACGTGTCTCAGGAGAGGGAGTCGTGATATAAACGGCTTCTGCCTCCCTGAGAGCCCCCTCTGCATCCATCAACTTAGACATAGAGGCCTTGCTTGTCTGACCAACCGCCACAGCAAAAGTGCCACGTGTAGTGGCCTTAAAGGTATCCCATACCACTGGAACGGTTGCACTCTGTTTATTAAGTAGCCAGTATGATTTCATCTCTGTCATACATTGGTTCACCACGATCTCATCCGCCAACCACAGTGGGCTCAGTCGCCACACCCGATAGGAGGAAGAGGGGCCCAGGGCGAGGTCCACCATCAAAGGATAATGGTCGGACACCGCCCTAGGGAGGTATTTAACCTCTGATACCATGGAAAGCAGATCCGACGAGACCAGACACAAATCTATATGAGGCAGAGTATCGTGTGACTCAGAGTGACACGAATACTCCCTCCTGTCCGCATGCTTCCACCTCCAGGCCTCCACGAAGTCAAATTTGATTTAAGAAGGAACCCAGGGGAGTGGGGGGTAATGAAGAACAACGTAACCTGTCTACGGAATTATCCAGTACTGTATTATAGTCACCCGCTATTAGTAAAGGACCCTCTGCTATCGCCAGAATGGAGGTCATAACCCTTTCAAAGAACAATTTAGTGAAGGGGGAGGGGCATACAGGCTAGTCACGGTATATGGTCTACCCATAAGTTCAAGTACAACAACTACAAAACACCCTTGCGGGTCCAGTTTAACATGCTTAATACTAACCGGGGCTGATTTGGCTATTAGGATGGAGGTCCCCCTGGCATATGTGGAGTATGTAGAATGGTGGGCGTAGGCAATTTTTGCCCATTTGAGGTCCATGACTCTAGAGCCCTGGAGGTGGGTTTCTTGAAGTAGGATTACATGCAGATTGTGGCGTGCCAAGTAGTCAAACATCAGAGATCTTTTCACCTTGGAATTCAGCCCCCGTACATTCCAAGACACTAAACGTAGCTTAGACATAGGGAGGCGTAAAGCACATGACTAACCGTACCCACTTCCCATGGCCCGCTGGACACAAGTAAGGCCCGAAGATCCGCGAACCAGGGGAAGTGTGCAAGGTATAAAACAGGTCAAAAAGATAAGGCAAGAGCATAGGAAATAAAGTGATCAGATGCATATCATAAGGGTCAGTTATACCAGCCTGTAGATCAGGGATCTCAAACTGGCGGCCCTCCAGTTGTTGCAAAACTACAAGTCCCATGAGGCATTGCAAGGCTGACAGTTACAAGCATGACTCCCTCAGGCAGAGGCATGATGGGACTTGTAGTTGCGAAACAGCTGGAGGGCCACCAGTTTGAGACCCCTGCTGTAGATGGACATGCACAAATGGATACCAGCACTGCAAAACAAAACACATAAAAATAAAAAATTCAAATAAAAATCCCCAAACATCCCCACCCACCCTAACCCTCCCGGCTCCCAAACCCAAACATATCAGAGCTTTGTTCCCAAAACCAAAACTGCAAAGCAGGGGGGGTCATGACTCAGACCCCAAACTAACCAACCCTGAGGAGCGTTAAAGTCCCTTAGACGCGGGCCACCGTCCGTGTCCGCACAGGACAAGTATGCCAGTTAACCCTGAGTCTGAAGGAAAAAATGCAGCAGTCATCCAGATCAAACAAGTAGGAAACAAACAGAGTTAGTAGAATGTAGTTCGCCACTTTCATATAACTGTAAAGAGGGGAGTGAGATGATCACAGGCGTAAGGATTTCCAGGCCCACTCCTACCCCACCTCAGCTGTCCTTTGCTGGAAAGGGGTAATGTAGGCCACATAAGGCACAAGCTGTAGCTATCAAAAAGTGCAGGTTAGGTGCGATGTCAGCGCGGAGGGGATCTTTGATTCTGATTCAGCATTAGACACCCTGTGGCGGAGGTTATGGACATCCTGTTTTAGGAAGGATAAGTCAGTTTTTATGGAGTCCATTTGGGTGGTCAGAGAAGCATGGCTGTGCTGGATGGCCTCCATGATCTGGGACAGGGATGGCTCCGCATGGCCCGCATCAGTGTCCTCGCTGGGGGTATCAGGGGCAATGTCCTCAGCCGGAGAGAGTAGGAAAGGATCTTCCGGGCTTAGAACAGGGGGGGGGGACAGTGTGACTCACCCTTCCCTGCATGCTTCGGTTTCAGCGCTGAGGAGTATGAGGATGGCTGGCTGCGTGTGTCTGCAGCATGGTGACCGGTGCCATCTTGCCTCTGTTTGCATGATGGAGGTGGCGGGACAGATCCTGAGGCTTCCTCCATCGTTGGGCCGTATTTGACCATCTCCCGGTGGGCACAAGGTTCTCTGGATGCTGTGGGGACAAACAGGATCCCTGGATGGCGAATAGGTCAGTAGGATTGAGTCAGGATGTGTGCGGCATGGACGGAGCTCAGACTAAGCACGTATATGCACCTTACCGCTGACCGCCCTGTCCAGCGAGGCCAAGACATTGCCTTCCACATGCCGGTAGAGAGCCGGAATCGCCTTCTGTGAGAAAAAGTGGCGTTTGGGAACCTGCCACTGAGGAACCGCACATTCCACAAACTCACGGAAGGGGGCAGAGTCTACCAACTGAAAAGGCAGCAGTTGAAGTGCTAGCAATTTAGCCAAGCTAGCATTCAACCGCTGGACATGTGGATGGCTGGGAACGAACTTATTTTGGCGGTGCAGTAGCTGGGGCAGGGAAATTTGCCTGGTACAATCGGACGTCGGTGTACCGATAGCAGATTGCCTGCAAGTACTTGGCTGTGACACACCTAATTCTACACCTTCATTCCTCTCAGTGCAGGTTTGAGAGAGGACTAAAGGTATAGTGGGGTTGGAGATCCCAGCTGATGAGGAGCAAGGAGAGGTCCGCTTTGTTCTTTGGTGTGGGTCTTTTAGGTAGGCTTGCCAACGAACTGCATGGCAGGTCGACATATGTCTGGTCAAGCACGTGGTGCCCAAGCGGCTGATCTTTTGGCCACGCGATATACGCTTTAGACATGTTGCAAATGGCAACGGTGCAATCTGCTGCACACGTCTGAAAAAACGCCCACACCAAAGAACTTTTGGAATAACGCGCAGAGCCAGCAGCGCCCTGCACATGCGGAGCTCTGTGGTGTGATGCAGTCGGTGTGCTGCCCTAAAGCTGGCCCCTGGAGGGCATCCTGCCTCATTGGAGATGTTCCTTCTCCTCCTCCTCTTCCTCTCTCCTATCAGACACCCACGTGGAGTCAGTGACCTCATCATCCCCTCCCTCCTCATCACTGGAGCAAATCTGGCAGTATGCTGCAGCTGGGGGAACATGACTGCCAGATAGCTGTCCTTGTTGGGCACCCCCTCTCTCCGGGCTCACGTTACTATCCCCTCTCTCTGGGCTCACGTTACTGCCTTCCTCCAGCTGGGTTCCATCATCGGAGCCTTCAAAACGCTGGGCATCTTCCTGAAGCATGTACCCTACACTGTGGTCAAACAGTTCGGGGGACTCCTCAGGAGGACATGGTGGGGCTAGGGAAGGAGTGACTGATGCCATTGAGCTGAGGGAAGAGGCCGCTTTGGCAGCTGCTTTACCAGACAAAGTACCCTGAGCCTGGGTGAGAGAGGATCAGGAGGATGAGGACGGCTTGGTCATCCACTCTACCAAGTCTTGGGCATGTTGCGGCTCAACATGGCCAGCTGACGAAAAGAAGGACAAGTGCTGATGAGGATGCACCATGTCCACGACCAGCACTGTTGCCTCTAGACACAGAGCCTGCTTGCCCTCTTTTATTGGCTTGTGACTGTCTGCCTCTCCTTGTTTGCCTTCCAGACATACTAATGGCCTGCAGTGAGATGTAGCTGCTCAAAGGAGGGATGTGTGTGTGTGTGTGTGTGTATATATATATATATATATATATATATATATATCTCTGTACTGATTATAAAGCAGCTATAAGAATCAACTGCCTGCTGTGGTATTAGTATGGGAAAAGCAGCAATTGTCTTTAGTTAGTTTTAGGTAAAAACTGTGCAGAGGACACAGTACACTAACTGAAAATACTTGCAGCTCTCTGCCTGTGGTTTTATTATGAGAACACCACTATTAGTCACTAACTGTATTCAGGTAAGCTTTAGGTGAACGCTATGCAAAGCACACAGTACATTAATTGAAACACTGACTGCAGCTAGCACAATCACCTGCCTGCTTGTCACAGTATAGAGAATAACAGGAACGGATCTAGCTAAACTGAATACAGTGTATAAATATATTTACAACACGCAGGATGCATATATATCCTCTACACACTGTAACTACAGCTAACTTACTTGCCTGCCCTATCTAACTCAATATAAATGACACTGTCTCGCTCTGTAATCTCTCTCTTGAAACAACTCCAACACACTACACAAGGCCGCCAAGCCGGCGGCCTTATATAGTGTGGGGCGTGTACTAAACCCCCTGAGCCATAATTGGCCAAAGCCACTCTGTTCAGACGGCGCTGTGATTGGCCAAGCATGCGGGTCATAGTGCACGCTTGGCCAATCATCAGCCAGCAATGCACTGCGATGCCGCAGTGAATTATGGGCTGTGACGCGCCACTCAAATTTGGCACGAATGGCCCATAATGTTTGCAATTCGGCAATTCGGCGAACAGCCGAACAGATGATGTTCGAATCGAACATGGGTTCGACTCGAACACGAAGCTCATCCCTAATCGGCATGTTTCTTCATTTCCTGAAAAATTGTCACGAATTGTCTACTTTCCAAAAAGGGGTAATTTAAGTAAAGAAAATTGATTTTTTTTCAAAATTGTTGGTCTTTTTTCCTTTATATATTTAAAAAAAAATACTGTGGTTTATAAATACCACTCAAAAAAGAATTTAAAAACATTTGAGTACTGCGTTGCATAACTGAGTAATTGTCAGTTAAACTATGACAGCACTGAAAACTGAAAGTACCCTGGCGATAAAGAGATATTGGAAACAGGTGTGTGGGCGCTTCTACCTTCATGCTTTACAGCTCCAACCCAGTGTTTAGACTCTAAAGCCCCATACACACTATCAGTTTTCTTGCAGGTTTTTCTCTTCAGGTTTACCAAAACCATGTAGTGCAAGGGCCTGCCTGATTGCATACGAATTGAAACTCTTAAGGTTTGACCTCATATTAGATGGTTTTGGTAAACCTGAAGAGAAAAACCTGCAAGAAAACTGATAGTGTGTATGGGGCTTGAGGCTGCAAACACCTCAATGCAACATGGATCACAGGAGAAATGGCATCAAATAGCAGTCTTCCTATATTAAAAAAGCTTGGCTATTGTTTGATGCCACCCTGAGTGCCGACCATTTCTCTAATAAAGGGATATTACAGGCTCGTACTCAAGCAGTTAAGGTTGCAGCCTTTATAAACCTCAGTCTGAGCACAGGAGATTGCATGTAAATTGTTTGCTGCTTCCTTGACCCTGCTCTTGCATGTCCTCCTGTTTATTTGTTATAACTGCAACATGGGCCTTTGACTATAATTTGCATTTTAAGAAGAAGCGGTATGTGTCAAGCTGACCACTTTTACATAAGTTTAAAAATAATTTAAAATACTACACACTCGTTATAAATTTCTGCTGTTGTTGTCGAGTAATGCCAAGAGAGTCATATGTTTTCATTTATCATGCTGAAAAGCAGAACAAAATGTGTAATTTTTTTAACCCAATACCACATCTAGAAAGTTGTCCGGATAAAAATATTATAGATCAGTAGTATGCTTTTAAATCTCTGAGTCTCTTGAAAGCCTGGTCAACATACTCTGTCTTATTTTTGGTTATTTGCAAGACTAAATAATGGCTTTCCTGTATATCTTAACCTTTATGCAAGATGAGATATAAAACTCCTGAGGCTATTGGCTAATAGAAACAATTGTTAGAGTGGTAATCGCATTCTGGATAAAGTATATACACAGACAGCGTTTTAATGAAAATTTTAATTTTTATGTTTGCTGTGAAGTGATCCAGTGTACTGCTGTGCATGCCCCTGATGACGTCACATATGACAAAACCAGTTGGGGTAAGCTAGGGCACATGCATGCATGCTAGTCGGCTGGCCGCCATCTTTGATAGTGCATGTCCTGTGTGGATTGTTAATTCAGTGCAGTCAGTCTAAAAAATCTTTTGTGAGTGTTTTACTTATTTTAACAAAGAATTTTATAAAGGTTTTATACTATTGGGAGCGCTTCCCTTTTCTTTTATTCTTTGCATGTATGTCACTATCATGTTGCCCGAGAGAGGAATATTTGGAGCAGATCCTTATTACAGCGTGTTTTGTCTGTATTGTCCACTCTGGGCTTATTAGATCAGGGCTCTCTGTGGAACATTTGGTCCTTCTTGGCTGGCTTCTCCCTGGAAGTGTTTTATGCTACTGGCTATTGACACAACTGCTTTCATGACCTCTCTGGTAAGTGGCTTTGTAATCACAGAGGTGTGGTGTACAAGAGACACCTATGTTTGAAGCGGGTTCACCTCACAAGCACTTTACAGATTTACTTATGGACATTTTTTACTTTCATTGATATGCTATTTCACAGAACAAGGTTTGCACTGCATTTTATTTGCTGACACTAAGTTGGGAGATTATTTATGTCATTGTCATTCATTGTTAGCACCTTTGCACTGTTCATTTATTGTGGGTATATATATTAATCTCTCTGCTAATATTTGATGTGGTATACTGTATACAGTGGGGATAATAATTATTTGAGCCCCTGCTGATTTTGTTTGCCCACTTACAAAGAAATGAAGGGTCTATAAATTTTATCATAGGTGTATTTTAATATTTGTACCATGTGTTTTTTCTTGATTTTTGGTTAATATTCTGTCTCTATCATTTAAAATACACTCATGATAGCAATTATAGACCCTTAATTTCTTTGTAAGTGGGCAAACTTACAAAATCTGCAGGGGATCAAATAATTCTTTCCCCCACTGTATTTCCTGTTATTAGATTTGTAATTCCTATTATTGCACTTGATATTTTTTTTTGTGCACATCACTTTTTGGATCTGTTCATTGATCTAGTGCCACACTTCTCTATTTATAGCATATCCAGTATCAGGGTATAGTGTTAGTAGCTTTTGGTTTTTATCCAATTTGGGACCCAAGCACAGATTTTTATTTTTAATTTGTTAATGCTTGGTATATTCTATTTAGATGCTTCCTTTCTGAGACTGATTTCAACTCCTCTTCTTTTCACAAAGAACACATGGTAATTGTCAGCTAACATTTACGGCAACAATTGTGTGGTGATGCTGGTCAATTTCAAGAAAATATATATATATTTTTTTTGGTACATAGAGTTGTTAAACCACAATTACACCATAGAGCAAGCATGATGAATTTAACCTTGAATCTCCTTTGTCCCTATAACTCCCAGTTTGGAATACCAAAAGATGTGTTCTGGTAAAAAGAGTGAAAGCAAACTGTTAAAAAAAAAAGACGTGACACTGAATTGGAATTGGACGTTTTATACATACCGTACTTAAAAACACATATAACATGATAAACTTCTCCTGATGAAGAAATGCAGGGGGCCCTGTAATACAGTTTCATTACAGCCCTTCTCTGCTTTATTACCTAAGTGGGTGAGTATTTTTTTTTTCAAATAATTTTATTAAAGGTTTTTAAAGTACAAGCATCAAGATGATGGATGAGTATTTTTTAATTCTCTTTTGTGAGCCTCTATACCTCCCATATTTAAAGTGGGTAGGAGCTAGGAGCGCCAGCGGGGGACCCTAAAAGAGGAGGATTGGGGCTGCTCTTTGAAAGACCAGTACACAGAGCAGATAAGTATACCATGTTTGTAAATTCTCATTTTGTTTATTAAAATAACAATCACTTGTAAGTTTACCCTGAGTTATCCAATGTAATTTTTTTCTCTATTTTCTCTCTTCCTCTGAACCCTTCATCCACAACTGCACCATTTGTCTACCACTAATCTTCCCTTCTTTAATGTACATTTAAACTTTCATCCTAAAGGAACAATTCTATATACTGCTCATCTCATCTGTGTAGATTTTGATAGAGTAGGGAAGGAGTAGAACAGGTTTTAACTGCTATCTGGGGCTCCATTAAGGAGATTTACCCTCATTTATTTTCCTGCTGACAATGATTTTACCAGACAAGAAGTGAGGAAAGATCTGCACCAGAAAGAAATCAAAAATTGTCAGGGGTCCTAGCTTTAAATATCTGCATTGTGTAAATGCCCTGAGTTAAACCCTGGTTGACATAAAATGTGTGCCTATCAATACTTGTATATACATTCTAAAGCCTGCCATACCTGACTCCTTCAAGTATTGTGGAGATAAAAAACCTTGTTGGATACACAGAGACATGTAGAGATAGGCCCACTTTGTGTTTGTCTTTAAAGTTTGAGAGATACTGCTGATAACCCAGAGCTTCTGCATTCAAAATGTATTCATTTAAATGTAATGCCTATAGATAAAGTAGTAGCAAAGGGGCGATTGTTATGGCCCATACACCTGATCAGTAAACCGTACAGTTGTCGTTCGAAAATGCAATAAAAATACACTACAACACATTACATCACTTTTTCATTCTGTCGTATGAGAATTTTCGTAACTTTAGTAAACTCTTCATTTTTAATATATGAGACTAGCATGCAAAAAAAAAAAAAAAAAACGGACCATTATTTGTTTGATAATCTCATTGTGTGTACCAGGCATTAGTAAACAACTGCTGCCAATAAAACATACCGGTACTTCCTATCTAAGTCAACTATGGTTTAAATAAACAGACACTCTGCTGAAATAGAATGTTGGTGGCTTGTTGCATCTAAAGGCTTCTGTAAACCAACTTAAGTTTAATTTACTTATTATTATAAAAGCTGTGGACTTTTTGAGGTATTTGGTAAAATAAAAACTTTTTGGCAGGCACTCTGTGTAGTGACCAGATGCAGAAAAAGCTCCTCTAAACCTCTCACCCAATTGCTGGTACCTCAGATAAATTCTGTCGACATTGGTTACATTACTTAACCACTTGACCACTGGGCACTTAAACCCCCTTAATAACCAGACCAATTTTCAGCTTTCGGTGCTCTCACATTTTGAATGACAATTACTCAGTCATACAACACTGTACCCATATGAATTTTTTGTCCTTTTTTTCACACAAATAGAGCTTTCTTTTGGTGGCATTTAATCACTGTTGGGTTTTTTATTTTTTGCGCTATAAGAGAAAAAAGACTGAAAATTCTGTAAAAAAATGTTTTTTTTTTCGTTTCCGTTATAAAATTTTGCAAATTACTATTTTTTCTTCATAAATTTTGGCCAAAATTTATACTGCTACATATCTTTGGTAAAAATAAGTACAAATTGGTGTATATTATTTGGTCTTTGTGAAAGTTATAGAGTCCACAAGCTATGGTGCCAATATCTGAAAATTGATCACACCTGAAGTACTGACGGCCTATCTCATTTCTTGAGACCCCAACATGCCAGAAAAGTACAAATACCCCCCAAATGACCCCTTTTTGGAAAGAAGACATTCCAAGGTATTCAGAAAGAGGCATTGTGAGGTTTTTGAAGTTGTCATTTTTTCCCACAATTCTTTGCAAAATCAAGATTTTTTTTTTCTCTTTTTTTTTTTCCACAAAATTGTCATATTAGCAGGTTATTTCTCACACCCAGCATATGCATACCACAAATTACACCCCAAAACACATTCTGCTATTCCTCCCGAGTATGGCGATACCACATGTGTGAGACTTTTACACAGCGTGGCCACATACAGAGGCCCAACATGCAGGGAGCCCCTTCAGGCGTTCTGGAGCACCGAGGCCAATTCTGACATTTCTCTCCTACATGTAAAAATCATCATTTGTTTGCTAGAAAATTACATAGAACCCCAAAACATTATATATGTTTTTTTAGCCAAGACTATAGAGAATATAATGGTGGTTGTTGCAACTTTTTATCTCACACGATATTTGCGCAGCAATTTTTTAACGCGTTTTTTACGGAAAAAAAATGTTTTGTGCTTAAAAAATAAAAAAAAACAGTAAAGTTAGCCCAATGTTTTTACATAATGTGAAAGATGAAGTTACGCCGAGTAAATAGATACCTAACATGTCACCCTTAAAAATTTCACACGCTTGTGGAATGGCGCCAAACTTCGCTACTTAAAAAATCCCCATAGGCGACGCTTAAAATATTTTTACTGGTTACATGTTTTGAGTTACAGAGGAGGTCTAGGGCCAAAATGATTGCTCTCGCTCTAACGTTCACGGCGATACCTCACATGTGTGGTTTGAAAACCGTTTTCATATGTGGGCGGGACTTACGTATGCGTTAAATTCTGTATGCGAGCTCACGGGGACAGGGGCGCTTTAAAAAAAAATATTTTTTTTTATTGTTCATTTTACTTTATTTTAGTTTGACATGTTTTTCCGCCCCAAAATTTTTTTTGATCACTTTTATACCTATTACAAGGAACGTAAACATCCCTTGTAATAGGAATATGGCATGACAGGTCCTCTTTACAGTGAGATATGGGGTCAATAAGACCCCACATCCCACCTTTAGGCTGGGAAGCCTGAAAAAAAACAAAAAAATCCTGGCTTTGATGGTAGCGGTGAGTCGGTAGAAGCACCGGAGGGCGGCGGGGGGGGACATCCCCTCTCGCCTCCCGTAAGAATGATCAAGCGGCGGAACAGCCACTATGATTGTTGTTATGGTGTAGGGAATCACTGGCTGAAAAAGCTAATATCTGAATGATGCCTGTAGCTGCACCCATCATTCAGATATCCCCGCACAAAGTCAAGGACGTCATATGACGGCCGGCGGGCGGGAAGTGGTTATTGCAGAGTATTGCTGGGTATTGCGGAGTATTGCTGGGTATTGCGGAGTATTGCAGGGCATTGCGGAGTATGGCAGGGTATTGCATGGGGTATTGCACAGGGGGTATTGCACAGGGTATTGCAGAGTATTGCGCAGGGTATTGCAGAGTATTGCACAGGGTGTATTGTGCAGGGTATTGCAGAGTATTGCGCAGGGTATTGCAGAGTATTGCGCAGGGTATTGCAGAGTATTGCGCAGGGTATTTTGCAGAGTATTTTGCAGAGTATTTTGCAGAGTATTGCGCAGGGTGATGCAGAGTATTGTGCAGGGTATTGCAGAGTATTGCAGAGTATTGTGCAGGGTATTGCGCAGGGTATTGCAGAGTATTGTGCAGGGTATTGCAGAGTATTGCGCAGGGTATTGCAGAGTATTTTGCAGAGTATTGCGCAGGGTATTGCAGGGTATTTTGCAGGGTATTGCGCAGGGTATTGCAGAGTATTGCGCAGGGTATTGCAGAGTATTGTGCAGGGTATTGCAGAGTATTGCGCAGGGTATTGCAGAGTATTGCACCAGGGTATTGCAGAGTATTGCACCAGGGTATTGCAGGGTATTGCAGAGTATTGCGCAGGGTATTGCAGAGTATTGCACAGGGTATTGCAGAGTATTGCACCAGGGTATTGCAGAGTATTGCACCAGGGTATTGCAGAGTATTGCACCAGGGTATTGCAGAGTATTGCACCAGGGTATTGCACCAGGGTATTGCAGGGTATTTTGCAGAGTATTGGCAGGGTATTGCACAGGGATGGCTGAGCAGGGATGGATGGATGGCTGGATCTGTGACTGCAATTGTCACAGATCCAGCCCACAGTGCTGCTGCTGCCATCCGCTCTCTCCCCCTCCCCTCTCACACTGTACCGATCGGTACAGAGAGGGGAGAGAGGAACCGGCGTCATCACATGACGCCGGTCTGTTTACAAGTGATTGCTCCGTCATTTGACGGAGCGATCACGTGGTAAACGGCCGCTGTCAGCGGCGATTTACCGCGATTCGTGATCCGCCGGGTCCTCTGGACCCGGCGGTCACGGAGTTTCCCGTGTGCGCGCCCCAGGGGGCACGCGGGAGCGCGATTCTGGGAGGACGTTATATAACGTCCTCCCAGAGTTAAGCAACCACCTTGTCGACGTTATTTGTCGGCAGGTGGTTGTTAACTGGTTAATGCAGCCATCTACATTAATCGTTTTTGGAAAATAGCATCCATCAATCCACTAATTTGCATCTTTTATGTTAAATATGAGATGGAATAACACATATTTTACATTCTAAGTAGTATATACAATATACTGTATCTTCTTTACATATACTTGCACAGACTGCTTAAGTAAAAGACTGGGCCTGAATTGAAAGTTCTGTTTTTTGTTATTTTTTTGCTATGTGAGAGCTATTTATTGCATTGAATCTTGTTTCTAGGCCCCATTTCATAGACAGTTCTGAATAAATGGAAATGGTTCTAATTTCTTTGATGAGCAAAATGTGCAGTGAGCAAAATTTTAGAAGTCCCTTCTAATACATCACTGGTATGAAGAAGGAGAAATTAAAGTAATCAACCAACTCCATGTACCAACTTATTTATAGTTCAGGTATATCTTCTGCTCTCACAGCCATTTCAGTTAAAAAAATTACAAAACAAAACAAAGAGGTTCTTATTAAATAGAAGATGGAAGCAAAGATAAAACCTTATGTTAACCATACACAGTTAGATTTTTTTCATTCAGCCTGCTTCATTGCACACACAGCATGTTATATGTATGTTATACATACAGCAAATTTATCATCGTGGCTATTGCACTTCCACAGCAGACAGCAGTAGCTATCAAAATATCCAAACAGCAATTGCATCTGATTAGATTCAGCTGCTGTTCAGCTGACAATTTTATATCTAGCTCTTCAAATTTTTAATAAAAGGATGTTAGACCCAAAAAAAGATGGCAGCAGGGCCACCCGCAGAGAAAATTTTGGCCAGTTCATCAAGACCATGTGGAAGAGCTGTGGAAATCTAAAGGATTGCTGTACAGAGGTACAAATCCTTTCACAGGTAAAGCAAATATATGTATTTTATCTACACATTTGGCAGTATTCCGGAATTTCATCTTTAAATTTTATCTAAAAGACAATTTTTTTCACCCTTAACCCTATCTATTTGTCTTTATGACCATTGTCTTTGGGACTGAACATTTGAGTTGTCACCATAACAGTAATAGAGAGGAAATCTTGAAAAGGACACAACTATTGAGGATACCAGCTGTATAACAGATTTTATTCACGCTAGACATATTTCCTCTACTTTCCTGCTGTGTCTATGGGGCAAAATGTGAAGTAAAATCTTCCTAGTGAAACACAGACAGAAAGAGTAAATACATAAAATGCCAGAGGTTTTAGCCATTCCTTACTCTACCCAAAGCTAAAAAAAAGTTTTTGATTTATATACTTTAAATCATAGAGTTGATGGCAAAAGGGGTGGAGCCTGTATGAAGGGTATATAATGAATGCTACATACAGCCCTTCATAGTGGTAAACCTCATATGGGCTTGCCTTCAAAAAACATACAACTAGATTAAAGGAGTAGTAAAGTTACATGTTTTTTCACCTTAATGCATCCTATGCATTAAGGTGAAAAAACATTCGACAATACCGCCCCCCCCGAGCCCCCGTTTTTCTTACCTGGCCCCTCGAAAGTCCCATGCTCGTCCCCGTCATCCTCTTCGTTTTTCTGCCTGGCCGCCGATTGGCTACACTGGATAGATTGAAAGCAGCGCAGCCATTGGCTGGCGCTGCTGTCAATCACATCCAATGACGCGGCACGCCGGGGGGCGGGGCCGAGTGATACAGTCGGCGGCTATGGCCGCCGCTGTATCACGGGAGCGCGCCCGCAATCACTCCACACCATGCGAGCTCACTCGCATTAAGGTGTGGAGTCCTTGCGGGGAGGAGCCAAGACAGCCGCCGAGGGACCCCAGAAGACCAGGATCGGGGCCACTGTGTGCAAAACGAGCTGCACAGTGGAGGTAAGTATAACATGTTTGTTATTTTAAAGCAAAAAAAAAAAAAGGTATAGTGCTCCTTTAAGCAGCCATAAGGCTCAATTTATAAAGCTAATACACCAAGATAAGAGCACAATGACATTTGAAATTTACAGTCACTAGACTGAATTAAAGATTCTTACTCTTGTGTTAAAGCTTTGTGAATTCAGCCTAAAGTCTAATTCCCAACAGATGTATCCTTTATAAGGCTTATGGTAAATGGTGCAGTTGTCTTTGTGCTGTGTATGTGTGTATCCCAAACAAATTATGAGTCACCTTCTTGAAACATTACTCCTCAGAAATTGCTTGTTGGATCAAACTTTAGCAAAATCTTGATCCCCTCTTCATTTTCTCCTTGCAAAAGGTGTCTGAACTTACCATAAAATGATTATTTATCTCTAAATTTAATCACCCATTACTGATTATTATAAATTAAGTTTAAAGATAAAAGAATGCAAGAGAAAACTTTGATTCCTTCATAAAAGGGAATAATGTACAATTTTATTCTAAAGCATATTCAATTAAAAACTGAAGCAATTCTGCATGATAAAGACAGTCGATATTACTGGTTCAGCGATAAATCAAATTCCATTTGTAATGATTGTTTCTGTATCCACGGCAAAACGTATATAGAATTGTTCCTTTAGGATGAAAGTTTAAATGTACATTAAAAAATGGAATAAAATATCACAGACCACTGTTTGTACAAAGTGGAAAAATAATTAAAGTTTATTAAAAAAGGATTTCCTGATATTTTACAAAAGTGAGAGATAATATATTTAGTACTGTATAATCACTGTAAATGTAAATAATTAAATTAAATGAAACCTTGCAGCGGTGAAAAAAAATATTTAACACATTCCAGTATTGTGGTACCAAGTTATGTTGAATGAAAGGAATACATGTAATTTTATTTTAATACCCAAAGAGGTTATATATTATTTCCTGACATAATACAGATTAGCAAACGTACATAAGGGCCCTACAGCTAGGCTATAGTGGGGACTTCTGCGCTTTCATGCTACTCGGTTGTGGGATAAGAATTGGTGACTGTCACAGATACAGGGAAGATAAAGGAAAAAAAAAGTTGTGATTCTTCTAAAATAATAAAAATGGTATACTTGCCTGCTCTTTGCAATTATATTGCATGGAACAGTCCCAAACCTCCTCTTCTGGGGGCTCCCATCGATGTTCTAAGATCCTCCTTATCTGTGTGTGCATCCATAGAAAGCTGTGTGCTTTGGGGGCACACATGCGGGCATGCTCCCAAGAAGGGCTGTGTGGGTCCATAGACACAAATAATGTGGCTTGGCCAAGGCCCGCTCCCTCCTCACACAATTTGTTTGACATTTGCAGAAGCAAATGGCTCCCACTGCTGCCTCTCTGTCCCATGAGGAGAGAAACGGAGACCAGCCCAAACAGGCACAGTGCTGGATCAAGATTTGACTCGGGTAGGCATATAGGGCGGTGGGGGGGGGGGGGGGTCTTGCCTTTAGAACCACTTTAAAAATGTACCAGCACGCTGACCAATAATGCAAGAAAAACAGTTCTCTGATCCATGTACATCAAATCACATACACAAGGGCTGCCACTAATTGCAAATCACAGACCTGGTCCCCAGAAGATAATAGGTTAGTGCACAGTTTTTTGCAATGTTGCCTTTTCTGACATTTAAACATTTAGCTAGTTTAGTCACTTCACCTAGTGCAGACACATTCAACAAAGTATGTTAAGCCATGTCAAGCGTTT
This sequence comes from Rana muscosa, assembly GCA_029206835.1. Classification (NCBI taxonomy): domain Eukaryota; kingdom Metazoa; phylum Chordata; class Amphibia; order Anura; family Ranidae; genus Rana; species Rana muscosa. The sequence continues at coordinate 861,133,142 of CM055122.1, forward strand.
TTAAGCTGTAGTAATTGGATTTGGGACTGGAAACCAGAAGAGGTTAAAGGCGCATTAAAGCCAATGCAAAAAACTTCTAAAACCACTTTTTCCTGGCGTCAGTGCTGGCTTTGCAGCTAGTTTGTGTGCATGAGGCCTTAAGGTAACAGCAGGACATTGGACTGTTTTCTCTAAGTTGTAACTTTGTTTTTTAAAGTGTAAAATTCTATACAAAATCACCCTTTAACATTTGGACCCAAAGCAACTCTGCTGGACTGGTGTCACTGTAAAATTATTTTTAAAGCGTGTATCTAAAACATGTAAATATTATTTACAGACAAGCTCAATATGTTAAGGTTGAATTTATTCATTTAGTAATAAGCAGATAAAATAATTTAGAAATCATCACCAAGAATCCTAGTTTAGCCTTTGGTGAATCCCATTTAAGGAACATTCGTGACAGCACTCCCCGCCCGCTCTAGGAAGGTCAGTGGGTCGGTCAGGACCCGCACCCCCCCGGTCGGTCATCCAGCCCGGCATTTACCCCATCTAGGTTGTGGGCGGGCAGTGCTCCTACGGTAGGTGGCAGCGGCTCCTGTGTCCTATCCTCCTTTTGTGCATCACAGCGGCTTCCGCCGTGCATCTCCTCCGCCTAGGCGTCCAATAGGATTGCCTGTCCTTTCAGCCAATCGGGTGACGGATCCCAAGACCTGCTTCCAGATTGGCCAGGAGAAGGATCAGTGCAGCAATATACTCATTCGTGATTGTCACACAACTGGGTGGGCTTGGGTTGAAGTTAGTCAAGTTCCTCCACCCCAAACTCACTCATCCATGTCTTTATGGACCTTGCTTTTTGCACTGGCCCAAATCATATGGTGGCGGGGGGATTATGGTGTGGGGTTGTTTTTCAGGGGTTGGACTTGGCCTCTTAGTTCCAGTGAAGGGAACCCTTAAGGCGTCAGCATACCAAGACATTTTGGACAATTTCATGCTCCCAACTTTGTAGGAACCGTTTGGGATGGCCCCTTCTATGCCAAAATGACTGTGCAACAGTGCACAAATCAAGGTCCATAAAGACATGGATGGGCGAGTTTGAGGTGGAGGAGCTGGGCTGTCCTGCACAGAGTCCTGACCTCAACCTGATAGAAGAACTTTGGGATGAATTAGAGCAGACACTGCGAGCCCGACCTTCTTCTCCAAAATCAGTGCCTGACTTCACAAATGTGCTTCTGAAAGAATGGTCAAACATTCCCATAGACACTCTTCTAAACCTTGTGGACAGCCTTCCCAGAAGAGTTGAAGCTGTTTTAGCTGCAAAGGGTGAGCAAACTTAATATTAAACCCTACAGACTAAGACTGGGATGCCATTAAAGTTCGTGTGCATGTAAAGGCAGGTGTCCCAATACTTTTGGTAATATAGTGTATAGTACTGGCAGGATCCCCAAGTCAAAATAAAGTAAAGAAAGAAAAAAAGGGAAAACTAATTCAGCCACCACATCTAAGGGCTGGTCCATTTTTGTTTTGGGGTTTAGATGGATCTAAATCTTTATTACTTTCTTCGCTTTATGTTGTTACATAAATTCTTATGACAAAATTGTAAATGGGGGATATCAGAAACTTTTAAAAAACTGTTCTCTGTGGAGCATTTCAGCAAACTTTAGATTGATGTGATATATCAGTATTCTCAGCCCGCCAAAAGAAAATAAATGGCGTGCTCTGAAAGAACTGTATATTATAGATGAAAAGCAGGCCATCATTTGTCTTTATTAACTGTATGAGTTTCTAGTGAAACCATGTTCTGTAATAATGTGAAAGATTAAGACATAAGCACTGTTATTTGAAAAATAGGCAGTAAATAATTAGTTTGCATTGGTGAAACAATTAAATTCTAAGGGATTGTTCGTCCTCATACTGAATGTATAATAAATCATGTATGTGTGGGATGTGCACACTGTAGGTGCCTCTGACTGCTCTTCTTTTTTAGGCTATGGACTGCAGCAATGGAGGAGTAGACGTTGACACTGTGTGACACTGTGGTATAAACAAGTTAAGTTTGTAGCCGGAGTTGCTTTAAGACCATGGACCTGGTAAAATAATATCCTAGACATGAATAACTGATGATCTCTCAGGGACTGTAGCACCAATATTTCCCCACTGGAGTTAGAGACCCCCTTTCCTTCACATAAACTTTGTACATTTCTATATTTTAAAAAGCATTAACAAGAAGTGTTCACCTCCTGTGGCAGACAGGTGAAGCCAATAATCCATAGGGGTGATTTTATTTTTTGTTTACAAAAGATTTTGGAAGTACAAAAGTGCATATACATAATGTTGTCATTAAAAAAGCATCAACTGTAAGACAATGGATTAACATATATCACATTTTAGAACATGGAGTGAAATAACAGCATGGTACAGGTCATTGGTAGATCATCAATAGTGAAAATAAAATGTGTGAATGTATATAACATCTAGGGGGGTAACTTGGTGTACCCAGAAAGTCAGTCATGAATGACTGAAACTATTCCAGAAAGACCATTTTGAGTCATGTAAATGTAGGCTATCATTTAGGGTATGATATATTTTCTCAGAGTTTTAGCATCTCCATTCTGGCGAGTACCTGTGACCATAATAGATTGTCAGATCTCCAGTTAAGTGTGATCATCCATTGTATGGAGCTACATAATGAATGGAATAGTCTGACACAAGGTTTTTTTTTTTTTAACAAAATAAACTTTTATTCAAAGGTAATAATCACATGTCAGTTTACAATATAGTGCACAATAAATGGAAAGCAAAAATGCACAAGAATTAATGGTATACAGGACATACAAGCAACTTTACAGTATTCAGCCATCAATCATAACCTACATCGTGTTAAGCCAAAGAACAAGAGTAACCAATCTAGTCAGGAGAATACTCTCACGAACCTGTGAGACCTGTATATAGCCAGGTGGGGAAGGACAAGGAAGGAGGGGGGGGTGGAGGGAGGGGGGGTAGGAGATCACCAGAGGGTAGAGAGGGAAAAAAAAGGGGGGGAGGGGGCTCACAGGTGATTCCCAGGTCATGGTCTGCCCTGCCCAGGGCAGGACCATACTAAGGATCCTCATCCGGATTAGGCGGAGCCACTTCCAGTTGCAAGGATCCCCAGGAGTCTATCTAGGAGGACCAAATCTTATCAAACTTGCTCGGACAATTCCTGTTGATGTATGTTATTTTATATAGGGGCAACACAGCATTCAGGGTATTCCTCCAGGCAGTGGCGGTGGGTGGCGCATCACTTTTCCAACGCAGTAGAATTTCCCTGCGGGCATAGAAGGTAGAATATACTACAAACAATTTGGAGTACTTTCTCACTGTGGGGTCAGCCGTCACATTCAGCAACATGAGTTCAGGAGTGAGGGGGAGTGAGGTCCCCGCCGCCTTGTTAATATCCTCCAGGACCTGGTCCCAGAAACTCCGCAGCCGGGGACAAGACCATGTCATATCCAAAAAGGAAGCCTCCGGGTCTCCACATCTAGGGCAGGAAGAAGACCTATCCGGGTAAATGGCAGCTAGCCTGTGTGGTGTGTAATAGGCCCTGTGCAAAAATTTTAGTTGTACAAACCGATCTCTAGCAGAAATCAGATTGGACACATAAGAGGACACACAGTCCTCCCAGGTCTTTTCCGTGAGGGACGGGATGTCCTGCTTCCATTTTGTAAAGGCTTTAGTTAACTTAGCTGGGGAGGATGCTGAGAGGCGGAAGTACAGTGCGGACAGGGGGCCTATCAGAATCTTAGAGGACAGCAACCTTTCCACCGAGTCAGACTCGAGGGTGACACCATTGGGAAACTGGTGTTGGAAGGCATTCCTCACCAGCAGGAACCTAAAGAACATCCAATTAGGGAGATTGTATTTTGCCTTGAGCTTAGGGAATGTATGCAACCGGTGACCTGTTACTAGGTGTTTTAGACCCACTATACCCCTAGCCGCCCACACCTGCGGATCGGGCACACTACGTATATGGGGAAGATTAGGATTGCCCCACAAAGGTGTGTGAGGGGAAATGGTATCCGGGGAACGATAAGCTGTCCTAGCCCTATGCCAAACCGTGACTGTTGTACGCATCAGTGTTGTCAATTCCGGATGCGCTTTGACACTGCGATAAACTAGATTGCTAAGAGTAGCATATGAGCCTAGGAGGGCCGCCTCCAAGGTCACTGCCGGATTGTCTTTAGGCTGTGAAAACCACCAGCGGACCATCACCAGGACAGCCGCCCAGTAATATTGCTGGAAATTGGGGAGGGCGAGTCCGCCCTGCCCGACCGACAGCTGCAGCGTAGCTACCGCCAGTCTGGGCACCCTGCCCTGCCAGATGAAGGAGGTGACTATGGATTGTAGCTTTTTAAAGAATGATACTGGGATCAGGGTGACACAAGGTTTAGGTATGTTGGGGATCTTAGCATATAGAAGACAAATCTGAGGAGTGGGGATTATTTTAAATTTTGATGATTCCTCAAATCTGTCAATAGCCGCACGCCATATCTGATCAAGAAGTTTGCAGCTCCAAAAGGTGTGTAGAAAAGTCCCCTGTTCCGGGCAACCTCTAAAACTATTAGGGGAAGTGGAGGAATAGAATGTATGAATTCTGGAGGGAGTGAAATACCATCTAGAGAATAACTTCACCGGGGTTTCTCTGAACGAAATGGCCCTATTACATTTACGAAGGTTATCCGCCATAGAGTGCAAGGTTTCCACTGAAAGGGTACAATTTAACTCAGTTTCCCAGTGAAGCATTGGTCCAGACTTATCTTGAAGTGCTAAACTGTTGAGAGGTAAAACCTAGATATCAGCCCTCTATCTCTAGATGAGTTCATACATATCTTTTCAAAAATTGTGTTGGAGGGATGGGTAGAAAGTGAAAAGTATTCAGCATAAAAAGATCTAATTAGCAAATAGTGTTGGTGTTCTGATGATGGGAGGTTATATTTAGTTTGTAAAGTGGAGAATGGTGTAAATTCCCACTTGGTTTGTAGAGATTTTAGCATGGTTAGATTGTTATTTATCCAGAGGGAGAAGAGGGACCTATTGTTGTATGCTAGACTAAACCTGTGGTCACCTAAGAAGGAGGCCAATGGAGGGGTAACTGATGAGAGACCAAAGGTGTTTTTAATCTTAGGCCATGATTGGTAAAAGTGAGCAACTATCGTGTTATGTTTAAAGTGGTTGTAAACCCACTTTCACAACTTGCACCTACAGGTAAGCCTAGATTAAGGTGCAAGGTGCAAGAAATATCTCCTTAACCTACACGGTTAAGGAGATATTTGCAGACAACACTGCACCGATGTCTACGGTGCATGGTCTCGCGCGCATGCACGGGAGTGACAACATCGCCGCTCCGGCCAATCACAGCGCCGGAGCGGCGATACCAGGAAGAAGCTCCGAGGGGACATAACGGCAGTGAGGAACGAGGAGGACTTCGGGGGCTTTGATCTCAGGTAAGCGCCACATAATGAGCTAGTATGCTATGCATACTAGCTCATTATGCCTTTCTCTTGCAGGGTTTGCTTTTATCCCATTTTTTCGGGGGGGGGGGGGGGTGTTACTTCCTCTTTAAGGAGGTTTCTATATAGGATAGTTAGACCATAAGATACCCTGGAGGTGAAATGGGAGGATAGCAATGGATTCAAACAGTTTCCAAGGAATATCTTAATCTGGAGCAAACCATCGAGAAAGTTGCGTGAGTCTGGCAGCAAGAAAATAATGCCAGAGATTTGGGAGACCCATACCTCCTTTGGATTGGGGTCTATGTAGGAGTGCGTAGCTAAACCTGTGATTTTTGTCTGCCCAAATAAATTTGTTGAATTCTCTCTGAAGGGATTCTAGTTTGGATTTTGAGATGTTAATGGGAAGTGTACGAAAATAGTATAGGAGTTTGGGGATGATATTCATCTTAATAGCACATATCCTACCAAGGAAAGATATGTGGTAGGACGACAACTTTTTGAGGAGGGAGCTAATATGGGCATAAAGAGGGGGGTAGTTTGTTTTATATAAGAGTTTATGAGAAGATGTGACCTGAATGCCTAAGTATTTAAACGATTTTTGGCACCAAATAAATGAGAAATTTTCTGTAACAACACTTATGTATTTTGGGGGAGATTAATCGGTAGAGCCAAACATTTGTTGACATTGACCTTAAGGCCAGAGATATCATGGAATATGTTGAGTACAATAAGGAGAACAGGGATAGAGATAAGAGGATCTGTAAGGAATATGAGAGCATCATCAGCATACAGGCTAAGTTTAAATTCATTCTGATCTTTAGAATATCCCCTATAAGGGTGATTTTAATGTACAGGGTTGTCATGCATTCCATTAAATTCATAATAAATAAATATTTTTCATTCTACTAAATAGATTTTCCCAATTCATCCTCTGCAATAATGCTCAGTATTTAATGAGTTTGGCTTGAATTACTAAAAAAATAAAGAATATTTGCTTAGCTTTGTAAATAAAGAGATGCTGTATACTAGGGGTGCGGAATTTAATCGATGCATCGGTGCATCGTGATTCGGGTGTCCCTGATGCGGCACCGATGCATGCGACCCTAATAATCGATGTCTAGCCCCGCCCCTCCCCTCTCGGGAGAGCTGTTACCTTATTTGTTAGTGTTTGTATATGACGCGCTCATGTGACTGCCCGGCCCGCCTCTCTCCTCTCTGCTTTCACGTCTCTCCTGGCGTCAGGAGAGACGTGAAAGCAGAGAGGAGAGAGGGCAGTCACATGAGCGCGGCATATACACACTGTTCCCCCACCGGATTCTGTTCCTTCTAGCTCTCGGCTCCTATCGGAACTCCGCCCCCCCAGCCCTGTACATTTCCACTCCCTCCTACTGTTCCTCACAAATGCAAATGCTCCTAATACCGCCCCGCCTCTCCAGCCCTCTGCTTTGCCGCTCACGCCTACTGTTTTTTCACGAATGCTAATGAGCAGAGGGCTGGAGAGGCGGGGCGGTATTAGGAGCATTTGCATTCGTGAGGGACAGTAGGAGGGAGCGGCAATGTACAGGGCTGGGGGGGCGGAGTTCCGATAGGAGCCGAGAGCTAGGGGGAACAGAATCCGGCGGGGGAACCATTCTCGGCACAACAGGTATTATTTTTTCTTTAAAGTAAAACAGATATTATACTTACCTGCTGATCTTCTGTATCATGTCCGCAGTCTGAACATCTTCTGTATCATTTCTGCAGTCACTGACCATCTCCTGTAGCATGTCCGCAGTCACTGACCATCTCCTGTAGCATGTCCGATTGTCCTCAGTCTCTCTGACCATCTCCTGTAGTATGTCCGCAGTCACTGACCATCTCCTGTAGCATGTCCGCAGTCTCTCTGACCATCTCCTGTAGCATGTCCGCAGTCTCTCTGACCATCTCCTGTAGCATGTCCGCAGTCTCTCTGACCATCTCCTGTAGCATGTCCGCAGTCTCTCTGACCATCTCCTGTAGCATGTCCGCAGTCTCTGACCATCTCCTGTAGCATGTCCGCAGTCTCTCTGACCATCTCCTGTAGCATGTCCGCAGTCTCTGATCATCTCCTGTAGAATGTCCGCAGTCTCTCTGACCATCTCCTGTAGCATGTCCGCAGTCTCTCTGACCATCTCCTGTAGTATGTCCGCAGTCTGTGACCATCTCCTGTAGAATGTCCGCAGTCTCTCTGACCATCTCCTGTAGCATGTCCGCAGTCTCTGGTCATCTCCTGTAGCATGTCCGCAGTCGCTGATCATCTCCTGTAGCATGTCCGCAGTCTCTCTGACCATCTCCTGTAGCATGTCCGCAGTCTCTCTGACCATCTCCTGTAGCATGTCCGCAGTCTCTCTGACCATCTCCTGTAGCATGTCTGCAGTCTCTCTGACCATCTCCTGTAGTATGTCTGCAGTCTCTGACCATCTCCTGTAGAATGTCCGCAGTCTCTCTGACCATCTCCTGTAGCATGTCCGCAGTCTCTCTGACCATCTCCTGTAGTATGTCCGCAGTCTCTGATCATCTCCTGTAGAATGTCCGCAGTCTCTCTGACCATCTCCTGTAGCATGTCCGCAGTCTCTGGTCATCTCCTGTAGCATGTCCGCAGTCGCTGATCATCTCCTGTAGCATGTCCGCAGTCTCTCTGACCATCTCCTGTAGCATGTCCGCAGTCTCTCTGACCATCTCCTGTAGCATGTCCGCAGTCTCTCTGACCATCTCCTGTAGCATGTCCGCAGTCTCTGGTCATCTCCTGTAGCATGTCCGCAGTCGCTGATCATCTCCTGTAGCATGTCCGCAGTCTCTCTGACCATCTCCTGTAGCATGTCCGCAGTCTCTCTGACCATCTCCTGTAGCATGTCCGCAGTCTCTCTGACCATCTCCTGTAGCATGTCTGCAGTCTCTCTGACCATCTCCTGTAGCATGTCCGCAGTCTCTCTGACCATCTCCTGTAGTATGTCTGCAGTCTCTGACCATCTCCTGTAGAATGTCCGCAGTCTCTCTGACCATCTCCTGTAGCATGTCCGCAGTCTCTCTGACCATCTCCTGTAGTATGTCCGCAGTCTCTGACCATCTCCTGTAGAATGTCCGCAGTCTCTCTGACCATCTCCTGTAGCATATCTGCAGTCTCTGGTCATCTCCTGTAGCATGTCCGCAGTCGCTGATCATCTCCTGTAGCATTTCCGCAGTCTCTGATCATCTCCTGTACTAGGTCTGCACTCTCTGACCATCTCCTGTACTAGGTCTGCACTCTCTGACCATCTCCTGTACTATGTACAAGTTGTTGTCTGCTTTGTTTAGACTTTACTACACGCAAGGAGTGTTGTCTTTTTTTTAAAAGAACAGATAGAATAAAAAAAAAAAAGTTCTCCTGACTGCTTGAATTTTTTTGATGAAAACCATGCGCACTTACTTGCTCTGTAATCATGATGCATCGTGATATCGAATCGAATCGCTGACCTTATCATCGTAATCTAAATGAATCGTGAGGCCAGTGAAGATGCGCACCTCTACTGTATACACATCAAACATCAGTGATGTGTAAAACACATTTTTTTTTAAATTAATCCCCCTACATGTAAATGGATATTCAAAGTGAACTCTTAAAGCTTTATTTTATTCCCTTAGCTAAGTGAACACTTTGGGGAGATTTCTACTCCTGATGAGACCCGCCCTTTGGAAAAGGAAGTAAAATTAAATTTCCTCAATGGGACACAAAAAAAAAAAAAAAAAACTCCCAATGATTCCTATCAACCACAACCAGTATGGTTACAAATAGACAAAAGAATATGGTGGACGCACATATAAGTAGAGTAGGTAAGACATTTACAAAACACACTAAAACCTTCATTACTGGAACTAGCATTATAGTTTCATGTTAATTGCTAAATTAGATAGTTTCATGTTAATTGCTAAATTAGACTGGCTTCTTTGCATAGTTGCATGTATTTTTTCAAAAACAGCAACATGATATTTGGCTGCATTAACAATGGGGTTGATTTACTAAAACTGGACAGTGCTAAATCTGGTGCAGCTCTGCATAGAAACCAATCAGCTTCCTTTTTTTTTGGTCAAAGTTTGATTGAGGCTGGGTTCACACTTGTGCGACACGACAGCCGTCCTTCTTTGGATCCGACTTTGCCCTGCGTCACGAAGCCGACATATGTCCGACTTTCAATGAAGGTAATTCCGACTTGGATCCCCGCCAATACCAAGCACTCTGTTTGGTATGAATATTGAGGGGGAACTCCACACCAAATTTTAAATAAAAAACCGGCATGGGTTCCCCCTCCAAGAGCATACCAGGCCCTTGGGTCTGGTATGGATTTTAAGGGGAACCCCCTACGCCAAAAAACGGCGTGGGGGGTCCCCCAGAATCCAAACCAGACCCTTATCTGAGCACGCAACATGGCAGGCCACAGGGGAAGAGGGGGGACGAGAGAGCACCCCCCCTCCCTCCTGAACCGTACCAGGCCGCATGCCCTCAACATGGGGGGTTTGGTGCTTTGGGGCAGGGGGCGACCTGCGGCCCCCCACCCCAAAGCACCCTGCCCCCATGTTGATGAGGACAGGGCCTCTTCCCGACAACCCTGGCCGTTGGTTGTCGGGGTCTGCGGGCGGGGGGCTTATCGGAATCCGGGAGCCCCCCTTTAATAAGGGGGCCCCCAGATCCCGGCCCCCCACCCTATGTGAATGAGTATGGGGTACATCGTACCCCTACCCATTCACCTGGTTGAAAAAAATGTCAATAAAAAAAAAACACACAGGTTTTTAAAGTAATTTATTACACAGCTTTGGGGGTCTTCCTCTGACTCCGGGGGTCTCCGGTGTCGTCTCCACGTTCTCCGGTTCTTCCTTCCTTCTGCCGGGCCTCCGCTATCTTCTTCCAGCTCTTTTGCTAGCGGGGCCCGGTCTTCTCCGTCGCCTTCTTCCCTCGCTCTCCGGTTCTTTCTTTCTTCTGCCGGCCCCTCCACTATCTTCTTCCAGCTCTTTTGCTAGTGGAGGGGCCGGTCTTCCCGTCGGCGTCTTTTTCCCTCTTCTCCTTCTGGTTGTTGACTCGTTGCTTCCTCCCGCTGTAATGCTGGCTGTTTGCTCCGCAGCGATTTATATAGGCTTCTCATGACGTCACAGTCACATGCTCTGGGTGGCCCCGGAGCATGTGACTGTGACGTCATGGGAGTATGTGACTGTGACGTCATGAGAAGCCTATATAAATCGTTGATGAGCGAACAGCCAGCATTACAGCGGGAGGAAGCGACGAGTCAACATTGAGGAGGAGAAGAGGGAAGAAGACGTCGACGGCGATGGGAAGACCGGCCCCTCCACTAGCAAAAGAGCTGGAAGAAGATAGTGGAGGGGCCAGCAGAAGAAAGAAAGAACCGGAGAGCGAGGGAAGAAGGCGACGGAGAAGACCGGGCCCCGCTAGCAAAAGAGCTGGAAGAAGATAGCGGAGGCCCGGCAGAAGGAAGGAAGAACCGGAGAGCGTGGAGACGACACCGGAGACCCCCGGAGTCGGAAGAAGACCCCTGGAGCTGTGTAATAAATTACTTTAAAAACCTGTGTGTGTTTTTTTTTTATTGACATTTTTTTCCACCAGGTGAATGGGTAGGGGTACGATGTACTTATTAAAGGGGGGCTCCCGGGTTCCGATAAGCCCCCGCCCGTAGACCCCGACAACCAACGGCCAGGGTTGTCGGGAAGAGGCCCTGTCCTCATCAACATGGGGGCAGGGTGCTTTGGGGTGGGGGGGACGCAGGTCGCCCCCCTGCCCCAAAGCACCAAACCCTCCATGTTGAGGGCATGCGGCCTGGTACGGTTCAGGAGGGAGGGGGGCCACTCTCTCGTCCCCCCCCTCTTCCCCTGCGGCTTGCCAGGTTGCGTGCTCAGATAAGGGTCTGGTTTGGATTTTGGGGGAACCCCCACGCCGTTTTTTCGGCGTAGGGGGCTACTCTTAAAATCCATACCAGACCCAAGGGCCTGGTATGCTCTTGGAGGGGGAACCCATGCCGGTTTTTTATTTAAAATTTGGCGTGGAGTTCCCCCTCAAGAGCAGCAGAGCACAAGTCGCATGTCAAAGTCGGATCATGCAAGACTGCGGTCCGACTTTGATTCGACTTCAATGATAGTCAATGGGCTGAAGTCGGATCAAAGTCGGACCAAAGTAGCACAGGGAGCATTTTCAAAGTCGGACCGACATGTGTCGGACCAGTTAAGACTAGGGTTGAGCGAACCCGAACTGTAAAGTTCGGGTCCGTACCGAACTTTAGCTTTTTCCCGAACCCGAACCCGGACTTTGCGCAAAAGTCCGGGTTCGGGTTCGGCAATCTAATTACGCAGTTAGAAATGCTTCAGGGGCCAGCCAATCACCTTTTGATTAGCTGGTGTGCCCTTAGAAGCCATCATAGCCATGCCTACTAATGGCATGGCTGTGATTGGTCAGTGCAACATGTGACCCAGCTTCTATATAAGCTAGAGGCACACAGCACACACGTCACTCTGCTTCAGAATAGATAGGGAGAGGATCTTGTCTGCTGCTGCTGCTTTTAGGGAGAGATTGAAAAATACATGAGTTAGTCCTGATTCTGGAATCTGAGGGAAAAGATAGAGAGACAGTGTAGTGTAGGGCCAGGTTCCTGTTGGTGCTTTCAGGGAGAGAGATATATTATATAGGAATAGGAGTCCAGATTCAGCGATATAACTCAGCCATCTGCATAGGTTTACCTGTTTGTGTTGCAGTGCAGTCTTTTTACACTGCCATGAGCCCAGTGTCAGAGAAAATCTACCTTTTATCTGCAAGCTCAGTGCACCAGCACTGCATGTATTACGTTGAGAGATACACAGTTTCCATACTGTGGGTGTATTCTGCTCTTGGAAAAAGATCCATTTAGGGCAAAAAAAAAAAGGCACTTTATTGTGCTCTTTTCCAAAAGACCCATTAAGGGCAAAAAAAAATAAAAAATTTGCATTTTATTTTGCTCGTGCAAAAAAAGACCCGTTTAGGGCAAAAAAATAAAAATAAAAAATTGCACTTTAATGTACGCTTGCAAAAAGACCCATTTAGGGCCACAAAAAATATTTTGCAGTGTGTTATACATATGTGGAGGCGTGTGAAATAAACCATTTCTATATATTTGTCTTCTACTGTGCTATACTAAAAAAACAACATTTTTTGTGAATAGCATTTTCTGCAGTTCTGTAGCTGTGCGATTCAGCGGTTACGTACTGTGGGTGTGTTGTGGTCTTCAAAAAAACGCCATTTAGGGCCACAAAAAATATTTTGCAGTGTGTTATACATATGTGGAGGTGTGTGAAATAAACCATTTCTATATATTTGTCTTCTACTGTGCTATACTAAAAAAACAACATTTTTTTTGAATAGCATTTTCTGCAGTTCTGTAGCTGTGCGATTCAGCGGTTACGTACTGTGGGTGTGTTGTGGTCTTCCAAAAAACGCCATTTAGGGCCACAAAAAATATTTTGCAGTGTGTTATACATATGTGGAGGTGTGTGAAATAAACAATTTCTATATAGTTTTCTTCTACTGTGCTATACTAAAAAAACAACATTTTTTTTGAATAGCATTTTCTGCAGTTCTGTAGCTGTGCGATTCAGCGTTTACGTACTGTGGGTGTGTTCTGCTCTTCCAAAAACACCCATTTAGGGCAAGATCCTAAATTTGGAAAATATGAGGAGAAGGTCAAAGGGACGTGGTGGCCCCGGTCGTGGTGCTGCTGGTGGAGCTCCTGTTGCAGGGAGAGGACGTGGTGGATCTGTGCCAGATACACGCACAAGTGAAACACCTTCCTCAGGTGCGAGTAGGCGACCGAGCCTGCAGCGGTATTTTGTCGCGCCTAATGAGGCTGTATGAATGTTTAGGCCAGGACAAGTACAGGCGATAGTAGATTGGGTTGCTGACAGTGCCTCGGGTTCCTTCACATTGTCTCCCACCCACTCTTCTGATGAAAGATCAGAGTTGGCACCTGAAACCCATGTCCATCAGTCTTTCACCTCACCCCCTTGCAAATCAGCCAAGCAGTCTGAGCCCCAAATCATGCAGCAGTCTCTTCTGCTTTTCAATAACTCTGTTAGCAGGGTTTCCCAGGGCCATCCACCTAGCCCTGCCCCAGAAGTGGAAGAGATTGAGTGCACCGATGCCCAACCACTTATGTTTCATGATGAGTACATGGGAGGACCATCGCAGCACGTCTCGGATGATGACGAAACACAGGTGCCAACTGCTGCTGCTTTTGCAATTGTGCAGACAGACAAGGAGGGCAGGGGTGAAGACTGGGTGGAAGATGATGTGGAGGACGCTGAGGTCCTCGACCCCACATGGAATCAACGTTATGCAGGTGACCAGTGTAGTTTGGAGGAAGAGGCGGTGGTCGCACAGAGCCACCAGCACAGCAGAAGAGGGAGCAGGGTGCAAAAGCGGAGCGTCCGTCCCCTAGACAGTATGTCTGCTACTGCCCAACGCAGCAAGGGACTGAGCACACCAAAGCCAGGTCCAAGGAGTTCCCTAGCGTGGCAGTTCTTCACACAATGTGCTGATGACAAGACACGAGTGGTTTGCACGCTGTGCAATCAGAGCCTGAAGCGAGGCATAAACGTTCTCAACCTGAGCACAACCTACATGACCAGGCATCTAAGTGCAAAGCACGAGCTGCAGTGGAGTAGACACCTCAAAAACCAAGAAAGGTCTCTGGCTCCTCCTGCTTCCTCTTCTGCTGCAGTCTCTGCCTCTTCATCCACCTCTGTAGTGACAGTGGCACCTGCTACCCCGCAAAGAGAGGATCTGCCAGCAACACTACCACCTGGGTCACCAACCATCTCCACAATGTCCCATGAAAGCGTTCAGCTCTCTATCTCCCAAACATTGGAGCGGAAGAGGAAGTACCCCCCTAGCCACCCGCAATCCCTGGCCCTGAATGCCAGCATTTCAAAACTCCTGGCCTTTGAAATGCTGTCATTCCGTCTGGTGGAGACGCAGAGTTTTAAAAGCCTGATGGCATTGGCTGTCCCACAGTACGTCGTGCCCAGCCGCCACTACATTTCCAGGCGAGCCATCCCTTCCCTGCACAACCAAGTGGGGGACAAAATCAGGTGTGCACTGCGCAACGCCATCTGTGGCAAGGTCCACCTAACTACGGATGCGTGGACCAGTAAGCACAGTCAGGGACGTTATATCTCCCTAACAGCACACTGGGTAAATGCAGTGGCGGCTGGGCCTGAGGCAGATAGCAGTTTGGCGCATGTCCTTCCACCACCGAGGATTGCAGGGCGCTTCAGTTTGCCTCCTGTTGCTAACTCCTCCTACTCCGCTTCCTCATCCTCTACCGCCTCCTCATCCGGTCAGCGTAACACCTTCACCACCAACTTCAGCACAGCCAGGGGTAAACGACAGCAGGCAGTTTTAAAACTTTCCTGTTTGGGGGAAAAACCCCACACCGCGCAGGAGTTGTGGAGGGACATGGAACAACAGACCAATGAGTGGATGCTGTCAGTGAGCCTCAAGCCCGGCCTGGTGGTGTGCGATAATGGGCGAAATCTCGTAGCAGCTCTGGGCCTAGCCGGTTTGACGCACATCCCTTGCCTGGCGCATGTGCTGAACTTGGTGGTCCAGAGGTTCCTTAAAA
The DNA here is from genome assembly GCA_029206835.1 of Rana muscosa. Lineage (NCBI taxonomy): Eukaryota > Metazoa > Chordata > Amphibia > Anura > Ranidae > Rana > Rana muscosa. Next base: position 861,148,257 of record CM055122.1, read on the forward strand.
ATTACCCCAATATGCCAGAGCTGCTGCAGAAAGTGCGGGCTGTGTGTGCGCACTTTCGGCGTTCTCACCCTGCTGCTGCTCGCCTGTCAGCGCTGCAGCGTAACTTCGACCTTCCCGCTCACCGCCTCATATGTGACGTGCCCACAAGGTGGAACTCCACCTTGCACATGCTGGCCAGACTGTGCGAGCAGCAGCAGGCGATAGTGTAGTCTCAGCTGGAGCAATCACGCGTGAGTCGCTCTGCGGAACAGCACCACTTCACCACCAATAACTGGGCCTCCATGCGAGACCTGTGTGCCTTGTTGCGCTGTTTCGAGTACTCCACCAACATGTCCAGTGCCAATGACGCCGTTCTCAGCGTTACTATCCCAGTTCTATGCCTCCTTGAAAAAACGCTTCGGGCGATGATGGAAGAGGATGTGGCACAGGAGGATGAGGAGGAGGAGGAAGCGGGATCATTTCAAAGGCTTTCAGGGCAGTCTTTCACAAGTGGCTACGAGGGTGGGTTCCTGCACCAACAAACGCCAGGTACACAATTGTCCGGCAGAAAGGGCACAGTTCTGGAGGATGACGAGGTGGAGGAGGAGATGGAGGAGGAGGAGGAGGAGGAGGAGCCATTTTCACAGCAGGGTGGCACCCAGACCAGCTCGCGGCCATCACTGGTGCGTGGCTGGGGGGATACAGAGGACACAGACGATACACCTCCCACAGAGGACAGCTTTTCTTTGCCTCTGGGCAGCCTGGCACACATGAGCGATTACATGCTGCAGTGTTTCCGCAATGACCGCCGAGTTGCCCACATTTTAACTGGTGCTGATTACTGGGTGGCCACCCTGCTGGATCCCCGTTACAAGGACAACGTACCGTCCTTAATTCTCTCACTGGAGCGGGATCATAAGATGCGCGAGTACAAGCGCACGCTGGTAGACGCGCTGCTGGTGGCATTCCCACCTGACATCGGGCGTACGGTGGAAGCACAAGGCGAAGGCAGAGGAGGAGGAAGAGGTCGCCAACGCAGCCGGGGCACCGGCAGCACCTCAGAAGGCAGGGTTAGCATGGCTGAAATGTGGAAAAGCTTTGTCAGCACTAGGGATGAGCTTCGAGTTCGAGTCGAACTCATGTTCGACTCGAACATTGCCTGTTCGCCCGTTCGCCGAACAGCGAACAAATTGGGGTGTTCGCGGCAAATTCGAAAAATCTATGGGAGAAATCTAAAGTGCTAATTATAAAGGCTTATATGCAAGTTATTGTCCTAAAAAGTGTTTGGGGACCGGGGTCCTGCCCCAGGGGACATGTATCAATGCAAAAATAAGTTTTAAAAATGGCCGTTTTTTCGGGAGCAGTGATTTTAATAATGCTTAAAATGAAAAAATAAAAGTGAAATATTCCTTTAAATTTCGTACCTGGGGGGTGTGTATGATATGCATGTAAAGTGGCGCATGTTTCCCGTGCTTAGAACTGTCCCTGCAAAAAATTTCATTTTTGAAAGAAAAAAATGCATTTAAAACTGACTCGCGGCTATTAATGAATTGTCGGCTCCCGGCAATACATACAAAAGTCATTGATAAAAAAAAAAAAAAAAGCGTGGGGGTTCCCCAGAATTCAATTACCAGGCCCTTCAGGTCTGGAATGGATATTAAGGGGAACCCCGCCGCAAATTTAAAAAAAAATTGACGTGGGGTTCCCCCAAATATCCATTCCAGGCCCTTCAGATCTGGCATGGATTTTAAGGGGAACTCCACCCCAAATTTAAAAAAAAATGGCGTGGAGTCCCCCTAAAAATCCATACCAGACCCCTTATCCGAGCACGCAACCTGGCCGGCCGCAGGGGAAAAGGGGGGGACGAGAGAGCGGCCCCCCCTCCCTCCTGAACCGTACCAAGCCACATGCCCTCAACATGGGGAGGATGTCCCCATGTTGATGGGGACAAGGGCCTCATCCCCACAACCCTTACCCGGTGGTTGTGGGGGTCTGCGGGCGGGGGGCTTATCGGAATCTGGAAGACCCCTTTAACAAAGGGGACCCCCTGATCCCCGCCCCCCCCATGTGAATTGGTAAGGGGTACATTGTACCCCTACCATTTCACGAAGAAAGCGTAAAAAAATGTTTAAAAAAACACACAAACACCTTGAAAAAGTCCTTTATTTAAAAAAAAAAAAAAAAAAAACATTCCAGCGGTGAAATCCAGTGTCCCGCGGCGATCCCGATGTCCAGCGCTGTCCTTCATTGGTTGTGCCTGAGCGGACCTGATGGGGAACTCCCTCTCAGTATTTTAAATGTATAGACCCGCCCCTTCTAAAGTTCCCCATCAGGTCCGCTTAAATTTAAATTACATAGTGAAGGAAGTTCCCCGCTCAAGCCAATGACGTAGGCGGGTCCGACATACCGAGGGGGCGGACCTGATGGGGAACTGCTCTCACTTTGGTAATACATGTATAGACCCGCCCCTTCTCATGTTCCGCATCTGGTCCGCTGAGCGGACCTGATGGGGAACATTAGAAGGGGCGGGTCTATACATTTAAAATACTGAGAGGGAGTTCCCCATCAGGTCCGCTCAGGCACAACCAATGAAGGACAGCGCTGGACATCGGGATCGCCGCGGGACACTGGATTTCACCGCTGGAATGTTTTTTTTTTTTTTAAATAAAGGACTTTTTCAAGGTGTTTGTGTGTTTTTTTAAACATTTTTTTACGCTTTCTTCGTGAAATGTTAGGGCTACAATGTACCCCTACCAATTCACATAGGGGGGGGGGGGGCGGGATCTGGGGGTTCCCTTTGTTAAAGGGGTCTTCCAGATTCCGATAAGCCCCCCGCCCGCAGACCCCCACAACCACCGGGCAAGGGTTGTGGGGATGAGGCCCTTGTCCCCATCAACATGGGGACATCCTCCCCATGTTGAGGGCATGTGGCTTGGTACGGTTCAGGAGGGAGGGGGGCCGCTCTCTCGTCCCCCCCTTTTCCCCTGCGGCCGGCCAGGTTGCGTGCTCGGATAAGGGGTCTGGTATGGATTTTTAGGGGGACTCCACGCCATTTTTTTTTACATCGTACCGTCCTTAATTCTCTCACTGGAGCGGGATCATAAGATGCGCGAGTACAAGCGCACGCTGGTAGACGCGCTGCTGGTGGCATTCCCACCTGACATCGGGCGTACGGTGGAAGCACAAGGCGAAGGCAGAGGAGGAGGAAGAGGTCGCCAACGCAGCCGGGGCACCGGCAGCACCTCAGAAGGCAGGGTTAGCATGGCTGAAATGTGGAAAAGCTTTGTCAGCACTAGGGATGAGCTTCGAGTTCGAGTCGAACTCATGTTCGACTCGAACATTGCCTGTTCGCCCGTTCGCCGAACAGCGAACAAATTGGGGTGTTCGCGGCAAATTCGAAAAATCTATGGGAGAAATCTAAAGTGCTAATTATAAAGGCTTATATGCAAGTTATTGTCCTAAAAAGTGTTTGGGGACCGGGGTCCTGCCCCAGGGGACATGTATCAATGCAAAAAGAAGTTTTAAAAATGGCCGTTTTTTCGGGAGCAGTGATTTTAATAATGCTTAAAATGAAAAAATAAAAGTGAAATATTCCTTTAAATTTCGTACCTGGGGGGTGTGTATGATATGCATGTAAAGTGGCGCATGTTTCCCGTGCTTAGAACTGTCCCTGCAAAAAATTTCATTTTTGAAAGAAAAAAATGCATTTAAAACTGACTCGCGGCTATTAATGAATTGTCGGCTCCCGGCAATACATACAAAAGTCATTGATAAAAAAAAAAAAAAAGCGTGGGGGTTCCCCAGAATTCAATTACCAGGCCCTTCAGGTCTGGAATGGATATTAAGGGGAACCCCGCCGCAAATTTAAAAAAAAATTGACGTGGGGTTCCCCCAAATATCCATTCCAGGCCCTTCAGATCTGGCATGGATTTTAAGGGGAACTCCACCCCAAATTTAAAAAAAAATGGCGTGGAGTCCCCCTAAAAATCCATACCAGACCCCTTATCCGAGCACGCAACCTGGCCGGCCGCAGGGGAAAAGGGGGGGACGAGAGAGCGGCCCCCCCTCCCTCCTGAACCGTACCAAGCCACATGCCCTCAACATGGGGAGGATGTCCCCATGTTGATGGGGACAAGGGCCTCATCCCCACAACCCTTACCCGGTGGTTGTGGGGGTCTGCGGGCGGGGGGCTTATCGGAATCTGGAAGACCCCTTTAACAAAGGGGACCCCCTGATCCCCGCCCCCCCCATGTGAATTGGTAAGGGGTACATTGTACCCCTACCATTTCACGAAGAAAGCGTAAAAAAATGTTTAAAAAAACACACAAACACCTTGAAAAAGTCCTTTATTTAAAAAAAAAACAAAAAAAAAAACATTCCAGCGGTGAAATCCAGTGTCCCGCGGCGATCCCGATGTCCAGCGCTGTCCTTCATTGGTTGTGCCTGAGCGGACCTGATGGGGAACTCCCTCTCAGTATTTTAAATGTATAGACCCGCCCCTTCTAAAGTTCCCCATCAGGTCCGCTTAAATTTAAATTACATAGTGAAGGAAGTTCCCCGCTCAAGCCAATGACGTAGGCGGGTCCGACATACCGAGGGGGCGGACCTGATGGGGAACTGCTCTCACTTTGGTAATACATGTATAGACCCGCCCCTTCTCATGTTCCGCATCTGGTCCGCTGAGCTGACCTGATGGGGAACATTAGAAGGGGCGGGTCTATACATTTAAAATACTGAGAGGGAGTTCCCCATCAGGTCCGCTCAGGCACAACCAATGAAGGACAGCGCTGGACATCGGGATCGCCGCGGGACACTGGATTTCACCGCTGGAATGTTTTTTTTTTTTTTAAATAAAGGACTTTTTCAAGGTGTTTGTGTGTTTTTTTAAACATTTTTTTACGCTTTCTTCGTGAAATGTTAGGGCTACAATGTACCCCTACCAATTCACATAGGGGGGGGCGGGATCTGGGGGTTCCCTTTGTTAAAGGGGTCTTCCAGATTCCGATAAGCCCCCCGCCCGCAGACCCCCACAACCACCGGGCAAGGGTTGTGGGGATGAGGCCCTTGTCCCCATCAACATGGGGACATCCTCCCCATGTTGAGGGCATGTGGCTTGGTACGGTTCAGGAGGGAGGGGGGCCGCTCTCTCGTCCCCCCCTTTTCCCCTGCGGCCGGCCAGGTTGCGTGCTCGGATAAGGGGTCTGGTATGGATTTTTAGGGGGACTCCACGCCATTTTTTTTTACAACGTACCGTCCTTAATTCTCTCACTGGAGCGGGATCATAAGATGCGCGAGTACAAGCGCACGCTGGTAGACGCGCTGCTGGTGGCATTCCCACCTGACATCGGGCGCACGGTGGAAGCACAAGGCGAAGGCAGAGGAGGAGGAAGAGGTCGCCAACGCAGCCGGGGCACCGGCAGCACCTCAGAAGGCAGGGTTAGCATGGCTGAAATGTGGAAAAGCTTTGTCAGCACTAGGGATGAGCTTCGAGTTCGAGTCGAACTCATGTTCGACTCGAACATTGCCTGTTCGCCCGTTCGCCGAACAGCGAACAAATTGGGGTGTTCGCGGCAAATTCGAAAAATCTATGGGAGAAATCTAAAGTGCTAATTATAAAGGCTTATATGCAAGTTATTGTCCTAAAAAGTGTTTGGGGACCGGGGTCCTGCCCCAGGGGACATGTATCAATGCAAAAAGAAGTTTTAAAAACGGCCGTTTTTTCGGGAGCAGTGATTTTAATAATGCTTAAAATGAAAAAATAAAAGTGAAATATTCCTTTAAATTTCGTACCTGGGGGGTGTGTATGATATGCATGTAAAGTGGCGCATGTTTCCCGTGCTTAGAACTGTCCCTGCAAAAAATGTCATTTTTGAAAGAAAAAAATGCATTTAAAACTGACTCGCGGCTATTAATGAATTGTCGGCTCCCGGCAATACATACAAAAGTCATTGATAAAAAAAAAAAAAAACGTGGGGGTTCCCCAGAATTCAATTACCAGGCCCTTCAGGTCTGGAATGGATATTAAGGGGAACCCCGCCGCAAATTTAAAAAAAAATTGACGTGGGGTTCCCCCAAATATCCATTCCAGGCCCTTCAGATCTGGCATGGATTTTAAGGGGAACTCCACCCCAAATTAAAAAAAAAATGGCGTGGAGTCCCCCTAAAAATCCATACCAGACCCCTTATCCGAGCACGCAACCTGGCCGGCCGCAGGGGAAAAGGGGGGGACGAGAGAGCGGCCCCCCTCCCTCTGAACCGTACCAAGCCACATGCCCTCAACATGGGGAGGATGTCCCCATGTTGATGGGGACAAGGGCCTCATCCCCACAACCCTTACCCGGTGGTTGTGGGGGTCTGCGGGCGGGGGGCTTATCGGAATCTGGAAGACCCCTTTAACAAAGGGGACCCCCTGATCCCGGCCCCCCCCTATGTGAATTGGTAAGGGGTACATTGTACCCCTACCATTTCACGAAGAAAGCGTAATTTTTTTTAAAAAAAACACACAAACACCTTGAAAAAGTCCTTTATTTAAAAAAAAAAAAAAAAACATTCCAGCGGTGAAATCCAGTGTCCCGCGGTGATCCCGATGTCCAGCGCTGTCCTTCATTGGTTGTGCCTGAGCGGACCTGATGGGGAACTCCCTCTCAGTATTTTAAATGTATAGACCCGCCCCTTCTAAAGTTCCCCATCAGGTCCGCTCAGCGGACCAGATGCGGAACATGGGAAGGGGCGGGTCTATACATGTATTACCAAAGTGAGAGCAGTTCCCCATCAGGTCTGCCCCCTCGGTATGTCGGACCCGCCTACGTCATTGGCTTGAGCGGGGAACTTCCTTCACTATGTAAATTTAAATTACACAGTGAAGGAAGTTCCCCGCTCAAGCCAATGACGTAGGCGGGTCCGACATACCGAGGGGGCGGACCTGATGGGGAACTGCTCTCACTTTGGTAATACATGTATAGACCCGCCCCTTCTCATGTTCCGCATCTGGTCCGCTGAGCGGACCTGATGGGGAACATTAGAAGGGGCGGGTCTATACATTTAAAATACTGAGAGGGAGTTCCCCATCAGGTCCGCTCAGGCACAACCAATGAAGGACAGCGCTGGACATCGGGATCGCCGCGGGACACTGGATTTCACCGCTGGAATGTTTTTTTTTTTTTTTTTAAATAAAGGACTTTTTCAAGGTCTTTGTGTGTTTTTTTAAACATTTTTTTACACTTTCTTCGTGAAATGGTAGGGGTACAATGTACCCCTACCAATTCACATAGGGGGGGCGGGATCTGGGGGTTCCCTTTGTTAAAGGGGTCTTCCAGATTCCGATAAGCCCCCCGCCCGCAGACCCCCACAACCACCGGGCAAGGGTTGTGGGGATGAGGCCCTTGTCCCCATCAACATGGGGACATCCTCCCCATGTTGAGGGCATGTGGCTTGGTACGGTTCAGGAGGGAGGGGGGCCGCTCTCTCGTCCCCCCCTTTTCCCCTGCGGCCGGCCAGGTTGCGTGCTCGGATAAGGGGTCTGGTATGGATTTTTAGGGGGACTCCACGCCATTTTTTTTTAAATTTGGGGTGGAGTTCCCCTTAAAATCCATGCCAGATCTGAAGGGCCTGGAATGGATATTTGGGGGAACCCCACGTCAATTTTTTTTTAATTTGCGGCGGGGTTCCCCTTAATATCCATTCCAGACCTGAAGGGCCTGGTAATTGAATTCTGGGGAACCCCCACGCTTTTTTTTTTTTTTTATCAATGACTTTTGTATGTATTGCCGGGAGCCGACAATTCATTAATAGCCGCGAGTCAGTTTTAAATGCATTTTTTTCTTTCAAAAATGACATTTTTTGCAGGGACAGTTCTAAGCACGGGAAACATGCGCCACTTTACATGCATATCATACACACCCCCCAGGTACGAAATTTAAAGGAATATTTCACTTTTATTTTTTCATTTTAAGCATTATTAAAATCACTGCTCCCGAAAAAACGGCCGTTTTTAAAACCTCTTTTTGCATTGATACATGTCCCCTGGGGCAGGACCCGGGTCCCCAAACACTTTTTAGGACAATAACTTGCATATTAGCCTTTATAATTAACACTTTAGATTTCGAACGTTCGAGTCCATTGTATTTAATAGGGTTCTAAAGTTTACACGAACATTTTGTCTGTTCGCAGGTTCTGGTGCGAGCCGAACAGGGGGGTGTTCGCCTCATCCCTGGTCAGCACGCCACAACAACCAGCACCACCAGCTGAGATGGAACGTCTTAGCAGGAGGCAGCATTTCACCAACATGGTTGAGCAGTATGTGTCCACAGGCCTACACGTACTGGATGACGGGTCTGCCCCCTTTAACTTCTGGGTCTCCAAATTGGGCACATCGCCTGAGCTTGCCCTTTATGCCTTGGAGGTGCTGGCCTGCCCTACAGCCAGTGTATTATCTGAACGTGTATTTAGCACGGCAGGGGGCGTTATCACAGACAAGCGCAGCCGCCTGTCCAGAGCCAATGTGGACAAGCTCACGTTCATTAAAATGAACCAGGCATGGATCCCACAGGACTTGTCCATACCTTCTGCAGAATAGACATGTATACCGGTGTTGTGACAAAAACTGTCCGGCCATCGGATTGTGTCAGGCCCATACTGCGAAGGCTCAGCGCTTGCGCAGTACAGAGGACAAGGAGATTCACAAAATCTCCGAAGATGAACGGCGCCTGCGCCGTGAGTGCAGGTTCAAGCCCCACCATCCAAGTGGACATACGGTAGCACATAGTAACAGGGCCCCTCACGGGCTCGGTTCGATCGCCACGCTTCGGGCACGGCCTCACTTGGCTCGGCTTGAACCACGGATGGTGTGGCCTTCACCTGAACTCACCACGCATGCGCCGTTCGTCTTGGGAGATTTTCGAAATCCCCTTGTCCTACATACTGAGCAAGCGCAGTACAGGGTGGACACTATTTGACGGGGGACAGAATTCGACACATCACCGGCCTTACCCAGCCATTGTTGTATTTTTGAACCAGTGTTGGCTACCTCGTCCTCCTCCACCGCCGCTTCCACCTACACAGCCACATCCACCGCCACCTCAACCTCCTACTCCATATGGACCTCGTCCTCCTAGGTCAAGATTATAATTTTTATTTTATTTTTTTGTAGCGCACAGATCCTTTCCCCCTTACCTGCCTTTATGTTGTTGGCTCCTCGCAGGAGGGAGAAAGGCACACCGCACTACCAGCCCGTACCCTCCTATATAAAGAGGTTGAGCGGTGTACTTGACGGGCCGTGTCCACAGCCGGAGTCAAAACTCCTCCAGAGGATGATTCTCACCTCTACTGTAGGTAGAGGCAAGTCCTTTAATTCCCAGTAAAGTCAATGTCCACACCAGCTGAAATTACAACTCTTATTCTCTCATGGCAAAATAAACTCTACTCGGATAGAAAAGGTTAGAGCAAAGAAACAGGACAGCTTAAGGTGTGGAGGAGGTCCAGGCACAAACGTAGCACATTCACTTCACTGCTTAGGTTTCTCAAACAGTTTTAGGTGCACGGTCTCTGCCACAGACCTTGAGGTTGGTCTCTGCCACAGACCGGGTGTACAAGGCCCCTGCCACGGACCTGGAGAACTTTGGTCTCTGCCACAGACCAGGGTGTATAAGGCCCCTGCCACGGGCCGGGTGAATAAGGCCTCTGATACAGTCAAGATGACCTTGAGCTTCTCCTTCTACGAACCTAGCCCATATCAAGGGGAAGACATCTCTCCAGAGAGTCAACAGACCCTTCCTTCACCGTGACTCCCGCATCGGTCCATCAGAATGATCCTCCCTTCCCTGGAACATGGTCCCCTACACGAGGCGGCACCCTAAGACTCCTCGACCCTTAGCGGACTCCAGACGAAGGCTCTGGACTCCAGGCTTTACTCCCGCACCTAGGCCTCCATACCCAGGGCAGCAGGAACTCCAGGATAGTACCTCACCCCGGGCTAAAGGTACCCGAGATGGAACAGGAACACATGCACCCAGGCCGAAGGCACCTGGGCGTGGACCCCACTGGACATCAGCCCCCAGGCCAAAGGTCTGCCCCTTTTATATGCTCTCCCGGCATGCACAGCAGGTTCCCCGCCCCGCTGTACTACTGCCAAGAGGGGACACAAAAGGCACAGCACTGTATCGGCGGTTCAACCCTAGCCTACCATGGCAGCGCCACCTGTAGGCCGCAGGGAACTGCACACCAATACTGTCCCCCGAGGACAAAATGGTCCATGAATCCTACAGAATTGTGCCGCGTAAACTCGATCATTTTTCCCGTCGGGAAAAATGAAATTTTTTCCTTTTGATGAGAAAAACGATCGTCTGTGGGCTTTTTGCCGTTTTTTCCCGACGGGAAAAACGGCATTAATCACGATGAGAAAAATTAGAACATGTTCTAATTTTTTCGTCGTTTTTCCTGACATTTCTTCCGCGGCAGTGTTTCCCATAGGGAAACACTGCCGCGGAGCCCATAGACGATCGTTTTTCTCGTCATTTTAAAAAATGACGAGAAAAATGACCGTGTGTGGGGAACAAGCTGTTCCCTCGTTTAAAATGTCATTATTCACGGCGGTTTTTAAACCGCCGTGAATAATGATCGTGTGTACGCGGCATAAGGGTGTTTGAGCCTATTTACCACTCAAACACTTCCCTTAAATTTAGCACCCCGCTACATTTTTATTTCAAAGTATTTTATTTTCCCACTAGCTTATCCATTAAATTGAATAATTTATTCCAGAAAGGGCCTATTCTGGGGCATTCCCACCATATGTGTGGCATCATGCCGTTGAGTTTCTGAGGTTCTTAATGACTTCCCGTACCTCTTCTGCTGAAAAGGGGGCCTCCAGCATATTTTTTATTTTTTTTTATGTTATTTTAAGTTATTTCCCTATCCACATTTGTTTGCAGAGCACTTGCCATGCTCTTAACAACATTTTGCTGCCATTTACAACCCTCTAGCCCTTTCCATTACTTTTTTAGAGCCTTTTTAGTCCTTAGAAGTCCGGGTCCCTATTGACTTCAATGGGGTTCGGGTTCGGGTTAAAGTTCGGTCCCGAACCCGAACTTTTTTCCGAAGTTCGGCCGAACCTGTCGAACCCGAACATCCAGGTGTCCGCTCAACTCTAGTTAAGACGGCTCCCATAGGGAAACATTCATTTTCACACATCATGCGACATGAGCTCCCAATGTTGGAGCGTTTGTCGCCCCAGTGTGAACCCGGCCTGAACAAGCTGAAGATAGAAGCTGATCGGCTATCATGCAAAGTTTCACCATATTTTTAACTCTCCAGTTTTGTGCCTTGTATCACATTTTTGTTACGGGATATCTTTCCAGAACATCATATTTCTTAATTTCCTAATTTTGGAGGATTTTGAAAATTTCTTAATTTTGAATTTGCATATGAAAAAAAAATAAAAAATCTGGAAAACCACCTGAAAGCATAATTTATTATTTAACAGAGGTACAGTATAGTTGCAATAATTACACAAGTTAAAGTGATACTAAAGGAAAAATAAACAAACAAACATGCTATACTTACCTGCTCTGGGCAATGGCTTTGCCCAGAGCAGCCCCAATCCTCCTCTTCTCGGGTCCCCCACTGGCACTCTGGGGTCCTTCCTCCTGTTGAGTGCCTTGCTATTGAGTGGCTTGTAGGGATGAGCTTGGTGTTCGAGTCGAACATACGTTCGACTCGAACATCAGCTTTTCGCGCGTTCGGCGAACAACGAACGATTTGGGCCGTTCGCGCCAAATTCGAGTGACGTGAACGGCCCACAATACACTGCGCCATCGCAGTGCAATCCCGGCGCTGTGATTGGCCAAGCATGCACTGTGACCCTGCATGCTTGGCCAATCACAGCGCCGGCAGCGAGGAGAGCAATGATTGGCCACAGGCAGGATGCCTGTGGCCAATTATAGCTGAGGGGGTTTAGTACACGCCCCACACTATAAAAGGCCGCCAGCGCGGCGGCCTCGTGTAGTGTGTTCCGGAGCAGGGAAAGTGAAGGATAGGCAGGGACAGTGTCAAATCTATTCTTTGCTAAACCTTGTGTGTAGGGACAGAGAAGGATAGGCAGGGAGAGTGTCAGTGTCATATTCTTTGCTAAACCTTGTGTGTAGGGAGAGAGAAGGATAGGCAGAGAGAGTGTCAAGCCTCGTACACACGGCCGAGATTCTCGTCAAAAAAAACATGTCGTTTTTTTCGACTAGATTCTTGGACAAGAAACTTGTCCCGGCCGAGTGTACACACGCTCCTTTCAAAGAACCCGCGGTTCTTTGAATGGAGCGAACGCGGTGACGTCATCGAATACGACGAGCATGCGCTCGTCACATTCGATGCCGTCGCCGCCATCTTGGTTCACCCTACCTATGCCTAGGAAGCTACCGCGCATGCGTCAAAGTCATTTTGAGCATGCGCGGGCTTCCCGGCGAAAAGGTAAGTGTACACACACATAATTTTCTCGTCGAGAAACAGGCTGACGAGAATCTCGACGAGAAAATAGAGAGCAGGTTCTCTATTTTCTCGTCAAGATTCTTGACGCTTTTCTTGACGAGAAACCATACACACGAACGAATTTCTCGGCAAAAATTCTCTGCCAGCAAGTTTCTTGCTGGTTTTTGCCGAGAAACTCGTTCGTGTGTACGAGGCTTCAGTGTCATATTCTTTGCTAAACCTTGTGTGTAGGGAGAGAGAAGGATAGGCAGGGGACAGTGTCAGTGTCATATTCTTTGCTAAACCTTGTGTGCAGTGAGAGAGAAGGATAGGCAGGGGACAGTGTCAGTGTCATTGTTGCTAAGCCTCCTGCACATTATACACCTGAAGCTAGCCCTTATTGCTGTGTTTTCCTGGTGTGTTACACTACCAGGCATTTGCAGCACTTACAGCTGACGTAGTGTGCCTCCTGCACATTAAACACCTGAAGCTAGCCCGTATTGCTGTGTTTTCCTGGTTTGTTACACTACCAGGCATTTGCAGCACTTACAGCGGACGTAGTGTGCCTCCTGCACATTATACACCTGAAACTAGCCCGTATTGCTGTGTTTTCCTGGTGTGTTACACTACCAGGCATTTGCAGCACTTACAGCGGACGTAGTGTGCCTCCTGCACATTAAACACCTGAAGCTAGCCCGTATTGCTGTGTTTTCCTGGTGTGTTACACTACCAGTAGGGATGAGCTCGGTGTTCGAGTCGAACATACGTTCGACTCGAACATCGGCTGTTCGATCGTTCGACGAAGATCGAACGATTTGGGCCGTTCGCGCCAAATTCGAGTGACGCGAACGGCCCACAATGCACTACACCATCGCAGTGTCATCCAGGCGCTGTGATTGGCCAAGCATGCACTGTGACCCCGCATGCTTGGCCAATCACAGCGCCGGCAGCGAGGAGAGCAATGATTGGCCACAGGCAGGATGCCTGTGGCCAATTATTGCTGAGGGTGTTTAGTACACGCCCCACACTATAAAAGGCCGCCAGCACGGCGGCCTAGTGTAGTGTGTTCCGGAGCAGGGAAAGAGAAACATAGGCAGGGACAGTGACATTTATTTTTTTCTTGCTTAACCTGGATTCCTTTAGTTTAGGGAAAGAGAAGGATAGGTAGGGAGAGTGTCAGTGTGTTTTACTGTGCGAATCCTTGTTTCTAGGGACAGGGAAGGACAGTGAGGGAATTCTCCTTGTGCTATAGTGTGCTTTAAAAAAACATTTTTTCTAGGGACAGAAAACTATAGGTAGGGAGAGTGTCAGTGTGTTTTACTGTGCGAATCCTTGTTTCTAGGGACAGGGAAGGACAGTGAGGGAATTCTCCTTGTGCTATAGTGTGCTTTAAAAAAACATTTTTTCTAGGGACAGAAAACTATAGGTAGGGAGAGTGTCAGTTTCTTTCACTGTGATAATCCTTGTTTCTAGGGACAAAGAAGGAAAGTGAGGGGAATTCTCCTTGTGCTATAGTGTGCTTTAAAAAAACATTTTTTCTAGGGACAGAAAACTATAGGTAGGGAGAGTGTCAGTGTCTTTTACTGTGCGAATCCTTGTTTCTAGGGACAGGGAAGGACAGTGAGGGAATTCTCCTTGTGCTATAGTGTGCTTTAAAAAAACATTTTTTCTAGGGACAGAAAACTATAGGTAGGGAGAGTGTCAGTGTGTTTTACTGTGCGAATCCTTGTTTCTAGGGACAGGGAAAAACAGTGAGGGAATTCTCCTTGTGCTATAGTGTGCTTTAAAAAAACATTTTTTCTAGGGACAGAAAACTATAGGAAGGAAGAGTGTCAGTTTCTTTCACTGTGATAATCCTTGTTTCTAGGGACAAAGAAGGAAAGTGAGTGAAATTCTCCTTGTGCTATAGTGTGCTTTAAAAAAACATTTTTTCTAGGGACAGAAAACTATAGGTAGGGAGAGTGTCAGTGTGTTTTACTGTGCGAATCCTTGTTTCTAGGGACAGGGAAGGACAGTGAGGGAATTCTCCTTGTGCTATAGTGTGCTTTAAAAAAACATTTTTTCTAGGGACAGAAAACTATAGGTAGGGAGAGTGTCAGTGTGTTTTACTGTGCGAATCCTTGTTTCTAGGGACAGGGAAGGACAGTGAGGGAATTCTCCTTGTGCTATAGTGTGCTTTAAAAAAACATTTTTTTCTAGGGACAGAAAACTATAGGAAGGAAGAGTGTCAGTTTCTTTCACTGTGATAATCCTTGTTTCTAGGGACAAAGAAGGAAAGTGAGTGAAATTCTCCTTGTGCTATAGTGTGCTTTAAAAAAACATTTTTTCTAGGGACAGAAAACTATAGGTAGGGAGAGTGTCAGTTTCTTTCACTGTGATAATCCTTGTTTCTAGGGACAAAGAAGGAAAGTGAGTGAAATTCTCCTTGTGCTATAGTGTGCTTTAAAAAAACATTTTTTCTAGGGACAGAAAACTATAGGTAGGGAGAGTGTCAGTGTGTTTTACTGTGCGAATCCTTGTTTCTAGGGACAGGGAAGGACAGTGAGGGAATTCTCCTTGTGCTATAGTGTGCTTTAAAAAAACATTTTTTCTAGGGACAGAAAACTATAGGTAGGGAGAGTGTCAGTGTGTTTTACTGTGCGAATCCTTGTTTCTAGGGACAGGGAAGGACAGTGAGGGAATTCTCCTTGTGCTATAGTGTGCTTTAAAAAAACATTTTTTTCTAGGGACAGAAAACTATAGGAAGGGAGAGTGTCAGTGTCTTTTACTGTGCGAATCCTTGTTTCTAGGGACAGGGAAGGACAGTGAGGGAATTCTTCTTGTGCTATAGTGTGCTTTAAAAAAACATTTTTTCTAGGGACAGAAAACTATAGGTAGGGAGAGTGTCAGTGTGTTTTACTGTGCGAATCCTTGTTTCTAGGGACAGGGAAGGACAGTGAGGGAATTCTCCTTGTGCTATAGTGTGCTTTAAAAAAACATTTTTTCTAGGGACAGAAAACTATAGGTAGGGAGAGTGTCAGTGTGTTTTACTGTGCGAATCCTTGTTTCTAGGGACAGGGAAGGACAGTGAGGGAATTCTCCTTGTGCTATAGTGTGCTTTAAAAAAACATTTTCTCTAGGGACAGAAAACTATAGGAAGGAAGAGTGTCAGTTTCTTTCACTGTGATAATCCTTGTTTCTAGGGACAAAGAAGGAAAGTGAGTGAAATTCTCCTTGTGCTATAGTGTGCTTTAAAAAAACATTTTTTCTAGGGACAGAAAACTATAGGTAGGGAGAGTGTCAGTGTCTTTTACTGTGTGAATCCTTGTTTCTAGGGACAGGGAAGGACAGTGAGGGAATTCTCCTTGTGCTATAGTGTGCTTTAAAAAAACATTTTTTCTAGGGACAGAAAACTATAGGTAGGAAGAGTGTCAGTTTCTTTCACTGTGATAATCCTTGTTTCTAGGGACAAAGAAGGAAAGTGAGTGAAATTCTCCTTGTGCTATAGTGTGCTTTAAAAAAACATTTTTTCTAGGGACAGAAAACTATAGGTAGGGAGAGTGTCAGTGTCTTTTACTGTGCGAATCCTTGTTTCTAGGGACAGGGAAGGACAGTGAGAGAATTCTCCTTGTGCTATAGTGTGCTAAAGCATTCCTCATCAACCATCTTTGAAATCCTTGTTTTTTTGGACAGTCAGGGAAATTGTCGTTGTGCTATTCTGTGCAAAAGCAATCATCCTCAACCATATTTAGAAATCCTTAAGTAAAGGGACAGAGAAGGACACCTGAAGGTAGCCCTTATTGCTTTTTTCCCATCTCCCTGCAGGCCATCTATTAGAATGTCTGGAAGGCAAACAAGGAGAGGCAGACAGTCAGGAGGCAATAAAAGAGGGCAAGCAGGCTCTGTGTCTGGGGGCAACAGTGCTGGTCGTGGACGCGGTGCATTGTCATCAGCACATGGCCATGGGACACGCTTGTCCTTCTTTTCGGCAGCTGGACATGTTGAGCCACATCATGCCGAAGACTTGGTAGAGTGGATGACCAAGCCCTCCTCCTCCTCCTCATCCTCTCTCACCCAGGCTCAGGGTACTGGAAAAGCAGCTGCCAAAGCGTCCTCTTCCCTGGTATCAATGTCAGACTCATCATCAGTCACTCCTTCCCTAGACCCACCATGTCCTCCTCCTGAGGAGTCCCCCGAACTGTTTGAGCACAGTGTTGGGTACATGCTCCAGGAGGATGCCCAGCGTTTCGAAGGGTCTGATGATGAAACACAGCTAGAGGAAGGCAGTAGCGTGAGAGCAGACAGAGGGGATGCTCAAGAAGGACACCAATCTGGCAGTCATGTTCCAGCAGCTGCAGCATACTGCCAGATTGGCTCCAGTGATGAGGAGGGAGGTGATGATGAGGTCACTGACTCCACGTGGGTGCCTAATAGGAGAGAGGAGGAGGAGGAGGATGAGGAGGAGGCACATCTCCAACGAGGCAGGATGCCCTTTGGTGGCCAGCGTAAGGGCAGTACACCGACGGAATCACACCGCAGAGCTCCGCCTGTGCAGGGCGCTGCCTCTGCCCGTCATTCAAAAAGTTCTTTGGTGTGGGCCTTTTTTTAGGCTAGTGCATCAGATCGCACAGCTGCTGTTTGCAACATATGTCTCAAGCGTATATCGCGTGGCCAAAACATCAGCCGCTTGGGTACCACATGCCTGACCAGACATATGTTGACCTGCCATGCAGCTCGTTGGCAAGCCTACCTCAAAGACCCACACCAAAGAACAAAGCGGACCTCTCCTTGCACCGCATCAGCTGGGATCTCCAACCCCACTATAACTTCAGTCCTCTCTGAAACATGCACTGAGAGGAATGAAGGTGTAGAATTAGGTGTGTCACAGCCAAGTACTTGCGGCCACTCTGCTAGCAGTACACCGACGTCCGATTCTAGCAGGCAAATTTCCCTGCCCCAGCTGCTGGACCGTCGAAAGAAGTTCACTCCCAGCCATCCACATGCCCAGCGGTTGAATGCTAGCTTGGCTAAATTGCTAGCGCTTCAACTGCTGCCTTTTCAGTTGGTAGACTCGGCCCCCTTCCGTGAGTTTGTGCAATGTGCGGTTCCTCAGTGGCAGGTTCCCAAACGCCACTTTTTCTCACGGAAGGCTATTCCGGCTCTCTACCGGCATGTGGAAGGCAATGTCTTGGCCTCGCTGGACAGGGCGGTCAGCGGTAAGGTGCATATTACCGCTGACTCATGGTCCAGCAGGCATGGACAGGGACGTTACCTTTCTTTCACGGCCCATTGGGTCACTCTTTTGGCAGCTGGGAAGGATGCAGGACAAGGTGCAGTAGTGTTGGAGGTTGTTCCACCGCCACGCCTCCAAAATGCTACTACTGGTTGTGACACACCTCTCTCCTCCACCCCCTCCTCTTCTTCTTCCTCCATGGCCTCTTCCTGTGGTTTGTCCTCGGAACCAGCGGTGCTCCGTAGGCGTTCAAGGGGCTACGCAAGTACGCAGGCAAAAAGATGCCATGCCGTGCTTGCGCTGGTGTGTTTGGGGGACAGAAGCCACACTGGGGCAGAGGTCCTGTCTGCTCTGCAGGGCCAGGCCGAGAGGTGGTTGACGCCACGCCAGCTTAAGCCAGGAATGGTGGTTTGCGACAATGGCACCAACCTCCTCTCCGCCCTCCGACAGGGACAACTGACCCATGTGCCCTGTGTGGCTCATGTCCTTAACCTGGTGGTGCAGCGGTTCTTGGGCAGGTACCCGGGCTTACAGGATGTCCTGAGGCAGGCCAGGAAAGTCTGTGTGCATTTCTGCAGATCTTATAATGCCAGTGCTCGCCTGGCTGAGCTGCAAAAGGAGTTGAACCTGCCCAAGAACCGCCTTATATGTGACATGCCCACCAGGTGGAACTCAATGTTGGCCATGCTGCAGCGGCTGCACACGCAGCAGAGGGCCATCAATGAGTACCTGTGCGACTACGGCACCAGGACAGGGTCAGGGGAGCTTGGTTTTTTTTCTCCACGCCAGTGGGGCATGATCAGGGATGCATGCACTGTCCTGGCACCATTTGAGGAGGCCACGAGGATGGTGAGCAGTGACAGTGCATGCATCAGTGACACTGTACCTCTTGTCCACCTGTTGGAGCACACGCTGCGTGGAATAATGGACAGGGCACTTGAGGCAGAACAGAGGCAGGAAGAGGAGGACTTCCTTGCCTCTCAAGGCCCCCTTTACCCAGACAGTGTTCCTTCTGTCCCACCCATCGCACAGGAAGAGGAGGAGGAGGAGGAGGAGGAGGAGGAGGATTGTGTCAGCATGGAGGTGGAGGCTGGCACTCAGCATCATCAGCAGCAGTCTTTTAGGGATGATTTACAGTCCCAAGAAACCAGTGGACTTGTACGTGGCTGGGAGGAGGTGGCTGCGGATCATGTCGTCCTTAGTGACCCAGAGGACTCCGGAGCGAATGCCTCAGCAAACCTACGCTGCATGGCCTCCCTGATCCTGCAAAGTCTGCGGAAGGATCCTCGTATTCTTCGGATCAAGGAGAAGGACCATTACTGGCTGGCCACTCTCCTTGATCCACGGTACAAGGGTAAGGTTGCGGACCTTATGTTACCGTCGCAGAGGGAGCAGAGGATGAGACAACTCCGGGAGGCCTTGCAGAAAGGTCTGTGCAACGCGTTCCCAGAGACTGGGAGGTTACAAACTCCTGGTCCTGGACAACGAGTTGCTGAGGCTTCGGCCAGTCAAAGAAGGAGCGGTGGGGAAGGTGGACGTCTGACCGATGCGTTCAGACAATTCTTTAGTCCGCAGCCCCAAAGTATGATCGGTTCCAGCAACCATCGCCAGCGTCTGATAAACATGGTGCAGGAATATCTAGGGGCAAGGTCAGACTTGGACACCTTCCCCACCGAAAATCCTCTGGCTTACTGGGTCTTGAGGATGGATCACTGGCCAGAGCTTGCACAGTATGCAATTGAGCTACTGGCCTGTCCTGCATCCAGCGTTCTTTCGGAACGCACATTCAGTGCTGCTGGAGGATTTGTCACGGATCACAGGGTGCGCCTGTCCACCGACTCGGTTGATCGACTGACTTTCATCAAGATGAACCAGTCTTGGATCACCACCAGCTACCACACACCTGATGCTGATATAACAGACTAATTGATTTTAACATGTCACATCCCTTCAAGACTGATGCTGATGCTGAGTGCCTGTGCTGTTATGTTGACTGGCTATCCTCCTCCTCCGAGTCCTCAATGATACGATTGATGATGATAGCTTGGAAGATCATTTTTGTTTATGGGTGCCGCCACCAGTGGCTAAGGCCCAATTTTTCAGCCCCTGTTTTACAGGGGCGTGTAATTACAATTTTTTTAGCAATAATTTGCCATAGGGCTCATTGCTGTGCTCCAAGTACAGTATCTGTGAGGGGTTGGAGTGTTGTGGCACCAGTGCCTAAGGCCCAATTTTTCAGCCCCTGTTTAACAGGGGCGTGTCATTACAATTTTTGAAGCAATACTTTGCAACAGGGCTCATTGCTGTGCTCCAAGTACAGTATCTGTGAGGGGTTGTAGTGTTGTGCCACCAGTGCCTAAGGCCCAATTTTTCAGCCCCTGTTCAACAGGGGCATGCAATTACAATTCTTGATCTAATAATTCACAGCAGGGCCCATTGCTGCACCCACCAAGAGTAACTCTGAGGGCTTACAGTGTTGTGGCAACGCCACCACCACCACCACCACGAAAGGCCCAATTTTTCAGCCCCTGTTCAAAAGGGGCATGTAATTACAATTCTTGATCTAATAATTCACAGCAGGGCCCATTGCTGCACCCACCAAGAGTAACTCTGAGGGCTTACAGTGTTGTGGCAACACCACCACCACCACCACCACCACGAAAGGCCCAATTTTTCAGCCCCTGTTCAACAGGGGCATGCAATTACAATTCTTGATCTAATAATTCACAGCAGGGCCCATTGCTGCACCCACCAAGAGTAACTCTGAGGGCTTACAGTGTTGTGGCAACGCCACCACCACCACCACCACGAAAGGCCCAATTTTTCAGCCCCTGTTCAAAAGGGGCATGCAATTACAATTCTTGATCTAATAATTCACAGCAGGGCCCATTCCTGCACCCACCAAGAGTAACTCTGAGGGCTTACAGTGTTGTGGCAACACCACCACCACCACCACCACCACGAAAGGCCCAATTTTTCAGCCCCTGTTCAACAGGGGCATGCAATTACAATTCTTGATCTAATAATTCACAGCAGGGCCCATTCCTGCACCCACCAAGAGTAACTCTGAGGGCTTACAGTGTTGTGGCACCAGCACCACCATCAAAGGCCCAATTTTTACTACCACTGTTCAACAATTATATGTAATTAAAATTCCTGATATAATAGTTGACAGCAGGGCGTTCCAGCACCAACCAAGAGTAACTGTGAGTGCTTACAGTGTTGTGCCAACACCAACAACTAAGGGGCCTATTTCTGCAGAGTATATACGGCAGGTCCCTACTTTCAAACATCCAACTTACAAACGACTCCTACTTGCAAACGCAAGAAGACAACAGGAAGTGAGAGGAAATCTACCACTAGGAAGGAAAATTCTCTCCTGTAAGAATAAATATGGGAGAAAGGTGTCTCCTCTGTACTGATGCTTTATCAGCAATCCTTGTTTCAAGAAAAACACCACATTTCAAAAACAGTTGTCATTGGGACGGAAAGTGAGGTGAAATGTTCTGAACAGGGGCACAGACAGCAAAACAAATGTTACAGGGGTGATAACCCTTACCTATGTTTTCCAAAAAGTTTAAAAATAGATTTTTGGGCTGGAGCTACACTTCAACAATATACCTGTTCAAAATTACAAACAGATTCTACATAAGAACAAACCTACAGTCCCTGTCTTGTATGCACCGCCTGTATACGGCTGTTCAGAGTATATAGGGCCTTTTTTATTTTATGTGCGGGGTTCCCCTTAATATCCATACAAGACCCAAAGGGGCTGGTAATGGGCTGGGGTGGGGGGGGGGGGTCATGGGGTAGCTATGCCATTTTTCTTAAAGATTTTCATCCATATTACCGGGACCAGACATTACATTAAAGCCGCAAGCAGTTTTAAATGGCTTTTTTTCCCTTTAGAAGTGTCATTTTGTGCAGGGACAGTTCTAAACACGGGAAACACGTGGCACGTCACAGGCATACTTTAGACACCCCCCAGGTACGATATTTAAAGGAATATTTGACTTTTTTTTTCACTTTATGCATCATTAAAATGACTGCTCCCGAAAAACGACCGTTTTTAAAACTTATTTTTGCATTGATACATGTCCCCTGGTGCACAACCCGGGTTCCCAAACCCTTTTTAGGACAATAACATGCATAATAGTCGTTATAATTAGCACTTTAGAATTCGAACGTTCGCATCCATTGTATTTAATAGGGTTCTAATGTTCGTACGAACTTTCGGTCCGTTCGCGGGTTCTGGTGCGAACTAACTACCAGGCATTTGCAGCACTTACAGCGGACGTAGTGTGATTCCTGCAAAATATACTCCTGAAGCTAGCCCGTATTGCTGTGTTTTCCTGGTGTGTTACACTACCAGGCATTTGCAGCACTTACAGCAGGCGTAGTGTGATTCCTGCAAAATATACTACTGAAGCTAGGCCGTATTGCTGTGTTTTCCTAGTGTGTTACACCAACAGGCATTTGCAGCAATTACAGCAGGCATAGTGTAATTCCTGCAAAATATACTCCTGAAGCTAGGCCGTATTGCTGTGTTTTCCTAGTGTGTTACACCAACAGGCATTTGCAGCACTTACAGCAGGCGTATTGTGATTCCTGCAAAATATTCTCCTGAAGCTAGGCCGTATTGCTGTGTTTTCCTAGTGTGTTACACCAACAGGCATTTGCAGCACTTATAGCAGGCGTAGTGTAATTCCTACAAAATATACTCCTGAAGCTAGGCCTTATTGCTGGTTTTCCCATCTCCCTGCAGGCCATTAGAATGTCTGGAAGGCAAACAAGGAGAGGCAGACAGTCAGGAGCCAATAAAAAAGGGCAAGCAGGCTCTGTGTCTAGAGACAACAGTGCCGGTCGTGGACGCGGTGCATCGCCATCAGCACGTGGCCATGGGACACGCTTGTCCTTCTTTTCGGCAGCTGGACGTGTTGAGCCGCATCATGCCGAAGACTTGGTAGAGTGGATGACCAAGCCCTCCTCATCCCCCTCATCCTCTCTCACCCAGGCTCAGGGTAATGGCAAAGCAGCTGCCAAAGCGTCCTCATCCCTGGTATCAATGTCATCATCAGTCACTCCTTCCCTAGACCCACCATGTCCTCCTGAGGAGTCCCCCGAACTGTTTGAGCACAGTGTTGGGTACATGCTCCAGGAGGATGCCCAGCGTTTCGAAGGGTCTGATGATGATACCCAGCTAGAGGAAGGCAGTAGCGTGAGAGCAGAGAGAGGGGATGCTCAAGAAGGACACCAATCTGGCAGTCATGTTCCAGCAGCTGCAGCATACTGCCAGATTGGCTCCAGTGATGAGGAGGGAGGGGATGATGAGGTCGCTGACTCCACGTGGGTGCCTAATAGGAGAGAAGAGGAGGATGAGGAGGAGGCACATCTCCAACGAGGCAGGATGCCCTTGGGGGGCCAGCGTAAGGGCAGCACACCGACGGAATCACACCGCAGAGCTCTGCCTGTGCAGGGCGCTGCCTCTGCCCGTTATTCAAAAAGTTCTTTGGTGTGGGCCTTTTTTGAGTCGAGTGCATCAGATCGCACAGCTGCTGTTTGCAACATATGTCTCAAGTGTATATCGCGTGGCCAAAACATCAGCCGCTTGGGCACCACATGCTTGACCAGACATATGTTGACCTGCCATGCAGCTCATTGGCAAGCCTACCTTAAAGACCCACACCAAAGAACAAAGCGGACCTCTCCTTGCACCGCATCAGCTGGGATCTCCAACCCCACTATACCTTCAGTCCTCTCTGAAACCTGCACTGAGAGGAATGAAGGTGTAGAATTAGGTGTGTCACAGCCAAGTACTTGCGGGCACTCTGCTAGCAGTACACCGACGTCCGATTCTAGCAGGCAAATTTCCCTGCCCCAGCTGCTGGACCGTCGAAAGAAGTTCACTCCCAGCCATCCACATGCCCAGCGGTTGAATGCTAGCTTGGCTAAATTGCTAGCGCTTCAACTGCTGCCTTTTCAGTTGGTAGACTCGGCCCCCTTCCGTGAGTTTGTGCAATGTGAGGTTCCTCAGTGGCAGGTTCCCAAACGCCACTTTTTCTCACAGAAGGCGATTCCGGCTCTCTACCGGCATGTGGAAGGCAATGTCTTGGCCTCGCTGGACAGGGCGGTCAGCGGAAAGGTGCATATTACCGCTGACTCATGGTCCAGCAGGCATGGACAGGGACGTTACCTTTCTTTCACGGCCCATTGGGTCACTCTTTTGGCAGCTGGGAAGGATGCAGGACAAGGTGCAGTAGTGTTGGAGGTTGTTCCGCTGCCACGCCTCCAAAATGCTACTACTGGTTGTGACACACCTCTCTCCTCCACCCCCTCCTCTTCTTCCTCCACGGCCTCTTCCTGTGCTTTGTCCTCGGAACCAGCGGTGCTCCGTAGGCGTTCAAGGGGCTACGCAAGTACGCAGGCAAAAAGATGTCATGCCGTGCTTGCGCTGGTGTGTTTGGGGGACAGGAGCCACACAGGGGCAGAGGTTCTGTCTGCTCTGCAGGGGCAGGCCGCGAGGTGGTTGACACCACGCCAGCTTAAGCCAGGAATGGTGGTTTGCGACAATGGTACCAACCTCCTCTCCGCCCTCCGACAGGGACAACTGACCCATGTGCCCTGTGTGGCTCACGTCCTTAACCTGGTGGTGCAGCGGTTCTTGGGCAGGTACCCTGGCTTACAGGATGTCCTGAGGCAGGCCAGGAAAGTCTGTGTGCATTTCCGCAGATCTTATAATGCCAGTGCTCGCCTGGCTGAGCTGCAAAAGGAGTTGAACCTGCCCAAGAACCGCCTTATATGTGACATGCCCACCAGGTGGAACTCAACATTGGCCATGCTGCAGCGGCTGCACACGCAGCAGAGGGCCATCAACGAGTACCTGTGCGACTGCGGCACCAGGACAGGGTCAGGGGAGCTCGGGTTTTTTTCACCACGCCAGTGGGGCATGATCAGGGATGCATGCACTGTCCTGGCACCATTTGAGGAGGCCACGAGGATGGTGAGCAGTGACAGTGCATGCATCAGTGACACTGTACCTCTTGTCCACCTGTTGGAACATACGCTGCATGGAATAATGGACAGAGCACTTGAAGCAGAACAGAGGCAGGAAGAGGAGGACTTCCTTGCCTCTCAAGTGTTCCTTTTGTCCCACCCATCGCACAGGAAGAGGAGGAGGAGGAGGAGGATTGTGTCAGCATGGAGGTGGAGCCTGGCACTCAGCATCATCAGCAGCAGTCTTTTAGGGATGATTTACAGTCCCAAGAAACCCGTGGACTTGTATGTGGCTGGGAGGAGGTGGCTGCGGATCATGTCGTCTTTAGTGACCCAGAGGACTCCGGACCGAATGCCTCAGCTAACCTACGCTGCATGGCCTGATCCTGCAAAGTCTGCGGAAGGATCCTCGTATTCTTCGGATCAAGGAGAGGGACCATTACTGGCTGGCCACTCTCCTTGATCCACGGTACAAGAGTAAGGTTGCAGACCTTATCTTACCGTTGCAGAGGGAGCAGAGGATGAGACAACTCCGGGAGGCCTTGCAGAAAGGTCTGTGCAACGCGTTCCCAGAGACTGGGAGGTTACAAACTCCTGGTCATGGACAACGAGTTGCTGAGGCTTCGGTCAGTCAAAGAAGGAGCGGTGGGGAAGGTGGCCGTCTGACCGATGCGTTCAGACAATTCTTTAGTCCGCAGCCCCAAGGTATGATCGGTTCCAGCAACCATCACCAGCGTCTGATATACATGGTGCAGGAATACCTAGGGGCAAGGTCAGACTTGGACACCTTCCCCATCGAAAATCCTCTGGCTTACTGGGTCTTGAGGATGGATCACTGGCCAGAGCTTGCACAGTATGCAATTGAGCTACTGGCCTTTCCTGCATTCAGCGTTCTTTCAGAATGCACATTCAGTGCTGCTGGAGGATTTGTCACGGATCACAGGGTGCGCCTGTCCACCGACTCGGTTGATCGACTGACCTTCATAAAGATGAACTAGTCTTGGATCACCACCAGCTACCAAACACCTGAAGCTGATATAACAGACTAATTTATTTTCAAATGTCACATCCCTTCAAGACTGATGCTGATGCTGAGTGACTGTCCTGTTATGTTGACTGACTATCCTCCTCCTCCTCAATGATCCGATTGATGATGATAGCTTGGAAGAACATTTTTATTTCTGGGTGCCACCACCAGTGCCTAAGGCCCAATTTTTCAGCCCCTGTTTAACAGGGGTATGTAATTACAATTTTTTATGCAATGCTTTGCAGCAGGGCTCATTCCTGCACTCCAACTAGAGTATCTGGGAGAGGTTGCAGTGTCGTGGGACCAGCACCAGTGCCTAAGGCCCAATTTTTCAGCCCCTGTTTAACAGGGGCGTGTAATTACAATTTTTGATGCATTACTTTGCAACAGGGCTCATTGCTGTGCTCCAAGTACAGTATCTGTGAGGGGTTGCAGTGTTGTGGCACCAGTGCCTAAGGCCCAATTTTTCTGCCCCTGTTTAACAGGGGCATGTAATTACAATTCTTGATCTAATAATTCACAGCAGGGCCCATTCCTGCGCCCACCAAGAGTAACTGTGAGGGCTTACAGTGTTGTGTCAACACCACCACCATCACCACCAAAGGCCCAATTTTTCAGCCCCTGTTCAACAGGGGCATGCAATTACAATTCTTGATCTAATAATTCACAGCAGGGCCCATTCATGCGCCCACCAAGAGTAACTGTGAGGGCTTACAGTGTTGTGTCAACACCACCACCACCAAAGGCCCAATTTTTCAGCCCCTGTTCAACAGGGGCATGCAATTACAATTCTTGATCTAATAATTCACAGCAGGGCCCATTCATGCGCCCACCAAGAGTAACTGTGAGGGCTTACAGTGTTGTGGCAACACCAACATGTAAGGGGAAAATTTCAGCAGAGTATATAGGGCAGGCCCCTACTTTCAAACATCCAACTTACAAACGACTCCTACTTGCAAACGGAAGGAGACAACAGGAAGTGAGAGGAAATCTACCCCTAGGAAGGGAAATTCTCTCCTGTAATGCCGCGTACACACAATCATTATTCACGGCGGTTAAAAAACCGCCGTGAATAATGTCATTTAAAACGGGGGGAACAGCTTGTTCCCCACACACGGTCATTTTTCTCGTCATTTTTTCTCTTGACGAGAAAAACGACCGTCTGTGGGCTCCGCAGCAGTGTTTCCCTATGGGGAAAGGGACAAAAAAAAAATGTCCCTTTAAGACGTATGGGCGGAGCTGACGTTTTGACGTCAGCTCCGCCCTGCTATGGTATGGAGATGGGTGGGGGCCATCTTGCCCTCACTCTTATCCATACCACAGAGGGAGAAGGACCCGATCGCCTCCGCCGCTACCGACGGCTCCGGTAAGCGGCGGAGGGCGCGGGAGAGCGGCGGGAGGGGGGGGGGCCCTCTCCCGCCACCGATAACGGTGATCTCGCGGCGAATCCGCCGCGGAGACCACCATTATCGTAAACACGACCGCTCACTGAAGAGATGGATATCTCGGTTGTGGCAGCAGCTGCTGCCGTTACCGAGATATCCCTCTTCAAAAAAATGACGTATATATACAGTGAGCGGTCGTCAAGTGGTTAATATCCATACAAGAACCAAAGGGGCTGGTAATGGGCTGGGGTGGGGTGGGGGGGGGGGGTGATGGGGTAGCTATGCCATTTTTCTCAAAGATTTTCATCCATATTACCGGGACCAGACATGACATTAAAGCCGCAAGCAGTTTTAAATGCCTTTTTTTTCCTTTAGAAATTTCATTTTGTGCAGGGACAGTTCTAAACACGGGAAACACGTGGCACTTCACAGGCATACTTTAGACACCCCGCAGGTACGATATTTAAAGGAATATTTGACTTTTTTTTTCACTTTATGCATCATTAAAATGACTGCATTGATACATGTCCCCTGGTGAAGAACCCGGGTTCCCAAACCCTTTTTAGGACAATAACATGCATAATAGTCGTTATAATTAGCACTTTAGATTTCGAACGTTCGCATCTATTGTATTTAATAGGGTTCTAACGTTCGTGAAAACTTTCGGTCCGTTCGCGGGTTCTGGTGCGAACCGAACCCTATGGGAAACACTGCCGCCGGAAAAATAAAAAAAAAACGACGAGAAAAATTAGAACATGTTCTAATTTTTCTCGTCGTTTTTAATGACGTTTTTCTCATCGAAAAAAACGACAGAAAGCCCACAGACTATCGTTTTTCTCGTCGAATGGGAAAAATGTTGTTTTTCTCGAAGAGAAAAACGGCCGTGTGTACGCGGCATAAGAGTTAATAAGGGGAAAAAGGTGTCTCCTCTCTACTGATGCTTTATCACCAATCCTTGTTTCAATAAAAACCCCACTTTTCAAAAACATTTGTCATTGGGACGGAAAGTGAGGTGAAATGTTCTGAACAGGGGCACAGACAGCAAAACAAATGTTACAGGGGTGATAACCCTTACCTATGTTTTCCAAAAAGCTTAAAAATAGATTTTTTGGCTGGAGCTACACTTAAACAATGTACCTGTTCAAAATTACAAACAGATTCTACATAAGAACAAACCTACAGTCCCTTTCTTGTATTCACCGCCCGTATACGGCTGTTCAGAGTATATAGGGCCTTTTTTATTTTGTCTGCGGGGTGCCCCTTAACCACTTAAGGACCTTGCCTGTTTTTCAGATTTGGTGTTTACAAGTTTAAAACATTTCTTTTTGCTAGAAAATTACTTAGAACCCCCAAACATTATATATTGTTTTTTTTGCTAACATACTAGAGAATATATTAGTGGTCATTGCAATACTTTTTGTCACATCGTATTTGCGCAGCGGTCTTAGAAGCGCACTTTGTTTGGAAAAAAAACACTTTTTTAAATGAAAAAATAAGACAACAGTAAAGTTAGCCCAATTTTTTTTCACATTGTGAAAGATAATGTTACGCCGAGTAAATTGATACCCAACATGTCACACTTCAAAACTGCGCCCGCTCGTGGAATGGCGTCAAACTTTTACCCTTAAAAATCTCCATAGGCGACGTTTAAAAAATTCTACAGGTTGCATTTTTTGAGTTACAGAGGAGGTCTAGGGCTAGAATTATTGCTCTCGCTCTAGCGATTGCGGGGATACCTCACATGTGTGGTTTGAACACCGTTTTCATATGCGGGCGCTACTCACATATGCGTTCGCTTCTGCGCGCGAGCTCGTTTTGTTTTCTTATTTATTTTACTGGATTCTATTTATTTTTACACTGTTTTAAAAAAAATAATAAAATGGATCACTTTTATTCCTATTACAAGGAATGTAATCATCCCTTGTAATAGAAAAAAGCATGACAGGTCCTCTTAAATATGAGATCTGGGGTCAATAAGACCTCAGATCTCATATTTACACTAAAATGCAATAAAAATAAATAAAAATAAAAAAAATGTCATTTGAAAAAATGACAAAAAAAAAATGTCCCTTTAAGACGTATGGGCGGAGCTGACGTTTTGACGTCAGCTCCGCCCTGCTATGGTATGGAGATGGGTGGGGGCCATCTTGCCCTCACTCTTATCCATACCACAGAGGGAGAAGGACCCGATTGCCTCCGCCGCTACCGACGGCTCCGGTAAGCGGCGGAGGGCGCGGGAGAGCGGCGGGGGGGGCCCTCTCCCGCCGCCGATAACGGTGATCTCGCGGCGAATCTGCCACGGAGACCACCATTATCGTAAACACGACCGCTCACTGAACAGATGGATATCTCGGTTGTGGCAGCAGCTGCTGCCGTTACCGAGATATCCCTCTTCAAAAAAATGACGTATATATACAGTGAGCGGTCGTCAAGTGGTTAATATCCATACAAGAACCAAAGGGGCTGGTAATGGGCTGGGGTGGGGTGGGGGGGGGGTGATGGGGTAGCTATGCCATTTTTCTCAAAGATTTTCATCCATATTACCGGGACCAGACATGACATTAAAGCCGCAAGCAGTTTTAAATGGCTTTTTTTTCCTTTAGAAATTTCATTTTGTGCAGGGACAGTTCTAAACACGGGAAACACGTGGCACTTCACAGGCATACTTTAGACACCCCGCAGGTACGATATTTAAAGGAATATTTGACTTTTTTTTTTCACTTTATGCATCATTAAAATGACTGCATTGATACATGTCCCCTGGTGAAGAACCCGGGTTCCCAAACCCTTTTTAGGACAATAACATGCATAATAGTCGTTATAATTAGCACTTTAGATTTCGAACGTTCGCATCCATTGTATTTAATAGGGTTCTAACTTTCGTGCAAACTTTCGGTCCGTTCGCGGGTTCTGGTGCGAACCGAACCCGGGGGTGTTCGGCTCATCCCTAGTGGCTTGCTATAGGGGCACTCGTGCTGGGGAGGGGGGAGCTGCACATAAAAGGTTTTTTATCTTCACTCATGAAGGTGAAAAAAACTTCAGCCTTTAGAGCCACTTTAAGGTCATTGTTGCCAGATGTTATTGATGGCCAGACCAAATTTAGAAGCATCAAAATGCAATTGTTACTGTTTTGCCTGTTCATTTTTACATAATTAGTTGAGCTTTTTAAAGGTCCTATAAGGCTTTTATTTGTTACAATGTTCTAATAAATATCACGCTCAAATTTGTTGTTCTAGACTGTCAATGGGCAAAATAAGTGTAAAAGTTTTTTTGTTATTTTTCAGTTATAGCACTATTATTATTATTATAGCACAGACCCAGGACTGTGCTGGCTGTATTATCCCAGGTTCCATTCCCTGTGCGTCACATGGCAGCCAGCACACAGCAGTTTACAGTCAACTCAGAAAGCAGGCAGTGCATGTTTTTTTTGTAGTTTATTTGCTGGTATAACAGGGTGGGGGTGAGCCTTGGGATACTCCAAACTAGCAGAATTATAATGACACCTCTAACTGTGCTGCCTCTTCAGGGTGCCGCTATCCTCTTATATTCAGTAACTAATAGACTACAACTCAGGGGACCCCTTTGCTAGGGTAAAGCCTGAGTAAGCAAAAGTGTGGCATGGTCAATCTCTGGGATCTTTAGGCCTGTACTCACTGTGCCTTGGGTACATTTATGCATTCCTGCAGTACCAGCAGTACTGGATGCCTCAGGTCAGATCCTCAGTGGACTTCCTGCATTACCTTTCAGGAACTTTGAACAGCTGGAGCTGGGACCCAGATAGATTTCTTCTAAGCTGCAGCTATTATCCAAGAGGGCCTCAGCTCCTATGGCTGGGTCTTCTCCCATAGGAACGAGGACCCTGCTGTTCCAGGTCCCAGCCCATTTATACACACCTCACATCCCCTACTTGTCATTCTTCTTGCCAGGGATTTACTGAGACTGTATGAATATGCAAGTGAGGGCCTGCCTCCTCCACCCACTAAATTCTGTAACCTATCAGAATCCAGGGGTAAGCAGCAAAACCTGCAATCAACAGAACCCAGAACAGCCAAAAGCAATTGAACACTGCTCCTCTGCTACAGGGAAGCCAAATCTAAATTTGCCCCAGTGTTAGCAACCTAGCTAGAAGGGTGCTACAATCATTATTGAGTCCTCTTTGGTGGGAGTTATGAGAAATGACTCTCCCCAGATAGGATATTGCTGCCCCCCCTTACGCTATGAGTAAGGCTCTATAGCGGAAATGTGTTAGTCTGTCGTGCTGTACCTCACTATATAGCCAATAAAGATACATCCAGTTTCCAGCCTGATTTCAATGTATAGGATATTAGCTTAGGGCCTAACAAGGATCCTGGTGGAATTGTGCACATATACCTAGGTAGTTGGGCATTAAAGCTGAAGTCTACGCTAACAAATATTGTCTAAACACAAGAGGCATAGATATTCTCACTTAAATGTTTGTGTTCTTTGTTTAGCCCTCCCCGGTCTGTGCAGTAATACTACCTGAAATAACTACTGCATTTTCCTTTGTGCAGATGTTTCCAGTAATAAAGACCGGTTACTGCAGATTTCTCACCTTTTGCAGGATGACTGGTCTTGTATCCGCCCTCCTGTATAACCTGTGGCCCTCCAGCTGTTGCAAAACTACAAGTCCCAAAAGGCATTGCAAGGCTGACAGTTACCAGTATGACTCCTAAAGGCAAAAGCATGATGGAACTTGTAGTTCTGCAACAGCTGGAGGACCACAGGTTGAGCACCCATAATAGAGGGAGGACCTGCCTCACACCCACAGTGCTGATCCCTGCACAAGCCATATGCAACACAATGGTGAGGTCTCTGCCATTTTTATAAAGTGATATCTAGGTTTAAAAAGGCATTTGGCACACACAAAATGGATTTATATCTTCCATAGCTAATTTAGAACATCTGAGATCTGTCCCAGTCTAGCACTGTAAATATAATACAATTTATTGCAAAAAAATATATAGCAAAAAATTATATGAATACAGTATATACAATGGCTACACAAACCATTTATGTAATTTAATGTTACAAAAAAATTAAATTTCCTTTTCAAACTGCAGCAATCTCATTTTCTGTAAAATTCTAAGCAATAGGGTAACTTGGAGGCATTTTGGTATACAGAACGCCCCCAGCAATGTAATTTCCCCATTGGGTGTATAATTCTGCACTAAGCTATAGGTCTGGTTTTAGGTATCCTCTGCAAGAAAAAAAAATTTTTTGGTAAGATACTCCATAACAGTAATCACTTCTAAAGGGATATGGACACTGCATATTTTCTTATCAGAACATAAAAGTGCTAATTAAAATGAATTAGTCACCCCCAATCAGAAACAGTATCCAAAGAACAAACAGCTTTTTTTTCAGAGTAGTGTAGCGACCTCACCCCTCTCACCCCTTCTCATTCTCGGCTTGTTGGTCTTGTCTAGGGGTTTAGTACCGGGGGGAGGGATGCGATACACCACGGCCCATGTCCTCCAGAGAGACTGGAGGTGAAAGCCAGAACTATCGGGTTTTGTGTGTGTGTCCCAGAGTCAAATCCTTTCCCAGAGTTGACTCCCTTTGCTCCTAGTAACCAGAGTTCCACACACTGAAAAGGTCCAACTCGTATTTATTCTCTTCCAGCAATAAATAGTCATACAGCACAGACAGGTTGAGACATATAGAACACTTCAGTATTTGTGGGGAGTAGGCCAAGGCACAATTCTTTAAGTAGAGCTAACCACTGTAGTGTCACCAATGGTTATGATGTATAGTCACTGCCACCGACTATATAGAACAAGAACATGAATTACCTTCGCTATCACAGCCCCTGTCAGAGGGAAGACATCCGTCCAAGAGAGTTACCGGAGGCCTCTCCATCACCGGCAAATGCTGCTCCAGACTTTCCGGAGAAGTTCCGCTCACTGGCCTCCTCAATCTCAGACACGGGCACCCAAGGCGTTAGGGCCCCCTCGGATTCCTCCACCCTCGCGGAACTCAGTTGAAGGTACTGAGTCCCAGGCCTCCGCATTAGTACCTCACCCCAGGCTAAAGGTGCCTGGGATGGACTCCATCTCCCGTTCCGGCCAGGTCAAGGGCACCTGGGCCCGGAACTCCGGAACGCCAGCACCCAGGCTGAAGGTGCCTGGGTGCGGCCGCGTCCTCCGACTCTGAACCCCAAGGTCAGGGCGTCCGCCCCTTTTATCTCCTCTCCCTTTGCGTCACAGCAGGTTCCCCGCCCCGCTGTACCAGCGCCAGAAAAGGACAAAAAGGGATGCAGTCTTGGGTTGAGTGTTCAGCTCCGGCCCAGGGCGACAGCGCCACCTGCAGGCCGCAGGGAACCTCACACCACCAGAGTCCTCCAAGAACCACAAAAGGGTCTCAGATTCCCTATCAAACAGTGCATCTGGGTTACACTACCACCCAGATGCCTCCCCTAAATTCAAATACCCGCTACAGTAGGAACAGGTAGTAATCTGCATGAAGCTTGTTAAAATCCTTGCATTGTACATTGATCACTCAGAGGGGATTGTTTTTTTTTTGTTCAAACGTAGAGTTGCACCTGGAATAAAGGTTTTTGTGCTCAGAGGTCAGCTTTAACCCCCTTGGCGGTAATCCCGAGTCAGGCTCGGGGTGAGTTTTCCATGCTAAGAGCGGTAACCCCAAGCCAGACTCGGGATTGCATTGCAGGATACAGGGAAGTTACTTACCTTGTTCCCTGGATCCTGCGATGTCCTCCCGCAGTGTCTGCTAGCTGTCTCCTCGCTCGATCCACACTGCTGAGTGCCGAGCTCCGTTCCCTGCGCCGTTGCGACACACGGGGACGGAGTTTGGCGCCAAATTCAAAAAATGAAACACACAGTATAGATACAGTATACTGTAATCTTACAGATTACAGTACTTTATCAAATAATTACACACCCCCTTTGTCCCTAGTGGTCTGCCCAGTGTCCTGCATGCAGTTTTATATTATAAAAACTGTTCTTTCTGCCTGGAAACTGGAGATTGTTCATAGCAACCAAAAAGTGTCCCTTTATGTCAAAAGTGGTTTTCGACCAGCTAGAAAACAGCGATAATAAATTAGAATCACTCGCAGAATTGAGCGATGGCGATTTGTGGGGAAATTCGTCATCAAACACTAAATCTAATGACAGCGACAATTCTGCAACTGAGCAAATTTCTGTGTTTTTGATTTGATTACATTATTGAATAATTTTTATTATAATTACATTACTATTTGTTATAATTATTTTATAGTTATTTATTATATGATAATTTATGATTTTGAGTTTCAAACTTTATCATACCCGGGATGTCTACTAGACTCTTGTTTGGTCAGGTTTAAGTAAGTAATTACTAAGAATTGCAGGCCTACAATACATAACACCAAATTTCCATGCAAAATAATTGTACCGTTTTTGGTACATAATTCCAGACAGAATCATACCGCCAGGGAGGTTAACATACGTTAAAAACCAAATCTAAC
Organism: Rana muscosa; assembly: GCA_029206835.1. Classification (NCBI taxonomy): domain Eukaryota; kingdom Metazoa; phylum Chordata; class Amphibia; order Anura; family Ranidae; genus Rana; species Rana muscosa. The sequence continues at coordinate 861,182,789 of CM055122.1, forward strand.
ACAAATCAAATAATTATATATTTTCTGTAGTTGTGTCCCGGTCTACAATATGTATACCACCCAGGGTGTAACTATGAAAATGAGGGGGCATAAACCCTGGGTGGTATACGAGACCCTAGGCTGCTGGACCCATGAGATGTAATCCCATTCCTGACATTATCTTTTTATTTACATGACCTGCTTTGTAGAAATAAAAATACAATTTCTGTCCCTCTCATTTATTTTTGTTTTTCTAGCTGCTCTTTGAGACTCTGCTAGGTTTATTAAGTAAAAAAGTTGAGATTTTATCCAAGTGTATTAAACATAAAACCTTAAGGGTCAAAAGATAGATGTACAAAAGAGGCTCCAGAATAAACTTTGCTAGACATTTTATAAGCATTTTGTGACCTTGATAGTCGCCAGATCTCAGAACTAATCTAAGGCTCTTTGTTGGGTGCATCATCCCATATATTACTAGATATGCAGGCTTTTAGCCACTAAGCAATAGGGAAGTACTGTGTGGATAACTTGGCATATTACTAAATTCAGCTTGAGCTGGAGAGGAAGAAAAGAAAGGATTTAAAACCATATATCACAAGCAATTTGTAAGAGTTAGAATGACAAAAGATAAAGATGACATTCATTCTAGGGTAGTCTGACATTTCTGTGCTTTGTGGCGTATGGCTGTATGCAGTTAGCACACAATGTTATTAAAGCATTATCCTAATTTTTTAGCTCACATTAAACTTCCACTATTCCCAAAACAGATTTCAACATTTAAATTAGGATGAAAACATCTTAAATTAATACTGACCATACCAAAACATTTCCTTTTTGTATTTTGATCCATATGACATTTTGTACTGAAATTACATTATTGAATAATAGATATGATTATTTATGCCCACTCTGAGAAGAGCACAACCTAGCCTAGATTTTTAACCCCTTTGCACCCCCAGTCTGTAGACTGATGTTCCACTGCATAATGCCCTGTGCAGAGGCAATATGAATGTACATTTAATTTTGTCACTGACAGCTACTCTATCTGAATAGCAATGGGGAACCAATCAGCGTGCTTCCTGATCATGTGATTACCATGTCAGCTAAGACTTGATCACATGGCTTTGTTTGCAAACGGCTGTCAGTGTACTGTTTGACTACTTAAGCCCGTACACACGGTCGGACTTCCATCGGACTTTTCCGTGTTTTTTTGTCCGAACGGAGTTGGTTGGGAACACCCATAGCATACACACGCTCAGACTTTTCTGCAAACTTTCTTAAAACTTCTTACAACATCGCATGTTTTTTCTGCTCTTTTCTGCTCTTTACTGCCACCCTTTGGTCAACTTCTGCTATTGTTGGTTGATTTTAACATTAGTTGTTTTGTTCATCGGACAAAAGTCCGATGGTTTTCTGTACACACGGTCGGACTTTGCTCCATCGGACTTTTGTTGGGCAAAAGTTTGTCCGTTTGCAGACCCAACTTTTGTCCGATGAAATCCAAAACCAAAGGAAAAAAGTTTGTCCGATGGAGCATACACACGGTCGGATTGTTGGTCCAACTTGCTCAAAACGAAGTTTGTTGGGCAAAAGTCCGACCGTGTGTACGGGGCTTTATAGTGCACATAGTTAGAAAAAAAAAAATCCTAAAAGAGGAAAATACACTGTTTTTTATTATTATAGCCCAACGCTGGGAACATTTTAAATCTACTTGGCAGTGGAGCTGTGCCTGCATTGCAAAATGAATTGTTGATTTTGTATAGAGAAGAGGAAAAACACTTTTACTTGATTCTCTGCCCCCCCCTCCCGCCCCACACTTTGGCGGTGGACTGTTCTTAAATTTCTTCAGTTAAATGTGGAGCTATGGACCCTACTTTGCTCTTGATTCTGTCTGGACTCTAGACTGCTAGAGCCTGGGGGATGATGCTGCATAGACCAGTCTAGCAGTGAAGAGAAATGGAGAACTTAAAGCGGAGGTTCCGCGGCAGATCGTTTTTTTTTTTTTTTTTGCATTCTATAGGGATTTACATATTAAAGTTACACTCACTTCTTTGGTTTCCTCAAATGTCAGCTGTCCGTTTTCGTTCAGAAAACGGAGTTATAAAATTCTTTCCTGTGAATTTCCATTTTGCTTGTGGGCATTGTGAAGCCCACAAGCAAGCATTTCCTGGAAGACCGGTGATCTGCCGACAAACGTCCCCCCGGCGGATTCTGCCCCCAACTGTACTGCGCAGGCGCGGAGCTTGCGCAGTACGAACGTCAATGAGCTTCCGAAAATAGCCGAACGTGTAGAGCTGAGAGTCAGCTCTACACGGTGCCTGCGTGGACCTAGATGTAAGTGGCCAGTCGGCCTCACGTCCTCGCTTCGCTCGGCCTCCTGGCTCTTTTTTTAACATCCTCCATGTCCACGGGGATGGTAAAGAAAGAGCCTGGATGTCAGCAGTGTAGCACAATTTGGTGTGCGCAGGCGCCATGTAGAGCTGACTCTCAGCTCTACATGTTCGGCTATTTTCGGAAAAAGCGCCGTGCCTGCGCAGTACAGAGCGGGCAGAATCCGCTGGGGGGCAATGCTCGACAGTACACCAGTGTCACACGTCACTTAGCATGTGAAATCTCTCGAGATTTCACTGCTCTGCATTCCACAATGTATCTGGGAAGCACGACACTGTGCTCCCAGAATACATTGCAGCGAACTCCCAACTAGCATTGCGGCGCCAGGGAAAGGCTAGACACGCCTACTCCCGCGGGAGATGAATCCCGGAAATCTGTATTGGAATCGAAATACTACGGTATTTATATATTTATGAAAACAGTCACCAACATTTTAATAATGTATATAGTGCCTTGATTGCTTAGGAATATAGTTATTATTTTCGGTGAACCTCCGCTTTAACCCCACTGCAGTGCAGGTGCAGCCCCACTGCAAAGGATAAATATTTAGTTGCCTGGAGTTGAGCTTTTATAATTGTAGGGCTCTGCTGCCCTCTAGTGTCTGAATTTGTAAACATTTGTCATTCGTTAATTACCGCGGAGTTCCACCCAAAAATGGAACTTCCGCTTTTTGGAATCCTCCCCCCCTCTGGTGTCACATTTGGCACCTTTCAGGGGGGAGGAGGGAGCAGATACCTGTGTAATACAGGTATTTGCTCCCACTTCCGGGCATAGATCACTGCGGTGATCGCGGTGACCTACGCCAAGTCCGGCGCCTACTCCCCCCCTGCTGTCTTCTGGGAGACACACAGGTCCCAGAAGACAGCAGGGACCAGTGGGAACGCGCAGCGCGAGTCGCGCATGTGCAGTAGGGAACCAGGAAGTGAAACCGCAAGGCTTCACTTCCTGATTCCCTTACCGAAGATGGCGGCGCCTCCACCTGAGAGCCGAGGGAGAGATCGGCTTCGGGTGCCGACATCGCAGGCGCTCAGGACAGGTAAGTGTCCTAATATTAAAAGTCAGCAGCTGCAGTATTTGTAGCTGCTGACTTTTTTAATATTTTTTTTTTGGAGGAACTCTGCTTTAATGTTCAGCTTTTTAGCAGAAGCCTGAAGGTTTTGTGCCAATATTGGCTGGTATTTGGAACTGTTCTTAATTCCCTCTACCTTGACTAAGGCCCCTGTTCCAGCTGAAAAAAAAACAGCCCCAAAGCATGATGCTGCCACCACCATGCTCCATGCTTCACTGTGGGTATGGTGTTCTTTTGGTGATGTGCAGTGTTGTTTTTGTGCCAAACATGTCTTTTAAGGCCAAAAAGTTCAACCTTGGTTTTAACAGACCATAACACATTTTCCCATATGCTTTTGGGAGACTTCAGATGTGTTTTTGGAAAATTTAGCCGGGCTTTGACGTTTTTCTTCGTAAGAAAAGGCTTCCGTCTTGCCACTCTACCCCATGGGCCAGACATATGAAGAATATAAGAGATTGTTACCACATGTACCACACAGCCAGTACTTGCCAGGTATTACTGCAGCTCCTTTAATGTTGCTGTAGGCCTCTTGGCAGCCTCCCTGACCAGTTTTCTTCTCGTCCTTTCATACATTTTCGAGGGATGTTCAGTTCTTGGTAATGTCACGGTTGTGCCATATTTTCTCCACTTGATGATGACTGTCTTCATTGTGTTCCATGGTACAGTGGAACTTCGGATTGCGAGTAACGCGGTTAATGAGCATTTCGTAATATGAGCACAGTATTTTAAAAAATCGTAACTCGGTTTGTGAGTGTTGTCTCACAAAACGAGCACGATTCAGGCCAAAGCGGTGTGCAGTACCGCTTTTGGCCTGAGGTGGGGGGGTCGCCAGAGCCAAGCAGAGCTGAATGTCGCCGATCGCAGCCGATCTGCGCCATTCGGAAATGCACGGAAAGGCCCGAGGACAGCACAGCTGACCTTGGCAAATCTCAGGAACAAAGTCTTTCCGAGGTTTGCCGAGACCAGTCAAGGTGTCCTCGGGCCTTTTCGGCCGTTTCCGAGGCTCTCCGGCGCCCCCCGCCTGTGGCTGCATTGGGTATTGCATGCCATTGAAGTCAATGCGGAGCAAATTATTTTCGTTTCCATTGACTTCAATGGGGAAACTCGCTTTGATATGCGAGTACTTTGGATTATGAGCATTCTCCTGGAACGGATTATGTCGTAATCCGAGGTTCCACTGTATATCTAATGCCTTGGAAATTCTTTTGTACCCTTTTCCTGACTGATACCTTTTAACAATCAGATCAATATAATCCTTAGGAAGCTCTCTGTGGACCATGGCTTTTGCTGTAGGATGCTAAAGGCCTGTACACACGATCAGAAAATCTGAAGTTAAATTTCATCCAATGAACGATCTGCCGATTCTCTGATCGTTAGTATGCTGCTTTTGACAGCCGATTGCAATTTTTCATCAGACAAAAACTGGGTGTGCAGGCTCCAAAACTTTTGTCTGATGTGACCACAACGTCCGATTTTCTATTCATTGGTATGGTTTTTGGCCCAAAAAAAATCTGAAGAGAAGGCTAGGCATGCTCAGAAATGAAAGAACACATACAAAACAATTCAACACATTACATCACTTCTGACGTTGAATTCTGTCATACCAAAATTTTCTGATGGTGAATAACCTCATCACTTTCGATTTGAGACTAGCATGCAACAAAAAACTGACAAAATGTCATCCAATAATCTGATGGTGTGTACCAGGCTTTAGAAAATGTCAGGAAAGACCTACTAGCACAGCTGAACTTTATTTGGGGTTAATTAGAGGCACTTTAAATGATGGCAGGGGTCTACTGACTCCTATTTAACATGAGTTTGAATGTGATTACTTCATTCTGAACACAGCTAAATCCCCACTTATAAGAGGGTGTGCACACTTATGCAAATACATTTATTTTATTTTTTTATTTTTACTCCCCCCACTAAAAAATGTTGGTTGTACAGTTTATAGGTCACATTAAAGGTGGAAAAAATTCTGAAATGATTTATCTTTGTCTCATTTTTTTTACATCACAGTAACCTGACATTTTAACAGGGCTGTGTAGACTTTTTATATCCACTGTATATAGAAAATAGATATATAGTTAGTCAGTACATTAGGATTGATCGATTTTCAGATACTGTATATACCGTAGTTTGTGGACTTACTAAAACTGGTGCACTCAGAATCTGGTGCAGCTGTGTATGGTAGCCAATCAGCTTCAAACTTCAGCTTGTTCAATTAGGCTTTGGCAATAAGACCTGGAAGCTGATTGGTTTCTATGCTGTACCAGATTTTGCACTCTCCAGTTTTGGTAAATCACCCCCAGCAACTTTCCTACAGACTAAATAATATAAAATGATTTGGGTTATTTTAATGTAGCACTATACATAGCACTATACATTTTGGCCTAACTTTATGAAGAAAGATTATTTATTTGCAAAATGTTATAACAAAAACAAAGACATTTTTTTTCTCAAAATGTATGGTCTTTTTTCGTTTACTTAGCAAAAAATTTAAAACCCAACGGTCATTAAATACCACCAAAAGAAAGCTCTATTTGTGTGAAAAAAAGTGATAAAAATGTCATATGGGTACAGTGTTGCATGACTGCGCAATTGTCATTCAAAGTGTGACAGAGCTGAAAGCTGAAAATTGGCCTGGGCAGGAAGGGGATGAAAGTGCCTAGTATTAAAATGGTTAAAGAGGATCTTCACCCATTTATTTGACTTGGCTCCTCTGCATCTCATCCACTCTCAGGTCCTTTCTTTTCTTGTTTTTTGTTTTTTTAAGTTTCGGACCGCCCCCCATCCTCCTAAGTGAATTTGACGTTCATATCCCAGGAGGCACCGGGAACCCCGCATGTCACCCATTAACAGAGAAGGGGAGCGGGCCTAACAGCACGACATTGATTGGCTGTGCCAGAACCCAGAAGAGCCGGCACAGCCTCCTGATGCTGTCACAAATGAATATGGCGGCCCAGGATCCTCTATGTGGGTCAGTATCTCAACTGTGGCCATCTGGTAAGCGGGGAGAATTTTTTTTTAAAAATAATGCAGGGGTATGAAAATCCTCTTTAGGTTAACACTCTAATTTTTTATATTTTTTTTCAGTTTTTAAATTGCTGTTTTATCTTTTATTACGCACACATGAGTCAATGTTTCTGTACAACCCTTTTAAAATTGGCCATGCTAAGTACAATAATGATTGGTAACTGAAAAAGTCCTTAAACTGAATATAGATTAACCGGTCCAGCACCAAATGCTTGATGCTGTATTTATGCATTTATGCATTTATGCCACTAACAGCATGAGATACATTTTAAATTTATTTTTTTATATTTTTAGTAAAGTGACATAAGCCTATTTACGATAGCCAGATCTTACACAATGGAGAGTGAAAGCAAACAAACAAATGATAACCCATTGCCATGACTTAGGAACAGTTTCGATAAAGCTGCATTATGGGAGCTTAACATTTTTTTTCTCATTTCTCTTTGCCCAGGGTTGATACATTGCGGAGGAGTAGTGGCTACACATAAATACTGTGGATAAAATTGATATTTTCCTGCAAGCACCAAGCAGTAGGAGTATAGGTTTATAAAAGTTTTCGTCCATAGAAAAGGTTGTAATTTTTCTAGATCTACAGTATAATCAGGTTATTATGTGCCTATTTTAGATCGAAATAGTGCTTAGCGGATTTCTTCTTTTGTTGCGGTTTTCTTAAAGATAAGAGGAGAAGAGTAAAATCTATCCTTAGAAACACTATTGTCAGACAGGTTAGACCTCAGAAAGAATCTGTTCCGTTATTTGGGTGTTAGTCACAAATCAATTGATTCTATTACCCTTTAAAAGATTTCACATACTTCTCCTGGGAATCACAAGGACGTTTCTCCGAGCAGCACAGAGTGTAATTGAATTTTGTCTGTACTGCACATACAATGCGGCATTTCCAGCTTGTCAATAAGAGATGAGAGTCAGATCATATGTGAAATAAATTAATAGGATAAATCTATGTAAAAAATGGGTTTTGTCCAGTATGGCATAGAATGAGAACAGGATGTATTTGCTCATATTGTCCATCTGAAGGAGAACTTATTTTAAATTTCAATCATTTTCCTGCAGTATTTGTAATTCATTGAGCCTGATGAATAATGCAGTTTTCATGACTGAGTACTCCACCACTGGTACACCGCTGTTTTAGCTCCCCAGTTCTCAGCAGTCAAGTATTTACGAAGGCTAAAAAACCTGAGTCAGAAAACTCCAATACAAGCTCTAATTTCTAAAAGTCATTAAGTTAAAAAGCAATTCCAAGCAACAATGAAACTAATGGGTGAGCTACTTATGCTATCCAGCAAATATTCTTACTGTTCTGTTCAGTAGATTACACAAAACACAGATATTAAACAGCAAACTTTTAGGAGTAAGAAACCAGAGAGCTCCTCACACGATCACAGGAAGTGTACTTTCTAAAGTAAGGTGACCAGATTTTTAAAATCCGGGGACATATTTTTTTTTACTAGTAATGGTGGCAATCAGCGACTCATAGCGGGACTGTGATATTGCGGCGGACAAATCGGACACTAAGTGGCACTTTTGACACTTTGTGGAAACCAGTGACACTAATACAGTGATCAATGCTAAAAGTATGCACTGTCGCTGTACTAATGACACTGGCTGGGAAGGGGATAACATCTAGGGCAATCAAAGGGCTAAATGTGTATCTAACAAGTGTTTTCTCACTTTGGGGGATCAGGATCACGATTGGATCCGCTTCCCCTCTGTTATTGCTGCTGGACACCATCAGCTGAGCTCAGCTGCCTCTCTCTGCCCGTCGCCGCCCCCCGCCCGCCTCACATCCTCTCAAGTGTCACTCTCCGGGCCCGGCTACTATTGGGTGGGGAGCGGAGGAAGATCACTCCACCTGGGAAGGCAAGGAGATAACCAAGCAGGCGGCTGGCCGGGACATGAGCCAAGGCAGAAGAACATGCGAGCGGAGCTGAATGGGCATGCACCCGAAACTGAAGAAATATTCCCTCTGCTCCGACCAGCACATGATCATCAGAAAGGAGCACAGATAATGGAAAAAATACAGCCCCCTAAGCTAGTAGGAGTGGCAGAGCAGAGGTGTGTAATTCAGACAGTAACAGGGATAAGCTTTGAGTTCGAGTCGAACATTGCCTGTTCGCATGTTCGCCGAAGAGCAAACAATTTGGGGTGTTCGTGGCAAATTCGAAAAGCCGCGGAACACCCTGTAAAAGTCTATGGGAGAAATCTAAAATGCTAATTTTAAAGACTTATATGCAAGTTATTGTCATAAAAAGTGTTTGGGGACCAGGGTCCTGCCCCAGGGGACATGTATCAATGTAAAAAAAAAGTTTTAAAAACGTCAGTTTTTTCGGGAGCAGCGATTTTAATAATGCTTAAAGTGAAGCAATACAAGTGAAATATTCCTTTTAAATTTCGTACCTGGGGGGGGGGGGGGGGGGGTGTATAGTATGCCTGAAGGAAAAAAAGTAATTTAAAAGCACTCGTGGCTATAATGAATTGTCGGCTCCCAGCAATACAGAGAAAAGTAATTGATAAAAAAAAAATAAAAAAAAATGCGTGGGGGTCCCCCCAAATTAAATTAAATTACCAGGCCCTTCAGGTCTGGTATGGATATTAAGGGGAACCCTGCGTCAAATTAAAAAAAGTAACTCCACCCCAAATTTTAAAAAAAATGGCGCGGAGTTTCCCCAAAAATCCATACCAGACCCTTTATCCGAGCACGCAACCTGGCAGGCCGCAGGAAAAGACGAAAGAGCGCCCCCCCCTCCTGAACTGTACCAGGCCACATGCCCTCAACATGGGGAGGATGTCCCCATGTTGATGGGGACAAGGGCCTCATCCCCACAACCCTTGCCCGGTGGTTGTGGGGGTCTGCGGGCAGGAGGCTTATCGGAATCTGGAAGACCCCTTTAACAAAGGGGACCCCCAGATCCCGGCCCCCCCTATGTGAATTGGTAAGGGGTACATTGTACCCCTACCATTTCACAAAGAAAGTGTAAAAAAAATGTAAAAAAAAAAACACACAGACACCTTGGAAAAGTCCTTTATTAAAAATAAAAAAATAAAAACACATTCCAACGATGTAATCCAATGTCCCGCGGCGATCCGATGTCCAGCGCTGCAGTCTCCACTCGAAACGTCATTGGCTGAGTGGACCTACACTGTGGAGGAAGTTCCCCATCAGGTCCACTCAGCCAATGACGTAGGCGGGGTCTGAGGTACAAGGGGGCGGAGGCGCCCTCGTATTTTAGACCCCGCCTACGTCATTGACTAAGCGAACCTGATGGGGAACTTCCTCTTCAGTGTAAAAAAATGAATAGACCCGCCCCTTCTCACGTTCCCCATCAGGAGCGGACCTGATGGGGAACGTGAGAAGGGGTGGGTCTATTCATTTTTTTACACTGAAGAGGGAGTTCCCCATCAGGTCCGCTCAGCCAAGACGTAGGCGGGGTTTGAGATACGAGGGCGCCCCCGCCCCCTCGTACCTCAGACCCCGCCTACGTCATTGGCTGAGCGGACCTGATGGGGAACACTTCTTCCGCAGTGTAGGTCCGCTCAGCCAATGACGTTTCATATGGAGTAGAGACTGCAGCGCTGGACATCGGATCGCTGCAGGACATTGGATTACATCGCTGGAATGTGTTTTTTATTTTTTATTTTTTATTTTTAATAAATGACTTTTCCAAGGTGTCTGTGTGTTTTTTTTAAAAACAATTTTACACTTTCTTCGTGAAATGGTAGGGGTACAATTTACCCCTTACCAATTCACATGGGGGGGCGGGATCTGGGGTCCTTTTTGTTAAAGGGGTCTTCCAGATTCTGATAAGCCTCCTGCCCGCAGACCCCCACAACCACCGGGCAAGGGTTGTGGGGATGAGGCCCTTGTCCCCATCAACATGGGGACATCTTCCCCATGTTGAGGGCATGTAGCCTGGTACGGTTCAGGAGGGGGGCGCTCTCTCATCCCCCCCTCTTTTCCTGCGGCCTATGGATATTTGGGGGGAACCCCACGTCATTTTTTTTTATTTGATGCAGGGTTCCCCTTAATATCCATACCAGACCTGAAGGGCCTGGTAATTGAATTTGGGGGGACCCCCACGCATTTATTTTTATTTTTTATCAATGACTTTTCTCTGTATTGCTGGGAGCCGACAATTCATTATAGCCACGAGTGGTTTTAAATTACTTTTTTTCCTTCAGAAATGACATTTTTTGCAGGGACAGTTCTAAGCAAGGGAAACAAGCGCTGCTTTACAGGCATACTATACACCCCCCCAAGTACGAAATTTAAAAGAATATTTCACTTTTTATTTTTCACTTTATGCATTATTAAAATCACTGCTGCCGAAAAAACGTCAGTTTTTAAAACTTTTTTTGCATTGATACATGTCCCCTGGGGGAGGACCCGGGTCCCCAAACACTTTTTAGGACAATAACTTGCATATTTGCCTTTATAATTAGCACTTTTGATTTCGAACGTTCGAGTCCATTGTATTTAATAGGGTTCTAAAGTTCACGCGAACTTTAGGTCTGTTCGCAGGTTCTGGTGTGAACCGAACAGGGGGGTGTTCCGCTCATCCCTACTCTGTATAGAAACCAATCAGCTTCCAGGTTTTATTGCCAAAGTGTAAATGAACAAGATGAAGTTAGAAGCTGATTGGCTACCATGCACAGCTGTACCAGATTCTGAGTGCAAAAGTTTTAGTAAATCTCCCCCGTAGTGTCTTATAGTGTAAACCTCATTGGTAAATCCCACTGCACAAAGTCTTAACTGTGCAAACTGTGCATGAATAAAGTGCAAAGTACTCTATAAATTATAGTGCAAAATTATACTGCATTATAGTTTCCTTTAGTTTCTTTTCCTTGTCTGACAAATTTTTCCCAGACAAGGTATTAAAGCAGGGATATGCAATTAGTGGACCTCCAGCTGTTGCAGAACTACAAGTCCCATGAGGCATAGCAAGACTCTGACAGCCACAAGCATGACACCGAAAGGCAGAGGCATGATGGGACTTGTAGTTTTGCAACAGCTGGAGGTCCGCTAATTGCATATCCCTGTATTAAAGTATTAAAAAACAGCATTTATATCTGCTGGATGAAAATATCTATCATTTTTGAAATTTCCTTCAGCACTGTACACACCTCAAATGTCTCATATCAAATCCAAATGTCAGAGACACCAGAGAAATACATTGAAGTTCTGCAGGGCAAGTGTTTTACCCTACTCCTGGGAGCACTGGATGCACAGGTGGTCTCAAGCATGGCAAGAAAGGCCTGTTAGCATGGGCACAAAGACATTTCTAAATATCAATAGCTTGATAAACTCCCACGGCTTCTAGTACCATCTCTATGGTGATGACACCCAAGTCTATTCCTCTACTCCTCACCTCACCTCATCCGCCTCAAAGAAGTAGCAGGAGTCGCAGACCCTGACCTACCCTGGTTCGCATCCTTCTTAGAAAACCGCTCCCAGACAGTGAAACTAGGAGCCTTCACCTCTGAAACTTGCGCAATTTCTCAAGGATCATCCCTTTCACCCATGCTCTTTAACATCTACCTCCGCCCACTCCTCAAAATCATCAGCAAACAGGACCTGTGCTACCACTCATACGCTGACGACACCCAACTCTACTTTCGTATCACCGGAAAAAAAGACCAATATCACGGACTGGAAAAGTGCCTCACATTGATCGATGATTGGATGACTGAGAGCTCCCTCAAACTCAATGGATCCAAAACAGAACTTCTTCTCCTCCACGCAAACCTAAAGACAGAAGCAATGACTTCTTGTACACCACCCACCATTCGTGGACAGACCATTACCCCGAGCACCAAAGTCAAAAGTCAGCGGATCGCACCATCCCCTCCGCCTGCTGCGTAGACTCATCCCCTTCATCCCGGAAGAGGACACAGCAGTAGTAGTTGGAACAATCATAAACTCCCGACTCGACTATGCAAACTCCCTCTACATAGGACTACCTAAGTATCAGATCTCGCGCCTACAAGTCATCCAGAACACGGCAGCCAGACTGGTAACAGGGAAAAAACCTTGGGAATCGATCACCCCTTCACCCTGCATTGGTTAACCGTAAAGGATCGGGTCATGTTCAAGACCCTCTGCCTGATCCACAAGTGCATAGTATAAATATGTAAACTAGGCTAAATTGTGGTGTACCATGTGAGAGCACAAAATATGTAAAGTAACCACTGTTCAGCCCCTATCTGCATAAACAAAAAACTATCCAATCAAGAGATTGGAAAAAGAGGAGGCTCATGAACAGTTTGTGCAAAATATCAAAATAGATTTATTGAGAAATGTTACATGGTAACGTGGACTATATCCAGGATACTGGACAACGTGTATATAAAAAAAACGATGACAGTCAAGGTTGACTGATCAACACATAATGCACATACACGACAGGACAGACATAAAATGACCTAAACACATAAGACACGTCCGGACGCCAGGTAGTTTCAGGGATAGATCTAAGTGATGATTGCAATTCAATCAAAATGATGGCAACAGCAAAGCTGTATATGAGCCAAGAGACCACTCCCTAAAAGGCCCTGGGAGCTTGAGCCCTAATGGATGGAAGGATAGGATGGGGGGGGAGGAAAGAAGGGGTGAAGGCCAGCTGGATGGATCCGTAAGGGGATAGCTGCAGTCCTGTTTCACCAACTATAATGTCATAAAGAAAAAATAAGAATTGAATGAAAAATAGTCTAAACGTTGGGATGCTGTGTCCATGAAATAATATCTTCCTGGAGGCAAGCAGAGAAACACATGTGAAGTACAGCTGGGGACAGATGTAATACAAATAAGAACAGTCCTCACTGCTAGTGATAGTTAAACACACTGGAGTAGCCGGTTACCAGGGGTAAATACGTATGAACCTGCACGTAATCAAGTATAGTGGCTGTCAGTAAAGTTACCCCTTCTCCGATGCTCGGATACACTGCCACGTCCGCATAAAGTCACTTTGCTGCTCCTTCCTGGCTTACACAGATTGTGTCAGGATACTGCCGTGTTTTGCGGTATATGTAGAGGAATTTGTTAAGTCCTTTCATGTCCCACAGCTGATACTCATGACTGCTTGGCTTTCCTCCTCCTCCTTCCCCTCCCTCCGGGGCTCGTCGTCACTGTGCGGGCATGAAACCGCGTCGCAGCGTGGCGTCCGGGCGGAAGTGATGTCGACTAGTTTCGCATATGATGTATGCGTAGCTTCATCTGGACGTATAAATGACGCGGGGGAGGGGTCCTTCTTATAGCGTCCCTCCCTCGTCTCACTCCGCCTAGTACATATATTTTAAAAGAGAAAAAAAGGACATTGCGGTGTATGTGCGCAAACATAGATAGTGTTTGGCTATAGGCCAGGTCCCCCCTGAGTATAAGCAGAATATATTAATTCCATATCATGTCGGAGGACAGAGAGCATTGAATGCATATATCTCCAAACTTCATTTAAAGGGCCAATACATGATAGTTTATAATTTTGATGCGTTAATGAACAAGCACCAATATCTGAGAACAATGAACAATGTTAATAATAGTGGTTGGGAAAAGGGGTTGGATATGTATGGGGGTGGGTAATAGGAAAAAACGTAGCGGACCACAGACAACTAATAGACAGACATGGGGCCAAATATATGCAAATGCAAACCCACATAAATACAAGTACAAACAAACCCCCACATCTGGGAAAGGGGGGCGGGGTTTGTAGCTTGGGGGGTTTTGGGAGATGTATAGCAGGTGCCATGGCAGACCCATAACCGCCATAACACACAGTAGTTAAACACATGTTTGCGGTAGATGGTACATTATTGTAATATAATCAACACAAATTGTAACGGTCAATAAGTAGTGTAGAGATACTACTCAAGTCCACATGATAGGAGGCTCAAACGGACACCCGTTATAGTGATTATACATTCATTATAGATCTATAAGAGGCACCCTACCTATTGAGGGCATAATGGTGGTCTAAATTATGCCAGACAGAAGGTAGAGCCAAAGTACCATCCGGTACCATATATTATATTATATTGCCCGGATGACTGGAAGTAATGTACACTATAAGGCAAAAAAGAGACAAAGAAATAGAGAGAACACAGATAAGGAAACAACCGAATATGGCAAATATGTAGGTACTCCAGACATGCACTAAATTGTTAGGAAGGGCTGTAAATTTAACTCGTTGTTGAGGCCCAGTGGTGTGAGAGATCCCAGGCGGAAAATCCAAATTTTCTCCTTTTTCAGGAGTATTTGATCAAAGTCCCCCCTTCTCGGGGGCAGATTAAGTAAATAGATGCCCTTGAGTTTCATGCCATTCAGATTCCCATCATGATATTGAGCAAAGTGTCTAGCCAACGGTTTTTCAGGGTTCTTTTCCCTGATTTCCCTCATTTGTTCCCCCAGGCGCACCCTTAGTTGGCGTTTAGTTTTACCGATGTAAATCTTTTTGCACGGGCACGTCAACATGTAGATAATCCTGGATGTCGCACAATTAATGGTGTTCTTAATATAATAACTACATGTATTAGTGGAGTCAGAGAAAGTATCAGTCCTTTCCACAAAAGGGCATACCTGGCAATGTCCACAGGGTATGCCTTTACTGCGTGGATATTCAGAAAGCCAGTTGGGTTCAATTGTTCTCGTGAATTCAGAATGAATCAACGAGTCCCCTAGATTTCTGGCCCTTTTTGCCACCATCAAAGGGGCTGGGCCCACTATCTTGGCTATTCCCGGGGTGTTTGTGAGGACATCCCAATGTTTCTTGAGGATGTTTCTTACTGTATCCCATTGGGAACCAAACTGGGTTATAATTCTGACTGGTCCCAGTTCTAATTTTTCCTGTTTGGGGATGTTGGACAATAGATCTTTTCGATCACGGCTTGCTGCTTTGGACTTAGCTTGTCTCAATTGTTTGTGGGAGTACCCCCTCTCCCTAAATCTAAGGTAGAGGGCATCACTCTCCTGTCTATAGTCCAACCTACTGGAGCACTTCCTCTTGATCCGCAGGAACTGCCCAATAGGTATACCATCCTTCAGCCATCTTGGATGATGGCTATCGGCTCTTAATAGAGTATTGGCCGCAGTTTCCTTCCGGAAGGTGGTAGTGGTGAGGGTCAGGTCCTCCACCCGGATACAGAGGTCCAGGAACGGAATTTTTTGACGATCAAATGTATATGTCAATCGGATGTTGTGATTGTTATTGTTCAATGCACACATAAAGATCTCGAGTGAAGCAGCATCCCCTCTCCAGACCATCAAAACATCATCTATGTACCTGAGCCAGGTGTGAACATGGCTCAGGTACATAGACAAATTATAGACAAGGTCCTCCTCCCACAGGCCCAGATGTAGGCACGCATATGCCGGTGCCCATGGGGCTCCCATGGAGGTACCCTTGATCTGCTGGTAGAAGTTGGTTTTGAACTGGAAGAAGTTGTTATTAAGGGCCAGTGCAAGTAGGTCTGCCACAAATTCATTTTGAGCCCCACAATCGGGGTATTGTCTGTCCAGAAAAGACACGATAGCCTCCATACCCCAAATATGGGGTATGGAGGTGTATAGAGACTCCACATCAATTCCCACCAGCAGAATCTCTTCCTCCAGCCTGATGTCCTGAATTTGGGCAAGAACATCCCGAGTGTCTTTAACATAGAACTTCAGGCCAGCTACCATATCTTTTTTTTTTTTTCCCAGAAAAAAAAAAACAAGTTTAATGATTCAAGTTTGACACTTACAGTTCAAAGTACCATAATCTCTTCAAATACAGTCACCATGACCGTACTACTCACAATACATGCAATGAATTTTAAACACAATTGTCACCATCCTGAGTATTCATACTGCCATGAGCGGCCACCGCACCTCCCCCAAGTCACTGTCTGTGCCCGGACAATCTGCCCATTATACTCCCGTGCCTACGCACTTAAGTAGCATATCAACCCACATTTAGTCTCAAAAGTCTGTCCATAATTAGGTCGTCCGGAGCTAGCCCCGGTGTTCCCAACCACAGGTCCCATAATTTTTCAAACTTTCCAGAGCATCCCCTATGCTGGTATATAACCTTTTCCATTCTCAGTGCGTTACCAAGTGCATTAATCCATTCCTTGACTGTGGGGGGTGATTCAGACTTCCAATGTTGCATAATCATTTTGCGGGCCATGAAAAGGGCCCTAGTGAGGGCTTCCCTAATATGGGGTTCCCATTCCAGCTCATCTAGCAGATTCAGAAGACATTGTTTCGGATCTAATGGGACTGACACCTGGAATACTGTGTTCAGCGTGTCTGTCACCCCCTTCCAATAGGTATGCAACTTGGGGCAGCGCCAGAGCATGTGTATCAGGTCCCCATGGTCTCTTTTACATCTCGTACAGGTCGGTGCGGGCAGCAGTCCCATACTGTATAGTCTGTGAGGCGTGTAGTATACTCTCAGGAGTGTATATAGTTGCGTCAGCCGCTGTGTCACATTGAGGGAGCATACGGTAACCGACTGCAGGGCCTCCTCCCACTGATCCTCATCCAGGGGTCCTACATCCGTTTCCCATTTCCCTTTAACAGTCAGGGGGTGTTTTGTGAGAAATTTACAAAGCAGCGTGCCGTAGCTCTGGGAAATGAAGCCCTTAGACGTCTCTGCACCCCTAAGCTGCAAGAGAAGCGGAGGGGAATCTACATGCCACTCTGAGACCCTTGACTGAGCTGTAAATGCATGCCGAAGCTGCAGATAGTAGAAAAGCATGTTCGCAGGCAAATGATATGCCTCCCTTAAAGTCTCAAAGGGCAGTAACTTGCCGTTCCCAATAATTTGTGTCAGGTAGCAGACTCCATACCTCTTCCACCTGTCCCCATGCTGTAATTTGGCTAGCTCGGGATAGGAATCATTTGCCCAGATAGGGCTGAACTCCGTAATACCTGAGGCCCCCTGTAGATATTTAGTTTTATTCCATATCTTCTGTATTAAACTGTACGTAGGGAAGCTTTTGTGAGGCCTTCCAAAAGCTAGGGCCTCAAGCGCTGTCGGAACTGACTTTCCCCCCATTGTCCAAAGCATAATATGTTCAGAGGCGCCATGGCTTCTACCCGCCGTGTCACCCTCCAAAACCATGGTACCTATCAGGTGCTGCAATTGCGACGCCAGATAGTACAACCACGGATTCGGCAAGGCAAGGCCACCTTCACCCTTGGGGCGTTGCAAGTGCTCTAATTTTATCCCGGGGGGGGGCGATTTTTCCAGATCAGTTCGCGAAATATGGTATTCACTATTCTGAAGATCTTCAGTGGGATCACTACCGGGGAATTGTGGAGCATGTACAGCAGTTGGGGCATAAGAATCATTTTAATTAGATTCACTCTGCCCGCAACCGACATACACAGAGTGTTCCACGTTTTAACCCGAGATCGGAATCTGGCCAGCAGCGGGGAGATATTGAGCTGACTGTATTCCCTGATATGCGGCGTCACTTGTATCCCCAGATATTTGAAGGAGGTGGCTACAGGAATACCCCCCACCCGGTCTCCGTGATGTAACAGGACATCATCCAGTGGCATTAAGGCTGACTTGGTCCAATTTATTTTAAGGCCCGAGAACTCCCCAAACCGAGCCACCGTCTCCATCGTCTCGCTCAGGGATTGCTCTGTATCACCCAGCAGAATCATTGTATCGTCTGCATAAAGCATCACTTTCTCCTGTCTGTCCCCATAGCAGAAGCCAGTGATACCCCTATGGTCTCTAATCCGAATCGCCAATGGCTCTATAGCCAAGGCAAACAGCAGGGGGGACAATGGACACCCCTGCCGCGTACCCCGGCCCAGAGCAAAGGCCGGTGACACTCTCCCCGCCTCTCTAATAACCGCCTGGGGGCAGTGGTACAGCAAACGCACCCAAGAAATGAACACCTCCCCGAAACCAAATCGCCTCAACACCTCCCAAAGGTACGGCCACTCAACACTATCAAAAGCTTTCATAGCGTCAAGCGACAGCAGAGCTCTCTTACCCATGTTATCAGCCTGGGATTGCATATTAAGAAATAGTCTCCTGAGGTTTATTGCCGTGGATTTGTTGGGCATAAATCCCGCCTGATCTGGGTGTATGACAGAGGTAATCACTTTATTCAGCCTGAGGGCCAGTACCTTCGCCAAGATCTTTATGTCTGTTTGTAATAGCGAAATCGGCCTATACGAGGCCGGGTCCACTGGGTCCTTTCCTGGTTTGAGGATCAACACAATATGTGCCTTTGCCATAGAGGGCGGGAGGACGCCAGACTCCCTTGCAGCATTAAAGACCCCCAACAGCTTAGGCAACAGGACCTCAGAGTACTGTCTGTAAATCTCCATGGGGATTCCATCCCCCCCTGGAGCCTTACCGTTAGGGAAGGCCGCCACCGCCACCTGCATCTCCTCCAAACTCAATGGAGAATCTAACTCCATGCTCCGAGTAGGGGAGAGACGCGGGAACGTAATTTCGTCCAGGTAGCCAGACAGCTCCCCCGAGCTATATTCCGAGGCTGGGCGATACAGTGATTCATAGAAGTCTGCCAATGTCTTTATTATGAGATCAGGGGAGTTAACCAGTCGCCCCTCCGTGGTTCGCAGGGTACCAATAACCGGGGATTTCTGTTCTGAATTAGCTATCCTAGCCAAGAGACGGCCCGTCGTCTCCCCCTCCTCAAAAAATGCTGTTTTGGTAAAGAACCTCTTTTTTTCCGCCGAAGAGGCGAGCAGGTGCTCATACGCAGATTGAGCTGACTGCCACGCCCCCTTAGCCGAGTCAGTGGGATCCTGCACGTACTGAGCCTCCAGAGAATGGACTTGCCTCTCCAGAGCTTCCCTGAAGGCCTCAGAGCGCCTCTTGACCTTATTGACCTCATTGCTAAGTAAACGTCGAAGGTAAACTTTAAATGCCTCCCATTCAGCAAGGAGAGACCCTGGATCAGGCTGGTCGGAGAAAAACCTCTGAACGCTCCCCTCTAGTTCCTCTGGGGCAGTAAATAGCTTAAGCCAAAAGGCGTTAAATTTCCAGGGTGCTCTGGAGAGTGTAGATAAATGAGTCACCGTAAGACCGATCACCATGTAAGAGTGATCAGAAACACATCTAGGTTTGTATGAGACCTCCAAAACCGAGGGGAGCATCGCATTGTTAACCACCGCCAAGTTTATTCTAGATAGTGACCCATGGGACTTAGAGAAACAAGAAAATTGTTTAACTGTAGGGTTTCGGTGCCTCCATATGTCTAGCCAGCCCACCTCCCGAAACAGTCTAGCCAGAGGAGTAGGCCTACAAGAGCTCGCCCCCGGTATCGGATGCTTGTCCATCCCCGGATCCAACCAGCTGTTAAAGTCTCCCACCAGAAGCATCGGGAGCTCCGGCCTACCCCCCAAAAACTCCAGGAGAAGCCGCAGCACCCGAGCATCAAACGGGGGAGGTATGTAAACACAGGCTAATATACAGTTCAAAATACCAATGCGGCAATGTAAAAACACAAACCTGCCCTCAGAATCAACCCTAGAGGCATACTCCTGGTAGTCCAGAGACCTGTGCACCACCACGCTCACCCCCCGGGAGAAGGAGGTGTGAGTGGAGTGGTACGCCCAGCCCACCCAGGAGTATTTCATACATCCTTTAGTGTCAGGTGTCAGATGCGTTTCCTGAAAACATAAGATAGCAGGGTAGAACTTTTTCATACAAGTAAACACCATAGTCCGCTTAAGGGGGGAGTTCAGGCCCCTAACATTCCAGGAGATCAAGGGGGTACCCTCCATTGCAGAGGCAGAAATAGTGACAGGGTGGGGCCCTTGGGCACCCCCAGCTCGGACTGTTCCAGTGAGTCAAAGTTAGTGGGGCGATGAAGAACTACGGTAGCAACAAAACGATAGGTGACCAGAAAAAAGTACATCTTTGGACTGTAAGGTAGCGTACACTGTAGAACACAACAAGGCACAACGGTGCCAACAAACAGTAGAGCAGTTGTTGATAGGTAGTCCCCAGTCCGGTGGAGAATCCTCACAGTAGGAAGCGCCTGGACGGGGCTGAAATATACAGTCAGCCACAGTAACATCGCCAACAGGGCAACTCCTGGAACCGCAACCCAGCCCAACAGTGGGCTAACTGAAGGTCGATGTATTTCTACTAGATTCAAGATTAAACCTAAGTTGAATTCACAGTTCTTGTCCTAGCACATTTGGAAATTAAGTTTTCCCCCCGGCACAAGAAGAGGAACCGGATAAAATGAAAGGGTGTCCTTGAAGCCAGAACAGCATCCCATCAATGCAAGGAGATCAACAATCCAGGTATAAATGCACATTTTGTGTTACACGAGTTGTCAGGGTCAGTCTCCTCCAGCATCCACCCTGCGATGACGTAAGGCATGCTCATTGTGATCCAGCCAGGCCGCCGCGTCCCTGGCCGACTCAAAGAACTGCGCCTGGCCATCCGCCGTCACTCGCAGTTTAGCTGGGTAGAGCATTGCATATGGCAGTTGGAGGGCTCTCAGGCGCTGCAATTGCGACGCCAGATAGTACAACCACGGATTCGGCAAGGCAAGGCCACCTTCACCCTTGGGGCGTTGCAAGTGCTCTAATTTTATCCCGGGAGGGGGCGATTTTTCCAGATCAGTTCGCGAAATATGGTATTCACTATTCTGAAGATCTTCAGTGGGATCACTACCGGGGAATTGTGGAGCATGTACAGCAGTTGGGGCATAAGAATCATTTTAATTAGATTCACTCTGCCCGCAACCGACATACACAGAGTGTTCCACGTTTTAACCCGAGATCGGAATCTGGCCAGCAGCGGGGAGATATTGAGCTGACTGTATTCCCTGATATGCGGCGTCACTTGTATCCCCAGATATTTGAAGGAGGTGGCTACAGGAATACCCCCCACCCGGTCTCCGTGATGTAACAGGACATCATCCAGTGGCATTAAGGCTGACTTGGTCCAATTTATTTTAAGGCCCGAGAACTCCCCAAACCGAGCCACCGTCTCCATCGTCTCGCTCAGGGATTGCTCTGTATCACCCAGCAGAATCATTGTATCGTCTGCATAAAGCATCACTTTCTCCTGTCTGTCCCCATAGCAGAAGCCAGTGATACCCCTATGGTCTCTAATCCGAATCGCCAATGGCTCTATAGCCAAGGCAAACAGCAGGGGGGACAATGGACACCCCTGCCGCGTACCCCGGCCCAGAGCAAAGGCCGGTGACACTCTCCCCGCCTCTCTAATAACCGCCTGGGGGCAGTGGTACAGCAAACGCACCCAAGAAATGAACACCTCCCCGAAACCAAATCGCCTCAACACCTCCCAAAGGTACGGCCACTCAACGCTATCAAAAGCTTTCATAGCGTCAAGCGACAGCAGAGCTCTCTTACCCATGTTATCAGCCTGGGATTGCATATTAAGAAATAGTCTCCTGAGGTTTATTGCCGTGGATTTGTTGGGCATAAATCCCGCCTGATCTGGGTGTATGACAGAGGTAATCACTTTATTCAGCCTGAGGGCCAGTACCTTCGCCAAGATCTTTATGTCTGTTTGTAATAGCGAAATCGGCCTATACGAGGCCGGGTCCACTGGGTCCTTTCCTGGTTTGAGGATCAACACAATATGTGCCTTTGCCATAGAGGGCGGGAGGACGCCAGACTCCCTTGCAGCATTAAAGACCCCCAACAGCTTAGGCAACAGGACCTCAGAGTACTGTCTGTAAATCTCCATGGGGATTCCATCCCCCCCTGGAGCCTTACCGTTAGGGAAGGCCGCCACCGCCACCTGCATCTCCTCCAAACTCAATGGAGAATCTAACTCCATGCTCCGAGTAGGGGAGAGACGCGGGAACGTAATTTCGTCCAGGTAGCCAGACAGCTCCCCCAAGCTATATTCCGAGGCTGGGCGATACAGTGATTCATAGAAGTCTGCCAATGTCTTTATTATGAGATCAGGGGAGTTAACCAGTCGCCCCTCCGTGGTTCGCAGGGTACCAATAACCGGGGATTTCTGTTCTGAATTAGCTATCCTAGCCAAGAGACGGCCCGTCGTCTCCCCCTCCTCAAAAAATGCTGTTTTGGTAAAGAACCTCTTTTTTTCCGCCGAAGAGGCGAGCAGGTGCTCATACGCAGATTGAGCTGACTGCCACGCCCCCTTAGCCGAGTCAGTGGGATCCTGCACGTACTGAGCCTCCAGAGAATGGACTTGCCTCTCTAGAGCTTCCCTGAAGGCCTCAGAGCGCCTCTTGACCTTATTGACCTCATTGCTAAGTAAACGTCGAAGGTAAACTTTAAATGCCTCCCATTCAGCAAGGAGAGACCCTGGATCAGGCTGGTCGGAGAAAAACCTCTGAACGCTCCCCTCTAGTTCCTCTGGGGCAGTAAATAGCTTAAGCCAAAAGGCGTTAAATTTCCAGGGTGCTCTGGAGAGTGTAGATAAATGAGTCACCGTAAGACCGATCACCATGTAAGAGCCCACCCAGGAGTATTTCATACATCCTTTAGTGTCAGGTGTCAGATGCGTTTCCTGAAAACATAAGATAGCAGGGTAGAACTTTTTCATACAAGTAAACACCATAGTCCGCTTAAGGGGGGAGTTCAGGCCCCTAACATTCCAGGAGATCAAGGGGGTACCCTCCATTGCAGAGGCAGAAATAGTGACAGGGTGGGGCCCTTGGGCACCCCCAGCTCGGACTGTTCCAGTGAGTCAAAGTTAGTGGGGCGATGAAGAACTACGGTAGCAACAAAACGATAGGTGACCAGAAAAAAGTACATCTTTGGACTGTAAGGTAGCGTACACTGTAGAACACAACAAGGCACAACGGTGCCAACAAACAGTAGAGCAGTTGTTGATAGGTAGTCCCCAGTCCGGTGGAGAATCCTCACAGTAGGAAGCGCCTGGACGGGGCTGAAATATACAGTCAGCCACAGTAACATCGCCAACAGGGCAACTCCTGGAACCGCAACCCAGCCCAACAGTGGGCTAACTGAAGGTCGATGTATTTCTACTAGATTCAAGATTAAACCTAAGTTGAATTCACAGTTCTTGTCCTAGCACATTTGGAAATTAAGTTTTCCCCCCGGCACAAGAAGAGGAACCGGATAAAATGAAAGGGTGTCCTTGAAGCCAGAACAGCATCCCATCAATGCAAGGAGATCAACAATCCAGGTATAAATGCACATTTTGTGTTACACGAGTTGTCAGGGTCAGTCTCCTCCAGCATCCACCCTGCGATGACGTAAGGCCTGCTCATTGTGATCCAGCCAGGCCGCCGCGTCCCTGGCCGACTCAAAGAACTGCGCCTGGCCATCCGCCGTCACTCGCAGTTTAGCTGGGTAGAGCATTGCATATGGCAGTTGGAGGGCTCTCAGGCGTTTCTTTACGTCACCAAACTTTGCTCTACTCCTCTGCACCTCAGCAGAGAAATCGGGGTAGAATGACACTCTGACTCCGTTAAATGTGACATTGCCCTGCTCCCGCGCGCATCGAAGAACTGTCTCTCTGTCACGGTAATGTAGGAGCTTGGCCAGCATTGAACGGGGAGGGGCCCCCTGTGGGGGGGGCGGCCCGGCACTCTATGAGCTCGTTCCACTGTAAAAAATGGGGAAAAAGCTTCCCTTCCAAACACCTCGATAAGCCAGTTCTCCACAAACATGGTGGGGTCTCTGCCCTCTGATTTCTCTGGGAGACCGACAATACGGACGTTGTTCCTGCGCAAACGATTTTCTGTGTCCTCTGCTCTGTTAAACGTGTCTTGGGCCATGCGGTGTGCTGCCCTGGCCTCACTTGCTAATGGGGGTAACTTGTCCTCTAAATCGCTCACTCTGCTCTCCACAGCTGTCGCCCTTTCCCTGACCTTTTGAAGATCTTGCCTCAGAAGGGAACCTCTTCCCTCAGACCCCCAAACTGCGCCTTCATGTCAGCATTGCCCATCTGCACAGCCCTCAGTATGTCTGCTAATGTAGGCTCTGGTGTGTCTTCCGAAGGGGGGGAGGAGGGGGGCTGAACAGCATCAGCCTCAGAGCGGTGGGGGGTGTCCTCCATATCATGGCCCCAGTCTGCCTGCGTGGCCTGGTTTCCTCCATCCCCATCATCCACTGTCCCCCCAACGTCAGAAAGCACAGGGCCCTGTACCTTCTGGGTGTAGTAGAGCATGTCCCTCGTCTGAGCCTTTGGAGCTTTCCTACTGCCAGTTTCCTTAGGCTTGTCTGTCAGCCGCGATGAGCGCTGTGCTGCGGCGGCGCCATCTTGGGAGTCCGGTCCCGCCATCTCCAGCATACCGCAACGGGTCTTCCCCCGTGTACAGAGGGCCGGCGGTGGGTCCGGGCAGTGCAGGGGTTCGGTAGCCAGCTGGGGAGCCAAAGAGAGCAGGATCAGAGATGCCGGGGTAGGATCAATGGACGGATCAGGCAGGAGCTGTGAGAAGTGCGTCCTCTCACATGCCGGTCTTGGCCACGCCCCCAGCTACCATATCTTTAAGCATGAGGTCAAGGTACTTTCCTATTCTTTCTGATGGTCCCCTAATAGCGGAGACAATAGGTCTACCGGGAGGGTCCTGTATAGATTTATGGACTTTAGGGATTATATAAAAAATAGGAATGTTGTAATCTCTCACCTTGAGATGCTCAAATTCCGACGACTGAGTAAGCTGTCTTCCATGGCCAATTGGAGTTTAATGTTAATCTCACTGGCCAATTTTGGAAAGGGGTCACCGTCAATCTTTTTATAGGTATCTCCATCTCTTAATAGGCAGTTGACCTCTTTAAGGTAGTTGTCCTCATCCAACAGGACAACATTACCCCCTTTATCGCTTCTCTTGATGATCAGCCTTTTGGCGGACATCAACTCTCTTTTAGCACGTCGCTCCTCCGGGGATAAATTGTCCTGTCCTCTTTTTTCCCAATCAATGCTTTTAAGGTCAGTTTGGACTAAGTCCAAAAATAAACTAAGCCACTTGTTTTTGTATAAAGGTGGCATTTTATTAGACCTAATTTTAAGTGGGACATGTCTTTTCTGGACAATAGAAGGATCATCAAGATCTTCATTTTCCTCTAGTAGAGAGGTTAGGATCTGTAGGATCTCATCGTCTCTACTTTCAGTGTCACCTGTACCTTCATTGGAGGCTGTCTTATGCGTATGTAAATAACGCAAAAATACTTTGCGTAAAAATAACGCTACGTCTTTATAGACATTGAACTCGTCCATAACATTGGTGGGCGAGAAGGACATACCTTTTTGTAACAATTTTATATGTCTTGGTGCTAAAGGAAAACTTGAGAGGTTAATTATTTTCATGTCGGTTATTGTTTCTAATTGTTCTATTGGTGGCCTCTCTGGCTCCTCTGGCTCCTTGTGTTGGGGCCGCCCTTGTCTAAGTTCCGTCCTCTGTTGGGTTGTCTCTGGTGTCTGGGGGCCGAAGGTTTCCGTATAGTCGGATTGTCCGACCTCAGATGATCTGTGTTGTCTTCCCCTACCGCCCCCTCTTTCTCTAAAAAAAGTAACCGATCTGGGAAGGTTGTTATCCTCACTCTCACTTGGGGATCTGTTCCCTCTAGAGTTGGACCTACCACGTCTTGTCCTGCTCCTATTTCTCCTTATGGTTAGATCGAAGATCTCCCCCTTCTCCCAATCATTGAGGTCTCTTTTGAGTTTTGATTGTTTTGTCACTTTAAGGTTATGCTGTGTTTTCTCTACTTCTCTTTTGACTATCTCATTCTGTATATTGAATTCTTCTGTATCCTTGAATGGTTCTAAGCCTAGAGAACTATCTGAGATTAAAGTGGACAACTCTACTAGTTGTAATTTTCTTCTTCAACAATGAGTTTCATTACGGAAATACCATGCTCAATACATAGTGTCTTCCATTTCTCTAAAAATCTGTCATTGTGAAGATGTTCTGCCGGTATAACTTTGTCTCTGAGGCCCCTAGGTACTATCTTCTGCTCAATATATGTCTCAAGGAAAGATACGTCCCATTTCCTATTAAGATGCTTAATTAAAAGTCTTTTGTGTTCTTTAAATCTTGTTTTTGTCTCCTCATCCCGACTTAAAGTGATAGTACTATCGGGTCTGAGGGCTTGTTGTATTTAAAGGTCAATGTCATCCCCCAACATGAATGCCATAACCCAACAATTATTTACGCAATTATTTACGCAACTTATAAAAGTGGTCAGAAGACCGAAGGGGAAAGAGGTATAAGCCAAAAAAAACTAATCTATGGAAAACGTCCAGTATACCAATAGTCCACACATATGCCTAAAGAATGGATCACCTGTGATCCTGAAAAAGCATATAGTATAAATATGTAAACTATGTAAATATGTAAATTGTGGTGTACCATGTGAGAGCACAAAATATGTAAAGTAACCACTGTTCAGCCCCTATCTGCATAAACAAAAAATAGTCCACGTTACCATGTAACATTTCTCAATAAATCTATTTTGATAATTTTGCACAAACTGTTCATGAGCCTCCTCTTTTTCCAATCTCTTGATTGGATAGTTTTTTGCTGATCCACAAGTGCACACAAGGAAATGCTCCTCAATATTTATGCGAGAAGATAAAACACTACACCCCCAAATGCATTCTCCGATCAACCAATCAAAACCTCCTCCACATCCCCAAGTCCCGCTACAAATGGAAGGGAGAACGAAGATTTGCAGTCCAAGGACCACGGCTATGGAACGCTCTACCCACGGACATCCGTATGGAAGAAAACCATCGAGTCTTCAGGAAAAAACGTGCCTTGAGGCGATTTAGTTCGCATTTGCAGCGCTATATAAGTTATCACTCACTCACCCACTCACTCACTCACCCCTTCAGTCTCCTCTCGCATTACTAATTTATTAACTGACATATCAGTATGGATGTTGCACTACTTCCTCAAACTCAATCTTTCTAAAACTGAGCTTATAATATTACCTTCTGCCTGTGCCCCTCCCCTGACATCCCTATCAAAATCAATAAGGCCCCTTTCACACTGGGGTAGG
Source organism: Rana muscosa (assembly GCA_029206835.1). Lineage (NCBI taxonomy): Eukaryota > Metazoa > Chordata > Amphibia > Anura > Ranidae > Rana > Rana muscosa. Next base: position 861,210,235 of record CM055122.1, read on the forward strand.
GGGTGCGTCGGCAGTAAAACAGCGGTATTTGACCGCTAGTGGTGCGGGTTTACCCCCGCTAGTGGCCGAAAAAGGGTTAAAAACCACCGCAAAGAGCCTCTGCAGAGGCGCATTGTGGGCGGTATAGCCGCAGTGTCCCATTGCTTTCAATTGGCAGGAGCGGTGGAGATGCGGTAAACACACCGCTCCTTCACCACTCCAAAGATGCGGCTAGCAGGAGTTTTTTTCACATCCTGCTAGTGCACTGCTCCAGCGTGAAAGCCCTCGCGCTTTCACACTGGAGAAACAGCAGCCGCTGTTTCAGGTCGGTTTAGCGCAATAGCACCTGCAAACCGCCCCAGTGTTAAAGGGATCTAATACATCTATCATTCTCTCCCCTCATGCTAGGATGCTAGGTATGACATCCTCCCCATGTTGAGGGCATGTGGCCTGGTACAGTTCAGGAGGGGGGGGCGCTCTCTCGTCCCCCCCTCTTTTCCTGCGGCCTGCCAGGTTGCGTGCTTGGATAAAGGGTCTGGTATGGATTTTTGGGGGAACTCCACGCCATTTTTTTTCAATTTGGGGTGGAGTTCCCCTTAAAATCCATACCAGACCTGAAGGGCCTGGTATGGATATTTGGGGGAACTCCACGCATTTTTTTTTTTAAATTTGCGGCAGGGTTCCCCTTAATATCCATACCAGACCTGAAGGGCTTGGTAATTGAATTGGGGGGGACCCCCACACTTTTTTTAAATTTTTTTATCAATGACTTTTCTATGTTTTGCCGGGAGCCGACAATTCATTATAGCCGCGAGTGAGTTTTAAATTCCTTTTTTTCCTTCAGAAATTACACTTTGTGCAGGGACAGTTCTAAGCACGGGAAACAAGCCAGATTTTACATGCATACTATACACAACCCTAGGTATGAAATTTAAAGGAATATTTCACTTTTATTGTTTCACTTTAGGCATTATTAAAATCACTGCTCCCGAAAAAACAGCAGTTTTTAAAACTTTTTTTTGCATTGATACATGTCCCCTGGGGCAGGACCCGGGTCCCCAAACACTTTTTATGACAATAACTTGCATATAAGCCTTTAAAATTAGCACTTTAGATTTCTCATAGACTTTTCGAATTTGCTGCGAACACCCCAAATTGTTCGCTGTTCGGCGAACGGGCAACAGGCAATGTTCGAGTCAAACATGAGTTCGACTCCAACTCGAAGCTCATTCCTAGTGGCTAAGTTCATTCTCAATGGTCCCTTTGTATGTAGGAAAGTAGCCATAAGGAAAACTATAATGTTTTTAGTTAGATTTTATTTTGGCTGTTTTTTTTTAAGTCCTTAATCTGTTGTTTTAAAGGATTTCCAGAGCAGTATGTATTAGCAAATGTGAGTTCACAGCATCGCTTACCTGCCTCCAAAGTGGCTTTAGCTGACTAAAACCTCAGACTCAGCTTTCTGATAAACAATGGGCCATTGCTGATTGCGTTTTGTATATGTAGCACACAGATCCTTTTGCCCCTGCTTACCTTCACCTGTGGGGGTAAGACACACCATACCACAAGCCCGTGTCCTCCTTATCAGAGGTCAGGCGGTGTTCACAGATTTGGGTCCTGCAGCGAGTTACCTCTTTCCACTGGTTCTCATCACTAGAATGTAGGGAAAAGTCTATATTCTTCCCCAATAAGGCCAATGTCCACACGACTTTAACTCCAACAAAGAGTTTATTTTCCTTTGCTACAATTAAAGGGGAAATTGAAGAGAGAAAGAAGTTAGCGAAGATAGGAGGTAGATTCAGGCACACAACACTTGACTCACTCGTCGCCACTCAATCCCGAGTGGGTTTAGCTCACCCGGATAGATCCCTCTCACAGTTCTAGCAGCCGGAGTGGAGCTCGAACAATACTGTAACTTTGTCCTCTCCAGGGACGGGTTCAGGAGATCCTCTAATAGTAGCAGAATCCTGTTATTCCTGAATCCAAACATCCCTTAAACCTCTGTAAAATTTAGAGAACCGATGATGCCAATGGGCACTTTACAGGGTTATCTTGCTGAGTACTGAGTCCTCCCTCTGATAGGCAACCAGGCCTCTCTTTCACCATGACATCTCTCACCGGTCCATCAGACAGGTCCTCCCCTGGTTTTCTCTCCTTCAGAGCGGGCCGCCCGCTCCCTGGAACTCCAGCATATTGATCGCAGACCCAGGTAAAGGTACTGGGCCTGCCTGGAACGTTGTAGCCTCGGGCTAAAGGTGCCCGAGACTCCTCGGCCAGTTCACACACCCCCCCAGCCAACAGGGCCATAGGGCGCGACTTCGCCGTCAGGGGTCCTTGGACTCCCCCCTGACACACCACCGCCGTGGGGCACACTCCTCCGGGTACTCCTCTCCCCGGCACTCCTCCTACAATAATGGCGTCTGCCCCTTATGTACCCTCTCCCGACATGCACAGCAGGCGAAGCCCCGCCCACCACACGGTAGCCGAGAGAGGATACCCAATCAGAATATCGTGTCACCTGAGGTTCGACCCTAGGCCTGGGCAACAGTGTCACCCACAGGCCAAAGGGGAACTGTACACCAGACAACACTTACAGCAGAGCAGAGTCCATGCTAACAAATTAGAGAACCTGAGCCAACTATGGCTCATACTACCCCTAAATTTAGAACATAGCGACCCCCGATTTTGGGGTACCCACTACACATACAACAGGCTTCTTTCAGCATAGCTGAGAGTGATACAATGCTTCACATGTGACAAGCAGTCTACAGCTCCACCTTCTGGCTGAATAAGACTACCTAATGTTAATATGCAACATTTAAAAATTTCCTGACAAAAAAAATGTATTTATTCTAGTCCAGACAGTAATAAACCAGTGAGTGGTTGTCATGAGCTACTACAGTGTGCATGTTGCTCCTTGCCTTGTTGAGACTTTATTTACAATTTAATAGATGGTTAGTTCTTATGGTAAAACCACGTGGAGAGGACCTTAGGGCCATGTCAGACTAGTGATCCTCTCACTGGTAACAACTCCCCGCCAGCAGGATTGCTATGCAGGAAAAATCGGGGGCAGTAAAATACTTTCCTGCTTGCATGTGTTGTGCCCTCACTGCCTGGATGAGCAATGCATTGCTCTCTTTGGCTACCCACAATCTGTACTAGTTTCATCATTAAGGGAGCTCATCCAGCTGGTGAGGGAGTGACATATGTAAGTAGGTGAGTATTTCACTGCACATTTTATTGATCCTGTCCTTGTCGAGTTATCTTTAGCAATGGATTCTCTCGTGTGACATGGGCCTTACTGTTATATTGAAGAGATGATGACTGCTACAACCAATTCTTCCTTGTCTTGTCTTTGCGGTAGCAGTGAGCTCACCTAATTTATATACAATGACGTAACACCATGTTAGTGAGGTGAGGCTCTTGTACGGTATTGGTAACAGCAGTAACACCATTATACACTATATTGATGCTGACATCAATCAGCTATCTTATTAGCAGCATTTCTGGGTTTACAATTAAGGCAGTTGAGGTAATTAAAGTGACTTGTAATTTATCCTGTAACTACATCCACATATAGAGCAGTTCAATATATTGACTGTAAAAAGGAATCCAGTTTGGTTGTGCAATTATATCACTGAACTAACACACCTATGGACATGTCCTTCCTGGTTAATTGCATGCAGTATGTTATGCTGTAAGACAGGCAAATTAGTTGTTTATTTAAGTAGTGCTGCATAACCCTTTTTACCTGAAGTCGCATGTCCCAGTGTGACACTTAGACACAAAGTTGGGTCCTGACACTCTACAGAGAGGAAAATAGATGTTACGCTATAAATATTTTTGCACGGCTGTTCATGAAACAGTAGGTTTTGTGCCCTCTAATGGTTCAGAGACAAAATAGACTACTTTGATAATGTTAAGCTTCATCACTTACAGAAATACAGTGGCGGGCGCTCCATATGGGGTGCAGCGGCGCTGCCCCAATATATATGTGGGGCGCCGGACGCATTGATTCCAATGTTTTTTTTTTTTTTAAGCACATGATTAGAGCCTGAGGCTCTAATTGGCTTTAAAAAAAAGCACTGCGCCCAAGCTCACCCACTTCTGTGACAATAGCAAATTAATATTTTCTATTGTCTTCCTGCTTCTCCTCCCGGCCAATCAGGAAGCAGGAGGAGTGCAATTGGCCGAGAGGAGAAGCGATTGTATTGGTTGGTACCGGGGGGCGGGGAGGATGTACGGAGATCCGGAAGATGGCCGCTGCCATCGGCTCTGCATCTGTCATCTCTGCATTGCCACCAAGAGCCCATGGGAGCACCACCCACCCGTGGGGGGTTGTTGGTTGGTCTGTTTGCCACCCCCCCAGCGTGGTTTGTTTAACGTCCCTACCCCCGGCTGGAGCACCAGCCGCCACTGCAGATTAAATATCCAGTGAAGTTTACATTAATCTTAAATTTGTGATGTGTTTCTTTTTTACCTGCATTCTCTGCCATAGTTTAGAATTTTATTTTATAAACAATAGTTAATTGATTGATACTAGGTTGTATTTCTATCTAAGACAATGTTGGCCTTAGTCAATAAAGAGTTATTATCATAAAGTGCTAACCTATAGGCCTCATCAGAACTCATTCTGAAAATACCAGGCCAAGAGAAAGTCTGATTGTTTTCTAATGGTTACTGCACTTAAGAATTAACACTCAGTAATGACATGTCTTATTAGCAGTCTTACTCAGTGGCGGTGCGTCCATAGAGGGCGCCGGAGCGCCGCCCCCTCTTGCTCCCGCACCGCCACTGAAAGACAATACACAGATTCATGCATTGCATGAATCTGTGTATTGTCACCGCTCCCGCGCTGCCCACTATTCATATGGCCGGCCTCCTGGTGAGCGCCGGCCATATGAATTAGAGCGGCGGCCAGCGGTGGGTGTGTCCTGGAAGTGCCTATCAGAGCCAGCGGCTCTGATAGGCTTTCCGAATACAGCTCTCACGCTGTATTCGGCTTCCAAAAACTCCTCCCAGGTACGCACGGGGGTGCGTTCCTTGGAGAAGACTGTGTGGAGGTTTCAGCCAATCAGGTTCACCGGATCTTGTTACCGGTAACCTGATTGGCTGAAGCGACATCGAGGGCGGGAGAACACATCGAGGACGGCGCGGACGGAGGAAGGTAAGTGCAGGGCTGGGGGGGGGGGAACAGGCTGCATTTAGGGGACAAACTGGATGCATTTGGGGGGAACTGGCTGTATATGGGGGACACGCTGGCTGAATATGGGGGGAACTGGCTGTATATGGGGGACACACTGGCTTAATATGGGGGGAACTGGCTGTATATGGGGGACAAACTGGCTGAATATGGGGGGAACTGGCTGTATATGGGGGACACGCTGCTGCATTTGGGGGGAACTGGCTGTATATGGGGGCACACTGGCTATATATATGGGGACACACTGGCTGTATATGGGGGCACACTGGCTGTATATGGGGGCACACTGGCTATATATATGGGGACACACTGGCTATATATATGGGGGCACACTGGCTGTATATGGGGGACAAACTGGCTGTATATGGGGGCACACTGGCTATATATATGGGGGCACACTGGCTGTATATGGGGCACACTGGCTATATATATGGGGGCACACTGGCTATATATGGGGACAAACTGGCTGTATATGGGAGCACACTGGCTGTATATGGGGGCACACTGTCTGTATATGGGGGGCACACTGGCTGTATATATGGGGGCACACTGGTTATATATATATAGGGGCACACTGGCTGTATATGGGGACAAACTGGCTGTATATGGAAACAAACTGGCTATATATGGAAACAAACTGGCTGTATTTGAGGGGGCAAACTGGTGGCGTTTGGGCACAGTGGCTGCGTTTAATGGGCACAGTGGCGGCAATTGATTTATTTATTTTTTCAGTTTGTTTGCGCCCCCCCAAAAATTTTGAGCACCAGCCGCCACTGGTCTTACTGTATAAGACCTTATTGGGATAGGGTCTGTGGGGTAAATGTACTAAAACTGGAGAGTGCAAAATCTGGTGCAGCTGTTCATGGTAGCCAATCAGCTTCTAACTTCAGCTTGTTCAATTAAAGCAGAGGTCCACCCAGATTTTTTTTTTAAAAGTCAGCAGTTACTAACAGTGTAGCTGCTGACTTTTAATAAGGATACTTACCTGTCCTACTCGCCCGCGATGTCGGTCCCCCGACGGCGATTGATCGCTGCTGGAAGGTCCCGGCTCCTCCATCCTGACTAAGGGAAACTGGCAGTGAAGCCTTACAGCTTCACTGCCCGTTTCCTACTGCGCATGCGCCACTCGCACGGCGCTTTGGGAATGGGCGGCTTGCCTCCTGGGATACACACAGTTCCCAGAAGGCAGCGTGCCCCATTCACAAGAAGAGGAAACGGAAGTTCTCAATCCAAGGATAAGGAAGACGCACATTAGAGGCAGATTAGGGGACTTCCGCATAGCAACGGGCATTTCGGGTGAGTATAATTATTATTTTTTTTCTATACATTTTCTTCTTTTTTTTAAATGAATTTTAGTGTAAAAAAAATTGCAGGGTGGACCTCCGCTTTAAGCTTTGACAAAAAAAAAAACTGGAAACTGATTGGTTTCTATGCAGAGCTGCACCAGATTTTAGTTTTAGTACATCAACCCTTCTGTGTTCTACTTCTTGTGTTTCCTCTGTATGTTATGGTTTCCTCTTGAATCTTAAAATATACTGGTAGGTTCAATCCATACACAAAATATAACTAGATATTCATATTTAAAGCGGAGGTCCGCCAACATTTTTTTTTCAACAGCTACAAATACTGCAGCTGCTGACTTTTAAAATATGGACACTTACCTGTCCAGGGTGCCCACGATGTCGGCACCCGAGGCCGACCCGTTGCTCAGTCCTTGGATGCTTCAGCCGCCATCTTCGGTAAGGGAATCAGGAAATGAAGCCTTGCGGCTTCACTTCCTGGTTCCCTACTGCGCATGCACGAGACGTGGAGTCGTGCTGTGCAATCCGAATGGCCCCTGCTGTCTTCTGGGACCCGTGTGTCTCCCAGAAGACAGCAGGGGGGGGGGAAGTGGCATAACTCCTGCGGTGGTCTATGCCCGGAGGTGGGTGCAAATACCTGTATTATACCCCCTCCCCCCTGAAAGGTGCCAAATGTGACACCTAAAGGTGGGGGAGGGTTCCAAAAAGCGGAGGTTCCATTTTTGTGTGGACCTCCGCTTTAACAGAGATTTTTAATTAAGGGGATATCCAATTGCCTTCTGGGGATCAGGAGGGAAATTGTATAATCCCACTGGAGCAAATTTAACCATGCTTTGTTTTTACTTTCCTCTGGATGAACTATGGGCATACAATTCTGCATATGGAGGTTTTCTATATATTTATCTTGGTTGAGCAAGATGGATGTTTGTCTTTTTTCAATCTGACAAACTATGTAACTATCTAATTGCTTTAAAGGCCAACTCCAGCTTTTCTCCACCCCCATTCCCTGTCTCCCTTCTGTTCTGACGTCCCCCACAACCCTATTTGTTTTAAGTCCACATACATACCTTCTCCTGGTATCTGTAGACCTCCGGGCAGGATTGTATCGAGGCACAGATCTTGGGAAGGGTACAGAAAAATGCCTGCTGCATTGAAGGTCCCAATGGGCACAGTAGCCTCCATCATCCGTAACTAGAACAAGTTTGGAACCACCAGGACTCTTCCTAGAGCGGGCCACCCGCCAAACTGAGTGATCGGGGGAGAAGGGCCTTAGTCTGGGAGGTGACTAAGAACCCGATGGTCACAGACAGAGCTCCACCGTTTCTCTGTGGAGAGAGGAGAACCTTCCAGAAGAACAACCATCTCTGCAGCACTCCACCAATCAGGCCTGTTTGGTAGAGTGGCCAGACGGAAGCCACTCCTTAGTAAAAGGCACATGACAGCCCACCTGAAGTTTGCCAAAAGGCACCTGAAGGACTCTCAGACCATGAGAAACAAGATTCTCTGGTCTGATGAAACAAAGATTGAACTCTTTGGCCCGAATGGCAAGCGTCATGTCTGGAGGAAACCAGCACCGCTCTTCACCCGACCAATATCATCCCTACAGTGAAGCATGGTGGTGGCAGCATCATGCTGTGGGGGTATTTTTCAGTGGCAGAAACTGGGAGACTAGTCAGGATTGAGGGAAAGATAAATGCAGCAATACACAGAGACATCCCTGATGAAAACCTGCTCCAGAGGGCTCTGGACCTCAGACTGGGGCAAAGGTTCATCTTCCAACAGGACAATGACCCTAAGCAGACAGCCAAGATAACAAATTAATGGCTTTGGGACAACTCTGATAATGTCCCTGAGTGGCCCAGCCAGAGCCCAGACTTGAACCCGATTGAACGTCTCTGGAGAGATCTAAATGGCTGTGGACCGACGCTCTCCAGCCAACCTAATAGAGCTCAAGGGGTCCTGCGAAAAAGAATGGTAGAATCTGCCCAAAAAATAGGTGTGCCAAGCTTGTAGCATCATACTCAAAAAAGATTTGAGGCTGTAATAGGCGCCAAAGGTGCCTCAACAAAGTATTGAGCGAAGGGTGTGAATTCTTATATACATTTTTTTTTTAATACATTTGCAAAGATTTTAAACAAACTTCTTTCACGTTGTCATCTTGGGGTATTTGTAGAATTTTGAGGAAAGTAATGAATTTAATCCATTTTGGAATAAGGCTGTAACATAACAAAAGCGCTGTGAATACTATCCGGATGCACCGTACCTAGTTTTACTTCATGGTTGTACGCTGCATGAATGTGCATAACTTTACGTATATTCACATTAACCCTGATTTTGCCATGTAGTTGACCAACAACACAGTGCATCCATGTCAGCTTGTAAGAAATGTATTCTGCTACAAAGTGTGCTATTTTTAAACATAGGAATATTACTTTTATTCTCATCTCTATATAATTTATAAACAGATAAAAAAAAGAATGGCCCCAAAACGGAACTTTGGGATACACTGTCATTAATCATTACTCTCTGAATTACAGATAACACATTTTAACTTATATCTTAAATAGTAAATTAGACATTTGCAAAAAACGTTTTTACACACTTTAGAAAAGTTCAAATACAATACATTTACAACCACCCCTTAGTCTAGGTTTCTGCTTATTTCCACATAAAATATACATTAGCCGTAATAATCAGTTGTTTGCCTACATGTTCTAATCTGCACTAGAAAGCTGGCTGGATGCTCTAAGGCCACTTTCATACTGAGGTGCTTAAAAAACTGCCAGTAAAACACTGAGCGCTTTTGAAGCGCTTTTCAGGCGCTTTTGAAGCACTTTCAATTCATTTCAATGGAGAGGGGCGTTTTTTCAGCGCACTGCCTCAGTGTGAAAGCATCCATTGATTTAATGTAAATACGTTTTCAGGCGCTTTTTTTAGGGTGAAAGCGCCTGAAAAGCGCCTCAGTGTGAAAGGGGCCTAAGTGTCCCTTATGCTTTCCTCTCCAGGTGTATAGGCATGCCTGAAGGGTTTCTAGAAGAATAAATTAGGAGACCTGTGTAATAATTGCTATAAACAGCCCATCTAAAAATGTAGAATAATCTAAAGTGATTGCACGTACTATTAAAGTAAATAAATGATTTATATGGTCCAATAATGGGGGAATAGCTGGAAGACATGGCTGCTCATATGCTGTGCCAGATAGGTACCATAAACAACAGTCCTGTATTGCTGTGTTGATGAAGTACAGCATGCAGAGTACTTCTTAGGCGGGCCATACACGGATAAAATTTCTTTCCTGCAACCACGGGTTCATACATGATTCCCCCATCAACATAGCAGTGTTGATGTGGGAATCCCTTCTGCTGGGCCATTGTTTTTTCACACCGGGGAGCCGTCCCCTCCAGGAGAAGACAGTGATTGTTGCTAGCGGCTATAGCAGCCACTAGCAATAATTGCAAGAGAATCTGGCAGGCTGGTTCTACCCAAGTTGATCGATCAACTAGATACATTTAGCCTGCCCATTAATGGTTCAAATCTCGGCCGGTTCAGCAGAACTGTGTATGGTCGGCCTTGGTTCATGAACAGTCATGAACAGAGAGGCCAACGGGGAAAAAGATATCACTGCACAATTACAATTTTGCTTCCTAAACACTTTTGGGTTTTTCTTATAGATTTCTGGCTGTTAATCACAAAAATAACCTATAATTTAGCCTCTTGTATATCATTTTTTAGAAATATATTGAGTTTTTGAAATTTCTTCTCACATATATTTTTAGTTTACTAACTATTGATTGCATTATGAGATGCTTTGTGTAGCTCATGCATGTCCATGCATGTCCAAGAATGCACTCAGGGCATATTGCATTACATTTGTGGAACTGGCACAGTTTGGGCATGCCTAGGCATGCTTAAGCCAGATGGATGCTGTCTGGAAAGGCTAAAAGCAGCTTGCGCACACAAATGCTACTCATTTTGTTGCTATCAGTTTCTATGTATTTGGTGTGATTGTTTTAAGTCATTGCATTGCATTGAAAGGTGCCAAATGTGGCACCGGAGGGGGGAGGAACCGGATAAGCGGAAGTTCCATTTTTAGGTGGAACTCCTCTTTAAGTCTCAAAGACGCATCATGACTTGACTTGTTAGGAAAGTATATAAACTGTACTTTGGTTGTAAGATTTGTGATCAAAACGATGCCTGGGCTCCTCACATTTGCTGTGCAAGATGTGGTGTCAAACTAACAGCTTGGCTTAGAGGAACTAGGAAATCATAAGACTATATTACCAATGCTTCGGACCAGGGTGTTGCAGTGGACATAGCAATTCTTTATCCCAGCAAGGCATTCAATACTGTTCCCCATAATGATCTAATACAAAAGTTGTACAAGCCAGGATTTAATCCTTGGGTGGTTCAGTGGATATACAGTTGGCTAAATGATAGATACCAGAGTGTGGGTGTAAATGGGGTTCACTCAGAACAGAGACCAGTCACTGGTGGTGTACCACAAGGCTCTGTAGTAGGTCCTGTTCTACTTAATCTACTATATATGTAAGTGATATAACTAAAGGTATGTTGTAGGCTTATGCAATTCGTTTCGTAACAAATCCAAATTTCGGACAAATTTAGCAACTTTCGGACATTCGGAAGCATTCGAATTTCTGAACAAAGCAATTACGAATAAAACCGAATCTGAAAATAAATTATATCTCAAATGGCGAATGCCCGAGGCATAATTTGTTGTTGCGTTAATGCGGCCTAATGCAAGTCGACTTGTTGTGATCCGTCACGGAAAATTACGAATCAATCAACCAAAAAAAAGTTACGAATGTACGAATTTATTCGAAGCATGTTAGGCAGTGCCATTGTGAGAGACACGGAAAATTACAAATTAACGAACCAAAAAAAAGGAACAAATGTACAATCCATTCGAAGCACAATAACACTCTGCTCTGCTCTCTGCTCCTCCCTCACCGTGCTGAACTCCCTCTCAAAATGGTGTACAGGGGCGGAGGCTATAGCCGCATGTCAAAAACTAAAGTAAAATACGAGATTTCGAATCGTTACAAATAACCGCAATGTATTTAGAAAAGTACCAATCCATTCGAAGCACGTTAGGCAGCCCCATTGTGAGAGAGACATGGAAAATTACGAATCAAAGAACCAAAAAAAGTTTTGAATGTACGAATCCATTCGAAGCACGTTAGGCAGCGCCGTTGTGAGAGAGACACGGAAAATTACGAATCAAAGAACCAAAAAAAGTTTTGAATGTACGAATCCATTCAAAGCACGTTAGGCAGCGCCATTGTGAGAGAGACACGGAAAATTACGAATCAACGAACCAAAAAAAGTTACGGAAGTAGGAGTTGTGTCCAGAATCAACGAAAAACAATGTACTCTACCAAAAGTACGAATTATAAATCAACTAAAAATAAGGCTTACATTAATACGAATCATTCCGATTCAACGAAAAATGTCGCGTGCAAAAATACGAATTAGTCCGAACAAATGATTATGAATCAACAGGACCGAAAAGAAACAAAACAAAACTAAACAAATGTTTTCGTTGTGCACAAGTCTAGTTGTTGGGCAAAGTATGACTTTTTGCTGATGATACAAAGATGTGTAATAGGGTTGATATCCCTGGAGGTGTTTGTAACATGGAGCATGATTTGGCATTGCTGGACGATTGGTCAAAGCAGTGGAGACTGCAGTTCAATGTTCCTAAATGTAAGATAATGCACCTAGGGAAAAAGAATCCCCTGAGAGAGTACACCATTGGGGGTAAAGTGTTAGCCAGCACTACAGAAGAAAAAGATTTGGAGGTGCTTATTTCAGATGATTGCATAATGAGCAAACCGTGTGACCAGGCAGTGAAAAAAGCAAATAGAATTCTATGATGCATCAGTAGAGGGATCACCAGCAGGAAGAAGGAGGTCCTGATTCCCCTATTTAGATCTTTAGTGAGACCTCATTTAGAAGACTGTTCTGGAGACCTCACTTACAGAAAGATATTGATAAAATAGAAACGAGTCCAGAAACGGGTAACAAATATGGTGAAAGGTCTGGGGGATAAAACACATCGAGAGCGACTTCAGGAACTTATTATGTATAGTCTGGAGGAAAGAAAGGAGACATGATTGAAACCTTTAAATATATCAATGGGCTGAAGGTTCAGTAGGGCAATTTTTTTAATAGAATTTTTTTAATAGAAAACCAAAATCAAGAACACAGAGACCTGACCTCAAACTAAGGAAAGTTCAAAACTAATCTTACTGTAGAAAGTATTATTTTACCAAAATGGTAGTTGATGCTTGGAATAAACTACCAGTAGAGGTAGTGAGACAGTCAACAGTAAATGCCTTTAAACATGCTTGGGACAAATATAGATCCATACTCGGTCAATAAAGTTCACGAAAAAAAAAATGGGCAGACTTGATAGAAAACTGTCTTTTTCTGCCGTTACTTTTCTATGTTTATAATGCTAATTGCTGTCCTGATGATATGGAGAGAACAGAATGATCATGTGACATGCTGTTACCTCTGTTTTCATATGGTGATCTACACAGTAACACACCACCTGTATAGGAGGGCCCATCTCTGGATGAAGGAGCACAGGGGACACAGCAGACAGCAGCATTGACAGTCTGGGGAGGGGGGAGAGGACTGCTAGATGTACTAGCAGATTTAAATGCACTAACAAATTGAAGCAAAACGCCAGCAAATACTTTATAAGCAGTTACAGCTAATATTATCTTTCCTTTTGGGATAAAGCTTTTACATAAATAAATAAAAGCTGATCATTGTAAGTTTAACACCCCTGTTGTTAAATGGTTTATCTCATGTCTGTAACTGCTAGAGAGCTTGTTCTCTTACAAAAACTCACTTTTTGGCTAGATCGCTAGATGAAAATAGAGGAAAAAAGCCTAAAAAATAAAAATAACATCATGTCTAAGGCTGCTTTCACACTGAGGAGCATTACAGGTGCTATAGCACTAAATATAGTGCCTGTAAAGAGCCTCTCCTCTCACTCCAGTGTGAAAGCCCGAGGCCAAGCCACATCTTTGAGGCGTTGAAGGAGCGGTGTACACACTGCTCTCAATGGGCAGAGCCGCCGAAGTGCCAGCAAAGTGCCGCTGCAGCGGTGCTTTGCTGGCACTTTTAACCCTTTAGCAGCCGTTAGCGGGGGTTAAAAGCACCCCGCTAGCGGCCGAAAAGGGCCGCAAAAATGACAGTAAAGCGCCGCTAAAAATAGCGGCGCTTTACCGCCAACTCCCCCAACGCCTCAGTGTGAAAGTAGCCTAATAAATGTTTGCTTTTGGGTGAACCTGCTGCCTTGCTCTACATTGGAAAAGCAAAGGTTTACAATAAATAGGCTATATTGTTATTTGTCATAAGGACTGCTTCAGCAATGAGACAAACAAACAAAAAAAAAGAACTGAAAATAACATTTATTATGGCAAATTACAAAAGTTTTATAATGAATTGAGTCTTTTAGCATTTTATTTCCTTCCCCCAAAGATGTATTTGTTGAATCTGTTTGTAGGGCTGTGTAAGTGGTAAGTTTAAATGGAAGAGTTCTTAAGAGTTGTCCTTCTTTAAAAATTTTGATTTCATATTCTTTTATAACAGAAATACTCACAGAAATAAAACAGAAAAAGAACAGCTAGGATAATGAAACTTGATTGGCAGGCCAGAAGTTTATATTACATTCATTTTTTTGTCTTGACATTTCAATGAAAGGACATCTTTGTTGCCTTGTTTTGTTTGTTCTTTTTTTAGCACAATTTTTAACACTCACTACCTAAACACTAAAATGGCAGGAAAATGAAATTATCCATCATTCTTCTATTATTGGGCATTTGGATGGATTATGTGGTCTTAGAGTTTGCAATAAAAGATGGTGCTTGCTTCTCGTTTCCTGGCATTGCCTCTTTCTTGTTTGTTGTTTTTCTGTTGAGGCCATAATTTTCCTGATTTATTGGTTGATAAGAGAGCCTTAAGCTGCCCAGAGTACTATTTCTGTTCATCAGAAAGTTTTTGCTGTGCTTGATCCTGAACTCGCAATCACCAATTTAATGATTTCCTACACTACCTCCTGCTGGTGCTAATTTTGTTAAAGGAATACAATTTTCAGTTTTCATAAGGTTTCCATTTGAGCCGTTATCGGAACACTTTTTTCATGTACATTTTCACATTTCTGCACAGGTATTAGGTTTAAGCACTAAAAGAGGCTTTAGACTCTGTTTAAAATTCTTCACACCTATTGTATATAAAAAGTCTTTGGCTGTAAATACTAGGGGTTCTATCAATAGAAGTTTTAACTATAAAGATCTGGTTGGGTACCTTAAAAGTCTGCTTTTGTCTTGTGTCCTACTAATAAGAAGTCTAAAAAAACAATTAAACATAGTAAAAGCTGAATTTCAGACAAACAGCTAAAATAAAAATATGGGGACCCACCAATAGATATGTAATTCTGTGCAGTTGGTTTTGTGATCCAGGAACCCATTCCAAGCAGCATAGCCAGATTCATGACCTCCACTACACTTCCTTCCACTGACAACCAACACCGGGGCATTTTATCCTCCTAGTGACTGCTAATGCTGGGGCATGTCTCATAATACTGTCCACCAATGCTGGTACATTTTTTTCTCCTACTGACACCAAAGCCAGGGCATTTTCATCTCCCATGAATACTGGAGCTGGCAGTTCCTCCCACAAGAAAGCTGTAACCTGGGTAGCTGGGGATCACCAGCCATTGGAATAAATAAGACAAGTGGCGTGATTGGATTTGTGTGATTTCTGGGGGGTATTTAGGTTTGCCCATCCTGTTTTGGTGAGCTGATTTATTTACTTTTGGAGCATTTTTTCTTCATCTCTACTGGGGTGAACTCTGTTTTTTTTGTGATGTAAAATAGGGGTGTTGGTACACATTTTAATTTGGTCTCTTATTTGTTTCTGCCCCGTTGGCTCTATGTTTTATTTTTTGCATTACTTGGATAATGGCCCCATTTGTTTTAGCAGGATTTTAATGTTATGTGGCTTTATGCTTCTATGTTTACAGTTCCAGTTCCATATCTCTCTATATCTATTGCACCCCCGTCCATCTACAGTAAAGCATGAGAAGGATCTTCCCCTACACACTGTCATGGTCAAAACGTGAAATCATTATATTCATTTCCACATTATATTTTCATATATTTCTAGCATATTTCTATTAAAATGATTGTTCTTGGAGTTTGTAAACTTACTTTGTGAAGCTCTCCACACATTTACTTCCATGAATTCTGTGACACATATTCACTGTGCTGTATAAGTAGATGCTGCTGTCACAGAATTCACAGAGCCTGCCTTCTGAGCTACAGAGGAGCTGAGAGAAGGGGTTTCAGGAGGCGGAGTCAGTACAGAAATCACAGCTTGCATTCAGCAATGTACCATGGGATATCTAGTTCGTAGAAATGGAAAGTTAACAGCAGAGGAGAAGCTGCAACGCATTCAGGGAATCCAGGAATCAGTGGAAAGAGATGGCCAGCAGACGGGCAGAACTCACAACATGAAAGGATATTTTTCAAATAAGCTTGGATTGGATTGTCCAAATAACTATTGTTTTTATTATGATTGCAATGCTGATGTAATAAAATAAAAATGTATGCTGTGATTATACATTTCATTTAAGGAAAATTTTGTGAAATGTGTACATATTCATAGTTGCAATTTTCTTTAGCAGTTCACTGAATGTTTCTTTTTACTGTAGTTGTTCTTCAAATAGTTAATACAAGCCAAAATTTCAGAACCCACATGAATAAAACCATGAATTTCCATACTGGATCCCGTCTCAGAAAATTCAGCAGAATGTTTTTCAAGAAAACAGTTTGGAGAAGTGCTGATGTCTTCAATCAGTGCATGTATTTATTTTGTAGCAGGCCTTTGATCTTGTAAACCGGCAGATTATATTTAAAACTGTGAGTGATCAGGAGGTGTTGGGTAATCCTTGTGCAGTATACTTTATAGCTATCTGTCTAGATTTGAGAAAGCCTCACCGGCTTCATTTTCTTCCCCATCTGACAAATAGCTCCCTTAGGAAATTTAAACCAGTTACTGGCTGAATTTGTTCATGTGAAATACATCACAGCAGCACTTCCATCTTCTTAAATTCCTTGATCAACTGTACTTTCACAGTGGATGGAAATTTTGTTTCAGATTACATTCCCTTTCCCAGTGCACACCTATTAAATATCAATTGTGTACTTTGTAGAATCTAAATGTTTGTCCCTTGCTGCACTATAAACGGAAATGCCACCTCTTCAGAGTAGAGTCATGTTATCAAGTTTCTTTTGTAACTTTTACAGAAATATTTTACACCAGTGTTTCCTAAACCATTCCTAAGGCTAGGCTCACATATATATGCATCTGTATTTTCATGTTTTTTTTTTATTACATTTTTCGTGTGCTTACTTTAAAGTCTAGGGGGGCAAAAGACACATGGGGCAGGATTTACTAAAAGTGGAGAATGCTAATTCTGGTGCAGCTGTGCACAGAAACTAATCAGCTTTCAGTTTTCTTTGTCAAAGTTTTATTGAACAAGTTGAAGTTATTATTATTATTATTATACAGGATTTATATAGCGCCAACAGTTTGCGCAGCGCTTTACAACTTCAGGGAAGACAGTACAATTACAATACAATAGGGGAGGAATCAGAGGGCCCTGCTTGTTAAAGCTTACAATCTAGAAGGGAGGGTCAAGTGGAAAAAAGGGTAGTAGCTGTTTAGGGGATGATCAGATGGACAAGATGAAAAAACAGTTGTTAGGTGTGGGTAGGATAGGCTTCTCTGAAGAGGAGGGTTTGTCTAAAAGGAGTAGGAGACAAGCGGACAGATTGGGGTAAGGCGTTCCATAGGCTTGGAGAGGCTCTGGAGAAGTCCTGGAGGTGAGCATGGGAGGAGGTGATTAAGGTGAAGTTAGAACCTGATTGGGTACTATAGCTGCACCAATATCTGAGTGCTCCAGTTTTGGTAAATTTCCGCCACTATGTCGCACTAAAAGAAGTGACTTTTTTCCACGTCACACATAGGCATGTTGCATAGGTGGGGAGGGCCTCATAAACAATAGAATTCCTCTTGTTCTGCATTGTCCCACGACATAATGCACCGATGTGAACAGGGACTAAGTGGCATGTAGGGCAGGTCAGGGTGACGGTGTAGTCATCATGTCCTCCTTGTTTCCCATCAACTTGTTGGTCACCAAGTACTGAGACACATAAGAAGCCTGTCCTGGGGTGGGTTTTTTTGGGCTACATTGGGCACTTTCTACAGCGTCACTTTACATATAATTGATGTCCCATCAGTCCCCATATCAATTTAGTTGCCTTTCTCTGGACTCTCTCTAGCTCCAGCACATCTTTTCTGTGGATTGGTGACCAGAACTGGATGGAATACTCCAGATGCGGCCGAACCAGAGTTTTATAAAGTGGCATAATAGTCATTTTATCTCTGGAGTAAATTCCCTTTTTGATGCATGCTAATTAGTGATGAGCCGAACACCCCCGGGTTCGGTTCGCACCAGAACCCGCGAACGGACCGAAAGTTCGTACGAACATTAGAACCCTATTAAATACAATGGATGCGAACGTTCGAATTCTAAAGTGCTAATTATAACGACTATTATGCATGTTATTGTCCTAAAAAGTGTTTGGGAACCCGGGTTCTGCACCAGGGGACATGTATCAATGCAAAAAGAAGTTTTAAAAACGGTCGTTTTTTGGGAGCAGTCATTTTAATGATGCATAAAGTGAAAAAAAAAAGTCAAATATTCCTTTAAATATCGTACCTGGGGGGTGTCTAAAGTATGCCTGTGAAGTGCCACGTGTTTCCCGTGTTTAGAACTGTCCCTGCACAAAATGACACTTCTAAAGGAAAAAAAAGCCATTTAAAACTGCTTGCGGCTTTAATGTAATGTCTGGTCCCGGTAATATGGATGAAAATCTTTAAGAAAAATGGCATAGCTACCCCATGACCCCCCCCCCCCTACCCCAGCCCATTACCAGCCCCTTTGGGTCTTGTATGGATATTAAGGGGAACCCCGCACATAAAATAAAAAAGGCCCTATATACTCTGAACAGCCGTGTACAGGCGGTGCATACAAGACAGGGACTGTAGGTTTGTTCTTATGTAGAATCTATTTGTAATTTTGAACAGGTACATTGTGTGACAGCAGGAAGGTAAAGTCACCTGGTTGCATCCAGGGGGGTAGATATATTTCGCCCAGATTCAGGCTTTACGCCGACTTATACAACTAGGTGGAGAGTTGTATAAGGCTAGTGGGCTCATGGATGACTCATACCTCTAGGGAGAGGGCTGGGCGTCGTACAGACAGGGAGTTGATGAGGCCAGCTGAAGCTTGTCAGCTCATTTAGGCCTCTATAAGAACTCCCAGCTTCATTAGATGTTAGCTCATGCCTGGAACCAGACCTGTGTGGACTGTCTAGGGAGAGTGAACCCCTGTGCGGTGAGGCAAAGCCTGTGTGGCTATTTGTTTGGACTTTTACTAAACCAGGGACTTAGGGACTAGGACAGCACTAGGCTGATCCCAGTTGTTAGTTAGGAAACCTGTATGTTTAGTCAGAGGTCAACTTGACCAGGATTTATTTTGGTTATGTTTCTTTTGCTTTGCTGTGTTTTGTCACTGTAAATAGAAAATAAACCGCACCTTTTTTTGATTTTGAAAACCACAACCTCCGTTTGCTGGGCCTGTTTTGTGTGGGGAGCCCATCCCGGGGGTCACACACACCCGCTGCCGAGCTAACCCCCTCACAGTTGGTGGAGAACCAGTGGCAGTTTTTTTTAAGCCAGCATGGAGGAGATACTGAAGCAGCTGGCTCTAGCAAATGCCAATCAACAGCAGACAAATGCAGGTTTGCAAAGGAGCCTTGCAGCCCAGCAGCAGACAAACGCAACTTTGCAACAGAGTCTGGAGGCTCAGCAACGAGCCCAGCAGCAATCTGAGGCCCGCTTCATAGACCTGTTGCAGAAGCAAGAGCAGAGACTACAACAACAGATGGAAGCAGTAATGCAGCAACGTCCGCAGACCAGTGAGGAAAGCCGTCCCACTAATACCGCGTCCTTTGGGGTGAGTCGTTTATTGACAAAAATGACTGGAGAGGATGATCCAGAGGTATTTTTGACCACATTTGAAAGGACCGCTGAAAGAGAAAAGTGGCCTGAGGAGCAGTGGGCTGGACTGGTGGCTCCTCTGTTAACTGGTGAATCGCAGAAAGCTTACTATGACCTAGAGCCTAACCAAGCAAAAGACTATGTGATGCTAAAAGCTGAAATATTGGCAAGGCTGGGTGTCACCCAGGCTGTCCGGGCTCAGCGTGTGCATAACTGGACTTTCCAGCTTGGAAAACCCCCCAGGTCTCAAATGTATGATCTCATTCACCTGAGCAGAAAGTGGCTACAGCCAGAGACTTTGTCCGCACCAAAGATTGTGGAACGTGTTGTAATGGATCGGTTTTTGAGAGCTCTTCCTACTGCCATCCAAAAGTGGGTAAGCCATGGAGACCCAGAGACGGCCGATGGTCTTGTGGATCGTGTGGAGAAATACTTGGCTACAGAGAACCTGACGGCCTCTTCCAGAGACACTCGGACTTTCCACCCTAAGACCAGACCATCCCCAGGGGCGGATAAGAGGATTCCAAAGGGTGAGGGTGGAGAGAGTGAGAGGGTGGGAGCTCTACCCCAAGTTTGGCGAGAACAGCCTGGGAAATCAGCGGCTCAAGAGGCGGCAAGAAGGATCGTTTGCTACCGCTGCCGGCAAGCGGGACATATTGCAGCCAATTGCCCGGTTGTGGAGGAACCCATGCAGTGTGACTTTCTGACGGGCAGACGTCAGTCACTGTGTGCGACAGTCGCATGCACTGCCATTCGAGGAACTGAGAAACATTTATGCAAAATGTGTGTTAATGGTAGAAATGTTGTGGTATTGCTGGATTCAGGTAGCCTTGTGACCCTGATAAAGGCTGAGTTAGTTAAAACAGAGGTCTCTGGGAATAGCAAGGTAGCTGTTATTTGTGTGCATGGGGACACCCGAGAGTATCCAGTGACTACAGTGTGTTTCGAGACCCCCAAAGGTACCCTCTCTCATCCAGTGGGCTTAGTATCTCAGTTACCGCATGACGCCATTGTGGGAAGGGATTTTCCGAAGTTCTGGGAACTGTGGGATGATCCTGAGCCCCTCACTGGTGCCCCTATGTACCAGGAATGTGATAGCCAGAACTCCCCTGAGAGTGGTGAGGACTCTCCGGAATTTCCCTTATCAGTATTGGCAGGGGAGACTCAAGAAACTGGAGAGGAGCCCACCTCCTCAGACGAAAACCTACCGTCTGTGGAGTTTTCTGATCTTGAGGTTCACAGGGAAAACTTTGCCACAGAACAGTTGAAAGACCCCGCCCTAATAAAGGCACGGGAAAACGTAGTGAAAATAGATGGCGAGTTAGTGAACCCAGATAATACCTGCACTTACCCATACTTCAGCGTAGAGAAGGACCTACTGTATCGGGTGGCAAAAAGGGCAGAAGAAACCGTTGAGCAGCTTGTGGTGCCCAAACCTTACAGGAAGTTGGTGTTGGAGTTGGCCCATGGGCACATTCTTGGAGGTCATCTGGGGACAGAGAAAACCCGAGAGAGGGTATTACAGAGATTCTATTGGCCGGGGGTGATGAAGGACGTAGAAAATTATTGTTCCTCCTGCCCTGTGTGTCAGAGGTTGGCCCCGATGCCACATTTCCGTAGCCCGCTGGTCCCTCTACCCATCATTGAGGTCCCGTTTGAGAGGATCGCCATGGATTTGGTAGGTCCTATAATCAAGTCCGCTAGGGGGCACCAGTACATATTAGTTATAATGGACTATGCCACCCGTTATCCAGAAGCGATCCCTCTCCGAAATACCTCGGCCAAAACCATAGCCAAAGAGCTATCTCTTGTTTTTAGCCGGGTGGGTATTTGTAAAGAACTGCTTACGGACCAAGGTACACCCTTTATGTCCCGGGTTATGAAAGAGCTGTGTAAATTGTTCAAAGTGACGCAATTGCGTACGTCTGTGTATCACCCCCAAACCGATGGGCTGGTTGAAAGATTCAACAAAACCCTAAAACAAATGTTGAAGAAAGTGGTGGATAGAGATGGAAAGGATTGGGACTGTTTACTTCCTTATTTGATGTTTGCTATTAGGGAGGTGCCCCAATCCTCTACGGGATTCTCCCCCTTTGAGTTACTGTATGGGAGACACCCAAGAGGGCTGTTGGATATTGCCAAGGAAACTTGGGAAAGTGAGAGTTCTCCCCACAGGAGTGTGATTGAGCATGTCGCCCTGATGCAAGATCGAATTGCACAGGTAATGCCCATCGTGAAGGAACATTTGGCCCAAGCGCAGTTGGCACAGCAGAGAGTGTACAACCGTGGAGCCAAGACCCGTACCTTTTCCCCGGGGGATAGGATATTGGTACTTGTCCCTACGGTTGAAAGTAAATTCCTTGCCAAATGGCAAGGCCCCTACGAGATAATGGAAAAAGTGAGCGAAGTGAATTACAAGGTCAGACAACCAGGAAGGCGAAAGCCCGAACAGATCTATCACGTTAATCTGTTGAAAGCCTGGAGGGATAGAGAGTCCCTAGTCGCAGTCACCAGCTCAAACTGGTTGCGTGATTCCTGAGGTTGGAATAGCAGCCACCTTGTCACAACCCCAACAACAGGAGGTTAAGGAGTTTGTGCTTCGCAACAAGGAGGTATTCTCTGAGCTGCCGGGACAAACATCTGGGGTAGAGCATGACATCATTACCCCGCCCGGTGAAAGGGTGAAGTTAAAACCCTATCGGATCCCAGAGGCTCGACGGGAGGCAATACGGGAGGAAGTACAGAAAATGCTGAACTTAGGGGTGATAGAGGAGTCCCAAAGTGATTGGTCTAGTCCCATCGTGTTGGTGCCTAAACCGGATGGGAGCTGGCGATTTTGTAACGATTTTCGTCAGTTGAACAAAGTTACAAAATTTGACACCTACCCCATGCCACGTATAGATGAGTTGATCGACCGGCTGGGAACAGCCCGATACATGACGACTCTTGACCTCACAAAAGGGTATTGGCAAATCCCCCTGGCCAAGTCGGCCAAAGAGAAAACCGCATTTGTAACCCCAGACGGGGCGTTCCAATATAAAAGAATGCCGTTCGGGTTACAGAATGCGCCGGCCACATTCCAGCGGAAAATGGACCAGATGCTGAGGCCCCATCGGAAGTATGCTGCGGCTTACCTGGATGACGTAATTGTCCATAGCACAGATTGGGCCTCACATCTGCCAAAAGTGCAAGCAGTCCTGGACTCTGTTCGGGAAGCGGGGTTTACGGCTAACCCCAAGAAGTGTACCATTGGGCAGGAGGAGGCCAAATATCTTGGGTACACCATTGGGAGGGGAGTAATAAAACCCCAACTCAACAAAGTCGAGGCCATCCAGAGTTGGCCACGTCCCAACAGCAAGAAGCAGGTACGAGCCTTTCTGGGAATCGCTGGGTATTATCGGCGATTCATTCCCCACTTTGCTTCTAAGGCTGTGCCCCTAACCAACCTGACGAAGGGGAAAGGGTCGGTCATGATTAAATGGACCCCCGAGGCTGAGGCAGCATTCCAGTTCTTGAAACAAGCCTTATGTAGCCAGCCAGTGTTGTACTCACCCGACTTCTCTAAAGACTTTGTCGTACAAAGTGATGCGTCAGATGTGGGGTTAGGAGCAGTATTGTCCCAGGTCTGGAACGGGGAAGAGCACCCAGTCATTTACCTCAGCAGGAAGTTGAAGTCCCATGAGGTAAATTACGCCACCGTTGAAAAGGAGTGCTTAGCGGTGAAGTGGGCTCTAGATTCCCTTCGGTACTACCTGCTAGGTAGGCACTTTGACATGGTTACGGATCACGCTCCGTTAAAGTGGATGGCTCAAAACAAGGAAACAAATAGAAGAGTGAATAGGTGGTTCCTGGCCCTCCAGGAATTCAACTTCACAGTAAAGCATCGCCCTGGCGTTCAAATGGGGAATGTGGATGCTTTGTCTCGAGTACATGAATGCCTGATTGCTGGTGTTCCAACCCCGAGGTTAAAACAAGAGGGGGGGGGTATGTGACAGCAGGAAGGTAAAGTCACCTGGTTGCATCCAGGGGGGTAGATATATTTCGCCCAGATTCAGGCTTTACGCCGACTTATACAACTAGGTGGAGAGTTGTATAAGGCTAGTGGGCTCATGGATGACTCATACCTCTAGGGAGAGGGCTGGGCGTCGTACAGACAGGGAGTTGATGAGGCCAGCTGAAGCTTGTCAGCTCATTTAGGCCTCTATAAGAACTCCCAGCTTCATTAGATGTTAGCTCATGCCTGGAACCAGACCTGTGTGGACTGTCTAGGGAGAGTGAACCCCTGTGCGGTGAGGCAAAGCCTGTGTGGCTATTTGTTTGGACTTTTACTAAACCAGGGACTTAGGGACTAGGACAGCACTAGGCTGATCCCAGTTGTTAGTTGGGAAACCTGTATGTTTAGTCAGAGGTCAACTTGACCAGGATTTATTTTGGTTATGTTTCTTTTGCTTTGCTGTGTTTTGTCACTGTAAATAGAAAATAAACCGCACCTTTTTTTGATTTTGAAAACCACAACCTCCGTTTGCTGGGCCTGTTTTGTGTGGGGAGCCCATCCCGGGGGTCACACACACCCGCTGCCGAGCTAACCCCCTCACAATTGTTTAAGTGTAGCTCCAGCCCAAAAATCTATTTTTAAACTTTTTGGAAAACATAGGTAAGGGTTATCACCCCTGTAACATTTGTTTTGCTGTCTGTGCCCCTGTTCAGAACATTTCACCTCACTTTCCGTCCCAATGACAACTGTTTTTGAAATGTGGTGTTTTTCTTGAAACAAGGATTGGTGATAAAGCATCAGTACAGAGGAGACACCTTTCTCCCATATTAATTCTTACAGGAGAGAATTTTCCTTCCAAGGGGTAGATTTCCTCTCACTTCCTGTTGTCTTCTTGCGTTTGCAAGTAGGAGTCGTTTGTAAGTTGGATGTTTGAAAGTAGGGACCTGCCGTATATACTCTGCAGAAATAGGCCCCTTAGTTGTTGGTGTTGGCACAACACTGTAAGCACTCACAGTTACTCTTGGTTGGTGCTGGAACGCCCTGCTGTCAACTATTATATCAGGAATTTTAATGACATATAATTGTTGAACAGTGGTAGTAAAAATTGGGCCTTTGATGGTGGTGCTGGTGCCACAACACTGTAAGCCCTGACAGTTACTCTTGGTGGGTGCAGCAATGGGCCCTGCTGTGAATTATTAGATCAAGAATTGTAATTGCATGCCCCTGTTGAACAGGGGCTGAAAAATTGGGCCTTTCGTGGTGGTGGTGGTGGTGGTGGTGTTGCCACAACACTGTAAGCCCTCAGAGTTACTCTTGGTGGGTGCAGGAATGGGCCCTGCTGTGAATTATTAGATCAAGAATTGTAATTACATGCCCCTTTTGAACAGGGGCTGAAAAATTGGGCCTTTCGTGGTGGTGGTGGTGGTGGCGTTGCCACAACACTGTAAGCCCTCAGAGTTACTCTTGGTGGGTGCAGCAATGGGCCCTGCTGTGAATTATTAGATCAAGAATTGTAATTACATGCCCCTGTTGAACAGGGGCTGAAAAATTGGGCCTTAGGCAATGGTGGCACAACACTACAACCCCTCACAGATACTGTACTTGGAGCACAGCAATGAGCCCTGTTGCAAAGTATTGCTTCAAAAATTGTAATGACACGCCCCTGTTAAACAGGGGCTGAAAAATTGGGCCTTAGGCACTGGTGGCACAACACTCCAACCCCTCACAGATACTGTACTTGGAGCACAGCAATGAGCCCTATGGCAAATTATTGCTAAAAAAATTGTAATTACACGCCCCTGTTAAACAGGGGCTGAAAAATTGAGCCTTAGCCACTGGTGGCGGCACCCATAAACAAAAATGATCTTCCAAGCTATCATCATCAATCGTATCATTGAGGACTCGGAGGAGGAGGATAGCCAGTCAACATAACAGCACAGGCACTCAGCATCAGCATCAGTCTTGAAGGGATGTGACATGTTAAAATCAATTAGTCTGTTATATCAGCATCAGGTGTGTGGTAGCTGGTGGTGATCCAAGACTGGTTCATCTTGATGAAAGTCAGTCGATCAACCGAGTCGGTGGACAGGCGCACCCTGTGATCCGTGACAAATCCTCCAGCAGCACTGAATGTGCGTTCCGAAAGAACGCTGGATGCAGGACAGGCCAGTAGCTCAATTGCATACTGTGCAAGCTCTGGCCAGTGATCCATCCTCAAGACCCAGTAAGCCAGAGGATTTTCGGTGGGGAAGGTGTCCAAGTCTGACCTTGCCCCTAGATATTCCTGCACCATGTTTATCAGACGCTTGCGATGGTTGCTGGAACCGATCATACTTTGGGGCTGCGGACTAAAGAATTGTCTGAACGCATCGGTCAGACGGCCACCTTCCCCACCGCTCCTTCTTTGACTGGCCGAAGCCTCAGCAACTCGTTGTCCAGGACCAGGAGTTTGTAACCTCCCAGTCTCTGGGAACGCGTTGCACAGACCTTTCTGCAAGGCCTCCCGGAGTTGTCTCATCCTCTGCTCCCTCTGCGACGGTAACATAAGGTCCGCAACCTTACCCTTGTACCGTGGATCAAGGAGAGTGGCCAGCCAGTAATGGTCCCTCTCCTTGATCCGAAGAATACGAGGATCCTTCCGCAGACTTTGCAGGATCAGGGAGGCCATGCAGCGTAGGTTTGCTGAGGCATTCGGTCCGGAGTCCTCTGGGTCACTAAGGACGACATGATCCGCAGCCACCTCCTCCCAGCCACGTACAAGTCCACTGGTTTCTTGGGACTGTAAATCATCCCTAAAAGACTGCTGCTGATGATGCTGAGTGCCAGCCTCCACCTCCATGCTGACACAATCCTCCTACTCCTCCTCCTCCTCCTCCTCCTCTTCCTGTGCAATGGGTGGGACAGAAGGAACACTGTCTGGGTAAAGGGGGCCTTGAGAGGCAAGGAAGTCCTCCTCTTCCTGCCTCTGTTCTGCCTCAAGTGCCCTGTCCATTATTCCACGCAGCGTGTGCTCCAACAGGTGGACAAGAGGTACAGTGTCACTGATGCATGCACTGTCACTGCTCACCATCCTCGTGGCCTCCTCAAATGGTGCCAGGACAGTGCATGCATCCCTGATCATGCCCCACTGGCGTGGAGAAAAAAAACCAAGCTCCCCTGACCCTGTCCTGGTGCCGTAGTCGCACAGGTACTCATTGATGGCCCTCTGCTGCGTGTGCAGCCGCTGCAGCATGGCCAACGTTGAGTTCCACCTGGTGGGCATGTCACATATAAGGCGGTTCTTGGGCAGGTTCAACTCCTTTTGCAGCTCAGCCAGGCGAGCACTGGCATTATAAGATCTGCGGAAATGCACACAGACTTTCCTGGCCTGCCTCAGGACATCCTGTAAGCCCGGGTACCTGCCCAAGAACCGCTGCACCACCAGGTTAAGGACGTGAGCCACACAGGGCACATGGGTCAGTTGTCCCTGTCGGAGGGCGGAGAGGAGGTTGGTGCCATTGTCGCAAACCACCATTCCTGGCTTAAGCTGGCGTGGCGTCAACCACCTCTCGGCCTGGCCCTGCAGAGCAGACAGGACCTCTGCCCCAGTGTGGCTTCTGTCCCCCAAACACACCAGCGCAAGCACGGCATGGCATCTTTTTGCCTGCGTACTTGCGTAGCCCCTTGAACGGCTACGGAGCACCGCTGGTTCAGAGGACAAAGCACAGGAAGAGGCCATGGAGGAAGAAGAAGAGGAGGGGGTGGAGGAGAGAGGTGTGTCACAACCAGTAGTAGCATTTTGGAGGCGTGGCAGTGGAACAACCTCCAACACTACTGCACCTTGTCCTGCATCCTTCCCAGCTGCCAAAAGAGTGACCCAATGGGCCGTGAAAGAAAGGTAACGTCCCTGTCCATGCCTGCTGGACCATGAGTCAGCGGTAATATGCACCTTACCGCTGACCGCCCTGTCCAGCGAGGCCAAGACATTGCCTTCCACATGCAGGTAGAGAGCCGGAATAGCCTTCCGTGAGAAAAAGTGGCGTTTGGGAACCTGCCACTGAGGAACCGCACATTGCACAAACTCACGGAAGGGGGCAGAGTCTACCAACTGAAAAGGCAGCAGTTGAAGCGCTAGCAATTTAGCCAAGCTAGCATTCAACCGCTGGGCATGTGGATGGCTGGGAGTGAACTTCTTTCGACGGTCCAGCAGCTGGGGCAGGGAAATTTGCTTGCTAGAATCGGACGTCGGTGTACTGCTAGCAGAGTGGCCGCAAGTACTTGGCTGTGACACACCTAATTCTACACCTTCATTCCTCTCAGTGCATGTTTCAGAGAGGACTGAAGTTATAGTGGGGTTGGAGATCCCAGCTGATGCGGTGCAAGGAGAGGTCCGCTTTGTTCTTTGGTGTGGGTCTTTGAGGTAGGCTTGCCAACGAGCTGCATGGCAGGTCAACATATGTCTGGTCAGGCATGTGGTACCCAAGCGGCTGATGTTTTGGCCACGCGATATACGCTTGAGACATATGTTGCAAACAGCAGCTGTGCGATCTGATGCACTAGCCTCAAAAAAGGCCCACACCAAAGAATTTTTGGAATGACGGGCAGAGGCAGCGCCCTGCACAGGCGGAGCTCTGCGGTGTGATTCCGTCGGTGTACTGCCCTTACGCTGGCCACCAAAGGGCATCCTGCCTCGTTGGAGATGTGCCTCCTCCTCATCCTCCTCCTCCTCCTCTCTCCTATTAGGCACCCACGTGGAGTCAGTGACCTCATCATCCCCTCCCTCCTCATCACTGGAGCCAATCTGGCAGTATGCTGCAGCTGCTGGAACATGACTGCCAGATTGGTGTCCTTCTTGAGCATCCCCTCTGTCTGCTCTCACGCTACTGCCTTCCTGTAGCTGGGTTTCATCATCAGACCCTTCGAAACGCTGGGCATCCTCCTGGAGCATGTACCCAACACTGTGCTCAAACAGTTCGGGGGACTCCTCAGGAGGAGGACATGGTGGGTCTAGGGAAGGAGTGACTGATGATGAGTCTGACATTGATACCAGGGAAGAGGACGCTTTGGCAGCTGCTTTGCCAGTACCCTGAGCCTGGGTGAGAGAGGATGAGGAGGAGGAGGAGGGCTTGGTCATCCACTCTACCAAGTCTTCGGCATGATGTGGCTCAACATGTCCAGCTGCCGAAAAGAAGGACAAGCGTGTCCCATGGCCATGTGCTGATGACAATGCACCGCGTCCACGACCAGCACTGTTGCCCCCAGACACAGAGCCTGCTTGCCCTCTTTTATTGCCTCCTGACTGTCTGCCTCTCCTTGTTTGCCTTCCAGACATTCTAATAGATGGCCTGCAGGGAGATGGGAAAAAAGCAATAAGGGCTACCTTCAGGTGTCCTTCTCTGTCCCTTTACTTAAGGATTTCTAAATATGGTTGAGGATGATTGCTTTCGCACAGAATAGCACAACGACAATTTCCCTGACTGTCCAAAAAACAAGGATTTCAAAGATGGTTGATGATCAATGCTTTAGCACACTATAGCACAAGGAGAATTTCCCTCACTGTCCTTCCCTGTCCCTAGAAACAAGGATTATCACAGTGAAAGAAACTGACACTCTTCCTACCTATAGTTTTCTGTCCCTAGAAAAAATGTTTTTTTAAAGATGGTTGATGATCAATGCTTTAGCACACTATAGCACAAGGAGAATTTCCCTCACTGTCCTTCCCTGTCCCTAGAAACAAGGATTATCACAGTGAAAGAAACTGACACTCTTCCTACCTATAGTTTTCTGTCCCTAGAAAAAATGTTTTTTTAAAGATGGTTGATGATCAATGCTTTAGCACAGTATAGCACAAGGAGAATTTCCCTCACTGTCCTTCCCTGTCCCTAGAAACAAGGATTATCACAGTGAAAGAAACTGACACTCTTCCTACCTATAGTTTTCTGTCCCTAGAAAAAATGTTTTTTTAACCACTTAACGACCGCCCACCGCCGATTTACGTCGGCAGAATGGCACGGACAGGCAGAATCACGTAGATCTACGTGATCGCCTTTGTGCAGTTGGGGGGTCCATCCGGACCCCCCTTCACTGCAGTGAGCGGCCGTTAAGTGTTCGGGAGCGATCAGGCATGAGGGGGCGGCCGCTCGATTCCGCCCCCCCCCTCGCGATCGCTCCCGGCCAATGAAAATGCTTCCTCCGCCATGTGATGTAAACAAGGCTGGAGGAAGTGATGTCATCTCCCTCGCCGCGGTCTTTCCGTTCCCGGCGCCGAGCAGAGAAGAAGCAGGTTAGTGCACCAACAGTCCACTGACACGTAGGTACACATAGGCACACAAATCACCCCCCAGTCACCCCCAGATCACCCCCCAGGTCACCCCAAAGCCCCCAATCACAGTGTCACTGATTGCAGTGATCATTTATTTTACTGATCACTGCATTTAGTGTCATCTGTGATTGTAAAAAGTTGCAGGGCAGTTAGGATTAGGCCCCTTTAGGTCCAGGGTAGCCCCCTAACCCCCCCTAATAAAGGTTTAACCCCTTGATCACCCCCCAGGTAACCCTTTCACCCCCTAACTTCAGCGTCACTAAGCGATTGTTTTTCCGATCGCTGTATTCGTGTCGCTGGTGTTTTAGATAGGCAGTTATTTTTTTTTAGGTTCGCCGCAGGTTTTTATTAGTGTCAGGTACCCCCATATATTATTTTAACCCCCTGATTGCCCCTAGAGTTAACCCTTTCACCAGTGATCGCCGTATAAGCGTCACTGGTGTCACTGGTTAGCCAGTAAGTTATTTAGTTATTTAGGTTACCCGTCAGGTTTTTATATAGTGTCAGGTACCCCCATATTTAACCTAATAAAGGTTTTAACCCCCTGATTGCCCCTAGTTAACCCTTTCACCAGTGATCACCATATAAAGGTTACGGGTGACGCTGGTTGATTAGTTTGCTTTTTATAGCATCAGGGCACCCGCCGTATATAACCCAATAAAGGTTTAACCCCCCTGATCGCCCGGCGGGTGAGATCAATTAGGTTTTAGCGCCAGAGTGGGTCTGCGTCGCCCCAGGCAGTGTTAGGTTAGTGACAGTAACGCTAACACCCACGCGCAAAGCATACACCCCCCTTAGTGGTATAGTATCTGATCAGATCTGATCAGATCTATACTAGCATCCCCAGCGGTTTAGGGTTCCCAAAAACGCAGTGTTAGCGGGATCAGCCCAGATACCTGCTAGCGCCTGCGTTTAGCCCCTCCGCCCAGCCCAGCCCAGCCCAGCCCACCCAAGTGCAGTATCGATCGATCACTGTCACTTACCAAACACAACACACATAACTGCAGCGTTCGCAGTGCTTGGTTTTTGGGGCCCTGTACGCGGCTAGGCTCCCAAAAAGTCCCACACATGTGGTATCCCCGTACTCAGAAAAAGCAGCAGAATGTATTTTGGGGTGCAATTCCACATATAACCATGGCATGTGTGAGCAATATATCATTTAGTGACAACTTTTTGTACATTTTTTTTTTCTTTTTGTCATTATTCAATCATTTGGGACAAAAAAAAAATATTCAATGGGGTCAACATGCCTTTCAGCAAATAGCTTGGGGTGTCTACTTTCCAAAATGGGGTCATTTGGGGGGGTTTTGTGCCATCTTGGCATTTTATGGCCTTCAAAACTGTGATAGGTAGTGAGGAGTGAAATCAAAAATGTATGCCCTTAGAAACCTTGAAGGCGGTGCTTGGTTTTTGGGGTCCCGTACGCGGCTAGGCTCCCAAAAAGTCCCACACATGTGGTATCCCCGTACTCAGGAGAAGCAGCAGAATGTATTTTGGGGTGTAATTTCACATATGCCCATGGCATGTGTGAGCAATATATCATTTAGTGACAACTTTGTGCAAAAAAAAAAAAAGTTTGTCATATTCCCGCAACTTGTGGCAAAATATAAAATATTCCATGGACTGAACATGCCTCTCAGTAAATAGCTTGGGGTGTCTACTTTCCAAAATGGGGTCATTTGGGGGGGTTTTGTGCTATTTTGGCATTTTATGGCCTTCGAAACTGTGATAGGTAGTGAGGAGTGAAATCAAAAATTTGCGCCCTTAGAAATCCTGAAGGCGGTGCTTGGTTTCCGGGGTCCCGTACGTGGCTAGGCTCCTAAAAAGTCCCACACATGTGGTATCCCCGTACTCAGGAGAAGCAGCAGAATGTATTTTGGGGTGCAATTCCACATATAACCATGGCATGTGTGAGCAATATATCATTTAGTGACAACTTTTTGTAATTTTTTTTTTTTTGTCATTATTCAATCACTTGGGACAAAAAAAAAAAATATTCAATGGGCTCAACATGCCTCTCAGCAATTTCCTTGGGGTGTCTACTTTCCAAAATGGGGTCATTTGGGGGGGTTTTGTACTGCCCTGCCATTTTAGCACCTCAAGAAATGAGATAGGCAGTCATAAATTTAAAGCTGTGTAAATTTCAGAAAATGTACCCTAGTTTGTAAACGCTATAACTTTTGCGCAAACCAATAAATATACGCTTATTGACATTTTTTTTACTAAAGACATGTGGCTGAATACATTTTGGCCTAAATGTATGACTAAAATTGAGTTTATTTGATTTTTCTTATAACAAAAAGTAGAAAATATCTTTTTTTTTCAAAATTTTTGTTCTTTTTCCATTTATATCGCAAAAAATAAAAATCGCAGAGGCAATCAAATACCATTAAAAGAAAGCTCTATTTGTGGGAAGAAAAGGACGCAAATTTCATTTGGGTACAACATTGCATGTCCGCACAATTTACAGTTAAAGCAGCGCAGTGCCGAATCCCAAAAACAGGCTTGGTCCTAATGGTCCGAAATGGTCCGGGGCTTAAGTGGTTAAAGATGGTTGATGATCAATGCTTTAGCACACTATAGCACAAGGAGAATTTCCCTCACTGTCCTTCCCTGTCCCTAGAAACAAGGATTATCACAGTGAAAGAAACTGACACTCTTCCTACCTATAGTTTTCTGTCCCTAGAAAAAATGTTTTTTTAAAGCTGATTGATGATCAATGCTTTAGCACACTATAGCACAAGGAGAATTTCCCTCACTGTCCTTCCCTGTCCCTAGAAACAAGGATTATCACAGTGAAAGAAACTGACACTCTTCCTACCTATAGTTTTCTGTCCCTAGAAAAAATGTTTTTTTAAAGACGGTTGATGATCAATGCTTTAGCACACTATAGCACAAGGAGAATTTCCCTCACTGTCCTTCCCTGTCCCTAGAAACAAGGATTATCACAGTGAAAGAAACTGACACTCTTCCTACCTATAGTTTTCTGTCCCTAGAAAAAATGTTTTTTTAAAGATGGTTGATGATCAATGCTTTAGCACACTATAGCACAAGGAGAATTTCCCTCACTGTCCTTCCCTGTCCCTAGAAACAAGGATTATCACAGTGAAAGAAACTGACACTCTTCCTACCTATAGTTTTCTGTCCCTAGAAAAAATGTTTTTTTAAAGATGGTTGATGATCAATGCTTTAGCACACTATAGCACGAGGAGAATTTCCCTCACTGTCCTTCCCTGTCCCTAGAAACAAGGATTATCACAGTGAAAGAAACTGACACTCTTCCTACCTAAAGTTTTCTGTCCCTAGAAAAAATGTTTTTTTAAAGTTGATTGATGATCAATGCTTTAGCACACTATAGCACAAGTAGAATTTCCCTCACTGTCCTTCCCTGTCCCTAGAAACAAGGATTATCACAGTGAAAGAAACTGACACTCTTCCTACCTATAGTTTTCTGTCCCTAGAAAAAATGTTTTTTTAAAGACGGTTGATGATCAATGCTTTAGTACACTATAGCACAAGGAGAATTTCCCTCACTGTCCTTCCCTGTCCCTAGAAACAAGGATTATCACAGTGAAAGAAACTGACACTCTTCCTACCTATAGTTTTCTGTCCCTAGAAAAAATGTTTTTTTAAAGATGGTTGATGATCAATGCTTTAGCACAGTATAGCACAAGGAGAATTTCCCTCACTGTCCTTCCCTGTCCCTAGAAACAAGGATTATCACAGTGAAAGAAACTGACACTCTCCCTACCTATAGTTTTCTGTCCCTAGAAAAAATGTTTTTTTAAAGATGGTTGATGATCAATGCTTTAGCACACTATAGCACAAGGAGAATTTCCCTCACTGTCCTTCCCTGTCCCTAGAAACAAGGATTAACACAGTGAAAGAAACTGACACTCTCCCTACCTATAGTTTTCTGTCCCTAGAAAAAATGTTTTTTTAAAGATGGTTGATGATCAATGCTTTAGCACACTATAGCACAAGTAGAATTTCCCTCACTGTCCTTCCCTGTCCCTAGAAACAAGGATTATCACAGTGAAAGAAACTGACACTCTTCCTACCTATAGTTTTCTGTCCCTAGAAAAAATGTTTTTTTAAAGACGGTTGATAATCAATGCTTTAGCACACTATAGCACAAGGAGAATTTCCCTCACTGTCCTTCCCTGTCCCTAGAAACAAGGATTATCACAGTGAAAGAAACTGACACTCTTCCTACCTATAGTTTTCTGTCCCTAGAAAAAATGTTTTTTTGAAGATGGTTGATGATCAATGCTTTAGCACACTATAGCACAAGGAGAATTTCCCTCACTGTCCTTCCCTGTCCCTAGAAACAAGGATTATCACAGTGAAAGAAACTGACACTCTTCCTACCTATAGTTTTCTGTCCCTAGAAAAAATGTTTTTTTAAAGATGGTTGATGATCAATGCTTTAGCACACTATAGCACAAGGAGAATTTCCCTCACTGTCCTTCCCTGTCCCTAGAAACAAGGATTAACACAGTGAAAGAAACTGACACTCTCCCTACCTATAGTTTTCTGTCCCTAGAAAAAATGTTTTCTTAAAGATGGTTGATGATCAATGCTTTAGCACACTATAGCACAAGTAGAATTTCCCTCACTGTCCTTCCCTGTCCCTAGAAACAAGGATTATCACAGTGAAAGAAACTGACACTCTTCCTACCTATAGTTTTCTGTCCCTAGAAAAAATGTTTTTTTAAAGACGGTTGATGATCAATGCTTTAGCACACTATAGCACAAGGAGAATTTCCCTCACTGTCCTTCCCTGTCCCTAGAAACAAGGATTATCACAGTGAAAGAAACTGACACTCTTCCTACCTATAGTTTTCTGTCCCTAGAAAAAATGTTTTTTTAAAGATGGTTGATGATCAATGCTTTAGCACACTATAGCACAAGGAGAATTTCCCTCACTGTCCTTCCCTGTCCCTAGAAACAAGGATTATCACAGTGAAAGAAACTGACACTCTTCCTACCTATAGTTTTCTGTCCCTAGAAAAAATGTTTTTTTAAAGATGGTTGATGATCAATGCTTTAGCACAGTATAGCACAAGGAGAATTTCCCTCACTGTCCTTCCCTGTCCCTAGAAACAAGGATTATCACAGTGAAAGAAACTGACACTCTCCCTACCTATAGTTTTCTGTCCCTAGAAAAAATGTTTTTTTAAAGATGGTTGATGATCAATGCTTTAGCACACTATAGCACAAGGAGAATTTCCCTCACTGTCCTTCCCTGTCCCTAGAAACAAGGATTAACACAGTGAAAGAAACTGACACTCTCCCTACCTATAGTTTTCTGTCCCTAGAAAAAATGTTTTTTTAAAGATGGTTGATGATCAATGCTTTAGCACACTATAGCACAAGTAGAATTTCCCTCACTGTCCTTCCCTGTCCCTAGAAACAAGGATTATCACAGTGAAAGAAACTGACACTCTTCCTACTGTGAGGGGGTTAACTCGGTAGCGGGTGTGTGTGACCCCCTGGTTGGGCTCCCCACACAAAAACAGGGCCAGCAGACGGAGGTTGTGGTTTTCAAAATCAAAAGGTGCGGTTTATTTCTCTATGTACAGTGACAAAAACACAGCAAAGCCAAAAAGAAACAAACAAAATAAATCCTGGTCAGTTTGACCTCTGACTAAACATGCAGGTTTCCTAAACTAACAAATGGGATCAGCCTGGTGCTGTCCTAGTCCCTAAGTCCCTGGTTTAGTAAAAGTCCAAACAAATAGCCACACAGGCTTTGCCTCACCGCACAGGGGTTCACTCTCCCTAGACAGTCCACACAGGTCTGGTTCCAGGCATGAGCTAACATCTAATGAAGCTGGGAGTTCTTATAGAGGCCTAAATGAGCTGACAAGGTTCAGCTGGTCTCCTCATCTCTGTCTGCACGACGCCCCACACTCTCCCTAGAGGTATGAGTCATCCATGAGCCTACTAGCCTCAGCTGGGCTTATACAACTCTCCACCCTAGTTGTATAAGTCAGCATAAAGCCTGAATCTGGGAGAAATATATCTACCCCCCTGGATGCAACCAGGTGACTTTACCTTCCTGCTGTCACATACCCCCCCCTCTTGTTTTAACCTTGGGGTTGGAACACCAGCAATCAGGTATTCATGTACTCGAGACAAAGCATCCACATTCCCCATTTGAACGCCAGGGCGATGCTTTACTGTGAAGTTGAATTCCTGTAGGGCCAGGAACCACCTATTCACTCTTCTATTTGTCTCCTTGTTTTGAGCCATCCACTTTAACGGAGCGTGATCCGTAACCATGTCAAAGTGCCTACCTAGCAGATAGTACCGAAGGGAATCTAGAGCCCACTTCACCGCTAAACACTCCTTTTCAACCGTGGCGTAATTTACCTCATGGGACTTCAACTTCCTGCTGAGGTAAATGACTGGGTGCTCTTCCCCGTTCCAGACCTGGGACAATACTGCTCCTAACCCCACATCTGACGCATCACTTTGTACGACAAAGTCTTTAGAGAAGTCGGGTGAGTACAACACTGGCTGGCTACATAAGGCTTGTTTCAAGAATTGGAATGCTGCCTCAGCCTCGGGGGTCCATTTAATCATGACCGACCCTTTCCCTTTCGTCAGGTTGGTTAGGGGCACAGCCTTAGAAGCAAAGTGGGGAATGAAGCGCCGATAATAACCCGCGATTCCCAGAAAGGCCCGTACCTGCTTCTTGCTGTTGGGACGTGGCCAACTCTGGATGGCCTCGACTTTGTTGAGTTGGGGTTTTATCACTCCCCTGCCAATGGTGTACCCAAGATATTTGGCCTCCTCCTGCCCAATGGTACACTTCTTGGGGTTAGCCGTAAACCCCGCTTCCCGGATAGAGTCTAGGACTGCTTGCACTTTTGGCAGATGTGAGGCCCAATCTGTGCTATGGACAATTACGTCATCCAGGTAAGCCGCAGCATACTTCCGATGGGGCCTCAGTATCTGGTCCATTTTCCGCTGGAATGTGGCCGGCGCATTCTGTAACCCGAACGGCATTCTCTTATATTGGAACGCCCCGTCTGGGGTTACAAATGCGGTTTTCTCTTTGGCCGACTTGGCCAGGGGAATTTGCCAATACCCTTTTGTGAGGTCAAGAGTCGTCATGTATCGGGCTGTTCCCAGCCGGTCGATCAACTCATCTATACGTGGCATGGGGTAGGTGTCAAATTTTGTAACTTTGTTCAACTGACGAAAATCGTTACAAAATCGCCAGCTCCCATCCGGTTTAGGCACCAACACAATGGGACTAGACCAATCACTTTGGGACTCCTCTATCACCCCTAAGTTCAGCATTTTCTGTACTTCCTCCCGTATTGCCTCCCGTCGGGCCTCTGGGATCCGATAGGGTTTTAACTTCACCCTTTCACCGGGCGGGGTAATAATATCATGCTCTACCCCAGATGTTTGTCCCGGCAGCTCAGAGAACACCTCCTTGTTGCGAAGCACAAACTCCTTAACCTCCTGTTGTTGGGGTTGTGACAAGGTGGCTGCTATTCCAACCTCCGGAATCACGCAACCAGTTTGAGCTGGTGACCAAGTTTCTGCGACTAGGGACTCTCTATCCCTCCAGGCTTTCAACAGATTAACGTGATATATCTGTTCGGGCTTTCGCCTTCCTGGTTGTCTGACCTTGTAATTCACTTCGCTCACTTTTTCCATTATCTCGTAGGGGCCTTGCCATTTGGCAAGGAATTTACTTTCAACCGTAGGGACAAGTACCAATATCCTATCCCCCGGGGAAAAGGTACGGGTCTTTGCTCCACGGTTGTACACTCTCTGCTGTGCCAACTGCGCTTGGGCCAAATGTTCCTTCACGATGGGCATTACCTGTGCAATTCGATCTTGCATCAGGGCGACATGCTCAATCACACTCCTGTGGGGAGAACTCTCACTTTCCCAAGTTTCCTTGGCAATATCCAACAGCCCTCTTGGGTGTCTCCCATACAGTAACTCAAAGGGGGAGAATCCCGTAGAGGATTGGGGCACCTCCCTAATAGCAAACATCAAATAAGGAAGTAGACAGTCCCAATCCTTTCCATCTCTATCCACCACTTTCTTCAACATTTGTTTTAGGGTTTTGTTGAATCTTTCAACCAGCCCATCGGTTTGGGGGTGATACACAGATGTACGCAATTGCGTCACTTTGAACAATTTACACAGCTCTTTCATAACCCGGGACATAAAGGGTGTACCTTGGTCCGTAAGCAGTTCTTTACAAATACCCACCCGGCTAAAAACAAGAGATAGCTCTTTGGCTATGGTTTTGGCCGAGGTATTTCTGAGAGGGATCGCTTCTGGATAACGGGTGGCATAGTCCATTATAACCAATATGTACTGGTGCCCCCTAGCGGACTTGATTATAGGACCTACCAAATCCATTGCGATTCTCTCAAACGGGACCTCAATGATGGGTAGAGGGACCAGCGGGCTACGGAAATGTGGCATCGGGGCCGACCTCTGACACACAGGGCAGGAGGAACAATAATTTTCTATGTCCTTCATCACCCCAGGCCAATAGAATCTCTGTAATACCCTCTCTCGGGTTTTCTCTGTCCCCAGATGACCTCCAAGAATGTGCCCATGGGCCAACTCCAACACCAACTTCCTGTAAGGTTTGGGCACCACCAGCTGCTCAACGGTTTCTTCTGCCCTTTTTGCCACCCGATACAGTAGGTCCTTCTCTACGCTGAAGTATGGGTAAGTGCAGGTATTATCTGGGTTCACTAACTCGCCATCTATTTCCACTACGTTTTCCCGTGCCTTTATTAGGGCGGGGTCTTTTAACTGTTCTGTGGCAAAATTTTCCCTGTGAACCTCCAGATCAGAAAACTCCACAGACGGTAGGTTTTCGTCTGAGGAGGTGGGCTCCTCTCCAGTTTCTTGAGTCTCCCCTGCCAATACTGACAAGGGAAATTCTGGAGAGTCCTCCCCACTCTCAGAGGAGTTCTGGCTATCACATTCCTGGTACATAGGGGCACCAGTGGGGGGCTCAGGATCATCCCACAGTTCCCAGAACTTCGGAAAATCCCTTCCCACAATGGCATCATGCGGTAATTGAGATACTAACCCCACTGGATGAGAGAGGGTACCTTTGGGGGTCTCGAAACACACTGTAGTCACTGGATACTCTCGGGTGTCCCCATGCACACAAATAACAGCTACCTTGCTATTCCCAGAGACCTCTGTTTTAACTAATTCAGCCTTTATCAGGGTCACAAGGCTACCTGAATCCAGTAATACCACAACATTTCTACCATTAATACACATTTTGCATAAATGTTTCTCAGTTCCTCGAATGGCAGTGCATGCGACTGTCGCACACAGCGACTGACGTCTGCCCGTCAGAAAGTCACACTGCATGGGTTCCTCCACAACCGGGCAATTGGCTGCAATATGTCCCGCTTGCCGGCAGCGGTAGCAAACGATCCTTCTTGCGGCCTCTTGAGCCACTGATTTCCCAGGCTGTTCTCGCCAAACTTGGGGTAGAGCTCCCACCCTCTCACTCTCTCCACCCTCACCCCTTGGAATCCTCTTATCCGCCCCTGGGGATGGTCTGGTCTTAGGGTGGAAAGTCCGAGTGTCTCTGGAAGAGGCCGTCAGGTTCTCTGTAGCCAAGTATTTCTCTACACGATCCACAAGACCACCGGCCGTCTCTGGGTCTCCATGGCTTACCCACTTTTGGATGGCAGTAGGAAGAGCTCTCAAAAACCGATCCATTACAACACGTTCCACAATCTCTGGTGCGGACAAAGTCTCTGGCTGTAGCCACTTCCTGCTCAGGTGAATGAGATCATACATTTGAGACCTGGGGGGTTTTCCAAGCTGGAAAGTCCAGTTATGCACACGCTGAGCCCGGACAGCCAGGGTGACACCCAGCCTTGCCAATATTTCAGCTTTTAGCATCACATAGTCTTTTGCTTGGTCAGGCTCTAGGTCATAGTAAGCCTTCTGCGATTCACCAGTTAACAGAGGAGCCACCAGTCCAGCCCACTGCTCCTCAGGCCACTTTTCTCTTTCAGCAGTCCTTTCAAATGTGGTCAAAAATACCTCTGGATCATCCTCTCCAGTCATTTTTGTCAATAAACGACTCACCCCAAAGGACGCGGTATTAGTGGGACGGCTTTCCTCACTGGTCTGCGGACGTTGCTGCATTACTGCTTCCATTTGTTGTAGTCTCTGCTCTTGCTTCTGTAACAGGTCTATGAAGCGGGCCTCAGATTGCTGCTGGGCTTGTTGATGAGCTTGCTGCTGGGCTGCAAGGCTCCTTTGCAAACCTGCATTTGTCTGCTGTTGATTGGCATTTGCTAGAGCCAGCTGTTTCAGTATCTCCTCCATGCTGGCTTAAAAAAAACTGCCACTGGTTCTCCACCAACTGTGAGGGGGTTAACTCGGTAGCGGGTGTGTGTGACCCCCTGGTTGGGCTCCCCACACAAAAACAGGGCCAGCAGACGGAGGTTGTGGTTTTCAAAATCAAAAGGTGCGGTTTATTTCTCTATGTACAGTGACAAAAACACAGCAAAGCCAAAAAGAAACAAACAAAATAAATCCTGGTCAGTTTGACCTCTGACTAAACATGCAGGTTTCCTAAACTAACAACTGGGATCAGCCTGGTGCTGTCCTAGTCCCTAAGTCCCTGGTTTAGTAAAAGTCCAAACAAATAGCCACACAGGCTTTGCCTCACCGCACAGGGGTTCACTCTCCCTAGACAGTCCACACAGGTCTGGTTCCAGGCATGAGCTAACATCTAATGAAGCTGGGAGTTCTTATAGAGGCCTAAATGAGCTGACAAGGTTCAGCTGGTCTCCTCATCTCTGTCTGCACGACGCCCCACACTCTCCCTAGAGGTATGAGTCATCCATGAGCCTACTAGCCTCAGCTGGGCTTATACAACTCTCCACCCTAGTTGTATAAGTCAGCATAAAGCCTGAATCTGGGAGAAATATATCTACCCCCCTGGATGCAACCAGGTGACTTTACCTTCCTGCTGTCACACTACCTATAGTTTTCTGTCCCTAGAAAAAATGTTTTTTTAAAGACGGTTGATGATCAATGCTTTAGCACACTATAGCACAAGGAGAATTTCCCTCACTGTCCTTCCCTGTCCCTAGAAACAAGGATTATCACAGTGAAAGAAACTGACACTCTTCCTACCTATAGTTTTCTGTCCCTAGAAAAAATGTTTTTTTGAAGATGGTTGATGATCAATGCTTTAGCACACTATTGCACAAGGAGAATTTCCCTCACTGTCCTTCCCTGTCCCTAGAAACAAGGATTATCACAGTGAAAGAAACTGACACTCTTCCTACCTATAGTTTTCTGTCCCTAGAAAAAATGTTTTTTTAAAGATGGTTGATGATCAATGCTTTAGCACACTATAGCACAAGGAGAATTTCCCTCACTGTCCTTCCCTGTCCCTAGAAACAAGGATTAACACAGTGAAAGAAACTGACACTCTCCCTACCTATAGTTTTCTGTCCCTAGAAAAAATGTTTTCTTAAAGATGGTTGATGAACAATGCTTTAGCACACTATAGCACAAGTAGAATTTCCCTCACTGTCCTTCCCTGTCCCTAGAAACAAGGATTATCACAGTGAAAGAAACTGACACTCTTCCTACCTATAGTTTTCTGTCCCTAGAAAAAATGTTTTTTTAAAGACGGTTGATGATCAATGCTTTAGCACACTATAGCACAAGGAGAATTTCCCTCACTGTCCTTCCCTGTCCCTAGAAACAAGGATTATCACAGTGAAAGAAACTGACACTCTTCCTACCTATAGTTTTCTGTCCCTAGAAAAAATGTTTTTTTAAAGATGGTTGATGATCAATGCTTTAGCACACTATAGCACAAGGAGAATTTCCCTCACTGTCCTTCCCTGTCCCTAGAAACAAGGATTATCACAGTGAAAGAAACTGACACTCTTCCTACCTATAGTTTTCTGTCCCTAGAAAAAATGTTTTTTTAAAGATGGTTGATGATCAATGCTTTAGCACAGTATAGCACAAGGAGAATTTCCCTCACTGTCCTTCCCTGTCCCTAGAAACAAGGATTATCACAGTGAAAGAAACTGACACTCTTCCTACCTATAGTTTTCTGTCCCTAGAAAAAATGTTTTTTTAAAGATGGTTGATGATCAATGCTTTAGCACACTATAGCACAAGGAGAATTTCCCTCACTGTCCTTCCCTGTCCCTAGAAACAAGGATTATCACAGTGAAAGAAACTGACACTCTTCCTACCTATAGTTTTCTGTCCCTAGAAAAAATGTTTTTTTAAAGCTGATTGATGATCAATGCTTTAGCACACTATAGCACAAGTAGAATTTCCCTCACTGTCCTTCCCTGTCCCTAGAAACAAGGATTATCACAGTGAAAGAAACTGACACTCTTCCTACCTATAGTTTTCTGTCCCTAGAAAAAATGTTTTTTTAAAGACGGTTGATGATCAATGCTTTAGCACACTATAGCACAAGGAGAATTTCCCTCACTGTCCTTCCCTGTCCCTAGAAACAAGGATTATCACAGTGAAAGAAACTGACACTCTTCCTACCTATAGTTTTCTGTCCCTAGAAAAAATGTTTTTTTAAAGATGGTTGATGATCAATGCTTTAGCACACTATAGCACAAGGAGAATTTCCCTCACTGTCCTTCCCTGTCCCTAGAAACAAGGATTATCACAGTGAAAGAAACTGACACTCTTCCTACCTATAGTTTTCTGTCCCTAGAAAAAATGTTTTTTTAAAGATGGTTGATGATCAATGCTTTAGCACAGTATAGCACAAGGAGAATTTCCCTCACTGTCCTTCCCTGTCCCTAGAAACAAGGATTATCACAGTGAAAGAAACTGACACTCTCCCTACCTATAGTTTTCTGTCCCTAGAAAAAATGTTTTTTTAAAGATGGTTGATGATCAATGCTTTAGCACAGTATAGCACAAGGAGAATTTCCCTCACTGTCCTTCCCTGTCCCTAGAAACAAGGATTATCACAGTGAAAGAAACTGACACTCTCCCTACCTATAGTTTTCTGTCCCTAGAAAAAATGTTTTTTTAAAGATGGTTGATGATCAATGCTTTAGCACACTATAGCACAAGGAGAATTTCCCTCACTGTCCTTCCCTGTCCCTAGAAACAAGGATTATCACAGTGAAAGAAACTGACACTCTCCCTACCTATAGTTTTCTGTCCCTAGAAAAAATGTTTTTTTAAAGACGGTTGATGATCAATGCTTTAGCACACTATAGCACAAGTAGAATTTCCCTCACTGTCCTTCCCTGTCCCTAGAAACAAGG
Source organism: Rana muscosa (assembly GCA_029206835.1). Taxonomy (NCBI): domain Eukaryota; kingdom Metazoa; phylum Chordata; class Amphibia; order Anura; family Ranidae; genus Rana; species Rana muscosa. The sequence goes on from CM055122.1 coordinate 861,253,481, forward strand.
ATTATCACAGTGAAAGAAACTGACACTCTTCCTACCTATAGTTTTCTGTCCCTAGAAAAAATGTTTTTTTAAAGACGGTTGATGATCAATGCTTTAGCACACTATAGCACAAGGAGAATTTCCCTCACTGTCCTTCCCTGTCCCTAGAAACAAGGATTATCACAGTGAAAGAAACTGACACTCTTCCTACCTATAGTTTTCTGTCCCTAGAAAAAATGTTTTTTTAAAGATGGTTGATGATCAATGCTTTAGCACACTATAGCACAAGGAGAATTTCCCTCACTGTCCTTCCCTGTCCCTAGAAACAAGGATTATCACAGTGAAAGAAACTGACACTCTTCCTACCTATAGTTTTCTGTCCCTAGAAAAAATGTTTTTTTAAAGATGGTTGATGATCAATGCTTTAGCACACTATAGCACAAGGAGAATTTCCCTCACTGTCCTTCCCTGTCCCTAGAAACAAGGATTAACACAGTGAAAGAAACTGACACTCTCCCTACCTATAGTTTTCTGTCCCTAGAAAAAATGTTTTCTTAAAGATGGTTGATGATCAATGCTTTAGCACACTATAGCACAAGTAGAATTTCCCTCACTGTCCTTCCCTGTCCCTAGAAACAAGGATTATCACAGTGAAAGAAACTGACACTCTTCCTACCTATAGTTTTCTGTCCCTAGAAAAAATGTTTTTTTAAAGACGGTTGATGATCAATGCTTTAGCACACTATAGCACAAGGAGAATTTCCCTCACTGTCCTTCCCTGTCCCTAGAAACAAGGATTATCACAGTGAAAGAAACTGACACTCTTCCTACCTATAGTTTTCTGTCCCTAGAAAAAATGTTTTTTTAAAGATGGTTGATGATCAATGCTTTAGCACACTATAGCACAAGGAGAATTTCCCTCACTGTCCTTCCCTGTCCCTAGAAACAAGGATTATCACAGTAAAAGAAACTGACACTCTTCCTACCTATAGTTTTCTGTCCCTAGAAAAAATGTTTTTTTAAAGATGGTTGATGATCAATGCTTTAGCACACTATAGCACAAGGAGAATTTCCCTCACTGTCCTTCCCTGTCCCTAGAAACAAGGATTATCACAGTGAAAGAAACTGACACTCTCCCTACCTATAGTTTTCTGTCCCTAGAAAAAATGTTTTTTTAAAGATGGTTGATGATCAATGCTTTAGCACACTATAGCACAAGGAGAATTTCCCTCACTGTCCTTCCCTGTCCCTAGAAACAAGGATTAGCACAGTAAAACACACTGACACTCTCCCTACCTATAGTTTTCTGTCCCTAGAAAAAATGTTTTTTTAAAGATGGTTGATGATCAATGCTTTAGCACACTATAGCACAAGGAGAATTTCCCTCACTGTCCTTCGCTGTCCCTAGAAACAAGGATTAGCACAGTAAAACACACTGACACTCTCCCTACCTATAGTTTTCTGTCCCTAGAAAAAATGTTTTTTTAAAGATGGTTGATGATCAATGCTTTAGCACACTATAGCACAAGGAGAATTTCCCTCACTGTCCTTCCCTGTCCCTAGAAACAAGGATTATCACAGTAAAACACACTGACACTCTCCCTACCTATAGTTTTCTGTCCCTAGAAAAAATGATTTTTTAAAGATGGTTGATGATCAATGCTTTAGCACACTATAGCACAAGGAGAATTTCCCTCACTGTCCTTCCCTGTCCCTAGAAACAAGGATTCGCACAGTAAAACACACTGACACTCTCCCTACCTATCCTTCTCTTTCCCTAAACTAAAGGAATCCAGGTTAAGCAAGAAAAAAAAATGTCACTGTCCCTGCCTATGCTTCTCTTTCCCTGCTCCGGAACACACTGCACTAGGCCGCCGTGCTGGCGGCCTTTTATAGTGTGGGGCGTGTACTAAACACCCTCAGCAATAATTGGCCACAGGCATCCTGCCTGTGGCCAATCATTGCTCTCCTCGCTGCCGGCGCTGTGATTGGCCAAGCATGCGGGGTCACAGTGCATGCTTGGCCAATCACAGCGCCTGGATGACACTGCGATGGCGTAGTGCATTGTGGGCCGTTCGCGTCACTCGAATTAGGCGCGAATGGCCCAAATCGTTCGATCTTCGTCGAACGATCGAACAGCCGATGTTCGAGTCGAACGTATGTTCGACTCGAACACCGAGCTCATCCCTAATGCTAATATTCTGCTGGCTTTGGTAGCCGCAGCTTGACACTGCATGCTATTGCTCAGTCTGTCTTCTACTAGGACCCCTAGATCCTTCTCCATCTTGGAAGCCCCTATGGGTTCTCCCCCTAATGAGTAACTTGCGTTTATATTTTTACCCTCCAACTGCATTACCTTACATATTTCAATGTTTAACTTCATTTGCCATACAGTAGCCCACTCCATTAATTTATTCAGGTCCTCACTGAGATCAAGCTACTTATCCCACCCTCTATATCATTTATAAATAAGTTAAACAGAATTGGTTCCAGGAGAGAGCCTTGGGGTACCCCACTAACCACTTTAGACCACTCTAAGTATACGTTATTTATCACAACCCTTTGGACACACCCCCGTAGCCAGTTTTCTATCAAAGAACAAACCTTATGGTCCATGCCTACGGACATCAACTTGTAGATTAAGCATTTGTGGGGGACTGTATCAAATGCTTTTGCAAAATCCAGATACACCACATCCACCGGCCTACCTTTGTCCAGAGGGCAGCTCACTTCCTCATAGAATGTTAATAGGTTGGTTTGGCAAGAGCGACCTTTTGTAAACCCGTGCTGATTACTGATAATTATACTGTTTTCATCAGCAAATTCTTGAATATAGTCCCTTATCATCCCCTAAAATAGTTTACCGACATTAGACTGACAGGCCTATAGTTCCCAGGAATTAATTTCTGCCCTTTTTTGAATATTGGTACTATGTGGGCTTTTCACCAATCAGCTGGTACCAAGCCTGTCAGTATGCTGTCCATGGAGATTGGGAATAGTGGTATGGCTATAACCTGACTGAGTTCTGTAAGGACCCTCGGGTGTAAGCCATCTGGTCCTGGTGAATTATTTATGTTAAGCTTCTCTAATCCTTCTCTAATCCTTTCTGGACTCTGGTCTCTATTAGCCACAAGGGTAGATTGTGTGATGTGTTACTAACAATGCAACTGTGGTTGTTATACCCATCCTTTTCCTGTGAAGACTAAAGAGATCAAAGCATTTAGTACTGCTGGCTTCTCCTTGTCATCTGTAACCAACTTCCCTTCCTCGTCCTTTATGGGGCCTATGTGTTCCTACCTTGCCTTTTCACTGTTAATATATTTAAAAAACTTCTTGGGATTAATTTTACTCTTCTCCGCTATGAGTCTCTCATAGGCTTTTTTAGCAGCCCTGATTGTGTACTTACACTTATTATTGCATTCCTTGTAGTGTTGGAATGCTGACACTGACCCCTCTGCTTTGTACTTTTAAAATGCAATTTTTTTGTCCTTAATGTGCCATTTTTTGTTTTGGTTTAACCAACCAGGTTTAACCTTTGTTAATTTATATTTATTACCCCTTGGAATGCACTTTTATTCAATATGTTCCTAAAAACATTCCCATTTTCCTCCGTGTTCAATGTTTCAAGGATTTGTTTTCACTTAATATCCTGCAGCATTGAGTGCAGTTTAGAAAAGTTGGCTCTTTTGAAATTTAGTGTTCTTGCAGTCCCCTCATGCCTCCCTTTCCTATGATTTATGCAGAATGTAATAATTCTGTGATTGCTAGTTCCCAAGTTGTCCCATATTTCCACATCTGCAATCAGATCTGTATTATTTGTAATTAATAGATCTAGCAATGTGTTACTTCTAGTCGGGGAATCCACCAATTGGGACATGAAGTTGTCCTGTATAACATTTAAGAAATGGCGGGCCTTTAAAGAGTGTACTGTCCCTTCCACCCAGACAATGTCGGGATAGTTGAAGTTCCCCATTATGATGACAGTTCTCAGTCGTGCTGCCACTTCTAACTGTGAAAAGAGATCCAACTCCACTTTTTCCCTCAGGCTAGGGGGCCTGTAACATACCCCCACTAGTAATTTCCCACTTACTTCCAACCTTTGGAGTTTCACCCATACAGACTCCACCTCCCCCCTTGCCCCATCACTGATGTCATTTCGCTCTTTTACTCGTAAATCATTCCTGACACCCCTCCTGCTCTTCTCCCCTCTCTGTCCCTCCGATACAAGGAATACCCTGAATGTTTGCCAGACAGTCATGTGAGCTGTCAAACCAAGTCCACATCCTCCTCGTGTAATAGCATCTCCAGTTCCTCCATTTTATTGACTATGCTCCTGGCATTTGTGAACATTCCCCTGAGTTTTCTATTGGTGCATATTTTTTTTTCCATATGACTTCTCAGGCTTTATTTTTGATTTGGTAACTCATTAACCCCGGGATTAGATGTTATGAATATAATATCTGTCTCCACTAATCCCCTCTGTCTCATGCTCACTGCTGGTTATCACTACCTCTAAATCCTCCCCCCAACACCTAGTTTAAAAGCCCCTCCAACTTTGTGGCCATCTTTCTTTCCAATACCACACACGTGGGATACCTCTACTTTTGTGCCATATTCATAAATACCTTGGGAGGCTGAGGCTGCCACAGGGGAACACTCGACCCCAAGGCGGACCCCTACACCTAGAGATGAACACACACTATGTACAATGGCACTGCAACTGTTCTGCAGTTAAAGAGGAGCTCCAGTCTGGGCAAAAAAATTAAAAGCCAACAGCTACTAATATAGTAGTTGCTGACTTTTAAAATAAGGACTCTCATCTCTCCAGGGATCCAGTGATGTTGGCACCCTTCTTCAATTGGCTTTGGGTGCAGGTGGCAGTATCTTCATTAAGGGAAACTGGCAGTGAACAAGGCCTTTGCGGCTGAAACGCATCTACCTCTGCTGTATTTTTAACCTTATGGAGATATAATAAATTCAGACTTTGGCAGCTGCGCAACTGCGCATCCTGCACCCGACAGCTCAGGAGGAGTTTCACTAATCTGGGGTAGTAGCACCTTTTGTTGTTGTTTATAAACCAGTAGTAAAGCCTTGAGGTTTCACAGCTGGCCCCCTACTGCGCATGTACTGCGCTTTATGAATGGTCCTGCCACTTTCTGGGGCCTGTGTGTGTCCCAGAAGGCAGCGGGCGGAAGGAAGAGGGGCCAGACAGACTCGGAGATCGCCGCGGCCCACAGCATTGCAGAAGCAAGCATTCTTCCTGATTCAGAAGTTATGCAGATGCAGTGCACTCTCTCCCGCCACAGAAAAGACTCACCAGTCACACATCCCCACCAGGATTTCTACACTGATGTAGCTCATTGGGTACAGAAGTGTGGGCATAGGACATTGGAAGTATTTCAGCCAGACTTCATGAGTGACAGAAAAGGCCTTCAGGTATGGCATTTGCATTAAAGAATATTTTTAGAAACTGTCCCTGTTGCAGCAAAGACTTTCCAGTCACACATCCCCACCAAGATTCTCATACTGTGGTAACTCCTTTCCATTGCATACTCTGTGCTGCAACAAAATGGACACTGAGCCTTCTTCTTTGAGGACAACTAAAGAGATGAATAAAAGAGGAAGGCACAGCAGCCATTTTGTTGTAGCCCAAGTTGGAATGTATTACATCTAGGCTTCATGAATGACAAAAAGGTACAGATATGGCATGTGCAATAAACAATATTTTTTAGAAAAGGCACAGTTTAAACTGCTAGAGCCCCTTGTCTGCATGGGCCAGTTTATGTATGAGATGATCTTGGCCTTTAATTTAAAGGAGGTCAACAAGAGCAGGTTCAAAGCATGTTGCACATTTTTGTGCATACGCCACAGGCAGTGTACACCAAAAAAAAGAAAAATGACATGCAATTTTTTTTCTGCTAAAAACTCTCTACATCTACACCCCTCACATTTTTGAAAATATTTTATTATATCTTTTCATGTGACAACACTAAAGAAATTACACTTTGCTACAATGTAAAGTAGTGAGTGTACAGCTTGTATAACAGTGTAAATTAGCTGTCCCCTCAAAATAACTCACAGCCATTAATGTCTAAACTGCTGGCAACAAGTGAGTACACCCCTAAGTGAAAATGTCCAAATTGGGCCCAATTAGCCATTTTCCCTCCCTGGTGTCATGTGACTCGTTATATTTACCAAGTCTCTGGTGTGAATAGGGAGCAGGTGTGTTAAATTTGGTGTTATCGCTCTCTCTCTCTCATATTGATCACTGGAAGTTCAACATGGCACCTCATGGCAAAGAACTCTCTGAGGATATGAAAAAGAATTGTTGCTCTACATAAAGATGGCCTAGGCCATAAGAAGATTGCCAAGACCCTGAAACTGAGCTGCAGCACGGTGGCCAAGACCATACAGAGGTTTAACAGGACAGGTTCCACTCAAAACAGGCCTCGTCATGGTCGACCAAAGCAGTTGAGTGCATGTGCTCAGCCTCATATCCAGAGGTTGTCTTTGGGAAATAGACGTATGAGTGCTGCCAGAATTGCTGCAGAGGTTGAAGGGGTGGGGGGTTAATCTGTCAGTGCTCAGACCATACACCACACAATGCATGTAATTTGTCTGCATGGCTGTCGTCCCAGAAGGAAGTCTCTTCTAAATGTGATGCACAAGAAAGCTCGCAAACAGTTTGCTGAAGACAAGCAGACTAAGGATATGGATTACTGGAACCATGTCATGTATGGTTAACATTACACATGGGGAGTTAGGGTGACGGGAGGGGGCCTGGTCATCACGGGAGGGGGCCTGGTCCAGTAGAGGGGATACGGGACACAGCTGTAGCGCCTGCCATGTTTCATCCATGTGTGCAGTGTTGTTCACAGTGCCCCCCCCCTCCCATGTGCAGTGAACACCCTGCACATATGGATGATATGCCACTGCCATAAGCTCATGCTTTTTCCTTCTAGTTAAGAGGGCTGGGCTGGAAAGGAGCATTTGTCTTTTGGACACATGCCCCCTTTTATGACACTGCAGTGAGAGGACAACCTCCACTGCCGCATTTTATTGGACAGCTTGTTCCAATGGTGCTTTACCATTTGTCCAAGGCTCCAAGCTGTCCATTAAGCTCAGTGCCTCTGTCAAGAAGTGAGAGGCACTGTGAGTCTGCTGAAAACAGAGTGTGCCAGCTTGTCTATAAACTGGCTGCTCTGTATGTAGCTTCTGACAGGCTGCACAAGGAGCCCCGTATCTCCAGAACAATAGATGATACGAGTCCCAGTGATGAGGTAGGACTTTAGCTCTTTAGCTACCTACCCCTCAAATTTGGGGTCTCTGTGACCCCAGGTAGCCAAGCTACGACCCTCAAAGCTCAAACCTTTTTTTTATGATCATGGCAGGCTCTGTCTCACCTGACTCCCCTGACTACACGTCCCTGGAATGGTAGCATGGCTGGCAAATTGTGGGCAGAAGAAAACTCCACTAGCAAGAGACACGTAAAACCATCGGTCTAATGCAGGCACGGTGAACTGGAAGTGACGTTGGATTCTGGATCCACAGGAGCTAAAACTAGGTCTCTAAGCGACGTTTTGAGACACCTGCCCATTTCTCAAGACCTCATCACAGAGTTTGTATGACAGCAGCGGGATTCACTGGCTCCTGCTGCTATCAATCTGCCCAGTGAGGAGGGAGAGAGCCACTGCTATCATACACAGTGCTGGATCGGGAATGGGCTCAGGTAAGTGTAAGGGAGGGGGGGCGCGGTAGATCCTTGGGTTTTAGAAGCAGTTTATCTCTGGCAGAGGTGCAATGATTAGCTTTTATTTATTTGGGTAAAACCTTTATCCCAAAAAGAAAGATAAACTGTTTGCTGTAACTGGTTATAAAGTATTAGCTAGAATTCAGCTTCAATTTGTTACTGTGTTTAAATCTGCTAGTACTTCTAAAACTCCCCCCCCCCCAACTGACAGTGCTACTGTCCAAATCTGCCCCTGTGCTCATTCATCCAGAGTAGTGTCTGTATAATACAGGAGGGGCAGATTACCAGGCCAGGTTACTGGCCAAATTAGCAGGTCAACAGAGGGAAAGTGCCTAAAAAAAAGAAAACTAATGCAGCCACCACATCTAATGATTGGTAAGCTGCAATATAATCCATTTTTCTGTAACAATTGCATTTTTTCATTATTTGAAGGTCAGGCCAAGCAAAAGTGTTATTTCAGTTATAAGTGTAGAGCCGTGTACACACGATCGGTTTTACCGATGAAAACAGTCCGATGGACTGTTTTCATCGGACGAACCGATCGTGTATGGGCCCCATCGTTTTTTTTCCATCGGTGTGAAAAAATAGAACCTGTTTTAAATTTATCCGATGGGAAAAAAAACGATAGCAAAATCTGATCGTCTGTGTGGAAATCCATCGGATAAAAAACCCACGCATGCTCAGAATCAAGTCGACGCATGCTCAGAAGCATTGAACTTCATTTTTCTAGGCTCATCAGAGTGTTTTACGTCACCGCGTTTGAAACGGTCGGTTTTTGACTGATGGTGTGTAGGCAAGACTGATGGAAGACAGTTTTCATCAGATTAGAATCCATAGGATATCCGATCGTGTGTACAGGGCTTCAGAGTCACTGACTGTTTTTTATTTACCTGTGCACTGCTCAGTTTGGTTTCAGTATGTTCACATAGTGAGCCTAACTCCCCACGTATTTGTTTATTCCCAACATGCTCAAATATTTGATTTCAGTAGCACATTCTGTTTTAAAAATTATACTTTATCTGCTCTTTATTTGTAATGTCTGAGACAAGGTGACCTCGTACCTATATAGCTTGCAATATCTTTTCAATAACATTTGAAAAATGTTTTTTTTTTTATTCACCACAGACATACATTTAGTATTTTTAAACAGAAAACCAGGCTGTTTCGGTACAAATTTAGTGAAGTGCAGTATCCATGGTAAAATTGGCTTGTTACTACCGTAATTTTTTTATTGCTGTGTTGTATTATATCAATATTAAATGTGTTTATTTCATTTTCTTGTTTTTTTCTTAACTTTGCTGAGTGTTTCAAGATACTGGACAGCATTATGTTGCAGATTTTTCACTAAGAATAGGTTCACGCTTGTGCGAGTGGTCGCGCGTGCGGGAATCGCACCTGTTCCCCCACTCGCAACCACCCACAGCCAAACCACGCTGCTCATTCATTCTTAATGGCACCCCCACACATCTGAAAATGGTTAGTACTCTTGAAATGTGCAAGCCAAGTTAGGATCCAGCTGGTGTCCTCCCAAGGAACACGCAGAGTGGGCCGATTAACTCTGAAATTTTGATAAACTTTGTCTGACATGGTGTTTGTGAGCAGATTTATTATTATCTTACAATAAATGTTACTTTGGCATAATGTGATAGGCTGGTGCACCCTCTCTCTTCTGTGTTTTTGTAGTACAACATTGGGGCTCCCCCATTACCAGGAGGAGGTGTGTCCATATTTCCAGTTAAGAAGTGGATTTATAACTGGTGCCAGACCATCACCACACTCAGGCACAGGAGGGGTTTAGTTTTGTTGATGTTTTCCAGCATGTTTGTTCGATAAGTTGATCCAATTATTGACTTTTGTCCAACAAATAGAACCACACTCGAAATTCAGACGGTCCCTGTTGAACTGGCCAAGATCAGTCTATGCCCAGCTTTACTCCCAGTGACAATAGTCACCAGGACATATAGTAGAGACACAGATGACAATAAAAAAACATTCCATATTCTATACAAAACAAGCAAATAATTGGCTTTAGTTACTCTTTAAAACTTAATGTAAAGGATACACTTTGTGTTGCAATATTGCAATTAATTAAAAAATTAAAAGAGTAGAGAAGAATAGTTAAGTGAGTTTATCACTGTGCCCAAAGGCAATTTTTTATTTTTTTTTATGTTTGTGTAGAATAAGGAATAATTAAACTCTGGTTTATACCGTTTTAATTTTTTCCGGTTGTTTCCCCATTATGAAGATTTCTTGTTCTACTAATACAACAGGGGGTAAGCCTGTATGCCTGTTGGGCATTTTCTTCTCCCCTCTTTTTCTTGTGACAACCATAACATTTTGTATTTGCAATCGTTTTTCATAGAAACATTGGTAACCAGGACCAATAGGGTGAATTTCACAAGGGAGATACCGTCACCAATAAAATGTTGATGAGAGTTCTTACCCTTCCCTCACACCAAAAAGTTTGATATACAGTATGTGTAGCGGGGGTTAAAATTTAGGGGGAGTGCAAGGGTGGTAGTATGACCCAATGCACTGATTATTGGGGAATCTGGGACCCTTTTGTGGTTCTTGGAGGACTCTGGCGGTGTGAGGTTCCCTGCGGGCTGCAGGTGGCGTAGTTGACCTGGGCCGGAGTTGAACCCTCACCACAAGACTGCATCCTTTTTGTCCTTTTCGGCGCTGGTACAGCGGGGCGGGGAACCTGCTGTGACGCAAAGGGAGAGGAGGTAAAAGGAGTGGACGCCCTGAACACGGGGTTCAGGGTCGGAGGTCAGAGTCGCGCCCAGGCACCTTCAGCCTGGGTGCCGGCATTCCGGAGTTCCTGGCCCAGGTGCCCTTGATCTGGCCGGAGCGGGAGATGGAGTCCATCCCAGGCACCTTTAGCCTGGGGTGAGGTACTATTGAGAAGGCCTGGGGACCGGTACCTTTGACTGGGTCCCGCAAGGGTGGAGGAATCCGAGGGGGCCTTAAAGCCTTGAGTGCCCGAGTCTGAGATGAGGAGGTCAGGGAGCGTAACCCCTCCGAACAGTCCGGTGCAGCATTGCTGGTGACGGTGGGGCCTCTGGTAACTCTCTTGGACGGATGTCTTCCCTTTGACAGGGGCTGCGCTTAGCGAAGGTAATTCACTTTCTGTTCTACACAGTCGGTGGCAGCGACTGTACGCCATAACCGTTGGTGACACCACAATGGTTGGTTCTATCTAAGGATTGTGCCTCGACCTACTCCCCACCTATACTGAACTGTTCTTTGGTCACAACCTGTCTGTGCTAAATGACGATTTATTGTTGTTGGAGAATAAATACGAGTTGGACCTTTTCAGTGGTGTGGAACTCCAGTAACTGGGAGCAGAGGGGGTCATTTACAGAAAAGACTTGGCTCTGGGTTATACACACGACCCGATGGTAAAATAGGTTCTGGCCTTCACCTCTATCCAAAAGAGGACATGGGCCGTGGTGTATCTCATCCCTCCCCCCGTACTCCCCCCTAGACGAGACAACAAGCCGAGAAGCAGAAGGGGTGAGAGGGGTGAGGTTGCTACATATTCTAATGTATTTTTCATGCATTGCAGATTAAAGGATCTCCAGAGCACAGTATACAGTATGCGTGGAGGTAAAGCCGTTATTTGGTTTTCCTATTATTATTAATAATGTCTTACAATAAGACTACTTGTATAAAATGGAACTGCTATTTATCAGTGTCAGAAAATACTCTTTTGGACTCGGATTTGTGACAGTCAAAACTTGAAGGAGTTGTCTTTTTCAGCCTAGCTTATTCTAAATACAGAGTGCAAAGATGATCAAAGTAGCAACCAATAAAAAATTCCTCCTTCACAAAACTGAAATCTTGTTGTCTTGGTTTACTGCACTTTCCACAATACCATTGCTCCTTGTACTATCTCGTAGAATTATGCTTCCCTTGAAGACTTTCATGTCTGCTTTCCAGTTGACTGATAATTTTGTTTACAGGAATTTCACCAAAAAGAAAGCAAAATCAATATCTACAGCAGCTCTGTTTTCTTGCAGAGTAACTGGGGAAAGGTAGCACAACTGTGGAACATGTAAAAGTATAGAGAGGAATGTAATGAGCACAGACAACAACTAGTTTTACACTATGTCTCATCCTAGGCAATGATTCCTTGTAGACTTATTGGTGCTGACTGCTGAAATTTAGCCCGCGGAATAAAAATATAATAAGAAGTCAAAGATTGTAATTCATGACTATATCCTGTGCAAAACTTGAGACTTATGCCGCGTACACATGATTGGAAAATCCGACAAGAAAACTGTGGATTTTTTCTGACGGAATGTTGGCTCAAACTTGTGTTGCATACACACGGTCACACAAATCTTGTTGGAAATTACGACCGTCACGAACGTGGTGACGTACAAGACGTATGGCGAGCCGAGATCAATGAAGTTCAATAGGCAGTTCGGCTCTTCTGCTTGATTCTGAGCATGCGTGTTTTTTTGTGCGCCGGAATTGCACACAGACGAGCTGATTTTCCGATAGACACTTTTTCCGTCGGAAACATAAAGAACCTGCTCTCAATCTTTTGTTGGTGGAAATTCCGACAGAAAAAGTTAGATGGAGCCTACACACGGTCGGAATTTCTGACAAAAAGCTCACATCTGACTTTTCTTGTCGGAATTTCCGATCGTGTACACGCAGCATTAGAAAACGGCAAAGACTGAAATGAATGTCTGACAATAACAGACATAAACAAATATCAATCACCACCCCCTACAAAAAAAAAAATGCATGTTTGATAGGCAAAGTTGTGCCATGTTGTGCCATCACTCTTCTATGCTTCTAATGTGAAAGCGCCTACCTCCCAAAACTGCAGATTTTGGTGAAATGGTCACACATTTTGGCATTGAAAAGGATAGCATTTTTTATAAATGGTCATGTTTTGTGTAAAATAGGTTGTCAAATAGGAAGTTTTCTTTTCTTTAGATAGCTAATGGGGTGCTTAATGTATCAAACTTTATATTTTGAAAGGTTGGGAAGGATAGAGGGATTTCAAAAGCCTCCTAAGAAAGTCAGACCCCCTTCCCTGCATTTACATGGCAGTATGAGGTTAGGGTACATCTAAGAGCAGTGTATAGGTAGGAATGTTAGTTATTTGTTATATATGCTCAGAAACAGTGGCAGAAACTCTATGTTGACAGGATCACTTTATAAGGCAAGTAAGACCAGAAGTAAAGCAAAATATCTCCAATAAGGACATGGTCGAAATTTACAGCCATGCCTTGCTCTATTCAAAACTAAAAAACAACTTGTTGGAAATTAGCTTAGTACCCCTTTCACACTGGGGCTGTGGGTGCGTTGGCGGTAAAGCGTCGGTATTTTTAGCGGCGCTTTACCGTCAAAGTGGCGCTTTGCCGGCGGTATAGCCGTGGTGCCCATTCATTTCAATGGGCAGGAGTGGTGGAGGAGCTCCTTCACCGCTCCAAAGATGCTGCTAGCAGGACTTTTTTTACCGTCCTGCTAGCGCACCGCTCCAGTGCTCCACCCCTCAGGGCTTTCACACTAGAGAGACAGCAGCAGCTCTTTCAGGGCGCTTTGCAGGCGCTATTTTTAGCCTCCTGGGATGTGATGTACATATCCTGGGAGGCACAGCAGGCGGTGTGTGCTTTATTCACCTAAGGCAAGTGACGTGCATAGGGAGGCAGGATGCACTTCAAATTGAAAAAAAAGTAAATAAAAGAAAAAAAGCCCTATTCCTGCAGAGGAATGGAAGAGGGGTGGAGAGGCAGGATGGTCCTCGGGAGGCTGAAGGTCTGCTTTAAAGGGGTTGTAAAGGCAGAAGTTTTTTTTATCTTAATGCATTCTGTGCATTAAGATAAAAAGCCATCTATGTGTCTCAGCCCCCCTAATACTTACCTGAGGTCCCTCTCAGTCCAGCGATGTCCACGAGTGTCTCAGAGACACTGATTGGCTGAGAAACAACAGTTGCACCATTGGCTGTCACGGCTGTCAATCAACGTCAGCTAGCCAATCAGGGGAGAGAGTGGATGGGGCCTGGTAGGGGCTCCGTGTCTGAATGGACATAGGGAGCTGTGACTCAGCTTGTATGCCCCCATAGCAAGCTGCTTACTGTGGGGGACACTGAATAAGATAGAGGGGCCAGGATCACAGAAGAGGGACCCGAGTAGAGTAGGGTCCAGGCTGCTCTGTGCAAATCCACTGCAACAGAGCAGGTAAGTATAACATGTTTGGTATGTTAATGGAAAAACAAATTAGACTTTACAGACACTTTAAGCTTTGAGTAAAGTAGAGAGGTGTAGAGAGGTGTAAATCCACCTGTGTTGCATTTGGGAGAATTTCCCTCACTTCTTGTCCTGTAGACAGGAAGCAAGCAGAAAAGCCTCAAAAGTTAGTAAAATCTGTTAAAAAAGTTGTCTCCTCTACTCTAGGTGTGGTGACAATTTTGTTTTTGTCTCTTTCATTCCCAGTGGAATTGGTATTTGAGACAATTAGGGAAGCTGAATATCTCCAGTGGGGTCCGAGACAGCAATAAAAGACTGGCATGGCTTTTACTCTACCAAAAATTAAAAAAACTAAAAATAAAAAAGGGCTTTCAGTACACTTCAGTCAGAATGCATGCCCCTTTTTCCTGTTGCCTTATGCCCTGTACACACGATAGGATTTTCCGTCAAAAAAAGTTGGATGTGAGCTTTTGGTCGCATATTCCGACCGTGTGTATGCTCCATCCAACATTTTCTGTCTGAATTTCCACCAGCAAAAGATTGAGAGCAGGTTCTCTATTTTTCTGACGGAAAACGTTCTTGTCGGAAATTCCGCTCGTCTGTACGCAATTCCGACGCGCAAAAAAAATGCATGCTCAGAATCAAGCAGAAGAGCCTATTGAACGTCATTGATCTCGGCTCGTCGTACGTCTTTGTACATCACCGTGTTCTTGACGGTCGGAATTTCAGACAAGATTTGTGTGATCGTGTGTATGCAACACAAGTTTGAGCCAACATTCCGTCAGAAAAAATCCATGGTTTTCTTGTCGGAATTTCCGATCGTGTTAACGGGGCATTACTGTATTAAACTTGTGCTCCAAACACTTATGCCTTCAGCTTATGATGTATAGAGTGAATTTATTTGAGTACATAAATCTAGGAGTATACAAAGATACTCTGCATAGAGCTAGAAAAAAGTCAGCTGATATCAATGGAAGCACATAAGTGACAGTTATTTACAGATACATGTCTTGCAAAGCCTCACTACCCAAGCTTGTTCACTGGGGTTCTCCCTTAAGGTTACAAATATTTTCAGAGATAATATTAAAAAGTTTAAGTTTCAGAAATCCACTTTTTACTTGCATTTCAGTCACAGACATATGTACATCAATATTATAAATATCAAGATAAATGCAGCAACTGGCTTAGCTGGCACTCATCCAGTCACTTTTAAGCTGCTTATGTCTGCTCCATCTAAACCAGTGTATATAACATCCAGGGACTCATATTCTGCACATCCCACAAGATTAATGTTAAGCAGATGTTATTTAAAAGCATTACAAATTATTGACGGCGAGTTACTGATCTGTGCCTATAGCATAAAAGTACATGTAGACAGTTTATAGACTTTAAGGATTATTATTCAGCCCAGGTTTCACTAGAGATCTGTGAAAGTGGCTTAATGTAGACTTGAGTGAGCTGCAAACTGAGCTAACTGTTCTTTCGAGCAATAGCCTAAAGATAAAGCAGTTCTGCTAAAATTACAAAAATCTCTGCAATCAAATATGCAGGCACTATAGTATTTATTCTATGCATGCCCGTTGCCTCACACTCAGAATTATGATTTGCCTTTCTTCAAAAATGACAACACAGTTGAGAACTGTCCATGCTATTTTTTTTATTTGCTCTAACCGTTACGTTTTCAGGACAAGCTTTTTGGTCTACCCCCTTCTTCTGTGGTCCAAACAGTTAAGCCTCGTACACACGAACGAGTTTCTCTGCAAAAACCAGCAAGAAACTTGCTGGCAGAGATTTTTTGCCGAGAAATTCGTTCGTGTGTATGATTTCTCGTCAAGAAAAGCGACAAGTATCTCGACGAGAAAATAGAGATCCTGCTCTCTATTTTCTCGTTGAGATTCTCGTCGGCATGTTTCTCGACGAGAAAAGTGAGTGTGTGTACACTTACCTGTCCTCCCGGAAGCCCGCGCATGTTCGAAATGAATTCGACGCATGCGCGGTAGCTTCCTAGGCATACGTAGGGTATACCAAGATGGCGGCGACGGCATCGAATGTGACGAGCGCATGCTCGTCGTAGTCGATGACGTCACCACGTACGCTCCATTCAAAGAACCGCGGGTTCTTTGAATCGAGCGTGTGTACACTCGGCCGGGACAAGTTTCTTGTCCAAGAATCTCGTCGAAAAAAACGACATGTTTTTTTCGACGAGAATCTCGGCCGTGTGTACGAGGCCTAATGATTGAATCGTGGCGGTATCACAGACAGTACTAAACGGCATTGTTGTACTTGTACTTATACAGCTACCGTCACCTTAACGTGACATGATATCTTTATTCTTCAACAATAATTCATACACATTCACTACTTAAAGTGATACTAAAAGCTTATGTTTTTTGTAAAAAAAATGACAACCATGTTATTCTAATCTGCCTCGTGCAGTGGTTTATCACAGAGCAACCCTGATCCTCCTCTTCTCTGGTCCCCCTGGCCCTCCTGGTCCCTACCCCTTGTAGAATGCCCCCATAGCAAGTGCTTGCTATGGGAGCACTCATGCGTACTCGCTCCCAAGTCACCTCTTTGTGTCAATAAGACACACAGAGCACAGATCGGCCTCGCCTCCTGCTCCCTCCTCACTTGCTGTGATTGACAGCAGCAGGAGCCACTGCGGTATCTCAGCTAATGAGGATGGAGAGAGTCACTGGTTCTGTGCCCATCACTGGATCAAGATGGAGTTCAGGTAAGCATTAGGGGGGACTTCGGGGGATGCTGAAAACAAAAGTTTTTTTACTATCAAGAATAGAATATATGAAGGTAAGAAACCTACAAGCACTTTAGAGGATAAGATAAATGTGCATTTATTATTTGTTTACTAGGAGCCTGGAAAGCATTGTAGGACTCCTGCAGAATGTTAGTGCAAGCTGTTTGCCTGTACCTCATACGAGCAGACAGTTACACCCTGACAATCAACCACCTAGAGCGCTCAACAGCTCCCTGGTAGTTCACTGAGAACTACAAGCCAATAGTGATGAGCCGAACACCCCCGGGTTCGGTTCGCACCAGAACCCGCGAACGGACCGAAAGTTCGTACGAACATTAGAACCCTATTAAATACAATGGATGCGAACGTTCGAATTCTAAAGTGCTAATTATAACAACTATTATGCATGTTATTGTCCTAAAAAGGGTTTGGGAACCCGGGTTCTGCACCAGGGGACATGTATCAATGCAAAAAGAAGTTTTAAAAACGGTCGTTTTTCGGGAGCAGTCATTTTAATGATGCATAAAGTGAAAAAAAAAAAAGTCAAATATTCCTTTAAATATCGTACCTGGGGGGTGTCTAAAGTATGCCTGTGAAGTGCCACGTGTTTCCCGTGTTTAGAACTGTCCCTGCACAAAATGACACTTCTAAAGGAAAAAAAAGCCATTTAAAACTGCTTGCGGCTTTAATGTAATGTCTGGTCCCGGTAATATGGATGAAAATCTTTAAGAAAAATGGCATAGCTACCCCATGACCCCCCCCCCCCTACCCCAGCCCATTACCAGCCCCTTTGGGTCTTGTATGGATATTAAGGGGAACCCTGCACATAAAATAAAAAAGGCCCTATATACTCTGAACAGCCGTATACAGGCGGTGCATACAAGACAGGGACTGTAGGTTTGTTCTTATGTAGAATCTGTTTGTAATTTTGAACAGGTACATTGTTTAAGTGTAGCTCCAGCCCAAAAATCTATTTTTAAACTTTTTGGAAAACATAGGTAAGGGTTATCACCCCTGTAACATTTGTTTTGCTGTCTGTGCCCCTGTTCAGAACATTTCACCTCACTTTCCGTCCCAATGACAACTGTTTTTGAAATGTGGTGTTTTTCTTGAAACAAGGATTGCTGATAAAGCATCAGTACAGAGGAGACACCTTTCTCCCATATTTATTCTTACAGGAGAGAATTTTCCTTCCTAGTGGTAGATTTCCTCTCACTTCCTGTTGTCTTCTTGCGTTTGCAAGTAGGAGTCGTTTGTAAGTTGGATGTTTGAAAGTAGGGACCTGCCGTATATACTCTGCAGAAATAGGCCCCTTAGTTGTTGGTGTTGGCACAACACTGTAAGCACTCACAGTTACTCTTGGTTGGTGCTGGAACGCCCTGCTGTCAACTATTATATCAGGAATTTTAATTACATATAATTGTTGAACAGTGGTAGTAAAAATTGGGCCTTTGATGGTGGTGCTGGTGCCACAACACTGTAAGCCCTGACAGTTACTCTTGGTGGGTGCAGCAATGGGCCCTGCTGTGAATTATTAGATCAAGAATTGTAATTGCATGCCCCTGTTGAACAGGGGCTGAAAAATTGGGCCTTTCGTGGTGGTGGTGGTGGTGGTGGTGTTGCCACAACACTGTAAGCCCTCAGAGTTACTCTTGGTGGGTGCAGGAATGGGCCCTGCTGTGAATTATTAGATCAAGAATTGTAATTACATGCCCCTTTTGAACAGGGGCTGAAAAATTGGGCCTTTCGTGGTGGTGGTGGTGGTGGTGGCGTTGCCACAACACTGTAAGCCCTCAGAGTTACTCTTGGTGGGTGCAGCAATGGGCCCTGCTGTGAATTATTAGATCAAGAATTGTAATTGCATGCCCCTGTTGAACAGGGGCTGAAAAATTGGGCCTTAGGCACTGGTGGCACAACACTACAACCCCTCACAGATACTGTACTTGGAGCACAGCAATGAGCCCTGTTGCAAAGTATTGCTTCAAAAATTGTAATGACACGCCCCTGTTAAACAGGGGCTGAAAAATTGGGCCTTAGGCACTGGTGGCACAACACTACAACCCCTCACAGATACTGTACTTGGAGCACAGCAATGAGCCCTGTTGCAAAGTATTGCTTCAAAAATTGTAATGACACGCCCCTGTTAAACAGGGGCTGAAAAATTGGGCCTTAGGCACTGGTGGCACAACACTACAACCCCTCACAGATACTGTACTTGGAGCACAGCAATGAGCCCTGTTGCAAAGTATTGCTTCAAAAATTGTAATGACACGCCCCTGTTAAACAGGGGCTGAAAAATTGGGCCTTAGGCACTGGTGGCACAACACTACAACCCCTCACAGATACTGTACTTGGAGCACAGCAATGAGCCCTGTTGCAAAGTATTGCTTCAAAAATTGTAATGACACGCCCCTGTTAAACAGGGGCTGAAAAATTGGGCCTTAGGCACTGGTGGCACAACACTACAACCCCTCACAGATACTGTACTTGGAGCACAGCAATGAGCCCTGTTGCAAAGTATTGCTTCAAAAATTGTAATGACACGCCCCTGTTAAACAGGGGCTGAAAAATTGGGCCTTAGGCACTGGTGCCACAACACTCCAACCCCTCACAGATACTGTACTTGGAGCACAGCAATGAGCCCTATGGCAAATTATTGCTAAAAAAATTGTAATTACACGCCCCTGTAAAACAGGGGCTGAAAAATTGGGCCTTAGCCACTGGTGGCGGCACCCATAAACAAAAATGATCTTCCAAGCTATCATCATCAATCGTATCATTGAGGACTCGGAGGAGGAGGATAGCCAGTCAACATAACAGCACAGGCACTCAGCATCAGCATCAGTCTTGAAGGGATGTGACATGTTAAAATCAATTAGTCTGTTATATCAGCATCAGGTGTGTGGTAGCTGGTGGTGATCCAAGACTGGTTCATCTTGATGAAAGTCAGTCGATCAACCGAGTCGGTGGACAGGCGCACCCTGTGATCCGTGACAAATCCTCCAGCAGCACTGAATGTGCGTTCCGAAAGAACGCTGGATGCAGGACAGGCCAGTAGCTCAATTGCATACTGTGCAAGCTCTGGCCAGTGATCCATCCTCAAGACCCAGTAAGCCAGAGGATTTTCGGTGGGGAAGGTGTCCAAGTCTGACCTTGCCCCTAGATATTCCTGCACCATGTTTATCAGACGCTGGCGATGGTTGCTGGAACCGATCATACTTTGGGGCTGCGGACTAAAGAATTGTCTGAACGCATCGGTCAGACGGCCACCTTCCCCACCGCTCCTTCTTTGACTGGCCGAAGCCTCAGCAACTCGTTGTCCAGGACCAGGAGTTTGTAACCTCCCAGTCTCTGGGAACGCGTTGCACAGACCTTTCTGCAAGGCCTCCCGGAGTTGTCTCATCCTCTGCTCCCCCTGCGAAGGTAACATAAGGTCCGCAACCTTACCCTTGTACCGTGGATCAAGGAGAGTGGCCAGCCAGTAATGGTCCCTCTCCTTGATCCGAAGAATACGAGGATCCTTCCGCAGACTTTGCAGGATCAGGGAGGCCATGCAGCGTAGGTTTGCTGAGGCATTCGCTCCGGAGTCCTCTGGGTCACTAAGGACGACATGATCCGCAGCCACCTCCTCCCAGCCACGTACAAGTCCACTGGTTTCTTGGGACTGTAAATCATCCCTAAAAGACTGCTGCTGATGATGCTGAGTGCCAGCCTCCACCTCCATGCTGACACAATCCTCCTCCTCCTCCTCCTCCTCCTCCTCCTCTTCCTCTTCCTGTGCGATGGGTGGGACAGAAGGAACACTGTCTGGGTAAAGGGGGCCTTGAGAGGCAAGGAAGTCCTCCTCTTCCTGCCTCTGTTCTGCCTCAAGTGCCCTGTCCATTATTCCACGCAGCGTGTGCTCCAACAGGTGGACAAGAGGTACAGTGTCACTGATGCATGCACGGTCACTGCTCACCATCCTCGTGGCCTCCTCAAATGGTGCCAGGACAGTGCATGCATCCCTGATCATGCCCCACTGGCGTGGAGAAAAAAACCAAGCTCCCCTGACCCTGTCCTGGTGCCGTAGTCGCACAGGTACTCATTGATGGCCCTCTGCTGCGTGTGCAGCCGCTGCAGCATGGCCAACGTTGAGTTCCACCTGGTGGGCATGTCACATATAAGGCGGTTCTTGGGCAGGTTCAACTCCTTTTGCAGCTCAGCCAGGCGAGCACTGGCATTATAAGATCTGCGGAAATGCACACAGACTTTCCTGGCCTGCCTCAGGACATCCTGTAAGCCCGGGTACCTGCCCAAGAACCGCTGCACCACCAGGTTAAGGACGTGAGCCACACAGGGCACATGGGTCAGTTGTCCCTGTCGGAGGGCGGAGAGGAGGTTGGTGCCATTGTCGCAAACCACCATTCCTGGCTTAAGCTGGCGTGGCGTCAACCACCTCTCGGCCTGGCCCTGCAGAGCAGACAGGACCTCTGCCTCAGTGTGGCTTCTGTCCCCCAAACACACCAGCGCAAGCACGGCATGGCATCTTTTTGCCTGCGTACTTGCGTAGCCCCGTGAACGGCTACGGAGCACCGCTGGTTCATAGGACAAACCACAGGAAGAGGCCATGGAGGAAGAAGAAGAGGAGGGGGTGGAGGAGAGAGGTGTGTCACAACCAGTAGTAGCATTTTGGAGGCGTGGCGGTGGAACAACCTCCAACACTACTGCACCTTGTCCTGCATCCTTCCCAGCTGCCAAAAGAGTGACCCAATGGGCCGTGAAAGAAAGGTAACGTCCCTGTCCATGCCTGCTGGACCATGAGTCAGCGGTAATATGCACCTTACCGCTGACCGCCCTGTCCAGCGAGGCCAAGACATTGCCTTCCACATGCCGGTAGAGAGCCGGAATAGCCTTCCGTGAGAAAAAGTGGCGTTTGGGAACCTGCCACTGAGGAACCGCACATTGCACAAACTCACGGAAGGGGGCCGAGTCTACCAACTGAAAAGGCAGCAGTTGAAGCGCTAGCAATTTAGCCAAGCTAGCATTCAACCGCTGGGCATGTGGATGGCTGGGAGTGAACTTCTTTCGACGGTCCAGCAGCTGGGGCAGGGAAATTTGCCTGCTAGAATCGGACGTCGGTGTACTGCTAGCAGAGTGGCCGCAAGTACTTGGCTGTGACACACCTAATTCTACACCTTCATTCCTCTCAGTGCATGTTTCAGAGAGGACTGAAGTTATAGTGGGGTTGGAGATCCCAGCTGATGCGGTGCAAGGAGAGGTCCGCTTTGTTCTTTGGTGTGGGTCTTTGAGGTAGGCTTGCCAACGAGCTGCATGGCAGGTCAACATATGTCTGGTCAGGCATGTGGTACCCAAGCGGCTGATGTTTTGGCCACGCGATATACGCTTGAGACATATGTTGCAAACAGCAGCTGTGCGATCTGATGCACTAGCCTCAAAAAAGGCCCACACCAAGGAACTTTTTGAATGACGGGCAGAGGCAGCGCCCTGCACAGGCGGAGCTCTGCGGTGTGATTCCGTCGGTGTACTGCCCTTACGCTGGCCACCAAAGGGCATCCTGCCTCGTTGGAGATGTGCCTCCTCCTCATCCTCCTCCTCCTCCTCTCTCCTATTAGGCACCCACGTGGAGTCAGTGACCTCATCATCCCCTCCCTCCTCATCACTGGAGCCAATCTGGCAGTATGCTGCAGCTGCTGGAACATGACTGCCAGATTGGTGTCCTTCTTGAGCATCCCCTCTGTCTGCTCTCACGCTACTGCCTTCCTGTAGCTGGGTTTCATCATCAGACCCTTCGAAACGCTGGGCATCCTCCTGGAGCATGTACCCAACACTGTGCTCAAACAGTTCGGGGGACTCCTCAGGAGGAGGACATGGTGGGTCTAGGGAAGGAGTGACTGATGATGAGTCTGACATTGATACCAGGGAAGAGGACGCTTTGGCAGCTGCTTTGCCAGTACCCTGAGCCTGGGTGAGAGAGGATGAGGAGGAGGAGGAGGGCTTGGTCATCCACTCTACCAAGTCTTCGGCATGATGTGGCTCAACATGTCCAGCTGCCGAAAAGAAGGACAAGCGTGTCCCATGGCCATGTGCTGATGACAATGCACCGCGTCCACGACCAGCACTGTTGCCCCCAGACACAGAGCCTGCTTGCCCTCTTTTATTGCCTCCTGACTGTCTGCCTCTCCTTGTTTGCCTTCCAGACATTCTAATAGATGGCCTGCAGGGAGATGGGAAAAAATCAATAAGGGCTACCTTCAGGTGTCCTTCTCTGTCCCTTTACTTAAGGATTTCTAAATATGGTTGAGGATGATTGCTTTCGCACAGAATAGCACAACGACAATTTCCCTGACTGTCCAAAAAACAAGGATTTCAAAGATGGTTGATGAGGAAGCATACTATAGCACAAGGAGAATTCCCCTCACTTTCCTTCTTTGTCCCTAGAAACAAGGACTCGCACAGTGAAAGAAACTGACACTCTCCCTACCTAGAGTTTTCTGTCCCTAGAAAAAATGTTTTTTTAAAGCACACTATAGCACAAGGAGAATTCCCCTCACTTTCCTTCTTTGTCCCTAGAAACAAGGACTCGCACAGTGAAAGAAACTGACACTCTCCCTACCTAGAGTTTTCTGTCCCTAGAAAAAATGTTTTTTTAAAGCACACTATAGCACAAGGAGAATTCCCCTCACTTTCCTTCTTTGTCCCTAGAAACAAGGACTCGCACAGTGAAAGAAACTGACACTCTCCCTACCTAGAGTTTTCTGTCCCTAGAAAAAATGTTTTTTTAAAGCACACTATAGCACAAGGAGAATTCCCCTCACTTTCCTTCTTTGTCCCTAGAAACAAGGACTCGCACAGTGAAAGAAACTGACACTCTCCCTACCTAGAGTTTTCTGTCCCTAGAAAAAATGTTTTTTTAAAGCACACTATAGCACAAGGAGAATTCCCCTCACTTTCCTTCTTTGTCCCTAGAAACAAGGACTCGCACAGTGAAAGAAACTGACACTCTCCCTACCTAGAGTTTTCTGTCCCTAGAAAAAATGTTTTTTTAAAGCACACTATAGCACAAGGAGAATTCCCCTCACTTTCCTTCTTTGTCCCTAGAAACAAGGACTCGCACAGTAAAACACACTGACACTCTCCCTACCTATCCTTCTCTTTCCCTAAACTAAAGGAATCCAGGTTAAGCAAGAAAGAAATAAATGTCACTGTCCCTGCCTATGCTTGTCTTTCCCTGCTCCGGAACACACTACACTAGGCCGCCGTGCTGACGGCCTTTTATAGTGTGGGGCGTGTACTAAACACCCTCAGCAATAATTGGCCACAGGCATCCTGCCTGTGGCCAATCATTGCTCTCCTCGCTGCCGGCGCTGTGATTGGCCAAGCATGCGGGGTCACAGTGCATGCTTGGCCAATCACAGCGCCTGGATGACACTGCGATGGCGTAGTGCATTGTGGGCCGTTCGCGTCACTCGAATTTGGCGCGAACGGCCCAAATCGTTCGATCTTCGTCGAACGATCGAACAGCCGATGTTCGAGTCGAACGTATGTTCGACTCGAACACGAAGCTCATCCCTACAAGCCAACAGCCGCAAAGTCTGTCAGTAGTTGTAGTTCTCCTATTCACAGAACTCTG
The DNA here is from genome assembly GCA_029206835.1 of Rana muscosa. Taxonomy (NCBI): domain Eukaryota; kingdom Metazoa; phylum Chordata; class Amphibia; order Anura; family Ranidae; genus Rana; species Rana muscosa. The sequence continues at coordinate 861,277,807 of CM055122.1, forward strand.
TCAATGAATGATGAGGCTGGTCGGAGCCTCCCATTTTTTTTTAAATCATTTTATTTTAAGCAAACACATAAACAATGCAAACATACAACAGCACAGCCAACATCTGGCTAACAACAGGGGCTGGGCCCACGCAGGGGTCACAAGGTAACAATACGAAACCAAGAAATGTTAGATTGTTTGCGACTACCATAATATACCATCATCAATGAGCTGGCTTGACTCATGCTCCAGGAGCAGGTTGATAGTTAAATAGCTCACCTAAGTTGCTGTTCTGGCAAGGGTTGGTATATCGAGACCTCAAGGCAAGTCATCAGATATCAGAGAAGCCTCCTAGTCTGCTGCAGCAGTGGAGGTTTCCGCCAACCACTTAGACCAGACCCTGTCATATTTTTTCGGACAGTCTCTATGTATATAGGTATCTTTGTATAGTGGTATCACATTATTGACAAGTGTTTTCCAAAGACCTATATAGGGAGGAGTTTTCCGCTTCCAGCAGAGGACGATGGACTTCCTGGCATAGAACAGCAAGAAAAAGAAAGAAAACAGGAGGGCGCACCGACCTAGTGTATTACCACTTACAGGTTTATGAAAATGTAAATAAAAAGCAATAGTCCTACTCACAGACAAAGCTTAAATACAAGCTCATCGGACAAGATGGCTGGAAATCTTAGCATTCACCGACAGGACTTGACAACAGGGAGGGTCGGACGATACCCCAAAAACATCCAGATGGCTTACGTTTCAGGGGCGCACCCCTTTCATCAGAGCCTAAATGGTCCACAGCAACAGAACAGCAAGAGACCCAACAGGGTTCTCTCAGCCACCCTGGGCACCAGGTCCTCCACCAGTCCCAACAGGCATATTCTTGGGGATGGGACAATAGAGATACTCAGCAGTTCATTCACCTCCATCAAGATTTGTGACCAGAAACTTGCAATTACCAGGCAGGACCAGAAGATGTGAATGTAGTCCCCTGGAGCATTGTCACAACGCCAGCACTCCGGGGAGATGGAAGACCTCATTCTGTGCATCCGAACGGGAGTGAGATATGCTCTATGGACAATTTTGTACTAAATGAGGCGGTCTTTCAGGGAAACCAGTATTTTAAATGGGAAGTCCCATACATCCTCCCAGTCCTCAGAGTCCAGCTCCGGAACAGCCCGGCCCCATTGCTGATGGAGCCTGGACAACTCAGGAGAAGAGACCCGGAGGAGATGTGCGTAGAGCACGGAGGTGGGTTTGCTGGCGCAGTCAAAGCGCAAAATCCGCTCCAAGTCAGACTGCACCAGCTTCCCCCCGCCTGGTGGAAACTGGGCCCTGAAAGCATGGGACAACTGAAGATATCTGATTTTGTGTGAGGGCGGGGCATTGTGGTGAGATATTAAATGATCAAAGGGGAAGATCGAAAGGTCTGAGGTGACATCTGAGAGAACTTTAATATGGTACTTGGTCCACACCCAAGGGTCTGGAATTTTTAAAAAGTGATGTAGGTTGGGATTGTTCCAGAGGGGGGCGTTTGGGGATACTGCAGTCAAAGGATATAGAGGGGGTCAGGTCGTACGGATCCTTTGTACCCCGTAAAAGGAGATTGATTCGACAAAGCCTCTGCAAACTGTAACACCGCAGCTTCCACCTCCCAGACCGGGTTGGATCTATCAGGAACAAGCCACCAGAATACAGTGACCAATTCAGCCGCAATGAAATATTTGTGGCAGTCCGGGAACGCCAAGCCCCCCCTGCGAACAAGGGTGCATTAGAGTTGTTAACTTGAAGTGGGGAGGATGTGGGCCCCATTGAAAGGAGGAGACAATTTTATTTAGGTTGGAAAAAAAATTATTTAGGGATCCATTGAGGGGAGTTACAAAACAAATATGTAAACTTGGGAAGGATTTTCATTTTGATGAGGTTGATACGACCCAACAGGGACAGAGGAAGATTCTCGCATGCTTTCAGCTTGGCTTTGACTGATTTGACTACTGGGGACAAGTTCAGTGGAATGAAGCCAGCCACATTCCTCGAGATACGTACCCCCAAGTATGTAAATTCATCTACCCATTGTAGCTGAAGAGAAGCCTTTAGCATCCGCATCAATAGCAAGCAATTGTGACTTTGACCAATTGAGCTTAAGCCCTGTCACCTCTGAAAATTTTCCTAGGACCAGCAATGCCCCTTGCAGGGAGGAGGCGGCATCGTTTAGAAAAAGGAGGAGGTCGTCCGCGTACAGGGCCACCCTCTCCTCCAGCCAGGCCAGATGGAGTCCCTTAATGTGTGGCGAGACACGCAGCGCCTCGGCCACCGGTTCCATGGCAATGGCAAAAAGGGCCAGAGAGAGAGAGGACAGCCCTGCCGCGTACCCCTAGCAACCTCAAAAACAGGAGAAAGACGACCCCCCAAACGAATGGCAGCCGTCGGCGAACGATATATCGTCTGCAACCATTGGATAAACACCAGTGGGAATCCCATTCTCTGCAGAATCTCCCACAGAAAAGGCCACTCTATTGAGTCAAACGCCTTCTCAATATCGAGAGAGGCGACTACTCTGCTACCCTGATTGTTCACTAATCTTCATGCAATGCATGACAATCTACGAAGGTTAATATCTGTAGACTTGTGTGTCATGAGGGAAGTAAAGGGTTAAGACTAGCAGTGAGGAGCTTAGTTAAGATTTTGAAGTCATTGTTAAGAAGAGCTATGGGTCTATAAGATGCACATAACTTTGGATCTTTACCAGTCTTGGAAATAGGAATAACATGTGCGTGTGCCATGGAGGGTGAGAGAGAGCCTTGCTCCAGGCAATGTGTGTATAGGGCAGCCATCCGGGGAGCCAACATGCTGGCATGTGCTACGTAGAAATCAACCGGAAGACCATCCAGGCCAGGAGCCTTGCCAGTGGACAGGGAATTAATCACAGCAAGAACCTTCTCAGTGGTAATTGGGGTAACTAGATGGGATCTCTCTAAATCGGAGAGAGCCACTCCAGAAGGAGTTCCAACCCCTCCGGGTCTAAACCCGTGGGTAATGTGGTGGTATATAAAGATTGATAAAAGTCATGGAACGCTAGCAAAATGGCCTAGCAAAAAAAAAAAAAAAACAGTAGCACATTTATTAATCTAACAGTGTGTTTTATAGATGTGCTTATTGATTCCGCTGTTTGGGGGAATCTATATACTGTTCTACAAACTACTGACCCCCTGTACACTACCCTGCTGACATCCCATTATCTGCCCCCTGACATTTAATATACTGCACCCACACATTAGACAGGCTATATCCAGCCCTGTTGGCTTGTGTCTTGACTTTGTCCTCTGCCTGCTGTTTTTTTCTTCTGCTGCTCATCTGATATAGATTCCAGCCTGGCTTGTGACCCTGCTCCTGCCTTCTTATTTGGTACCATTGCTAAGCCCCACTACTGACCCAGTAGATTCACTAGTCAACAGTGAAGCTATAGAGATAATAGGGCTGGGGTAGCTGCTTAAAGTGACACTAAACTCTGATTTAAAAAAAGTACATTTTATTCCGGTATGTATTCTTAAAAAAAAGGACCTTCTATTTCTCACAGCCTCTTCCAAATCGACAAATTTGTTATTTTTTTATTTTTTTGCTGCTGTGATCCAATTTCCTGTTGGAGGGTGGTCACGTTCGTTCTTCATGGTCCCAATGTACAGTATGTAGGACATTGCTCCCTTTGTTAAGCAAATGGTTGCTAGACCTGAGTTTTGTCACATGCCCCCCAATACCAATATCCACTGGGTAATTTCAGAGGCTGAGGCAGCCAAATGAGCAGAAGAGGAGTGCTGGCAAGATGAGCATCAGTGAGTCGGAGGAAAGAAGTGGGCCTCTATTAGGCTTGTGCAATTCGTTTCGTAACGAATTGAAATTCGTCCGAATTTAGCAACTTTCGGACATTCGGAAGCATTCGAATTTCCGAACAAAGCAATTACGAATAAAACCGAATCCGAAATAAATTATACCGCAAAATAGCGAATGCCCGAATGTCTTCGGCATAATTCGTTATGAAAAAAGTTACGAATGTACGAATCCATTCGAAGCACAATAACACTCACTCTGCTCTCTGCTTCTCCCTCACCATGCTGAACTCCCTCTCAAAATGGTGTACAGGGGCGGAGGCTATAGCCGCATGAAAAAACGAAAGTAAAATACGAGATTTCGAATCCATTCGAAGCACAATAACACTCTGCTCTGCTCTCTGCTTCTCCCTCACCGTGCTGAACCCTCTCAAAATGGTGTACAGGGGCGGAGCCTATAGCCGCATGTAAAAAACGAAAGTAAAATACGAGATTTCGAATCGTTACAAATAACCGCTATGTATTTAGAAAATTACAAATCCATTCGAAGCACATTAGGCATAATAGGCAGCGTCGTTGTGAGAGAGACACGGAAAATTACGAATCAACGAACCCAAAAAAAGTTACGAAAGTAGGAGTTGTGTCCAGAATCAACGAAAAACAACGTACTCTACCGAAAGTACGAATTATAAAGCAACAAAAAATTAAACGAAAAATGTCGCTTGCGAAAATACGAATTAGTCCGAACACGAAAAATCCCGTCTAGCAAAATTACGAATGATTACGAATCAACAGGACCGGAAAGAAACGAACCGAAACGGAACAAATTTTTCCGTTGTGCACAAGAAGCGAACCGAAACGGAACTAATTTTTCCGTTGTGCACAAGTCTAGCCTCTATACACAGACACTGTCACTTTTCCCTGGAGGGACAAAGTGACAATGTGCCTTTTAACCTGTCCATCCCAGTAAGTTTTTCTTTATCAGAACACCGAGACATTCCCGGACCCCTTGATATTTAAACAGAAAAAATACCTGATCTTGAGTTATTTATAAGTGACTGCTATATAGTCAGAAAGCTCTGTATTAGACAATATATATTTTCCTTAGTTTGCCCCTCTCTCTCTCTCTCTTTCTTTCTTTCTTTCTTTCTTTCTTTTTTTAAAGAAGTCCCCTGCAAAAAAACAGCCCACCACTATAAACGTATGTTAGAGAGTCACTAAAGCTGAAGAGCCACCTTTATGCAAATCAATACTAGGCTGATGTAATCTTTTTAAGTAGATGGGAGCAACAGAAACACAAGTCCAGTACCTAGGAACTTGTGCTGTCCTTCACTTGCGTGTCTGGTGGAGCTGCAGGTACCACATGCTAGGGATATACAGTATGTTTTTATATTTCACAATAATAGGATTAAACCACATTCACCAAGTGTAACCACTCAATTTATATAATGTATTAGCTCTCTTATTAAGTTTACCCTCACACCCACTGCTAAATTATGTTTGTTTCCAACAAGAAACCTGAACAACATCTAAGGTCATGACTCACCACCACTCAATGACCTCTTGCCTTGCATGAATAATTAGCACTCCTCCTAATATCTTCAATAGGAATCTGAAGTGTTCCTTGACACCAATTTCTCTAAAAGCTTAAATAACATAGAATAATCAATTTGCGGTGTTCCTGTGGGCATTAGTATGCCAATAGGTCCATGGCCACAGTAAAGATTCTGAAAACAGCACGCAGAATCAGCTTTAGCATTAACCTTATCTAGTACAAGCTTAGCCTCTAAATAACATGTTTAAATCAGGATAGTATAGAACTAGACTCACTGTTTCTCCTTATTATTGTAAACAGCTGACTCATTCATAATCAATAATCTCTTATCTGGCTTAAACAAGCTCTTGCATTTCCAATATAGCGGATGAGTCTATTACAAGTTTGTTTTAGAAATAGCAAGAGGTGTAAAAGTCTTAAAAGTGTAGCTCTACATTTTCGAAATGAGGCATTCCAAATTGAAATGTGTATTTTACAGTGTAGGTATACAGAGTGGTTGATTTGGCTGTTCCCTCATTTTGTTCTAAGACCTACCTAAACGAACAACGCAAAGTCTTCCAACTGTTGAATGTGTTTAAAGTGAATAACACATCTGCTGCTTTTACTAGTGACCATTAGAAAAACATTAGCTACTAAATAGATATTAGTATGACACATGTTACTGTCACTAAAAAAAGCATTAGTAAGATGTCAGCTACTCTCACTGGTACCACTGTTGTAAATAAAGCAACAGCTACATGCATTTACACTATGCACCCTATATAATGAACATAACCAAGATTTGACAAATCTAGGTGTTAGCTGGAAATTAGCCAACTTCTGAAAACTTTGATCATTTGTGGTTCAGAATTTCAGAAAAAAGTCTCACTGAAGTCAATCGGAATCTAAACCAGGCTGCAAAAAGTGTGCATTACAAATGCGATGTTGGGATCTGCCGCTCTATATTGTTAGCTGCTAATATCACATTGTTATGTATAAGTTATGCACTAGCATTTCCTGTTTCTGGAAAGCTAGCCTTGAAAAACCCCAGAAGGAGGAAATGGAGAGAAAGAGAAAGTCTCGGCCACATGTCCTGTCCATGCTCCTAAATTTAGACCAAAAGAGCCTATTATGCATGTGTAGCACCCTACACTTGCATAATAGGCAGGGTTGTTCCTCACAAATTTACTTGCCAGGAGTAGTTATCCTGGTTGATTGTTAGAGATCCATTGATTTCTTTCTAAGTTTGGCCTTGTTGCACCTTTCTCTTCTAACACTAGGTGACCGGGTACTTGGTGGTACTAGATATGAGAAGGGCAACCCATGGTCTGGCTATGGGCATGTGGGGTGTCTCAGCCAATGGGTAGGGGTTTTCTTGAATCCCTTGGCCTGCTGGGAGAGCCTATATATTCGGGTGAAGTCAGGTGATCTATGTTCTGTGCCACCTGGACAGTTGTCTGAGTGGACGTGTGTCATATTGCCCGGGCTGCTAGGCCGGAGAAGGGGCCTATTCCGGGCACATTTGGCTGCTAGGCTGTCAGAGGGCCTATCTAGAAGGAAGAGAGCAGTGCAGGGTTGGGATTGCGGCTTGCAGTCCAACCAGAAGTAACAGTTCTGTCGGCCGGAAAACCTGTCATGGTCGAAGGTAGAGGGGAAGTGGTCGCCAGTAAGGGACTATCCGCCTTATTACCAGTGACCACAGTTAGTAACTGAAGCAAGTACCAGAGCAGTGAAGAAGTGAAGCGGTGAAGAGTCGGGAAACTTCAGTGGGAATCAAGCCAGGGACCCAGCCAGTGGAGGTGACGCTTGCAGAGCAGCCTTGTGTGTCAAGCTAGGGACCAAGCAGGCCAGTGTGGGTGAAGCTTGAGAGGTATCTAGAGTGCCAAGCTAGGGACTCAGCAGAGAAGCGGGGGTGAAGCTTGAGAAAGATACCACTATGAAGATTGAAGAAGGGGTTCGGTGACAGTGAATCAGTGGGTATAGTGAGGGACCGGGAGCTCAGTGGGCCAAAGAACTACAAGGAGTGATTGTAGTGAAAGTAAAAGAACTGTTGAGCCTTGTGTTTGGAACTGTTAAAGACTGTTGCCATAGGAGACAGCATTCCTGCACTAGACGAAAAAGGGAACGGCGCCCTCTAAATGCAGCAAGTAAAAACAGTTTTTAATTAAAGAGTTAAAATACACTCACATTTGAGCAGTGGTAATCGAGCGTGTCAGGGGTTGACAGGAACTTCATCCGCAGATCCTCAGGGGTGATGGTGGTTTCACGGGCAGTTGGGCTGGAGTCCTCGATCCTGTGTCTCTTCCTGCACTGGATGTTGAGCAGCGCCGGCCGGAAACTTCGATCTGGACTGTGTGTGCTCCGTGGGGTCCTGGGGTCATCACTTCCGGGTCAGAGGTATGCGGGAGGTGCTTCGCGTTCAGGACATGCGTGTCCCTTCGTCAGGCTAGTATGGCGGCCATCTTTGATGTGGTAATTTATACCAGAGTGAGGATAGGTGGGCGGGTTTGTCTTGTATTTTTAGTATTTTTGGCAACCATGGTAACCGCGCAAGCTGGGACATGCTGTGTGCGGCGGGGATCATACTGGGCTGATAGGTCGTGACACTCCAGGGAGGCAATGGCACAGGATGAGCCCAAGAAAATATACACATATATAGAAAATAGCTTAGGCTGTGTATTTCGTGTGTTATTAAGAATTATACATAGTAGACTGTATACTATAAATTATACTACATAAAACAAAACAAACTATAAACTATATTCTGGTTTTATATTGATACTTACGGCCAAATACTGGGAATTTAATAGGAATCGTAGGGATATGATAAGAATATCTATATAGAGAAATAAAAGGTTACGTTTTTAAAAAAAAGGGGGTTTCTTTACAGAATTATACTAATAATGAAGAAGATAACGTTAAAAATAAATAATAATTAAATAAAGATAAAAATATATATAATAACTAATAAATATAAATATAAAAATGAAAATGAAAATGGAATTAGAATGGAATTAAAATAGGATGTGATATATGAAATATGATATAGGATCTGAAAAAATGAATCTAATGGTGCTGGGGGAATGTGTATACATATGTACTTGGATTATGGCACTGGGGGTGTGTACGTGATGGATACACGCAGGACTATGTGCATGCATCCATATCAGCTGCATATATTCATATGGACGCATGCCCACAAGAACATATGGGTGCATAAATCTAGAATATTGGGGAAATATAGATTAATAGGGTAAAGTATACATATACATTAATTTGATAGGTACATGAGGATATGCACCTGCAATTACTTTTAAGGCAATAGGGGAGTATTGGGTCACAGCAGGATGTTTATTTCTATGCCCTCATTGAGGCCTCCAGGCGATAAAGTATCCAAAGTATAGATCCAATAGTTCTCTCTCTCGCATAGTCTCTTGTATCGTTCAGCGGTGGGGAGGGTGTGGGGTATTGATTCAATCACCACTACTTTTAGTCCTATAGAGAGTTGTTTATGATATTGCTTGAAATGTCTGGGTACACTATGCTTATCCGAGCCCTTCTCCACTAAATTTCGGTGCTCTCCAAAACGTTTTCGCAGTGTTCGTATGGTGCGGCCTACATAGAGCAAGCCGCAGGGGCATGTGAGGCAGTATATCACGTACTCTGATCCACAATTATAGAAATCTGGAATGGTATATAGTTTTCCATTATGGGTGAAGTTTTTTTGTCTATGTGTGACGTGTGAACAGGTAAGGCAGAGGCGTTTTCTACATTGGTACATGCCTTTAATGTCAAAGAACATGGATGGTGCACTAGCCGTAGGGCGCAGTGGTTTGAGTTGAGTAGTTTTAGGGCTCTGCGTTCTGCGTTGGTGAGATTGGATACAGGGTTGGTTCTATTAGTGGTTTCGTTGCACATTCGTAAAATGTCTGCATAGACAACCTGGTAAAAGGTTTGGATGAATGGGCCTTTGGCAAATGTCGGGAAAAAGATAGATTTTGGTCTAAACTTAGTACGTTGGGTAGGTGGAGAGGAGACAAGGTGTTGTGTCAAGGTTTCCACAAGATGATCAGTATATAATTCTTCTAGTTGGTCCAATGCCCTTAACTCGGGTGAACCCAGAATGGTGGTGGTGGAGGAATCATCATTAGGGGAGTCTTCAGTGGGACTATAGCATATGGTATTGTCATTGTTGTCATCCAAGACAGTATTAGAGGGCTGGCTGTGTTTCTTGGATGCTTGCATATTATAGTAACGTTTTATGGTGACGTTTCTAATAAATCTATTGAGATCAAGGAAAATGGTGAATGGATTTGGCTTTGCTGAGGGTGCGAAAGTCAGGCCCCGAGCCAGCAGTGTTAGCTCAGGTGTGGATAAGGTATGATTAGAAAGATTGAAAATTTTTTTTTTTCTAGATCTAGAATTATTCCACCATAATAACACCATTTGTGCTACCAACTACACCAAACCCACCGCAGGAAACTCTTATTTGCATTATAACAGCTGCCATCACCCCCGGTGGGTAAAAAACATCCCAAAAAGCCAATTCTGCCGTCTCAAACACAACTGTACCCGCGAACAGGACTATAATACTCAGGGCCTAATTCTCAAGACTAAATTCAAAGAAAAGGGTTACCCTGACCCGATTGTAGATGAAGCCTACAAACACTATCAAACTGCCAATATATTGACCACCAAAGAGGAGTCAACCAACAAAAACACAGGAGACACTACACAACCAGTCAGATTTGTGACTCAGTTTCACAACAAATTCAAAAAAATGGAAAAAATCTTTGCAAAGCACTGGTCTATTCTTAATGAAGATCCACACCTTAAGTCCGTCCTCAGTGAAAAACCCCTAGTAACTTACAGGCGGGCCAAAAACATCAAAACCCAAATAGCCCCAAGCAAACTCAAACCACTGCGCCCTACGGCTAGTGCACCATCCATGTTCTTTGACATTAAAGGCATGTACCAATGTAGAAAATGCCTCTGCCTTACCTGTTCACACGTCACACATAGACAAAAAAACTTCACCCATAATGGAAAACTATATACCATTCCAGATTTCTATAATTGTGGATCAGAGTACGTGATATACTGCCTCACATGCCCCTGCGGCTTGCTCTATGTAGGCCGCACCATACGAACACTGCGAAAACGTTTTGGAGAGCACCGAAATTTAGTGGAGAAGGGCTCGGATAAGCATAGTGTACCCAGACATTTCAAGCAATATCATAAACAACTCTCTATAGGACTAAAAGTAGTGGTGATTGAATCAATACCCCACACCCTCCCCACCGCTGAACGATACAAGAGACTATGCGAGAGAGAGAACTATTGGATCTATACTTTGGATACTTTATCGCCTGGAGGCCTCAATGAGGGCATAGAAATAAACATCCTGCTGTGACCCAATACTCCCCTATTGCCTTAAAAGTAATTGCAGGTGCATATCCTCATGTACCTATCAAATTAATGTATATGTATACTTTACCCTATTAATCTATATTTCCCCAATATTCTAGATTTATGCACCCATATGTTCTTGTGGGCATGCGTCCATATGAATATATGCAGCTGATATGGATGCATGCACATAGTCCTGCGTGTATCCATCACGTACACACCCCCAGTGCCATAATCCAAGTACATATGTATACACATTCCCCCAGCACCATTAGATTCATTTTTTCAGATCCTATATCATATTTCATATATCACATCCTATTTTAATTCCATTCTAATTCCATTTTCATTTTCATTTTTATATTTATATTTATTAGTTATTATATATATTTTTATCTTTATTTAATTATTATTTATTTTTAACGTTATCTTCTTCATTATTAGTATAATTCTGTAAAGAAACCCCCTTTTTTTAAAAAACGTAACCTTTTATTTCTCTATATAGATATTCTTATCATATCCCTACGATTCCTATTAAATTCCCAGTATTTGGCCGTAAGTATCAATATAAAACCAGAATATAGTTTATAGTTTGTTTTGTTTTATGTAGTATAATTTATAGTATACAGTCTACTATGTATAATTCTTAATAACACACGAAATACACAGCCTAAGCTATTTTCTATATATGTGTATATTTTCTTGGGCTCATCCTGTGCCATTGCCTCCCTGGAGTGTCACGACCTATCAGCCCAGTATGATCCCCGCCGCACACAGCATGTCCCAGCTTGCGCGGTTACCATGGTTGCCAAAAATACTAAAAATACAAGACAAACCCGCCCACCTATCCTCACTCTGGTATAAATTACCACATCAAAGATGGCCGCCATACTAGCCTGACGAAGGGACACGCATGTCCTGAACGCGAAGCACCTCCCGCATACCTCTGACCCGGAAGTGATGACCCCAGGACCCCACGGAGCACACACAGTCCAGATCGAAGTTTCCGGCCGGCGCTGCTCAACATCCAGTGCAGGAAGAGACACAGGATCGAGGACTCCAGCCCAACTGCCCGTGAAACCACCATCACCCCTGAGGATCTGCGGATGAAGTTCCTGTCAACCCCTGACACGCTCGATTACCACTGCTCAAATGTGAGTGTATTTTAACTCTTTAATTAAAAACTGTTTTTACTTGCTGCATTTAGAGGGCGCCGTTCCCTTTTTCATCTTGTCTGTTCCAGAGCCTCTTCTAGCTTCCAATCTGAACTGGCAGCCATCTAATCATTTTCAGCAAATCTCGCCCCAAACTTTTCTTCCATACATGGACATACATATTTATACTGAACTATTAATAACTGAGCTTTCACAACTCCACCCAGTGCATTACCCCTCCCCCCTCCTTTCCTTCGTTATAGACCTCTATACAGCCCTTTCCAAAGTGCGCCATACCAAACCAAACTTTGTCTAGCATTCCTGCACTATGCTACTGTATGTGTAGCGATACCCTCAGCTTAAGAGGGCTGCTTGTTTGTTTTGGCCCCTGTAATGCACCGCCACCAACCCCTGGCAATCGACTCTGACTTCTCTCGTGACACAGTTAGAAAAGGGAGAAAGTAGTAATATAACTGTACTATCTCTATACATATATATTACACAGCACAACCCCCTTTTGATACCAGCGTAATAATTGACACTCACAACCAAATTACTTAACTATAATGGTTTAGTGTAAGCAACGATATAAAAGAGCAATTTGAGTGCAATATTCTCATGCAGATCCCTGCAATAACGGTGTACACATTACATGCAAATGACACTCAGTTAGGCAATAAGATGGTATTACCCCGCTGCAGCTATCCTCCCTCGTGAGCAAAGAAATGGCGTCCAGCAATGTCCTAACTACCCAGTCAGGCCTGACTATAACTGTGGGTATAGTTTGGTGAGGAACTTCTTCACTAGCAACTGTCGGTGGTACACATAGAGAAACAAATTGTAATCCAAAATGGGGTTGTAGAGAAACGTTAACTTGGCAACTGGAGAGACTGGCAAGCTCAGTTCAGGACAACAGTCTCCCCAAAGTATAACTATTCAATAGAAAGCCTAGGCAAAGTTAGTGATTTAAGGTTTCGAGCTGGCGCTCTCTCACCCAAACCGGACCGACTCCTGTCCGGTTCCTCCACTACTGTGAATGGCGTCACAGCGGCCCACGATGCACCGAGTCCTCGGTCCTTCAGAAGATGATGGCACCTCAGGTGGATCGGATGCTCTGCAGACTCCCCAGCGAAATAGGAACTCTCTGGAAAAGGAGCGCGAGACCCAGGCTTCAGGCCTAGCGCACGCAGCAGCTGAGTGCAGGAGATCCTCTTGCAAGGAGGGCGGCAATCAGAGAGAGCGAGCCAAGCCCCGCCTCTCCCTTTTAAAGTCCACCCCAGCAGTCCTTGTGTGGGGAATGGCACCCTGGGTGCCGCAAAGCATGCCGGAAAATGTAGTCCTGCGGGTAAAACGATACCCCGCTACACACTCCCCCCACTTGAAATCTTTGGTCCCTCAAAGACATCATCAATAGAAGGAAAACACAAACTCATTAAGGGCAGCTAGAGAAGTTGGCAGAGGAAACTCCCACCAGAATGGGGAAGGTAGCTTGTCCTGCCCACTGGTTACATCAAAGGGGTTGACCTGTCTAACTGTGCCCGAGAGAGAGCTGGGGTTGCCTTCCACCAAATGCACAGCAGAAGGATCGGGTGTTGGCAAAGTCCTTCTAGCAGTGGTCACTGTATCCTCAGAACTTTCCCCCATCTGGGTGTAGGTTAATTTCCGAGGAGGACGAACAACTCTTTTGGCCCTTTGTTCTCTTGGGGTGAGTGTCACATCCCTTGTTTCATTTTCCTCTAAAGTGGGCAAACTTGGCTCCACTATTCCTGGTACATCCAAATCAGGGGTAGGCAGATGTGGGGAGTAATCTTGATGATCAGCAGAAGGTGACCATGTTGCATCTTCCCACTCTTCAGCCAGAGGACTAGACGGAACTGCTGTCCACAGTATCTTCAGATGGTGGAAGATCTATAGACATGGGTCCTGGGGTCTGAGAAAGCCACAACCATCCAAGTTCTTCTTCTAAACTCTGATCCAAGGCATCCATTTCTCCAGACTGAGAGGCCTGAGACCTAGTGTTTGGTCTAGGTGTCTCCAAACTTGAGGATGGTTCAGGGGAATCCTCGACAGAAGGTATCCGGACCGCTTTCGAAAGTGGGAGTAAATGGTTCCTGTGCCATGTCTTCAGTGGCCCTATCTTCCCTTCTGGCTTTAGCTGATACACCGGCAAATCTGGTAACTTCTTACAGATCACATAGGGTTCAGGTCTCCATCTGTCTGCTAACTTATGCTTCCCTGAAACTCCTAGAATGCGCAGCAGCACTCGGTCCCCGGGCTGGAGGTCCTGGATTCGAACCTTGAGGTCAAAATTCCCCTTGTTCCGAGCTCCTCTTTGTTCTGAGGCCTCTTGAGCCTGTTCAAAAGCCAACTTCAAACTCTTCCTCAGCCTGTCAACATAGCCCTTGTGTGAGGTGGCTGAAGTGCGATCCGTGGATATGACGAATGCCAGATCCACAGGCAGTCTGGCTTCCCTGCCAAACATAAGGCGATAAGGGGAGTACCCAGTGGCATCGCTAGTGGTACTGTTGTAGGTGTGTACGATGGCCGCTATATGCTTGCTCCAGTGCTGCTTCTGCTCACTACTCAGAGTCTCCAACATATTTAATAGAGTCCTGTTGAACCTCTCCGGCTGAGCGTCACCCTGAGGGTGATAAGGGGTGGTGCGGGTTTTCTTGATACCCAAAGAGTCCAACAGTTTCTTGATCAACCGACTCTCAAAGTCTCTCCCTTGGTCAGAGTGCAAGCATTGGGGCAGTCCATAGTGCACAAAGTACTTCTCTACTAAGATTTTAGCTACAGTGGAAGCCTCCTGGTCTTTGGCTGGAAAAGCTTGGGCATAGCGGGTGAAATGGTCGGTTATCACCAGAACATTTCCTTGTCCAATTAAGTCAGGTTCGAGACAGAGAAAGTCAATGCACACCAAGTCCAAGGGTCCTTGACTCTGCAGATGGCCCATTGGGGCAGCTTGACGTGGCAATGTCTTCCTCTGGATACAGCGTGCACAGGAGTGGCAGTACTCATCCACTTCAGTCCGCATACAAGGCCATTAGAACCTATCCCTTACAAGTTGGAATGTTCATTCAGCCCCCAAGTGGCCATGATCATCATGTAAGGCAGCTAAGACAGTTCTTCTGTACTTCTCCGGCAGAAATAGCTGCCACTTATCTTCCAGGTCATCAGGGGGGCCCCTTCGGTAGACCACCCCTTGATGAACCTGCAACTTGTCCCATTCCTTGTAAACCAACCGGGCCACCTTTGAAGGGTCCTTCAGAAGTCTGTCTGGATCCTGATCTTCCAAGGTCTCCAGTGCCAATCTTCCCCAAGGGTCTTCCAACTGGTCCTTCCTCAAGTCCTTCTTGGACAATTTGGGTAAGTCATCCTCTCCTACTTGAGTCACATTGCAGTAACACTTAGGCACTCCCACGGCAGAGACACCGATCTCTTCAGCCCTCGACCCACCACTAGCTTGAAGTTGTACCCCTTGGCACAGGGCCCGTACCCAATCTGGGGTTACCTGGGTCCAATCTTCTGGATGGTGGGTGGGTGCATGGCCTCTTCGGGACAGTGCATCCGCGTCGCGGTTTCCTGCTCCCGGCCTATACTTCAGGCTGAAGTTGAACCCGGCTAGGGCGGCCAACCAACGGTGACCGGTGGCATCCAGCTTGGCCGTGGGGAAGAGATAGGTGAGTGGATTATTGTCAGTCTTTACTGTGAAGTCAGCTCCATACAGGTAATCTCTGAGTTTATCCATGACTGCCCACTTTAGGGCCAGGAACTCCAACTTGTGGGTGGGGTAGTTCTTTTCAGTGCTTCATGCTCCTCCAGAGTCTTCCCGAAGACAATGATGTCGTCTAGGTACACCAGGACTTCAATTAGGTTCATATCCCCAACGGTTTTCTCCATCAACCTCTGGAAGGTAGCAGGGGCACCTGACAGGCCTTGGGGCATTCTGTTGAATTCATAGAATCCCACTGGGGTGATGAAGGCCGTCTTCTCCTTATCTTCAGGGTGCATGGGGATTTGATAATACCCACTCTTCAGGTCCATGACGCTGAACTACTTGGCCCCAGACAGACTCTGCAAAGCATCTTCTATCCTGGGGGTAGTATATTGGTCAGGAATGGTCCTCCGGTTAAGAGTCCTATAGTCTATGCAGAGTCTCAGCGACCCGTTTTTCTTCCTTACCACCACAATAGGGGAGGCATATGGACTTCTGGACTCTTTAATTACTCCTGTCCTCTTCAGCTCTACCAACTGCTCCCGCAAATCTTCCAAGTCAGCCAGTGGAACTCTTCAAACCATCTCCCGGAAGGGCTTGTCTTCTTAAAGACGGATTCTATGGGTGGCACTCCTCGCACACCCCACATCAAACTCATCCTCAGAGAATATTCTCCTCCACCGAGTCAGCTGAGCCTTGGCTCTTTCCTTCCATTTCTGTGGCAAGGCTGTGTCTTCAAGGCAGAGCTCTTCCAAGGTGGCTTCTCCATCTTTTGACTTCAATTCAGACAGGGTCACTGGGGTAGCAGGGTTCACCTTGCCCAGTAGCACCCGGGCTGGGATCTTCAGGGGAGAACTTGTGACATTCCTAACACTCAATGGAATCTGCCCCTTTGTTTTCTTCAGTGCCCTCAGTGGGACCACTTCAGGGAGTACTTCCAATCCTTGGTGGGTGTTGACAGGCTCTGGTTCCACGACCACAAAGGGACCCGGCTGCTCCCAGGAGAGTTTTACTGTGGCCTGAAGACAGATCACCTCACCAGGCCGTAGTATTTTCTCTCTTCTAGACAGTCTCCAGACTCTTCCCACCCCCTCTTCCGGGGCCTTTTGCTCCAGGATCATCTTCTGGTAGACCTGTTGCAGCATGGGGTGAATCTTCTGTCTGAGAGAACCCCGTTCTTGCACCAACGAGGTCAACAGTCTCCGGACCAAGTCAGTGTTGGTGTCTATCAACATGGACATCGTGTTGGCTCCTGGTGGGCGAGGGCAAACCACCGCCAAAGTGTCAAAAGCTTCGGCCTTCCCGGTCACGAGGGGTCAAAGGCCAGCCTGATCGAAACATAGCCACCGTAGGGGAAGCTGCGAGTGCCAATCCCCCCTATCTTCAGGTCTTCCAGCTTCTGCAAAGGTACGTGACTTAAATGCTTCTGATAAAAGTCTCTGTATAAGAGAGTCACTTGGGCTCCTGTGTCTAAGAGTGCCTTTGCGTAGACTCCCTCCACTTGAACGGAGACTAGAGGGGAGGGTCCAACTAATTTATCCGGGAACTTCTTTGGAGGTATTTTCTCCTTGGAATTTTTTGACTTTTCCAATGTTTTTTTTTTTCTTTTTCCATTTCTCCCTGGATCTCAACCCTTTTTGAACCTGGTATGCATTGATCTTTTTCTGGTTGTCAAATTGCAACTCCCGACAGACAGTATGGGAGTTTAAAGGAGAGGCATTGTTGCCCTTCTTTTTTTTCTCTGCTTGTCTCTTAACCTTCTTGGAGCTTTCTGTAGGTAGCGGGCGCCCGGCTGACTCCTTCACCGAGGCCCTCTGAAGTTTTCCGCCGGCTGGTATTGGGTGCCTCGGTTCTTCCTTGGGCTGGTACACACTCTCTCAGGTTGGCCAACTCCTCCACAATTGAAGCAAATGATCTCCTTCCGGATCTTTGGGGATGCTGGAATAGGGACATTCCGGTCCGGTTCCTTCCGGATCTCTTCTTTCTCCTTGACTGCAGAATTCTTGGCCAATAAAGAGGTCAATAAGTTCAGTACTTGGGCCATCTGAGACTTCAAAGTTTCTACTTCTGGGTCACGTTCTGTGACTACTGTCGTTCTGACTCCTACTGAAACAGGTGGGGTGGTCTTCTCAAACCCCTCTTGATCCTTCATCAAAGCCTCTTCGTCCCTTATGATCCGCACAAGGTCTGTGTAGTTCAGGGCCATGACTCCGTCAGAGGTCTTCAGGTGGAGCCAGACTGGGTCCGACCGCAAGGCTCCCCTTAGGATCTGTTTCATCCTGGTAGCATCTATAAACTGTGGCTGCATTCCTTTTCTCAGTACAATCTGCCACAGCATTCTATTCAGTCTCCGGACATACTCGGACAACTTCTCCTTTGGCTGTTGGAAGGTATGTTCAAATTTATACATCAAGTCTGACACCTTCTCCAGCTGGCCAAACTCTTCCTGCAACATAGACAAATAATCCATTGCAGTACACACAGTATTGCTGCACCTAAGATTTTTCACTGCCTCAGCAGCAGAGCCTTTCAAGCTCTCACTGATGCGCTGCTTCTTCTGCGCTTCTGGGACTTCCCAACCTTCTTCTGCCTGCATTGCCTGCTCGATCCAAGTATCGAAATCTTCCTCCCCGGGTGGCACAGGTTGTGTTTCTGAAAACACCCGGAGCTTCCGTTACCCAGCTTCCACATGCACTGTGTTGTTCTTTTGGCATTTAACGACAAAGTCCCCCAAAGCAGTCAACAGTTCAGGACCTACGGCGGTCAGGTATGACTTTGTGGTGCTTTCGTTTCACTACTGCCTCCCATTTTGGAGAAGAGTAACAGAGATAACTGTGGGGAGGTCCCTGGGGACTCTTTCTTCACAGCCCCAGTATGCACTAAGCGATACGTTCTGTCATTTATGTCTTTTATACTTTGCCCTTTGAACTCCTCTGGGACTCCTCTTGTCCACTCTATTAGCGCATATGTCCCTGAGGCATTTGTCTTCACATCTACCGGCCATGCTTTCCATTTTGGAGACATTAACATTATTAATTGCTTTATCTCTTCTTTCTCCCGGATCTCTCCCGGGAGTTCAATAGCTACCGCCCGGAGTGGATCCACGCCCTCCTCTGCGCACCATTCTATTACTGCCTGCGAGTCCATGCTGGTACTTCAGGCCGCCTTGATCGCAGCGTGCAATATACACGGATTCCGGACGAGCCCCCACGTGTAGCGATACCCTCAGCTTAAGAGGGCTGCTTGTTTGTTTGGGCCCCTGTAATGCACCGCCACCAACCCCTGGCAATCGACTCTGACTTCTCTCGTGACACAGTTAGAAAAGGGAGAAAGTAGTGATATAACTGTACTATCTCTATACATATATATTACACAGCACAACCCCCTTTTGATACCAGCGTAATAATTGACACTCACAACCAAATTACTTAACTATAACGGTTTACTGTAAGCAACTATATAAAAGAGCAATTTGAGTGCAATATACTCATGCAGATCCCTGCAATAACGGTGTACACATTACATGCAAATGACACTCAGTTAGGCAATAAGATGGTATTACCCCGCTGCAGCTATCCTCCCTCGTGAGCAAAGAAATGGCGTCCAGCAATGTCCTAACTACCCAGTCAGGCCTGACTATAACTGTGGGTATAGTTTGGTGAGGAATCTTCGCTAGCAACTGTCGGTGGTGTACATAGAGAAACAAATTGTAATCCAAAATGGGGTTGTAGATAAACGTTAACTTGGCAACTGGAGAGACTGGCAAGCTCAGTTCAGGACAACAGTCTCCCCAAAGTATAACTATTCAATAGAAAGCCTAGGCGAAGTTAGTGATTTAAGGTTTCGAGCTGGCGCTCTCTCACCCAAACCGGACCGACTCCTGTCCGGTTCCTCCGCTACTGTGAGTGGCGTCACAGCGGCCCACGATGCACCGAGTCCTCGGTCCTTCAGAAGATGATGGCACCTCAGGTGGATCGGATGCTCTGCAGACTCCCCAGCGGAACAGGAACTCTCTGGAAAAGGAGCGCGAGACCCAGGCTTCAGGCCTAGCGCGCGCAGCAGCTGAGTGCAGGAGATCCTCTTGCAAGGAGGGCGGCGATCAGAGAGAGCGAGCCGAGCCCCGCCTCTCCCTTTTAAAGTCCACACCAGCAGTCCTTGCGCGGGGAATGTCACCCTGGGTGCCGCAAAGCATGCCGGGAAATGTAGTCCTGCGGGTAAAACGATACCCCGCTACACATGTATGTAGGCGTCACCTTTCAGTATAATAGTCGGTGAACCTGTGTATTGAAATAAAGTTTATATACAGCTCTTATTATTTTAGTTACGGTAACTCTTTCTCTTCTGGTGTGTGATTTTATAGCTAGTTTTAGCTATAACCAGCATAGGCTAGAGCCAAGTTAGGGATCAAACAGACACTTTTGGTAGTTAGAGATCTGATTGCATGACAGATTGGAAACTACAAGGGAGGCAATAAAGCGCAGAACAGAGTTCCAGTGCCACACCATGGTTACTGCTTAGTGAGAAGTAGCATTGCAGGCTGGTTGGATAACAGCTGGAGCATCTCCCCATCGTTGGTGGTCTTGTCTTCAGGTTTCCGACACAAATACAAACACTGCATCGCAATTATCCTCAGGGGCCCCTGTAACTGGACTTTGCTGCAACATTCATTGAGAGGTATCTCTGTTAATGTTATATCCAGGTATATGTGCACAATTCCACCAGGACTCCTATCCGGCCCTTTGCTGGTAATACATGTTTGTATATGGGATGTACAGTGCCTTGTAAAAGTGTTCATACCCCTTTAAATTTTCCACATTTTGTAATGTTACAACCAAAAACTTTAATGTATTTTATTGGAATTTTATGCTATAGACCAGGGGTCTCAAACTGGTGGCCCTCCAGCTGTTGCAAAACTACAAGTCCCATGAGCCATTGCAAGGCTGACAGGTACAAGCATGACTCCATCAGGCAGAGGCATGGTGGGACTTGTAGTTTCGCAACAGCTGGAGGGCTGCCAGTTTGAGACCCCCACTATAGACCAACACAAAGTGGTACATAATTGTGAAGTGGAAGGAAAATGATAAATGATTTTCAGAATTTTTTACAAATAAATATGTAAAAATTGTAACGTGCATTTGTATTCAGCCCCCCTGAGTCAATACTTTGTAGAACCACCTTTCACTGCAATTACAGCTGCAAGTCTTTTTGGGAATGTCTCTACCAGCTTTGCACATCTAGAGAGTGAAATGCCCATTCTTCTTTGCAAAATAGCTCAAGCTCTGCCAGATTGGATGGAGAGCGTCTGGACAGCAATTTTCAAGTCTTGCCACAAATTCTCAATTGGATTCAGATCTGGACTTTAACTGGACCATTCTAACACATGAAAACTGACTTAAACCATTCAATTGTAGCTCTGGCTGTATTTTTAGGGTCCCTGTCTTCCTGGAAGGTGAACCTCCGCCCCGGTTTCAAGTTTTTTTCAGACTCTAACAGATTTTTTTCTACGTTTGCCCTGTTTTTGGCGACATCCATCTTCCCATCAACTCTGACCAGCTTCCCTGTCCCTGCTGAAGAAAAGCATAGCCACAACATGATGCTGCCACCACCATGTTTCACGGTGGAGATGGTGTGTTCAGGGTGATGTGCAGTGTTTTAGTTTTCTGCCACACATAGCGTTTTGCTTTTAGGCCAAAAAGTTAGATTTTTGTCTTATCTGACCAGGGTGTACCAAAAAGTTGGAAAGGGACTAAATCTGCAGCCATCTACCTAAAATGGAGCATCTGATTTTGACTGCACATACAGTTTATTTCAGTAGCCATCACAATTTCATGTATGGATAATAAAGTGATAAGCCTCACATAAAGATAACCTAATTTATATATACAGAAATCCCAAAAATGGGGGGGTTGTGCATGGGACTATAACGGTGCTTGTATTGATTGTACCAATGGATAGAATAGATAAAAAGAGAAAGTTGGTAAAAAGTAACAATTTATTCATAGATTACAGCACATTTAAAAAAGTATTAAGGAAGAGTACAACGCAGTGCACTTTATCCTTATGAGTCACCAACATAACAGTCCTACATGGCTCGCCTGATCTAGGCTTCTTCAGGGACGTTTGGAGACTCTATGTTAATCTAAAAAAATAATGTAAACCGTTCATAATTATATATTTTTAAACATCAAGATTGAAGAAAAATGAATTACTTGAATGGAGTACATAATACATTGCTGAAAAAAATAAAGGTATATATAAAGCAGTACCTCTGAGATCCTGATAACACTTACAACCATATAAGTGTCCCTGTGGTAGGTCAAATATACTAGGAACACTGTATGGAGTAACAAGCATCTGCGTTGGACAGTGTCCGGGTTCAAAACAGCCCGCGCATGGAGTCCAGAGAATCCAAATAGGAGGATATTGGGTTAGCACCTAGGCTAGTCCAATCTGAGATATATATCAAAAAAAGGAGAAAAAAGGAAAGGAAACTCTTTAAGAATACTTGTCAAACAGCGTGACTATAAACAGATCTACTATTAATGGTTCAATATAGCCAAAAAATAATAAAATAAAGTTTCATTAACTTACATATTAATATAGCAATAGGTGCATATTCTGGGAGCCTGAGAATAACAACACAAGGGGCAACAGGCACATGTAACAGCTCCACACCGGATGGTTCAATGTCTATAAATAATGCCAAAGACAAAGAGAAAAGTAGCTAGAAAATATAATTTGGTTGAACACATGCTGCACATTTTAGAATGTGAGGCTATATTTGTTGTCCTAATTTAAAATACCATATTTATATGACCTGCAATGGCAGTATTATTGACTTTCTTTCCATGCTCTATAAATTTTATTGCCTTTCAAGGTGATCTGCCGCTAACTTGAATTTGGTGTGATTGCATGCTATTTCTGGGCCACTGTGTGAAATACGGTGCTGTTTCTCCCATTTTTGGGCCTTGGGAGTGCTATCTGTCTTTGCTGGACTAAATTACCATCTGGACATTTAACTTATTTTTCGCCATAACTTCTGCAAAGGTCAGTTTGGGTACATTTTTTGTTATAATTTCATGGTCCAGCAAAAGGCATAAACACAAAGGTTAGTAGTCATGTGTAGCATTAACCCCTGATAGAAGTCACTAACTTTCCCTATTAACTGTGTGCTGTAATAAATCTACTTTATGATTTAGCAGCCTTTAAGCCATTGATCTAAGACAGGTATGCACTATTAAGCTGGAGCCAAGTACCACTGATTATACTGGGGTTAAATGCTAGCAGAGCAAAACAAAGATATGTATCCCATTAAATTAAAAAAATATGTTATTTCTTTCTCTGTGCCATGATTACCTGGGCTTTGCTGGGATGGCTGCCCCCTCGCCCCACCAATGATGTAGGAAATAATGTAAAATGAGTTCCCCTGATTTTACACCTCTGTTACCGACATTGCTAAGCTTAATTAATAGACATGTGCACACTGAAATATTTCGTTTCGGAATTTCGTTTTCGTCCGAAAAATAAATTTTTTTAGTTACTCCCGAAATTTTTTTTTTTTTATTTTGTTTTTCGTTAGAAATTGCATTCGTCCGAAAATCTGAATTAATTAAGGTCGAATCTGTCATTGAAGGCTTATGGTGTCTGTCGAATGTTCAAAGAAGATTCGACGGAGCAGTGAAACTGTACGACGCTGCAATCATACATTTCCGGTCGAATGTTCCGCCCACAAGCTATAGAAGAATTCTAATGTTGTATGACTAGTAATAATTATATTTATTCATTACTATTACTAGTCAACCAACATTAGAATTCTTCTATAGCCTATGGGCGGATGCATTTGACCGGAAATGTACGATTGCAGCGTCGTACAGTTTTGCTGCACCGTCGAATCTTCTAAAATTCCAGCAGTGATCTTTTCTCTCTATGGCGAATCTTTTCTCTCTATAATAACAAATCTTTTCTCTCCTATGTCGAATCTTTTCTCTCCTATGTCGAATCTTTTCTCTCCTATGTCGAATCTTTTCTCTCTATAATGTCGAATCTTTTCTCTCCTATGTCGAATCTTTTCTCTCCTATGTCGAATCTTTTCTCTCCTATGTCGAATCTTTTCTCTCCTATGTCGAATCTTTTCTCTCCTATGTCGAATCTTTCTCTCCTATGTCGAATCTTTTCTCTCTATAATGTCGAATCTTTTCTCTCCTATGTAGAATAATCTTGGACTAATAGAGTTAAGGTTAGGCACATTCGACCACAGGTTCGATAGACACAGATTGTTATTGTCAGCGTCACGTCGAATCTCCTATCTATATCGAACTGTTGTAGCAATGAAAACGAAAATAAAGCATTTGTTTATGTCGGATCTTTCGGTTTTCGGATTCTGTGCTTTCGTTTTCGTTTGTTAAAACGATAACGAAAATAGCTGAAATTCGGACGAAAATGCATTCGGACGAAAACGAATGCACATGTCTATTAATTAATGCTGCCTAGCCAGTTTGTTCACACGTGGTGCCATACATAGCGATCTGCTGTAGGGTAGAGGTGTATAAGAGCGCTGCCACCATTGCATCAATTCCTATCTTTCTGGTGACATTAAAGAGCCTTAAAAAATGAGCTCAACTTAGCTAAAGTTCATTTGTTAGCGCTAGAGCTGTCCATATGTTTCTCCCTGTATACGCATGTGTCCCGTTGTGTGTTTTTCTTGCTTGTTTGTTTTCACTGATGTGTGGTCCGTTGTCTGTGCAGGCTTGCCAAGCATGCTGTGCTTATAATTTTCATTACGCAAGGATTTTTGGCAGCTATACACGTGACCACAGCAACAGGTTGTCTGGGAAACCTATAGCACATAAAGTGTAATTTCTTTCTTTCTTTATTTCACCAAAACCAAAGGGAAAACAGGAGCTTGTAAAATGGACTTAAAGGCTAAGTTCACCTATTAGAGCATGTTACATGTTACATCCATAGGTGTGCGCACAGGGTGTGCCAGGTGTGCCTGGGCACACCCTAATCACCCCATGTGCATTAGCATTATCTAGGGACAGCACCAGGTGGGTGGTTGGGGGTGCCAGTGGCCAGTGTAAATGCCCCCATTAGAATAAAGGCTAGGTTCAACAGTAGGAACATATTACACCCGTATTTAAAGCAGAGTTCCACCCAAATTTGGAACTTCCGCTAAATCCACTCCTCGCCCCCTTACATGCCACATTTGACATGTAATTTTTTTTGGGGGGGAGTGGGGGCTTCAGTAGGAGTGGGACTTCCTGTCCCACTTCCTCCTTCCACCCTGGGGTCGCCTAGGCGATACGTCATATCGCCTTTTGGCGACCCCTCCCTGTAGGCGATCACCTGGGACGTGACAGGTCCCAGGCGATCGCCTGTCCACTCAGAGGGCGCTGCGCCGTTCGCGCATGCACAGTGAGTGCCCCTCCGTGAAGCCGAAAGCTGTCATGGCCGGGTGCCCACATTATGAATGGAGGCGCGGGTGGAGAGGAGCAGAGCTCCGGGCGGCGTGCGCTGGACAGTGGAACAGGTAAGTGTATGTTTATTAAAAACCAGCAGCTACACTTTTTGTAGCTGCTGACTTTTAATAAACATAAAAAAAGGCTGGAACTCCCCTTTAAGGTGTAACGTAATATGCTCCCAATCAACTGTCTCCCACCACCAGAGCCTCCTTTCTGTGACAGCGGGTGGCGTTCATGTGTGTTTGACATTTGGGGTGCACACCCTAATGCAATAGGCTGCGCACACCTATGGTTACATCCAAAAGTAGGGTGTAACGTGTAACATGATCTAGCAGTCACCCCCCTCCCCCATAACAGCGGGCAAGGGCTCCTGTATATGCACCCGCTTTCACTTTTCAAAAACCGTGCTCACACCGTGATCTGTAAATGAATGAACTACTTTACAAGTCCCATCTACCATTGCGGCAGACAACTTGTACTTCTCAATGAACTGCAAGGGTGCTGATGATCACTCTCATTGTTCATTCACAAGCCCTGCAACTTTCAAATAGACAGCCCATACAGAGGTACAGGCTGAAAGCTGTAGTGCTTGCCTGTAGGAGCCTGACATTGCACCCATGATCCACTGATCAAAGGTGCAATGCTCTGCAGGCAAAAGCAATAATTGCACTTAAATATGTGCATTTATTATTTTTACCCAAAAGGTAAACTTTAAGTTATTTTAAATTTCTGTGTGCATGTTTATTAGCTTCCATTTTGCATAGTCCAAAATCCAAAGTGGTGCTTACGAGAATGGGTACTGGCCAAAGCAATGCTCTGTGCTTTTGAGAAATGCTGTCCAGGCCCTTAACACCCAGTGCTTGTTGGAGGGATTAGTAGAGACACTGGGGTGGATTTACTAAAGGCAAATCCACTCTGTACTACAAGTGCACTGCAAGTGTCAGTGCAGTCGCTGTAGATCTTAGGGGAAGCTCTGAAATGAGGGGAAACTGCTGATTTTATATTCCAATCATGTGCAAGCTAAAATGCTGTTTTTCATTTTCCTTGCATGTCCCCCTCAGATCTACAACGACTGCACTTCCAAGTGCACTTTCAGGGCACCTACTAGTGCACTTGCAGTGAAAAGTGGATTTGCCTTTAGTAAATAACCCCCACTGTATTTAAAGCACCTTGTACCCTGACAATAATTTCCAGCTATTTCGGAAGCGGTGTAACCCCACTAGCTATGCCAGCATCTAGTCAAGTTGGTGCGTAGCACATTTGGAGATTCTTGAGTTTTGACTGGGTGCAGCACATTAACCACTTGGCGCCCAGAGGATGTCATTTGACGTCCTGAGCTTTGTGGTACTTTGTGGGGCTATAGCTGAATGATGCCTGCAGCTACAGGCATCATTCAGATATCAGCATTTTCAGCTGGCGATTCCCTACACCATAGGAACAATCATAGCGGCTATTCTGCCGCCTAATCGTTCCTACGGGCGGCGAAAGGGGACGTCCCCCCTCCCGCCGCCCTCCGGTGCTTCTACCGACTCACCTGTGCGATCGGTGAGTCGGTGACAGGATACGCCGGACCCGGATGTTTATCATAGAGATTTCTGGCTGACTAGATGGTCGCCGGAGTCTCTATGATCGTCGGAGGCCCGGGCGCGATGTTATGACGTCAGGCTTGGCCTTTGCATTAAAAAAAAACGGCGCCGCTTCGGCTGTGATCGTTTTTTTTTAGGCTTCCCAGCCTAGAGGTGAGATGTGGGGTCTTATTGACCCCACATCTCACAGTAAAGAGGTCCTGTCATGCTTATTCCTATTACAAGGGATGTTTACATTCCTTGTAATAGGAATAAAAGTGATCAAATTTTTTATTTATTTTTTTAAAGTGTCAAAATAAAAAAATTAAGTAAAATTAACAATAATAAAAAAAAAATTAAAAAATGTAAGTGCCCATGTGCTCGCACGCAGAAGTGAACTCATACATAAGATCCGCCCACATATGAAAGCGGTGTTCAAACCACACGTGAGGTGTCACCGCAAACGTTAGAGCGAGAGCAATAATTCTAGCCCTAGACCTCCTCTGTACTCAAAACATGTAATCAGTAAAAAAATGTAAAGCCTTGCCTATGGGGATTTTTAGGTACCGAAGTTTGGCGTCATTCCACGAGCGTGTGCAATTTTGAAGCGTGACATGTTAGATATCTATTTACTCAGCGTAACTTCACCTTTCACATTATGCAAAAAAATTGGGCTAAATTTACTTTTTTTTTTTTTTAAAGCATGAAACATTTTTTTTCCCCAAAAAACGCATTTGAGAAATTGCTGCACAAATACCGTGCAAGATAAAAAGTTGCAATGACCGCCATTGTATTCTCTAGGGTCTCTGCTAAAAAAATATATATAATGTTTGGGGGTTCTATTTAATTTTCTAGCAAAAATTTGCAAAAAAAATATGATTTTTCCATGTAGAAACGAAGTGTCAGAATTGGCCCGGGCCTGAAGTGGTTAAAGTAGACCAAGTCTACCCTACAATATCTGATGCAAACTAGTTTGTAGAAAGACTCTGAAGGCAGCCAACATAGATAAATGGTTGTAGGAAAATTGGAAGCATGGCCATCTGGACTTTGCTCTTTTAAAACCTTGAACTAAAAAATTATATGATGTTTTGTATATTTACAAATGTTTAAATATCTTTTTCCTGGCGCCTTCATGGCAGCATACATATGATTAAAGCTTCACCTCCTATCAACCCAGAGGCCCAAACATAAACATAAGTTTAAGCCCTAGCCTAGGCTCACCCTTCTCTTTTAGTCCCCAAGACTTGCAGGAACCGATTTACTGACCTCTTACATTAGCCGATATTGGCTTCTCCATTCAGGTTATGCTCTCCGGTTTGAAGTCCTTAATCTTAGGCTGATAAATGCACCCATGAGATAAGGAGTTCTGTTTTTCTGGGAATCTTTTTCAGACATGTTATGTATTTGGACTAGGGTGTAGCAGTTGCAGAGTTTTTCCTATATTTTCTTTATGCTTTTATCTACCTTTCTGATGTTTCTCCTTTTGATTGAGGCTCTTGGGTCATCTCCTTATGGTTTATCAAGTGCGTGTGTGCCATTTTGCCATTTATTAAGCGCATACTCTCGCACATACACTTGGCAGACATTTTTTCTGTAGGAACAGTGTTGGCTTAGGTGAGGCAATCACATGCGCAATGTGCAAGCCTTCTTCTGACTGCCATCTTTACTTGTTTCTCCTGGAGGACCTATCTCAGATTGCTGGCCATGGTTTTCTAAAGTGCCTTATGCCGCGTACACGCGACCGTTTTTAATAACGAGAAAAATGAAATTTTTTAAACTGGTCATTAAAAATGATCGTGTGTGGGCTTTCCAGCATTTTTCCCGATGAGAAAAATGCAGAGAATCACGACGAGAAAAATTGGAACATGCTCTAATTTTTCACGTCGTTTTTTACATCGTCGTTTTTCTCGTCATGAAAAACAGCTGTGTGTGTGCTTTAACGGCGTGAAAAAAAATGCGCATGCTCAGAATCAAGTATGAGACGGGAGCGCTCGTTCTTGTAAAACTAGCGTTCGTAATGGAGATAGCACATTCGTCACGCTGTAACGGACTGAAAAGCACGAGGCTGAAACGCGCGAATCGTCTCTCAACAAACTTTACTAACATGAAGGGTGGCGCCATCCGAATGGAACTTCCCCTTTATAGTGCCGTTGTACGTGTTGTACGTCACCGCGCTTTACTCGAACATTTTTTTCCATGATAGTGTGTAGGCAAGGCAGGCTTGAGAGGAAACACTAAAAATCACGTCGAGAAAAATGCTGTTTTTTTCAATGACATTAAAAACGGTTGTGTGTACGCGGCATTACTTACCCTAGCTCAACTTGTGAAGTGTAGTGTTCTGCTGTCTTCCTGGGAGGTAAGTTTTCCTTCTATCTTGCTTTTATCCATTATGCTTTATGCATTACCATTTTGTATTGTATGTTGTTTTCTGTGTTTCCTTCTCTTTCTTGTTAGGTATTTTCCTTTACTCTTGTGTATTCCTTCTGACCGCAAGACACACATCGGGACTAGGAAAGACTATACCCATTTTTGGAGCACCTAAATCACTTTTATATCATATCTAATGCATCCTATTGTATTGCCATAGCTTTCTGCACGCAATAAAGACATTCATGAATTCCAAGTGTTTGGTAAGTTTGACTATCTGATGAAGATTGTTCTTGGTGAGTGTCTCTGCTACATTCAGGCCAGGCATAGAGGTCTCAGGAAGAAATAGTCACTATCACAATGATTGGAGTCAGAATAATTCTACTATTTTTGATTTACAACTGTTTTTTCTTTATTGTAATTTACCAATTTAGCTGGGTACACAATATTCGTTTTTTTTTTCCCTTCAACCCCATGGGTTGAAGGAAAAAAAAACTGTTAGCTCTGTTCGATTTGTCTCTAGTGTCCTTTTTATTTTTGTTTCTAATTTTAAATCGCTTCTATGCAGCTGCCTATGTGAACAACATACCATAATCCAAAGAATAGCAAAATGCCACTAGATAAGAGGTCAACCTTACTGTAAGTATGTCTTCTATAGGAGCACTTTTTTGATGGGATGCTTATTTCTGCAAGCCTGAATAGATAAAGACTCAAAGGAAGTCCAGGCTGCATAGGCATCATTCCTCTTCCCAGTCATCTTCCCATGGATCATGTGGCAAGAGTTATCATCCTTCGGCAGTTGTCCTTTTCTGCTGGAAAATTCTGGGCATGTGGCAAGCCGTCTCTTCCTTATAGGCTGGTTTGCTAGACATGTTTTCAGAAGTCTCCAAGGAAGCAGAACAAAAAAAGCAATATATTATTGGACTAATCAAGCAAGTAGTGGTGCAGGGTACTCTTAAGGAGTTTGCCTCTACTTTAAATCTCCCTGATCTCTTATCAGCAGCAAGTTCTGCTTCTCTGATCACACAGCCGACAGGGATTGAAGACAGTCATTCACTAGAGGAAGAGGAGCTGACAGAGATTATTACCTCAAGTGTTTTTTTTTCCCATATTGATCCTTTTATTTCAGAAGTTAAAGCATTTGTAAAGGCAAATGTCTTTTTTAATAAAATATTAAACATGTTATACTCACCTGCTCTTCTGGGGTCCCCCTTTGGCTCCTTCTCTTCTGTGTCTGCCTCCATAGCAATACGTGTGGGCTTGATTATGATCTTGGCTGTGTACACCTGTGTACCATGCTGTATACCCACAGCATGGCTCGGCCCCACCCCCCGCTCTCTGCTCGCAGGATTTTTATAGCGAAAAGAGAGAAAAGATGAACTGAAGCTGGGCACAGTGCTGGATCAATACCGAGAAGGGCACAGCAAAAGACAAATTGTTTTTTACCTTACTGCAGGGAATGCATTAAGTAAAAAAAAATAATGTTACCTTTAGAACCATTTTAAGCATGCTATTCATAGGGAATAACAGGTAAGGGCTCCCAAAAAAAAGGAAAAATATTTTCTCCAGTTGAAGAAGAATTTAGTGGCATTTCCCTTATTGGAGAAGATTAAAGATTAGATTTTTTAGGTATGAAAGAAAGCACACAAAATTCTACAATAGGCTTTCCAAGCTTTACCACCTGTTGGAGGCAGATGCTCAGATGTTTGATTCTCCACCTACAGTGATGTGTTTGGCAAAAAACACTACATTACCCTTGGAAAATTACGTATTATTTTGAGATGTGTTGGATTGCAGGATAGACCTTTGTCTGAAGAAAGCCTGCCACTGGAATGGCCTTCAGACCAATGTTTTTTTGTCATCTGTCTCTAGGGCCATCAAAATATGCCCAGATAACATTGAATCAGCATTGAAACAGGGAATATCTCTCTCTGCAATCTCATTTTTGCAGCTTTGCGTGAAGTGAAACTCTCTTTATATTTTATTGCTGAGGCTTTCATTGACACCATTCTTTGCTCAGCCAGATCTATGGTATATGCCTGCACAGCTAAAATAGCTTTATGGCTCAAACTATGGTCAGCACTCAGCAGATATGTCTTCCAAAAAAACATGTTGCTATATACACAATGATGGCAAGGCATTATTTGGACAAAAGTTGGATATGGCCATAAGCTGGTGGAAGGTGCAGACTGATTACTAAAGATTAATTAAGTAAAATAAAATTTTTCTCTTTTCGTCCATGGACGGACACAGCCTCTTAAGTCTTGACAGTTGGGTTATGTTCCTGTTCTATAGGAGAGGACTAGACAGAACATGTTAGATATTTAAATACATGTTACTTTAACAGAGTTGAACAGCCCCGCCCAGGGGCCGGTCCCTCCGGACATAACCCTCTGCCCTGCAGTCAGCAGCTCAGTTTTTTTCTGCCTAGTAGAGAGGAAGGACCTGGCTCCCTTTGGGCCCAGGGTCCAAAATAAATTTTTATTTTTTTATTATTTTATGATTTTATTTTTAAGAAATCTATCAACTGACAGCTGGGTGACAGGCTGGATATTATAGATCCTTGTAGTCTCCCCAGTCCGGCCATCGAGCGTGAGCAGGCCTTAGCTACGCACTGGGTCGGCCACGACATACCCCATGGCTCCAAGGGTGGCCGGTGAGCTTTGCTCCAGGGTTCACATATGACCGGGCTGCTTGCTGTCTCAGTCACAGTGGACCGGGCCGACAGCTACTCCGTACTCCTCAGTTGTAGGTCTGTCAGGAACCCATCAGCTGGTCCTCGCAAGGACGGGTAAGTACATTTCCTCCTGCCTCGGTAGGAAGGAACAGCTGGGCATTCCTAAGGGGGTTGTTAGGGGTTGTCCTGCCCTCCCCTCTCTCCCTCTGTCACCCCTTTTCTCCTCCTCCCCTTGCGGGGCTCACTGCGACCGGGGTATACCTGTAGGGGGGCTCCAGGTCCCAGCTGGGGGTTGTGGGGGTGTCCAGGCCCGCTCTCTGTGGGGGGAAGCTGTTTGCTTAGGAAGCCTCCGCTGCGGCCTTCTCATGCACCTCATATTTGGGTGACATTTTGAAAGCACAGGCGCCATTTTTCAGGTGCCTGTGATTTGCATTGAAAATCCCATTGGCGGCTATTTTGCCGTGGCCACGCTGTGACGCAGGTCTGCATTGCAGGCGGCCATTTTCTTGTGGTCTGCGCTCTTTTCTCTGAGGCGTCCGGCGGCCATTTTGGAGTGGGTTTTGGCCTCTAGTGCTTGGATGGCTTCCTGAACGGCGCTATTCCCCTCACAGAGTTCCTCAGACACACGCTGTGTGTGGATGAAGAGCAGGCAGCGGCGCTGAACAGTCTCTTGCAGGGTGGTGAGTTCCCTGGGTAAAACTCCCCGGTCAGTGCAGCAAGAAGGGTGGACTTTTTTTGTCAGGTCTTGTCTGAGTCCCTAAGGGCTGTCAGTGGGCAATATGGAGTCAGAAGCTGGCTTTTTTTCCCCAAACATTCCAGAGGCAGCAACCGGTGCCCCTTCACCTGCGGTTCCCATGGACGCTTTGACGGCAGTCCTGGAGTCATTTGTTGCCAGGGTGGAAGCGGCGTGCGGGCGTAAGGGGGGTACTAAGTGACCCCTCCCTCCTCCCCCCGCCATCTCCTGGGGAATGTTCTGACTCATACTCGGGCCTGGCTGCGGCTCAGGACCCCGGTTCTGGTATGTCAGAAGATGTGGACCAGGACCTTCCCAGGGAGGAGGACCCCTCGTCCGGGTCAGCTCAAGACAGGGCATTTGTGAGTGCGGTTATCAATACTGTCAGGGACACTCTCAAGCTGGAAGATACAGCTGGGACTTCCACAGCAGGGTCTGTCCCTTTTGGGTCACACAAACCGACCCGCTCTGTTAAGGTTTTTCCTTATGTTGAATTCTTTGACAAGTTCATAGATACAAATGGGAATGGACGCAGAGGTCCTTTGCGTTCCCTCAGCGCAAGGCGGTACCCATTTGAAGAGAGCCTTTTGAAAAAATGGGCTTCTCCTCCGGTCGTTGATCCCCCGGTCTCTCCATTTAAATAAAGTAACCACTATCCCGGTAGAGGGGACCCCTGCCTTTAAGGACCCTACTGATAGGAGATCCGAAGCGATGAGCCGCTCCATGTTCACCATGCTGGGGTCAGCGTTGCGGCCTATATTGGCTGCAACCCTGGTGTCTCAGACACTCACTGAGTGGGCTAAAATATTGCACCAGACTGTGGAGGAGCATCCGCTCCCTCCAGAATGCTTATCTTTGGCTGAACAGTTGGTACAGGGACTTGCATATGTCTGTGATGCAACCCTGTATGTGGCCCCTTTAATCTCCATGGCCTCCGCATCTGTGGTGGTATTGCCCCGTCTGATATGGCTGAAATGCTGGTCCGCTGACCAAGCTTCCAAGAAAACTCTGGCAGATTTGCCTTTTAAAGGTAGGAGGCTTTTTGGTGCCTCACTGGATGACATCATTAAGGATGTCACTGGAGGTAAGAGCACACTTCTCCCTCAATCCACTAAAGGGAAGGAGCCGCGCCGTAAGCCGGGGCCCTCCTTTCCCACGCAGAAGTAGTATTTTCATCAGTCAGGACCTGTTGGCAGACCCTCCCAAACGGACAAAGGTCCAGCTGGGGGACAGAAGCGTCCCTGGGTGCGCAAGCCTAACAAGCCAGCAAACAAGCCTTCTACCCCATTAAGTTTTGCCCCCGCCCGACTCCTGGGTAGGGGGACGGCTTTGTGGGTTTGCACCTCAGTGGACCTCTCTGCTCTCCGACCAGTGGGTCTGCGAGGTGGTCACTTTGGGGTACAAGATAGAGTTTCTTTCTTGTCCACCAAACAGATCCTTTCCCTCAAATCTGCCTCCCCTTCCGGCTCGTCGGACTGCCCTGCTGGGGGCAGTGCAAGACTTGTTGAGGTGCGGGGTGGTCATACCCGTACCACCACAGGACAGGTTTCAGGGTTTCTACTCAAATCTGTTTGTGGTCCCAAAGAAGGACAGAGTCCGTCCAATCTTGGAACTTAAGGCCCTCAATGCTTTTGTAAAGGTTCAAAAGTTCCGGATGGAATCGGTTCGTTCGGTGGTTGCTGCACTCCATCCGGGAGACTTCCTGGCGTCCTTGGATATCAGGGACGCATACTTACATATCCCCATCTGCGTCAGGCATCAGAGGTTCCTGCGCTTTGCGATCAGCGAAGACCACTATCAATTTGTGGCTCTTCCCTTCTGCCTTGCGTTGGCACCAAGAGTTTTCATCAAGGTGCTCGCCACGATTTTAGCTTTGCTGAGGCAGCACGGCATTGCTATCGTGGGTTACTTGAACGATTTCCTTCTGAGAGCTGCTTCAAGCTCAGAATTAGAGGAGGGCGTGTCTATAGCCAGCCAGGCCCTCCGGGAGTTTGGTTGGGTACGTAACCTCCAGAAGTCGGTGTTAGTACTGACCCAGCGCTTAGAGAACCTTTGGTTGATTCTGGACTCCTCGGAGGCAAGAGTCTTTCTTCCTTTGGAAAAGTTGCAGACACTCCAGACTGCGGTGAAGTTGTTTACAAATGGTCGTCTCGCCGTTTTTGCATGCGAATCCTGGGCCTCATGGTAGCCTCTTTCGAGGCAGTGCCGTTTACTTAATTCCACACTCGGGTCTTGCAAAAGGAGATTCTCTCCAAATGGAACAAATCTCCATTGTCACTGGATCGTCAGATTCAGATAAGTCATCTTGTCAGGGCCTCTCTGAGTTGGCGGCTGAGATCCCCGGCTCTTTGATCTGGGAAGTCGTTCCTCCCCTTTCATTGGACTGTGATCATGATGGACGCCAGCCTGACCAGTTGGGGGGGAGTCTGGGGGGTTCAGGCGGCCCAGGGCCGCTGGACTCCGGACGAATCCCAACTGCCGATCAATGTCCTGGAACTCCGGGCGATCAGGCTGTGCCTCTCCAAATGGTCACAGAGGCTCAGAGGGCGTCCAGTCAGACAACGCCATGGCTGTGGCATTCGTCAACTATCAAGGAGGAACAAGAAGCTCGGCTGCAGCGTCGGAGGTCGCTCACATCCTGCGGTGGGCGGAAAGGAGCGTGCCGGCTCTATCGGCAGTTTACATTCCGGGCGTGGAAAACTGGCAGGCGGACTATCTGAGTCGCCAGATGCTGGACCAAGGGGAATGGTCGTTACATCCGGAGGTATTTCAACTTCTTTGCCAGAGATGGGGCTCGCCAGACGTGGATCTCCTGGCTTCTCGACTCAATCGCAAGGTGTCAAGGTTCGTGGCCAGGTCCAGAGATCCCTGGGCAGACACGTCAGACACGTTGGTGGCCCTTCTGGTTCCTGGCTCCTCTTTTCCCAGAAATTCTGCTATGCGCGTCGGGACACTTCGGGGTAAGACCGCGCTATATTAAGATACCTCTCAACTCAACTCAACTCAACTCAGTATCGGCTAATTTATGCCTTTCCCCCACTGAAGTTGCTTCCTTGTCTGCTCCGCAGAATAGAGACAGAGGGGATTCCGGTGATTCTAATCGCCCCGGATTGGCCCAGGCGTCCCTGGTACACCGACCAAAGAGCTGTCCAAGGATGTCAGGGACAAGATTGTAGACTTACACAAGGCTGGAATGGGCTACAAGACCATTACCAGGCAGCTTGGTAAGAGTGTGATAACAGTTGTTGCGATTATTCACAAATAGAAGAAACACAAAATAACTGTCAATCTCCATTGGTCTGGGGCTCCATGCAAGATCTCACCTTGTGGCGTTTCAATGATCATGAGAATGGTGAGGAATCAGCCCAGAACTACACAGGAGAATTTTGTCAATGATCTCAAGGCAGCTGGGATCATAGTCACGAAGAAAACAATTGGTAACACACTACGCCGTGAAGGACTGAAATCCTGCAGCGCCCACATATCCCCCTGCTCAAGAAAGCACATGTACAGGCCTATCTGAAGTTTGCTAATGAACACATGAACTGGGTAAAAGTGTTGTGGTCAGATGAGATCAAAGTCAAGCTCTTTGGCATCAACTTAACTCGCCGTATTTGGAGTAGGAGGAATCCTGCCTATGACCCCAAGAACACCATCCCCGCCGTCAAATATGGAGGTGGAAACATTATGCTTTAGGGGTGCTTTCTGCTAAGGGGACAGGACAACTTCACTGCATCAAAGGGACAATGGACTGGGCCATGTACTGTCAAATCTTGGGTGAGAACCTCTTTCCCTCAGCCGGGGCATTAAAAATGGGTCTTGGATGGGTATTCCAGCATGACAATGATCAAAAACACATGGCCAAGGCAACAAAGAAGTGGCTCAATAAGAAGCACATTAAGGTCCTGGAGTGGCCTAGCCAGTCTCCAGACCTTAATCCCATAGAACATATGTGGAGGGAGCTGAAGGTTCGAGTTACCAAACATCAGCCTTGAAACCTTAATGACTTGGAGAGGATCTGCAAAAAGGAGAGGGACAAAATCCCTCCTGAGATGTGTGCAAATCTGGTGGCCAACTACAAGAAATGTCTGACCTCTGTGATTGTCAACAAGGGGTTTGCAACCAAGTACTAAGTCATGTTTTGCGAAGGGGTCAAATACTTATTTCTTTTTTTATATTTAATATTTCTTTATTTTATCAAAATTAGAGGAAAAAATTTCAACAGACAATTTATCACATCCATCATATACAAAACCGTATTCATCTACTTTTCCTTCTCTACTAGTGCATTTACATCACCTTACCCGTCTATCGTGATTATATATATACATATACATTCTATTTTGGTTACTTATATATTTTACTCTCTACATGTACCCTGTACTTTTGGACTGAAGGAATATTAATTAATGCCTTCTCATTTTCCTTCTTTCTTTTCCTCTTTTTCTTTTCCTACCCATTCCCTCCCTCTCATGACCCCCACCCCCTCCCTCTACCCCTCCCCCCAAAAAAAATTAAAAATACTTATTTCATTCATTAAAATGCAAATCAATTTATAACTTTTATGAAATGCGATATTCTGTCTCTCACTGTTAAAATAAACCTACCATTAAAATCATAGACTGATCATTTCTCTGTCAGTGGGCAAACAAACAAATCAGCAGGGGATCAAATACTTTTTTCCCTACACTGTATCGACTGTTCAGCTAAGCAATTGGATGATTTAGATCGACCTTACACAATATGTGCAAAATAGTGAAAATATATACAACTGCTGTTACAAGACATATAGGGGTTGATTTACTAAAACTAGAGGGCAAAATCTAGTGCAGCTGTGCATGGTAGCCAATCAGATTCTAACTTCAGCTTGTTCAACTAAGTTTTAACAATAAAACCTGGAAGCTAATTGGTTTCTCTGCACATCTGCACCAGATTTTGCACATCTACAGTTTTAGTAAATCAACCCCATAGTGTCTCAAAACCAAACAGGAAGTTTCTCAAAGCTGTTGTAAGGCTTAGGCCTCTTTGGAAAAATCTTTATCCCCAATAGGATCTTACTGTAGTCTTGGATTTTTGGACAGTGCTCCCACAAGAGTAATGTTCTTTAACAGAAATCCTGCTTAAGGCTGTCTTATGCCACGTACACACGACCGTTTTTAATGTCATTGAAAAAACAAAGTTTTTCTCAACGTGATTCATCTCAAGCCTGCCTTGCCAACACACGATCGTGAAAAAAAATGCTCGAACAAAGCGCAGTGTCGCACGAAACGTACGATGGCACTATAAAGGTGGAAGTTCCATTCGGATGGCGCTCCCTTTTGGGCTGCTTTTGCTGATCCTCGTGTTAGTAAAGTTTGAGAGACGATTTGCACTTTTCAGCCTCGTGCTCTTCAGTCCGTTACAGCGTGACGAATGTGCTATCTCCATTATGAACGCTAGTTTTACCAGAACGAGTGCTCCTGTCTCATAACTTCTGAGCATGCGCGTTTTTTTCACATCGTTAAAGCCTACACACGGCCGTTTTTCACAACTAGAAAAACGACGACGTGAAAAACGACGAGAAAAAATAGAGCATGTTCCAAATTTTTAATGCCCATTTCTTGTTCATACATCACGGGACACAGAGCAGCATAGTCATTACTATGTGGGTTATATAGAATTACCTTCAGGTGCTGGCACTGGCAACTTCCAAACAGAAAGTACCCTCCCCTATATAAGCCCCTCCCATCCGGGAGTACCTCAGTTTTTTGCCAGTGTCTAAGGTGTTGGCCAAGGTTAACATGTATTCATCTGGGCTTGTGTACAGGTTCTCTGGGCCTTAGCAAGCTATTCCGGATCCGACCAAAAAAGCTTCATAGCTAAACGGTCGGTACCCGGGCCTTGCAGAGAAGAGCAGGGTTTTGCCTGTAATGCCTCTCTTAGGAGGGCTGGACCCTGGGATCCAGAGCTCTGGTCATACCCAAAACCAAGAGGCTATCTGTGCAGGGTGCTATACAGGTCCAGGGGAGTGGAATCCTTGGGAACCCGGTCCCTGAAGGTCTAGTACAATGCCTGCCATGAGAGGTGAAGTTTGGGCTTCTGTGGACCAAACAAAGTCCTGCGGCGGGGAAAAGGTAAGTGGGGGCCCCTCAGGAACTTGGTTCTATTGAGGGGACCCCCAAGCCTAATATGTCTTTCTGCCTGTTACCTAAAGGGTATTCCCGCTAATAGCTGTATATGCCTAAGAAATCCTAGAAATGTTTTTTCATAAGGGAAGTTTTAAAAAAAACTGTAAACCTGGAAATGTTTTTCATAAAGGAGGTTTAAAAAAAAAAAAAAAAAAAAAGACAAAAGTGCGGTACCTGTGTTTGTCCACTAGAGGCCGCTGTGGAACGTCTTTTTTCTTGGGACTATTCCTTCCATGGTGAAAGTCCAGGCAGATGAGTGAGCTCTCTATCAGGGAAGCTGCATTCCTCTGTCATGCTGCCAAGTAGTTTCCTTCCATCCCCGAGTCCTGGTGAAACAGGGACCCTGGCTCCTCTCCCTACATGGCGCCAAGAGTGCACACGTGCACGCGCGCGCGCGCACACATGCTTTCTTTTTATAAGGTTTAGCTTCAAAAAAGGGGGCGGAGCCTGGCGGATGACGCGCTCTGTGCGCCCAGCGCTTCTGCGCATGTGCGGGCGTCCCAGCAAGATAAAACGATTCAGTCCACGCTGCTTGCTATGGACACAGAGCATGAAAAGGAGCTGGTAGCATGGTATAGGGGCTTACAGCGGGCGGTTGATACAGGCATCCCCAGAAAGACGCATTAGTAGACACCCACTGATGTACATAGCAGCAAATTGCATTAGACTATTTCAGTAAGGGGTGTATTGCGGCTGGAATACCTCAGCTTTGAACTAAGGAATATGCCGCCTAAAAAACTCCGAGATATACCTCTCAGGGAGTGTAGGGGGTCTCCATCGGGCTCTGAGGATCTGGAGCAGTCATCTGCACCCTCCTCCCCTGAGAAATCAGAGGTTAATACCCATAAGGAACCCCCGGGAGTGCCAGGTACTGCGGCTGTCCTCAGTCCACCTGCTCCTGCATATATAACAGAGGAGGTTTTTTCCTCAACTCTGGAGGGATTGGAGCAGAGATTGGCTGCATTGATCGCTTCTTCTCTACAGGAAAGAAAGCGCGCCAGATCTCCATCACCTCCATTAGAGTGCCTGTTGGCAGAGCAACAGTCCCAGGAAGGGACCGACCTACCTGAAGGGGATCAGGAGGAGGTTAGCTCTGTTTTTGAGGAATCGACAGTAGATGAACCATTTTCAGCATCACAGACTGAAAGATTGTGGGTCCAGACCCTAACTGACATGGTTCGATCTGCATTTAAAATGCCTCTTGTTGAACCATCAACTACTGCTGTCTCCTCATTGGGGTCGCTAAAAGCTCCCCAGGTTAATTGCTCCTTTCCAATACATCCATTATTGGAAGGACTTATATACCAGGACTGGGAACATCCTGATAAACTATTTGTTCCGCCTAAAAGGTTTCCGGTGATCTATCCCATGTAGGAAAAGTTCACCCAGAGATGGAATGTTCCTACGGTGGATGCAGCCATCTCTTCTGTGAACAAATCACTGACATGTCCAGTAGATAATGTTCAAATGTTCAAAGATCCAGTGGATAAAAAATTGGAATCTTTATTAAAATCTGCTTTTTCCACAGCAGGGGCTGTTACACAGCCAGCAGTGGCAGCTATTGGAGTCTGCCAAGCTTTAAAGGATCAAATGAAAATGGTCCTGAGGGATTTGCCAGACCAACAGGCCCAGGCTCTGGCTGATCTGCCTAGAGCATTATGCTTTGCGGTTGACGCCATCAAGGATTCTATCCATCAGGCCTCCCGCCTCACGCTGTCTTTGGTACATATGCGTAGGCTTCTGTGGCTCAAAAACTGGTCTGCTGAAGCTCCCTGTAAGAAGCTCTTAGTTAGCTTCCCATTTCATGGGGAACGCCTTTTTGGCGAAGACCTGGATAAGTATATCCAGAAGATTTCCAGTGGTAAAAGTACTCTCTTACCGAGTAAGAAGAGGTCTAGGGGTCCATCTTTTAAGAGGACTACCTCTCCTATCCCTGCGACGTCTGCTACTAAGCAGTTCCGACGGCCTCCTCGGTCAAACTCAGGAGGTAAAAATCAGGGACAGCCACAGGGTAATAAAAAGCCCTGGATCCGAAGAGGTACTAAACCAGCCTCCAAGTCAAGCCTATGAAGGGCTGCCCCCACTCAAACGGGTGGGGGGAAGACTTCAGTTGTTCGCATAGACCTGGCGGGAGACGATCAAAGACAGATGGGTGCTCTCCGCAGTAACTCTGGGATACAAGTTGGAGTTAAAAGAGTCTCCTCCGTCCCATTTTATGTGGTCAGGCATGCCAAGAGACCCTCTGAAAAGACGGTCTCTCCTATTGGCGTTAGAACAACTATTGCTCCAAGGAGTAATTATGGAGGTTCCTATGGAAGAGTGGGGGTTGGGTTTCTACTCAAACCTTTTCACAGTCCCGAAGCCAAACGGGGACATAAGACCCATATTGGACCTAAAGAGTCTAAACAAATTTCTAAACGTCCGGTCTTTCTGGATGGAGTCGATCTGATCGGTCACCGCTGCCCTACAAGGGGAGGAATGGTTAGCCTCGATCGACATCAAAGATGCTTACTTGCATGTTCCCATCTTTCCAGGTCATCAAAAATTCCTACGCTTTGCAGTAGAAGGGCGCCATTTTCAGTTCAGAGCCTTACCATTCGGTCTGGCCACAGCACCACGAGTGTTCACAAAAATTCTGGCCCCACTGTTGGCCGATCTAAGAACACGGGGTGTAACGATAATGGCATACCTAGACGACCTGTTGTTGATGGACCACTCAGTTGCCAAGCTAGAAGTGGTAATTGTCGATACAATCAAGTATCTAGAGTCTCACGGTTGGGTCATCAACCTGGACAAGTCAGCCCTACAGCCAGTGAAAAACCTGGTATATCTAGGGCTACGGCTGGATTCAGACCAGAGGAAGATTTTCTTACCTCTAGACAAGGTATCCTCTTTGAGGGGCTTGGTCCGTCTGCTATGTGCAAAAAGACAGCCGTCCATACGCCTGTGCATGAGGCTGCTAGGAAAGATGGTAGCATCATTCGAAGCTGTGCCATACGCCCAATTCCACTCAAGGAATTTACAAAGGGCCATATTGTCAGCCTGGAATGGAAAAGTTCAGGCTCTAGACTTCCCGATGGCTTTGTCCCCTTCCGTTCGGAAGAGTCTCTGCTGGTGGTTGATCCCCCAGAATCTCCAGAAGGGAAAACCCTTCAGCCCGATATCTTGGAAGGTGGTCACTACAGATGCCAGCCTTACAGGCTGGGGGGCAGTACTGGAGCAATGGTCTCTCCAGGGCAGATGGTCAAATGTAGTAAAAACCCTGCCCATCAATCTCTTAGAGATACGAGCAGCCCGGTACGCCCTAGTAGCCTGGACATCCAGACTCCAAGGGTCCCCTGTCAGAATTCAATCAGACAATGCCACAGCAGTGGCATATATCAATCATCAGGGAGGCACCAGGAGTCGTGCAGCCCAGAGGGAAGTAAGTCACATCCTGGAATGGGCAGAAAAGCATGTCCCATGTATATCAGCTGTCTTCATTCCAGGGGTGGAGAATTGGAAGGCGGACTTTCTGAGTCGCCAACAGTTATGCCCAGGGGAATGGTCCCTTCATCCCGAGGTCTTCCGAGCAATATGTCAGCGGTGGGGAACACCGGATGTAGATCTGCTAGCATCCAGATTCAACGCAAAGGTGGACAGATTTGTCTCCCGGACAAGGGATCCCCTCGCTTGCGGGTCGGATGCTCTGGTGTTCCCTTGGGATCAGTTCAGACTGATATATGCATTCCCTCCGCTACAATTGTTGCCTCGACTCCTTCGCAGAGTCAGGTTGGAGAAGAAGCCGGTGATCCTGGTGGCTCCAGCGTGGCCCCGAAGGGCCTGGTACGCGGAGATCATCAAAATGTCTGTGGGGAGTCCTTGGACCCTTCCACGTCGTCCGGACCTGCTTTCGCAAGGACCGATATACCACCCTTCCTTACTAACTCTAAGTTTAACGGCCTGGCTATTGAGTCCCACATCCTAAAGAAGAGAGGTCTCTCTAACTCTGTGGTATCAACTATAATCAATGCCAGGAAGCCTGTATCCAGGCAGATCTACTATAGAGTTTGGAAGGCGTACATTACTTGGTGCGAGGCCAGAAAATGGCATCCACGTAAGTACGTTATAGGCAGAATTCTGGACTTCCTGCAGTGGGCTGTAGACAGGAAGTTTGCCTTAAGTACTATCAAGGGCCAGGTTTCGGCCTTGTCAATACTATTTCAAAGGCCCCTGGCTATGCATTCACTTGTCA
Organism: Rana muscosa; assembly: GCA_029206835.1. Classification (NCBI taxonomy): domain Eukaryota; kingdom Metazoa; phylum Chordata; class Amphibia; order Anura; family Ranidae; genus Rana; species Rana muscosa. The sequence continues at coordinate 861,320,632 of CM055122.1, forward strand.
AATCCTTTATGCAAGGTGTGACTCGTATTATTCCACCGATTAAGGCTCCCATATGCCCATGGGATCTAAATTTGGTTCTGTCGGTTCTGCAGAAGCAGCCATTTGAACCTTTGCGGCACATTTCCTTGTTTCTACTCACCAGGAAATTGATTTTTTTTAGTAGCCATATGCTCGGCTAGAAGAGTGTCGGAATTAGCCGCCATGTCCTGTAAAGAGCCATATCTGGTTATCCATAAGGACAGAGTAGTATTACGTCCTCACCCAGCCTTTCTTCCTAAGGTGGTATCGAGGTTTCACTTGAACCAGGATGTGGTTCTTCCTTCTTTTTTCCCCAAACCAAGCTCGGTAGAGGAAAAGTTATTGCATTCTTTGGATGTAGTAAGAGCAGTTAAAGCTTATCTAAAAGCCACTGCTCAGATTCGTAGAACGGATTCTCTGTTTGTTCTGCCGGAAGGCCCCAGAAAGGGTCAGGCAGCATCAAAATCTACTTTAGCTAAGTGGATTCGACAGGTCATAATACAAGCCTATGGCTTGAAAAGTAGACCGCCTCCGTTCAAAGTTAGGGCGCACTCCACGAGAGCAGTTGGAACTTCATGGGCAGTGCATCACCAGGCCTCCCTGGCGCAAATTTGTAAGGCCGCAACATGGTCTTCAGTACACACGTTTACTAGGTTCTACCAGGTGGACGTGAGAAGTCAGGAGGATGTCGCCTTTGGGCGCAGTGTGTTGCAGGCCGCAAAAGATCCTCATGCCTGATGGCGCCCAGCTTATGTATGGTGTATCCCCCCCCTCATGTGGCATTGCTTTGGGACGTCCCACATAGTAATGACTATGCTGCTCTGTGTCCCGTGATGTATGAACAAGAAAGTAGGATTTTTAAAACAGCTTACCTGTAAAATCCTTTTCTTGGAGTACATCACGGGACACAGAGCTCCCACCCCTCTTTTGGGGACACGTATTGCTTTGCTACAAAACTGAGGTACTCCCGGATGGGAGGGGCTTATATAGGGGAGGGTACTTCCTGTTTGGAAGTTGCCAGTGCCAGCACCTGAAGGTAATTCTATATAACCCACATAGTAATGACTATGCTGCTCTGTGTCCCGTGATGTACTCCAAGAAAAGGATTTTACAGGTAAGCTGTTTTAAAAATCCTACTTTTTCACGTCGCAAAAAATTTTCTCGAGCCTACACACGATAGTTTTTAATGACCAAATTAAAAATGGCATTTTTCTCGTCATGAAAAACGGTCGTGTGTACGCGGCATCAAGCCCATTATTGAGTTTTTTCCAAAGATGCCCTTGTCATATCATTGCAACCAAGAGTGGGTTTTGCCATGTTGCAATAATAAAAAAAACTCATCCATCTGTCATGAATTGGACATCTCTAGATCTTTAAGACCTTGTCTGTATGGAATCTTTCTGAAAAACGAATAGGTTAGAAAGCTAGAAAGCTAGAAGCTAGAAAGCTTCGTATTTCCAGAAACCATATGCAGAGCAGCTAGTTGGTCCTCCTTTTCAACCTTTATTAATCATTATAGTGTGGATCCAACCTCTCTGACGTTCAGAGATGTTGCACTGCCCTTCTGACCCCCTTTCCTCTGCCCTGCTGGTCCCTGTCCTTTGCTCTTTTGACCCCTCCTCTCTGCCATACTGACTCCTGCAGACCCTTTTATTCTGCCCTGCTGATCCCGGTCTTCTGCCCTTGTGACCTCCTCCCTGCTGAGTGTGGTAGGAGTAGGAATGGGGGGTTATATGCGCTGGGAAGGAAAGAATTTGGGGGGAGAGGAGAATGTGTGCTAGGAGGAGGAATAGGAGGGATATGTGCTCGAGGGGGGGGGGTGGGTTGGGTGTATTTTGATTAAGAGGGGGAATGTGGGGTTTGACCCCCAGTACATTGCCCTGCTGTACATGGGCCCTACTGACTCCTTTGCACTGCCCTGCTGACCTTGCATTCAATGCCCCCTGACATTTTTTACTGCACCCCCACATCAGACAGGCTAGGTTTGGCTCTGCTAGAGAAGGGTTTCTTTTTGCTTGCTTTCTGTGCAGAAGCAGTGCTCTTTCTGCAACAATCTGACACATCCCGTATGATTAAGAGCTGGAGCTCTCCGATCAGAAAATATCATGGTCCCTGCTGACTGGGGAGCTTTAGGGCCAACTCAACAGGGGTGTGTCAGACCTTTGCAGAGAGATCATTGCCTTCATGCAAAGAGCAAGGGTTGTTCACTGAAGCAGTAACCTATTATAAAATTTAAAATAAGAGTGTCATTCCACTGCTACTCCAATTTTCAAGCAGCACTGTGATACCTTAACTATTTAACACCAACATAGTGAACAATGTGCAACAAAAAGTCCATAACGCGTGATGATAATATTCAAACGTTCACCAGAAATCCTCTGAACCTCCCAGCACTCCGTACCCCTCAGCACACGTCTGTATCCCCTTGCACCCCCACACACACCTCTGCACCTCCCAGCATCTTCCGTAACTCTTAACACTTCTCCATATCCCCCTACACACCTCTGTAGCCCTTAGAATCCTTTGTATCACCCAGTAAGCCTCTATATGCCGAGCAAGCCTTTGTACCACCCAATACACTTCTGCAACCCACCGCACACCTCCACACCCCCCACATACCTCTGTTCCTCCCAGCATCCTCTGTATTCCCCAGCCCACCTCCACACCCCCTAGCACATGTACTGTATGTACTTCGCGGCACATCTCTGCACCCCCACACCTATGTACCCACTTCCAAATCTCTGTACCTTCCACACCTGTGTACCTCTTGCAGCAACTAAACAGTGAGCCTCACTCTGCCTTACCGGGACAAAGCCCAGAGGCGTAACTAGAACCCTCAGGGCCCCCCTGCCCCCATCCCGGGGCCCTTGTCACTAATCCAGGCCCTTTACTCCCATTGCAGGGCCCTTTATTGTGGTCCCACACAGGACCCTTTCACGTGTTCTGCAGCGGGACCCCTTCCTGCATGGTTGCCTACATTTCCAAAACAAGTAGGAGGAGAATGTATCATAAAAAACATAAAGACAAAAGACATAAAAAATGTGCGTGGTTCTACAAGAACCATCTAATGCCATACCCCTTTGCACATCTCTACACCCCCAAGAATGCCTCCATACCCCTCAGCACGTCTCTATACCCCCTGCACATCTCTGTACCTCAAAAATAACCCCTGTACCCCTAGCACACCTGCGCACCCCCAACAAACTTTTGTACCCCTTCGCACGTTGCTGCACCTCCTACAAATACCTCTGCAGCTCCCAGCATTCTCCATACCCCACCAGCACACCTCTGCACCCCCACACACCTCTGCACCTCCTAGAATCCTCTTTATCCCTCAGTATGCCTCCATAAGCCCAGCCAGGCCATTGTAACCCCGAGCACACCTTGCACCCCCCCCCCCACACACACACATACACCTTTGCATTCCCCAGCACACCTCAACACCCTTAGCACATCTATGCACTCTGCTGCACATTTCTGCACCCCCACACCTCTGTACCCACCCCCCACACATACATATGCACCTCTGTATCCCTCCAGCACACCAATGTACACCGAAGCAAGTGAACTTGACACCCCACACACCCCTTTCACACGGGGCAGACCCGTCAGCAGAATCCACATGCTCAGTGGGGGATCTCTCCGCTGATTACTGCTGAACAAATGGATATGTCTGTGTCTGCTCTGCTCATGCAGTGTGGACATGGACACAGCCCACAGCCCACTGCTCTCTATGCAGCCTGTCCATTTCCATCCGACTGTCATCCAATCCTATCTGCCAGACGGATGAGCAATGGATCTCCCATCTGTCTGTTTTTAGCCGTTTGGATCGGATGGTGGCGGGTGTCAGCCGACACAGGTCTGCTGACATCCACCGCTCCATAGAGAGCAATATATGGTCCGAGGGGGTCTGCCTGAATAACAGACAGGCGGATCGGATCAGTCCGCCAGTGTAAAAGGGGCCAACACATCTGTGCTCTGTACCCACTCCACCTCCAACCCCCAGCACATCTTTCACCCCATGGCCACTCACTTGAATTCTGATGACAGTCAGTGGTGCTAACAGCATCTCCCCCGGCACCTCAGATTATTTCTGTTGCAGTTTACTATGCAGTGGTAGGAGGTGGGAGGGGGCGATCTGAGACTCTGTGGTGCCCTTGGGCCGCTGGATCTCCCTGGGGCTAGTAGTTCTCTTCCCAAGTGTATACAGTGGAGAGGGGAGGGGCTTCTGACCCGGGAATGTATCGGCTTTACTCTTCAGTCTACAAGTGAGTCACTCTGCTTGCACACGCTTGCCGATACATGCCCAGGTCAGAGGCCCCTCCCCTCTTCCCTGGATACACTCGGTAAGTAAACTACTAGCACCAGGGAGATCCCATGGCCTGCAGGCACCACAAAGCTGCCGATTGCCCCCTCCCACCTCCCCCCCACTGCATAGTAAACTGACAGCCAGAGGTGCAGGGGGAGATGTTGCGTCTTGGGGCCCCCCCCACAGCGGCAGAATGTGGCACCCCCCTTTGCGGCGCCTGGGTGTGGTGCTCCCTGTCCAGGATCAGCCCTGCATACTGGGGGGCCGCAAGCAGAGGCGTATCTAGTGAAAATGGCGCCTATGGCAAGCACTGAAACTGCGCCCCTGTCAAAACATTTGAAACCCATCTTTCAGATAACCTTAACAAAAAAAAAGCACCAGAACCCATAAATGCAGTAACATCAGCACCCATAAAACGGCCTTACCAGAACCCATAAATGCAGTAACATCAGCACTCATAATTGCAGTAATATCAGCACCCATAAAAGCGGCCTTACCAAAACCCATAAATTCAGTAATATCAGCACCCATAAATGCGGTAACAGCACCCATAAATGCAATAATATTAGCACCCATAAAAGCGGCCTTACCAGCACCTATAAAAATGAAGCCTTACGAGAACCCATAATTGCAGTAATATCAGCACCTATAAATGCAGCCTTACCAGCACCCATAAATGCGGCCTTACCAGCACCCATAAATGCGGCCTTACCAGCACCTATAAATGCGGCCTTACCAGCACCTATAAATGCGGCCTTACCAGCACCTATAAATGCGGCCTTACCAGCACCTAGAAAAATGAAGCCTTACGAGAACCCATAAATGCAGTAATATCAGCACCTATAAATGCGGAGGAATCGTGCAGTGTATGGGCACTTAGCAGGAGGAAGAGAGAGCGGCCTCCATGGGGGCGGATCATGCGGTGGACGGGCACAGCACTGGGCAGAAAGGCAGAGTGGAAAGGAACATCAGAGACAGTGACTGCGCGCAGTGGTACACAGACAGGTCACACTCACTGGCAGTGGCACTGTGATGATCAAGGACACACAGCGGTGCAAGGGATGTTTCCTCATAATGGATACAGTCCTCCGCCACTGCTGCTCCAGCACCTCTGACACTGTACAGAGGGAGTAGGATCACCAGCGGCCCTGTTTGCTTAGCACACACGCACAATCGCACATGATGAGGACTTTAAGGCCTCTTTCACACTGGGGGGGGGTGAGGGCGTTGGCGGTAAAGCGCCGTTATTTTTAGCGGCGCTTTACCGTAGTTTTCGCTGCGCTATTCAGCCGCTAGCGGGGCGCTTTTAACCCCGGCTAGTGGCCGAGAAAGGGTTAACAAAACGCCTGCAAAGCGCTGCTTTGATTTCAATGGGCAGGGGCGCTTTAGGAGCCACTCCTACAGCGCCTCAAAGATGCTGCTTTTTTTCAGGGCGCTTTGCAGGCGCTATTTTTAGCGTTATAGCGCCTGCAAAGTGCCTCAGTGTGAAAGGGGTCTTAGGCTACTTTCACCCTGAGGCGCTTTGCAGGTGCTACATCGCTACAAAATAGCGCCTGCAAAGTGCCCTGAAAGAGCCTCTTTTCTCACTCCAATGTGAAAGCCCGAGGGCTTTCAGACTGGAGCGGTGCGCTGGCAGGATGCTCAAAAAAGTCCTGCTAGCCGCAACTTTGAGGTACTGTAGGAGCGGTGTACACACTGCTTCTAAAGTGCCCCTGCCCATTGAAATCAATGGGCAGTGCAACCGAACCGCCAGCAAAGCACTGCTGCAGCGGCGCTTTGCGGGCGGTTTTAACCCTTTTTGGGCTGCTAGTGGTGCGCTAGCAGGATGCTCAAAAAAGTCCTGCCAGCCACATCTTTGAGGCGCCCTGCTAGCGCCGCGAAAACCATCAGTAAAGCGCCGCAAAAATATTGGCGCTTTACCGCCGACGGCGCAACGCCCCAGTGTGAAAGTAGCCTAAGTCATCATGTGCCAGGCACAGACCCAAACAGAAGCAAGCAGCCAATCAAATATAGTGCTCAATATGGATTAAATAAATTGAATTATTCATAGCCATAGATATCATAAATAAAGTGATTTGTGCAACAGCAGGTACTACTTGCACAAATCACTTTATTTATGATATCTATGGCTATGCATAATTATAATTTTTTTATTCCATATATTAAGCACTATATTTGGCAGTTGGCACACATCATCATACTGTACACGATGATAACATAACACAGTACACGTGTGACTATAGAATATAGTACTGTCCGTACCTGCTGCAGTGCTGCCTGCCTGGCTGGGGGTTCCAGGGACTAGTCTCTTCTCTGTCAGACTCAGACTAGCCAGTTCTTCTCCTCAGTGACCTGACCTCACAAGTGACGACGGTGACGTCACCGACCCGCTCGCGCTCGGCGCTCGGGGAGAAGATGAAGCTGCGATGCGAAGAGGACTGGAGGGTAGGCGGAGCTTTAGGCGGAGCCTCCGCAAGTTAGCTGAATGACGGTCTGAGCAGTGGGCGATACCACTCATAGACAAGCATGGGGGCGCCCACGGCCTGCGCCTGTCACTCTCCTACATGCCAGCCAGGAAACATTACTTATAAGTGAATTGCCGTGCCGCCGCCGGCACCGGGACTATAGTGCAGGATGCGGCCGCAGGAGAACGGGTGGGAATTTTTTGTCGTGCAGGGAACGTTTTTTTTGGCGCCCCCCCCCCTACGGCGCCCATGGTTCTTGCCATGCCTGCCATACCTTGGATACGCCACTGGCCGCAAGGGCCCCCTTCAGCATGGGGCCGGGTTGCTGTCGCGACTTCTGCGAGTCCTATAGCTATTAGGGATGAGCCGAACACCCCCCGGTTCGGTTCGCACCAGAACCTGCGAACAGACAGAAAGTCTGCGGGAAATTTAGAACCCTATTAAATACAATGGGACTCGAGCGGTCGAAATCAAAAGTGCTAATTATCAAGGCTAATATGTAAGTTATTGTCCTAAAAAGGGTTTGGGGACCTGGGTCCTGCCCCAGGGGACATGTATCAATGCAATTTTTTTTTTTTAAAACGCCCGTTTTTTCGGGAGCAGTGATTTTAATGATGCTTAAAGTGAAAAAAAAAAGTGAAATATTCCTTTAAATATCGTACCTGGGGGGTGTCTATAGTATGCCTGTGAAGTGGCACGTGTTTCCCCTGTTTAGAACTGTCCCTGCACAAAATTACATTTCTAAAGGAAAAAAAGTCATTTAAAACTTCTTGCGGCTTTAATGTAATGTCTGGTCCTGGCAATATGGATGAAAATCATTGAGAAAAATGGCGTGGGTACCCCCCACCCCCCCCAGCCCATTACCAGCCCCTTTGGGTCTTGTATGGATATTAAGGGGAACCCTGCACCCAAATAAAAAAAAGGCCCTATATACTCTGAACAGCAGGGACTGTAGGTTTGTTCTTAAGTAGAATCTGTTTGTAATTTTGAACAGGTACATTTTTTAAGTGTAGCTCCAGCCAAAAAAATCTATTTTTAAGCTTTTTGGAAAACATAGGGAAGGGTTATCACCCCTGTAACATTTGTTTTGCTGTCTGTGCACCTGTTCAGAACATTTTACCTCACTTTCTGTCCCAATGACAAATGTTTTTTGAAAATTTTGGGGTTTTTATTGAAACAAGGATTGGTGATAACGCATCAGTGGAGAGGAGACACCTTTTTCCCATATTAACTCTTACAGGAGAGAATTTCCCTTCCATGGGGTAGATTTCCTCTCACTTCCTGTTTTCTCCTTCCGTTTGCAAGTAGGAGTCGTTTGTAAGTTGGATGTTTAAAAGTAGGGGGCCTGCCGTATATACTCTGAAGAAATTTGGCCCTTATGTGTTGGTGTTGCCACAACACTGTAAGCCCTCACAGTTACTCTTGGTGGGCGCTGGAACGCCCTGCTGTGAACTATTATTATATCAAGAATTGTAATTGCATGCCATTGTTGAACAGTGGTAGGAAAAATTGGGCCTTTGGTGGTGGTGCTGGTGCCACAACACTTAGTCCTCACATTTACTCTTGGTGGGCGCAGGAATGGGCCCAGCTGTGAAATATTAGATCAAGAATTGTCATTACATGCCCCTGTTGAACAGGGGCAGAAAAATTGGGCCTTTGGTGGTGGTGGTGTTGCCACAAAACTGTAAGCCCTCACAGTTACTCTTGGTGGGTGCAGGAATGGGTCCTGCTGTGAATTATTAGATCAAGAATTGTAATTACATGCCCCTGCTAAACAGGGGCTGAAAAATTGTGCCTTATGCACTGGTGCCACAACACTGCAATCCCTCACAGATACTGTAGTTGGAGCGCAGGAATGAGCCCTGCTGCAAAGTATTGCATTAAATTTTTTAATTACACGCCCCTGTTAAACAAGGGCTGAAAAATTGGGCCTTAGCCACTGGTGACGGTGCCCAGAAACAAAAATGTTCTTTACATGCTATCAGCATGATCATTGAGGAGGAAGAGGATAGTCACTCAGCATAACAGGATAGTCACTCTGTATCAGCATAGGCAGTCTTGGAGGGATCTGACATTTCAAAGAAAATTATTCTGTTACATCAGCATCAGGTGCTTGGTAGCTGGTGGTGATCCAAGACGGAGGAGGTGGAGGAGAGAGGTGTGTCAGAATCACCAGTAGTAGCAATTTCGAGGCGTGTTGGCAGAACAACCTCCAACACTACTGCACCTTGTCCTGCATCCTTCCCAGCTGCCAGCAGAGTCACCCAATGCGCCGTGAAAGATTGGTAACGTCCCTGTCCATGCCTGCTGGACCATGAGTCAGCGGTAATATGCACCTTACCGTGTTTGGGAACCTGCCACTGAGGAACCGCACATTCCACAAACTCACGGAAGGGGGCAGAGTCTACCAACTGAAAAGGCAGCAGTTGAAGTGCTAGCAATTTAGCCAAGCTAGAATTCAACCGCTGGGCATGTGGATGGCTGGGAGCGAACTTATTTTGGCGGTGCAGCAGCTGGGGCAGGGAAATTTGCCTGGTACAATCTGACGTTGGTGTACCGATAGCAGATTGCCCGTAAGTACTTGGCTGTGACACACTTAATTCTACACCTTCATTCCTCTCAGTGCAGGTTTCAGAGAGGACTGAAGGTATAGTGGGGTTGGAGATCCCAGCTGATGAAGAGCAAGGAGAGGTCCGCTTTATTCTTTGGTGTGGGTCTTTTTTGTATGCTTGCCAACGGACTGCATGGCAGGTTGACATATGTCTGGTCAAGCACGTGGTGCCCAAGCGGCTCATGTTTTGGCCACGCGAGATACGCTTCAGACATATGTTGCAAATAGCAACGGTGTGATCTGCTGCACACGTCTGAAAAAAGGCCCACACCAAAGAACTTTTGGAATAACGTGCAGAGACAGCAGCGCCCTGAACATGCGGAACACTGCGGTGTGATGCAGTCGGTTGGCTGCCCTTAAGCGAGCCCCTGGAGGGCATCCTGCCTCGTTGGAGATGTGCCTCCTCCTCTCTCCTATCAGGCACCCACGTGGAGTCAGTGACCTCATCATCCCCTCCCTCCTCATCACCGGAGCAAATCTGGCAGTTTGCTGCGGCTGGGGGAACATGACTGCCAGATTGCTGTCCTTGTTGGGCACCCCCTCTCTCTGGGCTCATGTTACTACCTTCCTCTAGCTGGGTACCATCATCGGAGCCTTCAAAACGCTGGGCATCCTCCTGGAGCATGTACCCAACACTGTGGTCAAACAGTTCGGGGGACTCCTCAGGAGGACATAGTGGGGCTAGGGAAGGAGTGACTGATGCCATCGAGCTGAGGGAAGAGGCCACGTTGGCAGCTGCTTTGCCAGACAAAGTACCCTGAGCCTGGGTGAGAGGGGATGAGGACGGCTTGGTCATCCACTCTACCAAGTCTTCGGCATGTTGCGGCTCAACATGGCCAGCTGCCGAAAAGAAGGACAAGCGTGTCCCACGGCCATGTGCTGATGAGGATGCACCGTGTCCACGACCAGCACTTTTTCCTCTAGACACAGAGCCTGCTTGCCCTTTTTTATTGGCCTGTGACTGTCTGCCTCTTCTTGTTGGCCTTCCAGGCATACTAATGGCCTGCAGTGAGATGTAGCTGCACAAAGCTGGTATGTATATATACTGATTATACTGCAGCTAGCAGAATCAACTGCCTGCCTGTGGTATTAATATGATCAGAACACCAGCAATTGTCTTTAGGTATTTTTAGGTGCACGCTGTGGAAAGGACACAGTACACTAAAGCCCTGTACATACGATCGGATTTCCTATGGTTTTTAAACCGATGGATTTTTCCATCGGAAAACCGATGAAGCTGACTTCCATCAGTCTTGCCTACACACCATCAGTCAAAAAACCGACCGTTCCAAACGCGGTGACGTAAAACACTCAGATGAGCCGAGAAAAATGAAGTTCAATGCTTCTGAGCATGCATCGACTTGATTCTGAGCATGCGTGGGTTTTTTAACCGATGGACTTGCCCATAGACGATCGGAATTTGCTATCGATTTTTTATCCATCGGAAAAATTTAAAACATGTTCTATTTTTTGACACCGATGAAAAAAAGACCGATGGGGCCCATACAGGATCGGTTTGTCCGATGAAAAAAATCCATCGGACTGTTTTCATCGGTAAAACCGATCGTGTGTACGCGGCTTTACAGTAAATACTGAAGCTGCCTGCCTGTGGTATTAATATGATCAGAACACCAGCAATTGCTTTAGGTATTTTTAGGTGCACACTGTGCAAAGGACACAGTACACTAACTGTAAATACTGAAGCTGCCTGTGGTATTAATATGATCAGAACACCAGCAATTGTCTTCAGATATTTTTAGGTGCACACTGTGCAAAGGACACAGTACACTAACTGTAAATCCTGAAGCTGCCTGCCTGTGGTATTAATATGATCAGAACACCAGCAATTGACTTCAGGTATTTTTAGGTGGTGCACACTGTGCAAAGGACACATTACACTAACAGTAAATACTGAAGCTGCCTGCCTGTGGTATTAACCTGATCAGAACACCAGCAATTGTCTTCAGGTATTTTTAGGTGCACACTGTGCAAAGGACACAGTACACTAACAGTAAATACTGAAGCTGCCTGCCTGTGGTATTAATATGATCAGAACCCCAGCAATTGCCTTCAGGTATTTTTAGGTGCACACTGTGCAAAGGACACAGTACACTAACAGTAAATACTGAAGCTGCCTGCCTGTGGTATTAATATGATCAGAACCCCAGCAATTGCCTTCAGGTATTTTTAGGTGCACACTGTGCAAAGGACACAGTACACTAACTGTAAATACTGAAGCTGCCTGCCTGTGGTATTAATATGATCAGAACACCAGCAATTGTCTTCAGGTATTTTTAGGTGCACACTGTGCAAAGGACACAGTACACTAACTGTAAATACTGAAGCTGCCTGTGGAATTGATATGATCAGAACACCAGCAATTGTCTTCAGGTATTTTTAGGTGCACACTGTGCAAAGGACACAATACACTAAGTGAAACACTGCAGATAGCACAATCACCTGTCTGCCTGTCAGTATAGAGAATAACAGGAACGGATCTAGCTAAACTGAATACAGTGTATAAATATATATATACAACACCTAGGATGCATATATATTAAGGTGACCAGATTTTTCAAATTAAATCCGGGACATTTTTTTTTTTACTAGTAATGGCGGCAATCAGCGACTCTCTGCCCATCGCAGTCGCTGCCCGCCTCACAGCCTGTTAAAGCCTGTTAAAGGGGGACCCCAGAAGTCGGTGTTCGGGGCCACTCTGTGCAAAACCAGCTGCACACTGGAGGTAAGTATGATATGTTTCTTATTTTTATTTTTTAAACGATCCTTTACAATTACTTTAAGTCTTACTCTCCGGGCCCCGGCTACTACTGGGTGGGGAGCGGAGGAAGATCACTTCGCCAGGGAAGGCAGGGAGATAAGCAGGCAGGCAGCTGGCCGGGACTTGAGCCAAGGCAGAAGAACATGCGAGCGGAGCTGAATGGGCATGCACCCGAAACTGAAGAAATATTCCCTCCGCTCCGACCAGCACATCATCAGAAAGGGGCACAGATAATGGAAAAAAATACGCCCCCCTAAGCTAGTAGGATCGGCGGAGCGGGGGTGTGTAATTCAGATTTTTTTTTTATTCTGCACTGACTGTCTTTGAAATTGCCCAGCCCCTGTTCAAATCCAATCCGGGGACAAAACCGGGGACAGACTTGTTCCGGGGACAGTGTCCTCAATCTGGGGACTGTCCCCGGAAACTGGTCACCCTAATATATGTCCTCTACACACTGTAACTGCAGCTAACTGACTCACCTGCCTGCTCTATCTAACTCAATATAAATGACACTGTCTCTCTCTCTCTGTAAGCTCTCTCTTTAACCACCGCAACACACTACACAAGGCCGCCATGGAGGCGGCCTTATATAGTGTGGGGCGTGTACTAAACCCCCTGAGACATAATTGGCCAAAGCCACCCTGGCTTTGGCCAATTATGGCTCTCTGTTTTTTCCACGCTGTGATTGGCCAAAGCATGCGGGTCATAGTGCATGCTTGGCCAATCATCAGCCAGCAATGCACTGCGATGCTGCAGTGAATTATGGGCCGTGATGCGGCCCATAATGTTTGCAATTCGGCGAACAACCGAACAGGCGATGTTCGAGTTGAACATGGGTTTGACTCGAACTCGAAGCTCATCCCTAATAGCTATGCCCCTGCCCGGGACAAAGCCATTGCAGGGCTATTAAAGCAAAATCTGGACTGTCCTGGGAAATCTGTGACAGTTGGCATGTATGCTTGTATGGTCTTATCCAGTTGGTCAGATGAATATCCTTTTTGTACACATTTCTCTTTAATCATCTGAGACTGGACCAAAATGTCTTGGTCATTTGTGCAATTTATGAGCACTATCTGACCTCATGTTTGTTTTCTTTTCATTATTATTCCTGAGCGCAGGATACATTTGAGATTAGTAACCTGGTTGTGTCTTGCTTCACTACCTTGAGTTTCTCAGTCACAACAAGCATGTGGTAATGGAATGCTTGAAACCCCTGGATCATCATGAAACCCAGGCAGCTAACATTTTTAGAAGGCAAGGTTAGCAGTGCCAGGTTACATATACTCTCTGTTCCTTATTTATATCCAGTTATACATCTTATTTTTAAATCTTCCACCGATATATTATTTGAAGTCTATCATCATTCCCAGCCAGATAATTTCATCAAATGTGTCTCCCGCAGCCTGCAAAAACCAACAGTCAAGTAAAGTCCTATATCTGAAGTTCAGAGCAAAGCAGCCTCCGTGATGTTTCATGTTTCCAGGAAGGCAACATCACACATTTGTCTGAACTTAGTCAGCAAAGCCATGGCAAAAAGGATTTTTTTACTAGAAAGCACATTCAGGTTAAATATAATTAACAATATGTTTTATTTATGAGAGAAATTTGTAGTTCTGTGAAGAAATGTAAAATAATTATAAAACAAAACGAGTGTAGAAAAGAACAACAACAAAAAAAAAAAAATGTACATTTTAAATCAGTTTTAGTTTGTTTTGCTGTGTAATGATTTATTCAGGTATTACTTATCTAAATTATTCTGTAGTGTTTTACAGAGAAGATGTTCACTATTCACATCTGTCATTAGCACTATATAGCTAAAGTGGAGCTTCACTTTCCCAATCAACAGTGATTATTTTTAATCCTCATGCTGCTAGCATTAGTAAATATATGGGAAAGTGTATTATATTTACTTGTGTAGCGGGGTCTTTAAATTTAGTTGGGGTACACCTGGGTGGTAGTATGACCCAGGTGTGTAATTGTGAGAGGTTTTGGACCCCTTTGTATTCGTGGAGGATTGGGTGGTGTATTATTCTCCTTGGCCTGTGGGTGGTGGTGTACCCGCAGGCTCAAGGTAGAATCACTACCACAGTGCTACCCTTTTTGTCCCTTTCCGAAGACGGTACGGCGAGGGCGGGGAACCTGCCATGGTGTCGATGGGAGGGGATAAAAGGGGGAGATGCCCTCACCATGAGGTCTTCGAGGATCTTCTCTTCACGCACCCAGGCACCTTAGGCCTGGGTGCTGGCGGTTTGGAGTTCTGGCCCAGGCGCCCTAGGCCTGGCCGGAATGGAGTTGGAGTCCATCCCAGGCACCTTCAGCCTGGGGTGAGGTACTAGATCGTAGGCCTGGGGCCCAGTAACTTCGACTGGGTCCTGCAAGGGCGAAGTGATCCGAGGGTCCCCGAGGTGCACGGGACCCGCATCTGAGGTGAGGAGGCCGGGGAGGTCACCCGTCCGGAGAGTCCGGAGCAGCATCAACCCGGTGACGGATGGGCCTCCGGTAACTCCCTTAGAGGGACATCTTCCCCTGATAGGGGCCACAGCGCAGCGAAGGTACTCCTAAATACATTCTCTTGAGTTGCTGGTAGAGACTCACAAGTTCCATGTTCTGTGCTAATCAAGGCTATGATAACCGCTGGTGAAATCACAGTGGTTAAGTACGAAATTAGGATAGTGCCTCGACCTGCTCATCCCACCGTATCAGCCTGTTGAAACATTCCAACCAGTTGGCTACAGAAGCACTGTTTATTGTGGAGCTTACAATAAAGCAAGAGTTGGACTGTGATCGGTGTGTGGACTCTGGTTAATGGGAGCAAAGGAGGGTGCCAGCATAGCAGGACTGAGTTTCATAACTAAAGCACATTGGCCCGAGGAAGATACTGATACTGGCCTTCACCTCACCCACAGCCATGGGGAGGACATGGGCCGTAGCGCATCTCACCCTGTCGTGTGACATACCCTTAGAAAAAAGAGATGGGGTGAGGCCGCTACACTTGTTTTTAACTTTATTTATTTTTTATTTCTTCGGTACTTCCTGGTTTCTTGCCTAGGTAAATGATATCATACACCCCAGGAGTCTTCAGGAGGGGTTTTCTCAGCGAAGCACCCCCCCTACCTACATGCTTGAGCTAAGGGCAGATGATTTCCAGGAAGTAAATGCTACATGAATCATTTGCCCCTACTAAAGATGGCCATGGCCCGAAATGCTAGGGGGTTGTTTTCAAAGTGATTTCTCAGCAAATTTAAGCATGGAGACCTGGATGGGTGGGGGAATTTTTTTTGAATATTAACCACTTGCCGCCCGCCCTATAGCGGATTGACGTCGGCAAAGTGGTTTCAAAATCCTGACTTGACTTCATATGACGTCCGCCAGGATTCGGTGTTATTGCGCGCCCCCGGGGGCGCGCACTGCACCGATCGGTAATGCTGCTTGTCCCCCGGACACAGCGCATACCCGATCAGGGTAAACAGCCAATTTCATTGGCTGTTTACCATGTGATCGGCTGTGTCAAATCACAGCCGGTCACATGTCCAAACAAATTGGAGGCGCGCCTAATGCGCGCCACGCCGATCGGGGATGGCGCATGTCCCTCGGACATAGCCCATCCTCGATCAGGGTAAACTGCCTGTGAAATTGGTTGTTTACCCACGTGATGGGCTGTGTCCAATCACAGCCGGTCACAAGTATAAACAATGTGGCGGTTTCCAGGGATCTCTCCTTCTCTCTCTCACACACCGATTGTGTGAGGAGAGAGAAGGAGAGATCTGTGAGTTTTTTTTTCTATAAAATACTGTCTGCACTACACGCCCCCCCCCCAATAAAGAGAACCTGTCACAGCCCATCTGGATCTGTCACAGCCCATCTGAACCTGTCACAGGCCACCAACGGTACCGCCATCGGTACCACCATCAGTACCGCCATCGGTACCGCCATCAGTACCGCCATCGGTACCATCTGGATCTGACAGCCCATCTGTCACAGCCCATCTGTCACACAGGCCACCAACGGTACCGCCATCAGTACCGCCATCATTACCGCCATCGGTACCGCCATCGGTACCGCCATCAGTACCGCCATCGGTACCGCCATCAGTACCGCCATCGGTACCGCCATCGGTACCATCTGGATCTGACAGCCCATCTGTCACAGCCCATCTGTCACAGCCCATCTGTCACACAGGCCACCAACGGTACCGCCATCAGTACCGCCATCGGTACTGCCATCGGTACCGCCATCGCTACCATCTGGATCTGACAGCCCCTCTGTCACAGCCCATCTGTCACAGCCCATCTGTCACACAGGTAGCCATCAGTACCACCATCGGTACCGCTATCACTACCGCCGCACAGTCCCGCCATAAGTACCATCACACAGGTCATCAGTAACCTGTCATTACCCTCACACAGGCCCGCCATCAGTGAGCTGTCAGTAGCACCACCAGTACCGCCATGTCTCAAAGAATGTACACACCTGAGGAGGCATATAACATCCTCGCCATGTCGGATGATGAGAGCAACGGGGAGCTCCCATTATTCCGATTCTGGTTCGGAATACGAGCCAGTGGAGGGTAGTGGATCGGAGTCTGAGTCAGCGGAGGAAACCGCCCCTCCTAAAAGAGTAAGGAGATCAGGACCTAGATCAGAAGACATGCCTACCACCAGCAGTGCCAGACCCCAGGAAGAGGAGCCGAATACCAGTACTGGAATTACTCATCCAGCCCAAAGAATCCAGGCCCAGTCCTACCTTCCTGATGCCCTGGCAAACCCCTTATGGTTGCCTGCCAACTCAGGATCCGCTACAATCCCCCCTTTCACCGCACAGCCAGGTGTGCAGCCCAACACGTCAAATTTTTCCCAATTGGACTATTTTTATTTGTTTTCCCCGAAGATTTGTTGCAGTACATGGTGGACCAAACAAATCTTTACGCAGAGCAATTTATTGCTGCCAACCCCAATTCGTCCTACGCCTGTATGTTTAATTGGCGACGTCTCACACTAGAGGAATTCAAATTGTTTTTGGGCCTTACTTTTAATATGGGGCTTACAAAGAAAAGCGAACTGCATGCCTACTGGTCCACCACATGCCCATATTTTCTGCTGTCATGTCCAGGACACGGTACGATATGATAATGCGCTTTCTTCATTTTAATGACAATTCGCAGTGCCCTCCCCAAGATCACCCCAACCATGACAAATTATATAAGCTTCGCCCCTAATAAATTCTTTTTCCAAACGGTTTTCTGAAGTGTTTATCCCCGACAAAAATATTTGTGTAGATGAATCCCTTATCCACTTTACTGGCCGGCTGCAGTTCAAGCAGTATATCCCAAGTAAAAGAGCCAGGTACGGGGTAAAATTGAACAAATTGTGCGATCGAGCCACTGGATACGTGCACAAATTTCGTATTTACGAAGGCAAAGATTCCCAGCTCCAGCCCCGTGATTGCCCCACATATATAGGAACCAGTGGTAAAATTCTCTGGGACCTTGCATACCCCTTGTTCAAAAAAGGATACCACATATATGTAGATAATTACTACAGCAGCTTGCCCCTTTTCCGTCACCTGTATCGTGAACAAACCCTGGCCTGCGGTACCTTCCGAAAAAATAGGAAGGGGTTCCCACAGAATTTGCTTTCAAAACAGCTACAAGAGGGGGAAGCCGCATTCATGAGGAATGAGGAGGTGTTGGCCATGAAGTGGCGGGACAAGAAGGATGTTCATATGATGTCTACAATCCACAATGACAACTTGGTGGAGGTTCAGAGAAGACGTGGCCCCGTAGTAAAGCCTGAATGTGTTCATGACTACAATATGTACATGGGGGGGAGGTGGATTTAAACGATCAGATAATACAACCCTATTTATCAACCCGAAAGTCAAATTATTGGTATAAAAAAGTAGCATTTCATCTCTTTCACATGGCCCTGTTCAATTCATTTGTCTGCTATCAAAAATCATCCGAAAACCAACCCACCTCCTACCTCAAATATTTGGAAGACATTTTCACTGCCCTGATTTACCAGCAAGGACCCGCCCCAGGAAGCATTCGCTCCGATAGTGTGAGTTGACTGCAGGAGCCAAATTTGCCCTGTAGCATTCCCCCCGCAGAATCCGGAAGAAGACGCCAAAAGAGATGTCGTGTATGCTCAAGAGGAGGAGTTAGAAGAGATACAAGTTATCATTGTCCCGATTGTCCCTCCCAACCTGGCCTGTGTATCGGTGATTGCTTCAAAAATTATCACCGATCTATCAGATACTAGTTCCCCTTATTAGTAACAGACTGCCATTTCCCCCTTTCTAATACCTGTGCCTGCCTGCTACTGACCCTGGCCTGTTTACCGACAATGTCTTTGCCTGCCGTTTTAACACCTTTCTGACTTCCAGGTGCACCAACCTCAGCCTGTTTACCGACGATGCCTCTGCCTGCCGTTTTAACACCTTTCTGACTTCCACGTGAACCAACCTCAGCCTGTTTACCGACGATGCCTCTGCCTGCCGTTTTAACCACGTTTCTGACTTCCACGTGTACCGACCTTGGCCTGTTAATCGACCATGTTTTTGCCTGCCACTTGGACTGTTCTTTGCCCTTCTACTTTAGCACACAGGGGTCTCACATATGTGAGGGGCTCCAGAATAGCGTTCTGAGTACAGAAAATCAGTTTTTGGTTTTCTGTGTTCCCAGAACAGGGTCTGGTTGCCCGGAGGCTTCAAAGAGATTTGGGTGGGAGAAACCTCTACCCCTGTCCCCCTGGCTCTTAGCTTGACGGTCCTTCCTGCTGCCTGGACCAATACTTTGGCTGTGCTGACCATATCGCTGCATGTAATGACCCAGGAATTTATGGACTATGTTTCTTTCTGCTGCCTGGACCAATACTTTGGCTGTGTTGACCATTTCTGTGCCTGCTGCCTCTACTGACTATGGACAGTATTTCTGCCTGGACATCTCTGCCTGCTGCCTGGACCTGTGCTTTGGCTGTGCAGTGTCTCTGCCTGTCTATTCCTGCCTGCTGCCTGGACCGATGCTCTCCTCTGTGGACCACTGCACTACTAAAACCACAGGTAATCTTTTGTTATTTGGTATGTACCTGCTATGTGTTAGAAATATGAAGGACCTTCAAAAATGTGATCGGTAGTCAGAAAATTATATGTGTAATTTTATGCTGCTAGAATGCCTGGAGGTGCTATTTGGATGTTGGGCCTCTGTATATGGCCAGGCTGTGTAAAAGTCTCACACATGTGGTATTGTTATACTCAGGAGGAGTAGCAGAATGTATTTTGGGGTGTAACTTTTGCTATGTACATGCTATGTGTTGGAAATATTTTATAAATGGACAACTTTGTGTAAAAAAAATGCGTGTTCATCTTTTTCCCACGTTTTCCAAAAACTTCTGGAAAAAAATGAACCGTTAAAAAGACTCATTATGCCTCATAGATTATACGCTGGGGTGTTTGCTTTCCAAAATGGGGTCACGTTGTGGATGTTTCCATTGTCCTGGTGCTCCAGGGCCTTAAAAATTGAGATAGGTCATCATGAAATTATATGTGTAATTTTGCTCCTAAAATGCCTGGAGGTGCTATTTGGATGTTGGGCCTCTGTATATGGCCAGGCTGTGTAAAAATCTCACACATGTGGTATTGTTATACTCAGGAGGAGTAGCAGAATGTATTTTGGGGTGTAATTTTTGCTATGTACATGCTATGTGTTGGAAATATTTTATAAATGGACAACTTTGTGTAAAAAAAATGCGTGTTCATTTTTTTCCCACGTTTTCCAAAAACTTCTGGAAAAAAATGAACCATTCAAAAGGCTCATTATGCCTCATAGATTATACATTGGGGTGTTTGCTTTCCAAAATGGGGTAATTTTGTGGATGTTTCCTTTGCCCTGGTGCTCCAGGGCCTTCAAAATTGAGATACCGTATATACTCGAGTATAAGCCGAGATTTTCAGCCCTTTTTTTGTGCTGAAAGTCCCCCCCTCGGCTTATACTCGAGTCAGCAAAAATTTTTACATTGAAAATAGTACCTGTAAAGACGTTGCGGCTGCGGCGTCCATCGTTCCAATTCCGCGGTCTCTTCCTGTTCCTTCCGTGATAGGAGATTCTCATCAGACACTCTCCGCCTATCACGATCATTCTCTCATCCTCAGTTTCCCAGCAGATGTCTGTGATTGGCGGAACACCCAACACAGTGTCTGCTGGGAAACTGAGGATGAGAGAATGATCGTGATAGGCGGAGAGTGTCTGATGAGAATCGCCTATCACGGAAGGAACAGGAAGAGACCGCGGAATTCGAACGATGGACGCAGCAGCCGCAACTTCTTTACAGGTACTATTTACAATGTAAAATAGCGAGCTAGGGAACAGTGAGGATAGGATAACAGTGAGGATAGGAGAACAGTGAGGATAGGAACAGTAAGGATGACCCTCGGCTTATACTCGAGTCAGTAAGTTTTCCCAGTTTTTTGAGGCAACATTAGGTAACTTGGCTTATACTCGAGTTGGCTTATACTCGAGTATATACGGTAGGTCATCATGAAATTATATGTGTAATTTTGCTCCTAAAATGCCTGGAGGTGCTATTTGGATGTTGGGCCTCTGTATATGGCCAGGCTGTGTAAAAGTCTCACACATGTGGTATCGCCATACTCAGGAGGAGTAGCAGAATGTATTTTTGGGTGTAGTTGCAAGTATGCATATGCTGTGTTCAAGAAATAACCTATCAATACAATAAGTTTGTGTAAAAAATAAAAAAATAAAATCTTAATTTTCCCAAGAATTGTGGGAAAAAATTACAACTTCAAAAAACTCACCATGCATCTTAATAAATACCTTGGACTGTCTACTTTCCAAAAAGGGGACATTTTGGGGGTATTTGTACTTTCCTGGATTGTTATTGTATCAATAAATGAGATAGGTCTTCAGTACATCAGGTGTGATCAGATGTGATTAATTTTCAGTGATTTGCACCCTAACTTGTAGACTCTATAACTTTCACACAGACTAAATAATATCCACTAATTTGGGTTATTTTTACCAAAGTTATGTAGCAGTATAAATTTTGGCCCAAATTTATGAAGAAAAATTACTTCTTTGCAAAATTTTACAATAGAAACTAAAAAAAAGTGGGGTTTTTTCAAAATTTTCGCTCTTTTTCCGCTTATATTGCAAAAAATAAAAAACCCAGCGGTGATTAAACACCACCAAAAGAAAGCTCTATTTGTGAGAAAAAAAAGATAAAAATGTTGTTTGGATACAGTGTAGCATGACTGAGTAATTGTCAATCAAAGCGTGAGAGCACTGAAAGCTGAAAATTGGCCTGGGCGGGAAGGTGTTTAAGTGCCCTGTATGGAAGTGGTTAAAAATGAATTAAATAGTGTTTTTTGGTTTATGATGCTCAGATGCAGTGAAGAACCACTTTAATGTCTCCTATATAAATATTCATATATGTTATGGGACCATTCCATTGTGTTGCTGGAGTGCAAGAGTAAAACTATATACAAACCATAAGCTAAGAAGACATCATCAGTCTGTTACAGGCAGAAGGAAGTATTTTATCAGTCTCCTTTTCCCCCCAGTGAACACCCTGCCACATTGTTGCAACATGTAACTTTATAGCAATCACTGGGCATGAGACTGCAGCAGGGGGCTGACCTGTGTTAGCTATTTGTGAATATAGTCAATCTATGCACAGGTACCAGGATTTATGAGACTAATATGCGCTAGCTATTTGTGAATATAGCCAAGAAATGCACAGGTACCAGGATTTATGATGATCATGTCATATCTGACCCAGCACTCTAGTCCTGGAAGAGGTAGCTGATAGTGAATAATGTGTAACTAAAGATAACACATTCCTTCTGGAAAGAAAACACTTCAGCCCCGGAAGGATTTGTCCCCTTAATGACCAGGCCATTTTTTGCGATATGGCACTGGGTCACTTTTACTGACAATTGCGTATTTGATCACCTCTGCGGTTTTAATTTTTTGCACTATAAACAAAAAAAGAGCGACAATTATAAAAAAACAAAAAAACAAACAATATTTAAAATGTTTTGCTATAATAAATATCCCCCCAAAAATTGTAAAAAAAACAAATTTTTTCATCAGTTTAGGCCAATATTTATTCTACTACATATTTTTGGTAAAAAATGGCAATAAGCGTATTTTGATTGGTTTGCGCAAAAGCTATAGCGTCTACAAAATAGGGGATAGATATATGTAATTATTATTATTATTTTTACGAGTAATGGTGGTCATCAGCGATTTTTAGCGGGACTGCGACATTGCAGCGGACGGATCGGACATTTTTGACACTTTTTTGGGACCAGTGACATTTTTACAGCGATCAGTGCTATAAAAATGCACTGATTACTGTATAAATGACACTGGCAGGGAAGGTGTTAACACTAGGGGAGGATCAAGGGGTTAAGTGGAGGTGTTTCTAACTGTGGGAGGAGGGGACTGACAGGGAGTAGAGAGAGATCGCTGTTCCTGATCACTAGGAACAGACAATCTCTTTCTACTCCCCTGACAGAACGGGGATCTGTTTGTTTACATTGACAGATCCCCGTTCTGCCTCTCTGAGGAGCGATCGTGGGCGCATTGGCTCCGGCGTCATGCATGCCCGCTATAGCCCCTAAAGGAACCGCTGTACCGGTATGGGGATTAGAGCTGACCTGCCGCCGTATATCATCGGCGGCTAGTTGGCAAGTGGTTAAAAAAGATTTTAATTTTAACTGGCTGACTCTACAGAGTGAATACACTTGCTCCAGTGGTGGCCACACATCAGTGCTCAGAGTAGGCTACCTGGTGGTGACAATGGTGGATCATGTCTATGCATCAATATAGTCTTTTATAGTCTCCTGAAAGCATTTAGCAGAGTGACAACACATACTGTATTATACTGTATATACATATATATATAGGGAGACAGAGATTTTTTTGTGACTGAGTTAACATACTTTAACATTGCTTCTACTTTATGAGTGTAGCGGGGTATCAATTTACCCGCAGGACTACATTTCCCGGCATGCTTTGCAGCACCCAGGGTGTCATTCCCCGCACAGGGACTGCTGGGGTGGACTTTAAAAGGAAGAGGCGGGGCTTGCTTCTTTCTCTTGGAACGCTGCCCTCTTTGCTAAAGGATCTCCTGCACTCACCGGCTGCGCACGCTAGGCCTAAAGCCTGGGTCCTGCGTTCTTTGTTCCAGAGAGCCTTCCGTTCCGCTGGGGAGTCCGCAAAGCATCCGATCTACCTGAGGTGCCATCATCTTCCGAAGGACCAAAGACTCGGTGCATCGCGGGCCACTGTGACGCCATTCACAGTAGCGGAGGAACCGGACAGGAGTCGGTCTGGTTTGGGTGAGAGAGCGCCAGCTCGGAATCTTAAATCAATAACTTTGCCTAGGCCTTCCATAGAACATAGTTATACTTTGGAGAGACCGTTGTCCTGAACTGAGTTTGCCAGCCTCTCCAGTTGCCAAGTTAGCAGATATCTACAACCCCCCTTATTGGATTATAATTTGTTTCTCTATGTGCACCACCGACAGTTGCTAGCGAAGATTCCTCAACAAACTATACCCACAGTTATAGTCAGGCCTGACTGGGTAGTTAGGACATTGCTGGGCGCCATTTCTTTGCTCACGAGGGAGGATAGCAGCAGCGGGGTTAATACAGTTCATTGTCTAACTGAATGGCATATGCATATAATGTGTACACCTTTATTGCAGGGATCTGCATAAGATATTGTATTCAAATGACCCTTTTATATTGTTGCTTGCAGTAAACCGTTATAGTTAAGTACTCGGTTGTGAGTGTCAATTATTGTGCTGGTATACAAAGTAGGTTGTACTGTATAATATGTGTATAGAGATAGTACAGTTATACCAATACTTTCCCTCTTTTATCTAACTGTGTCACAAGAGAAGTCAGAGCCGATTGCCAGGGGTTGGTAGCGGTGCATTACAGGGCCCAAAACAAACTAGCAGCCCTCTTAATTAGAGTTGAGCGGACACCTGGATGTTCGGGTTCGACGGGTTTGGCCGAACTTCGGAAAAAAGTTCGGGTTCGGGACCGAACTTTGACCCGAACCCGGACCCGAACCCGAACCCCATTGAAGTCAATGGGGACCCGGACTTCTAAGGACTAAAAAGGCTCTAAAAAAGTAATGGAAAGGACTAGAGGGCTGCAAATGGCAGCAAAATGTTGTTAAGAGCATGGCAAGTGCTCTGCAAACAAATGTGGATAGGGAAATAACTTAAAATAACATAAAAAAAAAAAAAAAAAAAAATCTTGACCTAGGAGGACGAGGTCCATATGGAGTAGGAGGTTGAGGTGGCGGTGGATGTGGCTGTGTAGGTGGAAGCGGCGGTGGAGGAGGACGAGGTAGCCAACACTGGTTCAAAAATACAAAAATGGCTGGGTAAGGCCGGTGATGTGTCGAATTCTGTCCCCCGTCAAATAGTGTCCACCCTGTACTGCGCTTGCTCAGTATGTAGGACAAGGGGATTTCGAAAATCTCCCAAGACGAACGGCGCCTGCGTGGTGAGTTCAGGTGAAGGCCACACCATCCGTGGTTCAAGCCGAGCCAAGTGAGGCCGTGCCCGAAGCGTGGCGATCGAACCGAGCCCGTGAGGGGCCCTGTTACTATGTGCTACCGTATGTATACTTGGATGGTGGGGCTTGAACCTGCACTCACGGCGCAGGCGCCGTTCATCTTCGGAGATTTTGTGAATCTCCTTGTCCTCTGTACTGCGCAAGCGCTGCGCCTTCGCAGTATGGGCCGGACACAATCCGGTGGCCGGACAGTTTTTGTCACAACACCGGTATACATGTCTATTCTGCACAAGGTACGGACAAGTCCTGTGGGATCCATGCCTGGTTCATTTTAATGAACGTGAGCTTGTCCACAATGGCTCTGGACAGGCGGCTGCGCTTGTCTGTGATAACGCCCCCTGCTGTGCTAAATACACGTTCAGATAATACACTGGCTGCAGGGCAGGCCAGCACCTCCAAGGCATAAAGGGCAAGCTCAGGCCATGTGCCCAATTTGGAGACCCAGAAGTTAAAGGGGGCAGACCCGTCATCCAGTACATGTAGGCCTGTGGACACATACTGCTCAACCATGTTGGTGAAATGCTGCCTCCTGCTAAGACGTTCCATCTCAGCTGGTGGTGCTGGTTGTTGTGGCGTGCTGACAAAGCTTTTCCACATTTCAGCGATGCTAACCCTGCCTTCTGAGGTGCTGCCGGTGCCCCGGCTGCGTTGGCGACCTCTTCCTCCTCCTCTGCCTTCGCCTTGTGCTTTCACCGTACGCCCGCTGTCAGGTGGGAATGCCACCAGCAGCGCGTCTACCAGTGTGCGTTTGTACTCGCGCATCTTACGATCCCGCTCCAGTGAGGGAATTAAGGACGGTATGTTGTCCTTGTAACGGGGATCCAGCAGGGTGGCCACCCAGTAATCAGCACCAGTTAAAATGTGGGCAACTCGGCGGTCATTGCGGAAACACTGCAGCATGTAATCGCTCATGTGTGCCAGGCTGCCCAGAGGCAAAGAAAAGCTGTCCTCTGTGGGAGGTGTATCGTCTGTGTCCTCTGTATCCCCCCAGCCACGCACCAGTGATGGCCACGAGCTGGTCTGGGTGCCACCCTGCTGTGAAAATGGCTCCTCCTCCTCCTCCATCTCCTCCTCCACCTCGTCATCCTCCAGAACTGTGCCCTTTCTGCCGGACAATTGTGTACCTGGCGTTTGTTGGTGCAGGAACCCACCCTCGTAGCCACTTATGAAAGACTGCCCTGAAAGCCTTTGAAATGATCCCGCTTCCTCCTCCTCCTCCTCATCCTCCTGTGCCACATCCTCTTCCATCATCGCCCGAAGTGTTTTTTCAAGGAGGCATAGAACTGGGATAGTAACGCTAAGAACGGCGTCATTGGCACTGGACATGTTGGTGGAGTACTCGAAACAGCGCAACAAGGCACACAGGTCTCGCATGGAGGCCCAGTTATTGGTGGTGAAGTGGTGCTGTTCCGCAGAGCGACTCACGCGTGATTGCTGCAGCTGAAACTCCACTATCACCTGCTGCTGCTCGCACAGTCTGGCCAGCATGTGCAAGGTGGAGTTCCACCTTGTGGGCACGTCACATATGAGGCGGTGAGCGGGAAGGCCGAAGTTACGCTGCAGCGCTGACAGGCGAGCAGCAGCAGGGTGAGAACGCCGAAAGTGCGCACACACAGCCCGCACTTTCTGCAGCAGCTCTGGCATATTGGGGTAATTTTTAAGGAACCTCTGGACCACCAAGTTCAGCACATGCGCCAGGCAAGGGATGTGCGTCAATCCGGCTAGGCCCAGAGCTGCTACGAGATTTCACCCATTATCGCACACCACCAGGCCGGGCTTGAGGCTCACTGACAGCAACCACTCATTGGTCTGTTGTTCCATGTCCCTCCACAACTCCTGCGCGGTGTGGGGTTTTTCCCCCAAACAGGAAAGTTTTAAAACTGCCTGCTGTCGTTTACCCCTGGCTGTGCTGAAGTTGGTGGTGAAGGTGTTACGCTGACCGGATGAGGAGGCGGTAGAGGATGAGGAAGCGGAGTAGGAGGAGTTAGCAACAGGAGGCAAACTGAAGCGCCCTGCAATCCTCGGTGGTGGAAGGACATGCGCCAAACTGCTATCTGCCTCAGGCCCAGCCGCCACTGCATTTACCCAGTGTGCTGTTAGGGAGATATAACGTCCCTGACCGTGCTTACTGGTCCACGCATCCGTAGTTAGGTGGACCTTGCCACAGATGGCGTTGCGCAGTGCACACCTGATTTTGTCCCCCACTTGGTTGTGCAGGGAAGGGATGGCTCGCCTGGAAAAATAGTGGCGGCTGGGCACGACGTACTGTGGGACAGCCAATGCCATCAGGCTTTTAAAACTCTGCGTCTCCACCATACGGAATGACAGCATTTCAAAGGCCAGGAGTTTTGAAATGCTGGCATTCAGGGCCAGGGATCGCGGGTGGCTAGGGGGGTACTTCCTCTTCCGCTCCAATGTTTGGGAGATAGAGAGCTGAACGCTTCCATGGGACATTGTGGAGATGGTTGGTGACCCAGGTGGTAGTGTTGCTGGCAGATCCTCTGTTTGCGGGGTGGCAGGTGCCACTGTCACTACAGAGGTGGATGAAGAGGCCGAGACTGCAGCAGAAGAGGAAGCAGGAGGAGCCAGAGACCTTTCTTGGTTTTTGAGGTGTCTACTCCACTGCAGCTCGTGCTTTGCACTTAGATGCCTGGTCATGCAGGTTGTGCTCAGGTTGAGAACGTTTATGCCTCGCTTCAGCCTCTGATTGCACAGCCTGCAAACCACTCGTGTCTTGTCATCAGCACATTGTGTGAAGAACTGCCACGCTAGGGAACTCCTTGGACCTGGCTTTGGTGTGCTCGGTCCCTTGCTGCGTTGGGCAGTAGCAGACATACTGTCTAGGGGACGGACGCTCCGCTTTTGCACCCTGCTCCCTCTTCTGCTGTGCTGGTGGCTCTGTGCGACCACCGCCTCTTCCTCCAAACTACACTGGTCACCTGCATAACGTTCATTCCATGTGGGGTCGAGGACCTCATCGTCCTCCACATCATCTTCCACCCAGTCTTCACCCCTGCCCTCCTTGTCTGTCTGCACAATTGCGAAAGCAGCAGCAGTTGGCACCTGTGTTTCGTCATCATCCGAGACGTACTGCGATGGTCCTCCCATGTACTCATCATGAAACATAAGTGGTTGGGCATCGGTGCACTCAATCTCTTCCACTTCTGGGGCAGGGCTAGGTGGATGGGGCAGGGGCCTCAACAGTTCACCCGGTCGGTGGCAGCGACCAAACTCACGGTCGGTGGCAGCGACTGTGCGCCAAGCCTATTCGCCAAAGAAGGAATAGGAGAGTTCATTGTGCCTGGGCCTACTCGTATCCACACCCTGTTTGTTCATTTGAAAGTTCAACTGATACTGTTCATATGTGAAGAAGAATAAAGAAGTGTTGGACTTTTTATGGTGTGGGGCTCTATTACTGACAGTCAAACTTGCCCTCTGCAGGAGGGCCAGAGGCTCCATCCAGAACACAGGACTCGAAGGTAAAATAGTGTTGGCCTTCACCTCTACACCTTAGAGGACAGGGGCCGTAGTGTACCTCACCCTCCTCCCGCAAGCAAGCCACTTTATTCACACGGGGACGGGGGGTGAGGCCGCTACATGTGGGGGCTCGGTGCCGGGATTGTGTTATGGTGCCGAAGCTAACGGAGTTTGAGTGTGTCTGTCCAATGGAGTTCCGAGTAGGTCGGCCATATTGGCCAACAAGCCACGAGGCACACCTTCCTTGCACAGTTCGTGGGCGTGACTCGGAGGAAGCCTGCGAACTGAAGCGCCAGAGGGGAGGAGTCCGGCCATGTGAGGAGGATCACGTGGGGGCTGTGGCCAGAACTAAGCAGTGCGCGATGGATCAACAAGCCGTGACCATGTTTGAAAATGCCTCGTGGTTTCCAGTTTCTACCACCACGAGGATGGCTATGACTAATGCTCCGGTCACAGATACGGGGATCCGGCTCAAGCCCCAGGAAAGATTCGCCCTGTATTCCTGCAGAGACGTTGAAGCCCTGGGCATGATTTGTCCCAGCTGTTCGGGACTAGGGGTGCAGTTGAAGCCATTCGGGCACTGCGAAGCCTGCGGAGAGTTCTCATTCGAGGTGGAACCGTCCTTTGAAAAGCCAAGAGCTATCTACCTCGACCGCACAGGCGCCACTACTCAAGGAGGAGGAATCACCGCTTGGACAGCCATCCCCACGCGCACTGCCGGGACCTTGGAGGAGGTCTCCATCAAAGAAGAGAAATCCGAGGATGCTGCTTCGGTCACCACAGGGTCCCTGCTCCCACCGTCAAAACGGAAGGTCGGCCTGGTCAAGGCTTCCTGTGGCCGTAGAGGAGCTTCGCCCTGCTGCTTGCCTGGCCTTGATGGATCCGGAGGAAAGAGTCCTGGACATCGCGATACTACTACAGGCCCAGGTGAGCCAGGGGTTGGGACTGTTGGTGTGGTTGGAGGTGTTGGGAGTCCACAGTCGGTGGAGCCCGAAAGGGGGGATGACTCAGAGTCTACAAGGGGTTACCTGCCTGCTGAGATGTATGACACCTCCGACCTGGAGTCGCTCTCTGACATTGGAGATGATGCAGAGATTGACCAGATTTTCTGCCAGAAAGGCTGGGACAAGATACCTCTGCCCTCGTCCTGTGCAAAAAGGGACTCACCCATGTCTGCAGGGGATAGTACACCCCGGGTGGAGGCACCAGCGCCTGAGGAGGAGCCCCGTCCCCAGTCTGCCCTTCGATTCTCGGTGCCACCTGCATCTAGCACCGGGGGTCAGAGACTGTCGTTGCGGGCGCCTATGCCCAGTTTGGAAATTATCAAAGCCCCTCACCATCCAGACTGTATTGTCTTACCGGGTGTGGGGAATAAAGCTACTATGCCTCCCTTGGCCAGGCTTCAGCGCTTGCTTGGCCAGAAGGTTGCTCATGAGTACGGGTGGGAATACCCGTACTTGTCAAAGGAACTGTTATATGAGGTCGAAGTCCATCGGGAGCGTTGGTACAATGACTTCATATGGACACATATTGGAGTGCCACATGCCCGTAGGTACCTCGCCTGCTCTCCCGAGGCATCACAAAGGTTCAAGGACTGCAAGGCGGAATGGATGCTGGGTCGGCACATCCACGCGGATAAAGTGCTGATACGCCGGAAAAACAAAGAAGATGCCGAGTATCAGATTGAAACCCTGGATCAACATTTGAAGCCCCTTGTTTTGCCGCATCCCAAATTCTATCTATAGGAGAAAAGACTCCATTCCTTTGTGGTAGAACTTTCTGGAGTTTGTGTTTCTTTCTCTGGGAAAATCAGTGACTGTGCCCTAGTTAAAGGGGTGTTTGTGCTCTTCGGAGGAATGGAGACTGTTTCAGTTGTTTGTTCTCCTTTCTTCCATTCGACAAAGTAATCATTGACTTTGGGGTAGTTGGAGCCAGGGCACAGAGAAGTTTTGTCTCAGGATTCGACAAGTGCTATGACCGCGGCACTGTCACCAGGTGGCAGTGTTACGCAACGACATTCACTTCACACACCCACACTTTTGGAAGGAAAGAATTTCTCTGAGGAGAGGTTTTTTCATTCCCACACGAACATATGTGTCAGGGATTTGTGGGCTTAACATTTCTTTCTTTCCCCTCTGCAGAAGAACATCCCATCAAGACTGCTGAGAATGGGCGGGTCTTAGCTAGTGATGTGGGAAGGGGGAAAAGTGTTAATGATGTGACTTCAGATGTTTTACTGTTGTGTGTTTGTTTCCTTTCCCTTCCCTTTGTGTTAGGTCCAGGCACAAATGTCAGTTTTTTCAAAAATGTTATTCTTTTTGAAATTTTCAGCTAGTCTCTGGATCAGGTTATGTTACCTCCCGTTGGAGAGATGGCTTGTTCCAGACACTGGGGACCAGTGTCAAATCACTGGGGGGAGAGTGTAGCGGGCATGTACTATGTAGGGGGAGTATCTGGGTGGTAGCATGACCCAGATGCACTATTGGAAGAATAGGGCTGTATTCTGTTCGGGTGAGGACATCAGTGGTGTTTAGTTCCCTGCGGCTCAGCAGGTGGTGCTGTCACTTTGAGCTGGGGTTGAACCACTACTGCAGTGCCGTACCCTTTGTGACCTCTCACGGCAGTTGTACTGCGGGGCGGGGAACCCGCTGTGCTTGCTGGGGGAGGGTATAAAGGGGGCGGACATCTTCATCACGAGGTCCGAGTCCCAGGCACCTTCAGCCTGAGGGCTGCTGTCCGTGGTCAGTATTCAGGCGCCCTTGGCCTGTACACGTGTTCCATCCCAGACACCTTCAGTCTGGGGTGAGGTACTCACCCGGAGGCCTGGGGCCCAGTACCTTCCGCTGGGTCCCACGAGGGAGGGATTGTCCTAAGGTGCCTCTGGTGTTGGGCACCTTAATCCAGGGCGTAAAGGACCGGAGAGGTGACCCTTTGTGGAGCTGGTGCAGCATATTGCCAGTGTCAGATGGACCTCCGGAGACCGCTTGGATGGATATCTTTCTCCAACAAGGGCCTATTCATAAAGGAAGGTAATTCATGTTCTGTGACCGGTGGCAGCGGTACATCTAGTCAATTCAGGTCGGTGGCAGAGACCTGCTATTAGGCCTGTGGCAGGGGCCTCAACAGTTCACCCGGTCGGTGGCAGCGACCAAACTCACGGTCGGTGGCAGCGACTGTGCGCCAAGCCTATTCGCCAAAGAAGGAATAGGAGAGTTCATTGTGCCTGGGCCTACTCGTATCCACACCCTGTTTGTTCGTTTGAAAGTTAAACTGATACTGTTCATATGTGAAGAAGAATAAAGGAGTGTTGGACTTTTTATGGTGTGGGGCTCTATTACTGACAGTCAAACTTGCCCTCTGCAGGAGGGCCAGAGGCTCCATCCAGAACACAGGACTCGAAGGTAAAATAGTTTTGGCCTTCACCTCTACACCTTAGAGGACAGGGGCCGTAGTGTACCTCACCCTCCTCCCGCATACCCCTAGACAAGCAAGCAACTTTATTCACAAGGGGACGGGCGTGAGGCCGCTACATAACCAACATGTTTATTGACTCAACTGCTGGCTGCCATGTAGTTTCCACCTGTTTAAATTAAGTTGTTCTTAAAGGTAGGCTCACAAAAACTGTTAACTCTATGATCTGTTTTATTGTAATTTAAAAAATGATTCCTTTAAGTTTATGTGCAGCTGTGAGACTTTCATTGATAGCACAGTTAAGTAAAAGGTATTTTGTGAGTGGGTGCAAGGACTGCAGCTATTGTAAGCTGTTTATACTGTGTGAGTAGTCTTATATACCCATGTCCCCCAAATATTTACTACATTGTAGCCAAACTCACTTTTTGCCACAGCGTGCTGCATTTTTACTCACCTCTGGGGATTATCTCTTGTTAAAGTTCTAATGTTGGAAGGATGCAATTCAGTAAAGCAATTTAAAGAGCAATGATGATGTGGCCACCTTCGGCAACCATGCTTGTGGTCACAAATCACTATTGATCTTTGTCCTGCTTTTTTGAACATGCTGGCATTTTATGACCCTAGACTATATACATATTGGGAACTGTAAAAAGTTCAGCATCTCATTGTTTTCAATTTTTCATCTGCTTGTCATGCTGCATGCGATCAAAAGAAAATTATTTCATTTTATGCCTTCATATTCATAGTGTCCTGGGGGTGGCATTGTTGTACTACTTTCCATTTAAGACTGCTATAGCTTTCTTTGCCTCATCACCCTATTGATTGACCTTGTTCTGCGATGCTTGTTCATGACTTGCTGTAGACACAGTTTTAAAGCAACTTGTGCTGAGTTATTTATACACCTGTTCAGTCCTACTTCCTTTTTGGTAAGGCATCTTAAAAATACACTAAATAAAAAGTATGTGAATTAAGGTTTGGACTCATTTTACATAACAGAAGATTGTTCTTTTCATTTGTCACAAACCTTTTTTTACTGATATTAATGGCTATATAACCATTTACACAGCATCACCTGCTTTTTTAACTGCCGATCCTTGTTTTTATCAGTGTTTACCTGCACATGCACGCATACCTCCCAACTGTTTGAGATGGGAATGAGGGACAACTATTAGAAAAAGTATGTAGGCATAGGGCACACCCCCTGCCACGCCCACTTAAAGGAGAATTCTAAAAAAAAAATGATTAGTGTTTTTGTTTTTTTACCACTACTATTCCTTTATATTGGCTTTTGAAATTTACAAATGCAGCAATTTAGAAATTGAATGATAGGTTTAACACTGGGAAACACTTTTTGAAAGACAAATAGTGCATTTTATATATAACTATATAGATCTGACCAAAATGCGGGACAAATGAGGAGGAATGAGGGACAGAGGGACTTTGTTGAAAATCAGGGACAATCCCTCCAAATCAGAGACAGTTGGACGTCCAACTTATTTTCCAAACAAAAAGCTGTTCACATCACACGTGGCTCCCCACATGTGGGAAAGCGATGGGAAATTGTACCACGTATTTAAAATGCTTGCGTAAGCCCTGTATGTATGCACCTTTTCAGTACATGGAACTATAGTAAAGCAAGCAGCTAACTGCATAGTTGAAAAACATATGGGAGCTGTTTTATCTGCCAAAGGATTTATATATTTTTTCCAGATAGTCCTGGCATTTATCCAGCTGTGGCAGAAAGCACAGCCAGCCTGTTGACCTGACTTTACTCTTCTGTCAAAAAATAACACAGCTAGGTACCCTGTCTGTAACTTGGCAATGAAGGAGCATCAACAGAATGATGTCATCTTTCTGCTTTTTGTTAGGGATGAGGCTCGAGTCGGCATCACTGCAACCATGGATTCACAGAAAATTCCCGGGATTCGCAACATTGGAAAATCACAAATTTCTGCAACATTTTTGCCAGGAATAAGAAAAAAAAACATAATGCAGTGCATATCTTTTTCCCCTGGTCACAAGAGCCAGTAGGTGGCTCAAATACCTTTAGGGAGGGAGAGATAACAGCTCTGAAGTGTAGCTAAAAATCTGCCCGTGAAAGAAGATGCTGGAGGGAATTTGTGCATCAAGGATAGATCTGAATTGTCGGATCCCGGCAATACAGATAAAAGTCATTGAAAAAAAAAATGCGTGGGGGTCCCCCATAATTCCATTACCAGGCCCTTCAGGTCTGGTATGGATATTAAGGGGAACCCTGCGCCAAATAAAAACTGGCGTGGGGTTTCCCCAAAAATCCATACCAGACCCTTATCTGAGCATGCAACCTGGCAGGCTGCAGGAAAAGAGGGGGGGCGAGAGAGCGCCCCCCTCCTGAACCGTACCAGGCCACATGCCCTCAACATGGAGAGGATGTCCCCATGTTAATGGGGACAAGGGCCTCATCCCCACAAGCCCCCCGCCCGCAGACCTCCATAACCACCAGGCAAGGGTTATCGGAATCTGGAAGCCACCTTTACCTAAGGGGACCCCCAGATCCCGGCCCCCCCTATGTGAATTAGTAATGGGTACATTGTACCCATACCATTTCACAAAAAAAAGGGTCAAAATGTTAAAAACCACAGGAGACGGCTTGGGACAAGTCCTTTATTAAAAATAAAAAAATTAAAAAGATTCCAGCGATGTAATCCAATATATCCATGCTCGATCTCCAGCGATGTAATCCAATTCTTGATCTCCAGCGATGGATGATCTCCAGCGACTCCAGCGAGGAACACGTACACGATCCTGCCTCCGGAGGCACCCGGCGAATGACGCAGCGCCAGCCTGACAGCTCTTATGTAGCTGAGGGCGGGGTCACCCCGTCCCCTTCTGATGCAAGGGGTAACGCCAGGGTTTCCCAGTGACGTGTACAGGTGACTCCGCCCCCCTCTGATGCAACGCAGGTTTCCCGTTGCATCAGAGGGGGGTGGGGTCACCCGCATACGTCACAGGGAAACCCCGGCGTTTCCCCTTGCGTCAGAGGGGGACGGGATCACGTGACGGGTGGCCCCGCCCTCAGCTACATAAGAGCTGTCAGGCTGGTGCTGCATCATTCGCCGGGTGCCTCCGGTGGAGACAGGATCGTGTGCGTGTTCCTCGCTGGAGTCGCTGGAGATCATCCATCGCTGGAGATTGAGATTCGGATTACATCGCTGGAGAACGAGGAAGGATTTATTGGATTACATCGCTGGAATCTCTTTTTTATTATTTTTATTTTTAATAAAGCACTTGTCCCAAGCCGTCTCCTGTGGTTTTTAACATTTTGACACTTTTTTTGTGAAATAGTAGGGGTACAATGTACCCCTTACCAATTCACATAGGGGGGCCGGGATCTGGGGGTCCCCTTTGTTAAAGGGGGCTTCCAGATTCTGATAAGCCCTCCGCCCGCAGACCTCCACAACCACTGGGCAAGGGTTGTTGGGATGAGGCCCTTGTCCCCATCAACATGGGGACATCCTCCCCATGTTGAGGGCATGTGGCCTGGTACGGTTCAGGAGGGGGGGCGCTCTCTCGTCCCCCCTCTTTTCCTGCTGCCTGCCAGGTTGCGTGCTCAGATAAGGGTCTGGTATGGACTTTTGGGGGAACCCCACCCCATTTTTTTTCATTTTGCCAAGGAGTTCCCTTTAAAATCCATATCAGACCTGAAGGGTCTGGTATGGATTTTTGGGGGGAAACCAACGCCCTTTTTTTTATTTGGCGCAGGGTTCCCCTTAATATCCATACCAGACCTGAAGGGCCTGGTAATGGAATTATGGGGGACCCCCACGCATTTTTTTTTCAATGACTTTTATCTGTATTGCTGGGACCCGACAATTCATTATAGCCGCGAGTAGTTTTAAATGACTTTTTTTCCTTTAGAAATGTCATTCTGTGCAGACACTGTTATAAACACGGGAAACATGCCCTACTTTACAGGCATACTACAGACACCCCCAGGTATGAAATTTAAAGGAATATTTCACTTTTATTGTTTCACATTAAGCATTATTAAAATCACATAAGCTAACATTTCCTGTGAAGATACTATATATCCCACAATCCCTGGAACCCTAATTCTAGTTTTCTGCAGGTGAGAGCTAAATAATAATTCGATTTGAAACAGACACAAGCAGGCAAAGCAGTAAAGGAACATCACATTAGCACAATACAGAGAAATGGCAAGGTATAAACTGGACGCTGTGTTGCTTGTCCCTTTAGCACGGTCGATTACGGGCAGGTGACAGGTGAACCACAAACAGGTCCCTGCGCCGCCGACCCTGCCTTCTATGTACCCGTCCTTCTCCCCCCATCCTCCCCCACCACGCCTCCTCGGCTGCTGTCATCAGTACACAGCGGAGAGTGGGAGGCAGCACAGCTCAAGACAGATTGTGGGAGGAGGAGCTGGCCAAATTTACTTTTCAAGTTAACCCACAGGTGATTGGTTGCTAATACACTAGGTGGTTGTAAGCAACCAATTACCAGCTTGTTTCTATGAAAAGTCTCTCTGGTAACTCCCACACCCACCCTCCATCCAGAACTGTGCTGCTTTCCGCTCCCTCCTCTGTGTACACAGGTAGGACACTGCTTATGTATGGGGGTAGCAGAGGACATTGCTATCGGACACTACTATAGAAGGGAAGGGGGTGGGGCAGAGGACACTGCTGAGGGGGGGTAGGAGAGGGGGATCAGAGGTCACTGCTATAGGGGAAATGGGGGCAGAGGACACTACTGTGTGTGTGGGGTGATGTGAAAGGTGGTAGAGGACACTGCTATGGGGGAGAAGAGGACACTACTGTGAGGGGAGGTGATTTGAATGGGACAGAGGACACTGCTATAGGCAGGGCCACCCCCATAGCATTGCCCTCTACCGCCCTTCACATCACCCCCCCACAGTAGTGTCCTCTGCCCCCCTCTTTCCCCACATATCCATGTCCTCTGCCCCCCTCTTTCCTCCCATTGACAGG
This sequence comes from Rana muscosa, assembly GCA_029206835.1. Lineage (NCBI taxonomy): Eukaryota > Metazoa > Chordata > Amphibia > Anura > Ranidae > Rana > Rana muscosa. The sequence continues at coordinate 861,357,299 of CM055122.1, forward strand.
TATTTTAAAAATCAGAATTCACAGCAAGTGGCTGGGGATTCGGATTGTACTGTCCCCCCTACCCTGGCACTCTAATTCAGCTTCCTAAGCAGCCTTATGCTGGCGCCCAGGATAAGGCTGCTTAGTCATCCGCCTTAGGGTAGGGTAGGGGGCAGTAAAATCTGAATCCCCAGCCGCTTGCTAAGAATTCAGATTTTTTAAATACCTGTCTTCTGACAATCCCCTTTATTTTCCTTCCGCAGCAACTCAAAGCCAGCCTCTTCTCCCTCCCACCAGTGTACAGCTGCTGCAAGAGGAAAAATCCAAGGGATTGGTTCCAGTCTTTGTTTTCTCTTCTTTTCTGTTTCCCGGCCTGCGTGTCCTCCCTTTTCACCAAAGCCCTCGAACAGGACTTCTAAAAAAAATTGAAAAAAATAATAAATAAAAAATAAAAAATAAATAAAAACTACTATGAGAATAAAACAAATAAAATAAATAAAACAAATAAAAACTACTGACACCATCCACTGCTATACTGATAAAGTCCACTGCCCTACTGACACCCAACTTTCCGTTACTGACACCATCCACTGCTCTACTGGCTGACACCTTCCACTGCCCCGCTGACTGACACCATACTGTCATGGATATGCAGTAATGTTTGTCTGTCAGCTTACCTTTCCTCCTCATGTGTTCACTTAGAGGCCAGACCCTTTCACCTGGCTTCCTTTATAATCTCCTCCCAGCCTGACTCCACCCCAGGCCCTATCACAGAACACTATATTAACCTGTGCACTGCAAGCCTGCTTTGCTGATCAACGTGTTTGTTAAGCATTGTGTGTTTAGGTTCCTGCCTGCCGTGTGCTACGTCTGTCTCTGTTTCGATATTGGCTTGTTCCTGACTATCCCTGTCTACTTGTGACCCTTGACCTTCGGCTTGTCCTTCGTTTATCCTTGCCTGCTTGTGACCCCGACCTTGGCCTTTCCCCTCACTATTCTTGTATTCTGTGCTGCTGCTCCCCCTCTTTCCTCCTTACCCTACGAGGCGTGAGCTAGGAGACTCTAGGGGTCGCGACCTGGACCCAGCCTGCAGCGTAACATCCTCATCACTAGAGGCTCTGGAGAAGACCTGCTGGGTCTTAGACTCCGCGCCCTGGGGTATCTCGGCTCTAGCTTCCTGTGGATCCCGGTTGTGCTCCTCTGGTCCTGCTTTCCACAACCACTCAGTATCCTATCCGTAGCAGTCAGTCATAGGGTTCACTACCTTGTGGTGCACTCCTAACCCCCTGTGACTTGACACATACACTTTTATGGTAGTCTAAGTTTGTATTTTTACAGTGACATTTGTTTTATTATATTTTTCTATGTTTTCCTTACAATTTTGTTAAGCCTTGCTAGTTTATTTCTTGAAATGGTGCTGAACCCCAGTGATCTTTGATCTCTTTCATGTTGCTCAGGTAGATCACCACCTCTCAAAAGTTGCCTACCCCTGCTTTAGAAAATAGGGACAAGCTAGGTGAATGAATACATTGAAGTAAGAGAATCAATCAGATATGACACCACAAACTGCAGCCAATAAACATGTGAGCCCATGAGGGAAAATAACTACACCAATACCTAGTTAAAACAAAAAAAAATTAAAGCTGTACAAAAGTGTTCTTTGAAGCATCTTCCTATGCTGATAATTCTGTATTGGGAGAGATTTTTTTCTTCATCTTTTTTAATTCATATATTCTTTTAATATTGGCATTGTTACATGTCCCCAATGTCATTGCCCCTCTTCCCATTGTTTGACAATAGCTTGCCTTTTAACCCTACAAATTGGCAGAGTTGAATGACAAGATCCCCCTCCACCCCCCCACTCCCTTATACTTTAATGAGATTTGCCGCAAAGCAAGGAAGATTTGAAAACTGTACATGAATCGGACTGAGGCATATTTCCTTATTAAAATTCCCATGTTGTGTCAGCATATGTGTATGCAGAAAACCTGATAGGCTGCAAGTGCTTCCCCTCTGTATACATACTGAGTGCTGCTATACAAGAGATTAACGTCGTTCCAAAGGCAGAAGTTTTTTTTTACCTTAAAGTGGTTGTAAAGCATTCTATGTATTAAGATAAAAAACCTTCTGTGTGCAGCAGCCCCTCTCTGCCCCCTTAATACTTATCTGAGGCCATCTTGATCCAGCGATGTTCCAGTTGAGTTGTGGCTGCCCAGCTCTCCCTCCTCATTGGCTGAGACGGCAGCGTGGTGCCATTGGCTACCGTTGCTGTCAATCGAAGGCAGTGAGCCAGTGAGGAGAGAGAGGGGGTGGGGGCTAACCGCGGCTCTGTGTCTGAATAGACACACAGAGCGGCGGCTCAGCTTGGGTGCCCCCATAGCAAGATGCTTGCTGTGGGGCACTCAGCAGGAGGGAGGGGCCAGGAGCAGTGGCAAGGGACCCAAGAAGAGGAGGGTCTGGGCTCTGTGCAAAACCAATGTGATATGAAAAAACAAACTCGTCCACCGCCCCCATCTATAGCTGGCTATCGCAGTAAGTAGTATTGGAAGGCTGAAACAGATAACAACAAGGCCTGGGGAATGCCCAGGAAATAAACAAGTCTACTTACCGACCAGCTCACTGACAACCAATTAAACCTGTCTATCAGTGCATTAAAAACAGGGGTTTAGTCCACACGCATTTGCAAACGCATGCGTGAGCCATGCCACGGCACCCTGGAATCTGTGGTCCTAACGCTAAACTATGAGTGTCCCCACAATGGAGGCACATGCATTCTGATGGATAGATGAGGACAGGTGGACTGAAGGGGAGCCACCCCTTCTTAAAGGTACAGGAGCGCACGAAGCACCCAGCATATAGCTCAATGGCTGCAAAGGTGTTGGTGCGCTGCTGGAAAAAACAAACTCGTCCACCGCCCTCATCTATAGCTGGCCATTGTAGTAAGTAGCATTGGAAAGCTGAAACAGATAACAACAAGGCCTGGGGAATGCCCAGGAAAAAAACAAGCCTACTTACCGACCAGCTCGCTGACAACCAATTAAACCTGTCTAACAGTGCGTTAAAAACAGGGGTTTTGTCCGCACGCATTTGCAAATGCATGCGTAAGCCACAGAGCCACGCCACAGCACCCTGGAATCTGTGGTCCTGAACCATTACACAGAGCAGGTAAGTATAACATGTTTATTATTTTTAAATGAAATAAACTGGGACTATGCATTAGGGTAAAAAAACTTCTTGGTACAGCTCCCCCCCAGCCCCCCTTATACTTACCTGAGCTCCATCTCAATCCAGTGATGTGCATGAGAGCTGCTTCTCTCCTGGGTCTCACTTTCTCATTGGCTCACACAGCAGCAGGAGCCATTGGCTCTTGCTGCTGTCAATCACAGCCAGCGGGAGCAAGCCTGTTTTTAAGTGCCCCTGTAGCAAGAGGCTTGATATTGGGGGCACTCAGCAGGGGGGAGGAGCCAGGATCGCTGTCAGGGACCCCCGAAAAGGAGGATCGGTGCTTCTCTGTGCAAAACCATTGCTCAGAGCAGGTAAGTATACCATGTTATTTAGAAAAAAAGAACCTTTAGAATCACTTTAAAAGAGCCTTATCAAGGTAAATTCAGTTATTTACATATATTTAATGATTTTAATAAATACATATCTGCATTTATTGGTGTCTCTTTCTAGCTCAGAAAGCTACTTAAAGTTCCACCCATAAAATTTACTTTGCAGTATTCAGCAGCAATAAACCTAAGCAACAACATTTGGAAAAAAATAAATATTTTTACTTACTCTTTCCTGGCTGTTGCTAAGGGGTGCCTTATAATCTGCCTCTTCCTCTTCCTGGCGCCTGACGTCATTTCCCTCGGTGCCCATACTCGCTAGTGCTCCTGGGAGATGTGTGTCATCATTTCCCAGGAGTCAGTAGGCAGCGCCGAGGGCTTCGTTGCCATCACAACGGGGCGGGCACTTTCGATGACGCTGCTCATTGTGATGGCAACGTCAGAAGTGTACGGCGATGTGAGCCGTACATACTGCGCATGCACGAGAACGGGAGGTGCATGCTGGTCGCTCAGCTGCACCGTATCACAGAAGATAGTGCTTGCGGGCTTCACATGCCCACAAGCAATATGGAAAATCCCAGGAAAGAAGAATATAAGATATCTTACGATATTAAATCGGCAATCGAGCGGCTATACATACCTAAAACTTGAGTGCTATAAATAAGAGCTTTAAACAAACTATCTTCATAAAAAATATTTAAACAGTTGGAACTCCGCTTTAACCTAAATTCATAGAAACCCAAATTCATACGTTTATACAGTGAATTGCTATTGCTCTCTGGACAAGATAAATTTGCTAAATGTAGGAATTCGATTCAATTCTTGGCCTCTCATAAGAGTTTTCTATGCAGACTTCTTGGTATTATTTCAGGCTCCTTATACATGATTCAGGAATACGTAACATCTCTTTCTAAGAACTATGGAGTGCCATGCTCACAACTTGTGAATGTTAAGCCAACATTTTTTAGTAGGTTTGAATTCAGAGCCATCCTGTTAATGACATTGGCTGCTACAGAGATTCAGTCAGTGTGACAGCCAGCGGCACAAGATAAAATTTCAGGATGAAGATTACAGACACTCATTGGATTGGCTGTGTCCCCTGACTAGGTTTAGAGGACCTATGTAGGGGGGCATGCTTCAAGTATGACCCTCTAATTCTTGTTCCTTACCCCTCCCTCTCCTCATTCTCTTTGCTTTGTAAAATCTGCCTTACCGTCGTGGAAGCTGGCAGTGCCAAATCAGAGCTGACAGAGTGCAGTTCACATCAAGTTTTTATTCATCAAGCACTGTTTCCCGGTGCAGAAGGAAGCTCTGACAGAGCCGATGCTCCAAGTCTTCACTTTCCTAACAAGCTTCCAGGGCGGTGAGCTGGATGATAAGATCAGAAGAAGAATGGGGGATAAGAGGGAGCAGATGTCCCTCATACACTTGCATTCCAACTCTCGATCGTGGCACCAATCTGACAACATGGATTACAGGCTCTGGTACTGCTAAATCACTATAGCAACACAGCATCGCATTGGTAACAGGTGTAAAATATAATAAGGATGTGAGAGGTCAGGGAAGAGTACCATGCACATGGACACTTTTTGTTAAGCGAAGTTCAGTGGGAATAGCTGGAAGGAGAATAAGCAAGATTTTGGTTTCAATTGGATGCAGGGTGGGTGAGATTCTAAACTTGTAATTTACACAGGATGCCTATAACCTGAGGCCAATCCAATTAAGCATTAGTGTACAGGTTTTGTTTCTGATGTACATCAAGCAACATTTAATTTGGAAGGATTAAGTATAATGTTTGAATTTTAAATTGGATCATATAGAGCGATGATAACTATAATTTATGGTTGACTTCAGTATGCATTGCAAGTCTTCTTTTTTTTATGGAAACGTGTCCGATCCTGGTGCATTTTAGTTGCACTGTATCCTGTGCAGAAACCAACTGGAATGCATCATAATTGTATGTTTCATAAATGCAGTATAAATGCATTATAAATACATCACAAACGCATTGTAAGACCCCTTTCATACTGAAAACCGCCTCCCATGCCACCTCAGTGTTAAAGCCTGAGTGCTCCACTCTGTCCAAAACATGAAAAAAAATTTCCTTTAGTTATACTTTAACCACTTCAGCCCTGAAAGATTTGGCTGCCCAATGACCGAGCCTTTTTTTGCGATTCGGCACTATATATAAAAATGCACTGATTACTGTAAAAATGTCACTGGCAGGGAAGGGCTTAACACTAGGAGCGATCAAGGGGTTAATTGTGTTCCCTAATGTGTGTTCTAACTGAAGAGGGATGGGACTAACCTAGAGGAAATGATAGATCGTGGTTCCTAGCTATTAGGAACTCACGATATGCATTTCCTCAGCTCACAGAACAGGGATGTGTGTGTTTACACACACACGTCCCTGTTCTGCCCTCTCATGCCCGGAAACCGCTCGCGGCCGTCAAGGACTGGCTGGCGTCACCCAAGTATAGAAGAGTGTCATCTGCGTACATAGACACCTTCTCCATCAGAGGGGGCACAGATATAACAGTGACCGCCTGGGAGGCCCGGAGCATCACCGCCAGGGGCTCAATGGCCAGGGCGAAGAGGGCAGGGGAGAGCGGGCAACCCTGCCTGGTGCCTCGGTGTAGTGGGAATGGCGCAGATAGCATACCGTTCGTGCGGACCCGAGCTGTCGGTTTCAGGTATAGAAATTGCAACCATGAAATAAAGACTGGGCCAAAACCAAATTTGCACAATGTCATCCATAAGTATTCCCACTCCACCGAGTCAAAGGCCTTCTCAGCATTCAATGAAGCAACCACCTCCGACCCGTCCCCCCCCACCCTATCTATCACCGTAAGTAGCCTTCTAAAGGTTGATGTCCATGCCCTGTCTGGTCTCCGTGTACGAGTGAGAGAATCACTTTATTGAGCCTGATTGCCAGCACTTTTGTAAGTATCTTAGCGTCTACATTTAGCAAGGAAATGGGCCTATAAGAGGAGCAAAGCTCTGGGTCATTTACCGGCTGAGGTATGACCACCACCACCACCCGGGACATCGAGGGAGGCAGGGAGGAGTCTCTCAGGGATCTCAGTAGCACTTCATGAAAATTAGCTTCTAGGGATGCACAGTGCGTTTTAAAGAACTCGGCCGGCAGACCATCCTCACCGGGGGTTTTGCCCGCCTGTAGGGAAGCTATGGCAGTCTTGATCTCTGTCAGGGTGAGCAGAGCGTTAAGTCCCCCAAAAACTCTCTACGACTAATACAGTAGTTGCTTTTTGCCAGTTGAGACCCTGGGGAGCTGAACCTCCCTTAACGCCACCAACAGATCCCTTCTTCCACCCTCGTCTTCGGTCAATATGTATTGGTTCTCCAACAGTTGGGCAGTTGTCTCCGCCTATAACAGTCTGGTATTGTCCCCTAATATGCGTTGTAAAGCCTTCCCAGGTGCAGGCCGTTGGATCCAGTGGGGGAAGGGCCGACCAGTATGACTGTATGGCAGATTCCACCACCGGCTCCACTCGCTCATCAGAGACCCAATACCTCGAGAGACGCCACAAGGATGTACTTGGGGCTTCTCTAGTCTTCAGGCATAGAAGAACAGGTCTGAAATACCTCCGGGAAGGATTGAGACCTCCCAAACCCTGGCCAGGAGGGGGTTGCTGACATACATAAGATCTATACGTGACATAGTCGAGTAAGTCGCTAAATTGCAGGTATACCCGCAAGCCCGGGGGTGTTTCCATCTCCTAACATCCACAAGTCCAAATGTGGAGGCCCACCTGGGCAGTGGTGAGTCCATGGCCACATCTGGAGTCAACTTGTCCATCCCAGGGAACCATGTTGAAATCCCCAGCCAGGATGACCGCAGCGGCCAAAAAAATTGGCCATCAGCTGCGTCACCCTGGTGAGAAGAGCAACTGTGGCCGAGGGAGGCATGTACAGTCCCACCACCACCATGGGCACATTATTACTGATTGCATGGATTATGACAAATTTCCCCTCTGGGTCCAGATACAGGTCCAGGAGATCAAATGGCAGGGACTTCCTAACAAGAATACTGACCCCCCTCGCATGAGTAGAATATGTGGCATGATAACAGTGACCCACCCATGGCTTTTTAAGGCCTATCACTCTACTCCCAACCAGGTGTGTTTCTTGGAGAATGCAGATGTCCGGGCGGTAATTTTTGAGAAAATTAAAGACCAAAGCACTTTTAATTTTTGAGTTTAATCCCCGGACGTTCCAGGAAATCAACGTCAGCTGGGACATGGCCACCCAAACATAATTTGGAGATAGGGCAGGATCACTGCAGCTGGACCCCCTCTGAAGGCCCAATAGACTTGGACTCTGGATTCACCACCTTGTCACTGCAATTGAGGACCAATTTAATATCGTCTAAACAGTGAGTCTTTTTGAAGCTGGTATATTCAGCAAGCGATCACAGCCTGCACACTTTTTGAGGCTCTGTGATTTGACTCAGCTGACTATATCTTCCTATCCAACCTATATGCGGTGCTGTCTTTATTGTTTCATGGAAACAACTTAAAAGAAACCAGAGTACATATTCCACGGGTCTCCATCAAGAGACAATGGGGAAGTATGGGACAGTGAGGGCCTTGCTTGCCTGCTACTAGCAAAGGTAACATCACATAGCCGAGCAGGCTCCCCTGGGTGGGTAGTTGCCAACAGTCCACATGACAGAGGAATGTGTAACAGGCAAATTAGGCCATAGGAGTAATCCTGGGATAAGCTTCCAGATGAGCTAAGGCAGACAGGGACAGTCACACCGTGAGGAGCAGAAAGCACTCCCACAGAGACCGTTTGTCAGCTGAGGGGAGACAGGCCTGCCATTATAATGGTGAAAGAGGGGCAGTGTAATACAACCCAGGGGGTACAGAAAAAACATAGGGGCAGTACTCACAGGAATCCTTCAGTCCATGCAATGAGGACGGCCGCCATCTCTACGGAGCGAGACTGTTTACCAATTGAGTCGCCTCAGCAGTGCGAGGTAAAGAAACAGGATCTTATCCCATCCACCACCCGGAGGCGAGCGGGGAACAGCATGCTATATTTAATGCCTTTGGCTCGAAGGGTCTGCTTGACCTGATTAAAGGATTTACGGAGCTTCTGAGTGTACACAGAGAAATCCGTAAAGAACATGAGCCTGGCGGCTTCGTGACGGATCTTATCCTTCTTCCGGGCCTCTCTAAGCACCAGATCTCGGTCCCTGAAGTTCATCAGACGGAAGATGAATGTGCGGGGAGGTGTTCCAGGAGGGCCGCAATCAGATGGCATCCTGTGGGCCCGCTCCACCACGAAGTGTGGTGAAAAGGCTGCTTGTGGGAAAAGCGTGTGGAGGAGCCTTTCAGTAAAGGAGGTGGTATCGGATCCCTCCGGGAGGCCAAGGATTCAGAGGATCCCAGAATGAAACTAGCTGGATATACCGGCTAGGGTCTCTGGTTCCTAAAGGGTTAAACATAGACATTGACCTTAACTGCTTTATAGCTAACCCTTGACTCACTACATATATAATTTTATGGTCTACATATTCAAACACTCTCTCCCACCATTTTCCTTTTACCTGTCTATAATGTAATCATCTGCACTGTTTAAGATTACCCATAATCCCACATCTGGGCACATGCCCCTATATTGGGGTATTTACAGACCCCTTTCTAAGTATTTTCAAACATATCAGCTTGGGCAGATGTGCCCATTGGGGGCTTTTTTAGAGTATTCTCCAGCACCCCCCCCTTTTCTAACGGCATTTAGAGAAGACTGGTGCCAGGCCTTCTGCTGATTTCCTATATTATATATATGGTCTACCCCCCTTTTTTTGGGTAAGTTATGTTATAGAATTAATCAGGTGCAATTTTCTCTCATACATATATGTCGCTATAGCATATGGCTTAATTTTAGTGCCTTAAAGTTGATAACTGGTACTAGTAATTCTTGACGCATATTTCTTTATTATTCTTACTTTATTTGCTACAAGCTGGTTAGATATATGGCATAATTTAAGTGCTTTAAGATAAATATATGATAATGGTAGTTTTTCACATATATTCACTTGTTTACACTTTTACTTGGTAGTAGCTGGCTTTGCTTGGAAAGTCTCTGCTGCAGTACCTCCTCCTCACCACAGAGGGATGTTTATGAATGTTAAGCCTTATGGTGCCATATGGTATTAGCCCTTGTAAAATACCTCCTATATAGTTTTAAAATGTTTTGATTACATAGTTTTTATTGCAATCCCTTGCATCTTGTACAGAGAGCGGAGCCACAGATCCTATTGAACCATCCAGGGTTAAGAAAACTAATTTGTTTATATTATAGTTCTCCCACAGTGGGCTGTAATACTGACCCTCTCCTTATCTGATTGGAAGATCCGGTATTTTTTGGGGGCGTGTTTGTTGTAGCTCACCTCTCTTAAACGTGATGGCGTAACACTATGGTACCGCCTCAGAAGACGTTCAATACGTTCGTAAGGCGGAACCACGCACATCAGGCTGTGTCCATCCGGGTACCTTAGACTGGTGTGCAGCTGAGGCGCACGCTGCAATCCTAGTCATACGGATACCGTGGAGCTGTATTTTCGAAATTACCACGCCTTGGAGGCAGCCTTTTATGTTTTGATTTTAACTTTATTTTAATAAACTATCCGAATTTTACTGCACTATGGGAGCCTATCACTTTCTTTACTGAGGGCACTGGACAATCGCTGTTTGTCAACCAAATCATCTCTGGATGTGAGAAACCGAGGATTTTTTTGAGACCGCTGTGGATACATCCCCTATCCCGGAAGTAACAGATCGGGAAATCGGGACCCCACCTGGATCCAGCCGTATATGCTGTCTACCCCTGTAGGGGTGCGAGGAGCTGGTGAGTAGGGACCCTTGAGGGGAGCATCTTTAAAAGTCACTGGAAGATTTTTTGTCATTAATTAGTTTCACTGTGGACACTTTGAAATCACCATACACTGTGTGGACTATAAATTGATTTATTTGAACATTTTATAACCATTTGGTTCACAATATTTGAGGAATCAATTCCCCCTTTTTTTGGTCACATGAATATCTATTGTGGTATATGATCCTTATGCAATTTAGCAAACTCACAGATACATCTAGTATTATTTATATTATTGAATATTTTCTGGCACTATTTTTGTTTAATACACTATTATCGTACCTTACATAGGGGCAATCCCAGCCTCTCATTGTGTTATCAGCCCTCTATTGGCTTTGGGAGGTGTGGGTATGTGATTGGAAGGTTTTGTCATTTATTATATTTTTTCACCCACTTATACTGCTATCTCCCCACCACAGGGGACTTTGGTTCAATGATTGGAACCCAGTAACCTTTTGGGGTGACAAGCAACTAGTCCCGATATTTCCATCTCCTTTTTATTTTATTTTTGAATAAGATTAGCCTATCTTTATCTTCTGGGTCACACCTGAAGAGTGAGCAGCGCCACACCCCACAGCAATTTTTTTATTTATCTAGGATCCTCTTGTAGGATCTTAATAGGGAGGCTGCAGCTCTACACACACATAGATATATATATACTCTCCTAAGCGCAGGAATACTACTTTTTCCAAGGATTCAGAGGTTGTTGCGCCAGTTTCTGTTCTCGGCATCCTCCGCTCTGGATTCAAGATGCTTTAGCCTCACTTGCGCGGTATGGAGCGTAGCCGAGTGATCTCTCACCACATCCTGCATGACAGAGATGAAGTTTTTCCTACTCTAAAACTAGTTAGGCATGCTTTTCTTCTAAGAGCTTCCAGGCACTTGGTGTACAAAATGTGTACAGTATAGACTAGCGGGGTTGGAGACAGAAGACAGCTCCTTTGAACACTTTTTGCAGTGTTTGTTCCCCCCTTGAGATTTTAGTTTTTATTCTCAATTGTTTTACCATTCAGAGTGAGAGCATCAAGAGCAAGAGGAACAAGTAAAAGTGCAGGGTGTGTGTCTACTTCCAGCACCCATACTTGCTGCATGTTTGTGCAGGTTGTCTTGATGACAACTGACTAGAAGGATGATAAACAACATAAACAGAACAACAGAGTACTAATTGTTAAACTACAACTGCATAGTTTACCCATTGAGTTTAAAAATAGATTTAGAATCCTTTATCCAGTTGAAATAAAAACACATTGTTTTAGCTGATCTGGAATGGAATTACATTTTTTTTTTTTAATTAAAAATGTCAAAATATACAAGCCTGAGATTAGTTTGAGCCTTTGGTCAATAAAAGTAAAGGGCAGCAAGTTAAGCAAAGTAAATGCCATTGCTTTAAAGTGGTCGTAAACCTCTAAAATGTAAAATTAAAAGAGTATATCCTTCCACCGTGTGTACTAACATCAATCCAAAGCACTGAGCATTTCCCTCTACTATCTGTATTAGTCATTTCTCAGGAGACAGCCCCCCCCCCCAGCACACAGAATGTGATTGACAGTATCAGTTATGCATGCTTTTCTTATGTAGAGGGGGTGTGTGTCCTTTCCCTCCACTCATGTCTCAGATTACACTGAGCTCTCTGATCTGTATGTGCAGTGTCTGATGTTAGATCTCTGCATCCCTGCCTTTGATCTGTGTGTTTTAGAAGACTGTAGAGAAGAGAGGACTGCAGATAAACAGCTAACAACTTATGTAGGAGGATTTGTTTCATCTTTGTTTATCCCTCAGGCAAGTCACTTAATTGGGTATATGCAAAAGTTTACAACCACTTTAAAAATCATCTTTATGTCTAATGAAAACAGGTGGAAACTGATATATGATTGCATAACATGTGATTTATACACAACAAAAAATGTAACATCACAATCTAAAATATTAGACGCTTTTTTTTTTTTAAGGCATTTTAGATCTAATACCCTTTAAATTAAACTGGAAAAAAAAAATGCTGGAAACATATTGCCAATATCTGGTATAAGTAAATATTTACTACAAGCCTCTGGTGTGTATGTAATTAGTAGATACTTTGGGGAGATACAGTGCCAGCGTCATGACAGTAGCCTTTTACTGAAGGCCTGATCACATAATTTTATCCTGCATCACAGGTACAGTAATGCTAATTTCCCCAGTGTCCTGTTCCAGTCGCCTCTCAAATCTATAGAGTGGATGATGTGTCGCTAAGGCAACAAGCCCCAGCAACATGACTGTTGCTGTCGCTTTCAAGATCCCAATGAGAAAGCAGCTACATAAAAAGTATGCAGTTGTTGGGACTTTGCTTAGTTTTTTTTAATTTTTTTATTAAGGCAATTGATTTGTTCTAAAGAATGCCATGTACATTGCAATGTACACTGACCACTCACTGCTGTATTATTTACTGTAAGTATGTGCAACCTTGAGTTATAGCTGAATTTCAGGCAAAAAGCTAAATTCAAGGATGAAATACAAATATGGTAGCTGTTTTGTTGGCCAATTTGTATTCCTGTCCATGTGGTCATGAGATTTACACAGCCCTCTCACACAGCACAATCAGCCCCGTGACCTGACTTTTCACTTCTGCAGTTAGGCAACACAGCTAACCTCACTATCCCAACGTATGATTGCATTGAAGGTTAATGGGAAGGAGAGCGAACCTATATTTTTTATAGTCTAGAATCAGTTTATTAGTCATAAACCTTTGTTCAGAACAGCGTTTTAGGGTTTATATGGGCCCTGCCTTCAGAGCTACATTATAATGAACAGGACTTAAGTAATGAATAGTGTCATAAAACAGTATACAAATGCTAAGATTAAAATAGGAATATAGAAAACATGAACCAGACAATATATTGGAAATACAGTGTTCATATTTAATGCATATTTTTTCTCCTTACTTTTGAAACACTGTATGATATACAGTATATTTTATAGTAAAGTCCTTTATTGCTTATGGATACTAATATTTAAGATCTGTTTCTATACTATTGTTATTTTTTTATGCTCACTTGTTTTAAGTTTCAAAATTTTTAATAAAATTCTATAATTTTTATGCTGTTGCATTACACTGATAGTATTATAGACCTTTTTACAGCAATTTCTATTCCTGTTTGTAGCCCTGATTCAGGGGGTCCAATAGAACCCCCTGAGCATACTGGTTGTTCTGAGCAAAGTTTCATGACTTATGTAGCGCCCACCCCATTTAGGGGTGCTATATACCCAAATTTAGGGGCTGGTCTGAGATAGTAGTTGGGCTCAGACCGTTCTCAATTTGTAGGTTGTGCTATTTTATTTCCAGGTGGTATACTGGTGTGTAGTTCCCTGTGGCCTGTAGGTGGCACTGCCATAATGGGTCAGGGTTGAACCACTGGTATTAGTGCTGTGCCTTGGGGTGTCCTCTCTCGGCAGCGGTACAGTGGGCGTGGTTGGCCTGCTGTGCATGCTGGGAGAGGATACATAAGGGGCAGACGCCGCCTGGGAGGGGTCTTCGGAGGAGGAGAGGAGTCGGAGTCCAAGTGCATGGCGCATGGCCCTCCAGGCCATGGGGCCACGTGTGCACCAGTCCCAGGTACCTTTAGTCCTGGGGCTGCATCTTTAACATTGGGATCAGCACCTTTAGCTGGAGCCCGCTTCGAGGAGGAGAAGTCCCAGGGTGTCTCTCGCGAGAGAGCCCGCTTCTAAGAAGAGGAGGCCGGGGGAGGACCTTTCTGACGAACCGGTGAGAGTTTACGGTGAAGGAAGGGGCCCGGTAACTCTCTGGAGGGATTCTTCTATCCACCAAGGGCCTAGTAATGTGCTGCTGCTGCTGGCACTTTTCCTTATGTACCAGAAACTAAGAGGTTCGGGGTCTGATAGATTCTGTGGCAGAGAGTATCCCGATCGCATCTAGGAAAAGAACTTGATCAAACGTCCGAGCATCACCTCGGCTGCTAGGATCCACTTTGTCGGAGACTATCTGGGTGAGCTAAACCTACTCTGGGATAGAGTAGTGATTGTGATATTCATTTGAGCCTGGACTAACCTCCCAAACCTTGCTGTCCTGTCTCTCATTCACCCTTTTCCTATCTGCTAAACATTGAGAAAATAAACTCAACGTTGGAGTTTAAAGTGGTGTGGACATTGGATTTACTAGGGGGAAAACAGAGACTTGTCCCTATACCCTAGGAGACGAGAACCAACTGATGGAAGAACCTAGCTGTGGGACCCAAATACATAACACCGCTTAACCTCCTAAATCAGGAGGGTACGGGCATATAGTACGGTGTGCCTTTTTCCTGCAAGTGAGCCAAAGGTTGGGAAAAGGGTTAGTGTGCTACACGTGGGGGCTCGGGTCCGGGATTCTGCAGCTATACCCCCCAGAAGTTGGACTTTGTTTCCCCGTGTGGTTCCGAGGAGGTCGGCCATTTTGTGAATTTTGAACTGCGCCACTGATGTGAGTAATGGGGGTACAGGCCTAAAACTGTATTTCTGGCTGCGTATTTCGTGGGCGTGTCTCAACAAGAAAAGCCCGCAAGTTGCATGCAACAGGAAGAAGAAAGGGGAGGAGACCCGACATATCGTGAGTTGCACGTGGTGACCTTGGCACTGAGTGGACAGTGCATGCTGGAAAAGTGAGTGTACAACATGTCTACTGTTCCATGGAGTTCGGTGTCTCGCTGGCTGCCCCTTTGACGGATACAGGGATTCAGTTGAAGCCTCGGGCCGCTTTGCACTGTATAAATGCAGAGATGTTGAGGTCTTGGGGATGATCTGTCCCGCGTGCCAGTGACTGGTGGTGCACCTTCGACCTTTCGGGAGATGTACCAGATGTGGAGAGTTTCTCTTTGAGGTGGAGCAGCCTACGGAAAAGCCCTGGGCCTATCAGGTTAATTGCTTAACGGGCGCCACCACTCTAGAGGAGGAAACCTGCGTTTCCACAACCACCCCCACGCGCACCACTGTGACTGAGAGGGAAGTCAAGCTTGAGGTTCCGGTTGCTGCGAGGCCAGAGGCGGAGAAGCCGGCAGATGCTGCCTCTGTCGCTACCGAGACTTCCCTTCCACCTCCCAAGCGGAGAGTGGGCTACGTGAAAGCCTCCCGCGGCTGCGGTCGAGGTACACCCCAGCACCTACCTGAACCGGAGCTCCGACCCGGAGGGACCTCCAGGAGATCCACGACAGGCAACGGTAAGGAGGCTGGGGCCATGTCGGTAAAGAGTTTGCCGGAGAAAGGGAAGAGGCTCAGTGTCGATACCGTAGGGGACGCTTGGGTGCCTGACCCGCGGGAACTTTTAAGAGACAATGAGTCAATGTCGACCAAAAACTACCTGCCGGCAGAGGAGTATAATACCTCCGATTTGGAGTCGTCTTATGATGTGGGAGACGACTTTGAGGTAGATGAACTGTTTGTCAGGAAGGGATGGGACAAAACCCTGTTGTCCGCACCCCGAAGCATAAAAGAGGGATCACCCATGGATTCTGGGGAGACTGCACCCCGGGTGGAAGCCCCTGCATGTGAGGAAGGAGATGTTTTTGCACCTGTATTGTCTGCACCTGTATTTCCAGCGCCTGCTGCTGTGGCTGAGCGTGCGCCACTGCGGGCCCCTTTACCAAAACTTGAGGCAGTGAAAGTGCCCAGGTCTCCGGATGCCATTGTTTTACCAGGTGCAGGAGATCGTACCACCCTTCCTCCCCTATCGAGACTGCAGCGGCTCTTTAACAAGAGAGTGGCTGTTGAGTACGGCTGTGAATACCCCTATGTTCCCAGGGACTTGTTGTTTTGAGGTTGAGGCCTATAGAGAGAGGTGGTATGAGGACTTTGTGTGGAACCACCTAAAAGTGCCTAACGCCCGCAGATACATTGAATGCTTCGCTAATATGACTGAACGGTTCAAGGGATGCAAACAAGAGTGGAGCTATGGGCGACACATCCATGCGGATCGGGTGGTCGTTTGTAACAAGGAGCGAGAAGATTCCGTGTACTCTGTAGAAACCTCTGATGCAAAGTGGAAGCTCCTTGTCTAAAAGACAAGACTTTGTTTTTTTTTGTGTCCTCTGGAAGTTGTTCCGTTTGGAACTTAAGAACTTTGCCCTTCATTGCTTGGGGTATTCTGCTCTACCAAGAGTCAGGAGAGCTGCTGTTTCTCTCCGCTTGCAGCTCCACAAGAGAACTGAACTTTTGGGGTAGAGATAGTTAGGTTCATCGGTGAGATCATCGTGCTCAAGATGGAAAATGTATAGCAGTGTTACCTTACCATGTTAGGTAGTGTCAAGTGCTATGACAGTCGCACTACCACCAGGTGGCGGTGATTTGCAGGACTTCTATTTTTATTATACATCTCCCTTGAGGAGCGTTATTCCATATACTAGGCCTAGTGTATGCAACCTTAGTTGAAGGGAGTCATCTTTCCTCGGGAAGATGATTCACTTCATGTACAGATAGATATCGGTAGAATGTTATTAATTTCTGTGTGTTTTTTCTCTCCCTCTGCAGGTGGACTACTAGCAATTGCCGGAGAATGGGTGGAGTAGTTAGTCTAGAGGGGTGGGATTGAAAATGTATAATGCTATGTGAATGTGACATTGAGTATGGGATGTCCTGTTTGTAATCTTGTTAACTCTTCCTTCACCTCTTTATTTCATGTCCCTTCCCCATTATGTTGGTTCCGGCACAAGGATTTTAAATTGTACATAGTTGGAGATAAATTTGCGCTGACTCAGGCTTGAGGAGCGTGAGTTTATTCCAGACACTGATGACAGTGTCTCTTTTAGAGGGGGGTGTATGTAGCGCCCACCCCATTTAGTGGTGCTATATACCCAAATTTACGGGCTGGTCTGAGATAGTAGTTGGGCTCAGACCGTTCTCAATTTGTAGGTTGTGCTATTTTATTTCCAGGTGGTATACTGGTATGTAGTTCCCTGTGGCCTGTAGGTGGCACTGCCATAATGGGTCAGGGTTCAACCACTGGTTCTAGTGCTGTGCCTTGGGATGTCCTCTCTCGGCAGCGGTACAGTGGGCGTGGTCGGCCTGCTGTGCATGCTGGGAGAGGATACATAAGGGGCAGACGCCGCCTGGGAGGGGTCTTCGGAGGAGGAGAGGAGTCAGAGTCCAAGTGCGTGGCGCATGGCCCTCCAGGCCATGGGGCCACGTGTGCACCAGTCCCAGGTACCTTTAGTCCTGGGGCTGCATCTTCAACATTGGGCCCAGCACCTTTAGCTGGAGCCCGCTTCGAGGAGGAGAAGTCCCAGGGTGTCTCTCGTGAGAGAGCACGCTTCTAAGAAGAGGAGGCCGGGGGAGGACCTTTCTGACGGACCGGTGAGAGTTCACGGTGAAGGAAGGGGCCCGGTAACTCTCTGGAGGGATTCTTCTATCCACCAAGGGCCTAGTAATGTGCTGCTGCTGGCACTTTTCCTTATGTACCAGAAACCAAGAGGTTCGGGGTCTGATAGATTCTGTGGCAGAGAGTCTCCCGATCGCATCTAGGAAAGGAACTTGATCAAACGTCCGAGCATCACTTCGGCTGCTAGGATCCACTTTGTAGTGATTGTGATATCCATTTGTGCCTGGACTAACCTCCCAAACCTTGCTATCCTGTCTCTCATTCACCCTTTTCCTATCTGCTGAACATTGAGAAAATAAACTCAACGTTGGAGTTTAAAGTGGTGTGGACATTGGAATTACTAGGGAGAAAACAGAGACTTGTCCCTATACCCTAGGAGACGAGAACCAACTGATGGAAGAACCTAGCTGTGGGACCCAAATACATAACACCGCTTAACCTCCTCAACCAGGAGGGTACGGGCATATAGTACGGTGTGCCTTTTTCCTGCATGTGAGCCAAAGGTAGGGAAAAGGGTTGGTGTGCTACACTTACAAACCATTTCTTGATAAAAAAAAATGAATGTGGTGGCTTCCTTCTTCTCTCGTCAGCATGTTCTTTGTCTTCTTGTCAGCATGTACATGCTACATTTCCATGCAGGGAGGGGCGAGGACGATGAAGGCACCCGGACCCTTACGAGGAGTAAGTGGCCAGTCGGGAATATAGCGATTGTGTGGCTCTGCAATACTTTTTTACACACCAATGTTTATTGTAGTCCGGAGCGCTGGAAGCACCAGCAACATGTGAGTACCCTGTTTTCTTTTAATAAAAATCCCAAGCCTTCAAACATTATAAACACTATTGGCATCCTTTTACATCCACATGTACTTTGATGCTGACCATTGATGGGGAGATTGCTGGGAGATTGCAGGAACCAGCTAACCAAAATCCATCTCATTAAGCCCTTGAGTGGCTCACAGGTTTTTTTTTTTTGACCCAACTTAGATGAGGGGTCACACTCTCTGAGGCAAGCCTATACCTAATAGGGGGGGGGGAGCACATGTTAGGTGTCACAGCAGTGATTGAAGCACATCAAAGTGGATTGCACAGTTTATCAGCGATTTTGATCGATTAAAGAAGTTACAACTGGAATATTTTGTTATTGCACCTATAAGGACTATATTCATCACTTATATATTGCATGTTATATCAGGTTATATAGAATCGTACCTTTTTTTTTTTTTTATAAATTCTTTATTTTTCCATAGATTACAAGTTTTCACGTTTTATACCATCTGCTTATATCAATCAAAAATCAAACACAAAAAAAAAGAGACTACAATCTTGTATTCTCCCACCTCCTTTATGCTTCATTAATTCAATGTGACTTCTCTTTTCCTCTTTAACCTCTGCCTTTCTTTTCCGTGAAGCCCCCCCTCCCTCCCCCAACCAAGCACAAAAAAAAAGGGGGGAAAAACAGGGCGGGAGAGATTACACCCTCCCACCCTCACACCCTCTCTCTCCTCCTCTCCCCGATCCCCACCCCCTCCCCAATCCTCCCTATATTTCAAGTAGGGTGCCCATATCGTCCGGTATCTCCCATTTTGATCTTTCATTGCCATCGCGAGGTTCTCCATCTGTTGAATCTCTGCGATTCTAGCGAACCATTGTGCTCTAGTTGGTGCCTTTTTGTTTTTTGAATGATTATTATTGGCTAAGATCATTTATTGTATTGCTATTCACTAGGATGGTTATACACAGTGCAACATTAATATAGTTTTAAGTTACTTTTGCACATTTATATGGGAATGTGACCAGTGCCAGCAGCTTGTTTCAATTTATTTTATTTTATTTATTTTCTTTGTTTAGTGCATACTTACTTGATATGGTCTTTTTGAATAACATGCAGGACACTTATTTGGCTCTTAGTCTTGCACTCTGTATAGGGCATTACAGGAGGTTGAAATCATGGTAAAATTTTATTATTTACACTAACTGCACTAGATTTTTTTTTAAAAACACATAACTGCACAAATCAGCATCTTATGTCTGCCTATAGTACAGCGTTAACCCTGGTTTTTCAAAATGAATGACCTGTTCTCTTGGTTAGGCATATATCCTATACATTATTTAGGGACTTTCAGTGGGAATTGCTCTGCTGAAAGTCCTATAATGCATTGCGCACAACTACTGTATCATTAGCCATGTTAACAGATCTGGGAGGCCCAAAGGGGAAGGGAAAAGTGGTTTATGTGCAGCTATCAGGGGATGAGCAGCATCAAGTCCAAGGTGGTGGCCTTCATTTAGACACAAGTCACATGCACCTTTCTTTTCTGGTAGTTAGCATGGCTAACCATGCTTTCATCATTCTCCTCCTCTGCCATCCCCCTTGGCCGTTCCCCGCAACTATTAAGCTCTGTAAATTTGAATGGGAACTCCATCTGCTCATATACCACCTGATATGTGACATGCCCAACTGTTGGAACCTTGTTCATGCTGCAGAGGCTGCACAGGTATCTATATGGCTATGAGGCCAAATTACTATCTGTGTAAATATAGAATAAGGACAGGATTGGGGGAGCTGGGATTCTTCTCCTCACATCAGTACCTTCTCATACCAAACTCATGCACTTCATTGTCTCCATTTGAAGAGGCAACCAGAATAGTGACCTATGACAATACAGGCATCAGTATCACTATTCTTATTTTGTTTCTGCTGGAGCAGACACTGTGTGGAAATATAGACAGTGTACTGGAGGTACAGCAGCATAAGGAAAAGAAGGACTTCCTGGTGTCTCAGTGCCACTATATCCAGACACCCTCCCAGTGAAGCCTCAATAAGTACAGAAGAAGCATGAGGAGGAGTAGTATGGTTGCTGTGGCAGCAGTCAGTAGGAGGAGGAGGACATAGTGCAGGCTTCCAGCAGTGGGTTTGATTCCTGACAAACCATGGGGAATTGTACGTGGCTGGGGGGAAAATATCCTTGGATTAAAAAAGATGTAATACCATACATCAAATCTGTTCAGTTTTTATATGATATTAGATAGACTAAAATTTTATTTTATATTTCTGCCTGATAAATGCCTACTCCCTGCCTTCAAATTGCCTCTTATTAAAAAGGGTAAAATTCTGTGCCTTGATGATTATATAGTGTTTCTAAAAAAAAAGTTTCACCCAATATTTCTGGATGAAATATGCATAATCTGTACTTCCAAAACCCATCACCTCCTAAATAATGTTATTCAGTTGAGAAAAAAATTTGATGTAATTTATAAAATACTTTTGCGAACAATACAATTTCATGTAAGATTTATGGTAGAAATATACCAGAAAAAAGGGAGTGGAAGTGCAGCGCTAAAAAAACACCAATTAAAAAATTAAAAATAGGTGATTAATTATGCAAAAAGTATATATGAATTATATGCAATAAATTGATGTTTGAAACCAAAACTTTAAAAAACTTTGAAAGAGGAAGAGGAAAACGAATGCAGAGTCTCCAAATGAATAAATATACAATTAGTGACAAGTGACATAAAAATGTAAGTAAAAAAGGAAAATAAGGTCCCAAGCAAAAAATAGTGGTAAAAATTCCAAAAAAAGTGTCCACAGTGAAAGTAGAAATTAATCAATCTTCCCAAGGAAACTTCAGGTGTATCACCCTTGTGATAAAAGATCTGCTTACCAGAATGTCGTGACTGTAAAACAGTCTCTCCCAGCACAGGGAATAGGTTTCCCCAAGACCTCAGAGTCTTCACAGCAGTACTGCAGATAACAGTGGTCCTCATACACTCATGTGGAAAAAAAGGATATGCCCATAGTGTAATATGCAAAACCAATGCTTTAATGAAAAAAGGGAATGCACTTACAATGTGGTAGAAAGATTACAGCGGTAACGGTGGTGGATCGAAGCGGCGTCTCAATAGATCCTGTATGTGTGTGTTCCTATGGCGTCCGCGGCACCTCCTCTCGGTAAGGAATTGCGTAATGACGTCAGCGGCCCCCTACGCACGTTTCGTCGCAAGTAGGACGTCGTCTGGGTATTGGCCGTAAAGACTGTCATCACGCATGGAGGTATATATAGACCCAACGCCATTTTGACTAATGGCAAATGTAAGGGAAAGGGTTTAGAACAGCACAGTCATTATGATAACCGGCCATACCTGGACAAGGAACAAGCCGCAAAAAGTTAGAAGTAATAGAAGAAGGTAGTGAGCCATCTTGTGGTCAAATGAGTGTAGTGCCACGAAGTTAGACAGGAACACTATCATCAAACAGATTTGAGACGCAACTTAAAAAAATTTAAAAAGACATATCTTGTCTTTAAAAACAAATTCTTATATCTGACAATACATAATAGCAATATGAGATTAAAAATTAATCAATCAAATAAACTAAAATATATTAAGAAGACAAATGAAAATAAAACAATTTTAAAAGGTTAATAAATGATGTTAAATTATATCTGTATGGGGACATAATTAAATAGTGCCTACACACAAAAAGTAAAAATATAAAAAAAAAAAAAAAATTGAATTTATGAGTTATTAATAAAACAGTTAATGTCCCAATCTACATTAAGACCAAAAGGCTTAAAAGACTTCATTAAAAAAATCCATCTCGTTTCTAATTTAGAAATAGCCCTGACCATATTGGTGCCCCTCCAGTGTGGATGGGCAATATCAATTGCTAAGAACGTAGTACCAGTGAGTTGGCGGTAATGATATTTATCATAGTGCCTGGAGAGGTTATGTTTAGGAAAGCCTCTTTTTATATTTCCCACATGCTCACTCAGACGTATGTGTAATTCTCTCTTCGTACGACCTATATATTGCTTTGAGCATGGGCACTGAATCATGTAAACTACGTACTTAGTTGAGCAAGTTATGAATGCCTCGATATCGTAAGTGTGGTTAGTGACCGTAGAGACAAAACTTTCACATTTTCGACCATGAAAGGAATTAACCTTACAGATGTTACACCTACGGCAAGGATAATTCCCTTTCATATTGTGAAAGAAAGATGCCTTTTTAGGTGGGTCTATAACGTTAGGGGCAATAATAAATCTCAGAGGAGGTGCGCCTCTATAGATTAAGACAGGTTGTTCAGGGATAAGGGGTCCTAGAATTTTGTCGTTACGTAGTACATCCCAATGTTTTTTGAAAATCTTTTTAACTGAGAAGTGTTGGTTAGAATATCTCGTAATCATAGACCAACTAAATTTTTCTGATGAAGATTTATCCCTTATTTTCTTTGTTAGAAGTGAACTCCTGTTCAAAATAGCAACGTTATTAATAGTAGTATTAATTTCAAACTCATTATATCCTTTACTTAAAAATCTCTGTTTTAAAATGTCAGCTTGTTGGTGAAATACTGCAATATCTGTACAGTTGCGTCTCAATCTTTGAAATTGGCCCTTTGGCACAGCAGCAAGCCACGCTTTGTGATGACAACTATGTATAGGGATGAAAGCATTGCGATCTGTGTCTTTAAAGAAGGTACTAGTTGTGAGACGACCTTCCTTAATACATATATTAAGATCTAGAAAATGAATCTGTGAATCGCTTGCTTCATACTGTAAAAGGATACCTTTATTATTATTATTGAGATTGGAGAAAAATATATCTAGGGAGGATCTGTCTCCTCCCCAAATAAGAATGACATCGTCAATATATCTTTTCCAAAGCAAAAGCTCTGGAGGGGGATCGATATCAATCACTTCTGCTTCCCAATAGGCCATGAACAAATTTGCAAGGCTTGGAGCAAATTTGGCCCCCATTGCGACACCTCTAGTTTGCAAAAAATAGGTGCCTCCAAACCAAAAGTAGTTATGGCTAGTCGCAAATTGTAACAAATCCATAACAAAGTTCTTTTGTAAATGGGGTAGAGTTCTGTCAAGTTGAAGATAACTATTGACTGCCTCAAATCCATCTTGATGGGATATGATAGTATATAGGGAGGCTACATCCGCAGTTGCCAGGATGTAGCCTTCCTTCCAATGGAAATCTTCCAATAAGTTAAGGACCTGAGTGGTATCACGTAGATATGCTGTAGTGTTCACCACCAAGGGTTGTAAAAACGCATCTATATATTTACCTATCCGAGAGGTTACGGAATCAATACCGCTTATAATCGGACGGCCAGGAGGCTGAGTGAGGCTCTTATGCAATTTAGGTAAATAATAAATAACAGGCACTCTTGGTATGATCGGGATAAGGTGAAGTTTTTCTTTCTCATTAAGAATGTTGTTTTCAAAACCATAAGCAACAAGAATCGATAATTCTTTTCTGAATTTAACTGTGGGGTTAGAAGCCAAAGGTGTGTAGGTAGAGTGATCAGAAAGGAGTCTGGTCATTTCTGCTATATATTGGGATTTGTCCAAAATAGCTATACCCCCTCCTTTATCTGCTGGACGTATGATGATGTCATTACATTGGCAGATTTTTTTAATGTTGGTATGATATTCAGCTGTATCTCTCTTATTAGGAACTTTCAGGGATAATACATCATTCAAGACAAGTTCCTTGAACACCTGTATAGAAGGAGCAACAAAACCTGGGGGGTTAAAAAGTGATGCGTTCCTAAGGTTGGTATGTTTAATAGGAGCATTATCTGTGGTCAATTCACTTGATGTCAAATGAGCAGAGTTGGAATGAGTGGATGTCCTATGGATAATTTGACTAGAATTTCCAATAGGGTTCAGGATGAAATGACGTTTAATGTTCATCTTTCTAATAAATTTGTGTACATCAATGAATGTCTCAAATTTATTAAGCTTGTGTGAAGGTGCAAACTTCAGACCCTGACTAAGGACCCTTTGCTCTCCCACAGAAAGAGTGGCAGAACTCAAATTGAAAATGCCACTAATATCTATGGCTTTCTTTTCTTTGGCTCTGATTCTCCTACCCCCTCTAACTCCTCTCTTTCTTCTCTCTCTTCGTAGCCCCTTTTGTTCCGATTGTTGGCCATTGGAAAAAAACGTTGACTATTATTGCCAAAATCTTGCGGTGATTCTTGATAGTAGTCTCTCTGTGATGGAGGAAAGTCTCTATAGTGATTTGGATGTTGTGTAATTACATACTCCTCATCACAAGGGTCCTCTTGGTAATTAGAAAGGGGCGCAAAGCGGTTTTCTAATTGAATGTGCCTACCCTGAGGGGTTTGGCCATTAGGCCCTGGATTGTAATAACGGACTGCATCTCTAGGGTCCATCCTCGGATTGTCCTTAATAAGATGTTTAGGTTTCAAGGACCATGTGTCCCTATAATCATCTCTGTATTCCCATGGTTCTTGAGAATAAGATTTTTGATACCAATTATTCCCTGGATTTTCCCTATATTCCCGAGGGCGATGAGTATTGCCCTCAAACTGGGGCACCCTGGGAGGGGGGTAACCAGGCTGAGGGAAATTTCCATGGTAAGGGCCCCTTGGGCGATGTGGTGGAGCCGTACCTTTGGGGCGCGTTTGCTGTATATAATTGGAGGGTCGGGAATGATTATGGTATGGAGGAGGGTGATTCTGATTACCCTGAGTTCCCTTCTGTTTAGATACAGGAATGGATTTCTTACCTCCTTTGGCTTCAGACCCTCCGTTGTGTGACACTGGGGGGACAGTTCTCTTAGATGAGGTAGAGGCTACTGGCTCTATTGGTTGACTAGAGCTAATATCAACCATTTCACTCTCAAAAGTGGCTTCTAATTTAGTTTGCCATTTGAAAACAACTTTATTCGAATAGTCAGAGAAATCTCGGTTAAATTTTTTCTTTTTCTTAATTTTTTGTTCAAACTCCTCTTTTTCCAGGAAGAGTCTCAATTGATCTGATTTTTGTTTATAAAACTCTTGACCCTTGTAAGAAGCCAGTTTATCCCTAACCAGAGATATCTCTTCGTTAAGGATACGTAGTTTTGCCTGTTTTTTACCTAAAAGAAATTGTAAAAATTTAACCCCAATATCATTAAAATAAACAAACCAGCCTTCTAGGTCAGTTTCGCCTTTCTGGGGACTGACCTCCCATCTAAGGCTTCTGGGCACCATCTTCTTTGATACATAGTGTTCCAAATAGGCAATATCCCAAGTAGTGTGTAATTCAGACACTAGGATATTTTTGAGCCTGAGGAATAGACCGCTTATTCCATCGGTCTCCTCAGTGTTTTCATCGAAAACACCTTCTATGTTAATATTGTATTGAGATCTGAACTCAAAAATATCCATAGTGTGATATCAGCAGCAACGTTAATAGTATACAAAATTGTGCAGGAAGAAAAAAAGCCCTAAGGCTAACGCTGCGCTACATGATAAGATGTAAAAATGTGTTTGTTTAAATAAACATTACAATAATAGCTGCTAGCACTATAAGTTCAATACAAAAAACTTATAAGGTAAACAAGAAAAAAGGGAGTGGAAGTGCAGCGCTAAAAAAACACCAATTAAAAAATTAAAAATAGGTGATTAATTATGCAAAAAGTATATATGAATTATATGCAATAAATTGATGTTTGAAACCAAAACTTTAAAAAACTTTGAAAGAGGAAGAGGAAAACTAATGCAGAGTCTCCAAATGAATAAATATACAATTAGTGACAAGTGACATAAAAATGTAAGTAAAAAAGGAAAATAAGGTCCCAAGCAAAAAATAGTGGTAAAAATTCCAAAAAAAGTGTCCACAGTGAAAGTAGAAATGAATCAATCTTCCCAAGGAAACTTCAGGTGTATCACCCTTGTGATAAAAGATCTGCTTACCAGAATGTCGTGACTGTAAAACAGTCTCTCCCAGCACAGGGAATAGGTTTCCCCAAGACCTCAGAGTCTTCACAGCAGTACTGCAGATAACAGTGGTCCTCATACACTCATGTGGAAAAAAAGGATATGCCCATAGTGTAATATGCAAAACCAATGCTTTAATGAAAAAAGGGAATGCACTTACAATGTGGTAGAAAGATTACAGCGGTAACGGTGGTGGATCGAAGCGGCGTCTCAATAGATCCTGTATGTGTGTGTTCCTATGGCGTCCGCGGCACCTCCTCTCGGTAAGGAATTGCGTAATGACGTCAGCGGCCCCCTACGCACGTTTCGTCGCAAGTAGGACGTCGTCTGGGGATTGGCCGTAAAGACTGTCATCACGCATGGAGGTATATATAGACCCAACGCCATTTTGACTAATGGCAAATGTAAGGGAAAGGGTTTAGAACAGCACAGTCATTATGATAACCGGCCATACCTGGACAAGGAACAAGCCGCAAAAAGTTAGAAGTAGTAGAAGAAGGTAGTGAGCCATCTTGTGGTCAAATGAGTGTAGTGCCACAAAGTTAGACAGGAACACTATCATCAAACAGATTTGAGACGCAACTTCGAAAAATTTAAAAAGACATATCTTGTCTTTAAAAACAAATTCTTATATCTGACAATACATAATAGCAATATGAGATTAAAAATTAATCAATCAAATAAACTAAAATATATTAAGAAGACAAATGAAAATAAAACAATTTTAAAAGGTTAATAAATGATGTTAAATTATATCTGTATGGGGACATAATTAAATAGTGCCTACACACAAAAAGTAAAAATATAAAAATAAAAAATAAAAAATAAAAATTGACTTTATGAGTTATTAATAAAACAGTTAATGTCCCAATCTACATTAAGACCAAAAGGCTTAAAAGACTTCATTAAAAAAATCCATCTCGTTTCTAATTTAGAAATAGCCCTGACCATATTGGTGCCCCTCCAGTGTGGATGGGCAATATCAATTGCTAAGAACGTAGTACCAGTGAGTTGGCGGTTATGATATTTATCATAGTGCCTGGAGAGGTTATGTTTAGGAAAGCCTCTTTTTATATTTCCCACATGCTCACTCAGACGTATGTGTAATTCTCTCTTCGTACGACCTATATATTGCTTTGAGCATGGGCACTGAATCATGTAAACTACGTACTTAGTTGAGCAAGTTATGAATGCCTCGATATCGTAAGTGTGGTTAGTGACCGTAGAAACAAAACTTTCACATTTTCGACCATGAAAGGAATTAACCTTACAGATGTTACACCTACGGCAAGGATAATACCCTTTCATATTGTGAAAGAAAGATGCCTTTTTAGGTGGGTCTATAACGTTAGGGGCAATACTAAATCTCAGAGGAGGTGCGCCTCTATAGATTAAGACAGGTTGTTCAGGGATAAGGGGTCCTAGAATTTTGTCGTTACGTAGTACATCCCAATGTTTTTTGAAAATCTTTTTAACTGAGAAGTGTTGGTTAGAATATCTCGTAATCATAGACCAACTAAATTTTTCTGATGAAGATTTATCCCTTATTTTCTTTGTTAGAAGTGAACTCCTGTTCAAAATAGCAACGTTATTAATAGTAGTATTAATTTCAAACTCATTATATCCTTTACTTAAAAATCTCTGTTTTAAAATGTCAGCTTGTTGGTGAAATACTGCAATATCTGTACAGTTGCGTCTCAATCTTTGAAATTGGCCCTTTGGCACAGCAGCAAGCCACGCTTTGTGATGACAACTATGTATAGGGATGAAAGCATTGCGATCTGTGTCTTTAAAGAAGGTACTAGTTGTGAGACGACCTTCCTTAATACATATATTAAGATCTAGAAAATGAATCTGTGAATCGCTTGCTTCATACTGTAAAAGGATACCTTTATTATTATTATTGAGATTGGAGAAAAATATATCTAGGGAGGATCTGTCTCCTCCCCAAATAAGAATGACATCGTCAATATATCTTTTCCAAAGCAAAAGCTCTGGAGGGGGATCGATATCAATCACTTCTGCTTCCCAATAGGCCATGAACAAATTTGCAAGGCTTGGAGCAAATTTGGCCCCCATTGCGACACCTCTAGTTTGCAAAAAATAGGTGCCTCCAAACCAAAAGTAGTTATGGCTAGTCGCAAATTGTAACAAATCCATAACAAAGTTCTTTTGTAAATGGGGTAGAGTTCTGTCAAGTTGAAGATAACTATTGACTGCCTCAAATCCATCTTGATGGGATATGATAGTATATAGGGAGGCTACATCCGCAGTTGCCAGGATGTAGCCTTCCTTCCAATGGAAATCTTCCAATAAGTTAAGAACCTGAGTGGTATCACGTAAATATGCTGTAGTGTTCACCACCAAGGGTTGTAAAAACGCATCTATATATTTACCTATCCGAGAGGTTACGGAATCAATACCGCTTATAATCGGACGGCCAGGAGGCTGAGTGAGGCTCTTATGCAATTTAGGTAAATAATAAATAACAGGCACTCTTGGTATGATCGGGATAAGGTGAAGTTTTTCTTTCTCATTAAGAATGTTGTTTTCAAAACCATAAGCAACAAGAATCGATAATTCTTTTCTGAATTTAACTGTGGGGTTAGAAGCCAAAGGTGTGTAGGTAGAGTGATCAGAAAGGAGTCTGGTCATTTCTGCTATATATTGGGATTTGTCCAAAATAGCTATACCCCCTCCTTTATCTGCTGGACGTATGATGATGTCATTACGTTGGCAGATTTTTTTAATGTTGGTATGATATTCAGCTGTATCTCTCTTATTAGGAACTTTCAGGGATAATACATCATTCAAGACAAGTTCCTTGAACACCTGTATAGAAGGAGCAACAAAACCTGGGGGGTTAAAAAGTGATGCGTTCCTAAGGTTGGTATGTTTAATAGGAGCATTATCTGTGGTCAATTCACTTGATGTCAAATGAGCAGAGTTGGAATGAGTGGATGTCCTATGGATAATGTGACTAGAATTTCCAATAGGGTTCAGGATGAAATGACGTTTAATGTTCATCTTTCTAATAAATTTGTGTACATCAATGAATGTCTCAAATTTATTAAGCTTGTGTGAAGGTGCAAACTTCAGACCCTGACTAAGGACCCTTTGCTCTCCCACAGAAAGAGTGGCAGAACTCAAATTGAAAATGCCACTAATATCTATGGCTTTCTTTTCTTTGGCTCTGATTCTCCTACCCCCTCTAACTCCTCTCTTTCTTCTCTCTCTTCGTAGCCCCTTTTGTTCCGATTGTTGGCCATTGGAAAAAAACGTTGACTATTATTGCCAAAATCTTGCGGTGATTCTTGATAGTAGTCTCTCTGTGATGGAGGAAAGTCTCTATAGTGATTTGGATGTTGTGTAATTACATACTCCTCATCACAAGGGTCCTCTTGGTAATTAGAAAGGGGCGCAAAGCGGTTTTCTAATTGAATGTGCCTACCCTGAGGGGTTTGGCCATTAGGCCCTGGATTGTAATAACGGACTGCATCTCTAGGGTCCATCCTCGGATTGTCCTTAATAAGATGTTTAGGTTTCAAGGACCATGTGTCCCTATAATCATCTCTGTATTCCCATGGTTCTTGAGAATAAGATTTTTGATACCAATTATTCCCTGGATTTTCCCTATATTCCCGAGGGCGATGAGTATTGCCCTCAAACTGGGGCACCCTGGGAGGGGGGTAACCAGGCTGAGGGAAATTTCCATGGTAAGGGCCCCTTGGGCGATGTGGTGGAGCCGTACCTTTGGGGCGCGTTTGCTGTATATAATTGGAGGGTCGGGAATGATTATGGTATGGAGGAGGGTGATTCTGATTACCCTGAGTTCCCTTCTGTTTAGATACAGGAATGGATTTCTTACCTCCTTTGGCTTCAGACCCTCCGTTGTGTGACACTGGGGGGACAGTTCTCTTAGATGAGGTAGAGGCTACTGGCTCTATTGGTTGACTAGAGCTAATATCAACCATTTCACTCTCAAAAGTGGCTTCTAATTTAGTTTGCCATTTGAAAACAACTTTATTCGAATAGTCAGAGAAATCTCGGTTACATTTTTTCTTTTTCTTAATTTTTTGTTCAAACTCCTCTTTTTCCAGGAAGAGTCTCAATTGATCTGATTTTTGTTTATAAAACTCTTGACCCTTGTAAGAAGCCAGTTTATCCCTAACCAGAGATATCTCTTCGTTAAGGATACGTAGTTTTGCCTGTTTTTTACCTAAAAGAAATTGTAAAAATATACCAACTCCTGGCCTTTCCAAATTGTCTCCCAAGGAAAATGTTAGGATTCTGTTAAGTGAATCTGTACAAATTACATGATTTTCCCCCCAAAAAAAATACACTTTTCAAAAAACACTTTTATTTTTGTCGCCAAGATTACCTCCCATTAAAATGGATGAGATACTTTTTAGTTAATCCATACAATTTTCATATAGTGTCTTTCTAGAAAATACATTTGTTATTCATATTTCTGACTGAAAGAAGCTTACTCTATGCCTCTAAAGGTATTTCCTGTTAAAAGGATGAGATTCTGTTCTGCACAGTTTTAGGTAATATTTCTGCCTGAAATAGGCCTAATCGCTGCCTTAAAATTACTCTCTCGTTAATAAGGATTCAATTCTCTGCAGGAAATCTGTATTTATATTATGTCTACACAAAGATTCTGTCTTATACATTCAATGATGTTCTCCCTGTGAGAAATAGTGGTCTATTTAAAAAGGCTTAAAAGATGTACTTCAAATCACTTACATGTTTTTGTTTTAAAATTAAAAAAAAATCTAGAATACACTTTTTTGTTTTTAATTCTACATGCAGTTTGCTAGCTCTTGCCCTCAGAAATTTTGGCCTATCCAATAAAGTTCTCAAAGATGTGCTGTAAATATTTTTTATATTTTTATTTTTAATTTGAAACAAATAGACACAAATTTTTCCCTTCTAGATGCAATATTCCTGCTTAATTCATAATACACTGCAGCCTGCCCAAAATGGCTTAATAGCTGTGATACTAAACTGTACAATGTTTCCCCTCCCAATCTTAAACATAAAACCCACATTTTCTATTTACAGAGGTTTGTTTTTTTATTTTCTAAATAGGTTCATTTAAGCTAGTGCATTGTTGGTTCACTTACCTTTTCCTTTGATTTACCTTCTAAATGTTTTTTTTCTTTGTCTGAATTTCTCACTTCCTGTTTCTCCTCACTAAACTTCACACCATCATCCGAGTGGTGTGGAGTCAGCCAGAACAGTTTACTGAACAGCTTACTGAGGAGGAACAGGAAGTGAGAAATTCAGACAAAGAAAGAAAACATTTAGAAGGAAAATCTAAGGAAAAGGTAAGTGAACCAACAATGCACTAGCTTAAAGGAACCTATTTAGAAAATAAAAACACAAACCTTTACAACCCCTTTAAGATCTGTGGTGCAAATCTGTAACATTTTTCCACCTTCAGTCTCCAAAAAATACATACATTTTTTACTTCCAGTTGCAATGTGCTTGATTTTTTCCTCAAAAATTTTGGCCTATCCAATAAAGGCTACAGGTGTGCTGCAAACCTGAACAATTTTTCGGTCCTCAGTCCTATGAAATACACTAACATTTATTTTTATTTTTATTGGACATGAAATCTGCCTGCTCTCTCCCGCTGAAAAAGCTGACTACCAAAGAGGCTTGAAAAATCTAATGTCTAAAATATACACTGTTGTTTGTTTAATCAAGAAGAAATCTGCATGCTCTTTCCCTCTGACAAAGTAACTTAGCTGAAAAGAAGTACATACTGCCCAACAAATCACTTTTGTTTTTCTTGCTTGTGGCTCAGGAAAATTCCGCTCAATTATAGTTACATATAACACATGATAAGTCACTTCATATTCTATTCTGGACTAGCAAAAACACTTATATGGTGTTCAGTGTGTTTTTTTTACACTGACTTCCTCAAAAAGCGGATGTGACGAAATGCGTTGGATGGGGCAATGGCACAGTGACATAATTATGTGGAGAAGTGTGCACTGTGAGGAGAAGTCAGGGCAACATACACTGTCTGGCCGTCAATAATACACCTGTGTATCCTTAGTGCTGGGATAGCACTCAGAAAATGTGGGTTTTATGATGTTTTTAAATTCACAATTATAACAAATGCAGATTACACTATGATGGTTTCCCATCCTTTTTTTTTATAATCAAATCATACATATCACTTGGATCTGATAAGTGGTGCTAAGGAGTGAAGGGAAGTCCCTGTGATTTACAGAAAGAATTACAAGCGCTGCTAGAACCACATATTCACTTAAGGGGTCAACATCCTCTTGTGAGTTGATGCTCAAAGGAAATTGAAGTGTGGCTAGGAGGAGATGACCACAAGGTGGAAGTTCTTGGAAGATCTCTCTTATATATTGTATGCTTCACGGTTTTGAGGATTGGTTACTTAGATATTCACTGCACTTTCTTTTGGGCTTGTAGTTGCTTCACTGGATTATAGAATGACCACTCATATGTTTAGTGCACTCTATTGAGGAATTATCAACTGTGATTGTTTTGTGCTACCCTTATGCACTAATATATATATATATATATATATATATATATATATATATTGTGAGGGGGTTAGCTCGGTAGCGGGTGTGTGTGACCCCCTGGATGGGCTCCCCACACAAAAACAGGCCCAGCAGACGGAGGTTGTGGTTTTCAAGATCAAAAGGTGCGGTTTATTTCTCTATTTACAGTGACAAAAACACAGCAAAGCAAAAAGAAACATAAACAAAATAAATCCTGGTCAGCTTGACCTCTGACTAAACATGCAGGTTTCCCTAACTAACAACTGGGATCAGCCTGGTGCTGTCCTAGTCCCTAAGTCCCTGGTTTAGTAAATGTCCAAACAAATAGCCACACAGGCTTTGTCTCACCGCACAGGGGTTCACTCTCCCTAGACAGTCCACACAGGTCTGGGTCCAGGCATGAGCAAACACCTAATGAAGCTGGGAGTTTTTATAGAGGCCTTAAACGAGCTGACAAGCTTCAGGTGGTCTCATCAACTCCCTGCCTGCACGACGCCCAGCACTCTCCCTAGAGGTATGAATCATCCATGAGCCCACTAGCCTCAGCTGGGCTTCATCAACTCTCTCCCTAGTTGTATAAGTCGGCA
Source organism: Rana muscosa (assembly GCA_029206835.1). Classification (NCBI taxonomy): domain Eukaryota; kingdom Metazoa; phylum Chordata; class Amphibia; order Anura; family Ranidae; genus Rana; species Rana muscosa. The sequence goes on from CM055122.1 coordinate 861,390,949, forward strand.
TAAAGCCTGAATCTGGGAGAAATATACCTACCCCCCTGGATGCAACCAGGTGACTTTACCTTCCTGCTGTCACATACCCCCCCCCTCTTGTTTTAACCTTGGGGTTGGAACACCAGCAATCAGGCATTCATGTACTCGAGACAAAGCATCCACATTCCCCATTTGAACGCCAGGGCGATGCTTTACTGTGAAGTTGAATTCCTGTAGGGCCAGGAACCACCTATTTACTCTTCTATTTGTCTCCTTGTTTTGAGCCATCCACTTTAACGGAGCGTGATCCGTAACCATGTCAAAGTGCCTACCTAGCAGATAGTACCGAAGGGAATCTAGAGCCCACTTCACCGCTAAACACTCCTTTTCAACCGTGGCGTAATTTACCTCATGGGACTTCAACTTCCTGCTGAGGTAAATGACTGGGTGCTCTTCCCCGTTCCAGACCTGGGACAATACTGCTCCTAACCCCACATCTGACGCATCACTTTGTACGACAAAGTCTTTAGAGAAGTCGGGTGAGTACAACACTGGCTGGCTACATAAGGCTTGTTTCAAGAATTGGAATGCTGCCTCAGCCTCGGGGGTCCATTTAATCATGACCGACCCTTTCCCTTTCGTCAGGTTGGTTAGGGGCACAGCCTTAGAAGCAAAGTGGGGAATGAAGCGCCGATAATAACCCGCGATTCCCAGAAAGGCTCGTACCTGCTTCTTGCTGTTGGGACGTGGCCAACTCTGGATGGCCTCGACTTTGTTGAGTTGGGGTTTTATTACTCCCCTGCCAATGGTGTACCCAAGATATTTGGCCTCCTCCTGCCCAATGGTACACTTCTTGGGGTTAGCCGTAAACCCCGCTTCCCGGATAGAGTCTAGGACTGCTTGCACTTTTGGCAGATGTGAGGCCCAATCTGTGCTATGGACAATTACGTCATCCAGGTAAGCCGCAGCATACTTCCGATGGGGCCTCAGTATCTGGTCCATTTTCCGCTGGAATGTGGCCGGCGCATTCTGTAACCCGAACGGCATTCTCTTATATTGGAACGCCCCGTCTGGGGTTACAAATGCGGTTTTCTCTTTGGCCGACTTGGCCAGGGGAATTTGCCAATACCCTTTTGTGAGGTCAAGAGTCGTCATGTATCGGGCTGTTCCCAGCCGGTCGATCAACTCATCTATACGTGGCATGGGGTAGGTGTCAAATTTTGTAACTTTGTTCAACTGACGAAAATCGTTACAAAATCGCCAGCTCCCATCCGGTTTAGGCACCAACACAATGGGACTAGACCAATCACTTTGGGACTCCTCTATCACCCCTAAGTTCAGCATTTTCTGTACTTCCTCCCGTATTGCCTCCCGTCGGGCCTCTGGGATCCGATAGGGTTTTAACTTCACCCTTTCACCGGGCGGGGTAATAATATCATGCTCTACCCCAGATGTTTGTCCCGGCAGCTCAGAGAACACCTCCTTGTTGCGAAGCACAAACTCCTTAACCTCCTGTTGTTGGGGTTGTGACAAGGTGGCTGCTATTCCAACCTCCGGAATCACGCAACCAGTTTGAGCTGGTGACCAAGTTTCTGCGACTAGGGACTCTCTATCCCTCCAGGCTTTCAACAGATTAACGTGATAGATCTGTTCGGGCTTTCGCCTTCCTGGTTGTCTGACCTTGTAATTCACTTCGCTCACTTTTTCCATTATCTCGTAGGGGCCTTGCCATTTGGAAAGGAATTTACTTTCAACCGTAGGGACAAGTACCAATATCCTATCCCCCGGGGAAAAGGTACGGGTCTTGGCTCCACGGTTGTACACTCTCTGCTGTGCCAACTGCGCTTGGGCCAAATGTTCCTTCACGATGGGCATTACCTGTGCAATTCGATCTTGCATCAGGGCGACATGCTCAATCACACTCCTGTGGGGAGAACTCTCACTTTCCCAAGTTTCCTTGGCAATATCCAACAGCCCTCTTGGGTGTCTCCCATACAGTAACTCAAAGGGGGAGAATCCCGTAGAGGATTGGGGCACCTCCCTAATAGCAAACATCAAATAAGGAAGTAGACAGTCCCAATCCTTTCCATCTCTATCCACCACTTTCTTCAACATTTGTTTTAGGGTTTTGTTGAATCTTTCAACCAGCCCATCGGTTTGGGGGTGATACACAGACGTACGCAATTGCGTCACTTTGAACAATTTACACAGCTCTTTCATAACCCGGGACATAAAGGGTGTACCTTGGTCCGTAAGCAGTTCTTTACAAATACCCACCCGGCTAAAAACAAGAGATAGCTCTTTGGCTATGGTTTTGGCCGAGGTATTTCGGAGAGGGATCGCTTCTGGATAACGGGTGGCATAGTCCATTATAACTAATATGTACTGGTGTCCCCTAGCGGACTTGATTATAGGACCTACCAAATCCATTGCGATCCTCTCAAACGGGACCTCAATGATGGGTAGAGGGACCAGCGGGCTACGGAAATGTGGCATCGGGGCCGACCTCTGACACACAGGGCAGGAGGAACAATAATTTTCTATGTCCTTCATCACCCCAGGCCAATAGAATCTCTGTAATACCCTCTCTCGGGTTTTCTCTGTCCCCAGATGACCTCCAAGAATGTGCCCATGGGCCAACTCCAACACCAACTTCCTGTAAGGTTTGGGCACCACAAGCTGCTCAACGGTTTCTTCTGCCCTTTTTGCCACCCGATACAGTAGGTCCTTCTCTACGCTGAAGTATGGGTAAGTGCAGGTATTATCTGGGTTCACTAACTCGCCATCTATTTCCACTACGTTTTCCCGTGCCTTTATTAGGGCGGGGTCTTTTAACTGTTCTGTGGCAAAATTTTCCCTGTGAACCTCAAGATCAGAAAACTCCACAGACAGTAGGTTTTCGTCTGAGGAGGTGGGCTCCTCTCCAGTTTCTTGAGTCTCGCCTGCCAATACTGACAAGGGAAATTCTGGAGAGTCCTCACCACTCTCAGAGGAGTTTTGGCTATCACCTTCCTGGTACATAGGGGCACCAGTGGGGGGCTCAGGATCATCCCACAGTTCCCAGAACTTCGGAAAATCCCTTCCCACAATGGCATCATGCGGTAGTTGAGATACTAACCCCACTGGATGAGAGAGGGTACCTTTGGGGGTCTTGAAACACACTGTAGTCACTGGATACTCTCGGGTGTCCCCATGCACACAAATAACAGCTACCTTGCTATTCCCAGAGACCTCTGTTTTAACTAATTCAGCCTTTATCAGGGTCACAAGGCTACCTGAATCCAGTAATACCACAACATTTCTACCATTAATACACATTTGGCATAAATGTTTCTCAGTTCCCCGAATGGCAGTGCATGCGACTGTCGCACACAGCGACTGACGTCTGTCCGTCAGAAAGTCACATTGCATGGGTTCCTCCACAACCGGGCAATTTGCTGCAATATGTCCCACTTGCCGGCAGCGGTAGCAAACAATCCTTTTGGCTGCCTCTTGAGCCCCCGACTTCCCAGGCTGTTCTCGCCAAACCCTGGGCAGAGCTCCCACCCTCTCACTCTCTCCACCCTCACCCCTTGGAATCATCTTATCCGCCCCTGGGGATGGTCTGGTCTTAGGGTGGAAAGTCCGAGAGTCTCTGGAAGAGGCCGTCAGGTTCTCTGCAGCCAAGTATCTCTCTACACGATCCACAAGTTTACCGGCCGTTTCTGGGTCTCCATGGCTTACCCACTTTTGAATGGCGGTAGGAAGAGCTCTCAAGAAACGATCCATCACAACACGTTCCACAATCTCCGGTGCGGACAAAGTCTCTGGCTGTAGCCACTTCCTACTCAGGTGAATGAGATCATACATTTGAGACCTGGGGGGTTTTCCAAGCTGGAAAGTCCAGTTATGCACACGCTGAGCCCGGACAGCCAGGGTGACACCCAGCCTTGCCAATATTTCAGCTTTTAGCATCACATAGTCTTTTGCTTGGTCAGGCTCTAGGTCATAGTAAGCTTTCTGCGATTCACCAGTTAACAGAGGAGCCACCAGTCCAGCCCACTGCTCCTCAGGCCACTTTTCTCTTTCAGCAGTCCTTTCAAATGTGGTCAAAAATACCTCTGGATCATCCTCTCCAGTCATTTTTGTCAATAAACGACTCACCCCAAAGGACGCGGTATTAGTGGGACGGCTTTCCTCACTGGTCTGCGGACGTTGCTGCATTACTGCTTCCATCTGTTGTTGTAGTCTCTGCTCTTGCTTCTGCAACAGGTCTATGAAGCGGGCCTCAGATTGCTGCTGGGCTTGTTGCTGGGCTGCGAAGCTCTGTTGTTGAGCTGCAAGGCTCTTTTGCAAACCTGCATTTGTCTGCTGTTGATTGGCATTTGCTAGAGCCAGCTGTTTCAGTATCTCCTCCATGCTGGCTTAAAAAAAAACTGCCACTGGTTCTCCACCAACTGTGAGGGGGTTAGCTCGGTAGCGGGTGTGTGTGACCCCCTGGATGGGCTCCCCACACAAAAACAGGCCCAGCAGACGGAGGTTGTGGTTTTCAAGATCAAAAGGTGCGGTTTATTTCTCTATTTACAGTGACAAAAACACAGCAAAGCAAAAAGAAACATAAACAAAATAAATCCTGGTCAGCTTGACCTCTGACTAAACATGCAGGTTTCCCTAACTAACAACTGGGATCAGCCTGGTGCTGTCCTAGTCCCTAAGTCCCTGGTTTAGTAAATGTCCAAACAAATAGCCACACAGGCTTTGTCTCACCGCACAGGGGTTCACTCTCCCTAGACAGTCCACACAGGTCTGGGTCCAGGCATGAGCAAACACCTAATGAAGCTGGGAGTTTTTATAGAGGCCTTAAACAAGCTGACAAGCTTCAGCTGGTCTCATCAACTCCCTGCCTGCACGACGCCCAGCACTCTCCCTAGAGGTATGAATCATCCATGAGCCCACTAGCCTCAGCTGGGCTTCATCAACTCTCTCCCTAGTTGTATAAGTCGGCATAAAGCCTGAATCTGGGAGAAATATACCTACCCCCCTGGATGCAACCAGGTGACTTTACCTTCCTGCTGTCACAATATATACACTCCCTTTTGGCACATTATAGATATATGTTTTGTTAATATTTTCAAGACCATTTTTTACACATTATAATAAATTATATATATATATATATATATATATATATATATATGTATATATATATAGTACTAATCAATTAACAGTATATCTCCCCATGTTTCCCCAAAGCTGGACTATAGTGTTCATTCCTTTATCATTAACTGTATGCACAGAAGAGCAGATAGAGCAGACCCTGTCGTGGCTGCCATGCTGCTCTTTATTCTGGCATTTTTCTACTTTTTGACTAGACATCATTTCCCAGCCTTAGGGCTTCTAAGGTCATATTTTTAGACATCCAGATGACGTCTGAGGCGCTGTAAAGGTTAAGCAATGCATGCAATGAGGAATATGTCACTAGTCCTTGCTTTATGTGAATTAAGAACATGTCAGGATTCATCATAACCCAGACTCAGGTCTAACATCCATTTCATATCACATTTCACAGCTATAATGATATATGATGTTCTTTAGTTTGTGGTCCTTCATAAATTTGCTTTCATAATTAATCTCTTTATATAACAAGAAAACATAATCAGTGTTTCCATAAGTATGTGTGATGTAAATGGCTAGTAAAATACAACCTGATTTATATACAAACATTCACAAATAGATAAGCAAAATATAAAAAAAAGCTTATTAAAATGAAAGATATTTCAGCTGCTTAGGTAAACATAATTTGAATCTATTCTGAAATTAACACACAATAAAATCTCTTTTATAGAGAAAAATAACAGGCTAGCACTTTTGGCAAAAGCAATGTCTCTCATGTGTTCCCCTGTGCCCTTAAAGTAACTCTACTTTTGTTAGCAAATATTTGAAGTGTAAATGCAGCTTAAGAGCAGTTATACTTCCCTTCCCAGCCCACCTTTCCAGTCTTATACTGAACTCTCTTAGACCTGCAGAGATTTTGGCTTTGAATATTGTCACTGTTAACAAAAGAAAAAGACCTAGTGCTCAAGGCACGGTATGACCCCTCTGGATTTGAAAGAGGCAGACCAGGTATAAGGTAAAAAAAAATATTTATTGAAAACATACAATAAAATTGCAGTGGCAAAAAAGTGACATATAAAAATACAAGTATTAATAGATAAGCTCAATACAAAACATAAGCATGAAACTTAGCTGCCCTGGATAAGTTGATAGGTTAGCGAGAATACAGGCTGTGAAATTACGCCTAACATGTTTCGGACCGTGCCGTCCTTCCTCAGAGGCTTAATGTCATTTGGAGCAATCGTAAATGTTTTATAATATAAATACAGTAACACATTAGTCTGAATTTTTGGTAATAATTAACAGAATAATTCAGTGTTCAATTCTCATTATAATTAGACTTTCAACATCAAGCTACATGTCTACACACATATGATGGTTATGTAGCATTAGAGATTATACTTACACGAATGAGCTAGTGCCTGATGGACGTAACCAGGAAGGCTGAGAGATGGCTAGTGTTCACCCGGGCCGGCGGAGCAACCAAAGCAGGGCCCAGATGGCGAGCAGCCAGGGGCCCGACCCACGGGCAGTGGCGGAGGACTGGAAATGAGGCACCTTAAACAGCTATGAGAACTCCCACTGGCTGGAGTATAAACACCTGTCAGCAAAAGGGCGGCCAATAGGTAATGAAGTATGGTACTTGTAGCAAAGGATAACAGGTCTTGTGTCTCTGAGGCTGGGCTCACACTTGTGCGGTGCGAATTCCAGCTCTCTTATCTCTGAAAAAAGATAAGAGAGCTGTTCAGCAGATCATCTCAGTTTTAGCTGCGAATTTGGTGACCTGAGAGAGAGGAGGGGGAGGGGGGGAAGTGTAGTGAGGTAAAGGAGAGAAATCCTGATGAGAACTAAACACATCTGCGAATCAGATGCGTGCCCATAGAAGATAATGGACCTGAATTCGCACCTGAGCCGCACTGCAATGCCTAGAAAACGCACACGTTCTTTTGGCAATGCGTAGTGCGAATGCATCGCACATATGTGAACCAGCCTCATTGAAATCAATGTATTTTAAAATCATATGCGAATTGGATGCGGTGTAAGCCGCAACCAATTTGCATAGGTGTGAACCCGGACTGAGAAAAAGAAAGACACACCAAGAGACAATAAGGGTACTAAAGAATAGTCTCCTATGAGTATATAGGTAAGGAACTAAATCAAAAGAGTGTATGTGTGGAAATCTGGAGTCACATATTAGTAACAGTGTGTGCTCCCCACGTACCTCACAGTGTGTGTCTCGATTGGAGTCATCCTGTGAGCGTGACACCATCAGTGTGGATGTCTAGGCTGGCAATGGGGTTTAAATAGCTGAATAGAATACTGATTGCCGAAAAGCAACCTGAATCAGCTGGGGCCGATGCGGCAGAGCGTTGCGCCAGACATGTGGCAGCCACGATCTGCCACAGAGTTCTCTGACAAGGGGGGGAACCATGACATCACGTCACTGGTGCGCATGCGGCCTGCCTATCTGCGCCTCATACTGAGACGCAAACAGGAAGGGCTCCTACAAGAGGGCGGACTCCTACAGACAAAGAGGCCCCAGTCACATAGTGACCGGGACCGGGAGACCCCCGCACGCCACGCAACAGGAAAAGGCGACACACACCTGCGATCCCCCCCAAAGGGGACCGAGACCATCAACGCCGTACAGAAGGGTCCAGTCTGGAAACCTACACGAAGTCCGGACAGGGCCAGGGATCACCAGCCAGAGGCAGAGAGGTGTTGCAGCCAGGCGATTCCTCTGCAAAGATCCTGGACATACAGGATGAAGAGAATGATGCTGAGACCCGTGGCCTGGCCAGGGGCCTGGTGACTGCAAGTGCCAGTGTGCAGGAACTGGATGATATCCCTGAAGAGCCGGCCTGCTCTAAGTCCCTTGCTGTACCTATCCAGAAGGAGCCCATGCTAGAGGAAGGAGTGCCTCCAGGTGAGCTGGATGAGGTAAGCGAGGGCCGGGTCAATGATTGGGGTTCCCCCAGAATTCTGGAAAAATTTGGGTCCAAAGAGAGACTGTTCATCCCCTGAGGAAAGCTCCTCATCAGCGTACATCAATGAAGGAGGAAAATTACCCGTTCGCAAAATTCTATAACAAAATATAAAACGGTTTTGTATTTTTTTTTATTTTTATTCTGTCTTTTTTATTTTTTTTAACAAAAAATAAAAACCGCAGAGGTGATCAAATACCATCAAAAGAAAGCTCTATTTGTGGGAAAAAAATTACAAAAATTTCATTTGGGTACAGTGTTGTATGACCGTGCAATTGTCATTCAAAGAGTGAGAGAGCTGAAAGCTGAAAGTTGGTCTGGGCAGGAGGGGGGTTTAAGTGCCTAGTAAGCAAGTGGTTAAGGCTGTCCATCTCCACCGTGGGAACAGATGAAAACCTGCGTGAGGCAGAGCAACCACACCGCTACACAAGAAATGTGAATTTGATATTTCATCAATGGGAGGACTATAACCCCCTCCCAGTGGTGAACTACAGTGTAAAGTTAGATTGTAGAGATAGGATGTATTGATTTTTCTGTTTTCTCCTAGGGACATTAGAGATGGTCGATCGCCATTGCCTAGGAGAATAAAGGCCTGTGGGAGTCAGAGTATTCTTCCTTTGGGAGCAATGCTCTGGCTTCACTTGTATGTGCTTAGTTGCAGGGACCTGTAGTTAGGATTGCATTTTAAAATGTACAGTGTAAATACGTGAAAGAAATGTAAATATTTTTATTTTTGTACGTAACTTATTTGTAACATAGTCCTGTCCAATTTTTCTCCTTTTCCCCATCCAACTTGAAACATGGGATGCCCTTTTAAAATGTATTTTTTCCACAGCTGGGACCAGCTGTAATTTGGTGGGGGGTGAGTATAGCACCCTCTACCATAGGTATATAGGTGCTAGAAGTGTAGTGTTTTTGTATGTTTTGTCAGTGCAGGTCAATTTCAGGAGGCCTATGCTGCAAGCTAGGCTTGTTTGTTTTTGATCTGGGGCAGGGAGTGATTAGTGTAGCAGTAGGTCACTGACATGTGCTTCAGCTTTTGGGCGCCTCCCTTGCTTCCAGTGAGAATGTTCTGGAAGAGGGGCAGGGCTGAGATTTGGTGTGACATGGAGTACATGTGAGGAGCTCTGACCAATCCCCAACTAGGATTGGCAGGGGGCAGGCCTCCTACATATACTCATGGTCAGCCTGCTGGGGGAGGAGTTGTCGGCTGGGTGAAATGAAGGATGGAGTGCTAGATTGTCATGCAGGAGGAACACCCTCATCTGGGGGTGAATCCGGCGGAGGAGCTCGGGAGCTGGGAGGGAACCTCTCCTTACGCGGTCATGGAGAGATGTCCTGGAACAGGAGCTGGAGAGGCAGTCCGTCCGCACGTCCGGGTAAATCCTTCAGGAAGGACCTAGGGCAGGAATCAGTGAGTGAAGCACAGTAGAGATCTGGAAGAGGAATGCCAGGGGAGCTGGGTGCAGAGCCAGAGGGAGAGACTGTGGAGTTATGTGCCAAATCGTTGCAGAGCTATGAGGGCGGGAAGGATTTGCAAGACGGACTTGCTGGAATCAGCAGTCCATCATCTCTAAAGTAATATCTACTAACCGGAAACAGCCATGAGGGGGGTACTGCAAGCCCCAGGCCTTCAACGGTTTCATCTTCTACTCATGCTGGGGCTTATTCAGAGTAAGGCAAAGTCAGAACTGATGGTGTGACGGAGGTACTAAGACTGTGACAGGGAAAGTGGTCTGAGGCAGAAGTGTGTTAAGCTGTGTGCAGAAGGAAGAGAAGTGCGGAGGAGCAGAATTCTGTCAAGTTTAGTGTCAGTCATCTTATTCTATTTCAAGAGTGTGATGCATCTATTGAGTTAACATTCAACTATTAGGTATTCTATGGGCATCCCATGTCCCTAACTCCATCCAAGTTCAATTCCCAAAATAAAATAAACAAAACAAAGCAAAAGACGTTTTCATTGACTACAGAGTGGGTCGGATGGATGTCTGGCAGCAGGGTGAAATATGCGTGGATGTCGTAACTAGTGGCAACCAACCGCTACACAGGCAAAAAAGAAAGAGGGGACATAAGACCCACATACTTGCAATATTTATCATTTGGAAAAATTTGGCACCAAATCCAAAAAAAAGGTGCAAAAAGGTTGAATTTATAGAAAGAGTACTTACTTAAAAGAAAGTAAACTCAGAGCATATGGTGGAGGGCGCCTAAGATATAAAATTGCTTATATCCAAAAAAGATGGAATGGACAACTCTGAAATAGAGAGTATAAATAAATGAATAAATAAATAACTACTGCGAAAGGAGGGATAAAACCAAAAGAAGAAAAGGTGTAAATTAAGCATTTTAAAAAAGATGTAAATTGAACATCTTATAGTAAAGTATGAAAGTCATTAGGACTTTGATTTAAAAAAATCGGAAAAATAATAGAATTATCTAACATAACCTATATAGGGGAATGTATTTGGAATATTAACGAATGAACCATAATAATCAGAATGAGTTCTAAAGATATCCATGGAAAGATTTTTTGTGTACACAAACCGTGGGGTACATCAGACTACTGTCTCAATATTATTCAGCAAGAAAGAATTTAGATTAAGGATATCTTAATAAGAAAAAGGGAGAAAAGGATATAATAATGAGTAGAAGCAGAGGGAAAGTGTGTAATATGGTAATGTTTGAAACCAATACATATGGAGCCTACAATAATAGCACCTAGTATAACCAGCAATAGCCAGGAGGCATCAGTAAAACTATTTGAGTAGTAATATAGTAAAAAGCAGCAATGTCCAAAAAAAGGACCCGGTTCCGAACGCCCATGGAAACCAGAGCAAAAAAGTAAATTCAGAGTAACCAGGATTTTTACCTTGTGAGTAAAGAAGGATAGTACACAGGTCGCCCTCCGTCTCTGGCAATGGTGCCCCCTGATCCCTCCTGTATTGAATTGTATTGTGACTGTACTGTCTTCCCTGATGTAAAGCGCTGCGCAAACTGTTGGCACTATATAAATCCTGTATAATAATAATAATAATGGTGCTGCCTGAGAAGCCGGCTTAAGTGTGTCCTCCATTTGGTCAGCGTCGGACAACACCAACCAAATGCAGACGTGATGGCACCACCGCACATGCACAAGAGTTCCACGTAGTCCCTCAAACTACACTAACCATACTGCTTAGCGGTGGGCGGTGGAGGGTGCGGCTAGAGGCGCGGACATGGAAGGAAGAGCAAACCATTCACTGCACCACCAGACAGCCCTCCTCCACAAACTACACCCCATAGGCAGAGCCGATGGATAGGGGGAGAGAATAATATCACACTGAGGCTGGTTTCACACCAGTCAGGTACGAATTCCAGCTCTGTTTTCCCTGCAAAGAGAAAAATCAGTTGTTCAGCGTTTCACGTCAGTTTTTGATCAGGATCAGGACAGGATTGCATCAGTATCAGGTCAGGTTTACATCAGTAATTTATACTGTTCACAACGGAACACATCTGTGAATCAGATGCGTGTCCATAGAAGATAATAGGCCTGAATTCGCACCTGAGCCAGACCGCACTGCCTAGAAAACGCAAACGTTTTTTGTGCAATGCGGAGTGCGAATGCAACGCAGATATGTGATATATGAACCAGCCTCATTAAAATGAATGTATTTTGAAATGTCCTGCGAATTGGATTCGGTGTAAGCCGCATCTAATTCGCATTGGTGTGAACCCAGCCTAAAGGGGGGAATTAGTGTGAAAAATAGAGAGATGACACCAAGAAGTAGGATGTCTCTATGGATGGAAAATACACGCGCAGGGCAGCAGCGTGGAGCGGGCGCCGATTGGGAGGACCCCTCATGCCCTGGGCATCCATATGACCGCAAGTGCGCCTAACACCCCAAAAGGAGGGTCCTACATGGCAGCAGCCATATCGGGGCATGATGCAACAAGAACCCAAACCATAAAAGTGGGACGGATGACCACATATCAGTAAACAGTGCTGACTATTAGTGCCGCCTATCAGTGCTGCCCATCACTGCTGTCCATCAATGCCCATCAGTGTCGCCCATCAGTGCTGCTTATCAGTGCCCAGCAGTGCCACCTATGAGTGCCTATCAGTGCTTCCTATTGCCCATCAGTGCTGTCTATCAGTGCCCATCAGTGCCACATATCAGTGCCACCTATCAGTGCCCATAAATGCGACATATTAGTGCCTCCTCATCAGTGTCACCTAATCAATGCCCGTAAGTGCCGCCTCATCAGTGACCATAAGTGCCACCTCATCAATGCCCACCAGTTCAGCCTATTTGCACCTCATCAGCACACATCAGTGAAGGAGAAAAATTACTTATTTACACATTTTACCTACAGAAACAAAGTAAATTTTATTTCGTCTTTTTTATTGTAAAAAATAAAAAAACCAGCAATAAATAAATACCACCAAAAGAAAGCTCTATTTGGGTGAAGAAAATTATAAAAATGTCATTTGAGTACAGCATTGCACGCGCAATTGTCAATCAAGTTGTGACAGCTCTGAAAGCTTCAAAATGGCCTGGGCAGGAAGGGGGTGTAAGTGCCCTGTAGGCAGATGGTTAAAGCCTTTCCCTGAGACAGGAAGTGTTAACACATAATTTCACATAACACTGTGATATTAGCAGCTAACAGTAGAGGGCAGCAGATCTCTACATAGGTATTTGCTCCAAGTATTTAGCTGTTTGTTTATATTTTAGCCTTATTTTTTAATTTAGTGTCAACTTCACCTGCTAATTGTCTGAACTGTAGATAACTTTTCTGGATTGCCTAAACAACACTATTAATAAGGTTTGGAGTGATTTCAGTGAAATTGATTTTGCCATTGGCAAACAAAAACTCTGTTTTGCTCACTGAGATGCTTAGGGACATTGGGACAATTTTCTGGAAAACAATATTTTTCCTCTCTTAATTTAGAGATTTGTTTGGGTGTATTAGGGTTGTTTTTTTTTATTTTGTGTATTGTTGCTTTATTTTTTTATTTTGCTCCTTTTTCTGCAAAGCAATCTCTCAATGGTGCTCATGCTGAGCGGGTATCTGCCTATGTTCAGTAAGCAGCAGGCTAGCCACTCAGCACAGGACCTAGAAGCTAGTGTAGATCTCTGTATATTAGTGGTGCCTACTCCAGGGATTTTTAGCTTCCAGAGGGATTGGCCAGGTATGGTATATGCAAAGCTACATTTGTCCAGCTTTAAATCAACGGGACCCCTAAAAGACACCAAAAACAACTTCAGTTTCGCCTACACATTGATTTCAATGTATTTCACCAACATGGAAAAATTTTGCAGTAAAGCATTGATTTTTGGAAAAATTTCAGGGTGAATAAAATCTGAATTTCGCTCATCCCTAATCACCCTGTAACACCCTGTAACCCGACCCAATTATACCTGCAGACAGTGAATACAGCAGATACTGCAGATAAGTTTTCTTTCAAACTTCCCTGTTTTTTTCTCTCTTCTCTCCAATTTTCAGTCTGTGTAGGCACACCCCCTAAGTTTTTGATTTGAAATTTCAGCTGGTGTGCAGGGGATAAGAAAGCTTAACTTAAACAAGGGTCATGTGGCAGAGTTGAAAAATAAATATAGAAATTGTTCAGCAAATAAACACAACTACCAAGCTGAAGTTTTCCTGGGGTTTCTACTTCCTACTGAATATTTATGGATGCACATGTATACAAAGTAATGTTTAGCTATACAAGTTATTTTTAATGCACAGAACAATATTTCTTCAACAACCTACTTACGGATTTAATTAAGAAGTGCTCTGAACTGACAATAATGAAAAATAGAATTTAATAGAATTAAGTGCATTAATAGTATTCTGGCTTGGGCAAGAAAGCTTAGGTAATAATGTTTCCAAGCCTTTGTTTATACTCTCATTCAGTGCTTTTTATGTCTCCATAGTATTATAAATAGTTATAAGTAGATTGGTAATAAAAATTGGTTCATTTACTTGAAAGAGTATTTACACAGAGCCAAGCAATGTCTTTTTTTTGTGAATGCATTTCCACATCCAATGAAGCTTTCAATATAATAACACGGCCAAGTAACTTTATCATTGTGCTTATAATGGCTACAATGTAAAGGGAGTGTTCTTATAAAGTGAAATAAAAAAAGTCCTTGTAAGCTTTTGCCGCCAGGAGAGCTCTGTTGTGAATTAGTAAAGAGAAAGTATAATGAGAGAAATGCTTGCGTTGCTATTCCTGAACTCCTTCTGAAGGTGGATCAGCATGCCAGCCATAGTGATCCATCAACTTAGCTAGCCAAGTCAGAACCTACTGACCTGAAAACATTGTTTAAGATCAATGACTAACCAAGTAGTGAAGTGAGATGATTACCAGGAAAATTAGGAAATTATTTTCTTAGCAGGGTGGTCCGAGATGGCAACACAGGTACGGTAAAATTGTCTCATTGAAGGCTACTTCAAAGGACTCTAACACTTTCACAATTGATCTATTACTAGCCCACCCAACCAACTTATATACACCTTTCCTGCACTTCCTTGTCTTTATGAAATACTAGTATATGGGAACATGTCACCTCCTCCCAATGATGCAGTGCTAAGCAGCTAATTGTCAGACCCAAAAGCCATCATGTGAGAGAGGGGGTGACATAGTTAACTCTATGTATGCTCAGATATCATCCAACTTATAGCCCTTATACGTGATTTGACTCCCACCACCAATTAAGGAATTGAGGGAAGCACAGCACAGGTATAAATGGGTGAGGTTGTGGGCTGAATGGGCAAAAGTCGCTTTAAGGTTTGATTGCTAATACATATTCACTTAAGGGTGATCTATATGCAAAAACATAATGCTTTATTAATAGTAATTTTAAGATGGATAAAAAGTAATAGATGCCATTCCGCTTCCCCCACGTAAGTCCACAGCATTAAGCTTCCATCACTGAATATAATCAAGGTGTCCCAATCACTCCCAGGTATATTAATACTATCTTCAGGGACTCTGGCTTCGTCCAAAAGGCCTTTTGCATTCGGCTTATGACCATAAACAACAGTGAAAGAGCCAGGGCAACTACAGCTGGTCCTTCTGGGTGTTGAACTACCTCACCCGAGGTTTCAGCCCTTTTAAGGGCCTTTAGACAGCTGACTATGTCCAGATAGCTCTGGGGTGTTTGGCTCCCAAGACCCCTCCCATCCTGGCATTTATATGGGCACTAACACCCATTACACCACTACATCTCTAAAAGGGGCCTAACAACAAATTAACACTTTTCCTATACCTGTCTAGATTGGACACAGAGGTATCTAGTGGCAGGCTGGCTAATAGCACCTACTAACACGCAGGAATGGGTAAATAGTAATTAGAGGGCTGAATTTTTTTTTTATAGGAGAAGATGTTGCTGCATGTTTCCCTCGCTCACATAACCCCCCCAAAAATAGCAATATGTTATTTAAATAAAGATCTTTCTAATAATGCTGGTAAGACCAGAATTAAAATCTTTGGAACAGAAGCAGAAAATAATCACCAATAATGTGCCCCTCTCTGATTTCGTTTTACTCTGTTAATGGGGCATACCTTGTCTAGACTTTATGACTAAGTCCCATTAATCCATCATTACACCATTACATTACACTGATTCGAAGTTCAGTATGGGCACCTTCAGTGGACAAGCAGTGGTAGTTGCTGGAGCTTAGCCATGAGGTCAATGGAAGACAGGCCCTAGTAAAAAAGTGACACTAAATAAGTACATTGCACAAAAGAGGCTTTTGGGCTAATAAAGGTGATATTTAGCATCCTGTGGTGTCTGCCTTGATGCAGGTTTTGTAATCCTAACACTTAAAAATAAAGTTCAGGTTTACTGTAAGATAACCATTTAGTTTTATTCAGGATCTATAACTGAGCTCCAGTGGTCAATAATGCCTGTTTTAGGTTTCAGGGATCCACAAAGTAGAATTTACTTGCGTCTGCAAGTAGAAGGATCATAGATAATTCTGTTCCAAAAAAATGGTTACTTTGGCAGTGCATATGTAGCAAGTTTTCATCAGCTGCTTTCAAGGCACCGTTTCAATGTACACCCATTCAGAATAAAAATATATAGAGACAGCATTGTCAAAACTGAAAGTGGAGCCAATGAAATAAAGCAGATTACAGGCTTGAAAGCAGAGCCATAAAGATAAATCAGAAGAGAACTTCCAGGCCCAGGGAGCAGTTATAATACCAACAGATATATTTATAGCAGACTTTGAACAGATCTCAGGAATAACTCATCCCTCTCACGGAGGTGAAGGTGAGGAGCCAGGGGACAGCACAATAAATGCCAGTGAGCCAGGGAAGGATTCTTTGTATGGTAGTAAATACACACTGGGGACCCACGTGTCTACAATTAGACAATACACTTACTATAAATACTACCCCAAGTTATTAAGAGGCCATTATCACTCGGGCAAGTAATTTTATCTACTGGCCAGTGCCTGCTTCGATAAAGAAAAAAATAATATTTAGAAATAGTTTGGAAATTAAAGGGACTTTGTTATGGGGCTGCCATTGCTAAACTTTCCTTTTCAGAATGCTGATGCTTTAACTTTAACACCATCTGAGCTGATGACCCAAAACATGTATAGAGATAAGGAGTTCTGACACTTTTGACATTCATGTATAACAGGCTTGATCCAGATTTAAAAAATACTCAAGTCAGATGCATTTTCAAAAGCAGGCCAGTAAAGGCACCCCCCATATTTCTCTAATGACAGAGTCACTTTAAAGATTTTTGTGATCTGCCAAAACTGACCTGTTTCTTTTTTGCCATTATAAAAGGGGATTAGGTTATGGAAGTCCTATGAGGCAGTAATGGCAAAATAAGTAATGGAATTTAAAGTGAACCTAATCTGATGTAAAACAATAAGCTAATAAAAGTGCTGAAGTGCAGGGAATCTGTGGTGCCTTAAAGTACCTATATTTGTCTTCAAATCAGTAACCTGTCCCTGTGGAGCCTATTGGAACCTAATTCCAGGGCTGTATTTGAGACCTTGGCATATGCATTGACATAAAGATTCAACCCCTAAGCTCCAGCCCAGTCATTCAGAATGCAATACCACAGCCTGTATGGCTCATTAAAGTTTTATCACATAACAATAGGATTGAGTGGAGCTTTATTCTGATACTTTTGGTACATGATTTCCACCTACCTTTTACTCTGTGGTTCCTTTCAAGATAGTATCACTTCCCACGTCGTGCCTTCTGTGTATCAGCAGAAATAAGACTATATTGTTCATAGCCATAACTATGTGTGTTGTGGTCTCATAGCAAAGCCATCAAGCCATACTAATTTTCATATCAAAGGCAATTTATTCTAGTGGTACAGAACATAAATCCATTTAAATACAGTTTTATATAGAATTCTAAACCATGAATACATTTTGTTGAGATGTATTTGTCAAATGTTATTGCTACTTGTAGATGGACAAATTGCTACTTGGGCCCCAGAGTAATCACGTAGTCTGCTATAGCTATAGGTACTCCCATGATGATGCGGTTTACAGCTTGGATTGAATTAGAGTTATCAGTGTGTAAGCAGGTGGATGTCAAATGTTTATGTTTTATAAAAATGTTCTACTGTTTAACAGTTGATGTTCTGTATGTGGTTAGAATTTTGTGTTATAATATTGCACTAGTTTTGCTTGCCCTGCTGAGGTGATACTCGCTGGGAGGTAAGGGTTAACACTGCTGGTCAGGTTTTTCCTGGCTTTTTGGGAATATACCACCCTCTGCTGGGGCAAACACATAAAAAGGGAGGTAATTAACCTCTCGGGTATGCCATATAGTTAGTAAGATGGCTGGAGGGTCAGTTCTAGGTCTCCCAAGCCAAAAACATGCTGCACAGGATGTGCTCCACTACTTTGCACGTAAACCATTCCTCGTGGGAGCCCAGTCAGGGTTCCAGGGGTATGGACTCATGCTTGACCAAAGACTCTTAGGAATTTTTCACCTAACTAAGGGGCACTTAGAAAATTTTGTACAGGAATCTTTATTGAAGACATCGTAGTTGAACTGTACATTTGTTATATTTAAACAAGTTTAGTAAAGAACCTTTATTGTAATTTAACTTGACTTGGTCTGAAGTTACTTGAGAACAATCCTAAAGGGATGCATGCATGTATAGTGTATCACAAGAACAGGGCTTATTAGGGGACAAGACAAGTTAGAGAAGATGCACTACAAATTTTTAACATGCAGTAAAGCTGTTCAGAGGAAGCTATTTTGACATTGTCAATGACTAGAGTACTATTGTCGTGTACAACCTGCCATTCATGAAGCAGGCTGGTATTGAAGGAGCTTATGTGCCTAGACTCCTTCCCTAGTGAACAGAACCCCAATACTGGGTCTGACTCATGACACAGGGCGTTCTATGGACCCATTCTGTTAGTCACAGAAGATTGAGTGAGGCCCCAGGAAAAGTATGTTATGTACATAAGTCAAGCTTCCTAGTATTTAAGTGAAAAATATGAATTAATGTCACTGGGAGTGAGATAAGGGGTTACTTGGCTGGTGGAGTCTAGTGCAGGCTTAGCAGTACCGGCACAGAAATGCTGCACAGCTAAATGAGAGAAGAGTTATGAAGTGTATTGAGAAACTGTTTTTCATAGTGTACAGAACATATTGAGCTAAAGAACTGTGCCATGAACTACAAGAAGTTAATTGTATTCTTTTGGAGAAGCATCACGTTTGGCAAGTTGGAGTGCTGACTTAACGCCAACTTTGAGGGATTTCACTGATTGTGGGATCTTTTTTTTTTTCTCCTGTACATCTGATCTCCAGCCTTTCTTTGAATGTGACCTGTATATTAACCCCTTCAGCTCCCTTGTCCTGCACAACTGCATATTAACTCATATGTCATCCCATCTAACCACTATATGGGACCTGTACATCAACCCCTTAACCTCCTCCTCCCTGTGGATATGACCTAATGTATCTAATGCACAATTGTTGTTGGTCTTTTTAAAGTAAAAAATGTAAAACTAAAGCGCTTATTAAATACAACCAAAAAATAGGATTTTTGTACTCACCGTAAACGCCATTTCTCTGACGTCAATGGACTGACACAGCTGGATACTGTAAACGTGTGGGTATATGCCCCTGCTCGCAGTAGAAGATCTAGGCAGAATGTTAGATGTTAAAACATTCTAGAACAAACCAGAGCTGAACAGCCCCGCCCAGGGGGGCGGTCCCTCCGGACATTACCCTCCCACCTGCAGCTAGCAGACCTCAGTTCGTAACAAAGCAGTACAAACCTTAAAAGGAAGGGTGGGTGCTGTGTCAGTCCATGGACGTCAGAGAAATGGATTTTACGGTGAGTACAAAAATCCTATTTCTCTTATCATCCATGGACCGACACGGCGTGTCTTACACTTTACACGTGGGTATATGTCCCTGCTTGCAGGAGAAGACTTAGGCAGAATGTTAAATGTTAAAACATTCCAGAACAAACCAGAGCTGAACAGCCCCGCCCAGGGGGGGCGGTCCCTCCGGACATTACCCTCACACCTGCAGCTAGCAGGCCTCAGTTTTTTTCTGCCTAGCAGAAGGAGAAGACGTGGCTCTCTCAGGAGCCAGTCTCCTGGAATATTTTACTTTTAATTTTTATTCCTTTGGGAATTTTATTATTTTATTTTTGAGACCTTCAATCAACTGTCGGCTGGGCAACAGGTTGGGTACACTAGTATCCTCGTAGTCTTCCTTGTCCGACCATCGAGCGTGCTGATCCTCGCCTTGTGTGCGTGAGACTCAGTTCACGACAAACCCCATGGCTCCAGGGGTGGCCGGGTTGCTTTCATGCTCCCGCGGTCCTCTCAAGATCAAACAGTACCACTGTATCTTTCGCGGTGGACCGGGCCGACAGCTATGCAGTACGACTCTGTGATAGGCCTGTCTGAAACAAGCCAGTGAGTCCCTCTATGGGCACCGGGGGTGTTCTCCAAGGTGCTTGCGGGACGGGTAAGTAGTCTCTCCTGCTGCAAGGTGAGTACATGCTGGCTGTGTTTCTGTGTGTGGGGGGTTCTCCCTGTCTCCCCCCAGTTATGCTGCTCTCTGCACCCTGTTGTGCTGTTCTGCTGTGTGGGGATGCTTGGGGGGTCACTCTGCCCTGGGGGGGCCGCTCCATGACTGTTATTTTGTTTGGGAAGTGTTCTGGGGGACTGGGTGTGTTGTTTTCTGTGCGCCATTGGCGCAGTGTTTTATTTTTTAAAAAGTGCGCCATTGGCGGCCATTTTGGCTGGGGCTTAATGCATAGTTATACTGGTGCCCGGCGGCCATTTTCTTGTAGCCGCGGCACTTTCACTTTCGTTTTCGGCCTCTAGCAGCGCTGCTGTACGGCGCGAAATACACACATCCTCACAGATTCTTCACCTCAGGCTGCACCAGCGCTACAGCGCGACTCATACAGCACTACAGCGCGACTCATACAGCGCTACAGCGCGACTCATACAGCGCTACAGCGCGGCTCATACAGCGGTACCGAGCGGTCCCTAGGGGTGGTGAGTACTCCAGGTATCCCCTCCTCAGCCCCAGCACGGCCTGTGGGTGGGCTGTATTATTCACTGTAATGGTGAATAAGGTCTCAGAGCGTGGCAATATTGGAGTCTGGTTCACCTGTTTCTTCACACTGTTAGAGACAACTGGCAGTGCTCCTGCACCTGCGGTTTTTAGGGACCAGTTGTCGGTAGTCCTGGTATCATTAATCTGACCGGGAGGAAGCAGTGTGTGAGCGCAAGGGAGCAAAAAAGCCCCTATCCCCACTTTTTTTCCACAAAAAAAAAAAAAAAAAAGGGGGGGTGTGCGCTGATTCAGATATGGGCCTAGCCACTACCGCTCAGGACTCTAGCTCTGAATATATATTTGATGGTTTTGAACAGGACATTCCTTGCAAGGAGAACTCCAGTTCTGTGCCAGTAAATGACAGGGTGCTTGTTTTGTGAACTCATTTATGCAGTGAGGGACACTCGCAAGCTAAATGCTGCGGATGCAGAACCTCAGGCGGACGGTCTCCTCTGGTTTCTTAGGGCCAGGCCTTCTAAAAAGTGTTTTTTTCAATATGTACCTTTCTTTGACCAGCTCACTGACAAGGTCTGGGGAAAAAGGCACAGAAGACTTTTATGGTCCCGCAGCGTTTGCCTATAGATACCCCTTTGAAAATGCCCTACTTAAAACGTGGGCTTCTCCCCCAGTGGTCGACCCTCCAGTCGCCCAGTTGAACAAGGCCACCATTCTCCCGGTGGAGGGGACTCCTGCATTAAAGGACCCCACTCACAGGAGGTCAGAAGTGGTGAGTAGAGCTATGTTTGCCTTGTTGGGGTCCGCCCTACGGCTTGTGGTAGCGGCGACCCTTGTGTCTCCAACACTTGCGGGATGGGCAACTAATACAGGAGCATGATCTTCCTCCAGACACTATTGCTCTGGCCCACAAATGGTGCAGGGCCTGGTTTATGTGGCGACGCCACGTTTGAGGCGGCCCCTATAACTCAGGGTATTGCATTGTCTGATCTGGTTGAAATGCTGGTCTGCTGACCTAGCTTCTAAAAAGCCTCCGAAGGGTTTACCATTGAAAGGTGGTAGGCTTTCCGGTGCTGCGCTGGATGACATCATCAAGGATGTCACGGGAGGTAAAAGCACTGTTCTTCCTCAGGCTGGCAAGGAGGCCACTATAAGCAGGGTCCTTCCTTTCCAGAAAAAAGTTTTTTTTTTTGTCAATCAACGGGGAGGCCCTCCCAGACTGACAGCGGTACGGCTGGTGGACACGAGCGCCCCTGGGTGCGTATGCCGAACAAGCCGGCTCCCTAGCCCGCCTCCACGTGAAGTCTTGCCCCCTCCCGACCCTGGGGTAGGGGGGACGACTTTGTAGGTCCACGGATCAATGGACCTCCCGGATCTCCTACTGGTGGGTGTGCGAGGTGATCACCTCAGGTTACAGGATAGGTTCCGTTCCTAATTCCAGACAGATTCTTCCCTCGAATCTTTCTCTCCTTCCTGCCCATCGGGTGGCCCTATGGGGCCTATTCAGGTTTGAGGTCCGGAGTGATTGTGCCGGTTCGGTCACAGGAGAGGTTTCAGGGATTCTACTCGAATTGTTTGTCGGCCCAAAAAAGGGACAGGGTTCGGCCTATCCTGGACCTCCAGGTCCTGAATGCCTTTGTGAAGGTGCAAAAGTTCCGCATGGAATCCATTCGCACGGTGGTCAGTACACTCCGTCAAGGGGATTTTCTGGCGACCTTGGAAATCAAGGACGCCTACTTGTATGTTCCGATCTGCGCTTGCGATCGGCGAAGTCCACTATCAATTTGTGGCTCTTCCTTTCGGCCTAGCCCCGGCACCGAGGGTGTTCACCAAGGTGCTTGTGCCGGTTCTAGCTTGCTGAGACAGCAAGGCATTGCTGTCGTGGGCTATCTGGAATCTCGGTCTGATTCTGGACTCCTTGGAGGCAAAAGGTATTCCTACCTCCGGGGAAGCTACTGACACTTCAGTCTGCAGTGCGGATGCTGACATCCCAAAGAATGGTCGTCAATCCGTTTTTGCATGGGAGTCCTGGGACTCATGGTGACCTCTTTCAAGGCCATTCCGTATGCCCAATCACACACCAGGGCATTGCAGAAGGAGATCTTGTTCCCTTGGGACAATTCCGCGTTGTCTTTGGATTTTCCGATCCAGGTGAGCCACCTGGTCAGGGTGTCCCTGACATGGAGTTTGGGTCCCTGGCTCTTCGGTCCGGGAAGTCGTTCCTCCCCGTCCAATGGATGGTGTTCACTACGGACGCCAGCCTGAAGGGCTGGGGTGTAGTCTGGGGAGTCCTGTTGGCCCAAAGGCTTGGACTCCGGACGAAGCCCGTTTGCCGATCAATGTTCTGGAAATACGGGCCATCAGACTGTGCCTATCCTCGTGGTCTGAGAGATTGCAGGATCGTTCCATTAGGATCCTGTCAGACAAGTCACGGTGATGGCGTATGTTGACCATCAAGGGGGGACTCGGAGCTCAGCTGCGGCTTCCGAGGTCCCCCGTACCCTGAGGGGGGCTAAAAGAAGCGTGCCGTCTCTGTCAGCCGCTTACATTCCGGGCATAGAACTGGCGGACTATTGAGTCGCCAGATGTTGGACCAGGGAGAGTGGTCCTTGCACCCGGAGGTATTTCAACTCCTTTGCCACACAGACGGTGGGGCACGCCGGAGGCGGACCCGATGGCCTCTCGACTCAATTGCAAGTTGTCGAGATTTGTGGCCAGATCCAGGGATCCTTGGGCGGATGCCTCAGAGGCGTCAGTGGCCCATGGGGTCATGATCACCTGTTACACGTTTATCCTCCGCTGCAGTTGCTTCCTCGCCTGCTGCGCAGGGTGGCGACCGAGGGAATTCCGGTGATCCTCATTGCTCCGGATTGACCTCGGCTTCACTGGTATGCCGATCTGGTACGTCTCGTCGCGGCCGTTCCCTGATGGTTGTCAATAAGGGAGGACTTTCTGTCTCAAAGTCATATATTTCACCTGCTTTTACAGTCTCTGGCCTTAACGGCATGGTTGTTTAAAGCCAGGTGTTGAGAGACCGAAGTCTCTCGGACTTGGTCATTTCATCCATATTAAGGACACAGAAGTCTTCCTCCAGAACTATCTCTGTACCTGGAAAAGCTTACATCGCCATGTGCGAAGAGCTGGACTGACATCCTCGGTCGTATTCCATCCTTAGAATCCTGCGTTTCCTACAGCATGGCGTGGCCCAAAGGCTCACTTTGAGTATCATTAAGGGTCAGTTTCGGCCTTGGCCGTCTTCTTTCGGTGACCACTAGCGGGTCATTCCTTGGTTGGCACCCTTGTGCAGGGGGTTCGCCATGGGCTCCCTCCTGTCAAGTCTCCTCTCCCCCCGTGGGATCGGAATTGGTACTCTCGGTTCTCCAGGAACCTCCTTTTGAGAATATCAGGGATATTCCCCTCTTCACTTTGTCTCAGAGGGTGGCCCTTTTAGTGGCAATCACTTCTGTTAGATGAGTAACTGAATTGGCGACCTTGTACTGCAAGTCGCCATGTTTAGTCATCCATAAGGATAAGGCGGTGTTGCATCCGCGACTTTCTCTTTTGTCAAGGGTGATCTCGACCTTTCACCTAAAATGAGGACATTGTCCTCCCGTTCTAGAGTCCTCGCCCATCGCATCCCAGAGAGTGTGCGCGGCACACTTTGAATGTGGTATGAGCCTTGCGGGTGTGCCTGTCTGCTGCTTCTATTCGGAAGTCTACTCTCTGGTTGACTGTCTCTGGTCAGAAACAGGGTCAAGCGGCTTCGTCTGCCACCTTTTTCTAGGTGGATCGGACAAACCGGCTTTCAAGCCTATGCTCTCATGGGGCGGGCGCCTCCCTTCCCGGTTACGGCGCATTCCACCAGGGCAATTGGTGCTTCCTGGGTTTTCCGACATCAAGCGTCGGTTGCACAAGTGTGCAAGGCGGCAACCTGGTCGTCTGTTCATACCCTTTCTAAGTTTTATAGGGTTGATGTGGCTGCATCTCCGGATGCTTCCTTCAGCCGCAAGGGGTTGCAGGCCGCTGTTTAAAGTGGCAACTCCTCCGTTGAGGAGCTCTGCCTTGTTTGGAGTGAAGTTTTTTGGTTTTTCCATTTATACTGCTCCCATCCCTCTTGACACTGCTTTAGGACATCCCACGTGTAAAGTGTAAGACACGCCGTGTCGGTCCATGGATGATAAGAGAAAATAGGATTTTTGTACTCACCGTAAAATCCATTTCTCTGACATCCATGGACCGACACGGCACCCACCCTTCCTTTAAGTTTGTGCTGCTTTGTTACGAACTGAGGCCTGCTAGCTGCAGGTGTGAGGGTAATGTCCGGAGGGACTGCCCCCCTGGGCGGGGCTGTTCAGCTCTGGTTTGTTCTGGAATGTTTTAACATTTAACATTCTGCCTAGGTCTTCTCCTGCAAGCAGGGACATATACCCACGTGTAAAGTGTAAGACACGCCGTGTCGGTCCATGGATGTCAGAGAAATGGATTTTACGGTGAGTACAAAAATCCTATTTTTCTCTTATCGTCCATGGACTGACACAGCTGGATACTGTAAACGTGTGGGACGTCCCAAAGCAGTATCAGAAGGGTGGGAGCGGTAGCAAAGGAACAACCAAAACTTCACTCCAAACAAGCAGAGCTCCTCAACGGAGGAGTTGCAACATTAAACAGCGGCCTGCAATGCTTTGCGGCCGAAGGGAGCATCTGAAGATGCAGCCACATCAACCTTAAAAAATCTTGAAAAGGTATGAACGGACGACCAGGTCGTCGCCTTGCACACTTGTGCAACCGACGCTTGATGTCGGTAGGCCCGGGAAGCACCAATTGCCTTGAAACCGGAAAGGGAGGCGCCCGTCCCTTAAGGGCATAGGCCTGTATGACGGCCTGCCTGATCCACCTAAAGACGGTGGCAGATGACACCACTCGGCCCTGTTTTGGACCAGACACAGATTTCCGAATGTAAACAGTAGCAGACAGGTACACTCGTAAGGCTTTTACCCATCTTAATGTATGAAGCGCATACTCTCAGGGATACGATGGGTGAGGACACAAGGACGGAAGAACAATGTCCTTCTTAAGGTGAAAGGCCGAGACCATCCTTAGAAAAGAAGGATGGTCGTGGGCGCAACACCAACATATCCTTATGGAGGACCAAATGAGGCGACTTGCCGGACAAGGCCGCCAACTCAGACACCCGTCTAACCGAAGCAATGGCCACTAAGGCCAACTTCCGAGACAAGGTCAAGAGAGGAATCTCTCTGATATTCTCAAAGGGATGGTCTTGGAGAACCGAGATGCATCAAAATCAGATCCCAAGTAGGGAGAGGAGGCTTGACAGGGGGGATCACATGGCGAACCCCCTGCACAAAAGGTGCTAATCAAGGAATGGCCCGGTAGCGGTCGTTGAAAAAGACAGCCCGGGCCGAAATCCGACCCTCAAAAAAGGTATGCAAGGCCAGCTTTTGGGTCACACCACGCTGTAAGAACAGCAAAATCCTGGGAACGGAATACATCCGAGGATGCCTCTCAAGTTCCTCGCACATAGCGATGTAAGCCTTCCAGGTACGGTGAGATATCTTTCTGGAGGAAGATTCCCGTGTCAACAACATAGAAGAGATGACCGAATACGAGAGAACTCGGTCCTTCAGCACCTGGCTTTAAACAGCCATGCCATTAAAGCCAAGGACTGTAAAGCAGGATGAAGTATGGGATCATGAGACAGAAGGTCCACCCCAATAGGCCGTCGCCAGGAATGTCTGCGACTAGCCGAAGTAGATCGGCGTACCAATGCCGCCGTTTCAGAGCACTGGAATGGCCTCAGCCCCTACTCTGCGAAGCCGGCGAGGCAACAACAGTAGCGGAGGGTAAGCATATATCAGGCGATACTGCCCCCATGGGCTTCCA
This sequence comes from Rana muscosa, assembly GCA_029206835.1. Taxonomy (NCBI): domain Eukaryota; kingdom Metazoa; phylum Chordata; class Amphibia; order Anura; family Ranidae; genus Rana; species Rana muscosa. The sequence goes on from CM055122.1 coordinate 861,417,418, forward strand.
ACGCATCTGACGCGTCCGCCCAGGGGTCCCTGGACCTCACCACGATCTTGCCACCTTGCGAGTGAGTCGAGAGGCCACAAGGTCCACTTCCGGTGCCCCACCCTCCGGTAAAGAAGGTGGAAACACCTCCGGATGCAAGGACCCTTCGCCTGCAATGCACACGGCCGACAGGACCGTCTTGCAGCGAGATGTATGAAAATCCCAAAGAGACTCCACAATGTATCGGAGAAGGAAGGCCCCAGTGTACAGGGTGACTCAAATGTTGGCCAATAAAGGCAACTTGACGGAACTTCCCTAGAAACTCGGTCAGAGGACTAGTACCTCAGCCTCCACAGGTGGGGCAAACCCACCCCGGGCACAGAGACCCTAAAGGCTAAAGCAGTTGTAGTGCACCTGCTAGACGACTGATGGATGAAGCAGAGGCTTTTGCCCAGTCATTGAGCTACAAAAAATGCCAGAGACGCAGCCACTAACGGGCGTAACGCTAACCCCAGCCTGGTGAACACAGTCCAAGCCAGCGCTTCTGATCACCACTGAAAGCAGGTGGAAAGTGATACCCCTGAAACCAGGGATCCCTGTGACAATGCTCCATCCAGCAGCTACCCATGGATAGGTGCTGATTGTGCAAACACACAGTTTATACTATGTATTGCGTCAAACGCACAAATGGAGAGTGTGGGAGGAAACCCACCCAGCCACAAAGAGCATAATACCACCACATACGGCGTATGTAGTTTAGTATTTGTGGATAAACCTATTAAACACGTATATACTGTGCCAGCGACGAAGGCGCCTGGACGTAAACCAGCCACGCAGATTGCGTACACAACCGTGTAGGTATGTTAGCCTGCGAATAAACAAATTGCACATGTTTATACTGTGCATAGCGCTGAGAATGCGCACACCATTGGAGCGCAGGGGAGAAACCTGAGCACCCGGATGAAACCCATGCAGACTGCATACGCATACCGTGTATGGTATTATAGTATGTGTGCTAAACATTTTGCACAAGCCCATGTGTGCATAGCACCGAAGGCGCGCACACTGTTGGCGCGTGGGAGAAACCGAAGTACCCCACGCATACTCAGAGAATGCAATACCTACAGCTACTGTAAATGTATTTAGTGTAGTGTATAAACATAATGTGTATGTTTACATCGTGTATTGCACCAAAAGCATGCATGTCATGTAGCGTGGGCGGAAACCCACGCAGACTGCAAAGACATACCGGGTAGGTATATTAGTATGTGGATATCCAATCGCACAAATTTAGACTGTGCATAGCGCCGAAGCGCCCATACCAATGGAGTGTGGGAGGGAACCGGAGTACCCGGAGGAAAACCACACAGACTGCCTACACATACCGTGTAGGTATTATAGCATGCGTGATAAACATTGAACATGTTTAACTGTGCAGAAGGCCAAAGGCGCACATACCGTCAGTGCATGGGAGGAAACCGGAACACTCGGAAGAACTCCACGCAGACAGCACACAGATAGTGTCGGAATGATAGCATGTGAATCAACATATTGCACATGTTTATGCTGTGCATTTCCATTGGAGCGTGGGGGGAAACCGGAGTACCCGGAGGAACCCCACGCAAACAGTATACCCATACTGTAAACATGTATAATATGTGCAATAAACATATTGAACATGTCTATACTGTGCAGAGAGCCGAAGCGCACATACCATGAGAGTGCGGGAGGACACCGGAGCCCCCGCCAACCCAGAGAGTATAATATATACATATACTGTGAATGTATCTGGAGTCATGCATAAACATATTTTGTACGTTTATATCATGTATGGCACTGAAACACAGCATTGGAACGTGGGGACAGCCACGCAGACACAGAGACCAATAACACATACATACACTGTGAATGTATGCAGTGTAGAGGTATAGGATGAGTTTAAATTATGGCGCAGAGGCGCATAATCTTCTCTGTATCATTCCAACCTGCTTGACTGTGCTGCCGAAGCAGCATGCAGGTAACAGGTAACCTCTGATCCTCAGACCGTGTGTGTCTGTCAGAGCCAAATCATTCCCCAAGAAATGGTGGGAAATGTTACCTCAGGTATCACACAGAAGGCTCACAGGGACTAGATACATAAATGAATAAAGTCCTCCCTCATCCATGCTGCTCTTGAGGCAGCGTGTGAGGAAAACAGTGAGGAAACTGTGTAAAAGAAAAGCTTGTCACAGCAATTCCAGCCTGAGAGTGTTTCTCACATCATCAATGAGATCACTTACAAGCGCCCTGTCATTCACTGACACAGAACTGGAGCCTTTCTCACAAGGGAATGTCCTGTTCATAAACATTAAATATTCAGAGGTAGGGTCCTGAGCATAGTAGCTAGGCCCATATCTGACTCAGAGCACCCCTTCAGTAAAGATTTTTGTGGGGGAAGGGGGGCTTATAGCTCCTTTTGCTCGCACACCGCTTCCATTCTGACAGGAATGATTCCAGGACTGCTGACAACTGGACCATAAGGACCGCAGGTGCAGGAAACATATGAACATGTTTAACTGTGCAGCACTGCCAGTTGCCCCAGGCAAGTGTGGAGAGCAGGTGTATCAGAATCCATAACGCCACCCTCTGAGACCTTATACACTATACAGTGAATATACAGTCCACCCACTGGCTATGCTGAGGCTGAGGAGGGGATACCCGGAGGACCCACCAACCCATAAGGACCGCTCAGTCTGTGAGGAGATTGTGAGGGGATTCACGCCGCCGCCAGAAATAAATGCGCGGCGGCCATAAGAAAATGGCCGCCGGCCGCAGCTATAACTGCGCCACTGAACACCAAGATGGGTGCCGAGCGCGAAATTCAAAGCTCTAATGCGCGCCAATGGCGCACGCAATAACCACCTCAAACAGCGCCAATGGCGCACGCAATTATCACCTCACACACCAGAAAAAACTGCAGACATGAGCGCCCAGCCAGGCCAGAGTGACCCCCAAGCACCCCACAGCACAGCACCAGTACAGGGTGCAGAGAGCAGCATAACAGGGGGGAGACAGGGAGAAACCCCCACACACAGAAACACAGCCAGCATGTACTCACCTGCAGTAGGAGATACTACTGACCTGTCCCTTTCAGGGACCCACTGGCTTGTTTCAGACAGACCTATCACAGAGTCGTACTGCGTAGCTGTCGGCCTGGTCCACCGCGAGAGATACAGTCAGTCAAGTACTGTTCAATCTTGAGAGGACCGCGGGAGCATGAAAGCCACCCGGCCACCCCTGGAGTCATGGGGTATGTCGTGAACTGAGTCTCACGCACACAAGGCGAGGATTAGCACGCTCGATGGTCGGACAGGGAAGACTACGAGGATACTAGTGTACCCAACCTGTTGCCCAGCAGACAGTTGATTGAAGGTCTCAAAAATAAAATAATACAATTCCCAAAGGAATAAAATTTAAAAGTAAAATATTCCAGGAGACTGGCTCCAGAGAGAGCCATGTATTCTCCTTCTGCTAGGCAGAAAAAAACTGAGGTCTGCTAGCTGCAGGTGGGAGGGTAATGTCCGGAGGGACCGTCCCCCTGGGCGGGGCTGTTCAGCTCTGGTTTGTTTTAGAATGTTTTAACATCTAACATTCTGCCTAGATCTTCTCCTGCGAGCAGGGACATATACCCACACGTTTACAGTATCCAGCTGTGTCAGTCCATGGACGATAAGAGAAAAAGCTCTACTCTCAATAAAACTATATAAAGGTATTTTGGATACAGTGCTGTATGATGTTGTAATTGTCAGCTGCACAATTACAGCATTAAAAATGAAAAAAGGGCCCAGTGAAGAAATGGTTTCACCAGCTGGTGCTCAAGTTAAAGAAGAAGAAAAAAAACCTGTAAAGGTAGCTATACTATTTAGCCTCTTCTGAATTCTAAATAGCAGGCCGCATCTCTGCAGTGCTGTTATTGCAAGAATTGGAAGTCTATCAGATGGAAAACTGCAGCCTAGACAAAAGCTAACCATAGACTACAGGGAGTAGTCGGATGTGTAGGTATGATTGTATCACTAACTGACAAATATCTGTGTGAATAAACATTAACACTCTATTTAATTGAGGAAACAGTGACTAGACTAGATTTTCTAACTTTCTTGGTTATTTTCTCCCCTGAGATCAGAATGTTTTGTTAATTTTACAGTAGCCTACAGACAAGAAATCATTGTCGGACCTGGGCCTAAGAACCATGTCTATGAACAGCAGCAGTGTGATTGGTCCCCACAGTGTTAATTATTGTCATGCGATCCTTCCAAATTCATAGATAAAGCTTAGCCTGAAACCTTAACGAGTGAGAATGGACATTAAAAAAATTTAGAATTATGTGAAATAAAACAAGAATAATATACACAAAGCGTAAAAATACAGATAATGTCCCTTAAAATGACACATTGAGTCAGTACAAACAGGACAAGTAACCTTTTATTTGCTGCACAGAATAATCACAAACCTATAAAACTGTCTGCTGTTCCTGAAATTGGTGGCTGATAAAAACTAGCAGAGTTGGAGAATAATAGCGGGTGCCTTAATAATCCTATTGAGTGGGCTGAATAACCATTTATTCTGAACAATAATGGATCAGCAAGTAGAAACTGGACTTGGAACAGACAATAAAAGATTATAGTTACTTGGCTTATAATACATATAGTACAGCATACTATGGTTTTACAAACTGTGCCTCTGCACTTTACTGAATAGCTGGCCTGATTCTAATAAGCTTTTGGTAGAAAATATAATACCTTTTATCATCCCAAAAAGCTCAAATAATATGGTTGCACATAGTTGAAAGTCACTATAGCATTATAAATCCCTGCTTGCCAGCTGATTATAATAGACCTAGGCTTAGATATGTTTTTTTTTCACGTACAGTAAGTGCATGCATGCTTAGTAATATGTAAAGGATTAATGCACACAGGGCTTTAACAGGCATTTTATATGAATAGCGTAATTTTCTGACACTTTCCTGTGCGTACGTGCCAAGTACAGCCTACCATACAAGTGAATTGCTATACTTGTCCTTACTCTTGTAAACACAGATGCTTATTTGCATCAGCATTTACCTGTGCATGTGTATCTATTATCTAATGTATATTCTGAATGTACAACTTTGGTATTTTAGGTCTTTATAACCTCTCATGGATCAAAGTAATACTGGCTCTGAGATGACAGAATCATATAAATCCTGACGTCTGACATATAGTAGATTACCCCTTGCTGCAACTTCTCCCATTGTGGCATGCTAAAATTTACAATAATGCAGTCAGATCACCGGGGTTGAGGGGTTGGTGATGAAGAAGACTGCAAAAATGCTTTCTCTTGCCTGCGAAAGACTGATGACATCATCACAGTCTCACTTCCCTAGAGTTTAAGGACCTTTTTTTTGTGATAAAAGCTTCCCCTTCAACCTTCTAAGAAAGAAAAGAGGAACACACTTTAGCATTGAATACTTTAACAATAGAAAAACCCTTCGACACCGATCAGGCTTTACCAAAAGTTCATTCATTTATATGAAATGCCAGTCCACTATGGGGAATTACATGCATAATGTATTTACATAATGATTATCAAAATAGCATATATTATTTTTTTTTTCTAAAAAGACTATTGATTTCCTGTAATATAGAAGGATCTTTAAACATCTCTGAACAAATTGATTTCCCAGAAAATGAACAAGTGAACAAAGATAAAGAGAAGCAGTCACAGGAATTCAGGCTTTTGAAGTGGGGCAGAATTCCACAGGGTAATAAATTATCATTTCCCCAGTCTTCACTGTGTTTAATGTCCATTCCTGCAGTTGTTGTTACATTTATGTTTCCTTGTGTCTTATTTGAAGACCACTCTACACGTGAGACATCTATAAAATTGTTGAGCTGCTAAGGGATCCTTAAACAAACATATTTTTTAGTTAGCGCCACAAAAGGTATTGCCTACATTTTATTATTCTTCATACAGTATCACTATAACACTAAGTCCTGGACATTTAATTGTGTTAGTTTAGGTAATGGCTCATCCCACTGTAGTGTAGAATACTGTTTAAAATGTCGCACAAAAATTCACCCAAAACAATTTTTTTTCCGGTTATGTGGGTTTGGGTAGTAATCATTAGTGGCTTTCTTCTTTTTTTTCCAAGTCTCCCTGGTTGATTTTCTTCCTGGCCTCCTTCATGAACTCTGAGTATTCCTGCTCCACAATGTAAAGTAATACAGTGCAGTAGGTATGTGGAGCTTAAAATTCAAGGGCAGAAATTTCACTGGTGGAATCCACAAGAAGCCAGTAGTATGTAGGTGATTCCACTCCCTAGCATATAATCAAATGAAATATCAGTCTAGCGTCGACTTATACTTTAAAATTAAATATGCCATTGTTGAACTCTCCTAAAAATCCCAGTTGCTTGGCTGTTGCACTGACCTCTTTAGTTCAATTCTTTAAGTCACTGACCTAGAACAAAAAACAAGTAATAAAGGCGCATTATACAAGTACCTCAGTATTTTGATAAGACATAGAGTACCGAATAGTCCGTGGCCAATATAATGAATCATATTTTTTTTCTGTTCATTTTCAAGAAGAATTTGCAAGTTTTTCTTAAAAAGGTCATGGGTAATTGGGCACTGCCATGGGGAACATGTACCTATGCAATTTTTTTTTTGCAAATATCGTTCAGTGAGGAGGGGTTCTTTCTATGTGATTTAAAAGGCAACAATGAAAATACACAAATATTTAAAAAAATATGCTTGGGGGGGTGTGGCCAATGGCGGAACTGTATGGCCGCTCACTAGCAGAGCTCCTGGTCTCTGAGGCTCCTTGACACGGCTAGCGGCAACATCAAACATTCCCAAGGATACAGCTCAATACTGGAAGGTGAAGGGACCTTTACCCTCTCCACGAGGAAGTGCAAATTGTGGGAGAAACCCTGCAAATTAGGGGCTTTTCACAGCCTGGCTGGATCTCCAAAAAAGGAGATGACGCTGGCCCCTCCTCCCTCACACACACACAGACAAGCAGGCAGCTTGTTCTGAGGTGACAGAGAGTAATCAGGCTCAGCTCCAGCAGCAGCAATCTATAAATGATTTATCCCAGTCTGATGTTTCCAGCCTAGTGAAGCAAAGAAGAAGGCTGTCTGATTCAGAGGAACACGTAAATGATATCAACATTAACTGTGACTCTGTATTTGCTAATACCCCATATAAGGAAAAGCTAGATTCCTTTCCAACCTCTGGCAAAGCAATCATTGACACTGACATGAAAGAAATGCTAAAGACACTAAGAGGTGCAATTCAGCATGACATGAAAGCATTTAAGCAAAAATCCAAAAGAGAAATAGATGATCTGGGAGAAAGAGTAGACTACATAGAAAACAAAATGACTGATTTTACTGAAACACCTAACGAGCTAGTAGACGACCAATTTGAACTTGAAGATGAACTTAAGCAACTAAAACTTAAAATAGTGGACCTAGAAGACAGATCTAGACACAATAACATAAAATTTCACGGCATTCCTGAAATTGTCAAAAAAAAAATACCTGAAAAATTATCTTAGATCTCATCCCCACACTACCAAGTCAAAAATGAGTGATCGATAGAGCCCATAGGCTGCCGAAACCACTGCATATACCAGAAAAATTGCAGAGAGATGTGATCGCAAAGATCCGTTTTGTCCATGTGAAGGCTGATGCAATATGCAAGACATCATACACCACTTCCAGATCCCTATGCAGGGATAATTTTGTACTCTGACCTCTCTCAAGCAACCATTCTGGCACGGAAAAGCCTGAACTCTATCACTAAAATATTGCGCAACCACAAGATATTATACAGATGGGCTTCCCCACCAAACTGATAATAGACAGAAATAACACATACTCAATCTACACGATCGAATATGGCCTCAAACTCTGAAATCATGAATCCTGCTCCCCAACAAAGACATTTATTTTCCAATAAAAATCCTCCGGAAAATATGACATCCCAATGGAATGTCAGCCATGGATGAAGTAACTGTTTGTTAACTGCCAATGGGGACCCTTATTATAACTATCCCTCCATAGTTGTCACTCATTGACCACTTCAGTTTTTTGTCATTTAGGGACTCCTCAGGTCCTCCAGCTTCAGGCTTACCTATCCCCCACATCGAAAGTGCAATCTGAGATGCACAAAGGAGTTGCTTGGCAACTCAATTGTTCTTACAGGTTTTATTTTGTTTTAGACCCTGAGTCTCATTTTCTCACTATCTACCTTCAGACTTTTCCAATAACCTTTCCTCTGTACGGGAATTTACACCACCCTTGAATCTCACAATAACTTTATAGTTCCACTATCTATAATATTTAAGCTATTCCTACATGAGATTTATCTCCAACATGGCTAATCTCAACCTTTTATCCCTGAATGTGAAAGGTCTCAATAGCCCTTTTAAGAGAAAAGCTCTATGGAATGATGCTCTAAAACTTGGAAGTGATATCCTTTTGTATACAAGAATCACATTTCGCAAAAGACAATCCTTCTCAATTCTTCCATCCTAAATTCCCTCACATATTCTCATCTAACAATCGTGGAAAGAAAAAAGGAGTCGCCACGATCATTAAAGATTTGATTTCCCTTCAATTCATTGATTCCAAAATAGATCTTCAAGGAAGATATGTCATACTAGTTGCAAATATTGAAAACTCAATACTGACGATTGCTAATATTTATTCTCCCAACAAAAACCTGCAACAATTCCTAAAAAAAGTACTCAAAATAATGAAAAAATACAGAATGGTAATGTTATATTATGTGGAGACTTTAATGCCCCGATGGAATCCGGTTATGGACACCACTAAAGGAACTCAATCCACGAGGAAGGGTTTAAAAGACCTCTTCTTGCAAGAAGACCTCCATGATCCATGGAGATATATTTACACAACAGAAAAGGACTACACCTTTTATTCAAATTTTCATAAGTCGTATACTAGGATAGATTTTTTCATCACTGACAGAATTCTCCTACAAAAATTTACAGATGCCCGTATTCCAGTGGGAACCTCGACTGTCTCATGGATAGAGGTATGGGGCCATTCAGCGCTATATCGCTGTGGTGTGGGACCTTTCTAGCTTAGCCCTCTTTGGTCAGTGGTTTGCATTTGTTTGTCATTTGTTTTTTGATAGTTGGTGTCCTAGAGTGGCTTCTATAGCTTGACCTCCTCCTCAATGGCAGCTACACTTTCTGGCCGTCGCGTCACTAGTGGGGCGACGGCCGGCGTACAGGAAGTGAGTCGGGATGTACACTTCCGGCCTCTTGGAACGCGGACAGGTCAGTTTGCGTTCCAAGCATGGCCTGGAAGTGGAAGGGGGACATCTTTTGTTTGGGAGGCTGTAGCGAGCCACATGATGCTATCAGCCCTAACAGTGAGTACTACGTCCATCAGTACTAGGGTGCACCGATCTGAACATGCATGCATATTTAATGGAATCAACTCTGTCTTCAATGCTAATGTTCTTGAGGCTAGCCGTCAGTCTTCTATATATGGCCACGCCGGTTGATATACACATACATTACATGCACTTGCTATACAATGACTCCTGGAACTGATCGGTCCTTTGCAAGACTGTCAGTTTATGGTTATGCTAATAGCTCCATCATTTGTCCATGGTTTCGCTTTGTATTTGTGAGCGTTTGTGTCAACGTATAGCGCATGACCATTGTTTGTGTACAGTCCTTGACCCAACCCTGTGGGTGTTGTCGTCCAGCTTGCATTTGTCCATTCGTATGGGAGGAGTTTCCCTGGCCCCGGGGTGGCCCGCCCTCTGCCTGTGCTGGAGCCCACATGTCCATGTGCCTATAAATAGGGTGACGCATAGGGTGAGAACACCGCTGGGCTCTGAGGAAGAAGCTCTGTGCTTCGAAACGCGTAAGTCGGCAGTGTGGTTTTGAGTTCTACTTACAGCTGCCACCTACATGAAACATCATTGTACTGCGATTTTCTCTGCTACATTTTTGAGTAGTATTGATGGTTTGTTTTAAATAAAAATCTATCCTAATGATAATACACTAGGCTGGTGCACCCTTGTTTCTCTTTTTCTATAATATAACATGGTCTGACCATGCCCCAATTTCAATGATCATTAACCTAGGTGTCAGGAAAGGTTCCATCCGCTGGTGGCATTTATTATTTATCTTGCAGTACTGTGGTCCACCAGCAGGTGTCTCCTGGCAGTTTGTAACTGTCAGGAGAATCTTTCCCTGCTGGTGTTGTATTATCTTTTGGACGCAGTACTGGTTTCCACCAGCGGATGGATCCTGGCAGTGTGGAGCAGATTGCCCTCCCTCCGATCAGGTGTGACCTGAAGCTAATCAAGCATTCCTATAAATACCCGGCAGGTGTATACACACACGGCCCTGGTATCGTCCTCGTGCCCTGACCTGTAGCCTGTCTGCTTGAACCTTGATCCATGTATCCTGATCCCTGTAACCTGAACCTGAACCTGTAACCTGATCCTGAACCTGTTGTGTCCGTCCTAATCCCTGATCCCTGCTCTACAGCCTGGTTGCCCCCTGCTTGATCCTGTCTCCCTGTCCTGATCCATCCTTACCCCATCTGCTGATCCCCCTGTGTATGACCTCGGCCTGGCCCTGTTTATAATTCTGGTTTCCCCATTACTTGTACATATTTGTCTGTTACTGTTATTAATTGTGGGTTCTGTTTGGTATTGGTTGTTGTGCACTGTGTGGTATTGGAGGTGGTTATATATATATTATTTCACTTATCTTTAATAAATCTTTATATTTCACTTATACGTGTTTGGTGTTCCTCTGTTGCTAGCTGCACAGTTCTGGTCACACTTGGTACGTGACAGTATACCAGGGCCATTAATGATCAGAAGTAGCTGCACAGAGGACCCATTTTGGTTCTGTTACTCTGCTAAAATGAACTCTGATATGATTCCTTATTATACTCTGCTGGTGTCAGAGAGTGGTGAATATCTCCGTCAGACACTGAAAGAGTGGACCAGTGATCAGCTGCTAGAGATTATTCGTTTAGCTCACTCCTGGGTTGATCAGGGCTGTATGATGTTTGGGGATGTTCAACCTTTAATTAAAATCTGCACAGAGCTGGCTTTGCCTTGTATCCCAGAGGGCCATGATGATTTTTCTCCCCCCTTTAATGTTAATCAGGTCGTATCTTTGGTTTGGCTTCTGGAGGATGACTCCCCATACTTTTTTGAACATTACACAGCTTGTTCCCAACAGAAAATAATAGAGTGTGTTGATTGTGTACAATCCCTTGTCAGACAGGCAGAATGTAAACTGCAGTTTGTGCAGCCACTACTCTCAGCATGGTCTGATATTTTGCAATCGGCCCCAGCCAGCCCACAAAAAAAACACATCTCTGCTGCCAGACACCTGCCTGCCCAAGAGTCTATTTCTCCATCACCCATGGCAACCCCAGTCGCAGTTCAGTACACACTACTTCCCACCAGGTATCAATATCCAGTCTCTGCTCCCTGCACCTATCCTGCATTCAACCCACCTGCCTCTTCTCAGCTGCCTGCAAGCCCACAAGAACCTCCTCCAGCCACTGTCCCCGTATCCCTGCCATATTCTTCCATTTTGCTCGATTCCATCTTTTCCATATACTCCCCCCGTTATGTGCAAACCTGCAGTGACCAAATCTAAAAAGAAGCGGAAGTATTTCCCTACCCACACAATCCAACCAGTAATCCCACCTTCCTCCACACCCACCAACCTGCTCCAGCCTGTAGTTCCAGAACCAGCCTTCGAGCCAGCTTCCCAGCCTGCAGTTCCAGAGCCAGCCTTCCAGCTTGCAGTTCCAGAACCAGCCTTCCAGCTTGCAGTTCCAGAACCAGCCTTCCAGCTTGCAGTTCCAGAACCAGCCTTCGAGCCAGCTTCCCAGCCTGCAGTTCCAGAGCCAGCCTTCCAACTTGCAGTTCCAGAACCAGCCTTCCAGCTTGCAGTTCCAGAACCAGCCTTCCAGCTTGCAGTTCCAGAACCAGCCTTCCAGCTTGCAGTTCCCGAGCCAGCCTTCCAGCTTGCAGTTCTCGAGCCAGCCTTCCAGTCTGCAGTTCTCGAGCCAGCCTTCCAGCCTACAGTCCCAGAGCCAGTCTTCAAGCCAGCCTTCCAGCCTGCAGTTCTCGAACCAGCCTTCCAGCCTGCAGTTCTTGAGCCAGCCTTCCAGCCTGCAGCCCCAGTGTCAGTCTTCAAGCCAGCCTTCCAGCCTGCAGTCCTTGAGCCAGCCTTCCAGCCTGCAGTCCTTGAGCCAGCCTTCCAGCCTGTAGTCCTTGAGCCAGCCTTCCAGCCTGTAATCATTGAGTCAGCCTTCCAGCCTGCAGTTCTCGAACCAGCCTTCCAGTCTGCAGTTCTCAAGCCAGCCTTCCAGCCTGTAATCCTTGAGCCAGCCTTCCAGCCTGCAGTTCTCGAACCAGCCTTCCAGTCTGCAGTTCTCAAGCCAGCCTTCCAGCCTGCAGTCCCAGAGCCAGCCTTCAAGCCAGCCTTCCAGCCTGCAGTCCTTGAGCCAGCCTTCCAGCCTGCGGTCCTTGAGCCAGCCTTCCAGCCTGCGGTCCTTGAGCCAGCCTTCCAGCCTGCGGTCCTTGAGCCAGCCTGCGGTCCTTGAGCCAGCCGTCCAGCCTGCGGTTCTCGAGCCAGCCTTCCAGTCTGCGGTTCTCGAGCTAGCCTGCCAGCCTGAAGACCCTGTGCCAGCCTGCCAGCCTGAAGACCCTGTGCCAGCCTGCCAGCCTGAAGACCCTGTGCCAGCCTGCCAACGTGGAGTTCCCGTGCCAGCCTTCCAAACTGAAGCCCTGATGGCAGTGTCCCAGTCGGAAGATCCGGTGCCCGTTTCCCGGCCTGTGGTTGTGGTGCCCGTTTCCCGGCCTGTGGTTGTGGTGCCCGTTTCCCGGCCTGTGGTTGTGGTGCCCGTTTCCTGGCCTGTGGTTGTGGTGCCCGTTTCCCGGCCTGAGGTTGTGGTGCCCGCTGCGGTGCCCGTTCCCTGGCTTGAGGTTGTGGTGCCCGTTTCCCGGCTTGAGGTTGTGGTGCCCGTTTCCCGGCTTGAGGTTGTGGTGCCCGTTTCCCGGCCCGAGGTTGTGGAGCCCTTTTCCCGGCTCGAGGGTATGTCGTCTGCTGCCCAGCCTGAGATGATCCCGTCTGCTGCCCAGCCTGAGATGATCCCGTCTGCTGCCCAGCCTGAGATGATCCCGTCTGCTGCCCAGCCTGAGATGATCCCGTCTGCTGCCCAGCCTGAGATGATCCTGTCCGCTGCCCAGCCTGAGATGATCCTGTCCGCTGCCCAGCCTGAGATGATCCCGTCCACTGCCCAGCCTGAGATGATCCCGTCCGCTGCCCAGCCTGAGATGATCCCGTCTGCTGCCCAGCCTGAGATGATCCCATCCGCTGCCCAGCCTGAGATGATCCCGTCCGCTGCCCAGCCTGAGATGATCCTGTCCGCTGCCCAGCCTGAGATGATCCCGTCCGCTGCCCAGCTCGATGACCCGGAGCCTGCTGCCCAGCTCGATGACCCGGAGCCTGCTGCCCAGCCTGAAGTGTTCCTGTCTGCTGCCCAGCTCGATGACCCGGAGCCTGCTGCCCAGCTCGATGACCCGGAGCCTGCTGCCCAGCCCGAGGTGTTCCTGCCTGCTGCCCAGCTCGATGACCCGGGGCCTGCTGCCCAGCCCGAAGTGTTCCTGTCTGCTGCCCAGCTCGATGACCCGGAGCCTGCTGCCCAGCTCGATGACCCGGAGCCTGCTGCCCAGCCCGAGGTGTTCCTGCCTGCTGCCCAGCTTGATGTGATTGCCTGCCCGGATGTGACTTTGCCTACTACCCAGCTTGTGGCCATGAACTTTCTCCGGCAACAGCTAGTTGGAGCGTCCGGAGGCCACTCCTTTGAGGGGGGGTACTGTCAGGAAAGGTTCCATCCGCTGGTGGCATTTATTATTTATCTTGCAGTACTGTGGTCCACCAGCAGGTGTCTCCTGGCAGGTTGTAACTGTCAGGAGAATCTTTCCCTGCTGGTGTTGTATTATCTTTTGGACGCAGTACTGGTTTCCACCAGCGGATGGATCCTGGCAGTGTGGAGCAGATTGCCCTCCCTCCGATCAGGTGTGACCTGAAGCTAATCAAGCATTCCTATAAATACCCGGCAGGTGTATACACACACGGCCCTGGTATCGTCCTCGTGCCCTGACCTGTAGCCTGTCTGCTTGAACCTTGATCCATGTATCCTGATCCCTGTAACCTGAACCTGTAACCTGATCCTGAACCTGTTGTGTCCGTCCTAATCCCTGATCCCTGCTCTACAGCCTGGTTGCCCCCTGCTTGATCCTGTCTCCCTGTCCTGATCCATCCTTACCCCATCTGCTGATCCCCCTGTGTATGACCTCGGCCTGGCCCTGTTTATGATTCTGGTTTCCCCATTACTTGTACATATTTGTCTGTTACTGTTATTAATTGTGGGTTCTGTTTGGTATTGGTTGTTGTGCACTGTGTGGTATTGGAGGTGGTTATATATATATTATTTCACTTATCTTTAATAAATCTTTATATTTCACTTATACGTGTTTGGTGTTCCTCTGTTGCTAGCTGCACAGTTCTGGTCACACTTGGTACGTGACACTAGGGCAACAATCTACTAACTCCTTGCTTTGGAGAAACAATACTTATATCCTATCTCAGAGGGAAGCTCTGACGATGATGAAAGAAAGACTAGAATAATTTTTTTAACTCAATGATAACTACTCTGTTTCTATTTCTAATGCATGGTGTGCTCATAAAGCATACGCCAGAGGATAACTGATCCAATTGGCCTCTAGGGAAAAGAAAAGAAGAACACATGCACTCCAAAGACAAGTTGGTAGGTTAATTGGATCTTGTCCAAAAAATTGACCCAATATATATGTGTACGAATGTACACATGTATGTCCAAGCGTGTCGAGATCCTACGGAGTAATGACCGCACCAGCCAGGCAGACACTGGCTGCAAAAAGCGACTTGAGGCGATTCAGTTCGCATTTGTAGCGCTATACAAGTCACTCATTTATTCATTCATACATTCATTCATTCAGTAAACACCTGTTAACTAGCATTACTAAACTTGAAAAGAAACATAAAGCCTCCCCCAAACATTCTCCTCTTCTCCTCTTCGCCAACAACTTAACGATACAAGGAACAAACTTCAAGCGATACTGATTTCCATCCACAAAAAATATCTTTAATAAACATTTATACTGTTACTACTTTTGTTACTCAGTGGCAAACTGTGACCACTTCATTCAAAGTCCCAAAGGGCGACTCTTTTTCTGAATCTTTAAAAACCTAAACGAAATCACTAGTCGTGGTGTATCTGGATTTTGTAAAGGCATTTGATACAGTTTCCCATAAACGTCTACTGTACAAAGTAAGGTCTGTTAGCATGGACCATAGGGTGAGTACATGGATTGAAAACTGGCTACAGGGGCGAGTTCAAAGGGTAGTGATAAATGGGGAGTACTTGGAATGGTCTGGGGTGAAAAGTGGGGTCCCCCAGGGTTTTGTCCTGGGACCTATCCTATTTAATTTATTCATAAATGACATGGAGGATGGGATAAACAGCTCAATCTCAGAATTTGCGGATGATACAAAGCTAAGCAGGGCAATAACTTCTCCGCAGGATGTAGAAACCTTGCAAGAAGATCTGAACAAATTAATGGGGTGGGGAACTGCATGGCAAATGAGGTTTAATGTAGACAAATTTAAAATAATGCATTTGGGTGACAAAAACATGAATGCAATCTACTCACTAGGGGGAGAACCTCTGGGGCAATCTAAGATCGAAAAGGAACCCATGCAATGCCCCATGGAATGCCAAGCTGCTGCAAGCAAAGCAAACAGAATATTGGCATGCATTAAAAAGGGGATTAACTCCAAAGATAAAACGATAATTCTCCTACTCTAAAGACTCTGATTCAGGCTCACCTGGTGTATGCTGTCCAGTTCTGGGCACCAGTCCTCAGGAAGGATGTGCTGGAACTGGAGAGGGTCCAGAGAAGGGCAACAAAACTAATAAAGGGACAGGAGGAACTTATTTATGAGGAAAGGTTTTGAGCACTGAACTTGTTCTCTCTGGAGAAGAGACGCTTGAGATGGGTTATGGTTTCAATGTACAAATATCGTACTGATGACCCCACAATAGGGATAAAACTTTTCCGCGAAAGGGAATTTATAAGACGCAAGGCCATTCACTAAAATTAAAAAAAAAGTGGTTTTACCTTAAACTGCGTAGAGGGTTCTTTACTGTAAGAGCGGTGAGGATGTGGAATTCTCAAGCAGTGGTTTCAGTGGGGAGCAGCGATAATTAAAAAAAACTATTGGATAAGCACTAGGCTTGTGCAATTCGTTTCGTAACGAATCGAAATTCGTCCGAATTTAGCAACTTTCGGACATTCGGAAGCATTCGAATTTCCGAACAAAGCAATTACGAATAAAACCGAATCCGAAATAAATTATACCGCAAAATAGCGAATGCCCGAATGTCTTCGGCATAATTCGTTATGAAAAAACTTACGAATGTACAAATCCATTGGAAACACAATAACACTCACTCTGCTCTGCTCTCTGCTTCTCCTTCACCGTGCTGAACTCCCTCTCAAAATGGTGTACAGGGGCGGAGGCTATAGCCGCATGTAAAAAACGAAAGTAAAATACGAGATTTCTAATCCATTCGAAGCACAATAACACTCTGCTCTGCTCTCTGCTTCTCCCTCACCGTGCTGAACCCTCTCAAAATGGTGTACAGGGGCGGAGGCTATAGCCGCATGTAAAAAACGAAAGTAAAATACGAGATTTCGAATCGTTACAAATAACCGCTATGTATTTCGAAAAGTACAAATCCATTCGAAGCACATTAGGCATAATAGTCAGCGTCGTCGTGAGAGAGACACAGAAAATTACGAATCAACGAACCCAAAAAAAGTTACGAAAGTAGGAGTTGTGTCCAGAATCAACGAAAAACAACGTACTCTACCGAAAGTACGAATTATAAAGCAACAAAAAATTCAACGAAAAATGTCGCTTGCAAAAATACGAATGAGTCCGAACACGAAAAATCCCGTCTAGCAAAATTACGAATGATTACGAATCAACAGGACCGGAAAGAAACGAACCGAAACGGAACGAATTTTTCCGTTGTGCACAAGCCTAATAAGCACCTGAACGACCACAAAATACAGGGATATACCATGTAATATTGATATAAAATCACACACATAGATTGGACTTGATAAACTTGTGTCTTTTTTCGGCCTCGCCAACTATGTAACTACTCACAAGGGAATAAAGCAGGTAAATATCTAGCATTTCAATTACGTAATAGACAGAACAAACATCAT
This sequence comes from Rana muscosa, assembly GCA_029206835.1. NCBI lineage: Eukaryota > Metazoa > Chordata > Amphibia > Anura > Ranidae > Rana > Rana muscosa. Next base: position 861,434,787 of record CM055122.1, read on the forward strand.
CACCTAACAACTACAGACCCATCTCACTACTCAATTCCGAACCTAAAAATCTATGCTAAAGTTTAAGCCAATTAATTATTGGAGTTAACACCCTATCCTATTGAACCGGACCAAGTAGGGTTAGTTAAAGGACGACATAGCCTGAAGAATGATTGACTTTCTCAATCATATAGCCAAATTCCCTTTCTGCTCCTAGGCCTAGATGCCGAGAAGGCATTCGATAGGTTGCACTGGAGATACATTGCAGAGACCCTTAGGAAGTTTGGATTCTCTGGCTTCATATACAAAGCCATAATGTCACTTTATTCGACACCCTCGGCCAGAGTATTCAGGCAACATCTCCAAAAACTTTACTTTATCTAATGGAACTAGACAAGGATGTCCTTTATCGCCCATCATCTTTTCGTTAGTAATTGAACTTCTTGCGGTATCTATTAGATCTAATCCCAATATCGAATATAATTTGATTACAGATGCCCTTGGGTGGTAATCAACACCCTAGATAACAAAAGTGCCACGTCCTAATAGTTATTGGGTTAAAAAAGAATATGGAAAAAATTGACTTTGTAGGCACATTTAAAATATAAAAATGTTAATGTTAAACAACAGATAAATAAATAGAATACAAAAATAGAAAATAGACAGTAGAGAAAGGTCACGTGGTAAATCCCAGGGAGAGTAACTCAATGATAATATTGAAAACTTGCGGTGGTGTCTACAACATTAAAGCCCACGCTGAGTAGAGAGTATCTCCTGGGTGTATATCCACGGGATCCTTGAAGAGGTTTAAAATAAAGCTCTACATGTTTCGCAATCTAAATAATCGCTTCCTCAGGAGCTTCTAGGTTATAAAAAGAACATTCCTCAGTTAGATAAATACAACAATGTATACTTTAACATGATCAAGAACAGTATATGTGAAAAACTCACCAATAAATTGGTGCGGATTGAGAGTGTTTACACAGACACCCCGCCAACCCCCCGATGCCAGATGGAAAGGCCCGTGTAGACAGTGGATGGGAGAGAATATGGGGATGCACCGGATAGCTATAAAAAATATGGATTGTAGAAAAATGTATTGCTATATTAAACGACTTAGGGTGACACATATATTCCAATAGGGAAATTGTGTCAATACTTACATTGATGGTATCAAATACAAAGAAATAAATGGCAGGTTGCCTAGGACTGGATGCAGAATTTCTTCCTCTGAAAAAGATGTTTCTAGATTGAAAGAAAAATTGACATATTTGCTTGTATTTCTATACTAAAAATGCCTAATGCTGCAAAACTGCACATCTTTGGTGGTTGATGTGTGGGTCTGTTGAACAACATACCTTGATGAGAAAATGTAGAAAAATAAGTAAACGGGACAATAGCGGTGCTAGCGTTAATATTTAGACAACAGTGGAAGACTCAATTCATTAAAAAAAAGGGGATTTATCCATTTATTGAACAAGTAATACAAAATATTGAGCAAAATTACATATGTATATATAAGCGTATTCACAAAATTTCAAAAATAGGGCATAGCTAATATGGTGGTTAATTAGATGTTAAACCAAAGAGATCATACGTAGTCCCAACATGTTTCGCCCATCGGGGCTTCGTCAGGGGAAGTATGTCTCAAATGTGCGAGTACATCGAACATAGCTGTTAAAATAGACAATAGAAAAATTCATATTAGCATATTGTAAGCTGGTTTATGTAAAATTTAGAAGATCGATCTGTAAACAGGTCCACAGTTGGCAAAAAGAATAACGACTTACCACCATTAGAACCCTAGATGAAATAAATGGGGGTAAAGGCAAGAGAAACCTCTGCACGCTGGTGGAGGAAGGAGAGAGGTCTCCTCCTCGGTGTGAGACGTAAATGGAGCTCCGAGCATACAAACCCTCACAGTGACCGCTTAAGAGACCTAGCCAAAATAGATCAAAGAAATATATATATAAATAGATAAATAAATTAAATTAAATTGGAGAAAAGACCCCGTTAGTGTTGAATTAATTTAAGTGAATGTAATTGATATGTGAAAGCAATATAAAGGTAAAAAAAAAATAAAAATTAAAAATTATATATAGTGGTCAATTGATTTTGATCTAAGTGGGGTTAATGGTCCCGTTAGCCCAATCAATTATGGGGCAGATTAAGTCATTATTAAATTAACTATTCAGGTTATACTCACGTTAAAATCAAAATTGAGAAGAAAAAAAAGGAAAAAATTAGAACGAATGAGATGGTGCCTGATTGATGTTAGATCCACTGGATACAAAATATCCGAATAAGATGCGTTCATAGGACATGAACCTTCAGAGAACTTTAGTCCAGTGAAGAGAAAGTTCCAAAAGATGAAATTATTCTATAAGTCAAATATATTGTATGTTAATCAGTTATCCACAAGGGGACGTCTTGAGTTAAAACAATAAGTATATAATAATAAAAATAGTCCAACATTAGATATTGTCATAAATGTGGAGTTAGCATTATACGGTTCTTATATTTTTTTCTCATAATATTTAAATTTAGTATGGATAGAATAATAGGGGAATGACCACACACCATATCAGACAAAAACAAACTGAAGAGCCAATGGCCCAAACCGAGCTGTTAGTGTTGAATGAAGTATTACATTATCTTGTGTATCATTAGACATACAGCATAACAATGCTTTTAGTCTGAGAGTATGACAAAAGGACATCTAATGGAATAACAATGATAAAAGTTTTCAAAGCCCAAAAAGTAGAAGAACTGATAATATACAGGAGACAATGTGTCAGATTCTCAGATAAGCAACAAGTGGTTACCTTGAAACAGAACTGTGGATAAATATCAGGCTGCCTCATCGAACCGCTCTGGTTGGTGTGCAGCCTGATAATGCCGATTTTTAAGCGATCACCAACTCTGCCGGCGTCTGACGTCGCCGGCGGAGTGCGGACGTGACAACGTTAGTGCGCATGCGCCCAGAGTCCCGAAGCTGTACCAAAACTACAAGACCCAGAATACCTAGCGCCCATGGGAGGGGACTTGGTCTCACGCACCAACGTCATTGGAAACATAGTCTCCAATGAGACGGAGCGGGATCATGTTGTAATGTATCATAGTATGGTAAGGCTTGGTAAGAATAGTAAAACCAAAATCGGGGATAATGGGAAAGCAAAAATTGCAAAAACGTGTAAGTTGGGCAGACCCAGCTTTGCCGGATATGCCCTGGGCGTCCATATGAGGGCTGTAGAAAGCCCAGAGATTCCGTCACAGTCAGACACCCTGTACATGTTCTCATTGCAGACCCTCAGAGACCAAAGGTGAAGTCGCTCTTTTGTCAATGATGGCGGGTACAGTTAACCAACCAAAAAAGCTGTACCCGCCAACTTCCAGGGAGAAATTACAGAACGATCTTAAGAAACAGACAGCCCTCATATGTACTATGATACATTACAACATGATCCCGCTCCGTCTCATTGGAGACTATGTTTCCAATGACGTTGGTGCGTGAGACCAAGTCCCCTCCCATGGGCGCTAGGTATTCTGGGTCTTGTAGTTTTGGTACAGCTTCGGGACTCTGGGCGCATGCGCACTAACATTGTCACGTCCGCACTCCCCCGGCGACGTCAGACGCCGGCAGAGTTGGTGATCACTTAAAAGCCGGCATTATCAGGCTGCACACCAACCAGAGCGGTTCGATGAGGCGGCCTGATATTTATCCACAGTTCTGTTTCAAGGTAACCACTTGTTGCTTATCTGAGAATCTGACACATTGTCTCCTGTATATTATCAGTTCTTCTACTTTTTGGGCTTTGAAAACTTTTATGATTGTTATTCCATTAGATGTCCTTTTGTCATACTCTCAGACTAAAAGCATTGTTATGCTGTATGTCTAATGATACACAAGATAATGTAATACTTCATTCAACCCTAACAGCTCGGTTTGGGCCATTGGCTCTTCAGTTTGTTTTTGTCTGATATGGTGTGTGGTCATTCCCCTATTATTCTATCCATACTAAATTTAAATATTATGAGAAAAAAATATAAGAACCGTATAATGCTAACTCCACATTTATGACAATATCTAATGTTGGACTATTTTTATTAATATATACTTATTGTTTTAACTCAAGACGTCCCCTTGTGGATAACTGATTAACATACAATATATTTGACTTATAGAATAATTTCATCTTTTGGAACTTTCTCTTCACTGGACTAAAGTTCTCTGAAGGTTCATGTCCTATGAACGCATCTTATTCGGATATTTTGTATCCAGTGGATCTAACATCAATCAGGCACCATCTCATTCGTTCTAATTTTTTCCTTTTTTTTCTTCTCAATTTTGATTTTAACGTGAGTATAACCTGAATAGTTAATTTAATAATGACTTAATCTGCCCCATAATTGATTGGGCTAACGGGACCATTAACCCCACTTAGATCAAAATCAATTGACCACTATATATAATTTTTAATTTTTTAATTTTTATTTTTTACCTTTATATTGCTTTCACATATCAATTACATTCACTTAAATTAATTCAACACTAACGGGGTCTTTTCTCCAATTTAATTTATTTATCTATTTATATATATTTCTTTGATTTATTTTGGCTAGGTCTCTTAAGCGGTCACTGTGAGGGTTTGTATGCTCGGAGCTCCGTTTACGTCTCACACCGAGGAGGAGACCTCTCTCCTTCCTCCACCAGCGTGCAGAGGTTTCTCTTGCCTTTACCCCCATTTATTTCATCTAGGGTTCTAATGGTGGTAAGTCGTTATTCTTTTTGCCAACTGTGGACCTGTTTACAGATCGATCTTCTAAATTTTACATAAACCAGCTTACAATAGGCTAATATGAATTTTTCTATTGTCTATTTTAACAGCTATGTTCGATGTACTCGTACATTTGAGACATACTTCCCCTGACGAAGCCCCGATGGGCGAAACATGTTGGGACTACGTATGATCTCTTTGGTTTAACATCTAATTAACCACCATATTAGCTATGCCCTATTTTTGAAATTTTGTGAATACGCTTATATATACATATGTAATTTTACTCAATATTTTGTATTACTTGTTCAATAAATGGATAAATCCCCTTTTTTTTAATGAATTGAGTCTTCCACTGTTGTCTAAATATTAACGCTAGCACCGCTATAGTCCCGTTTACTTATTTTTCTACATTTTGTCACAAATTTGGGATGAGGTGCGTTATAGGCTTGTGCAATTCGTTTCGTAACGAATTGAAATTCGTCCGAATTTAGCAACTTTCGGACATTCGGAAGCATTCGAATTTCCGAACAAAGCAATTACGAATAAGACCGAATCCGAAATAAATTATACCGCAAATAGCGAATGCCCGAATGTCTTCGGCATAATTCGTTATGAAAAAGTTACGAATGTACGAATCCATACGAAGCACAATAACACTCACTCTGCTCTGCTCTCTGCTTCTCCCACACCGTGCTGAACTCCCTCTCAAAATGGTGTACAGGGGCGGAGGTTATAGCCGCATGTAAAAAACTAAAGTAAAATACGAGATTTCGAATCCATTCGAAGCACAATAACACTCTGCTCTGCTCTCTGCTTCTCCCTCACCGTGCTGAACCCTCTCAAAATGGTGTACAGGGGCGGAGCCTATAGCCGCATGTAAAAAACAAAAGTAAAATACGAGATTTCGAATCGTTACAAATAACCGCTATGTATTTAGAAAAGTACAAATCCATTCGAAGCACATTAGGCATAATAGGCAGCGTCGTTGTGAGAGAGACACGGAAAATTACGAATCAACGAACCCAAAAAAAGTTACGAAAGTAGGAGTTGTGTCCAGAATCAACGAAAAACAACGTACTCTACCGAAAGTACGAATTATAAAGCAACAAAAAATTCAACGAAAAATGTCGCTTGCAAAAATACGAATGAGTCCGAACACGAAAAATCCCGTCTAGCAAAATTACGAATGATTACGAATCAACAGGACCGGAAAGAAACGAACCGAAACGGAACAAATTTTTCCGTTGTGCACAAGTCTAGTGCGTTATATTGGGTGTCTACCCTTAGTCAGACCACAAAACCATTTACATACCTTGATGAGGTTTTATGCTGCCTAAAAACGTGCTTTTATTCCTACACCCAAACACTGAAATCATATCAGATTCTCGGACGAAACCAAGATACTGTAGGTGTCACTATAAAGGTGTTTTAAAAGAGGGGATTACTATATAGCTTACTAATAAGCAAATGTATTAAGGACATAACTAAATATGCCTATACATAGTAGGAATGGAAGCAGTATATATGTACCTTGTTGTTGGGTTTGTTGTAGCCAACAAAGCATTAATGAGTCCTTCAATTGCTGCAGGCAATATAGAACTGGTTGGAATGCAGGCAGCACAGGCAAATCTAACAGAGAAGGGGATACAAGCACCGCCATAAGCATAATGAACGTACAAGGCTTGTATAATAATGGCTGAATATGGGGGTACTGTACATACCCTGTGTAAAAATGCCTCCAGATCCGGATCCATAAAACATCCTAGGGCCACCGTGTGAGTGAGGTGATCTGGGTGTCTCCACTCCTCAATAGCATTTTAAGCAACACGGAATGGTATAGACCCATTACGATCAAAATTACAGCTCAATTTAAGTTGGAATTTAAGTTATTGATCTATACAGCCTAAATAGATGCCTTAATTGACAAACCAACCTATGAATACTTGAATACTGCCTTCCCAAAAGAGGCAATTTTTTATGCAATCCCGAAGATACATAAAAGCAAAACAAAGCCTCCGGGCAGACCCATAATATCAGGAATGGGCTCCATGAAAGAAAACGCCAGTAGATTAGTCGTTTTTTTTTCTAATGCCTCACGTTACGGGACTACGTGAGAGATACAACCGATCTTCTTAAATGCTTAGTGCTTGACTAAGCACTAAACTATAGTGCGAAACGCATTAGTGTACCCAATTTTCTGCTGTGATTTGTAGTGTTCCATGTTTTTTACCAATAAAAGGCAACCTAAACGGTCTTTTTGGAGTGCGGCTGTCCATATATCTGTCTTATGTTTTGCTTAGACGGCCTTACTATTCCTTCAGATGCCCTCTTTGTTACAATCGATGTAGAGGCCCTATATTCAAGTATACTTCATGAGCAGTGTTGCCAACCGTACGTTAATTTACGTACAGCACGTAAATTTAACCCCCTTTTTGGGGTGTCCGTAAGGTCCGTTATGGGCATCGGGTGCCCATAAAAAAGATGGCCGTGAGCCGACCATGCAACAGCGCATGCGCCGTTCCGAAGCCGGCCGGGCTCGGGAAAGTTCGTATGCGCTCGGCCGGGCGGCGCATGCGCAGTAACGTAATGGCGCCGCCCGGCGCCATTTTTGAATAGATCGGGAGTCTCGGCACTCGTCGGGACACTATGGTGGTCGCCCTATATAGGAGGACTCGGAGCCGAGCAGGCCAGCCAGGGTAAGGAGGAGAGTAAAACTGGGGGGGGGGATATCAACTATAGGAGGACATCGCTGGGAGCCCAGGAAGGACAAAGGATCAGGTGTAGTCACAGATCCATTCACAAGATTCTCCACTCCATCTCCTCCAGCCATGCATCTTCTATTAACCCCTTCACTGCACTGCAGCCCCCTGACAACATACAGTAATCAATGCACCATCCATTCCTAGTCTTGTCACTGAGCAGATCCTGGGTGCACAGCTCCCCAGAATGACATCCATCCCTACTCCTATCACTGAGCAGATCCTGGGGACACTGCCCCCACAATGATCCATCCATCCATCCCCAGTCCTGTCACTGAGCAGATCCTGGGGACACTGCGTCCCACAATGATCCATCCATCCCTACTTCTATCACTGAGCAGATCCTGGGAGTGTGTCATGTCCGCAGCCACTGTCCCCCTCCTGTGTCATGTCCGCAGCCACTGTCCCCCTCCTGTATCATGTCCGCAGCCTCTGTCCCCCTCCTGTATCATGTCCGCAGCCTCTGTCCCCCTCCTGTATCATGTCCGCAGCCTCTGTCCTCCTCCTGTGTCATGTCCGCAGCCTCTGTCCCCCTCCTGTGTCATGTCCGCAGCCTCTGTCCCCCTCCTGTGTCATGTCCGCAGCCTCTGTCCCCCTCCTGTGTCATGTCCGCAGCCTCTGTCCTCCTCCTGTGTCATGTCCGCAGCCTCTGTCCCCCTCCTGTGTCATGTCCGCAGCCTCTGTCCCCCTCCTGTGTCATGTCCGCAGCCTCTGTCCCCCTCCTGTGTCATGTCCGCAGCCTCTGTCCCCCTCCTGTGTCATGTCCGCAGCCTCTGTCCCCCTCCTGTGTCATGTCCGCAGCCTCTGTCCCCCTCCTGTGTCATGTCCGCAGCCTCTGTCCCCCTCCTGTGTCATGTCCGCAGCCTCTGTCCCCCTCCTGTGTCATGTCCGCAGCCTCTGTCCCCCTCCTGTGTCATGTCCGCAGCCTCTGTCCCCCTCCTGTGTCATGTCCGCAGCCTCTGTCCCCCTCCTGTGTCATGTCCGCAGCCTCTATCCCCCTCCTGTGTCATGTCCGCAGCCTCTGTCCCCCTCCTGTGTCATGTCTGCAGCCTCTGTCCCCCTCCTGTGTCATGTCCGCAGCCTCTGTTCCGCTCCTGTGTCATGTCCGCAGCCACTGTCCCCCTCCTGTGTCATGTTCGCAGCCTCTCTCCACCTCCTGCAGTACAGTATGTCCGCAGCCTTGCACTGTAAGGGGGAATCCTGCAGACTCTGATGTAAGAGGGAACTCTGTGCTGGCTGGGTTATAGTAACCTAACCTTCATGAAAATTGAGAAATACATTTTTTTACTTTTGTTTAACTTAAACACATTGATAATAGCATTAGCTATGTGTTTATAGTTCAAATATTGATATTTGCACTGTTTAGCACTAAAAGCAGTACTTTTTTGCAGTGTCAGTAAAAAATGTGGATCTGCCAGTAAATTTCATGTTTTTCTGCCAGTAAAAAAGTGGTGTCGTTCATAAATTTTGTTGTTCTGCCAGTAAATTTCACTTCGGGGGGTTGGCAACACTGTTCATGAGTTAGGTCTTCAAGTTACTAAAATGTTCTTAATGGAACAAGACCATAGGCAGTGGAAGTTCCAGTCCTTTGTTTTTCAGCTCCTGTCATTTATTCTTAAACACAACTGCTTCTCCTTCTCCTTCCTAGGCTCCCACTACCTCCAGGTACAGGGTGTCACCATGGGCACGTGTTGCGCTCCAGCGTACGCCAATCTGTACCTGGGGGGGTGGGAGCGGGAGATTTTTTTCTAGTGCAGAATTTCGTCAGTACCTGGACCAGGCCCTCTGCTGGTTCAGGTACATTGATGATATTTTTGTCATTTGGACGGGTACAATATCATCCCTGAATGAGTTCATTCATTAATTAAATACCAATAGATTTAATTAAAATGTCATCTTTGACTGGCACAAGGATCATGTATCCTTTTTGGATCTATCTATATATAGAGACTTATGTGACAATATAGCAACTAAACTATACCGCAAAAGCACGGCAGGAAATACCCTGTTGCATGCTAATAGTGGACGTCCTATGTCCCTAGTACATAGCATACCATATGCTCAGTACATTCGCCTGCAAAGGAATTGCACGTATGAGGCAGAGTTCAGATCGCAGGCCAATGAGCTACGTATGCATTTGCGCAAACGCAGGTATAGCAAAAGCCTCCTAAGGAGGGCCTTTAACAAAGCTATTGGAAGAGAGAGAACTTCTTTACTCTATTCAAAACCAAAACCTGACCAACACACTACTAAATTCATCACAAAATATTCAGCCCAACACAGACTACTCCGTACTTGCATGGAAAAACACTGGCATTTACTCAGTGAGGACCCCACACTCTGCAAATACATCAGAGACACTCCAGAAATAGTCTTCCGTAAGAGTACCTCTATTGGTAACAAATTAACAGCAACCGAATATAAACCCAACTATGATAATCAGGTCTTGGCATGGGGCATATTCACATGTGGACAGTTTACATACTGCCCATGGGTACAGACAGGATCAAGTTTTTGCTTACCCAATGGCGAAATATTTCGACCTCATTTTCACGCTACATGCAACACAGAAGGGGTCGTGTATCTCATGACTTGCAGGTGTGGGGCTTTTTATGTCGGGAAGACTTTCCGTCAATTCAAAAAACGCATGCATGATCACCTATACTACTCTCAATACCGAAAAATGCTTACTCCAGTTATCCACCACTTGGGTCCATACCATAAATTCGACACCTCTGTGGTGAAGTTTACCATCTTAGAGGTGGTACCCCAAGACCCACGTGGCGGAAACTGGGATAATAGCATTGTTCAGAGGGAAGCGCTCTAGATCGAGCGTTTAGAAGCAATAAGGCCGCTGGGGATCAATGAGGTACTGTCATACCGACCCTTCCTTTGAGGGACCGGTGTGACAGCCAGTGATCCCAGAGCCACCTTTTGCATTACCTTTTTTATTTATTTATTTTTCCCCTGTTATGCGATTTTATAGATCATTTCGGAAACCGCCACATCTGCAATTGCCATGGACTTACTATGCAGCATTTACTATGTTATATGATCTGTTGTAGTATCTCATGTGTTTGATTTATTGCTGAGTCTTTGGGTTTCCTACCTATAAAAGGTTTCCATTTGTTACTTTGTTTGCATGTGAGACCACCTTTTGTTGCATCCCCTCAAGTTGACCCAGCAACAAATAATATTATACACACAATTTTTTATTTTAAACCTGAAATTCAATATAGTACATGCTCAGTGGGCAGTTTGGTGGGTTTCTTGTATGCCCATCGCGCTGGTCTTATAGCATGACTATTTTGATGTGTATTGCCAAAACACACCTTTGGCTTTTTGTTACAGCATGCTATCTGCTATATATTCAAGTGTTTTTCCTCCATTTAATCCGCCTTGCGGTGTGGCGTTCGTGTGGACCAATATCCCCGCCCCCCAGCGCCACGCGGTGGGCTCAGACAATGGGAAGAATATGTGGCCACCCAAGCCATTGGTTATTTTGGTCCAGTCGCTCCCAACCCAGAGAGAGGACTGATCACCACATTAGCCAATGGCACCACGAGAGACATCTTCCATCAGGTGTTCTCTTTTAGTACTTCCGCCCTCAGCACCCAGATCGTTTCCACATCTCAAAGGTGTACCTTTTTCGGCTGGCTCGCGTGACGTCAGACGCTGCCTGATGCACACCCGAGCGGGATGTACAAATTAGCCAGGCTGGGATTCCATTCCCCAGATGCTATTGAGGAGTGGAAACACCTGGATCACCTCGCTCACACGGCGGCCTTAGGACGTTTTATGGATGCGGATCTGGAGGCATTTTTACACAGGGTATGTACCCCCATATTCAGCCATTATCATGCAAGCCTGAACCTGCCTTTTACGTTCATTAATCTTATGGTGGTGCTTGTATCCCCTTCTCTGTTAGATTTGCTTATGCTGCCTGCACTCCAACCAGTTCTATATTGCCTGCAGCAATTGAAGGACTCATTAACGCTTTGTTGGCTACAACAAACCCAACAACAAGGTACATATATACTCCTTCCATTCCTACTATGTATAGGCATATTTAGTTATGTCCTTAATACATTTGCTTATTAGTAAGCTATTAGTAATCCTCTCTTTTAAAACACCTTTATAGTGACTCCTACAGTATCTTGGTTTCGTCCAAGAATCTGATGTGATTTCAGTGTTTGGGTGTAGGAATAAAAGCACGTTTTTAGGCAGCATCAAACCTCATCAAGGTATGTTGTTCAACAGACCCACACATCAACCACCAAAGATGTGCAGTTTTGCAGCATTAGGCATTTTTAGTATAGAAATACAAGCAAATACATCCATTTTTCTTTCAATCTAGAAACATCTTTTTCCAAGGCAGAAATTCTGCATCCAGTCCTAGGTAACCTGCCATTTATTTCTTTGTATTTGATACCATCAATGTAAGTATTGACACAATTTCCCTATTGGAATATATGTGTCTCTTAAAAGTCATTTAATATAGCAATACATTTTTCTACAATCGTATTTTTTATAGCTATCCAGTGCATCCCCATATTCTCTCCCAACCGCTGTCTACACGGACCTTTCCGTCTGGCATCGGGGGGTTGGTGGTTCACCGCCCCAAAACCCTCCAGTTGGAGTGGTGGTCCACCTAGCTGCCGCATGTGTTAGGGCAGGGGTGTCTGTGTAAACACTCTCAATCCGCACCAATTTATTGGTGCATTTTTCACATATACTGTTCTTGATCATGTTAAAATATACATTGTTGTATTTATCTATTTAACTGAGTAATGTTCTTTTTATAACCTAGAAGCTCCTGAGGAAGCGATTATTTAGATCGCGAAACATGTAGAGCCTTATTTTAAACCTCTTCAAGGATCCCGTGGCTATACACCCAGGAGATACTCTCTACTCAGCGTGGGCTTCAATGTTGTAGACACCACCGCAGCAAGTTTTCAATATTATCATTGAGTTACTCTCCCTGGGATTTACCACGTGACCTTTCTCTACTGTCTATTTTCTATTTTTGTATTCTATTTATAGATGCATCTGTTGTTTAACATGTTACATTCTGTGAAACATTAAAGCAGAGCTCCGCCGGAAAAAAAAATATTAAAAGCCAGCAGCTACAGCTACAGCAGCTGCTGGCTTTTAATATTTGGACACTTACCTGTCCTGGAGTCCAGCGACGTCCGCAGCAGAGAACGAGCGATCGCTCGTCACTCTGCTGCTCCCTCTGCCATCCCCGCTGAGGGAACCAGGAAGTGAAGCCCTGCGGCTTCATGCCCGGTTCTCTACGGCGCATGCGCGAGTAGCGCTGCACCGTTCTGATTCATCCTCCTGTGTTCTGGGAGCCGAGTGTCTCCCAGAACACTACGGGAAGTCTGGGGGAAGTGACGTCACTCCCGCAGATTCCCGGAGAGAGGACTCCCGGATGTGGGTGAAAATACCTGTTTTAGACAGGTATCTTCACCCCCCTCCCACCTGAAAGGTGTCAATTGTGACACCGGAGGGGGGGAGGGTTCTGATGAGAGGAACTTGTAATTTAGGGTGGAGCTCCACTTTAAAATTGTTATTTTTTACATGTGCCTACGAAGTAATTTTTTTTCCATATTCTTTTTTAACCCTAATCCCAATATCACCAGTATTAAAGAGGAAGTAAAGGCATTTAAAAAACAAAAAAACAAAAAACAAACCCTGCAAAAGAAAGGCATAATGAGCTAGTATGCATAGCATACTAGCTCATTATGAATGACTTACCTGAGATCGAAGCCCCCTCAGTGGTCCTCGGTCACCTCCGCCGCCGCCATCTTGCCTCGATGTCCCGTCGCGGATGTCAGTGTATCGCCGCTCCGGCGCTGTGATTGGCCTGAGCGGCGATGACGTCACACGAATGCGCGCTCGGGCCGGCAAGAGCCCATTCAGAAAACCGACAATGAAGCCGGCCCGCTAGTGCGCATGCGCGTGACGTCATAGGCGCATCACTTTATAGTAAATATCTCCTTAACCATGTAGGTTAAGGAGATATTTCTTGCACCTACAGGTAAACCTTAATCTAGGCTTACCTGTAGGTGCAAGTTGTCTAAGTGGGTTTACAACCACTTTAACATAGGACAACTAGACCATAAATTAGGCCTATTTGCGGATAATATAATCTAAAGTATCCACACCTGACACCTCACTAAGCAAAGTTAGGTATACCCTGGATGCCTTTGGATAAGTCTCCTACTATAAGATAAACCCTAACAAATGTTATGCCTTACCTATGAATATTCCACCAGATAAAGTTGACAACTTGAGACAGGATTTTATGTACAACTGGGATAATCCCTCTATTACATACCAGGGAATCCAACTTACCTACCCCCCAACTAAACTATATGAGGTTAATTACCCCAACCTGTTAGCCGAAACCAACCAAGATATCCAATTAATCCAAAAAACACATCTATCCTGGATCGGAAGGATAACAGCATTTAAAATGCGAATATTACCGAAGATCTTATATTACTTTCGGTCCCCTCTGATCCCATTACCAGCAAAATTCTTCACATAAGTTAACTCAAAATTAAACAATTTGATCTGGAAGGAAAAAAAACCTTGCTTTATCGATTATGACTCTGGACAAAACTCAAGAAGATATGAACCTCCCCAATGTTCGTGAATATTATTACGATTCACTATTGAATCAAATTAAATACTGGTTTATACACTCTAATAAAAAAATTGTGGTTGAACATTGAACGTGAGATAACTAGAGGAAATTATCTATTTTTATTAGCCATAGCTTACTACCCAATATCAAAGGTGAACATACCAAATTTCCTAGAACTCAAATCTACCTTATCAGCCTGGAAGTTTGCTCTAGACAAACTACAACCAATAAGCAACTCAGCCCATATTCCAATACCATTAAGAGTTTTTGAATACTGCAAAGCGCGCCTCAATAGAACATCTTGGGCTAAACAATGAATCAACTTTTTCCGGAACCTACCTGATGATCAGAAAACACGAATTTCAAATAAATTTAGCATTAAACAAACAGTAAGATCTTTAATCCTGAAAGGAATATGGAAATTCCTTGCGAAATATGGGAGTTCTTCACTTCTAACAAAGGCAGAAAAAGGGGAGGTATATCTAATTTCTATAAACTCCTCTCATCCTTTCCGCTCCAAACCAAAACTGCTAATATTGTTACATGGGAGAAAGACCTGTCTCAAATCTTCCCATGGGAAACATGGCTCCATAATGATTAACAGCTCAGCAACATCATGCATTGAGCACTGGGAAACTGCCCAAAAAATATTAAACCGCTGGTATTTTACGCCATACAGACTTTCCAAAATATTCCCCTCTTTACCCTCCACATGCTGGAATTGTAATACCCATACTGGCAATTTAATACTTACACTATGGCATTTTAAAGCTTTATCTATTTTCTGGAAGACAATTTCCTCATTTATCGCATCTCTTACAAGAAATCGAACTACACTCACACCAGCAACGGCCTTATTAGGTCTAAACCTAGACCTGTACCTACTACATTATAGGACTATTGTTGCTAATATTCTAATAGCCACAAGACTCACCATCACTAAATGATGGAACTCCACCTTAGCTCCTAACCTATCAGATGTTATTTTGAGACTAAACTCTCAGGCCTCGTACACACGACCGAGTTTCTCGTCCAAAACTGGCAAGAAATGTGCCGCGAGAGCTTTTTTGTCGAGAAAAACGTTCGTGTGTATGGTTTTACGACGAGAAATTTGCCGAGAATCTCGACGAGAAAATAGAGAACCTGCTCTCTATTTTCTCGTCAGGATTCCAGATTTCCTCGTCGTGTTTCTCGTCGGGCTGTTTTGTGACGAGAAAATGGTTCGTGTGTATGCTTTTACGACTCTTCCAAAAGCGCGCATGCTCACAAGCAACTATGAGACGGGAGCGCATCTTCTGGTAAAACAAGCCTTCGTGATGGAGAGAGCACATTTGTCACGCTCAAAAATATTGCATCGTTTAAATGTTCTGCCTTGAAATCTTCGTTAGAATGTTACATTAATCAAAACGAGTGACCTTCTTTTGCTGCTGATATTCACACAGAGTTATGACTTATTTTTTAACCTTTTTCATGCTGCTCTTAAGAAGATTTATGTGTATTATATCGTGCAAGTTTTTAGGAATAATTTAAATGGTAATATTTTTAAAAATGATGTTAATTATAATTTCGCAATGTTTTGGTAGTGATCTCCCATTAAATTTTGGACTCTATATTAGTTAAATTTCCCACCATGTTTTTTTGATAATCAGATTTAGTTATTCTTTTGGGGGGTTGTTATCTGTCCCTTTTTTTGTCAGTCAAATGTATCTGCTTACTCCAAAGCTAGATTTTTTATTTTTACAAATACACATAGTCAAGTATGAACGTAAACAAAAATCACATTTATTCATGTTTAAAAATAAAATAAAGAGAAGGCAGCGCTGGAGAACCTGCTGCCATTTGTGCATCCCAGGGACCCCAGAGCACACAGCAACCCTGTGTGGACACTAAAATTGGGAGCTTGAGAAGGCCAACATTTCTGAACACAATCTGATGCTGGCCTCCCAGAGGTCAGGAACAGCAGCAGGTGAGATATATGTCCCAAGTCTGTGGTATTACAACAGGCTGCCTTCTGTCCGACCACAATGAAGCAAGGCCATCACTTCCTCTTCTTCCTGGCAACCTTCCCTGCAATCTTCCCTGAAGCCTTCCCTGCAGCCTTCCTTCTTCGTTTGGCTGGAGGCTGGCCCACTGGAGGGGTACTCCTGTCAGGAGGAGGAGGAGGAGATGTAGCAGAAGGGGGTGGGGCAGAAGAAGAAGGTGGAGGTGTAGCAGAAGGGGGTGGGGCAGAAGAAGAAGGGGGAGGTGTAGCAGAAGGGGGTGGGGCAGAAGAAGAAGGGGGAGGTGTAGCAGAAGGGGGTGGGGCAGAAGAAGAAGGGGGAGGTGTAGCAGAAGAGGGTGGGGCAGAAGAAGAAGGTGGAGGTGTAGCAGAAGGGGGTGGGGCAGAAGAAGAAGGGGGAGGTGTAGCAGAAGGGGGTGGGGCAGAAGAAGAAGGGGGAGGTGTAGCAGAAGGGGGTGGGGCAGAAGAAGAAGGGGGAGGTGTAGCAGAAGGGGGTGGGGCAGAAGAAGAAGGGGGAGGTGGAGGTTGAGGTTGGGTCAGTTGTGCCACCTCACATATGGCGGTATTGGGGGTAATTTTCTCCATCACCCCCTTGTTGAGCAAGGTGATGAGCAGGGGCTCGCATAGGAGGCGTTGCTCCATGCTCATCACCTTGAACTTAGCCTCCACTAGGCCGGCAATGGCCTCTTCAGGGGATGTGGGCTCCTGGAGGGTGGCATGGGCCTCACGAATAAGGGCCATTGCTGCCTCACTCGTGCTCCTGTCCCTCCTGCCTCTTTTGTGAAGCTGGATGGGAGGCACCTGGGATCTGGTGCTTCTCCTTTGCCCTGCCACCTCCTGTCTGCCACTGGGCCCTGCCACCTCCTGTCTGCCACTGGGCCCTGCCACCTCCTGGCTGCCACTGGGCCCTTCCTCCTCCTGCCTGACAGTTTCCAGACCCTCCTCCTGGCTGATTTCATCCTGTGTATGAAAAAGGGACATAGTTTAATATGTTCGTTTAATCTTTGCATCAAACTTTGTAATCCAGATTGAAGCAATTAGAATGTAAATCCATAAATCCTTGCTTTCAATTTACCACTACATCAGATTGACTATTTAGCACCCAATTAAGTGCAGAATAATGTCTACAGATCTTGATTTCACTTGTGCAATCCAAAATAGTTTATGTTTGTCATCTTGACATATTTGTCAAACATTAAGTTTATCCCAATACATTTTCGAAAAATACTATACCTGGCTCCAGATGGCCAAATCAGGATCATCCAGGATGGCTGCCTCCTCTTGCTCCAGAGAAGGCTCAGGTTGGCTGCAGGGAAGTCTGGGGGGAAGAGTGGAGAGTGATGGCCTTGTGTCAATGTGGTCATCCAGGAAGGACATCCTGTTGTAGTACCACAAAATCGGGACATACACATCATCTGCTGCTGCTCCTGACCTCTGAGAAGCCAGCACCTTAGAGCGTTCAGTCCTGTAGGTACCTCTCAAGCTCCCAATTTTAGTGTCCACTTGTTTTGCTGTGGCTGTGGGCACCTTGGTATGCACAAATGGGAGCAGCTTCTCCAGCGTTGCTTTTCTCACCCCTCTTTTTTTGTGGATGGGGTTTTTCGTCTCCCACAGAGCGGGCAGCTCCCTTACCCGGTCAATAAATTCTGCCAGGAAATCCTTGTCGCTTATAAAGACATTCATATTGTATCTGCAAGTTAAATAATTTATATATAACTAATGTGAGGCAAACAGTCTAACCTCCTTAACATGCTAGTCACCATATATATCCTCCAACATTCTCAAGACAGTATAGGCCAACAATTTGTACAAGTCACAAAATCACATACCTTCGTTCGCACGTCCGTCACTTGAACTCCTCTCTCCGCACACCGAACGTACTATAGTCACATGTGTGTTTGCTATATACACACCACGCATGCGTCAAAATACGAACACGTCGCTCCGCACACGTCGCCCGCCCATGACGTTCTAACTAACATCTTTTCCCCGCCCCTTCTCTTTCGGCGCGCAGACAGATATGGTGGAGTTACAGCAGGTGTCTGATAATTCTGCAACTAACGAGGAGGAGACAAGCCCGGAGACCGAGGAAACATCACGATCAAGGAGGAGATTCAAGGCATCGAATATGTCTTTGGCGGAGATGGCGGAGATGGTGGACATCTTGCTCAAGGCTGATTATGATGCCAAGCATGGGCCGTATAGCAAACCAAATAGAAGGAAGGCCAAAATCCTCACTAAAGTCGTGACGAGTCTGAAGGCGAATTTCAGGGGGGAAACGCTCAAATGAGCAGCTCAGAAAGAGGTGGTCAGACCTCAAACTGAGGGAGCCAGAGCAGTTGAGGAGCATAAAGAGAATGCTCACTAAAACTAAGTAAAATGTAGACTTTTATGATATTAATCTTTTTCTAAACTGACATGTTGCTCTTTATTTTGGTTTCTCATATTGGACTCGCTTCCAAAATGTAATATTTTGAACTTGGTTGGGCACAGTAATCGTTCGTTACGTTACCGACACTTCGTTCGGCCACTATCCGCGGTTTTGGCTTATTTTAGAGCCACAAAAGTAATTATACATCTGCCATTTTTGCTCCAAAATTGTGGCGTGTTTTTTCGTCTAGATGATGTGTTTGTAAAGAGAATGAAATGCAAACTTTTATCAGTGTAAAGGAGAGGACACTCAGCAGCTGCTTCCACATCTGTACTTTGGAGCACTATAGTGTGGGCCACCAGACCTGCCTTTTTTGGGTGTCCCACACAGGTGCATACGAGAATTTTTGTGGTGCCTCCATGTCAAATAAATTACATCCAAAGGTGAATACTAAGCATATTCTTGGTCATAAATAATGCATTCTTCTTTAAATTCAGCCCAAACACACACTTGTACCACACTTCCAATCAATTTAGCCTGTTTTTATTTTAACATTGAGATTTACAGTGTGATAAATTGACCTTTTGTTTGCTTCTCATAGGGGAGAGAAGACTGGGAGGAGGACACTCCAGGGAGCACATGCACCCCACAACTTCCAAGCAACCCCAAACTCCCAAAGACCCACAACCGAAAGATGTGCAGGAAGTTGAGGTGGAGGAAGGAGAAGTGCAGGAAGGAGAGGTGGATGACGTTGTGGATCTGGTCACCACAACAGGTCAGTATCTGTCACCACAGCTTCAGGTAAGAGATGTAGGCCTGCAGAGTTATAATACCTTTTTTTTTTGTTTTTAGGGGATATAAATGTTGTGAAGGATAGTACACGGTTCTCTGCTGACAGTGCCCTCCGCCTTATCCAGCAAGTGATGGAATGTAGCACGGAACTGGACCTTATTAAACAAAGAATCCATGTGATGGAACAAACATTTAAAGACATTCTCGATGTTTTGGGGATAATTCAATAAGCCATCCAAACACATTTGTTTTTACATGTTTGTTTTTGCAACTTTTCGAATTTTTTTGACAAAGAAACCAGCCAAAAATTGAATCTGCACACAGTGTGTCAACATGTGCTATCTGCCATCAGGGGATATCCATGTACGTCTTTTGTGGGTGCAACCCCTTCCTCGTATCTAAAGTCGGTGAACTGAGGAAGGGGTTGCACCCCCATTGATCACCCCTGATGGCAGATAGCACATGTTGACAATAGGTATCAGGATTGTAAACTTCATAGATGTAAAAAATCCCAAATGTGTGCATATTCAATTTTTGCCTGGGCAAGGGGTGGCAGGACCCCATATTAGGACGGGCACATAGAGACATAGTTTGTGTAAGTGAATGTCTCAGATTGCTCAGAGGTATCCAATGTTGTAATTTTTGGAATGCAACTGTTATTTTTGTATTTTCATAAGCAAAAAATTGCTGGGTTGGGGCCAGGCCAACCCAAAAAACCTGAAAAAACTAAAAATGGTGAGAATGTGCACAGAGTAAAATATTTGACCACAAACAACGTGTAGCTTCTTTTTTATAATACCCTCTAAGCTTCTTTGGTTATTTTGTAAGGTTACATAGTGAAATGGTTAATATTTACTAAAGTAAAATACACTTGGCACTACAAATGCACAAAGACAAACTAGGAGACAGGTAAGAACAAATAATTAAAGGTTTAAACAAGCTTTTTATTGGGATCCTTAGACATAGGCTGGCATAGGAATTGCCCCCCTACCCATGAAATACTCCATGTATTTGTCCCGAACCTCACAGGCATTTTGGGAGGGCAAGCCAGGACGGGCAGATTCCAGGCCCGGCAGGGGATTTGCAGGGGAAAGTCCAGCCTCTGGCAAAACTGAGGCCATATAGGAATTTGATTTTTGGCTCAGAAAGTTGTGTAGCACACAGCAGCATAATACGACATAGTTTATTTTGTAGTCCGCCAAGTGTATTGAAGTCATAAAAAGGCGGAACCGGCTGGCCATTATGCCAAAGGCATTTTCGACAACTCTTCGGCCCCTGGCCAGCCAGTAATTGAACACCCTCGTCTCTGGGGTCAGGGTCCTCTGTGGAAATGGCCTCATAAGATGCCGTCCGAGTCCGAAGGCTTCATCAGCCAAGAAAACAAAGGGGAGTCCTTCAATATTCCCTGCATCTGGTGGCAATGCAAGGTCGTCACTCTGGAGACGGAGGGCAAACTCCGTCTGGATGAAGGATCCCCCATCGGACATCCGGCCATTCTTCCCTACATCAACATAGAGGAATTCATACCGTGCTGACACCACCGCCCTCAGCACAATGCTATGAAACCCCTTGTAATTGTAGTAGTAGGACCCAGAACGGGGTGGCGGCACGATGCGGACGTGCTTCCCGTCTATGGCACCACCGCAGTTGGGGAAGTCCCACCGCGTGGCAAACTCCGATGCCACAGTCTGCCATTCCTGTGGCGTGGAAGGAAGCTGTGGAGTGAAACAAGATGAAATAATATTAGAATACCAAAGTCAGACATTACAAGGAAATTTGATTATAAAAAAATCAAGGCCAACATCAATCAAATTCTACGTTTATTAAGGTGTTTAAAATAAGTATACGGGAAGGCTCATTTATCAGATTCATCACCCCCTCTGATGGGCCATTACTAAATTATTTTGGGGGGGGGAAATGTGTTTGGCCACAGGATAGCATTGCAGTGGCGGTGCGTCCAGAGTGGGCGCTGCAGCACTACCCCCTCTCTCCTGTGCCCATCACTCAGAACAATACATAGGTTCATGCGTTGCATGAACCTATGTATTGTCTATGCCGCCCACTATTCAGGTGGATGGCCTCTTGTTTAGCGACCGACATATGAATAATTGCGGCATTTAGGGGGTTCAAATTGCATAGCAGAAACAGGTAGTAAAATAGTCTTGCACATTACAACCTGAGGGATGTAATTGGCTTCCGAAAAGTAAAATAGAGGACGCAGGGGGGGGGGGGGGGCATTCCTTGGGGAAACACTGGCAGGCTGCTCTGCCAATCATGTTCACCAAGTCTGTTTAATGGTAACATGATTGGCTGATGCAACATCAAGGGAAGGAGAAGACATCAAGGACAGAAGAAGGATGGCGCTGACCACAAGAAGGTAAGTGCAGGGCTGGGGGGAAAATGGCTGCATTGGAGGGAACCAAATGGCTGCATTAGAGGGGACAACTGGGGGCGTTTAATAGGCACCTGAGCAAAAAAGGAGGAAGTTTAGTTCATAAATTGGGGTGGGACCCCCAAACATTTGGAGGAACAGGCGCCCCTGCTGGAAAAGTTAGTGAAGGGAAATATTTATGGAGGAGAAAAAAGGGGCAATCTAAAGCTTCCAGCATGCATGGGGACAAAGGGGACATTCTCAGCATATTACAATCATGGTAATTAGGGAAGGATGAAAGAAATACAATACATTAGCATTAGTGATGAGCCGAACACCCCCGGGTTCGGTTCGCACCAGAACCCGCGAACGGACCGAAAGTTCGCACGAACATTAGAACCCTATTAAATACAATGGATGCGAACGTTCGGATTCTAAAGTGCTAATTATAACGACTATTATCCATGTTATTGTCCTAAACAGAGTTTGGAAACCCGGGTTCTGCACCAGGGGACATGTATCAATGCAAAAATAAGTTTTAAAAACGGACGTTTTCCGGGAGCAGTCATTTTAATGATGCATAAAGTGAAAAAAAAAAGTCAAATATTCCTTTAAATATTGTACCTGGGGGGTGTCTAAAGTATGCCTGTGAAGTGCCACGTGTTTCCCGTGTTTAGAACTGTCCCTGCACAAAATAACATTTCTAAAGGAAAAAAAAGCCATTTAAAACTGCTTGCGGCTTTAATGTAATGTCTGGTCCCGGTAATATGGATGAAAATCTTTAAGAAAAATGGCATAGCTACCCCATCAACCCCCCCCCCCCCCTACCCCAGCCCATTACCAGCCCCTTTGGGTCTTGTATGGATATTAAGGGGAACCCCGCACACAAAATAAAAAAGGCCCTATATACTCTGAACAGCCGTATACAGGCGGTGCATACAAGACAGGGACTGTAGGTTTGTTCTTATGTAGAATCTGTTTGTAATTTTGAACAGCTACATTGTTTAAGTGTAGCTCCAGGCCAAATACCTATTTTTAAGCTTTTTGGAAAACATAGGGAAGGGTTATCACCCCTGTAACATTTGTTTTGCTGTCTGTGCCCCTGTTCAGAACATTTCACCTCACTTTGCGTCCCAATGACAACTGTTTTTGAAATGTGGTGTTTTTATT
Source organism: Rana muscosa (assembly GCA_029206835.1). Classification (NCBI taxonomy): domain Eukaryota; kingdom Metazoa; phylum Chordata; class Amphibia; order Anura; family Ranidae; genus Rana; species Rana muscosa. Next base: position 861,457,664 of record CM055122.1, read on the forward strand.
GAAACAAGGATTGGTGATAAAGCATCAGTAGAGAGGAGACACCTTTCTCCCATATTAATTCTTACAGGAGAGAATTTTCCTTCCAAGGGGTAGATTTCCTCTCACTTCCTGTTGTCTTCTTCCGTTTGCAAGTAGTAGTCATTTGTAAGTTGGATGTTTGAAAGTAGGGAACTGCCGTATATACTCTGCAGAAATTGGCCCCTTAGGTGTTGGTGTTCGCACAACACTGTAAGCACTCACAGTTACTCTTGGTGGGTGCTGGAACGCCCTGCTGTCAACTATTATATCAGGAATTGTAATAACATATAATTGTTGAACAGTGGTAGTAAAAATTGGGCCTTTGATGGTGGTGCTGGTGCCACAACACTGTAAGGCCTGACAGTTACTCTTGGTGGGCGCAGCAATGGGCCCTGCTGTGAATTATTAGATCAATAATTAGAATTGCATGCCCCTGTTGAACAGGGGCTGAAAAATTGGGCCTTTGGTGGTGGTGGTGTTGACACAACACTGTAAAGCCTGACAGTTACTCTTGGTGGGCGCAGCAATGGGCCCTGCTGTGAATTATTAGATCAATAATTAGAATTGCATGCCCCTGTTGAACAGGGGCTGAAAAATTGGGCCTTTGGTGGTGGTGGTGGTGGTGGTGTTGACACAACACTGTAAGGCCTGACAGTTACTCTTGGTGGGCGTAGCAATGGGCCCTGCTGTGAATTATTAGATCAATAATTATAATTGCATGCCCCTGTTGAACATGGGCTGAAAAATTGGGCCTTAGGCACTGGTGGCACAACACTGCAACCCCTCACAGATACTGTACTTGGAGCACAGCAATGAGGCCTGTTGCAAAGTATTGCATCAAAAATTGTAATTACACACCCCTGTTAAACAGGGGCTGAAAAATTGGGCCTTAGCCACTGGTGGCGGCACCCATAAACCAAAATGATCTTCCAAGCTATCATCATTAATCGGATCATTGAGGAGGAGGAGGAGGATAGCTAGTCAACATAACAGCACAGGAACTCAGCATCAGCATCAGTCTTGAAGGGATGTGACATTTTAAAATCAATTAGTCTGTTATATCAGCATCAGGTGTGTGGTAGCTGGTGGTGATCCAAGACTGGTTCATCTTGATGAAAGTCAGTCGATCAACCGAGTCGGTGGACAGGCGCACCCTGTGATCTATGACAAATCCTCCAGCAGCACTGAATGTGCGTTCTGAAAGAACGCTGGATGCAGGACAGGCCAGTAGCTCAATTGCATACTGTGCAAGCTCTGGCCAGTGATCCATCCTCAAGACCCAGTAAGCCAGAGGATTTTCGGTGGGGAAGGTGTCCAAGTCTGACCTTGCCCCTAGGTATTCCTGCACCATGTATATCAGACGCTGGCGATGGTTGCTGGAAACGATCATACTTTGGGGCTGCGGACTAAAGAATTGTCTGAACGCATCGGTCAGACGGCCACCTTCCCCACCGCTCCTTCTTTGACTGCCCGAAGCCTCAGCAACTCGTTGTCCAGGACCAGGAGTTTGTAACCTCCCAGTCTCTGGGAACGCGTTGCACAGACCTTTCTGCAAGGCCTCCCGGAGTTGTCTCATCCTCTGCTCCCTCTGCGACGGTAACATAAGGTCCGCAACCTTACCCTTGTACCGTGGATCAAGGAGAGTGGCCAGCCAGTAATGGTCCCTCTCCTTGATCCGAAGAATACGAGGATCCTTCCGCAGACTTTGCAGGATCAGGGAGGCCATGCAGCGTAGGTTAGCTGAGGCATTCAGTCCGGAGTCCTCTGGGTCACTAAGGACGACATGATCCGCAGCCACCTCCTCCCAGCCACGTACAAGTCCACTGGTTTCTTGGGACTGTAAATCATCCCTAAAAGACTGCTGCTGATGATGCTGAGTGCCAGCCTCCACCTCCATGCTGACACAATCCTCCTCCTCCTCCTCCTCCTCCTCCTCTTCATGTGCGATGGGTGGGACAGAAGGAACACTGTCAGGGTAAAGGGGGCCTTGAGAGGCAAGGAAGTCCTCCTCTTCCTGCCTCTGTTCTGCCTCAAGTGCCCTGTCCATTATTCCACGCAGCGTGTGCTCCAACAGGTGGACAAGAGGTACAGTGTCACTGATGCATGCACTGTCACTGCTCACCATCCTCGTGGCCTCCTCAAATGGTGCCAGGACAGTGCATGCATCCCTGATCATGCCCCACTGGCGTGGTGAAAAAAACCCGAGCTCCCCTGACCCTGTCCTGGTGCCGTAGTCACACAGGTACTCATTGATGGCCCTCTGCTGTGTGTGCAGCCGCTGCAGCATGGCCAACGTTGGGTCCCCTCTGGTGGGCATGTCACATATAAGGCGGTTATTGGGCAGGTTCAACTCCTTTTGCAGCTCAGCCAGGCGAGCACTGGCATTATAAGATCTGCGGAAATGAACACAGACTTTCCTGGCCTGCCTCAGGACATCCTGTAAGCCCGGGTACCTGCCCAAGAACCGCTGCACCACCAGGTTAAGGACGTGAGCCATACAGGGCACATGGGTCAGTTGTCCCTGTCGGAGGGCGGAGAGGAGGTTGGTGCCATTGTCGCAAACCACCATTCCTGGCTTAAGCTGGCGTGGCGTCAACCACCTCTCGGCCTGCCCCTGCAGAGCAGACAGGACCTCTGCCCCAGTGTGGCTCCTGTCCCCCAAACACACCAGCGCAAGCACGGCATGGCATCTTTTTGCCTGCGTACTTGCGTAGCCCCTTGAACACCTACGGAGCACCGCTGGTTCCGAGGAAAAAACCACAGGAAGAGGCCATGGAGGAAGAAGAAGAGGAGGGGGTGGAGGAGAGAGGTGTGTCACAAGCAGTAGTAGCATTTTGGAGGCGTGGCGGTGGAACAACCTCCAACACTACTGCACCTTGTCCTGCATCCTTCCCAGCTGCCAAAAGAGTGACCCAATGGGCCGTGAAAGAAAGGTAACGTCCCTGTCCATGCCTGCTGGACCATGAGTCAGCGGTAATATGCACCTTACCGCTGACCGCCCTGTCCAGCGAGGCCAAGACATTGCCTTCCACATGCCTGTAGAGAGCCGGAATCGCCTTCCGTGAGAAAAAGTGGCGTTTGGGAACCTGCCACTGAGGAACCGCACATTGCACAAACTCACGGAAGGGGGCCGAGTCTACCAACTGAAAAGGCAGCAGTTGAAGCGCTAGCAATTTAGCCAAGCTAGCATTCAACCGCTGGGCATGTGGATGGCTGGGAGTGAACTTCTTTTGACGGTCCAGCAGCTGGGGCAGGGAAATTTGCCTGCTAGAATCGGACGTCGGTGTACTGCTAGCAGAGTGCCCGCAAGTACTTGGCTGTGACACACCTAATTCTACACCTTCATTCCTCTCAGAGCAGGTTTCAGAGAGGACTGAAGGTATAGTGGGGTTGGAGATCCCAGCTGATGCGGTGCAAGAAGAGGTCAGCTTTGTTCTTTAGTGTGGGTCTTTAAGGTAGGCTTGCCAACGAGCTGCATGGCAGGTCAACATATGTCTGATCAAGCATGTGGTGCCCAAGCGGCTGATGTTTTGGCCACGCGATATACGCTTGAGACATATGTTGCAAACAGCAGCTGTGCGATCTGATGCACTCGCCTCAAAAAAGGCCCACACCAAAGAACTTTTTGAATGACGGGCAGAGGCAGCGCCCTGCACAGGCGGAGCTCTGCGGTGTGATTCCGTCGGTGTGCTGCCCATACGCTGGCCACCCAAGGGCATCCTGCCTCGTTGGGGATGTGCCTCCTCCTCATCCTCCTCCTCCTCCTCTCTCCTATTAGGCACCCACGTGGAGTCAGTGACCTCATCATCCCCTCCTTCCTCATCACTGGAGCCAATCTGGTAGTATGCTGCAGCTGCTGGAGCATGACTGCCAGATTGGTGTCCTTCTTGAGCATCCCCTCTCTCTGCTCTCACGCTACTGCCTTCCTCTATCTGGGTATCATCATCAGATCCTTCGAAACGCTGGGCATCCTCCTGGAGCATGTACCCAACACTGTGCTCAAACAGTTCGGGGGACTCCTCAGGAGGAGGACATGGTGGGTCTAGGGAAGGATTGACTAATGAAGATAATGATACCAGAGAAGAGGACGCTTTGGCAGCTGCTTTGCCAGTACCCTGAGCCTGGGTGAGAGAGGATGAGGAGGATGAGGTGGGCTTGGTCATCCACTCTACCAAGTGTTCGGCATGATGTGGCTCAACATGTCCAGCTGCCGAAAAGAAGGACAAGCGTGTCCCATGGCCATGTGCTGATGACAATGCACCGCGTCCACGACCAGCACTGTTGCCCCCAGACACAGAGCCTGCTTGCCCTCTTTTTTTGCCTCCTGACTGTCTGCCTCTCCTTGTTTGCCTTCCAGACATTTTAATGGATGGCCTGCAGGGAGATGGGAAAAACAGCAATAAGGGCTACCTTCAGGTGTATACTGTGCAGGAGGCGTAGCAACAATGACACTGACACTGTCCCCTGCCTATCCTTCTCTGTCCCTAAACACAAGGATTTGCAATATGCTTCAGCAAGATTGGTTTAGCACAGAATAGCACACTGTCAGTTTCACTCACTGTCCTACTCTGTCCCTACAAACTAGATTTAGCACAGAATAGCACACTGAGAGTTTCCACGAGTGTCCTTCTCTGTCCCTAAACTCAAGGATTTCAAATATGGTTCAGCAAGATTGGTTTAGAACAGAATAGCACACTGACACTTTCCCTCACTGTCCTACTCTGTCCCTACAAACAAGATTTAGCACAGAATAGCACACTGATAGTTTCCACGAGTGTCCTTCTCTGTCCCTAAACTCAAGGATTTCAAATATGGTTCAGCAAGATTGGTTTAGAACAGAATAGCACACTGTCAGTTTCACTCACTGTACCTCTCTGTCCCTACAAACAAGATTTAGCACAGAATAGCACACTGATAGTTTCCACGAGTGTCCTTCTCTGTCCCTAAACTCAAGGATTTCAAATATGGTTCAGCAAGATTGGTTTAGAACAGAATAGCACACTGTCAGTTTCACTCACTGTCCTACTCTGTCCCTACAAACTAGATTTAGCACAGAATAGCACACAGAGTTTCCACGAGTGTCCTTCTCTGTCCCTAAACTCAAGGATTTCAAATATGGTTCAGCAAGATTAGTTTAGAACAGAATAGCACACTGTCAGTTTCACTCACTGTCCTACTCTGTCCCTACAAACAAGATTTAGCACAGAATAGCACACTGACACTTTCCCTCACTGTACCTCTCTGTCCCTAAACTCAAGGATTTCAAATATGGTTCAGCAAGATTGGTTTAGAACAGAATAGCACACTGTCAGTTTCACTCACTGTCCTACTCTGTCCCTACAAACTAGATTTAGCACAGAATAGCACACTGAGAGTTTCCACGAGTGTCCTTCTCTGTCCCTAAACTCAAGGATTTCAAATATGGTTCAGCAAGATTGGTTTAGAACAGAATAGCACACTGACACTTTCCCTCACTGTCCTACTCTGTCCCTACAAACAAGATTTAGCACAGAATAGCACACTGATAGTTTCCACGAGTGTCCTTCTCTGTCCCTAAACTCAAGGATTTCAAATATGGTTCAGCAAGATTGGTTTAGAACAGAATAGCACACTGTCAGTTTCACTCACTGTCCTACTCTGTCCCTACAAACTAGATTTAGCACAGAATAGCACACTGAGAGTTTCCACGAGTGTCCTTCTCTGTCCCTAAACTCAAGGATTTCAAATATGGTTCAGCAAGATTGGTTTAGAACAGAATAGCACACTGTCAGTTTCACTCACTGTCCTACTCTGTCCCTACAAACAAGATTTAGCACAGAATAGCACACTGATAGTTTCCACAAGTGTCCTTCTCTGTCCCTAAACTCAAGGATTTCAAATATGGTTCAGCAAGATTGGTTTAGAACAGAATAGCACACTGTCAGTTTCACTCACTGTCCTACTCTGTCCCTACAAACTAGATTTAGCACAGAATAGCACACTGATAGTTTCCACGAGTGTCCTTCTCTGTCCCTAAACTCAAGGATTTCAAATATGGTTCAGCAAGATTGGTTTAGAACAGAATAGCACACTGACACTTTCCCTCACTGTCCTACTCTGTCCCTACAAACAAGATTTAGCACAGAATAGCACACTGATAGTTTCCACGAGTGTCCTTCTCTGTCCCTAAACTCAAGGATTTCAAATATGGTTCAGCAAGATTGGTTTAGAACAGAATAGCACACTGTCAGTTTCACTCACTGTCCTACTCTGTCCCTACAAACTAGATTTAGCACAGAATAGCACACTGAGAGTTTCCACGAGTGTCCTTCTCTGTCCCTAAACTCAAGGATTTCAAATATGGTTCAGCAAGATTGGTTTAGAACAGAATAGCACACTGTCAGTTTCACTCACTGTCCTACTCTGTCCCTACAAACAAGATTTAGCACAGAATAGCACACTGATAGTTTCCACAAGTGTCCTTCTCTGTCCTTAAACTCAAGGATTTCAAATATGGTTCAGCAAGATTGGTTTAGAACAGAATAGCACACTGTCAGTTTCACTCACTGTCCTACTCTGTCCCTACAAACTAGATTTAGCACAGAATAGCACACTGATAGTTTCCACGAGTGTCCTTCTCTGTCCTTAAACTCAAGGATTTCAAATATGGTTCAGCAAGATTGGTTTAGAACAGAATAGCACACTGTCAGTTTCACTCACTGTACCTCTCTGTCCCTACAAACAAGATTTAGCACAGAATAGCACACTGATAGTTTCCACGAGTGTCCTTCTCTGTCCCTAAACTCAAGGATTTCAAATATGGTTCAGCAAGATTAGTTTAGAACAGAATAGCACACTGTCAGTTTCACTCACTGTCCTACTCTGTCCCTACAAACAAGATTTAGCACAGAATAGCACACTGACACTTTCCCTCACTGTACCTCTCTTTCCCTAAACTCAAGGATTTCAAATATGGTTCAGCAAGATTGGTTTAGAACAGAATAGCACACTGTCAGTTTCACTCACTGTCCTACTCTGTCCCTACAAACAAGATTTAGCACAGAATAGCACACTGACACTCTCCCTCACTGTACCTCTCTGTCCCTAAACTCAAGGATTTCAAATATGGTTCAGCAAGATTGGTTTAGAACAGAATAGCACACTGTCAGTTTCACTCACTGTCCTACTCTGTCCCTACAAACAAGATTTAGCACAGAATAGCACACTGACACTTTCCCTCACTGTACCTCTCTGTCCCTAAACTCAAGGATTTCAAATATGGTTCAGCAAGATTGGTTTAGAACAGAATAGCACACTGACACTTTCCCTCACTGTACCTCTCTGTCCCTACAAACAAGGTTTAGCACAGAATAACACACTGACACTCTCCCTACCTATCCTTATTTGTCCCTAAACACAAGGAATCCAGGATTAGTAAAGGAAAAAAAATGACACTGTCCCTGCCTATGCTTCTCTTTCCCTGCTCCGGAACACACTACACAAGGCCGCCGCGCTGGCGGCCTTTTATAGTGTGGGGCGTGTACTAAACCCCCTCAAGAATAATTGGCCACAGGCATCCTGCCTGTGGCCAATCATTGCTCTCCTCGCTGCCGGCGCTGTGATTGGCCAAGCATGCGGGGTCACAGTGCATGCTTGGCCAATCACAGCGCCTGGATGACACTGCGATGGCGTAGTGCATTGTGGGCCGTTCGCGTCACTCGAATTTGGCGCAAATGGCCCAAATCGTTCGATCTTCGTCGAACGATCGAACAGCCGATGTTCGAGTCGAACGTATGTTCGTCTCGAACACGAAGCTCATCCCTAATTAGCATACATGTAATACATAAAATGTGATGTTAATGGAGAAAACTTACCCTAATATAGTCCTCCTGCAGGACTTGTATAATAGCAGAACAGGTGTCTGGGATTATGAGGCCCAGAGCCTGGGGGGAGATGCCTGTGGTGAACTTCAAGTCCTGAAGACTTCTCCCTGTCGCCAGGTAACGTAACGTGGCGATGAGCCTCTGCTCAGCACTGATGGCTTCCCGCATAACGGTGTCCTGCCTGGTAATATAGGGGGACACCAAAGCCAACAGTTCCTGAAATACGGGGTCAGACATCCGCAGAAAATTCCTGTAGTCCTCAGGATTATTCTCGACGATCTCCCGCAGCAGAGGCATATGGCAGAATTGGTCCCGCTGGAGCAACCAATTCTTGGTCTATGAACTCCTCCTCACAACATTCATGGACTGGTCTTGGTCCAAAACAAGCAGACCAACACCAAGCGCACGCACAGCACGAACTCGACGACGAGAACGTCCAGGCGACATGGCTAGGAAACGGTCGTCTGATCAGAACGTACAGAACAGAACGCACTTTAGAACAGCAAGGCCTATGAATAACAAACTGAAAAACAGAAACGAACAGGCAAGAACGCACTGTAAAACAGATACAACCTGCCTAGACGCCCTGAAAGTCAAGATACGAACCCACAAGCACAAACTGAACCGCAGAAAACGATCTGAAAAGTACGAAGACTGAAAAGCGCGAATCGTCTCTTCCCAAACTTTTACTTCACACGCGGTAACCCGAGATCAGCAAAAGCAGCCCAAGGGGTGGCGCCAAGAAAAAAGATCTTCCCCTTTATAGTGCCGTCGTACGTGCTGGACGTGAGCGCGGAGAACAACGAGGAAATTGGGAAATGTCAGTGTGTACGCATAGAAAGCTTGACGAGAAAATCGACAAGCTTAACAAAAATCTCGTCGAAAAAAACAACGTGTTTTTTACGACGAGAAAATCGGTCGTGTGTACGAGGCTTCAAGCTCACTATGAGCTAATGTTGGCACATAAAAAGGGCTCCAAATTTACAAAAGTTTGGCAAGAATGGATCTCACATCCTGGAGCTTCAAATTTTCAGAAAAATACTAAGAACTATTAAACTTGTTCCTGAATCATAATCTCCTGTAGGTACTGTAATTGGTAAGGTAACTTACAACCATTTCTCTTTCCTTCTTTCTCTAATACATTAAAGTGGTTGTAAACCCTTACAAACCACTTTTTGCTACAGGTAAGCCTATAATATCTCTACTATCTAAACCTGCACGGTTTAGGAGATATCCCCCTGTATCTGCATGGGCCAAAGTCATCGGCACATGCGCACTGAAGCAATGGCACGTCGTGCCGTTGTTTCAGTTAGACTGTGCCGTTACCAGCGGCTCCCGCGCGCAGCATGGGAGTGCTGTCACACGGCTCCGGCCAATCACAGAGCCAGAGTCCGTGGCCCCAGGAGGAAGAGGGGCGAGAAGATGGACGCAGCCTGCACAGGGGACAGCACTGGATTCGTTTGGAGGTTAGTGTCACATAATGGGTTAGTATGCGATGCATACTAGCCCATTATGCCTTTAATTTGCAGGGTTTGCAGTGAGCAAAAGAGGAAGTAAAACCCATCAGGGTTTACTTCCTCTTTAAAGCAGCGTTCCAGGCATAATTTTTTTTTTGCAAGCGAAAATTTATCACATTAAATAGTCCCTAAAACATATTAATAGCTCCCCAATCGTTCCAGAAATCATTGCAAACACTTGCCTTATATCCTCCAGCTCATGTTGTGGCCGTATCCATCATATGTGTGGGCATGTGAAGCCCAGTTCCTTTTTCTTCCTGGTTTTCAGGGAGAGGTACATGCTGGGTGATTTTTAGGCACAGTAATGCCCAGAGACTCCTGGGAAATGAGTGTCATCATTTCCCAGGAGGCAATGGGGTCTTAGGACAGGAAGTTGAACCACCTAGGACCAGGAACTAGGCAGATTACAAAATCTGCCTAGTAACAGCCAGATAGAAGTGAGTAAATTTTATTTAATTTTTTACATTAAAGGCAAGCTGTTAATAGAAAGTTCATTTTTAGGGTGGAACTCCGCTTTAAGCTACAATCCCTTTTTTACAGTGAGTTCCCATTAGGGTACACAGGGATTACATAATTGTTTAACCACTTCAATACTGGGCACTTATACACCTTCCTGCCCAGACCAATTTTCAGCTTTCAGCACTGTTGCACTTTGAATGACAATTGCGCAGTCATGCTACACTCTACCCAAACTAAGTTTTTACCATTTTGTTCCCACAAATAGAGCTTTGGTGGTATATGATCACCTCTGGGATTTTTATTTTCTGCTAAAAAAATAAAAAAAAGGCCGAAAATTTTGAATTTTTTTTTTGTTTCAGTTACAAAACTTTGTAAATAAGCATGTTTTCTCCTTCACTGATGGGCACTGATGGGGCTGCACTGATGGGCACTGATAAGGCAGCACTGATGGGCACCGATGAGGTGGCACCAATGAGGTGGCACTGATGAGGTGGCATTGATGGCCACTAATATGCGGCACTGTTGGGGGAAAGATAAGCGGCACTGATGGGCACTGATAGGTGGCACTGATATGCAGCACGGATAGGCACAGATAGGCGGCATGGATGGGCACGGATAGGCGACATGGATGGGTACTGATAGGCGGCATGGATGGGCACTGATAGGTGGCATGGATGGGCTCTGATAGGTGGTACTGATGTACTGTAATGTATTGTACTGATGGATGCCAATCAGTGCCAAACAATAATGCCTGCAAATCAGGGATGCCCATTGTGGGCACTGATTGGCATCCATTGTGGGCACTGATTGGCATCCATTAGGGGCAATGATTGGCATCCCTGGTGATCTAGGGTGGCATACCTGGTGGTGGGCATTCCTGGTGGTCTGGTAGCATCCCTGGTGGTCCAGTGTGGGCACCCTCGGGGAGGCTGCGCTGATAATTGATCAGCATAGACCTCCTGTCAGAGGAGCAGCCGATCGGCTCTCCTCTACTCGCGTCTGACAGACGCGAGTGAGGAAAAGCCGATCACCGGATCTTCTTGTTTACATCGTGATCAGCCATGATTGGACACGGCTGATGACGTGGTAAAGAGTCTCCTTCAGAGACTCTTTACCTAGATCGGAGTTGCAGTGTTTCAGACTGACACACCACAACAACGATTGCCGCGATGAGCGCCCCCGGAGGCGCAGCGGCTTAATATCCTGACAACGTCATATGACGTCCAGTCAGGATATTGAAACCACTTTGCCGCCATCATTCTGCTATAAGGCGGGCGGCAAGTGGTTAAATATCTTAATAGTTTTAAGTTTGACTACAGTATTCTATAATATCCAACTGTAAGGTACCGCTTCTTTATTTTTGAATCTTGTATTTGTATTTCTGTGACAACGTTGTCTCAATCTATAAATGTACTATTTTTGTTTCACATTTGATAATTCAATAAAAATCTTAAAAAAAAATAAAGAAATAATATGCTTGGGGGGTACCTTAACCACCCGGACCATTTTGTAGCTAAAGGACCAGGCCACTTTTTGCGAATCGGCACTGCGTTGCTTTAACTGACAATAGCGCGGTCGTGCGATGTGGCTCTTAAACAAAATTAGCGTCATTTTTATTCCCACAAATAGAGATTTTTTTTAGTGGTATTTGATCACCTCTGTGGTTTTTATTTTTTGCGCTATAAACAAATATAGAGCGACAATTTTGAAAAAAAAAACAATATTTTTAACTTTTTGCTATAATAAATATCCCCAAAAATTATATAAAAAATCATTTATTGATTGGTTTGCGCAAAAGTTATATCATCTACAAAATAGGGGATAGTTTTATGGCATTTTTATTAATATTTTTTTTTTACTAGTAATAGCGTTGATCAGCGATTTTTATCATGACTGCGACATTATGGCGGACACATCGGACACTTTTGACACCATTTTGGGACCATTGTCATTTTTACCGCGATCAGTGCTATAAAAATGCACTGATTACTGTGAAAATGACACTGGCAGTGAAGGGGTTAACCTGTAGGGGGCGCTGAAGTGGTTAAGTGTGACCTAATGTGTGATTCTTACTGTGTGGGGGCGTGGCTTGGCATGTGACGTATCTAATCGTCGTTCCCTATGACAGGGAACAGACGATCAGTGACAGTCTCACTAGTAAGCACGGGGAGAGGTTTGTTTACACTTACCCCTCCCCGTTCTTCAACTCTGTGACCCGATCGCGGGGCACCGGCGGCGATCGGGTCCGCAGGTCACGGAGCTCAGGACCGGGTCACGAGCTCGACCCATGGCTAGGCATCTTAAAGAGGACGTACCTGTACGTGCTTGTGCCCAGCCGTGCCATTCTGCCGACGTATATGTACAGGCGGCGGTCCTTAAGTGGTTAAAGCTTTGTGTGTGAAGTTGCGGATGCAGTGCAGTGTTCACCTTTACAGTGGACATTTTGGGTTTACAAACAGCAGCTGGGGATCTGTCATTTAAAAGCAGTAACACAAGATTTGTGCTGGCTTCTGCATGTCAACAGGTTATGGGATATTTTCTGTAGCAATGCTATTACTACCTCCTCTTGATAACAGATTACTGCCAGCTTATGTTGTAAATAAAAGGGCTGGGAGTTCCTGGGTGACATCATTGACCAAATATGGTCATGACCAGAATGATGAATGCATCACCCAGGATCCCCGTTGGCTTGTTTGCATTTCAATGGCGCTGGGGAGCTGCCATTTGCAATTGGAGTAGCAGCAGAGCAGCAATGTTGTGGCAACAGATTGTCATGACAGTGGGTCTACATTGTTTGGCATCACCCATTGTGATTGATGTGGATCTATATTGTTGGATAGGGATGAGCCCGATGTTCGAGTCAAACGTAAGTGTTCGCCTGTTCGGCAAACAGCTAACATTATGCGGTGTTTGAGGCAAATTCGAAAGCCGTGGAACACCATTAAAGTCTATAAGACACTAACATGAAAAAAGTGCTAATTTTAAAGGCTTATTTGTATCGTATTGTCATAAAAAGTGTTCGAGGACCCAGGTCCTGCCCCAGGGGACATGTATCAATGCAAAAAAAGTTTTAAAAATTGAAGATTTTTCGGGAGCAGTGATTTTAATGCTTAAAGTGAAACAATAAAAATGAAATATTCCTTTAAATATTGTGCCTGGGGGGGGGGGGGGGGGGTGTCTATAGTATGCCTGTAAAGTGGCGAAGGGTCTGGTATGGATTTTGGGGGGACCCCTACGCCATTTTTTTAAATTTGGCGCAGGGTTCCCCTTATTATCCATACCAGACCAGAAGGGCCTGGTATGGATATTGGGGGGCCCCCACGTAATTTTATTTTACATTTTGGTTCCGGGTTCCCCTTAATATTCAGACCAGACCCAAAGGGCCTGGTAATGGACTGGGGGGGGGGACTCGTGCCTTTTTTTCAAAGAGTTTTATCTATATTGCCAGGACCCAACAATTCATTACAGCCGCGATCAGTTTTAAATGACTTTTCGGGGAAAATGCGCCACTTTACAGGCATACTATAGACACCCCCCAGGCACGATATTCAATGGAATATTTCATTTTTATTGTTTCACTTTAAGCATTATTAAAATCACTGCTCCCGAAAAAACTGCAGTTTTTAAAACTTTTTTTTGCATTGATACATGTCCTCTGGGGCAGGACCCGGGTCCCCAAACACTTTTTATGGCAATAACTTGCATATAAACCTTTAAAATGAGCACGTTTGATTTTTCATGTTCGTGTCCCATAGACTTTAACGGTGTTCGTCCGAATTTTTTGCCTGCTCACAAGTTCTGGTGCGAACCGAACCGGGGGGTGTTCGGCTCATTCTTATTGTTGGATGATATGATTGACTTGACTGACCAAATATGGGCATGACCATACCATATTCAGTCAATGCCATTACCCAAGGATCTCTGTCAGCTTGTTTACTTTTAAACAGCGGTGGGCAAATATCTGTCATTTAGAGTGTAGTGATAACACAGACTTCAAGCAAAATCAGCTGGAGGTTTGAGTGGGAAGGCACTGGCCAAATATGACTAAATTGATCTGATCACATGTTCGCTAAACTGGAAATAGACTGGGTGTGGGTCAAACCTGTATTTAACCTGAACCTGAAGCTCATCATCCAGCCTAAAACAAACATATTAAGATTGCTTTTATGAGAATTGCTACAAAGCAGCTTGTGCGGTTTACTTTTTGTGCAATGAGCAGGAAAAAAAATTAAAGACATGTAGGCAAGTGTCATTTATCCTACATCCAGTAGGTGTCACTGTGTCACTGTACAGATGGTGAGGAGGGTCAGAGGAACATTGTTCCTCTGCGGGCCCTGTAGGTGTTTTAGGGGGAAGAAGCTGTCTGATTGGACGCTGCCATTCCTGCTGACCTTCGACGGCATCCAAGGTAAGGCAGTCCTTTTAAATAGGAGTGCCCTTCTCAGATTGACGTGCTTATATAAGTGGCTAGGTTGTGAGACTTAGGGAAGAGAAAGGTCCCTGTATAAGGAGAGACAGTGTAGGGACACTGCTGAATTCCTACCTTCATCCCAGTTTCTGGAGCAGCTGCAGTAGTCCTAGAAGTCTAGAAGAGCCGCTATTGGTGCATCCAGTCAACCCCTCCTTCAGCAGAAGCCATCCTTGGTAAAGCAGGCCTTACCTGGAATAGTGCCTTACTACTACATGATGTAAAAAATGTACGCATTACTTTGTTATAGCCTACTATTACAAATCGGTACTTCATCGAATACTGAGAGTTGCAAACTACACTGTTATGACTGTACCTTTATACTATCTGAATATCTGCTGTGTGTTTACAGAGTTTTAATGTCTACGAGTGTTACTACTATTTACTATGATATCTACTTATCTAAATACAAGAAATTAGACCACAATTTATTTTATTTGTGATTGCTTCTTTTTCATTTGGCCCCCAAGCCCTTTGCCCCATCCACCGGCTTTTGTTAAGGATGCAGGTTGAACATTCTTTGGTGCTCATGCGAATGAGCCTAAAGGTTAATTTCTGTTGTTAACACTCACAAGTTAAATCACATATAACTTTATGTGCATGCAAAGAATATTGGCATTTACACAAGATATTGCATCCAAATGTTTATTGCATTCTTATTTGCGATCACATATTTTATGCTGGATGAAAATCAAAAACCTCCTTTCTTGTTGTGCTCAGTAGACTGTAAGTTACTTGATTTTTTTTTTTATAATCTGTGAAGCTATGTGTTTGAGATGCAACATAATTAAACACCTTTTTGTGTTCAAACTAACTACATGGAAACCATCATTAAATTATATAGAGTTCTGATGGAGTCCAACAACCCAAGCTTATAAAAGTTACAGTAATGGAAAACATTTTCCCATGGAACTAAACCACAGAGGACATCACTCTAAGAAAGGTGATCTACAAGATGGAATGACTATAACCCCAGCCATAGCAGAGGAAGAAAGAGAGGGGCCTTCCTTATCTTTAAGTCTTTATTTTTTTCATTATTACTAAGCAAACACATGACTGTGAGGTGGAGAGGATAGCAAATATTATAACATGTATGAATGACAGTACTGCAAGCATTTTAAAGGCAACTCTTGCACAACAGCTTAATACACAAAATGTACTTATACAGACACAGTTAATTTCAGTTTCCAGTTGGTGCGTCAAATTAATGTAGCACACAGATTCCTTACCCTACTTACCTCCACTTGCAGAGTGGGACACACCATGCCACATGAACACTATACTCCATCTTGTAGAGGGTGAGTGGTGTTAATAGTTTAGGGTCCTGCAGCGTGTTACCTCTTTCCATTGGTTCTCGTCCCTAGAGTGTATGGAAAAGTCTATTTCTCGCTTGAGGAAAGCCAATGTCCAGACAATGTTAAACCCAATAAAAGAGTTTATTTTTCCTTTGCTTGCAACTCGATAGGAAAGAGAGAGAGTTGAACAGGAATACAGGTTCAGGCACGCGGCACTCAATTACCACTCATCGCCACTCAGGTCTGAGTGGGTTTTGCTCACCCCGATAGTTCCCTCTCACAGTCCTAGCAGCCGGAGTGGAGCATGAACATTTTCTTTAGATTTGTTTCTCCTAGAGACACTGTCAGGAAAGGCTTCACCCGCTGGTGGTGCTGTTGGTCCTTTGGACTGCAGTACTAGTGTCTGCCAGCAGGTGTCCTCTTTCAGCCAATATCCTTGTTGGAGGATCTCACCTGCTGGTGGTAATGCATGATAATGGACTGCAGTACCGGCATCCACCAGCGGGTGTATTCTGGCAGTATGGGACAGGCAGCACTTCCTGTGGTCAGCTGTGACTTGAAGCCAATTAGCCTTCCTATAAATACCCGGCGAGCACAAGCACTCCTTGCCCTGGTATCGTCCTTGTGCCCTGACCTGTAGCCTGTTTACTTGAACCTCGATTCCTGTAACCCTGATTCCTGTAACCTGAACCTGCAACCTGAACCTGAACCTGAACCTGTTGTGTCTGTCCTAATCCCTGATCCCTGCTCTGCAGTCTGGTTGCCCCCTGCTTTATCCTGTCACCCTGTCCTGGTCCATCTATCCATCCTCTCCCTGTCCTGTGTTCCTTACCCCATCTGCTGATCTCCCTGTGTATGACCTTGGCCTGGCTAACGTTTATGCTTCTGGAATACCCCTTTGTCCATCTGCCTACCTGCTGTGTATGACCCTGGCCTGGCCCTGTTTATGATTCTGGTTTCCCCATTACTTGTACATATTTGTCTGTTACTGTTATTATTTGTGGGTTCTGTTTGGTATTGGTTATTGTGCACTGTGTGGTTTGGAGGTGGTTGTATCTATATTATTTCACTTATCTTTAATAAATCATTATATTTCACTTACACACGTTTGGGTTTCCTTTGTTGCAGTTCACATAGTTCTGATCTTACCTGATACGTGACAGTATACCAGGGCCATTCCTGATCAGAAGTGACTGCACAGGGGAACCGTTTGTTTGCAAACATGAACACTGATGAGGTTATTTATTTTTCTCTGCTGGCAACTGAAAGTGGTGATTATTGCCGTCAGGCTTTGGAAGGATGGTCTAGGGATCAGTTGTTTGCGGCTATCCGATCGGCTCACCTCCTGGTCGATTAGGGGTATATACTGTTTGGGGAGGTGCAACCTCTGATTAAAATCTGTACTGAGCTGGCCCTGCCCTGTATTCCTGAGGGCCATGATGATTTCACCCCTCCTTTCACCGTAAATCAGGTTATATCCCTAGTATGGCTGTTTGAAGATGATCCTGATGATTTTTGTGAGCACTACTCAGCCAGTTCCCCACAGGTGATTGCTGAGTGCATTAAGTCTGGTCAGTCCTTTGTTAAACAGGGAAATTTAAAACCACAGTTTGTACAACCAATACTCTAGGCATGGTCTGATATGTTACAATAAATCCCAGCCAACCCACAACAAACCACTTCTACCATCAGACACCTACCTGCTCAAAAGCCTTTTCTCCCGTCACCCTTGGCAACTAGGCTTGTGCAATTCGTTTCGTAACGAATCAAAATTCGTCCGAATTTAGCAACTTTCGGACATTCGGAAGCATTCGAATTTCCGAACAGAGCAATTACGAATAAAACCGAATCCGAAATAAATTATACCGCAAAATAGCGAATGCCCGAAGGTCTTCGGCATAATTCGTTATGAAAAAAGTTACGAATGTACGAATCCATTCGAAGCACAATAACACTCACTCTGCTCTCTGCTTCTCCCTCACCATGCTGAACTCCCTCTCAAAATGGTGTACAGGGGCGGAGGCTATAGCCGCATGAAAAAACGAAAGTAAAATACGAGATTTCAAATCCATTCGAAGCACAATAACACTCACTCTGCTCTGCTCTCTGCTTCTCCCTCACAAAATGGTGTACAGGGGCGGAGCCTATAGCCGCATGTAAAAAACGAAAGTAAAATACGAGATTTCGAATCGTTACAAATAACCGCTATGTATTTAGAAAAGTACAAATCCATTCGAAGCACATTAGGCATAATAGGCAGCGTCGTTGTGAGAGAGACACGGAAAATTACGAATCAACGAACCCAAAAAAAGTTACGAAAGTAGGAGTTGTGTCCAGAATCAACGAAAAACAACATACTCTACCGAAAGTACGAATTATAAAGCAACAAAAAATTCAACAAAAAATGTCGCTTGCAAAAATACGAATGAGTCCGAACACGAAAAATCCCGTCTAGCAAAATTACGAATGATTACGAATCAACAGGACCGGAAAGAAACGAACCGAAACGGAACGAATTTTTCCGTTGTGCACAAGTCTATTGGCAACCCTAGTCGCAGCTCGGTATACGCTGCTTCCCACCAGATACCAATATCCAATCTCTGCCCGCTGTACCTATCCTGCATTTAATCCACCTGTCTCTTCTCAACTACCTACAGCTTCCCCACAAGATTTTCCTCTGGCCACTGTTCCCTCTTCCTTGACATATCCCAGCCCTTCTCGTCAGTATGTCTCACCTCCTACCTACAGTCCTGCAGCCACCTACAGATCTCCAGCAGTTAAACCAAAGAAGAAACGGAAATTCTTTCCAACCCACACGATCTTGCCAGTAACCCAACCTGCCTTCACACCAAATAGTCTAATCCAGCCCGTAGTTCCAGAGCCCGCCTTCCAGCCTGCGGTTCCTGAGCCAGCCTTCCAGCTTGCAGTTCCCGAGCCAGCCTTCCAGCCTGCGGTTCCAGAGCCAGCCTTCCAGCCTGCGGTTCCAGAGCCAGCCTTCCAGCCTGCGGTTCCAGAGCCAGCCTTCCAGCCTGCGGTTCCCGAGCCAGCCTTCCAGCCTGCGGTTCCCGAGCCAGCCTTCCAGCCTGCGGTTCTAGAGCCAGTCTTCCAGCCTGCAGTTTTAGAGCCAGTCTGCCAGCCCAAGGTTCCTGTGCCTTTTGCCCAGCCTGAAGCTCCTGTGCCAGTTTGCCAGCCTGAATTCTCTGTACCAGTCTGCCAGTCTGAAGTTCCTGTACCAGCCTGCCAGCCTGAAGTTCTTGTACCAGCCTGAAGTTCTTGTGCCAGCCTGCCAGCCTGAAGTTCTTGTGCCAGCCTGCCAGCCTGAAGTTCTTGTGCCAGCCTGCCAGCCTGAAGTTCTTGTGCCAGCCTGAAGATCGGGTGCCCGTTTCCCGACTTGAGGTTGTGGTGCCCATTTCCCAGCTTGAGGTTGTGGTGCCCGTTTCCCGGCTTGAGGTTGTGGTGCCCGTTTCCCGGCTTGAGGTTGTGGTGCCCGTTTCCCGGCCTGAGGTTTTGGTGCCCGTTTCCCGGCTTGAGGTTGTGGTGCCCGTTTCCCGGCTTGAGGTAGGGGTGCCCGTTTCCTGGCCTGAAGTTATGGTGCCCGTTTCCTGGCCTGAGGAGCCTGCTGCCCAACCGGATGTGCCACTGCCTTCTGCCCAGCTCGATGACCCGGAGCCTGCTGCCCAGCTCGATGACCCGGAGCCTGCTGCCCAGCTCGATGTGTTCCTGTCTGCTGCCCAGCTCGATGACCCGGAGCCTGCTGCCCAGCTCGATGACCCGGAGCCTTCTGCCCAGCTCGATGACCCGGAGCCTTCTGCCCAGCTCGATGACCCGGAGCCTGCTGCCCAGCTCGATGACCCGGAGCCTGCTGCCCAGCCTGATGTGTTCCTGTCTGCTGCCCAGCCTGATGTGCCACTGTCTGCTGCCCTGCCTGGTGTGCCCCTGTCTGCTGCCCAGCTTGATGTGACTGTTTTCCCGGATGTGCCCATTGTCTGCCCGGATGTGACCTTGCTTATTGCCATGAACTCCCCCCAGCAACAGTTCGTTGGAGCGTTCGGAGGCCGCTCCTTTGAGGGGGGGTACTGTCAGGAAAGGCTTCACCCGCTGGTGGTGCTGTTGGTCCTTTGGACTGCAGTACTAGTGTCCGTCAGCAGGTGTCCTCTTGCAGCCAATATCCTTGTTGGAGGATCTCACCTGCTGGTGGTAATGCATGATAATGGACTGCAGTACCGGCATCCACCAGCGGGTGTATTCTGGCAGTATGGGACAGGCAGCACTTCCTGTGGTCAGCTGTGACTTGAAGCCAATTAGCCATCCTATAAATATCCGGCGAGCACAAGCACTCCTTGCCCTGGTATTGTCCTTGTGCCCTGACCTGTAGCCTGTCTACTTGAACCTCGATGCCTGTAACCCTGATTCCTGTAACCTGAACCTGAACCTGTTGTGTCTGTCCTAATCCCTGATCCCTGCTCTGCAGCCTGGTTTCCCCCTGCTTTATCCTGTCTCCCTGTCCTGGTCCATCCATTAATCCTCTCCCTGTCCTGTGTTCCTTACCCCATCTGCTGATCTCCCTGTGTATGACCTTGGCCTGGCTAATGTTTATGCTTCTGGAATACCCCTTTGTCCATCTGCCTACCTGCTGTGTATGACCCTGGCCTGGCCCTGTTTATGATTCTAGTTTCCCCATTACTTGTACATATTTGTCTGTTACTGTTAATATTTGTGGGTTCTGTTTGGTATTGGTTATTGTGCACTGTGTGGTTTGGAGGTGGTTGTATCTATATTATTTCACTTATTTTTAATAAATCATTATATTTCACTTACACACGTTTTGGGTTTCCTTTGTTGCAGTTCACATAGTTCTGATCTTACCTGATACGTGACAGTATACCAGGGCCATTCCTGATCAGAATTGACTGCACAGGGTAACCGTTTGTTTGCAAACATGAACACTGATGAGGTTATTTATTTTTCTCTGCTGGCAACTGAAAGTGGTGATTATTGCCGTCAGGCTTTGGAAGGATGGTCTAGGGATCAGTTGTTTGTGGCTATCCGATCGGCTCACCTCCTGGTCGATCAGGAGTATATACTGTTTGGGGAGGTGCAGCCTCTGCTTAAAATCTGTACTGAGCTGGCCCTGCCCTGTATTCCTGAGGGCCATGATGATTTCACCCCTCCTTTCACCGTAAATCAGGTTATATCCCTAGTATGGCTGTTTGAAGATGATCCTGCTGATTTTTGTGAGCACTACTCAGCCAGTTCCCCACAGGTGATTGCTGAGTGCATTAAGTCTGGTCAGTCCTTTGTTAAACAGGGAAATTTAAAACCACAGTTTGTACAACCAATACTCTCGGCATGGTCTGATATGTTACAATCAATCCCAGCCAACCCACAACAAACCACTTCTACCATCAGACACCTACCTGCTCAAAAGCCTTTTCTCCCGTCACCCATGGCAACCCCAGTCGCAGCTCGGTATACGCTGCTTCCCACCAGATACCAATATCCAATCTCTGCCCCCTGTACCTATCCTGCATTTAATCCACCTGTCTCTTCTCAACTACCTACAGCTTCCCCACAAGATTTTCCTCTGGCCACTGTTCCCTCTTCCTTGACATATCCCAGCCCTTCTCGTCAGTATGTCTCACCTCCTACCTACAGTCATGAAGCCACCTACAGATCTCCAGCAGTTAAACCAAAGAAGAAACGGAAATTCTTTCCAACCCACACGATCCTGCCAGTAACCCAACCTGCCTTCACACCAAACAGTCTAATCCAGCCCGTAGTTCCAGAGCCCGCCTTCCAGCCTGCAGTTCCAGAGCCCACCTTCCAGCCTGCAGTTCCAGAGCCCGCCTTCCAGCCTGCAGTTTCAGAGCCAGCCTTCCAGCCTGCAGTTTCAGAGCCAGCCTGCAGTTTCAGAGCCAGCCTTCCAGCCTGCAGTTTCAGAGCCAGCCTTCCAGCCTGCGGTTCCCGAGCCAGCCTTCCAGCCTGCGGTTCCCGAGCCAGCCTTCCAGCCTGCGGTTCCCGAGCCAGCCTTCCAGCCTGCGATTCCCGAGCCAGCCTTCCAGCCTGCGGTTTTAGAGCCAGTCTGCCAGCCTGAGGTTCCTGTGCCTTTTGCCCAGCCTGAAGCTCCTGTGCCAGTTTGGCAGCCTGAATTCTCTGTACCAGTCTGCCAGTCTGAAGTTCTTGTACCAGCCTGCCAGCTTGAAGTTCTTGTGTCAGCCTGAAGTTCTTGTGCCAGCCTGTCAGCCTGAAGTTCTTGTGCCAGCCTGAAGTCCCCGTATCAGCCTGCCAGCCTGAAGTCCCCGTATCAGCCTGCCAGCCTGAAGATCCGGTGCCCGTTTCCCGGCTTGAGGTTGTGGTGCCCGTTTCCCGGCTTGAGGTTGTGGTGCCCGTTTCCCGTCTTGAGGTTGTGGTGCCCGTTTCCCGTCTTGAGGTTGTGGTGCCCATTTCCCGTCTTGAGGTTGTGGTGCCCGTTTCCCGGCTTGAGGTAGGGGTGCCCGTTTCCCAGCCTGAAGTTATGGTGCCCGTTTCCTGGCCTGAGGAGCCTGCTGCCCAACCGGATGTGCCACCGCCTGCTGCCCAGCTCGATGACCCGGAGCCTGCTGCCCAGCTCGATGACCCGGAGCCTGCTGCCCAGCTCGATGACCCGGAGCCTGCTGCCCTGCTCGATGACCCAAAGCCTGCTGCCCAGCTCGATGACCCGAAGCCTGCTGCCCAGCTCGATGACCCGAAGCCTGCTGCCCAGCTCGATGACCCGGAGCCTGCTGCCCAGCTCGATGTGTTCCTCTCTGCTGCCCAGCCTGATGTGCCACTGTCTGCTGCCCTGCCTGGTGTGCCCCTGTCTGCTTCCCAGCTTGATGTGACTGTTTGCCTGGATGTGCCCGTTGTCTGCCCGGATGTGACCTTGCTTATTGCCATGAACTCCCCCCAGCAACAGTTCGTTGGAGCGTCCGGAGGCCGCTCCTTTGAGGGGGGTACTGTCAGGAAAGGCTTCACCCGCTGGTGGTGCTGTTGGTCCTTTGGACTGCAGTACTAGTGTCCGCCAGCAGGTGTCCTCTTGCTGCCAATATCCTTGTTGGAGGATCTCACCTGCTGGTGGTAATGCATGATACATGGACTGCAGTACCGGCATCCACCAGCGGGTGTATTCTGGCAGTATGGGACAGGCAGCACTTCCTGTGGTCAGCTGTGACTTGAAGCCAATTAGCCTTCCTATAAATACCCGGCGAGCACAAGCACTCCTTGCCCTGGTATCGTTCTTGTGCCCTGACCTGTAGCCTGTCTACTTGAACCCTGATTCCTGAACCTGAACCTGAACCTGAACCTGTTGTGTCTGTCCTAATCCCTGATCCCTGCTCTGCAGCCTGGTTTCCCCCTGCTTTATCCTGTCTCCCTGTCCTGGTCCATCCATCCATCCTCTCCCTGTCCTGTGTTCCTTACCCCATCTGCTGATCTCCCTGTGTATGACCTTGGCCTGGCTAACGTTTATGCTTCTGGAATACCCATTTGTCCATCTGCCTACCTGCTGTGTATGACCCTGGCCTGGCCCTGTTTATGATTCTGGTTTCCCCATTACTTGTACATATTTGTCTGTTACTGTTATTATTTGTGGGTTCTGTTTGGTATTGGTTATTGTGCACTGTGTGGTTTGGAGGTGGTTGTATCTATATTATTTCACTTATCTTTAATAAATCATTATATTTCACTTACACACGTTTGGGTTTCCTTTGTTGCAGTTCGCATAGTTATGATCTTACCTGATACGTGACAGACACGTTCAGGAGATCCTCTGCCACAGGATCTTCTAGCTTCTAAGTCCTGAACTCATCAACACTTGTAACTTTAGAGATCGTAGGTGCCCATGGGGTACGTTACAAGAGCTTTTGGCTGATCATGGCATCCTTCCCTCTGACAGGTAACCAGGCCTCTCCCGAGACAGTGACATCCTTCACTGATACCCTTAGAAAGGTCCTCCCCTGGTTGCCTCCCATTCAGTGTGGGTCACCCTCCCACCGGCACCCTGGGATTCCGCGGTTTGGTTGTAGGCCTCAGTTAAAGGTACTAGGCCTACCTGGAACGATGTGGCCTCGGGCTAAAGGTGCCCGGGACCCAACACATTCACACGTACCCCTGGCCATGAGGGCCACCACCTAAGGTGGGGTACGTGTCGAGGATGAAGACCCTTTGCCAATGGCATCTGCCCCTTAAGTACCCTCTCCTGGCATGCACAGCGGGTAGACCACGCCCACCGCACAGCCACCGAGAGAGGACACCCAATAGTGCTGCAATGCCACCTGTGGTTCCACCTGAGACCTGGGCAACAGCGCCACCCACAGGTCAAAGGGAACTATACAACCAGGCAACATCACAATAAAGCAGAGACCAATTTAAGAAATCAAACAGCCTGAACCAAACTAATGCTCAGACTACCCCCTAAATTTCAGGCATAGAGACTCAAATATGGGAGGCCCGCTACATTAATATAACTAGAGTTTGCAGTCAGATCACCAGACACCTCTACATTGTATCTATGGCGGACTCAACTGGTTCCACCATCAATGGTGATTGTCAGATGTGAAAGATATGGGTATTTGTATAGGAACCCTGCCCTATTCAGCAGTGCCCTCAATCTAAATGTAGTGCTGCTGAGCTGTAGTCAGCCTGAGCATGAAATGAAAGTTCTGTTTTCAGCTAAGCTCATTTTTTTTGTTTGCTTCACCCTGCTGTTGGGGAGTGTCCCTGGCAATAACCTGTGTTATTATTATTTATGTCCAATAACCTGTGTCATGAATATTCATGTGTCTCTGGCCAACCACTAGAAGTTTTATTGCCAGCTATAGATGCTGAGGAAGGCCACAAATATTTTGGAGAGACCTTGAAAAGCTCTATTGTCTCCCTGGCTCTGTGTTGCTGTGTGTTCCAGGCCTGGAACCTGAAGATTCCTGCTGTCCTGCTACACTAGAAGGGATATCCAGGGGAAATTGAAATTTTGAGCAATGAAAGGTGATTGCTAAATTGAAGTACCAGGAATTAAATCTTCACTGCAAAAGAGTGCAGTGGAGAGCTGGGTGGAAGCCACTGCCAGGGGACATTGCAGGAGGCTCTTATGGCTTATCCAAGGAGTAATCCTTGGTTCACACTATGAATCACTTATGAACCACACAGGAATCGCACCGCATTACTGTGCAATTCACATGCCAATCAGTGAGGTGCAATTTGAGCCCATTCGTTTGGAATGGACAGGGCACACATGCTCTTTTTTATTAAAAGGGAAGCTGAACTGTATGTTAAGCTCAAAACAGATTACAGCGCACACATTCAAGAAGAGCTACATTCATCCTGCAAGGCTAGTTAAAAACACCTGAACATATAAAATATATACAGGGGTTTGGTCACACTATATGGTCATATAGTGCTAAGCCCACAAACTGCGACAAAGTACCCCGAATTTCGTGGGTCCTACCCTAGTAATAGAATGAAAGATCCTGCGTCTCAACCATGGGAGCCAAACTCCTCTATGTGGGAGAACTGAAGGGATTCCTCCTATGAACTGGTGGCCACTAAATAAGAGGTAATGAGGAGGGGGAGGGGTGCTCCAGCCCAAAAAAACCTGGTCAGGGTTTGCTACAATACAAAAACATATTTGGGGGGCACACCCTACAATGCGTTTAAATTCAAGATGGTGCAGCCATAAGACCAAAAACAGCACAAAACAGATTAGAGGAGTTTGGCTCCCATGGTTGAGACGCCGGATCTTTCATTCTATTACTAGGGTAGGACCCACGAAATTCGGGGTACTTTGTCGCAGTTTGTGGGCTTAGCACTATATGACCATATAGTGTGATCAAACCCCTGTATATATTTTTATGTATATGTTCAAGTGTTTTTAACTAGCCTTGCAGGATGAATGTAGCTCTTGAATGTGTGTGCTGTAATCTGTTTTGTGCTGTTTTTGGTCTTATGGCTGCACCATCTTGAATTTAAAGGCATTGTAGGGTGTGCCCCCCAAATATGTTTCTGTATGTTAAGCTAACATGGGTGGGCCTGGAATGGGGGCAGGTCATTGTTGTGCTATGAATGGGACAAGGAACCAAATACTGCTGATGTTGAAGTTGAAGCTAGCAGCATACTGTACATATATAAGTAAAGAATGGCAACAAAAAGTAAGATATTGGAGATATTCTTAAAAATTGATGCTGCAAGTTGCTTTGGTGACAGCAAATATTTTGAAATGAAAAAGAAGGGTTTAAAGTGGTTGTAAATTATTATTTATTTTATTTTTTAGGCAAACAGGTTTATACTTACCAGCTCTGTGCAATGGAATTTCACAGACTGGCCCGAACCTCTTAATCTTGAGTCCCTGCCAGCACTTCTGGATTCTCCTCTCTGGCGAGTGCCCCCCATAGAAAGCTGCTTTCAATGGGGGAACTTGTGTCATCTAAAGACACAGACAGTGGGGTTCAGTCCTGCCCCTCTGGATCCCTCATCACTGAATTTAAATTATAGCAGCAGGAGGTGATAGCTCCCGCTGCTGCTTCAGCAAAGCCTATGAGACCAGGAAGTGAGATAAAAGAGGAGCTGCAGACGGGCGCAGCGCTGGATCAAATGAGGGCTCAGACAAGGAATGCATTAAGGTAAAAAAATATTTAGGCTTTATAACCACTTTAATGCTGCTTTAATGTGAATAACAATTTGATATTTTATGTATAGATGGAGGGACTTATATAGGTTTTAGCACTGTACTCAGGTGTTTATTTATTTACTTTGTGTTATAGGCAGGGCTTTTTTTCCAGTGGGAACTTGCTGGAACTCAGTTCAACCACCTCTGGCTCAGACCCTGGGGGGGGGGGGGCTGCTCACCACAATCAAGTGTAAGCACAGAAGTCAAGTTTCTGTGTTTACAAGTGACAGCTCTGCACTCTGTGTGTAACCCCCCTGAACTCTGCACTCTGTATGTAATGCAATCCTGGTATTTAATGCCCCTTTAAGACCCTCCTACTGTTTCTGAAATTTGACTGACCACAAACACTACTTGATGTAATTTTGAGGGTGTGTGTGGGTGGAGGGGTTTTGGGAGGTCGTGTTTGAGTTCCAGCACCTATTGTTTGAGAAAAAAATCCCTGGTTAAAGGATGACAATGTTTTGTATGTCTGCACTGTCACTCTGTCACACGAGCTTCCAAAAGGAAGCAGAAGTGCCTATTTCAACACCATACAGTATTTTTGCAATGTCTTATATTAATTAAATGTAGTGGTTACTTAGTTTAGGTAATCCTAAAAGGATGTAATCAGCCAGTCTGTATCTCTCTTATCGACCAATAGACATGTGCATTCGTTTTCGTCCGAATGCATTTTCGTCCGAATTTCAGCTATTTTCGTTATCGTTTTAACAAACGAAAATGAAAGCACAGAATCCGAAAACCGAAAGATTTGACATAAACAAATGCTTTATTTTCGTTTTCGTTGCTACAACAGTTCGATATAGATAGGAGATTCGACGTGACGCTGACAATAACAATCTGTGTCTATCGAACCTGTGGTCGAATGTGCCTAACCTTAACTCTATTAGTCCAAGATTATTCTACATAGGAGAGAAAAGATTCAACATTATAGAGAGAAAAGATTCGACATAGGAGAGAAAAGATTCGACATAGGAGAGAAAGATTCGACATAGGAGAGAAAAGATTCGACATAGGAGAGAAAAGATTCGACATAGGAGAGAAAAGATTCGACATAGGAGAGAAAAGATTCGACATAGGAGAGAAAAGATTCGACATAGGAGAGAAAAGATTCGACATAGGAGAGAAAAGATTCGACATTATAGAGAGAAAAGATTCGACATAGGAGAGAAAAGATTCGACATAGGAGAGAAAAGATTCGACATAGGAGAGAAAAGATTCGACATAGGAGAGAAAAGATTCGACATAGGAGAGAAAAGATTCGACATAGGAGAGAAAAGATTCGACATAGGAGAGAAAAGATTCGACATAGGAGAGAAAAGATTCGACATTATAGAGAGAAAAGATTCGACATAGGAGAGAAAAGATTCGACATAGGAGAGAAAAGATTTGTTATTATAGAGAGAAAAGATTTGACATAGAGAGAAAAGATCACTGCTGGAATTGGGTGGGGGAAGTAAAATAAAAATAAAGTTGATGATGAATGTTATTGGCTGATTGTAACCAAAGAGGAGGAGCAGTAAAATAGCTAGAATGACGAAGATTCGACAAAGCATCGAAAGTTAGAAGATTCGACTGTGCAGCAAAACTGTACGACGCTGCAATCGTACATTTCCGGTCAAATGCATCCGCCCATAGGCTATAGAAGAATTCTAATGTTGGTTGACTAGTAATAGTAATGAATAAATATAATTATTACTAGTCATACAACATTAGAATTCTTCTATAGCTTGTGGGCGGAACATTCGACCGGAAATGTATGATTGCAGCGTCGTACAGTTTCACTGCTCCGTCGAATCTTTTGAACATTCGACAGACACCATAAGCCTTCAATGACAGATTCGACCTTAATTAATTCAGATTTTCGGACGAATGCAATTTCTAACGAAAAACAAAATAAAAAAAAAAGAATTTCGGGAGTAACTAAATAAATTAATTTTTTCTGACGAAAACGAAATTCCGAAATGAAATATTTCAGTGTGCACATGTCTATCGACCAATCAGATTTTCCTTTTGTAGTAAGGAGGCATGAAAGAAATAATCTAATTGGCTCCAACTGGACAACATATATGGTCTAAGTAAAATGTTTCCTTGGGTAAGACCTTAACCTCTTGTCAAATGCAACCTCCATTGCTAATACATACAGATGTATGTTAGCCATAAATTTGTATAATAGCGGACTCAACTCTTCCCTGTGTATTCTCGTAATCTGAGTATGCTGAATCTCAATCTAAACAACCTGTCTGTGGGGTGGGGTGGGGTGGGGTATCTGTGTAGATGGCACAGCTTCATTTCTGAGATCTTCAGATGGCCATACATCATGTCACCAGAATCCTGGGAATTTGCCTGGCCTGAATTTTTAATCTCTAGCTTTTGGGTCCCACAAATTTACTTTGGCATGTTTTCAAGAATTCATCAGCTCACAAGATTTTCAGCAAGATCAAAAGGTATATTTTTTAACTTATCATACAGACATAAAGACCCCTTTAACATTCATAAATGTAGCGTTACCCCAATTGGAGCCGCTAGATAGAAAGGGGTTCTCTGTTCTTTGCCTCGACCTCCTCAAGAACCTCAACTCCTCTGACACACTGGGTTAAGTGTATGGACATATACAACACAGAAAACTTTCTAGAAGTAGCACTACAATTAATAGTAGCACCGTGTCAAAGAAACAGGCATTAGGCAAATCAGTAAAGCAAATAAATATATTGTCACTAAACAAAGTTGATACCAAAGCAAACATAGGGTTTAATAAAAATGGTGGTAACACTCTTGGTGTACAGAATGATGAGTGCTAAAGACTGAATATAAAAGAAGCATTTGGTTTCTAGATCAGCATAAACAATAGCAATGCCACCATGGGTGCAGCAGTGGGCAGTTTGAAATGCAAACTCCCAAATACAGGACTATACAGTCAGAGTGCATTAATGGCAGTTATGCTAGGCCTAGACTGACTTGTATGCACTGTCCTTGGGAAAATTGTAATAATGGAAAGGAGAAGGGAGAGGTGTGTAGGGTTATAAAACGGGAGGGGCAGTTCTTTGGGTAGTTCTTAGACTGTATATCATTGGGGCCCTTTAAGAAGCGCTGGTGCAAATTGTTCTGGCAGTCCAGTAAAAATAGTTTCACCCCTCCTACTGCTCCTCAGTGCCTTTTAGGGACTGTAGTATGAAGAGTCCACTGGCCCTGTTGTATGGCTGCCGTCGCATACTACAACTTTCTTGATTCACAGCGGTCTGCATAGAAGTACATGGCCTGGCTTGGCTTTGCTTTTCCCCTACTGGTTGGAAGGGATAATGCAGCATAATATTGACAGTATAGTAAAAAGCAGAACAACAAAGGCCATTGTCTCCTTCTCTATGTTGCTGTAGTCCAGCATCTAGGTACATATTTAACAGACCAAAGGGGAGCAAATGGGAGAAGTTCATTGTTAGGGTTTGCATACACGCCAATGCCAAATATATACTGTACATATGTAAACAAACATAAATTTGAATGACCTTTAAGGTATTATGTGCAAATGTCGGGTATAGAAGTGTTATGCCAGTATGCTTTTTGTCCACTCATTTAAAAGTCAGAAGCTACAAAAAGTGTAGCTGTTGACTTAATAATTAGACACTCACCTGTCCCACGGTCCAGCGATGTGGGCTCACAAAGCCATGCTCCTCTCCCCCTCCTATCTGAGGCACCGAAATTCTAGCTGAGCGCGGTGTGAATGGTCGTGCAATCTTCTGGGACCTGTGACGTGTCCCAGAAGATTGCAGGGAGGGAGGGGGGAGAGGTGAACTTCCTTCCGGTGCCACAGAGCCCGGGAGAAAGTGGCAGCTGGGTACCAATAAAAACTGTGTATCCAAAAAAAAATGACATGCCAAATGTGGCATGTCAGGGGGTCACCATCACTTAAAGCGGAAGTTCCATTTTTGGTTGGAACTCCGCTTTAAAGTGTTACTAAACCCACAACAGTAAATTGCAGTAAAGCATGCTTGTTATGCTCACTGTGGAACCTAAGGGGTTAATCCTCTGCATTGTGTAAAAAGGCAGCTTGATCTTGTATGCACAGATCCTCCTCTTCTTCCACTGACTCCAGAACAGGTATGAATAACACAGAACCTTTAGAGTCAGGCCGCACATGCTCAGTTTGGTGTACATTGCCAGAGTTTTTTTATTGGGACAGGGCCAATCAGCACTGTCCAGACAGAGGGTCAGGTGTCCTGGATCCTGATAGGACAGTTCAGTGCAGTGTGTAAACTCGAAAATAGAAGTCACACGACTGCTATATACTGCTGATGAGAAAAGGTATTTAGCAGTTTATATTTAATAACATAATTGCATTTTCATGTTCTGTGTGTTGTGGGAGACCAGATATAGTAAATGCAGGGTCCTGGGTTTAGTAACACTTTAATTTATGAAATGTTAACAGTTTTTTTCTTATTTACAGCATACCATTTATAATACAGCTACTTCTAGAACAGAGACACTCCATGGTTTATGAACTCAGCACTAGATCATTTTCTCATCCACCACGTCATATTTGACCTGATCAACCCCTGCACGAATCATCAGCATATACTAATCAATCTCCCACTTCTTATAGATTTTTAATTAAAAATAAACAAGTACAGCTGATGTCAAAAGGTTGCATTCAATGATCTCTATGACTATAATGCACAGTTAAGCATTTAAAAAGTTTCTATTGCGTATGCAATTAGAGAAGAAAATAATATCTATTTGTACAGAATGGCCAAGTAAACATGTTAGAAAAAGCCTACTGCAATTTGTGAAAATAAATGGAATTTTATTTACTTGAACTCCTTCACATGTTTAATTTAAATGGCCAATCTACCCAAAACAACAATGGTGTGTAGATTCACTGGCTTTTTATATGTTTTTAGAACTAGAGCCTCATTTCTTCAGCTACATTATTTATTTATTGTTGTATAAAATAAATGAAAATGCTAAAAGGGAGAAGTGCTTTCCCTTGTAACAGCGGTAGCTGGTCGATAGAGGTTGGGAACTCAGGCGCAAAGATTCACCACTGGAATTTTTGGGAGATTAGAATCTTGTGGGTTATTAAACACTGTGGCAACTGCCCAGACTAAAACATCAGTTTCACCCTTGAGGCTCAATTTCCAGCTATCCCTTATTTCCAGAGCCAGCTCTGGGGTTTGTTCCTGGACATGTCTCTGATCAACTTTAAAAATAAGATCCTTGTTTTAGGAAGTGTCGCGTTTCAGTCACCTTGGACTCAATTCACTTCTACACCCATCAGCCATAACAATAAGATCTCCCAAAAGGTAAACAACATTGATTATCTTATTACAATGGCGTCTGAAATTGGGTGGCATATATTATGCAGTAAGTGAACATGTTGTCCCTGAAGTTGAAATGTTGAAAGCAGAAACTATGGGCAAGCATAAGGATTTGAGTGACTTTAAAAAGGGCCAAATTGAAATGGCTAGACCCATGCTGACCTACAGTCAGGTCCATAAATATTGGGACATCGACACAATTCTAATCATTTTGGCTCTATACACCACCACAATGGATTTGAAATGAAACAAACAAAATGTGCTTTAACTCCAGACTTTTAGATTTAGTTTGAGGGTATTTACATTCAAATTAGGTGAACAGTGTAGGAATTACAACAGTTTGTATATGTGCCTCCCACTTTTTAAGGGACCAAAAGTAATGGGACAATTGGCTGCTCAGCTGTTCCATGGCCAGGTGTGTGTTATTCCCTCATTATCTCATTTACATGGAGCAGATAAAAGGTCCAGAGTTAATTTCAAATGTGCTATTTGCAATTGGAATCTGTTGCTGTCAACTCTCAATATGAGATCCAAAGAGCTGTCACTATCAGGGAAGCAAGCCATCATTAGGCTGAAAAAACAAAACAAACCCATCAGAGAGATAGCAAAAACATTAGGTGTGGCCAAATCAACTGTTTGGAACATCCTTAAAAAGAAAGAACGCACAAGTGAGCTCAGCAACACCAAAAGACCCGGAAGACCACGGAAAACAACTGTGGTGGATGACCGAAGAATTCTTTCCCTGGTGAAGAAAACACCCTTCACAACAGTTGGCCAGATCAAGAACACTCTCCAGGAGGTAGGTGTATGTGTGTCAAAGTCAACAATCAAGAGAAGACTTCACCAGAGTGAAAACAGAGGGTTCACCACAAGATTTAAACCATTGGTGAGCCTCAAAAACAGGAAGGCCAGATTAGAGTTTGCCAAACATCTAAAAAAGCCTTCACAGTTCTGGAACAATATCCTATGAACAGATGAGACCAAGATCAACTTGTACCAGAGTGATGGAGAGAAGAGTATGGAGAAGGAAAGGAACTGATCATGATCCAAAGCATACCACCTCATCAGTGAAGCATGGTGGTGGTAGTGTCATGGCGTGGGCATCTATGGCTGCCAATGGAACTGGTTCTCTTGTATTTATTGATGATGTGACTGCTGACAAAAGCAGCAGGATGAATTCTGAAGTGTTTCGGGGCAATATTATCTGCTCATATTCAGCCAAATGCTTCAGAACTCATTGGACGGCGCTTCACAGTGCAGATGGACAATGACCCGAAGCATACTGCGAAAGCAACCAAAGAGTTTTTTAAGGGAAAGAAGTGGAATGTTATGCAATGGCCAAGTCAATCACCTGACCTGAATCTGATTGAGCATGCATCCACTTGCTGAAGACAAAACTGAATGGAAAATGCCCCAAGAACAAGCAGGAACTGAAGACAGTTGCAGTAGAGGCCTGGCAGAGCATCACCAGGGATGAAACCCAGCATCTGGTGATGTCTATGCGTTCCAGACTTCAGGCTGTAATTGACTGCAAAGGATTTGCAACCAAGTATTAAAAAGAGAAAGTTTGTTTTATGATTGTTAATCTGTCCCATTACTTTTGGTCCCTTAAAAGGTTGGAGGCACATATACAAACTGTTGTAATTCCTACACCGTTCACCTGATTTGGATGTAAATACCCTCAAATTAAAGCTGAAAGTCTGCAGTTAAATAACATCTTGTTTGTTTTAATTTCAAATCCATTGTGGTGGTGTATAGAGCTAAAAAGGTTAGAATTGTGTTATTTATGGACCTGACTGTATGTCCACAGCCAAAAATGGCTACAATCAGAATGTGAGCATCAGAGTTGGAGCACAGAGCAATGACCTGATCATATGAATCACATTTTCTTTACACTATGTGGATGGCTGAGCGCATGTGCCTTCCTTGCCTAGGGAAAAGATGGCACCAGGATGCATTATGAGAAGAACGCAAGCTGGTAGAGGCAGAGTGATGGTTTGGACAATGCTCTGCTGGGATACCTTGGGTCTTGCTTTTCATGTGGATGTAACACCTACCTAAACATTGTTGCTGACCAAATTCAACCTGTCATGGAAACGGCATTCCTTTATGGCAGTGGCCTCTTTCAGCAGGATAATGTGCACTACCACGCTGAAAAAATGGTTCAAGAATGGTTTAAAGAACACAACAAGAAGCTCAATGTGTTTATTGGCCTTCAAATTCTCCAGGTCTAAATCCAATCAAGCATCCATGGGATGTGCTGGAGAAACAAGCCCAATCTATAGGGGCCCCACATCGATACCTTTAGGACCTAAAGTGTTACTAAGCCCACAACAGTAAAATCAGTCTGTATATGTAGTAAAGCATGCTTGTTATACTCACTGTGGAACATAAGGGGTTACTCCTCTGCATTGTGTAAAAAGGCTGCTTGATCTTGTATGCACAGACTCTCCCCTCCCTGCACTGTCCCCCTGGACAGGTCTGAATAAGACAGAGCCTTTGGAGTCAAGCTGCACATGCTCAGTTTGGTGTGTATTGCTAGAGATGTTTTTTCTTTTTTTCTTGGGAGAGTGTATGTGATCAGCACAGGGCTAATCAGCACTGTCCAGACATGTCCAGACACAGGTCAGGAGCCCTGCAGCCTCATAGGACAGCTCAGTGCAATATGAAAACTCCTCCTACAAGCTACACCAGGAACTGATAGGAATCACAAGACTGCTATATACTGCTGATAAGAGAAGGTATTTAGCAGTTTATATTTACTAAAATAATTGCATTTCCATGTTCTGTGTACTGTGGGAGATCAGATATAGTGAATGCAATGGCCTGGGTTTAGTAACACATTAAAGGATCTGCTTCTGATGGCTTGATGCCAGATACCACAACATACAATACCTTCAGAGGACTAGTGTCGTATATGCCTTAATGGGTCAGGGCCGTTAAGGCTAATCAGTGTATAGGACTCAGTATGTGGATGCTTATTAAAAAATATAGGTATTTTCAGATTAGATTCTTATCCTGGGATTAAAAGTATAAGTACCGTATTTATCGGCGTATAACACGCACTTTTTTCCCCTTAAAATCAGGGGAAAATCGTGGGTGCGTGTTATACGCCGATACCCACTGATCCCGGCGATCTCCGCTGACTGAGCGGAGCGCAGCGATCGCCGCCGAGATACACATAGCCGAGTGTACTCGGCTATACTCGGCTTTTCTCGGCTCTGCTCACAGTCACGCCCAGTCCCGCCATTGGACCTGTGATATGTCCATCATAGGGCGGGACTCGGCGTGACTGTGAGCGGAGCCGAGAAAAGCCGAGTATAGCCGAGTACACTCGGCTATGTGTATCTCGGCGGCGGCTCCGCCCAGTCCCTGCGTCTCTGCGTTCCCTGCGTTCTCGGCGGCGTTCGCCCCGCTCCGCCTAGTCTCTGCGGCGATCTCGGCGGCGCCAATTTTGAAAACTGGGGCAAGGCTGCACTTAGCAAAGGCTGCACTGGACACTGGGCAAAGCTACACTGGGCAAAGGCTGCACTGGACAAAGCTGCACCGGACACTGGGCAAAGGCTGCACTGGGCAAAGGCTGCACTGGACACTGGGCAAAGCTGCACTGGACACTGGGCAAAGGCTGCACTGGACAAAGCTGCACTGGACACTGAGCAAAGCTGCACTGGGCAAAGGCTGCACTGGACACTGGGCAAAGGCTGCAATGGACACTGCTGACAAGGCTGCAACGGACACTGGTAAGGCTGCATTTAAATGTAAGTTTTTTTTTTCCTTAAACTTCCCTCCTAAAAGTTTTTTTCCCTAAAATTCCCTCCTAAACTTGGGGTGCGTGTTATACGCCGGTGCGTGTTATACGCCGATTAAATACGGTAAATCTTCTAACCAAAATAGAGGAAGTGGGGCCCTGTTGCAAAGAATTGGAGTCTCTAGACTTTTTTTTTTCTTTTTTGCTTAGTAGTTTTTTTGTTTTTTAAGTTGAAAACTCCAATGTCATCCTTATTACCACATACAGTTGCAAAAAAAAGTATGTGAACCCTTTTGGAATGATATGGATTTCTGCACAAATTGGTCAAAAAATGCGATCTGATCTTCATCTAAGACACAATAGAAGACATTCAGAGTCTGCTTATACTAATAACACACAAATAATGAAATGTTACCATGTTTTTATTGAACACACCATGGAAACATTCACAGTGCAGGTGGAAAAAGTATGTGAACCCTTGGATTTAATAACTGGTTGAACCTCCTTTGGCAGCAATAACTTCAACCAAACGTTTCCTGTAGTTGCAGATCAGACGTGCACAACGGTCAGGAGTAATTCTTGACCATTCCTCTTTACAGAACTGTTTCAGTTCAGCAATATTCTTGGGATGTCTGGTGTGAATCGCTTTCTTGAGGTCATGCCACAGCATCTCAATCGGGTTGAGGTCAGGACTCTGACTGGGCCACTCCAGAAGGCGTATTTTCTTCTGTTTAAGCCATTCTGTTGTTGATTTACTTCAATGCTTTGGGTCGTTGTCCTGTTGCAACACCCATCTTCTGTTGAGCTTCAGCTGGTGGACAGATGGCCTTAGGTTCTCCTGAAAAATGTCTTGATAAACTTGGGAATTCATTTTTCCTTCGATGATAGCAATCCGTCCAGGCCCTGATGCAGCAAAGCAGCCCCAAACCATGATGCCCCCACCACCATACTTCACAGTTGGGATGAGGTTTTGATGTTGGTGTGCTGTGCCTCTTTTTCTCCACACATAGTGTTGTGTGTTTCTTCCAAACAACTCAACTTTGGTTTCATCTGTCCACAGAATATTTTGCCAGTACTGCTGTGGAACATCCAGGTGCTCTTGTGCAAACTGTAAACGTGCAGCAATGTTTTTTTTGGACAGCAGTGGCTTCCTCTGTGGTATCCTCCCATGAAATCCATTCTTGTTTAGTGTTTTACGTATCGTAGATTCGCTAACAGGGTAGTTAGCATATGCCAGAGACTTTTGTAAGTCTTTAGCTGACACTCTAGGATTCTTCTTCACCTCATTGAGCAGTCTGCGCTGTGCTCTTGCAGTCATCTTTACGGTCCAGTCACCATCACTTTCTGGCTCTGAGGAAGAGGGTGCGCCCTCGCAACGCGTCAGCCGTGGCTGTGAATTTTGTTGTCTGGACTCTCTGGTCGTCCGGTTCCAGTAGGAGGCTATCTCCTTTTGATGGAAAGATTATGTGTTCAATACTATACTTGCTTTGTGAGTATTTTTAATCCTTCAAACTTTTTAAATAAAACCTAGCCACTGGTAATGCACTAGGTCGGTGCGCCTTCTGTTTTCCTTTACTTTTCAGTCTTAAAGAATACCAATTGTTCTGAGGAGGGCAGCAAGATTCTTGGTCATTTCCCTACGGAATACTCTGGTTGTGCCACTAAGAGACTGTACTTCCGAGCGCAGGAGACTGTTTTTGTGTATCTTTACAGGACGCCCACTCCTAGGGAGAGTAGCAGCAGTGCTGAACTTTCTCAATTTATAGACAATTTGTCTTATCGTGGACTGATGAACAGCAAGGCTTTTGGAGATACTTTTATAACCCTTTCCAGCTTTATGCAAGTCAACAATTCTTAATCGTAGGTCTTCTGAGAGCTCTTTTGTGCGAGGCATCATTCACATCAGGCAATGCTTCTTGTGAAAAGCAAACCCAGAACTGGTGTGTTTTTTTTATAGGTGCTGTAACCAGCACCTCCAATCTCATCTCATTGATTGGACTCCAGTTGGCTGACACCTCACTCCAATTAGCTCTTGGAGATCTCATTAGTCTAGGGCAGGGGTGTCCAAACTTTTTTCAAAGAGGGCCAGATTTGATAAAGTTAACCTGCGTGAGGGCTGACCATTTTGCCTGACATTCTTTAAACCATTAAGTGTGTTCGTCCAAGCACTAATACACTGCCCAACAAGAATTCTCTTGCCTTTGTGTGAAGAGATGAGCTTGGACGTGTTATTTGGATATTTTCCTTGAATGCAGCTTCTCCAATGCCATAAATGCAGCCTCACATGTGCCATCAGTGCAGCCTGATCTATGCCCGTCTGCAGCCTTGGAGGGGACAGGGAGAGGGTGGGACAACGCCAACAGATTATATACAGGGGAATCTCCTGTTTACATTGGCGGCCTCTTTAATAAAAAGTCCCGCCTCCTATGATAGACAGAACAGTTGTCCAATGGCGGCCTAGGAGACAGGACTTCCTATTACAGATGCCATCGAGTAACTAGGAGATTCCCCTCCAAAGCAGCGCCAATACAGTATATATATATCTCTCTATCTATCTATCTATCTATCTATCTATCTATCTATCTATCTATCTTTTGTGGCCCTGGGGGGCCACATTAAACTGGAAAACGGGCCGCACGTTGGACATGCCTGGTCTAGGGGTTCACATACTTTTTCCACCTGCACTGTGAATGTTTACATGGTGTGTTCAATAAAAACATGGTAACATTTAATTCTTTGTGTGTTATTAGTTTAAGCAGACTTTGATTTTCTATTGTTGTGACTTAGATGAAGATCAGATCACATTTTATGACCAATTTGTGCAGAAATCCATATCATTCCAAAAGGCTTCACATACTTTTATTTGCAACTGTATCTTCTTGCTCCAATCTCCTAGCTGTGGGTGAATGTTGTATCCTGTAACAAAGCAGCCAATCCAAAAGAAGCTGATATAGGTGAGTCCCAGCACACTATGACAGGAAGCACAGTCACTGGAGCTAACTAGTAGGATCGCCAGGTACACCAACAGCCAAAATAAGCCTTTTTATTTTTAGATTAAAGCCAGATATAGATGGTTCGTATCTCGGCCGATTCAGCAGCCTTCATGTATGGGCAGGCTGAATGTACCCAAGTTGATCGATCAATCAACTTGGGTACAACCAGCCTGTCATATTTTACATGTGATTATTGCCAGCAGCTGTTATAGCAGGGATGGATCCCCCGCCCCCCCCACCGGAAGCAATCAATGGCTCCATGTTAGGGATTCCTCCATCAACACTGGCTGTGGCCCATAGCTGCAGGAAAGAAAATCACTCCATCTATGGCCTGCCTTACATACATTTTAAATCTTTGTGAATTAAGCCTATTATTGTCAGTTCAAGTTACATACTTATCTTTTCTCCCATCCGTGCTGCTGAATGCTCCTCTGTTGCTGAGAAATGTTCATATATAGAATCTCAGAATGCAAGCATTCTTAAACCCCAAAGAGCTGTATACACTATACTGAGCAGCTGTATCCAGTCCTTGCAAAGGTTTAAAATAACTCACACTTTATTGAACTAATATCCTACTGGTAATTGAGGTAGACATGATTAGTCCCCAACAAATTGTTTCATGGATTTAAGGGACTTTCCTGGCACCAATACAATTCAAAAATGTAAAATATATATGAAAAAAAACTTTATTACATCTTCATTGCAGAGCATAAAACTATATCTAAAAACATACATTGTAGGCAGGGTTCTCCAAACTTTTTAAACAAAGGGCCAGTTTATGTTCTTCAGACTTTAGAGGGGGGGCGCATGTTGGTGTCAATGGGAGGAATTGTACTCCATTGTTGGTGTCAGTGGGAAGAATAGTTTTCCATCACTGGTGTCAGTGGGAGTAACCGTACCCAGTTATTGGTAGTGGGAGGAATGGTACCCCCTCATTGGTGTCAGTAGGAAGAATAGTACCCCATCATTGGTGTCAGTAGGTAAATAGTGGATTCAAAATAGTACAGCGCTTAAAAATCTATTTTAAATAATGGCTACTGGACGTAGCTCAAATAAGTAATAAACTGAAACACAGTGAATGTGAAAATCAATGCATAGAGTTCATGAACAGTCCATTCCAATGGGTGATCTCTGATATGAATTATCCTCCATGGGAATTGAGGAACATACCCCTATAAGTGAATGTGGAATGAATACAAAAATGATACGTGAAAAATAGTCCAAAACAACATGTGTGTGTTGGAAAGGATGTCTATTCCTAGAACACACCGCTCAGCATGGAAAGATCTAAGGACCCAAATGTTGATGGTGAAAACACAAAAGAAGAGAAGAGAGCACAGTTGATAAAGTCGGGTACTCTTACCGGAAACGGTGGACCCACCTGTCGTATGACAGTGGGTCAATCGAGCTTAATGGTCGCCGTGACCGGACAATGGAACTGAGAATCCTGAATGCCTGGGACCGATTCCAGCAGGGTGATGAATGATCAGCTCACACGATAGTGATCCCTCCAATCATTTGCAGGCTCCAAAACGTTCCAAAATTAGACGCAGGGGTGGGAGAAAAAAGAAAACTCCAGATGGTGCAGGTCAATATAACCAATCAAGGTTTATTGAATAAATTTTGTCTTTGCAGACATAGAAACAAATAAAAGTGATCACAAAATAGTAAAAATATATAAAAGCAATGTGGGGTACAGCGATAGCAGGCCCTACGCGTTTCGACTCCCAAAGTCATCAACAGGGGCATAGTGTAGGTAAATAGTGCCCCATTGCTGGCGTCAGTGAGAGGAATAGTGTCTTGTATCAGTAAGAGGAACAGTGGGCCGGATAAAGGCAAGCAAAGGGCCGCATCTGGCCCCCGAGCCGCAGTTTAGAGACCACTTGCTTAGACCATAGAGGAACATGACCTATATACAACTCTCATAGGTTCAAGATTAACAGACTTGATGTAGAAGCTCCCCAACACATTTCAAGGATCATTCTTTATCAGGGGCAAAAGTACTCCTAGCTTTATAAGAATTAATAATTATGAACATAACGAAACCAAACTATGGGAACATATTACAAAATGCAACCACATGGTACTCTACTCATAGAGAGAATAGCGGTTGCAAGGCTACAGATGAGAGTTAAAAATAGGTCTGGTGGTGTGGTGATGTGATTCTATGGTGATAGGGTCCAAAAAGGGAAAAGGGACAGCTGTAAATGCAGAGATCCAAAGGGCAACTAAAATAATAATAAAAATATGTATACACATGGAAGGACAAAAGGAAGTACATAGGAAGAACAAAAAATAAATACAAAAAATAATAAAGAAGCAAACAGACCACCAACCTTATCTAGAGTAGGCAATTTATGCCTGCCTTTGGTCAGGCATAGATTGCTTACATCCATTGTATATACAGTTAGGTCCATAAATATTGGGACCAAAAGTAATGGGACAGATTAACAATCATAAATCAAACTTTCACTTTTTAATACTTGGTTGCAAATCCTTTGCAGTCAATTACAGCCTGAAGTCTGGAACGCATTGACATCATCAGACGCTGGGTTTCATCCCTGGTGATGTTCTGCCAGGCCTCTACTGCAACTGTCTTCAGTTCCTGCTTGTTCTTGGGGCATTTTCCCTTCAGTTTTGTCTTCAGCAAGTGAAATGCATGCTCAATCGGATTCAGGTCAGGTGATTGACTTGGCCATTGCATAACATTCCACTTCTTTCCCTTAAAAAACTCTTTGGTTGCTTTCGCAGTATGCATCGGGTCATTGTCCATCTGCACTGTGAAGCACCGTCCAATGTGTTCTGAAGCATTTGGCTGAATATGAGCGGATAATATTGCCCGAAACACTTCAGAATTCATCCTGCTGCTTTTATCAGCAGTCACATCATCAATAAATACAAGAGAACCAGTTCCATTGGCAGCCATTCATGCCCATGCCATGACA
Organism: Rana muscosa; assembly: GCA_029206835.1. Taxonomy (NCBI): domain Eukaryota; kingdom Metazoa; phylum Chordata; class Amphibia; order Anura; family Ranidae; genus Rana; species Rana muscosa. The sequence continues at coordinate 861,498,956 of CM055122.1, forward strand.
CTACGACCACCATGCTTCTCTGAGGTGGTATGCTTTGGATCATGAGCAGTTCTTTCCTTCTCCATACTTTTCTCTTCCCATCACTCTGGTACACGTTGAGCTTGGTCTCATCTGTCCATAGGATGTTGTTCCAGAACTGTAAAGGCTTTTTTAGATGTTTGGCAAACTCTAATCTGGCCTTCCTGTTTTTGAGGCTCACCAATTGTTTACATCTTGTGGTGAACCCTCTGTATTTACTCTGGTGAAGTCTTTTATTGATTGTTGACTTTGACACACATACACCTACCTCCTCGAGAGTGTTCTTGATCTGGCCAACTGTTGTGAAGGGTGTTTTCTTCACCAGGGAAAGAATTCTTCGGTCATCCACCACAGTTGTTTTCCATGGTCTTCCGGGGTCTTTTGGTGTTGCTGAGCTCACTGGTGCGTTGTTTCTTTTTAAGGATGTTCCAAACAGTTGATTTGGCCACACCTAATGTTTTTGCTATCTCTCTGATGGGTTTGTTTTGTTTTTTCAGCCTAATGATGGCTTGCTTCACTGATAGTGACAGCTCTTTGGATCACATATTGAGAGTTGACAGCAACAGATTCCAAATGCAAATAGCACACTTGAAATTAACTCTGGGCCTTTTATCTGCTCCTTGTAAATGGGATAATGAGGGAATAACACACACCTGGCCATGGAACAGCTAAGCAGCCAATTGTCCCATTACTTTTGGTCCCTTAAAAAGTGGGAGGCACATATACAAACTGGTGTAATTCCTACACCGTTCACCTGGTTTGGATGTAAATACCCTCAAATTAAATCTGAAAGTCTGCAGTTAAAGCACATCTTGTTAGTTTCATTTCAAATCCATTGTGGTGGTGTATAGAGCGAAAAAGATTAGAATTGTGTCGATGTCCCAATATTTATGGACCTGACTGTATGTGGTCCCGGATCCTTCTCCACCACTCCCTCTTAGTTTTGCCCACATAGAGACCTCCACAATCACAAGTCAATAAACATATCACTCCCTATGTACAGCAAATCACAAAATGAAGTGGAGAATACAGTTCGTGTTGGGGAGTCTGAAGTCTTTTGTTGTATTTATGATCTTACAGAAGTTACATATTGCAAGTTACATTGTAACTTCTGAAAGCTCATCAATAGAACATACTGTAAGACTTCAGACTCACTAATGGTGAACTGCATTCTCCACTTCATTTTGTAAAATGCTGTATAGAGAGAGTGATATATTTATTGACTTTTGATTATATATTTATACTGTATGTAATCCTGCATTTCTTTTGACGTGTACAGTGGGACCTTGGTTAACGAGTAACACGGTTAACAAGCATTTTGAAAGACAAGCAACTTTTTAAAACAAATCCTGTCTCGCAAAACGAGCAGGATTCAAGCCAATAGGGTGTGCAGTACCACATTTGGCCAGAGGTGCGGGGGCGCCGGTGACACTCGGAATGGTTCGGAGCCGTTCGGAAATGCTCCGTTCCCGAGTGTTTCTGAGCCTTTCCGAGGGTTTCTGAGTTCAGCCGGACTGTCCCCGAGTGTTTCCGAGGCTCTCCGGTGCCCCCCCACCTCTGGCCACATGTCGTATTGCATGCAATGGAAGTCAATGCGGAACTAATTATCTTAGTTTTCATTGACTTCTATGGGGAAACTCACTTTGATATGCGAGTGCTTTGGATTACAAGCATTCTCCTGGAACTGATTATGCTCGTAATCCAAAGTTCCACTGTACTTTTATTGACTATACTTGCTGGATGTTGGGTAGGATGATTGTTATTCTCAGCACGGAAAGACCCCCTGGCTGCAGTATTGAGGGCTTGGGGGGCTCCCTATTAATGGACCTTTGTGGCAGGGTCTGTGGGACACATTTGTTGGGGTGTTGCGTTGGACTTCTGACCCCGCTGTTCCCTTCTCTCTGTGTCTGCTGATATTTCATCTGCTTTGGACACATTTCTAGTTTGGCGATGATGTATATCCTGCACTTGGGTGGTGGGGCGTCCAGTAGAGGGTGGTAGTGTAGCTGGACACATACATAGTAACTTCAGTTGACACTGGTCTGCTTTCTGTGTTCTTTATGATTTATTTTAGTTTTCCTTTGGCGATTTCCTGTCTTGTGCCATATATAAGGGAGATTCTTAGAGGCATGGTTGTCTGCATCTTTGCTGGTGTTGGAGTCTTGTGGCTGGCCATGCTCTTGGATGGACCCATTTTGTGCTGTAGTTAAGGTACATCTGCTTGCCTTTTCATTATTCCTTGACTTTATTTTTACTAACTTTTATTTTTTTATTGTTTTTTGGCTTTGTTTATCTCTTAGCTGCTTTCTGGATCTCTGCATTTAGGCTCCATGTACGCTGAAGCTGATAAACTGCAATTTATTGGCGTTTTGGCGTTTTTTTAACCACTTGAGATCCGCGCTATAGCCGAAAGACGGCTGCAGCGCGGCTCTCAAGTGCCGAGTGGACGTCCCCAGGACGTCCTTCTCTGTTTACATCCCGCCGCGCGCCCTCGGCGGCGCACGGCGGGAACAGCTGTGCGCTCCGCATCACGTGATGCCGATGCGCGTGCCTGGCGGCCGCGATGTCCGCCAGGTACATGCGATCGGCTGTGACAGAGGCAGGACGTGGATTTCTGTGTTACACACAGAGATCCATGTCCTGTCAGGGAGAGAGGAGACCAATGCTGTGTCCCATGTAGATAGGGACACAGATCGGTCTCCTTCTCCAGTCAGTACCCTCCCCCCCACAGTAAGAAACACTAATAGGGAACATATTTAACCCTTTGATCGCCCCCTAGTGTTAACCCCTTCACTGCCAGTCACATTTATACAGTAATCAATGCATTTTTATAGCACCGATCGCTGTATAAATGTGAATGGTCCCAAAATAGTGTCAAAAGTGTCCGATGTGTCCGCCGCAATATCGCAGGCCTGACAAAAATCGCAGATCGCCGCCATTACTAGTAAAAAAAAAATATAATAAAAATGTCATAATTCTATCCCCTATTTTGTAGGCGCTATAACTTTTGCGCAAACCAATCACTATACGCTTATTGCAAATTTTTTTACCAAAAATAAATAAAAGAATACGTATCGGCCTAAAATGAGAACAGTTTTTTTTTTTTTTTAAATTTGGATATTATTAACAAAAAGTAAAAAAATATTGTGTTTTTTTTCAAAATTTTCTGTCTTTTTTTGTTTATAGCGCAAAAAATAAAAACCGCAGAGGTGATCAAATACCACCAAAAGAAAGCTCTATTTGTGGGAAAAAAATTATAAAAATATCATTTGGGTACAGCGTTGTATGACCGCGCAATTGTCATTCAAAGTGCGTCAGCGCTGAAAGCTGAAAATTGGTCTTGGTACGAAGGGGGTTTAAGTGCCCAGTAAGGAAGTGGTTAAAAAGCCCATTAACTGCACTCTATGTTAGCTTATGTGTTCATGTACACATAGCGTTTTTTAGCGTTAATGAGCAGTGGAGTTAATGGGCTTTTTTCTGAACGAAAGAAATTTGCGTTCAAAGTGCAGTTTTTCGGCGGGAAAAAACGCAAAACGCTGAAAAACGCTCAAAGACGCTGGTCGCCAGTGTTTTTAAGCGTTTTTTGATCCATTGAAAAAAAAAGAAGCTAAAAAACGCTACACTGAAAAATGCTAATAAACGCTAGTAAAAAACGCTGATAAAAGCTATATTTTAAAGCAGCTTTTTCTGCCAGAAATCTGGCGTTCAAAACTACAGTTTTTGAGCTTCTGTGTACATGGAGCCTTACTGCTGTCACTTTTACATTTTGGCACTCTGTCACCTTGGGATCAAGGTAATTTTGCCCCTGATGGTGATTGCACTTGAACCTATGAGAATTGTAAATGGTCTAAGCCTACAGTGTATGTTTTGAGGTATGGTTTTATGTTCTGCAAAAAATTATGTAATAAACGTTGTATATATATTCTGTTTTTGAATTATATTTGGTATTTGGTGCCAGCAAAGTCCCATACAGCCATCTTGAGCCAAGATGTTTGGAACAACCTACCTGCCAAGTTCCTTCAAAAACTGTGTGCACAAGCACCTTATGTTCCCTTTAAGAATTTATACTGGTTTGAAGCCAAAGGGTAATCACACCAAATATTGATTTGGGTTAGATTTTTCTTCTGTTGGCTCACTTTGCATTTTGTAAATTAATAAAAATAAACAATTAACATATACATTTTTAAAGCATTCTTACATAACAGTATTTTTTTCAAACCTGCCTAAAACTTTTGTACAATACTGTATATAGAGTAACAGAATAAATACAAGAAACATTTAACTTGCAACTTTTCTAGAGCAGACTTATTCTAGATACAAGTGCTTATATGGAATTATAAACTCCATATTAAAAAATGAAAAGTATAATAGAAATTACTTTAGTGATCACTATGAAAAAGTGAATGGAGTCTTAAAGGGCCAGTCTAATTTATATTTCAGCATTAACTTAAATTGTCTGGTAGGTTTTCTTTTCTTGGAAGTATTCTTTGTAAAATCTATGCATTTATCTTACATTTTCCAGGTTAATTTCTCTGTGCCATTACATAGTGCACTCCCTTGCTCTGTTGTACATTAATATGGAGAGTGCAGCACAAGGGAAAAATATGTCTTTATAGGGGAGGAAAGTAGCCAAATCATGTTGGAGCAACCTCTCTTTTCGGGTATTCCCAAAAGGGTTGATCAAGTCCATAAAGCTTCACCTAAACCTGAAATATAAATTTTGAAGAAACAAATAATTTAAGGCATCTATAAACATCCATAAATAAGCAGGATTAGTTGCCAAATTAAATGTATATAAACTACTGCAGACTCCTTAGAAGTAGAGAAAAAGAGGGAGCTTATCCGCCAGTTTGAAGTAATTTACCACTAGCCTGTTTTCGTGCATAGTACCACTTTATTCACTTTGTTAAAGCTCATTTGTATTAAAATTCTTGGTGCATCAATACAAAAGATGTATAAAGTCTTATGCCGCGTACTCACGATCGGTTTTTCTGATGAAAAAAGACTGATGGACTTTTTTCATCGGACAAACCGATCGTGTGTGGCCCCCATCTGTCTTTTTTCCATCGGTATAAAAAAAAAATAGAACATGTTTTAAATTTATCCGATGAAAAAAAAAACGATAGCAAATTTAGATCGTCTGTGTGGAACTCCATCGGAGAAAAAACCCACGCATGCTCAGAATCAAGTCGACGCATGCTCAGAAGCATTGAACTTAATTTTTCTCGGCTTGTCTGAGTGTTTTACGTCACAGCGTTTGGGACGGTTGGAATTTTGACTGGTGTGTAGGCAAGACTGATGAAAGTCATCCTCATCGGAATTCCGATGGTAAAATCCATCGGATTTTATTCCATCGGAAATCCGATCGTGTGTACAGGGCATAACAGTTAGGTTTCTTTATAAGGCAGCCACAGTCTGACCAGAAAGCCTGCCCCTGCAAACATGTGGTAGAAAAGGGCCCTTGCTCACTTTGTGTAAACAGTGGTCTCTCTGTAGAGGTTGAAAATGCCCCCCCTCCACTGAATACATTTCCCCATTCAGCAAAGTGCCTAATTCAACAAGGGCTTTGCACATCTTTTCTTCTGACGTCCGGCGGTAAAAAATAAATAAAAAATTCAGCAGCTACAAACACTGTAGCTGCTGACTATTAATAAGCAAACTTACCTGTCCAGGTTGCCCGCGATGTCGGCCGCCCGAGGCAGATCCGTCCCTCGTACCGGGTCCCGGCACCGCCATCCTCACTAAGGGAAACAGGCAGTGAAGCCTTGCGGCTTCACTGCACGTTTCCTACTGCGCATGCGCGAGTTGCACGGCTTGCGCATGCGTGAGTCGCGCGGCTATTTGTGAATGGGCACACCGTCCTGTGTCCCAGAAGGCAGTACGCCTCTATTTCCCAGGAGGCAACGCGAGGAGGAGAACTCAGAACCTCACCGCGGAAGAGGAAGAGGCAGATTAGGACGATCTGCCTAGTAACAGCCTTTTCTGGTAAGTATAAAATGTTGTTTTTTTTTTGAGCCTATCTGACTATTTATTTTTTTTCAGGGTGGAACTCCACTTTAAATCTTCTCCTATAGCAGGGGTTTCCAAACTTTCTAAACAAAGGGCCAGTTTACTGTTCTTCAGACTTTAGGAGGGTCCAGTGGGCCACAGTTTGGAGACCACTGTCCTATAGGGTTGATTTATGAAAGGAGCAGAGACACTTAGGAAAATGAATGTTGGCTGAGCTTGGTAAATAATTCTGAACATGTGTTTACTTTGAATACCTAGTTATGTGATAAAAAATACATACAAGCTTAAGAAACAATTGAGTACTGTCCATGATACTTTTTTTGAATTGCACTAACAATTTTTCAGGATGAGCTTTCGGGGTTTTCAAGGTCCAAACAGTACTAATTCTGGTTGAATTATTACTGCTTGGACTTGGTACAGCTTGGAAGAAGGGGACAAACCCCGAAAGCTTGTCCTGAAAAATTGTATGTTAGTGCAAAAAAAAAAAAAGAAAGTATCAGGGACATTACTCAATTGTTTTGGTGCATTAATATGGCTACAATCACCTTATACAAGCTTAATAAAGTGAACACAGTTGCACCTTATTTAAAAAGATCAGGGAACATATACTTCGCTAACTGAACAGTTTCTACCCATTTAGTAAATCAAAGTGTGTCCCAATTAATAAATATTGTTCAGTAGTTAAATCATTTGCTAATGTCCATCTGCCATCTACTGTCTACAGCCAGCTTAATAATTTTATATGGTCAATAAACTCCCGTATGACCTTTAACAATCCTACAATATGCAGTGGGTATAAATTATTCTTATTAAGTTTGACATATTTTTACATTCAGTCTAGCAAGAGGCAAAATATCCACTAGACATGTGCAATTCGTTTTGTTCCAAATTCGCTTTTTAACAAATTTCGTCAAAATTGTTAATTCAGAATTATCCATGTAGCAGCCTGGAGTTTAGTCAGGGAGCTTCTCACAAATTTACTTGCCAAGAGTAGTTATCTTGGTCGATTGATAGGGATCTATTGATTTCTCCCTAAGCTTGGCCTTGTTGCACTTTTCTCTTCTACCACCAGGTGGCTAGTGGTACTATATACGAGAAGGGCAACCCAAGGTCAGATTTTGGGTATGTAGGTGTCCCAGCCAATGGGCAGGGGTTTTCTTTAATCCCTTGGCCTGCTGGGAGAGCCTATATATTCGGGTGAGGTCAGGTGATCTGTGTTCTGTGCCATCCGGACTGCCATCTGGGTGGACGTGTGTCGTCTGCCACAGGCTGCTAGGCCGGAGATTGGGCCTATCCCGGGGGCATCTGGCTGCCAGGCTGTGTGCGGGCCTATCCAGAAGTAAGAGGGCAGCACAGGGTTGGGACTGCGGCTTGCAGTCCAACCAAAAGTGACGGTTCTGCCGGCCGGAGAACCTGTCAGTGGTCAGAGGTAGCAGGGAAGCTGTCACCACAAAGGCACCAATTGCCTTTACCAGGGACCACAGTGAGTAACTGAATCAAGTACCGGAACCATATTCTCACCGAAGGGCACGGTGGAGAATCTGGAAACTTCAGGCGGTGATCAAGTCAGGGACCCAACCAGCAGAGGAGATGCTTGCAGAGCAGCCTTGTGAGTCAAGTCAGGGACCGAGCTGGTTAGCAGGAATGAAGCTTGAGGAGTATCTGGAGTGCCAAGCTAGGGACCAAGCAGAGAAGCGTGGGTGGTTCTTGAGGGGATACCACTGTAAACCTTGGAGGGGCTCAAGGGATTCATAGTCAGTGAATCAGTGGGTCTAGTGAGAGACCAGGAGCTCAGTATTGAATAACTACAAGGAGCAGTTGTAGTGGATATGAAAGAACTGATACATTTGAGTTAGGAACTGTTAAAGGACTGTTACCATAGGAGACAACAATCCTGCACGTGCATAAGTGGCGCCTTGCTGGGGCCTTTCCCTGAACAGCTGTTCTCCTATTGAAGTCTCGCAGTCTGTCAATTGAGTTTGCAACCATCTAAGGGTGTCCTGGCCCTAACCCTCTTTCCTCCAAAATATATAAAAAGGACTGTTAAAAGAATAAAAAAAATACTCTTTTACATTCAAGAAGTCTGGTGCCCAATGACTTTCACCATCTTTGCACCCACTATGCCTCACAACCCAACACATATTGAAGGATGTCAGCTGTCTTTGGCCTTGGAGGTACTCATTAGACCAAAAGAGGTAAAAGACCTTGCTACATCTGAATTAATGAAAACCCGTTTAACACATTTATCGGAATATAAATTTGAATATTTGAAAATTCATAAATTCGCAAATTCGTAAATTTGGAAATTCTAAAAATTCTAAAAATTCGGAAATTCGAAAATCCGAAAAAACAAATTGAAAATTGAAATTTGAAAATTTGAAAATCTGAAATAATAACTAACTAATAATAACTTAACTACTACTAACTATTAATTTATAGGTATTGGAATTTCCTTTCAAATTTGGCTGTTAGGGAATGTAACAAATACAAATTTATCCGACGTTACGAATTATCTGAAACAACGAATGCCGTATCTAAACGAACGGAACGTTACAAATTAATAATAATAAATTACAATAATAATAATAAAAACGTTTTATTATTATTATTATTTATTATTATTAATTCATTCCCTTCTATTTGTTTAGATGCAACATTCGTTATTTCGGATAATTCGTAACTTTGGATAAATTAGTATTCATTATGTTTGATAAAAGCCAAATTTGAAAGGAAATTGCAATACCTATAGTTCAATAGTTAGTTATTATTAGTTAGTTAGTTATTCTTTGGAATTGTGTGATTCTCTTTCTTATTTTCGGCTTTTCGAATTTACGAATTTTCAAATTTATAAATTTACAAATCTACGATTTTTCAAATTTACAAATTTACGAATTTACGAATTTTCTAATTTACGAATTGCAAACATAACGAATGACCTTAAAAAAATAAAATAAATGAAACGAAAATGAACACATTTTTTTGCCAGTGCACGTGTCTAATATCCACAATTCACAATCTCGTATTCTATTTTAGGTAAAAAAATTGTATTTGGTATTTTGTCTGTTTGAGTAAATTAAGTATTTATGAACAGTCTGCTCTTTTGTCGTTTAAATAATCTGTAATTTGGACAAGGTTATCTTCCATAGCATTTATTCATCATTAAAACAAACATAAAGCAGACTTGACATGTGAAAGCTGTACTATCCAGAACAGTCTGAAGATTTTAACAACATGTACATTGTTCAGAAGAGCTTCAATTATCTCTTCACTGCAATCTATAATGCATGTCATTAGTATCTTGTTTATGCTCAGCTTTTTTAAAACTTAACAAACTCAACACTTTTCAAGCAGTTGTAATCATTAGTTTTTATCTTTGAATTTGTGTTTTTCTTTGCTTCCAGAGCTTGGTTATGATATATGATATATGGCTCTCAGTTTATATGCAGGCCATTACATCTAGTAATGAGTGCAAGCAATATATTAAAGTATAGCTAAATTCAAAAAGAAAAATTTATTATATTGCAGCTTACACGTCCTTAGATGGGGTGGCTGCATTCGTTTTTAGTCAGTATTGTCTTTTTTTCACCTGGTGTTTCTGCCACACTTTCTGATCTAGTGCTACAATGTTCACTCATAAGAGGATAAGACTACAGAAACCTCTCACTCTTCTCTTCTCCATAACATAGAAGGATGATAACTAGAACAATGTAACTGATAAGAAGGCAGTGCAGGTAGAGAGTTTACATCTCTTAAGATCTCTGGGCAAGAGGTATTTTTTGCATATATCAAACAAATAACAAAATGCTTTCAATTACTGTATATGAGAGATATACTTACCTAATCCTCTGATCCTCTCAGCACAAGACCAGTCCCTGCAGATCCTACCCCCTGCAGTCTGGCAGCCTTGTGTGGTCGACTGTTCCTGATGTCATCACGCCCATAGACCTGCTCTGGACATGAGAACATCAGAAACAGTCCACTGCTGCATAATGGGGGAGCGCCGCTTGTCGCTGAAGGGGAGGATCGGGTGAGTATACAGCTTTATTCTCTCCCCTGGACAAAACGGGCAGTTAACCCATTCAGTGCAGGCACAGCCCCACTGCATGGAAAAACTTTTTTTTGCTCAGAGCTGGCCTTTAACAAACCAAAAAGGATCAAATAAGAGAGGCTCATTGTACTGTATTTTATTACTTAACCACTGACAGACCGCCCACCGTCATTATACGGCGGCATTTTGAAGTGGAATTTTGTTGTTATGGCAGCAACTAGCTGCCATGACCCTGGTATCCACTTCTTCAGTGGGCGATCTGCTTTAAGATAAAAGTGGTCTCTGCGGCAGATTTGCCGCAAGATCACTTTTATCGGAGGCGGAAGCGGGCCTCCGGCCACACCCCGGTGCCCTCCCCCGCTTACGCCGGAGGCGATTGGATCCTGTCCCCTCTATGGAGCTGAGTGAGGGTAATTTTACCCCCACCCAGATCCATACCATTGCAGGGCGGAAGCGACGTCAAAACGTCACTTCCTCCCATAGCTCTTAAAGGGACAAAAAAAAAAAGAGTAGCGCCCCGCATATGTAAACGGTGTTCAAACCACACATGTGAGGTATCACCGCGATCGTTAGAGCAAGAGCAATAATTATAGCTCTAGACCTCCTCTGTAACTCAAAACATGCAACCTTTAGAATTTTATAAACATCGCCTATGGAGATTTTTAAGGGTAAAAGTTTGTCGCCATTCCACGAGCGGGCGCAATTTTAAAGCTTGACATGTTGGCTATCAATTTACTCGTGTAACATCATCTTTCACAATAAAAAAAAATTGGGCTAACTTCACTGATGTCTTATTTTTTAATTAAAAAAGTGTATTTTTTCAAAAACAGTCAAAGTGTATTTTTTCAAAACAATTCAAGAAAGTGTATTTTTTCCCAAAAAAGTGCACTTGTAAGACCACTGCCCAAATACAGTGTGACAGAAAGTATTGCAACAACTGTCATTTTATTCTGTAGGCTGTTAGAAAAAAATCTATAATGTTTGGGGGTTCTAATTAATAAAAAAAAAAAAGATTTAAATGCCACTCCTGACGTATCCCCTGCTCTCCCCATACCCTCTTTATCATCCTCACAGTTAGACTCCCTTAATACTCCTATCACAGAGGAAGAAGTGTTAGGTGTGATTAAATCTCTGAAACGTTCGGTAGCCCCAGGTCCCGATGGCTTTACGTCTAGCTATTATAAACATTATGCCTCTATTCTGGTCCCAAGGTTAACTACAATGTTTAATAAGATCCTTAATGGTGCACAGTTCCCGGACGAAATGACTTTGGCAAACATGTCCCTGCTTCCCAAACCACTGAAGGACCATACGCTCCCACAAAATTATAGACCTATATTGGTCATTAATAATGACCTAAAAATCTTTAGTCGTATACTGGCTGACAGACTGGCCAGTATTACTGAATCTCTGACCTCTTCAGACCAATCCGGCTTCATCCCTAACAGACTTATCACTGATAACATCAGGCTCACTATGAATATACTCCAAGATGCTACTCTCAACCACAAACAAGACCTCCTGCTGAGCCTTGATATCAACAAAGCTTTTGACAGCGTTCTCTGGCCTTATCTTTTCACGATTTTACAGCGCATGGGCTTCAATGATGAATTTCTCAGAGGTATACAGGCGTTATACCACAACCCTTGCACTCGCATTAGACTCCCGGGATGCAACTCTGGGTCTTTCACACTGGGCAGGGGCACCCGCCAGGGTTGTCCCCTGTCACCCTTATTATTTGCCCTGGCCATGGAACCCCTAGCTACGGCTATTAGACAACATCCAGACATATCCGGCTATTCTCTAGAGTCGTCCCCCTTTAAGCTCTGCATGTATGCGGACGATGTCATGCTCTTTTTGACCCAGCCCCATATCTCCTTACCTAACTTACTCTCCCTATTGTCAGATTTTGCATCTATTTCTGGCCTTACACTCAATGTTACTAAATCTACCGCTCTCCCCCTCAACTTATGCCCTGCTCAGTGTGAGATGCTCAAAAAATCCTTCCCCTTTCAATGGTCTTCGGACAAGGTTTCCTACCTTGGCATCTATATCCCACAAAACTGGTCTACTGTTTTTCAAGCGAACTATCCAGCATGTGTCTCCCAACTGCGTAACCTACTAAAAATGTGGAGCTCCTATCGTATTTCGTTTCTTGGGAGAGTCACGGCTATTAAAATGACCCTGCTTCATCTGGCAGAATAAGAAACCCAGATGCTCCAAGTTGGTGCTGTATAGATCCCAGAGGGCTGGTGGCCTAGGTTTGCCGAACCTTTGGTTGTATTTTTTAGCTGCCCGGTTCTCTCAAATGGCTTAATGGAGTATCCCTAACTCAAGAGTTCCCTGGGTCAGGTTTGAATCTCTGTCCATCAAACCCTATTGTATTCAATCCATTCTTTGGTCCCCTACCAACTTGGCGCACAAACTCTCCTCCCTTAATTCCGTAGTGACCCACGCCCTTATTCTTTGGAGCCGGTATAAAACCAAATTAGACCTTGTAACTTCTGCTCCCCCGGGTTCTTCCTTTTTAGGTGAGCCCTTATTTACCATGGGATTGGCACGCCCCCAAAACTTCTCATGGTGGATAACCAACTCCTTGGTCTCACTACTAGACCTCCAAATGGAGGGTGCTTTTGCCTCTTTTGACCTTCTTCGGACCCGTAAACAGGCCCCACCTAGAGAATACTATAGGTACCTACAAATTAGACACTTTTTAGCACCCATTTTGCACTCACCCCGTCTCACCCCCCTTCCGTCTTCGAACGGATTTGTCGTGACTCTCCCAGGGGCAAAGGCCTTATCTCATTGCTATATAGTAATACGGTAGCCTCAACCTTCTCTGGAGAGCCTCCATATAAAGCTAAATGGGAGGCTGACTGTGGAGAACAATTCTCTCCTGAAGATTGGGACATCATGCTGGATAACCTACGCAAGGCCACAAAATCCCTAGCAGTGAGGGAAACCGCCTACAAAGTCCTAACAAAGTGGTATTATACCCCATCCAGACTTCAGATTATGTTTCCTGGTACCTCAGGTTTGTGCTTCAGGGGTTGTGATGTTACAGGCACCTTGAGACACATTTTTGGGGATTATGAAAAGCTCTCCCTGATTTGGGATAGGATTTCCGCTTTAGCCTCGGCTATAGCGGGAACCCCTTTACAACTCACGATCTCAATGGGTCTCCTAGGGGCACCGATCCCGGTTGTCCCCCGTAAACAAGAATGCCTCTTACACACAATTTGCGTCTCCACTTTGTGGAACATTGCTCTACATTGAAAGACCCCTGCTGTCCCAATTCCCTCGGTTCTATCCAGAATAGATAATATAATGCTGATGGAGAGGATTTTGTACACATTGCAGGATAGAATGATCTTGTTTGACCAAAGATGGGAACCCTGGACGACCCACAAGAATATTCTACGGTCCTGAACCTAGCATATATTTTACATAACATATTTCCCTGGTAGCGGATGCTTCTGGGTGTGCTTGGGCCACCCTCTCTATATCCTGGTTATTACTAATCCATAGGATCCTTATTTCCTGAAATTCTATCTGTTATGCTTAAAAGTGTCGTTTTTTTTTTCTTTTTGGTCTTCTATATTCTTTTTTTTTATTATTTCTGTTTTTTTTTTTTGTATGATTGATTCTGTACGTTCATTAATGATTTGATCTATATGATATATGCTTTCCCATGATTGTATAATTTTTTTTTTTTATCTTCAATAAAAAAGTTTGTAATAAAATAAAATAAAAAGATTTTAATTTGTAAACAACAAGTTTGAAAAATAGGCTTGGTCCTTAAGTGGTTAATAAAGTAATCAAGATAAAAAAATAAAAATAAAAAAATGTTTTCCTGTTTTTGTACCTTGTTTTCTTGTATCTCCATAGCTTTTTTGTTGTAAGTATGTGGTTGACTATGAAGCTCATTACCCCAAGCTGATGTTGATAAACACAAGTTTACAAATGTGTAAACTTTCTAAAATTGGTCTTTTGAAGTGGAACTTAGCTCAAAAAGTGAAGATTTGCTATGTTATAAGGAATACTTAGAAATGTTAATTGTGTCTAGGCAGTACCCTAAAAATTACATTTGGTAGATTTGGAGTTCCTTCTGCAAAACAGTATTGCACTTTTTGGTATGTGAATGTGCCTTGGTACTCCTGTGCCTACAGACTCATAGCTGTATATCTGCAGTGTAAGATCTAAAGCACTGCTGCCTTTGACTCTGGAGATTTAGAGTGAGATGTGGTGATTTCACTACTGTGCTGCTCACTGTTCTACTTGCTGATTGCTGGGGCATGGCATAGAATGGTAAGTCAGTAAAGGGGGAACAAACAGCTGCATAGAGACCACAGGCGATACTTGTGACCAACCTTTTGCTTACTTGCATTTTTTCCAGAGTTCAATTCCTCTTTAAGCTGACCTGAACAGTCTGGTTCCTTTATGTGTGTCTATACCTTTTAAAGAGGGTTGTGGTAACCATGAAAATAGGATTATTGTCATATTTTTGCTACTGCCAGTACTCCTACAGATGATACTATTACCACAGGTTCAGAAGCACCTTGATCATGGTGTGAGGCTTCCACATTAATAAATGAAAGCAGCTGGAAATCTTAGCTTATGTTTGCTGGCTAGGCTGAAAAACACATGAGAGATACAGAATTAAATATCAATACTATGTGTAGCACTACCCCCGCATGGGCTGCTGGTAACTGGCAGCCCCTATTCCTGCACAGCCAGGCAACAAGCATTTTTCACTCGCATCCAGACACAAGAAATCAGCCTCTGAGCTTGGTTTTGCTGTTTTATTAGGGATAATAACTTGGATGGGGTAGAGGGGTTATGGGATGCCCAACTTGATTGAATCAATGAAAGGGGACAACTTCCATCCTATGTAGAAAGAAAAGATCTTGTACACCATCAGTCTTTAAGGATCAACAGCAAATGTCCCTTGAGGACAAGGAGCTCTTAGTCCCCTTAGAAAAAAAGTACAGTATGTTGTAAGAATCCTCCTCAAACCGTAATGCTGATAGAACCTTCCCAAGCCAGCCTGAGCCCAGCCTGAAGGCAGAGCCCCCCAGATCCAGGGGTCCCTTCTAGGTCCCCAACAGATTCCTCAGCACTCCATCTTCCACCCGACTCTCTTGCTTGCATGGCTCCACCATATTTAAGGGCTGACCAAACCACCCTGCCAGGACATTCTGCCTAGGGATTGGAAAAGTTCCCCTAAATATGCAGATCACAACCTCCTGGCCTCCACCCACTAACTTCTAGGAGCTTCTTCCAGCTTCTAGATCCAGGAGGAAGTACCAGAAACCTGCCTCTGTAGAGCCATCCAGCCTGACTGGCAGTAACCGACCCAATTTCTGACTCACAAAACTTACCATGAGTCATAAACCTAAATTTGCATGTTCTATCATTAGTAGCACACTAGAGGGTGCTACTAGAGGGTGCCACACTTTTTTTTTTTTTTTTTTTGATAGAGTGGAGAGGGATTAGAACTTGGCAATTTTTTTTATTGTTGTCTGTCCCCATTCGGGAGATTCACCCTCTCTATTTGTCATACATATCGTTATCACTAAAAGTGAAGTGAAAGAAACTCCAAATTTAGTGTTGTCACGAGAACAGGAATAGATGGGGATATCTTCCAAAAATGTCACTAGTTCTGCTGAACCTGGTGTCAACCAAGGATTCCCTAATTTGGAGGAATTTACTCTCACTTTCCATTTTAGCTATGTAACAGGGCATTGCAATGTTCCTGATGTAGCAATACCCCCGCAGGGGCCACTGGTTTAAGATTTGGGCCTGCCGTTACCTTTCTTTTCACCACACTCGTCTTAGGGGTTCCTTTTGAAGAGCTCTTATGAATGTCCACACCAACACTTGGTTTCTTTTTCTTCAAGAGTTTTATTATAAACAGTTCCAACAGAGGGGTAGAGGGATAGGGGAGGTTCAGGTACCTTGCTTTGCGGATCACGGGCACAATCTTAGATCCAGAGGACAAATCAGTTCCACGCTGGATTCAGCAACCACCGGATAGGCCTACTCTCACCGACCTAGCAACCGGTGCAAAGCTCGCTCAAAGTCTCTGCCACAGACTTGATGAGTGCCGTCTAGTCGTTCCACAATCTTCCGCCACAAGATCGTGTAACCACACTGACACTTTGCAAATGTTCCTTCAAAAAGTACACAACTCACGGTGCCAGAATCTTTCAGCCAGCCGGCAGCACCATGAGGCAAACTGGCCAGGATGCGTCCTTCAATTGTGTCCCCAATTGTTCCGCTTATTCCCGCAGGCAAGACCGCGTAGGACCATCCCTGGACTAGTAGGCCCCAGAAACTCCTGGGCCTACTTATCAGTTGCAAAGCCTCGGCCAGCAGGCCCCGAGGCTGAAAATTGCTCGCACATCCCTGAGGCCAGGAGGGCCCTCAGGTCAGGATCCGGCAACGAACCCCGATAGAGGGGTCTCTGTCTCTTAAGTACCCCCTCCCAGAATGCACAGTGGGTCCACGCCCCCTGAGCCACTTCTGGAAAAGAAATACCCAATTCATCCAGCCTGCTGCATTTCCAACCTTGACCTGTGGTGACAGTGACACCTACTGTCAAGTGGAAAATGTGCAACCCAGCTAGAGTGAAACAGAGCCAAGAATTTAGCATTATTCCTTCTGAGCTGAACTACAGCTCGGACAACTAAATTTAACACATAGCGCCTACTCGACAGGAGCAGGGCGCTACACTGAGATGGGAAAGAAAGTCACTTATCTGCAGATCTGGAGCTTTAGTTTTATGAACATGAGTGTGAGAGTGATGTTCAGTTTGCATACAAATGTGTAAAAAGGCAGCGATATGCCAAGCACGGAAATCCCCCCTAGCCACAGAGAACAAGAGTTTCAGCCATCAGAGTAAAAGTAGCCATATTACTTGGGGACAGTGATGGGACTAAGGGCTGGCAGCACAGAAAAGGAGAAAGAATTAAGACAGGCAGTTGCCATTATAACAGTTTTCTTGACTAGAGTATATTTAGCTCCACAAATAAAACTTCTAACAATGTTGCATTTTATAATCGCTTTGAGCTAATGGATTTTATCTTATCCCTAATCTCCCCAGAACTCATTTGAATACACAAATAACATCTAAAAGAAAGAGACTTTAAAATTCATTTACAATTGATCGTATTGTCTAGACCAGCATCAATCAACCACATTGATGTTTTACTTATTAAATTAAATCTTAGTAATAATTAAAATTCTAATGACTCCAGAGCCAATACCTATAGCAGTGATGCGCCTGTGTCTCCTGGGTAAAGTGAAGTCTGACATTGTTCGCATGTCATTGTCCTGTTATAAGGTCTGAATGGTTGTGATTTCAACACACTTTAAAGCATACCTATACTGACCTAGAACACAACAAACTGATACTAGGATTTAAATCTACCTGTACATGTTTTCAGTAACCTGGTGTAGTGTTCATTTATTTGGCCTGTCACTTTGGCCTGACATTTAAATTAAAATGCATAATACTGTTTTGTGATATAATTCTTTAAATTGTTGTTGTCTGTATGTTTTAGGAGGAAAAAGACCATTTTGTATCAAGAGAAGAGTATGGGGGTTATTTACGAAAGGCAAATCCACTTTGCACTACAAGTGCAAAGTGCCCTTAAAATTGCACTGAAAGTGCACTTGGAAGTGCAGTCGCTGTAAATCTGAGGGGTAGTTCTGAAATGAAGGGAAGCTCTGCTGATTTTATCATCCAATCATGTGCAAGCTAAAATGCTGTTTTTTATTTTCCTTGCATGTCCCACTCGGATCTACAGCGACTGCACTTCCAAGTGCGCTTTAAGTGCAATTTCAAGTGCACTTTGCACTTGTAGTTTGCACTTGTAGTGCAAAGTGGATTTGCCTTTCGTAAATAACCCCCTATGTGTTGTAGGCAGGGATTAATGTATTGCTCCTTTTAAAGAAGTGTAGCGGGTATTTGAATTTAGGGGAAGCATCTGGGTGGTAGTGTAACCCAGATGCACTAATTGCTAGGGGATCCGGGACCCTTTTGTGGTTCTGGAGGACTCTGGTGATGTGAGGTTCCTTGTGGTCCACAGGTGGCGCTGTTGCCCTGGGCCGGAGCTGAACTCACACCGCAAGACTGTGCCTTTTTGTCCTTCCCGGGAGCTGGTACAGCGGGGCGGGGGACCCGCTGTGACGCAAAGGGAGAGGGGATAAAAGAGGCGGACGCCCTTACCACGGGGTTCAGAGTTCAGAGTCCGGAGTGGGAGTCGGAGGACTCGGCCGCACCCAGGCACCTTCAGCTTGGGTGCTGGCGTTCCAGTGTTCCAGGCCTAGGTGCCATTGACCTAGCCGGAGCAGAGATGGAGTCCATCTCAGGCACTTTTAGCCTGGGGTGAGGTACTGTCAGGCTACGTACTTACCGAGGCCGAGATGCCGAGAGTGGTTCACCCTTGCACCCAAGCGCACTCCGCCCCCTGGAGGTGAGACAGGGAGAGGACAGCACGAGGGAGCACTGGCCACCAGCAGGTAGAGGTGTCTTGCTGAAGAATCTAGCAGGGATGAGTCTGAAGAACAGGCCAGGAGTCAAACACCAAGGGTAGACAGGGTCAAACAGCAACCAGTAGCAAGGCACAAGTCCGTTTAGGAGTTTAGCAGGAAGCACCAGTATAGTCAGGTTAGGCAAGAAGTCCAGGGTACAGGCAGAAGGTAGAGGGCTGGAGACAGGCAGCAGATCCGGGTCACAGGCCGAGGGTCAAGCACAAGGAGAGAGGTAGAAGTCCGTTTAGCAAGCCAAGGGGTCAGGTTCAGGAGAAGCAGAAGCGTAGTCAAATCCGGTCCGGGTCACAGCAGGAGAACTTTAACTTCTTTCAGGCACAAGAAACACAGTAAAGCTGACAAACCAGCAACCAGATAGTGTTACTGCGTCTGTTTAAATAGGCCCGCCTGTAGACCCATTGGCGAGCTATTGCGCACGCGCATTCGTCGTTGCGCCGGTGCGCGCACCCGAGCACGCCGAAGCGCCGTCCCGCCACGCACGTGCATGCGCCGATGCGCCGTTTTGCCGCGCATGCGCACTGAGCGCAGATTGGTGACAACAGACGGGGAATTCCCCTGACAGTGCCCCCCCCGAGGGGCGGACTCCGGACGCCCAGACTGGCCATTAATTCCGGATGTTCTTGGTGAAAGGCTCGTATTAGGCGAGGAGCATGCAAGTTCCTGGATGGTTCCCAGGAGTTGTCCTCCGAGGGGTACCCCTTCCATTTAACCAAGTATTGTAACTGTCTGCCTTTTTTCCTACAGCCCAGGATGGATTCCATCTCAAATTCTTTTTCCCCATCTACTTCAACTGGTGGTGGAGGAGGTTCATCTCTTCCAGGAAAGGCGTTGGGAATGACGGGTTTTAATAAAGATGAGTGGAACACTGGGTGAATCCTATAGGAATCAGGTAATGCTAGTTCAAAAGCCACAGGATTAATAGCTC